>CM062920.1:67689047-68939047 GCA_031878705.1 Tapirus indicus
CATTTCTGACTAAAATCTGTTTGCTGAAAAAAATGCATTCAAATGTTATTTGCTTTTTTTGAGCAAAGTGGTGGCACTGGGCCTGTTATCTTTGGCAAACTTGTCTGAACTTTTCTATCTAATATTCTATAGATCACTAGAGGGCACTGTGGTATTTAGGCCACTCTGACCTCTGAATACTTGGAAAGGTCTTGAACTCCTGAACAATGTCAGAAAGGTGAAGGGAGAGACTTTTTAAGGGGAAAAAATCATTTTTGGAAACACCCAATTTTTCTTTTTCTAAAACAATTCAAAAATTCACGATAAGTGGAAAAGTCAAATCATAAAAATATTAAGCTCGTTTTGTAAGACTCAGAGACTTGTCACCGGGGGTTTGATGGGGGAAAACTTCATCCTCATATTCTTGAGATTTAAATTGTGAGGCTGGAATTCAATTTGCATACACCCACAACATAGGTGGCTATTCCTTCTACATGTGCTCGCGTCTCCTGCACTAACTAGAGGTAATTTCACTGCAGAACATTCAGGCGTGCAAAGGAGAGCCACAAACGGGTTTGAAACAATTTATGATATCCGGCCTCCTTCGACATGTATTAGCATATACCTGGTTTCTTTAACATACACTTTGTTTTTCCAAAACCACAAACATAGTTGCTGGAATTTCATGTGGAAGTGCTTAAGGGGCTGAAAGTTAACACCTTTGTGATCCTTGCAGCCTCCCGGTGGCTGTTCAACAAAAGCCTCTTTGTCGAGGCTTTCTTGAAATGTTTTCTTAACATGTTCCAAGTAGTTTTAGGCAGGGAACTAAAGTAAACAAGATGTTACCATGATAAAAACACTTGTGAAAACATTACAGAGCGCACTTAGTAGTTTCTTTCACATAAAACTCTTCACAGTTTTTAGAAGCAAAATTCACAGAAAAAATTTTAAAAAAGCAAAAATCACCAATGAAATGTCCTCTACTGTCTACAGCCCTTGACCTTTCTGAAGGGGTCAAAGTTCCACCTCTGGGCATTTTCTTTCAACAGTTCTCGCCACGTCTTCTATTAGAGCACATATAAAATTTATTTTGGCTTTCATAAATAATATACATCTGACTAACACGCAAAGGAATTTCTGTTTTGAGTGTCTGGCGCAGTGCTCTTCTCCACGAGAAATAACCAAAAAATAAAAATTAAAAAAAACAAACCAACCAGAATTCATTTCAAATGGATACTAAGCAAGGATACAGATTATACTTTTATTAGATGTTGCTCAAGTGATCATCTGAAAGAAAAACCAGGGGAAAGGGAAATACTTTCCCAAGCACATACGAGTACCTGGTATTTGTGAAACTATGGGTCTGTGTCTGATTTTACATTCTAAGTTGGAAACAGGAAAATGTGGTCATGATTTAACCTTCAAATCTACTCCCTACCTTGCCAAAGAATTATATGAGCCCTTTACTAAAAAGAAGAAGGGAAGAATTATAAATTCGTATTTTT
Organism: Tapirus indicus; assembly: GCA_031878705.1. Lineage (NCBI taxonomy): Eukaryota > Metazoa > Chordata > Mammalia > Perissodactyla > Tapiridae > Tapirus > Tapirus indicus. The sequence continues at coordinate 67,690,532 of CM062920.1, forward strand.
ACTGGTAAAGCTTGTGTCTTCAACCTGGTTTAAAAAGAAAAAAACTTATGCAAGCAGGGAGAGGACGGAAGAACATCACAAGCTTCACCTATCTGGATGGCACCGCGTCTGTTTTTGTTTTTCTGCCATCGGAGGATTTCAAGCAACGCAGGGCTGGAGGATTTCATTTGAGTTAGCAAGAGCACCTGCTGGGATCAGTTAGCTCTAACAAATACGGCAGTCACATGATAACTCATGGCTGATAGATTAAAAAAAAAAAATCAACACTAAATCTGCAACTTGTTTTGAGAAGAAACAGGGAAATAAATGTGTACAATGGACAGGGTATCTGCTGATTCTGATAAAGTGTCCCTCTGTTGGCTGTTAGGGAAGCACAACAGGATGGTTATTTGTACAGTGTTTATCTTTGAAATCAAGGGCCCTGTGGTATCCCTCACCTTGGGAACAGACACTGCAGAATGATCACAGAAAAGTGTCAAATCTCTGGTTTTGATTTACCAACAGTTATGATATTTCTTCCTCAGGAGGGAAAAAAAAAATGCCTCATTTTTAGACCTGTGAGTCCCCTACTCCCTTCCCTAACCCCCTCTCGGTTAACTGTGGCATTTTATTGTCATATGGGATTTTTATCCTGAGTAACTGATCTTGGCCTCTCTAAAAGTTACATCTTTCTAGCCTGAGCAACAGAAGTTCAGAAAACAGTTACCAAGCAAAGTCACTTTCCCCTCTCACACTCAACCCTGAAAACCAGGTGGAAGAACCCATGCCCATGTAAATATAAAAACTGCGGTTGATGAAGGAAGTAACCGGGTAAGACATGCATGGATATTTTCCCCAAACACGAATAAACATGAGGGCTCTGTGAAGCCAAACTAAAATAACCCAGGATTGCAATGCAAAATATTTAGCAATGCAAAAATGTTTCTCAGCTAAAAAACATGATGACACCAGATATTTTACCCAGGGTCAGAGGTCAGCAAACGCCCATTCCTTGCATATGGTCCTCTGGCTGCTTTTGTGCTACAAGGGCTGAGATGAGTAGTTGTGACAGAGACTGTGTGGCCTGCAAAAGCCTAACATATTTACTGTCTGATCCTTGACAGAAAAAGTTTGCCATCCCTGCCTCAAGATCACATTTAACCTGTGTGACTTTTTATCAGAAATTTATGGTTAAAAAGTTATATTAAAGAACAATCTCTTCTGACACCTCAATGCTTTGTATAGTCACATCCCCTTCCTCAGGTACAACGTCAGAAATATTTGGATATTTTAAACTACCCCTCTTTAGAAAATACACTTAAGTAGTTTAAGAAAAGACATTAATGTTTTTAAAGAGTGGTTGCTACGGGCTAGTCACTATACATGATGTACCTTTTAATTCTAGCAACCCCCAGAGGCAGTTATGATCATCATCCCGAATGACGCACGCTGATACTGAGGTTCAGAGATGCTGTGTAACAAGCTCAAAGAACACACTAACGGTAAGTGGCTTCACTACCCAGTCTTCCTTTCGTCAAAGCTTTCTTTATACCTACTGCCTTAAGTAGAAAGCGTACAGTTAATAAATGCACTGATTCTAACCAGGCAGTATTGTGTAGTAGTTAGTAAGAGCAAGTACCATGAAGCCAGACTGCCTAGGTTTGAATCTTGACTCCACCTCTTATTAGCTGTGTGACCTTGGGAAAAATCACTTAACCTCTCTGTGCCTTAGTTTTCTATCTGTAGGTTGAGAGTCATACTACAATATTATCACTGTAAGGTGGTTGTGAGGATTAAATGAAATCTGTATGTAAAGCACTTGGAATTGTGCCTGTTGCACAGTTCAGGGCTACTTAATTATGAACTCTTAGGAGGGGAATGCAGAATTAGGGGATTAGAAGAAAGGTGAAAAAAATCTATGGAGGAACACCTAAATCAAGGTCAGAGCAATGCTACCTTTTGCTGAGTAAGAGTTCCTCGGAGAATCCAAGCACCACTGGTATCAACTTGCTTAAACCATAAGAACACACCTCTAAAAGGGATCATGGAAGAGAAGAATGGGCCCAGGACAGAGGTGCTTTCAGAGTCTACAAATCTGGCAATTTGAGAAGTGATGTTACCGGCAAATGCTTGTAACATCACTTCCCAATAACGACCCCATGAGGACATCATTCAGAGGTCACATGGTGCTTGTCTGAATCACAAGAAGTCTGCAGCTCTTTCAGTCCAGTCCAATGGCAAGCAAAGTTGGTCTCACTGAAGCCAATGTGACTACCCTTTAGACTGCCCAAAGACGTGGGAGATGTGAATCTGCACGACTAACTTATTTTCCACTACGTTAGGCAAGATCCAGAAACCTGAAGACAACTCTGAATTTCCAAGAGCTAAAATCATGCTGTAGAGGAAAATCAAAACCCTGAGTTTGTCATACATGGCCGATCAACGTGTAACTCAGGAAAGCACCAATAGAACTCTGAGTTGTAGAGGGTTTTTTTCTTATTCAGCATTGACTCTCCCTTTGCTAGTTTACAACCCTCATTTTTGACTCTAGGGAGCTAAGTCTCTCATCCCTAGCCCATGCAGTTCACGTGGGTGAACATCTCCTCCTGCTCTGGAGGTGGGCATGTGATGCAAGCCTGGCTACATCACTGTGATTGGCTCAAAGCTAGAACACATGACTCAATTTGCACCAATGACAGTCCGTCCCGGACTTTTTCTGGAGCTAAGGGAAAAGAGATGCACTCTGGGACTGATAAACTTGTGGCAGGTAAATTTGTCTTCTACTTGTCCACTTGGAAAGAGTCCAAGAATGAAGGCAACACAGAAGAAAATAGAGCTGACAGACAAAGAAGCAATACTCTCATAACCTGGTTTAAGCACCTGGATCCAGCCATGCTTGAAGCTAGATGTACCACTGGACTTCCTAGTTACGGGAGCCAATTATCACCCCTCATCCACCCCCCCTTCTTTTGGCTTAAACCAATCTGAGTTTCTGTAGCTTGCAAACAAAAGTCTTCTGACAAATGTTAAGTCAATAAATAAATACTAGGAGATAAACAAGCAACAGCTGTAGGTTCATAGTAGGCATTCCAATTCCACTGAGCAAACATGAACTGAGAACATGTCATGTCATGTGCAAAACCACAATAAATAACTGATAGATAGATTCTTATACAAGAACCAGACTCCTAACATCCTTAGAAGAGAAAAGGGCTTTTTTATAGGAATCAAGTATATAGGCCCTATTTCTAATGATCTTTAGATTCTTTTGAAAGTATGCTGTCTCTTTGTGGAGGTATATTAGAAAAAAAATATATATATATATATACACACACACACACACACAAACATATATAATATCACAGTCATGTGCTGCATAATGATATTTCAGTCAACGACAGACCACATATACGATGGTGGTCTTATAAGATTAGTACCATATAACCTAGCTGTGTAGTAGGCTATACTGCCTAGGTTTGTGTAAGTACACTCTATGATGTTCACACACTGGCAAAATAGCCTAATGACATGATGACACCAAATATTTTATTGCTAATGACACATTGCTCAGAACGTGCCCCTTTCATTAACCAACGCATGACTGTATATGCATATATATGTATATATATGTATATGCTGTATTTATTTATATGTGTGTGTATATATATATATATGCTGTATTTATTTATTTATAAATTATCTGTCAGCTCACATAATAAATGGACTTATGATTTGAGGATTAGAATGGAAATACTTAAGCTTTTAACAAAAATTTTTAAATGGGTCAAAATTGGAAAACTGCCCTTTTCCCTTCTGACTATAAAATTGATCCACGTCACTGAGAATGTTGATAGCAATTTTACGGTTCTAGGGACGATACAAAATAAATCATATTTACAGATGTTTATCAGTGATTCTGTAGATGAGTGAAATTAGCACCAAGAGAATTACCAAAGCTAGCACTGGTGCAGAGGGTAAAATCAGAATCTAAAAGTGGTTTCTGCCAAGATCTTTTCCTCTCATTATCTAAATACAACTAGGCAGACGATCAGGAAATAAAACAAACATTCTATAATGAGTGATTTATAAGAGAACAAAGCCCAATAGCACTAACTTGATCATAATCATTGTAAAGGGCTGTTGCTTGATTTAAAATAAAGTGTCACTGCTCTTGATTGTTGGCATTTGGAAACAATTTTAGATATCTCCTTTTAAAAAATTATAAGTACTTAAGTTTTTAATGATCACATAATGCTCATAAAGTCAAATATTAAAGCTGGGAAGCTATGAAATAGATTCACAGGCTTCCATTCATTAATCAAAAAATGATATTCACCAAAACCACTTACAGGTAACACTAGATATATCTCTAAGGGTGGCTTGTACAATATTTGTACCTCGGTCCACAAAGATAGGTATAGAGATTGTTCTAACAATGTAAAGACTGCACAAAACAGAGACCTGCCGGTAAATCAGCCTGTCTCTATTTCCTGGGGCTTGAAGGAGCGAGAAAAGCCAGAGGGAAAGATCCCCCCACCCCGACACCTGATTTGTAAACCATCATGCACCTAGATATATGGGAGTTATATATGTGCATATGTTTGATTGTTGTATGATACATAAACATATTAAATACAACCTAGTATTATATTCAGTCCATACATCAATGATTCAATGGTATTATGAATATATTTATGTGATGTCAATAATGCAGGGCAATTTAGCCATCTTTTTAAAGGACAAGGTACTATAGGTAAGGGAAATATTAAGATGTAGTGCAGGGGCATTTCACTTCAGCTATGAAAGGATTAACCTATCACTCACTTACAGAGATAATTGATCAGTGCTAGACATTCAAATGGGACAAACCCAAGTTTTAGGCATACTTTAACTGCAGAAATTAAACTAATTCCCTTCTCCCTATAAGGACAAGAATGCACAAAAGTCAACACCAGTATAGAAAGATAAGAATTAAGTAGCATTTCCTGGGCACCCATTTGTTAAGTTTTTAAAGTCATTTATATAAAAACAAAGAAGAGGCCCAATCACCAAGCTGCAATTGGCTAGTAACTGACATCAATTTTATAAAATTAGGGTCAGTGCATATGTCATTGATTTAGTATGTAGGGACATGAATAAAAGTGAAAACTATTTCAAGTTTAATATTGGGAGAATTTTTATTTAGTCACTGAAGTCATTCTGAAAAAACAGGTAAACATAAGCTGTTACTAAGAGTATCAAAACCGCCCTTGGGTGTAAATCTCTTCCCTTTGCAGTGCAACCCTCGGTAGATTTTGTAGCTGATCCTATGACAGTGTGCTAGACCTGGTGATTTAGAGTCCACTCTCAAAATGGTGATGTGAAACCCTCCATCAAAAAGGCATTTTATGAGGAAAGGCATGAACAGTGGGAGGTAATGGCTATGTAAAGAAGAAAGCAATATAAAATCATTCTTACTTTAGAAATGATTGGAAATCTTCGCACACTGCTTCACAGCCTGGCCACTTGCATACACCATGTCCATAGAGAGGATGGCTATGGGAATGCTCCTCGTGGGACAAACTGAAAGAAAACACACAGAGGGCAAGAGAATGAATTTGCTGCCAGAAACCATCCCACCAGACGTAAAAGCAAGAGGAGCGAACCCACATGGCCAAATGCGGACATGAACGCATCTGTGCTTCCCTTTTCACCTGGAATTTACTAATTAATTCTGCATTGCTATTTAAAAGCAAGAGTTAATTTCAAAGTGTGAATAGTCCGATGTTAGAAATGTACCACCAAGTATGAAAAATGTTTGACAGGCTTTTGTTCGAGGCAAAGCTCTTTACTCAGACTGCAAAGGACGCTTTAAAAAGCTAGAACTTATTTAATCTACATAATGAAAATTACAAAATCTTTGAGACTCTCTTGCTGTTTTCTACCCAGAATATGACACATTTCTTCCTTCCCCTTTCCGCCACAACCTGCTTTCACATAACTGTACAATCTTTTCACAAGTTAATTTTTCAAGCAAAGAATAGTGCAATTAAATAATTTAGAATAATAATTATATAAAAAACAAAATAATTTTGAAAGACAAATATATCCAAGTAGATGATTAGCTTTAAAAAAGAAAAAAAAAGGTAACAGAGGCAGGAAGATTATATCCCTAAAAATACTGACACCAAGAGTAAGAGAACACTTGGCATGAACACGAAGGGGTTAATCCTCCAGTGGGGTTCCAATCAATACGTAATGATTTGGCCACACGGATCCAAGTCATGGGATGCTTTGATCCACGCCATGAGGTGCTTGGGGAAGTGTATCTGTTGCACTCGCTGATGAACCATATTCTCAAATATTTTCTCTATTAGATTTCTGCATCCAGACTTCTTTCAGACAAATTATTTTTACAGTCGTTTCCATAACCTTAGATTCCATCAAAAAGAAGTGTAAAACTAACATTGAGAGTTCTGTTTTGTATGCTTCAAGGAATGGGCTATTGTGCAACTTACTCCACTGCCTCTGCCTGACTTTGAACTTCAAGCACAGTGAATTATCATTACACACACACACACACATGAGGGGCCTGTATTTTATATTACCACTAGGATGTGTATTCATATATTTTATTGATTCAGATTCATAGAGCAGACATACACAAATGCCACTTGTCCCTGACTTATAATTAATCCACAGTGAGCATATTCTGAACATTTAAACTAAGGATCATTAATAGTAAACACATATACACAGAACACCTTATGAAAGATCAGTCGGTCTCCCTATGGCTTTTGAATGATTTTGCTGGAAATCTAATATAATTTGAAAATAATGACAAGCTATTTTGTTTTAAAATAGAAAATAAATCTGAGAACCAAAAGAAAATTGCAGAAATCTAACTTATGAAAGCACTGAACTGTGCCCCACATGGGAGAAAAGAATAACCCAAGTGAAACAAGGTATAACACAAGTGAGACGATAGTGAGGTTTATAAAGCCCAATGATAAAGGACATTCTCTAAGCAGTTAAAGAGGGTAAAATTCCATTGGAGTGAAGGAAAGATGGATTTATCCTATACCTATCTATCTTCATCTTCAGATTTTTTAAAGAATAAAATAGACCTGACTATATAAGATGATGGAAGTTAAACTTATTGTGGTAATCATTTCACGATGTAAGTCAAATCATTAGGCTGTACAACTGATGCAACGTTGTATGTCAATTACATCTCAATAAAACTGGAAAAATAGATATGATTCAAAAGTAGAATTTTTAAAAATTACTGACAATATTTGAAATTAAAGACTCCTTCTAAGGACTGGAATTCTCAGATATTCTGAGGGAAGCAAATCATGTAAAAAGAAAACTTCCCACCAATAGCTAAAAAAAAAAAAAAAAAACCACCCAAAAAATCAACCATAATATTTTATCAATTTTAAGATTATTTAAATTATTTTCATGTTAAAAGTTAATATATTTGTTGTAGAAAACTTGAAAAATATTGAAAAGAAAAAAATTACCCTGAATACATACATACACACATTTTTGACAAATCAAGCCATGAGGATTTATATCATTCTTTCATATTTAATATTTTATAAATTTCTCAGGTTATCAACTAATCTTTGAAAACCTTATTTACTGATGCATAACAGTCCCTCATATACCATCTTAGCTCTAGTTACATGCCAAAATTTATCTCACCATTCCTCTACTTTGGACACTGAGATTCCCTCCATGTTGCCCATATTTATGAATAATGTTACAAATAAAATTTACCAGACTAATCACCCCAGTATATAACTGATTTTGACCAGAAGATAGATTTAGAGAAATGGAATCACTCAATTAATGAGTACTAAGTTTTAAAATTCATTATGAATACTCTATTAAGTTGCTCTTGAGAAATGCTACATGCCAAGTATATTCTTGGCTATTATACATATTTTGTGTGATTCTTTAAGTTGGAAATGAGAAGTCTCAACTAATTAGGATATGAAATTAATATCACTAGTTAAAAACTACAAATGGTTGTTCTACAGTGCTTCTCGGGTTGAGTGTTCCGAAAATAACAGTATGAAAGAAAATAATGTGCGTTCACTAGAGGAATTTATGACTAGAAATAAAAGGTACACGACTTAACGTTTGCCATTTTCCCCAACACCCCTCTGTTTTCTGGTTAACTTATTTGTGAAGGCTCTGTTGCCTGAATAAAAACCACTCTCCTTTAAGAATTTATTTTTTAGTTCAACTTGGTATCCTTATTTCAAAATAAGCACAGGTGAGAACTCACTGACACTTTAGAAGGACAACTGTTACATCTAAGTCTAGAGAAACTCAAATTCCTCTCACACGCACACATATGTACACACTCAGAAGACCTCTTGAAAATGTGCCTGTACGTTAAAATCATATTTTTATTATTAAAAGATTATATGCTCTTATATTTTAAAAAGTTCACATAACGCTGAGTTGGCTACTGAAGAAAGTCTACTCCCCACTCTACCCCACCCCTATCCCACACTAATAACCCCACCCTAGATGACACTGATAACATTCTGGTACATTACTGAGCTGCATTTTTCTTCTAATGTATTACTAGTTTACAAAAATGGACACATACTATTGTCACTTGCTTTTCATATTTAATCGGATACTTTTAAGTACAGAATTGTCTGAAATAAAGCACTTGGCTGCGGAGGGAAAAGGAACAGACTGGGAAAAGGAACAGACTGGCAGTGGTGCCCTGACAGAATCTTTCTGGAAAGACATATAAGATACCCTAACAGTCGATGCCTCTGGGGAGGGGTCCTGGGAGTCAGAGGTGGCCGGGAAACCGAATTTTCACCACATCACTTTTTGTACCTTTTGAAGTTTTTATTTTGTACATTGTAGCAATATTTTTTGCTGTGCAACTGTTAATTTTTCATATATAAACACACACACACAATCAAATTCTGTGCAGGACTCAATTCTCAGACTGCCGTTTACTCTGATGGTGGCGCAGTGATTGCCACACACTCACTGCAAGTGTGGCTGAGTCTCACTTCTGGCCTTTGAGTCATTCTGTATGAAGCACCATCAGACACCACCAGCTGGACCTCTGAACGGGAGCTTTTCTGTTTCATCAGAAAAGTGGAACAAGCATTTATATTCTTACTGCCTTTTGGAACTTGCCAAAAAGGGACGAGAAGGGAAATAAAAAAATGAGTACAAGAATTTTTTAACTTGAATTAATTTAGAATTACATTTACAGGATGAAACATGGTGAAAAAATGACGATCTGAGCATCTGATGAGCAGATAAAGCCTGTGAGTCTAATCACTTAAATAAACTGTTTAAGGGTAACTCACCAATGTGAGAAGCATGACTTCTGAAAAGTTGCCAAGGTCAGTGATGAATAAAGATGTATTTGATTTTGAAGGGATTTGAACACGTTTGCCCTCAAACTGAATTTTTAAAAACTTAGGGTCAATTGTTTAATGAAGTATTCTTTACTATAAACTCCCAGGTTGAAAACTCCTAGGGGCAGGGATCATGTCTAATTCATCCTCACATTCTCAGGACCTCACACAGAACATGGGCTCAATAAATGTTAGATGGATTCATGAACGAACAGACAGTAAGTAATATTATTCTATTTAATTTCTATGTGGATATACACTCAATTAGTGTTTGCCTTTTTTTGTTCTTGAAGGTAAAGACCAGAATGATGCCAATCCACTCGAGAAAATAGTTCTCAAGTTTTGACACTTTCTATTATTTAATTTTATTCTGAATATATGAAATACAAATAGTATGCAATGGAGAAAAGCCAGTTGATTTGAATTTCTCTTGATAATCCTTGATATGCAAAAATTAAATATATTTTTAACACAAGAATAGTGATAGCATTTCAGATCAGAAAGAACCAACTTGCTTTGAGAAGTATAATTACACATAAATATGTAATAACAATCCCTGACATTGCATGATATTAAATACACTATATATTCAGGATGGTGTAATGGTGTTATTCTCAAGGACAGTTATTTAACAATTTTTTCTATTCATTCTTTTTTATATCAAAGTATACCAGCCAGAGCCTTAACTTCAACACTGACTTCAGCCTATGAGAAGATTTTATATAATGGTTATGGGTCTTCAATGGTGACTATTCACTATTATCTTCCCAAGTTCACTGCTTAACCAAAACTCGAAACTAGAATCATTCAATTCACCTGCTAAAACTACGAACTCCACCTTTCCAGTACGCAGTCTTTAGCAGTCCCTACACTATTAGTCCTGTAAGCTAATTTTCCCTGTGGTAATCAAGAGGAGAATAATGTCTGAAGGAGATGAATAGAATAGAGACCTTGCTTACCCCAAGACATCTCCTGCCAATGTAAATGCCAATGTTCCTTCCTCCTGAAGGCACATTCTCGGCTTTTCCTGTGCTCTGACCCAAGTTCTCATGTCAGTCTTCTAAGTCTCCTCCAATTTGTTTGTTCCCTTTTCCAAACGTACCCTCTCTCTGTTTTCTTCCTCTCTAAATTTCTGATTCATCTGTAACAAAAGGCTACATCTGTGCCCATTACGGTTTATACCTTCTCCCCCCACCAAAATCAACCCAAAATTATAAATTGTATTTTATTTCACTAGCATGTTGTTCAATAAATTAAGTCATGGAAGACTCTTGGTCATTCTACAATCACTCAAAATTACGAAATATATTATTCTTTTTTAAGTTTTATTAAGGTATAATTCAGATACCATACAATTCATTCACTTAAAGTGTATAATTCAATGGTTTTGAATAAACTCACACAGTTGTGAAACTATCATCACAATATATTTTTAGAACATTTTTATCACACCAAAAAGAATCCTGCACACATTAGCAGTCACTCCTTATTTCTTCCCAATCCCCAGCTCCTGCCAACCACTAAGGTACTTTCTATTTCTAGAGATTTGTATATTTTGGACATTTCATATAAATGGAATCAGACAATCATAAATGGTCTTTTGTGTCTGGCTTCTTTCAGTTAGCATACTGTTTTGGAGGTTCATCCACATTGTAGCATGTATCAGTGCTTCGTTTCCTTTTTATGGCTGAATACTATTGCATCATCTGTATATAACACATTTTATCTATTTATCCATTGATGAACATTTGGGTTGTTTCCACATTTTGGCTATTGTGCATAGTGGTGATGTGAAAATGCATGTACATGTTCTTGTTTGAGTGTATGTTTTCAGTTATTTTGGGTATGTATCTAGGAGTGGAATTGTTGGGTCACGTGGTAACTCTATGGTTAACATTCTGAGGAATGGCCAGGCTATTTTCCAAAGGAGCTGCACTACTTTATATTCTCACCAGCATTGTTTGAGAGTTCTAATTTCTCCACATCCTTGTCAACACTTGTTGTTGTATGTCTTTATTTTAGCCATCCCAGTGGATGTAAAGTTGTACCTTTTCATGCTTTTAATTTGTATTTGCTTAATGATTAATGATGTTGAGCATCTATTCATGTGCTTATTGACCATTTGTATATCTTCTTTAGAGAAATGACTATTCAGATCCTTTGCCCATTTAAAAAAATTGGGTTGTCTTATTATTGTTGAGCTGCAAGTTTTTTCTGCATGCAAGTCCATTATGAGATATATAATTGGCAAATATTTATTCCCATTTTGTGGACTGTCTTTTCAGTTTCTTGATGATGTGCTTTGAAGCACAAAAGTTTTTAATTTTGATGAAGTCCAATTTATCTATTTTGTTTCTTTGGTTCCTTGTGCTTTTGGTGTCACATCTAAGAAACCACTGACTAACCCAAAGTAATGAAGATTTATTACTATGTTTTCTAAGAGCTTTAGCTCTCACATTTAATCCATTTTGAGTTAATTTTTGTATACTGTGTGAGGTAGGGGTCCAACTATATTCTTTTGCAAGTTGTCTCAGAACCATCTGATGAAAAGATTATTCTATCCTAATGAATTTTCTTGGTACCTTTACCAAAGGCCAAGTGAACATAAATGTAAAGTGTGGAGTATTTTTTTTTTCTTCACTTTTGCTGAATTTCTTCTTCCCCAGTATACTGCTCTTATTCTCATAAGAATTTATACTTATAAAATAACTTTTGAAATTACATTAAATTATAAAATAACTTTTGAAGTTTGATGGGGGAGGCAGAGATAAATTTTTAATAAAATTAAAACCTTAACAACTGAACTTTTTGAAGAGTACGTGCCTACGGGCGACTTTGTTTCCCAGACCCTGTTGATCCTTTGTGTGCTGAAAAACCTTTTCACAATGTGCTTTGCAGATCTCTTTGCTTATCACATAAATGGAGTGCGACTTAACCTTTTATTGAGAGCCAGTACTCTCTACAGGGAGGGTTGGGAGCTAGGTGAATGAAGACCTCATTTCTCATTACAGATGTGTTAATAACAATGAACCTTGCAAGTCATTTAACTGCCCTGCCCTCCACGTCCTCATGTGAAAACTGAAGGGAATGACACAAGATGGACCAGTGTTGCTCTTCCCAGTGGCACAACCTCCACCAAACTTCTACCCAAAATATGCAGACAGAACAGGGAGTGGGCACAAGTGACATATCTTGTTACTGACAAGAAGAATAACGTGTAGGTGCTTAATGACTATTGGTTAAAGGAATGAATGAGATCTATGCCTTCTGTTAAGCAGTAATGGAGTCCTTAGGCTGCTGCGGAGGAGGAAGCTATTCCCTTCTAATCCTTTCCCCACCTCCTGCGAAGACATGCACCAAAAAGCACAATGAATCCCCTTTCCCATCTCCTTTGACTTAGAAGCTGTTCTGCCTCCCTCCCTTCCCCACTGGCCACCTTCCTCTTTCCCACCATTTTGGCCTTCTATCCAGCCAGCCAACATTAATGGAAGCCTGTCCCTGAGACAGGCATCCAGGATACTAATGATGAAGACCACTTCTCTGACAAACAACCTCTGTGCCTCCCTATGGCTCAAGTCTCTTCTTGTCTGTCTTTTTTCCAATTCTTTAGTCTCATGTCCATGTGCACACGCTTCTTTATGTCCATCCCATAACACTGTCAGCCACAGAATCTTCCCCTCTCAGATCCGGCAAGGCCTATGATTCTAGCTGGGTGGCAAGGGCTGCTCGTTCCCCACCAAAACATGAAACTACTCCAGATGCCTCAGGTTTCCAGAAAGGTGCTCTCTTGATACACAGATTCAGGGCTATCTATTAACAAAAAGGGCCTTTCATTAAATTATGATATCAACAGAAGCCACTACTATTTTAAAGCTCTTTCATTTGCTTACTTCTTTAACGACAAGTTACACAAAAATGATCCTACTTTCTCTCTCTTCACTTTTTAGTTCCCATCACATTTCCCTGCCTTCTACTTTGCTACCATATCCTACTTGCAATGAGATTTAAGTAATGTCAAGGATTTCTTAGGATGAACATGGGAAGATGAATTTGATTTCTAGTGATGAAGTGATATCTGAAAATAAAATATAATTAGAATCCAGATTCTTTTATACTAAATTTTCAAGAACTAATGGATATCAAATATTTGTGATAAATACAATAAGTCAATTTGAATGATATCAAACTAAGTGAGTTGGCTTTGGAACCTGATCACAGATGCCCTTATAAAGAAGAGCAATATAGATCCACAATAGCAAAAGGGATGATTACTTAATTATCTAGCACATTCTTCCATTTTAGAGTTTATTTCTAACATTTTTCGTAAATCTCCTCAAAATCAGCCAGAAGTCAAATCCCAGTCTCTTGTGGAAAATAAAATGACAGATCAAGTTTCTTCACGTGTTAGAGTGTAGTATCAGGGGGAAAAGGTCTCACACCTGCCTACAAAAGTGCAAACGATTGTGGGAACAGGGGAAATGATGAGGCGAGCTCTGCATCTTTTCTCCGGTATCTTTGTAAAAATGACCTTTCTCCTTTAACTGTCACTGAAAACACTTCGAGAAGCAGATGGGCTTCTTATTTCGCACTGAAGAGTTGGGAGACGCCTTAGACACTGCATTTCTAGCATCTTGCCTTAATTTTTGCTTTTCACTCATTACAGAAATATACCATCCTACGTGTTTATTAATCAGTTTTCCAAAAGTAAGTTGGCAGCCGGTTCTATAATCTTACCACAAAGGGAAGAGTGTTTTACTAAAGCCTATTAAAGGCCTACTCTAGAGTGACGAAAGATGGAGTTCTCTACAAACTGGAACACACAGACGCGCCTCTCTCTTTCACTCTCATGCAGTGAATCCTTGACTCTCCTTCCCCAGAATGCTCATCATCTCAATTTTCTGCTGCTTTTCAAATCATGTTTAATTAGAGGATTTCACATTCCCTTGTGATATGATATTCATGAGTTAAACTTGCAATTGGAGTGACTGTGAATTAGTCTATTAAGTGCCAGATTTGTTCTTTTAAACAATGATCGAGATTATTGTTATCATCTGCTCTCAATATTGTGCCTCGAGAAAAGAGGGCTACCTTAGCTAAGGTTACATCTGAAAAAATAAGCTATTTACCATTTATGTCCAGGGTTATTTTTTTTTCCTCCTTGAATTACAAATTACCCTGAATGAAATACAGGCTTCCCTTTCCGCAATAGTCCCCAGGGTACGGCCCACTAACAAGGTGTGTTGGGTGAATCTGAGTGATATACACATACCTCCACTTTTGTAGTTACGGATTCAAGCTCATATGTACTAGAAAAAAACATTTGACTAATGTATCAGATTCATGACTTCTCAGTGGTAACTTTTTATAAAACTTATTTAAGTTAGTCAACTTTAAGAAAAATAGTAAGTAAAAAGCAGTAATAGGTATATGCAGATATGGCAAAAATTGAAGATGGCAGGAGAATGACGCGAAGATTGTTGACTGGGCCCAAAGGATTATAATTGTGTCTACGGGTGAAAACACACACAACCTTCCTTTTTTTTTTTTTTTTTTTTTGTGGGGAAGACCAGCCCTGAGCTAACATCCGTCACCAATCCTCCCCTTTTTTGCTGAGGAAGACTGGCCCTGGGCTGACATCCGTGCCCATCTTCCTCCACTTTATATGGGACGCCGCCACAGCATGGCTGACAGGCAGTGCGTCGGCGGGCGCCCGGGATCCGAACTCGCGAACCCTGGGCTGCCAAGCGCGGACTAAACCGCTGCGCCACTGGGCAACCTTCCTTTTTAACATCACTATGCCTCGACTAATGCTTCTCAAATTTTCTTAAGAATGTAAGTCTCCTGTGGAGCTTTTTACCATGCAGATTCTGATTTAGTAGTTCTGGGGTGGGGCCCAAGACTGTGCAAGTTTAACAAGCTCGTGGATGATGCCAATGGTGCTGCACCAGGGACTAGAACTTGACTACTAAGGATCTTGAGAGTTCCCTGTTCTGCATCTGACCTAAAAATGATGGCGCTTAAAGAAACACTCGTGAAAAAACCCTCTCTATTGTGGATTGAAATGCAAGTTGCAAATGGATAAACATGGAAAGGGGAGGCACTGGGCAACCTCGGCAGGCAATAGGTGCAAACTCAAAAACTCTTGCTGGCCCAAAGTTACTCAAGAAATATATGCGAGGCTTTTTTTTAAAAATATAATAAAACAGGTAAGACTGAAGGAAGTTAGCACAAGGAAAAAGTCATTTCCTGTTTCTGTTTAACAAACAGCAACTTTACATTAGCACAGATCTGCTGAGTGATTTGGTCGGTGAATAACGTTTGCCAGCTATTGTATCGATCAGGAGGAACACCCTGGCATAAACTGTTGAGTCAGTGGGTTTGACCACAACTCAAAACTTCACAGTTGTCAAACTCAACATCTGCCTTAGGGTATCCTCTAAGCCTGGGTAGAAGGACACCTAACCTGCAAGTAGAGGACGTGTGTGTGAGTAAGCAGGATCTTGAATTAATGTTTTAGGACGATAAGTGATGGTTTTGGGCTTTTTCAGGACAGCAGGGTATACAGTGAAAGCATGGTTTCATTTGGCATAGCAGCATATTCAGTCAAGGTCCCTCTCCTCGGCAAAGAGAGGGAATCCTACCAAAATATTCCAATATGTGACACGCACGCACTCAATGGTGGCCCACACAATGTCAGGTGGAACAAGAATGCATATCTTTAAAAACCGGCAGACCTATTTTAATTTGTATTAGACAAAACTATATCTAGTATCTCCAACCTCTGATTTCACAAATAAGATTTCTTAGGATGAGGCTTATTTTGTTTAAATTTAAAAATGACTCAATTTAAAGAAAATAATAGAAGTAGAAAATAAGCAGATACGGCAAACCTCATGACAACGCGACACATATTCAAATGACTAAAGTTTGGGAACCCAAAAGCTCTTGAAGTATTCCTCAAGGAGATCCAGTCTGCAGCTGGATTAACTTCCTATGTTGACAATGAACCAGCAGCAAGTCTCCAGGGACACACTTTAATTTGAATTTTCAATGGGGAAGGAAGAGCCTTGGGGTCATCCTGGACTTATGGGACAAAGACCCACAAAGGCCATAATAGCACAGAGCAGAGTGTCCGGTGCTTCTAGGCCTAGAGCCTATCACTCAGGATCTAGGAACACCTCATGTGTAGGCTGTAGATGCGACTAGGAATTGGCTGCTTTACCAATGGTAAGAACCTGAAGGTGGCGCCACGACAGGTCGTTAAGTTTGGCAGTTACTTTCTTTACCATCCATATCACCAATCTGCCCCATCTCCCTTTTCAGCTACGCGGGGCAAAACATGCCATCTTGATTCCCAGACGCCAGAAGTATGTGGCACAGCAGAACCATGGAGGAGGGAATGAGAGCTTGAGGATCTGAGGCTGGTTGGTGTGTTCCGATCAGTCAGTCACAAACACAGAGCAGGCGATGACAAAGGCAGAACGCCTGTGTTTGCATGGTGATGAGTGAAGGAATAAATAAAGGAAAAGAACAAGAGGAGGCAGAGGTCCAGCTTTTGTTTCTTCCACCAATAAGGGCTATCCTGAGTTTGTAAGTGAGAGTTTACCACTGGCAGCATTAACACTGGGATCGCGTTAAGAAAACAGAATGCTTTCCAACGAGTGGCTGTGAGCAACTGTGTCAATACAGACATAGGGACCACTAATCCAAAAATTATTAACACCATTAGGCAGGCATTCTCATTATGTCAGTGCAAGTGTGTTTGCACTGGTGAGTCACAAGGTCTAAGTGGCACCCTCTCCATATGTTTGAGGAACCAACAATACTCAGAACACCAAAGAGCATAAATAAAAGTTCCAGTACTAATTCTTCCTATTTAATCCCCATCCCTAACACCCTATGGAAGTCAGCACAGTTGCACTCCAGAACCAGAACAATCATGTAACTGAAGGGTGAGGGTCAGATGAGAAAGCAGGAGATGAAGGGACGAGGGAGTGAAAGATAGAACATGGCTCAACACCACTACACACTTGTATTTATGTTCCCTTAGAATTACTTTCTACTTCACGTAATTGCTTTTATTTCTCTGTAGTACAAGATGCTTTCTTAATGTTCACTGGATTAAACTCTTCTCTACCCTTAATTCAGCATGTTTTATTAAACACCTACTTTGCGATAGCATCGTGTTGGGTTCCTAGATCAGAGTCTGTACACCAAGATTCATAAGATGATCTGTGTGGGTGGGTGGTAAGGTAATATTCAGATTTCTGTATGCGTGTGTTTAGACAATATTAGAAGCTTTGTATGAATATACAAATGTGTGCATACATGTACACATTTCTCACCCTCTTAGTCTCTAATTTTTATAACAGGTAAAATATTAGATGTGCATATAATTAATTAAAAGTACACTTAGTACGGGTACACATTCAAAATTTTAGTATTGATGGGTTGAATAATTAAATACATTCGGAGGTCATTGATAGAGACTGTGACTAAGTTCTCACCCTTTCTGAAGGAGTTCTGCCCAATTATCCAGTTGGAGAAGAGAGAGAGAGAGAACTGAACAGACGGCTGGAACATAAAAATCTTAATATTTGATCTGGGCCTTAAAGTACCAGTAGGAGCTCAAGTGCTACAAGAATCAGAACGAGAGCAGGGGAGGACTGAAGCACAAAAAACATTTTCAGGTATAAAAAACAGAAAATCAGAAAGACAAAACCAAGATACTCCCAATGATTTAAAGGTCAACATTAGGGATTTTTTAAAAGGAATTTTATTCCGTAAAATCGTTTATATTGGGTCACAGTCTGAAGAATTCTTCCTTTGAAATGATGAGTCTTGGCACTGGAACACAGATTGTCGTAAATAATAGTTATCCAGATTGCTTCTCTGTCACTTTGAATAGTAGATAGGGAAGAATGACACAGCGTACGGACAGCAGTTGAGATGTGCTAGAGCAGTGGTTCTCCAAGTATGGGCCCTGGGTACTTCTCAGAGACGCAAATCCTTAGGCCACACCCCAACTTACTGAATCAGAAATACCAGGGCTGGGGTTCAGCAGTTTGTAGTTTAGCCAGTCCTCCAGAAAGTTCTGATGCAAGCTAAAGATTGAGAATCGTTCGTACCAGAAACCCAAATTTCTCTCGTTTGGAGCATCTGTAAGTATCAACAGAGGCTAACCAGTTACTTCCACAGCATCCGTGGCCAAAGGGTAGCAAATACATAACTACTCTTAATGGGTTCTTGATCTCTAACATCTCATTAGTTCACCCTCTTCTGAATATTTCACCTAATCTCTGCAATGCAATTTAGCACCTACTGCATGCCCAGCTGGCCGTGCTAGATGATCAGGATGTAGCAATCGATAAGAGACATGGAACCTTCCTCCATGGAGCTCACTGTGTTAAAAATATCTCACCTGGCGCATGGGGGCAGGGGAGGTGGGGAATACATTCACCACAATATTCCAGTAGTGCTCATTTTTAACAAATCATGCACTGCATCACATTTTGTATATATTGGTATCATTGCACTTAATTACACTGTGTTGCAAAAGTCTATTTCCATGTTTGTCTCTTTGATTAGACTATGAGTTCCTTAAGGGGAAGAACTATGTTATAGTCACCTTTTAATTCCCAGAACCCATATAGTTAGTATATAATAAATACTCAATAAATGTGGTTTGAATGAATAAATGACTTTAATAATAATTAATAATCGTTAATATTTATTGAGCGCATAGTACGTGCCAGAGACTAAAATGTGTATTAACTCACGTAATGCTCATAGTTAATCTATGAGGCAAGGCCTGGTATCATACCCATTTCACAGATGGAAAACTGAGGCACATCAGGATTAAGTAACTTAAGTAGGCAGTCTGTATTGGAATGCAGGCAGTCCGGCTTCAGAGTCCACACTCGTAACCACTAAACACCACAGCTGCTCCCAAACTAAATGAGGTATGGGCCATGACCCAGCAAAACATGTTCTCTTTCTGCCCCTGCCTCAGGGCCTTTGCTTTTGCTGTGCTCTCAGCCTAGAGGGCTCTTGCCTCATTTCTTCATGTCTGTTCAAGGGTCACTTCTTCAGAGACGCTTTGCCAGACCAATTTCTCCCAACAGTAACCTTAGCCCCACTCTTCCCCTTCCCTGCTTTCTTATTTTTTTCAGAACTTAATTCTATCTTTTTATTATACAGTTATTTGTTTGTTCTATTTCTCTTCTACTGCAATGTCAGCTCCATAAGAACAGACTTTGTCAAGCTCACGGCTGTATCCCCCAGAGCCTAGGACACTTGGCACACAGTTAGAGCTTGGTAAGTTTTATGGAATGAATGGATACACGTTAGTACTGTCCAGTGACTTCTGTCCTGCTTAACAACACATTTTTGTTGAACTGTGGACAACTTCCCATTTCTCCTTAAGTTTCTTTTTATTTCTGTCTGTACAATCCTCTAATTTATTCAAACACCACTGGATTATTCCAGCTCTTGGTGTCAATTTTTTTTCTAATTAAAGTAAACTGCCATTTATTTCTCACACTGATCTTTAACACAAGACATCTTGTTCTTGTCGTAAAAATGACTCATATGGAAAAACGTAAGTTGAATATAGGGGGTCATATGTACCAAAATGTTTCCATCAATATTTCAGATATAAAAAATAGAGACATAGCCATAGATGCCTGCCCAATTCTAAGATTCATAGTAATAATTTCAGTGAGGTGATACCCTTTCGGATGTATAACCTGAAATTCCACCGGATGACTAAGATGGCCCCTCTTGAAAGCAAATACCACATCATTTACACAAATACTTTAGGTTTTTCTTTCCTTCTGCCATAATACACCTCCAAACTCTTTCAATATTCACAGCCAAGATGTAAAATATACACATAGGAAAGATCATTCAAAGATAGAACTTTGAGTATTAAAGAAAAAAAAGGAAAGAAAGAAAGAGATCAACTTGCCATTAGACTGATTTTCTGGGACTATAAAAGGAATGAAATTTGAAGGTCATAAAAGTGTGTCTATTTGTTTAGGGAAGTCTTACAGGTAGTATAAATATCATCAGCTACAGTTGCTATGGGGTCTGTTTGTTTACCAAACAAGAATACAAATAGTTACACAAAAGCAGAACAACATTTGAGTCTATAAATGGAGAAGGCTTTGCCTTCTGGTAAATTTTCCAAAATGTTTTTTTTTAAATGTCCCTATTTTTTCACGTTATTCACTGGGAAACCTCTGTTTTCTTGATTCTCCCTTTTCAGTTCTAACACCTCCAGGGAATGTTTTACTCTCCGATTTCTGAGGCTGATAATGATTTTCTTTTCCCTTTCCCTTTTTTAACACTTAAAAACAAAAACAACTGGCCCAACAATCCAAACTGTACAATAAAAGTAGTCTTCATGATAGAAAATGCAAAAAAAAAAAAAAGAGAGAGAGAGGATGAAAGCCACAGAGTTTACAGAAGAATTCTAGTACAGGCATGCAGCCTTCAAGTTGAGTTAATCCATGAACAATCGCCCAGAAAGGTCTGTGTGTGTGTTTTTTTTTTTAACTGACTTTCTATAAACCAGGTATATTTCATGCACCTGAATTATACCTGCCAAGTTAACCATTTGCTTCTGAAAATGAAGTCGGGGGGGTGGGGCAGACAGGAAACCAGCAAGGCTGTTCTGGAATTTCTTAGTTGAGTGTGTGTGCACATCCTAACTCAGATCTACCATAAAACAAACTACGCCACAGAGGCTGCCGTGAGTGGAAACCTTCTCTTCACACTACATTGACCACAGTACCCACCAGGCACAGCCCCGACGCCTTTCTGTGAATGGGACAGACTGCCATATGGACGAAGACACTGAACAAGCTGTACAACTCTTGGCGACATGTGCCCGGGGGATTGTCCCATATTAACACCACCTGGGCTGAGGCAATTGTGCTCTGTATGTGCAGAGGCACTGAGGAGCCCATCAGGATGTTATTTCTGAGTACACACAAAAAGGAAAATTACAGTTAAGAGAATTCTCTGGCTAGCATATCTGTTGCTCAATTCCCAAAATAGTTTCCCAAAGGAACGGTTATCTTCTTTATTCACACAGGCAGAAATGACAAGCTGGAACACATATTAACAATTTCCCTTTGTGAGCTTCCACTATTGTTTTAATGAGGAGAATATACTTTATAATATACTTAGGCCTTGACTGATTACAAAGGGGGATGGAATAAAGAACTTTAGGACCGCTATACATATGTAACATGCTCATTTGCATTACCCAAGTGAGCCCATCAGCAGAGTGGTGGCTCCTTGGAAAGAGCAGCAGAGCCAGGCTACAGGGTAACACCAGTGTAAAAACACATCTTTGTAAGTTGTGGAAAAGAACAAGTCGACTTCCGTTTAAGCCTCTTTCATAGGTACTCCCTCAACTGGCCCCATCATTGGCCTAAGAACATGGGACTTCCCTCACATAGGTCCCCCCTTATTTGGCCCCATTATTGGTTTAAGTACAAGAGATCTATAGTGGTCATTTAAACAAGAATAGAATAACACCAGAAGTCTTCCCAGCCACATGGCCTTCTGCAGACCCTTGGCTTCCCTTTCCATTGGATCCAATATCCACCAAAGAAAATTTTCTAATCATTTAATCCAAGTGGTAAAGTGTACATTTCAAAAAGACTCTTTCACAGGTTTTCACCTGTTGGGCAAAACCTAGGTCTACGGACAATACCATTAGAGCTCCCAAAAGATTGGTCCTTACTGTTGTTCTGCCATATGCTTTCCTTCACACCCTTAGTGTAGAACAAATGTTAAGAAAGCTAATGTATATTTGGGAGGAGGGGGGCACAGGCCCTTCCACACAAGTGCAAACACCTGTAAAACAGCTAGGTGCCAACAAAGGGATCTGGCAGGGAAAAAAACCCTATCAGCAGAAGCAACTCATCATGAAAGAAAGTCTCTACCCTACACGATGAGAGAAACTGATGCTTCAAATATTACTTTGTGTGGGAAATCTAGCACATCAGACGTGAAATATCCCGTGGTCAAGATTGACATTATACAATATCCCAAGAAAAAAATTAAAATCAACTGAATTTAACAGAAACTTATAAAATGAATATGACTCTCCAGAAAAATGATGTCATTTTATTGGAAAGCACCTATCATTTAAACACAATAAATAGAAAAAGATTTATAGAGACTAATGATGGTGTGTTATGGTAAAAGGCACTTTATTGAGATAAGACACACAGCTGGCTGAGTTTTTCTCTTTTAATCACCACACAAAGCGAACAGTCAAGAAAATCCATAAACCTACCCCTCATGGCATGCCAATATTTTCAAGATTTTCTCCCCCTGCCCTCACCACATGTGCAAATGATAGGAGGTCACCAGCACCATGCCACACTCCCCCAAGAGAGCCTTTCTTCCTACTTCTAAGACCCAGAAGCAATTGGTTTTAAGCAATGAGACAAATGAAGCACACGTATTCAAAGTATGATGGTCGCCAAACCCCCAGGAGTACATTTGGGGTATAAAATGCTGATAAGCCCCTGGGTGCTTCTTTCTGACATAAGCAGGAACATTTTTGCCTGAAACAGGCTACTTCCCATGCAAATAGACGAGAGGCTGGGGACAATGCAAGAGTCTGCTTTGGAGGAGAAAGAAGCACCTGTATTGTAGGCCTCTGCAATTGGCCATGCCCACTTCTCTTTCTGGTCCCCTACAATACCTGACACGACATCCCCAGCCTGCTCTTAACATTCTCCACTGCTAGTCACCTAACTTACCTCCTTGCAAAAAGATGAGGTGAGGTTGGGGAACCAGCAGCAGAGAACCGCTTGGGGCTTCTCCCAAATTATCGCTGAACACATAGGTCTGGCCCCAGGCTATCACCCTTGAAGGTTATGGCCTGGTCCTGATTCCTGAGCTTTACCCCCTGGAGACTGTAAGCCAGTAGTCTGGGGTGGAGGCAAGGTGCTTCTGATGAGCAGCCCACCTGGGAACCACTGGAATATGGCAGTCATTGCAAGGATGAGGGTCAGGGAGACCTTGGTTCCAGTCCTCTGCCTGGTCCCCAACTAGCTGTGTGGCTTGAGCAAGTTATAAAATTGTGCTAGGCCCAATAACACCATCTGTACAAAGAAGACAGTACCCCATAGGCTGACTGAGAGTATGAAATGGGAAAATCAGTGTCAAGGCCTATCTTGGGTCCTTTATATATGTGTACAGCCCAAAGAAATAGTTCAATAAATGTTAGCTGCATTATTATCACCATCATATGCCAAGTACTGATTCCTTTCAGCAATACTACCTCTACTCTGTTGACTCACACAAGAATGGCCAGCCACTAGTTTTGTGGACTGAATATGTCTGGGATGTTAATCAAATTTTGGGGGGCGGAAACTGTCCTTTCCAACGGTGCCAAAAGCTAGGTGAACGGAACATGCCACTTGTATTGCTTCCCAAACCTGAATGTGCATGCCAAAGTCCAGGGGATCTGGTTAAAATGCAGATCCTGATTCAGTAGGCCCGGGGTGAGGCCCAAGACTCTGCATTTCTAACAAGCTCCCCGGTGATGCCAAAGTTGCTGGGGTGCAGGCTTTGAGTAGCAAGAATCTAGGGTATGTAGGACAAACACAAATTCCTACCCCTCTGCAGACGAGTGGAATCCAAATCCTCATGGGAGAGGCCTAGGAAGCTGTATGTTTTAACAAATACCTGTGAGAACATTATCAGGAATCTGAGAAACACTGGTCTTACGGTTAAGGTCAGGAGTAGGCAAATTTTTTCTGTAAATGGCCAGTTGGTAAATATTTCAGTCTCTGTGGGCCAAACGGTTTCTGCTGCAACTGCTCAAGACAGCCACCGTAGCATGAAAGCAGCCAAAGACAATCTGTAAATGAATGAGCATCGCTGTGTTGCAATAAAACTTTTATTTGTAAGATGAGCAGTGGGCCACATTCGACTGGCAGGCCATAATTTGCTGACTTCTGTTACAGATCAATTGCTTCAACCTCTATTGGCAGGAAGTAGCAGTAACAATTCTGAAGACAACTTGGGACAGTTTGACTGCATGTTCTCCAAAATCCTCTAACGGGAAAGAAAGATTTGGGGTAACTGGTTTGCTCAAGTGCTTCAAATCAAAAGAAATCATCTGATTTTCAGAAAACAAAATAAAAGTTGGAAGGAGGAAGAGCTATTCAGAGTAATGGGAGCTAGAGCTTACTGCTTCAATTTCTGGCTCAATAGGCCCTAAATATGAATATGAAAATACGCAAAAGTTAAAGGCTTGTGTAACTGGAACAGATCTGAAACCAAGCCTCTAGAATTTTAGAGTAAGTAAACTAAGAGCACCAATATTTATTCATCAACACAGAATTTAGTTTAAAAAAAAAAAACAGAAAAACAAAACACCAGGCATGTCCACGTTTCAGAGTTCCTTGCCTTTTGAAAATAGCGGGGCCGATAAACACAAATATTATTGTTATATAGTCAAATACATGGCAATATGTCAAGAGCCCACAAATCAAAAACAGAGACTGTGTATCAAGTGAAATTGTCTGAAAGCACATTAGCCAAGCAAAAACCTTCAGGGTTATTTGAAGGCAGCTGCCAACTGTGAAGCGTAGAAAATGCAAGCCACTGGAATCCATGGGGCTGTGTCAATAAATGAGAATGAGAATGAAGGAAGGAACACTGTGAGTGGACAGAAGGCAGGTTAGACCTCACAGAAAAAGAGGTCCAATTTGGGTCACCTGATTCTGAGAACAATAAAATAGCCTTAAAGAGAGAAGAGGCTGAACAACCGTAATCTTTCCAGAGTTTAAAGAAACCTCGTTCACCAAATGCTTAAGGAAGCCTTGAGACAAATATTTAGAGGAGCTATGAACCTGAGAAATACTCAAGTTATAAAACATCTACTAATGGTGGTTGAATTGAAAGCAAAAAGCTGGGAAGGATCAGAAAAAAGGAACATTTCTGACATGGACTACAGAGGACAGCTGAAATAGAATCAAGACCATATGAGGTGTTCAATGAGGAAACGCAAGATTTATAAGGCAGGAAGGAAAGTGAGGATACTGTTAAAGGAGAGAGAGGCTTGTTTTGCATTTGCCTGTGTGCAAATCCTGCTTGGGGTTTATTTTTGTTCTTTATGTGCTGTTTCAGACCATAAACGATTTATATTTTGCAAATCCTACCTGCCCCCTCCCTTCATGAAAGGCCTAATAAATATATGCATCCACCCTGAAAGAGGAAACTCTGACATTTTCCTTAAAATGTGCTGATTTGCACACAGGAGGGTAAGTCAATACGTGTTTGATTGAATTAAATTTAAAATTTCTTTTAGCAACACTGATTTTAATTTATCATAATTAAGTATTCACTTCTAAGCTGAATGGAAACTTTAAGTTCTGGTTTAAAAACTAAAAGAGAGACTTGAATTTGGATCTTGGATATGCCACTAACCAGTTCTGTGACCCTAGGTCAGTTATTTAATCCCTGTGACTCAATTTCCTCCTCTGTAAAATGGGTATAATGATCCCCACTGTTTCCCAGTGGTCATGTGGATAAAATGAGACATCACTCCAAACGCAAGAGTTGAGCCAGTGCTTGGCACAGAGAAAGAACTGATTAAATGTGAGTTCCTTTCCCTTTCCCCAGTGCACCATAAGATAATGTGATATTTAGAATTTTAATTCAGGCAATTACTTAAGTAGTAATTGCTATTTGTATTTACATAGCTGCTTTGATCCAAGAAGCTCAAAGGGCTTTACTAAATTTAGCATTTTAATAAATGTTTCATTTGCATTCTGTTGATTTTGTTTACCCACACCAAAACTTGGAATTTCCTAAAGCGAGACAGTCAGGCAAGTTAAGGAAACAAGATAATATCTTCCTGTTTACAGGTACCCAGGTCTGCGTTTTGTCTATTTACCTCAGAAGTCACAGCTCTCTGGTCGTGTGGAATAAAATGACAGTGAGAGCATGAAGGTGCCTGCTTCCTCTTGCAGCTCCCCTGAGCTTCTGCCTGCTGAACTTCATCCCCACACACTTCTCTCAGACACTGACAACAGAGGGATGTTTATTGCACCGATGAATTTATATATAATCAGCACAATAAACATTATTACATTGTTGGAAGAAAATCAGAGCACGAAGCCCGGTGCCAGTCCTGAATTCTAATGACGCTGAACATCCGGGAGAGCACAGGGACAGGGTCTTAACAAGCCTTGATTTGAGCCTTAGTGTCCGCCTCACAGAGCACATGGGCCGCTCCTCCCGTAACAGTGCTGAATATTGATAAACGTCTCTACCCTGCGCAACAGGGAAGTGGGTTTCTATTGGCAATCTTTACCAAAGTGTGTTTTTTCCCTTCTCTGCACTCAAGGGTTTACCCTGAATGATTTAATTATAATTTTCCTTGTGTAAGACAAATTAAAGAGGAGAGTAGGAGTGTCGTGCCAAGCACATTATTTATCTCCTTAACAGACTGCAGCTCACCAAACCCCAGAGCTGCTGCAGCGGCTGCTCACAGGGGTCCACAAAATGCAAGGGGCGGGCGTGGGGACCAGTGGGGGAGGGCTTTTCCAAAAGGCAGCCCAGTGGAGAGTGTTAGACATCTCCGTGCTTTAAAAATAAACAAGAACTCTCAAGACATTGCCTTTTTCCAACAAATTTTCACATGGAGCACTCCCAAATCCTTTCAGAAAGAATTCTTCAGCTGTAAACCTCAGACTGAGTTTGAGGGGTTACATTATTATTTAGTGTGGCAGGGTCTCCTGCTTGTTCAGATATTGCTCCAGCAGAACGGATGGGGAAAGAACATGACACAGAAATCAAGGGAGAGCTTGGAAAGATAGACATTCCACAAACGCACTGGTGGTTAAGGGATGAAACTTCTCCCAGGGACTCCTGAGACAAACGACAACTCAGTGTACATGTGGGAACATATTTTTATAGTGATAGCTTTTTTTCTTTTACCACTTTCCACTATTTAAACAAGGTATCACACACGTGATTTAAAAATAAACCGGAAAAAGGTAAAACCACATGATACTTATAAGTACCTATACGTACACAAAGCTGGCTAACTAATAATTGAATTTTTAGTGATCAATTCTGTAAGTTTATAACTTCTGAATTATCTTTAACCTAAGGGGCTCATTTGTCTTGTTCACTACATTCAGTTAAAATGTGCAGACGAGAATTTTCTTCTGATAAAGCCACAACTAGGAACCTACCGGATAATATAAACTGAGAGATCCAAGAGATTAAGTAGTGGCATATAATTTCATAGTTGTTTCTTCTTTGCATGTACATTTGGAAAATTCAGCCTGTTTTAAAATCCAGATTAAGGCTCAGTGGAATCTCAATTCTTTTCTGATCCATATTCTGAATCTAGCATGTAATATAATGAAGATTAAGCCCAACATCTGTGCAGACAAATAAGGACCATTTAAAAAAATCAAACAAACTTATTCTCCTGGAATTCGACTGTCTCTCAGATCCATTTACTTTCAAATGCACCTTAAGACATGAAAAGGGCTATTCTCCCACTTGCCTCATTGCTAATCTATCACCTGAATGCAGATACATAACCTTTTAGAATGAAACTGAGCACAGTACATCTAAACAAGAAGAGTTTTCTGTGTCACAGGAAATCTGTGCAGGCTCCACAACGGCCGACAAGATTGCAACAAATACCTTAAGTGCATCAGTCGGCATTTTTCAGTGTAAGGCCTCCTGCTCTGCCTATGGATAAAGATGTAATTCAATCACTCCACAGTAAATGGATGGCATCAACCTTAGGACACCAACAGCAAGTACAGCAAAGGACGGCAGCCTAGAACCTGTAAAGCTATCTAAAGTTCGGTATTTTTTTTTTAAATTACAAAGACATCATAAGAGATTATAAAGCAAGAGCTGAGATTGGCTTCCAGACGTACACATCTATATCTATGCTCAGAGGAAACAATAGAAGCACATTGGGTCCAAGGGCTCCAAATGGATTCCTACTTTCCATCATTCTATTCTTCAAACTCTTCTAAACTAGTAAGTTTAAAGCATCTTTTGGTTCTTCTATGTCTGCCATGGAAACTCCAAACTGTTCTTAACAGGACAGTTGCAAGTTTTGTTTAAAAGACATATAATCCTTATCTCTGGGAACCCCTCATAGTTTTTATGCTTGAACATGATACACACACACACACAGACACAAATATTCAGATAATTTCTTCTGTGATTACTAAGCTCTGAATAGATAAAATGTTGCTGGTATAAAGACACCCATCTAATTAAACCAGTGGGCTTCTTAATGTTCAATATTTCAAGAAATACATGAAATTATATTCGTAATTGCTTAAGTAGAAAATATAATTAAATAACTTTCACTCAGTCACTTTTATTAAAAAACAAAATATAGAATTTGTTTTTCCTGATGGAAATGTTTACTATCACATATTACTTTTAAGGCCTCTTTTCTTTGTGTGTGGAAACTCTGTATATGAAATATATAGGAAACTGTTTAAAAATAGTAAACTGAAAAAAATTTTTTTAACTTTAGGAGTATTACATAGATTCTGCTATTGGAAACCATTCAACAGTAGTATTAATGCTCTGGGTACTAAGATACAGTAACATGGATTAACAGCGTCATTTTCTTAGAATGCTATGCTTGCATGATTATTCTGGATCTCTAAAACAACCTCAGCTTCCACTATCATCCAAGTGAAGCTCAGGGCAATTTAAACATACAAAATCTTAACTTCCAAATAGGAATAGGGCAACTGAGACAATGCTACAATATATCCCCCATGGTCAAGAGAAAGTGTACTACGCATGTTTGCGTGTGTATATACATGGACCCCTTCCATCTCTCCATCCTTCAAACCCTCACTATAAAAAAGGCCATATACTTTGAGGACACAGTGATGAAAAAGATGGGCCTGCCTTCAAGGAGGGCAGCACATAGTAGTGTGCAGTGTAAGTTCTACCTTTTCTCAAACTGTGATTCCAAATTGCCCACAGCAGATACCATCATTCCCTTAGAACATGTTTAGAGCCAAGGAAATCAGCTTGTATGGAGTGAGTAGTTGGCAGAAAGAATAAGCTTGGAAGCCTTGAAACCCAACCCATCCAATGAGAAGCTCAAAGACCCTGCTTCGGTTCCTAAGCTTAGGTTAGATCTACGTAAGTGCTAATTCCATGTTGAAAAGGTGAAAATAACTGGATGTTTCACACCCAAACCATACTGAATACATTCTTAAGTAATTATATGCCCACTCAAGTCACATGGATCCAATTAGGGTGACTGAGATATGGCGAAGCCACCCGCCCCTCCAGGTTAAAGATGGTTTTGGACACATCTCAGGGGCTCATTCCTACCTTTCCCTTTTGGGAGTGTGGACCGAGAGCTGTCCGTTGGTAGAGGCATGTGGGTTCATTATTAAGGAGGTCTTGGAAGGTGCAGAGGAAGAGACACATGTTGTGCTCAGGTCCAAACTGCTATGATTGTTGCCCGTGGTTTCCTCTGCAGTATGAGCACTTGTCACTTCTTTCCAGAGCTGCTGCAGTTCTGTTGGAATCATGCCTGAAACAAACAAATTGGATAATTAAATCAATTAACAGCTAATTCCGTCCTCTTCAAACGGTAATTAAATCAAAGAGTCAGTAAACAAAGCCTAGTGTTAGGGGGGTTTTTTGGTGTGTGCAATTTTTTTTTTCCCTCCCAACCAAGGCAAAGGCAGTAGTAACAACCTCGTCCCCCCTGACTAAGCTGAGCTGAAGTGCCCTCATCACACAGAAAAGGCCCCGGTGAAAAGGATTCAAAAGACAGCTACTTTGCAAAGACAGGATGCCTCCATCCAAACTGTCGTTTCTAGATTTTTGAAGAAAAGTGGATAGATGTTATTGTATTTTTAGACACCTAGAAGGACTCAAAATAAATTTGTTCAACTATACTATTATGACAACATGAACCACAAAATGAATAATTTTTGTGCTTAAGTCTTAAATGATGACAAATAGCTTTGTTATTAAATATAGTTTTTATTAATCACTTTTAGACATAAATTATGAATTCATATCGTCTTCCTGAAATGCTTTTCAACTTTTAACAGTCAAATTGATTATACTATGATTATTTCATTAACACACCTATCTTCCTCATTAATTTTGGTTTCTAGTACCACATGTTTAATTGATGGATGTGTCTACTGAAAAACTGTATAACTTTTTCTACAAGTAACACTATTATTACTGTCATTTCTTAGATCAGTGCTAATGAACCATTGCAGAATAAAATGAAAACGTAAAATAAACGTGGGAGTAATAAAGTTCTCTTGTTTTTTAAGGGGGTCAAAATGGACACAGGTCTTAAAGAGTAAATGTCAACTTGTATTCTCCCCCAAGAAGAGTTACAATCAGTGTGTCAATCTCACTATTGTGGGCCTCGGAGCCTTTATTCTGGCAGCATGCCTCTACAGCCCAGGATCTCCAAATCCTACCTCAATGCACATTCTAGCGCGCACACACGCACAGAAGAAAAATGTTCTAAATGGCAACTAACAACAGCACAAACAACATCAGCTACCTCCTCTGAAAAGACACCTAAAAGAAATCATGAACCCTGTACATCATCAGGCAATTCCGCATGAGAACTGGACGCCTGGATCGCAGTTCATTGTTTCAATCAACTGTAACACAGCTGTCCTAGAAAGCCTGCCATTTTCTGACTCTATAGCAGCCACCGAAACAGGCATGTTTCTTACCAAACCTAAGGTACTGAATTAAAAAAGAAGGCTGTGTGCATTATATTCATTTGAAACACATAATAAAAAATGCCAAGGTCTAAATTTAATTTATTTTTGTCATTTAGAATACAATGGATAGATAATCATCTCAACGTGATCAGCCAAACATCTTTACTTTGCTAAACTGTTAAAGATTTTAATTATGCCAGCATTGGAGAGCACTGGTCTAATGAGGCGATGGACTCCAGAGAATCCGAGTGGTTAAGAACTGTGAAATGAGTCTGATAGCATTTTTTTATATTCACCGTGGATCGTTTGCATATCAAAGAGGAGTAAATTATTGCACAGCAGACCAATAACCTTCCCCGCCTTTCTGAGGGGAGCATTAACAAAAACAGTTGGTCCCTCCTATCGGTTCTCCACGAAAATGTTCAAATGCTCAAGTATTTGCAATTAATATATACTATAAAGGAGGCTTCAAACGATACATTAAGTGGTCAGACATTCTTAGAAAGCATCCTCGACAGCCAAGTCGGTTTTCTTCTTCCTTCATAAAAATCAAATGCCAATTATATTTTGATGGATTTTGTCCCAAATGAGCATTTAGTTATTAGGCATATTCAATTATTACTTGTCCCCTGAAATTAAACCTCAGAGGCAAATTAAACAAAGGGAAAGGTCACTACACAATCCCATGTCCGGTTTTGCTGCATCTGAGCTATTATTTTCAAACACCTTGTGAAGTGACACGTGGGATGTGTCTGTAGCTAACAGGCCTGCCTCTGCTGTCTGCACACCAACAATTACCTGTGAATATGGCTGACCCTCGGACCACTGTTTACTCAATTGAAACAATAGTGAATAGGCTTGTCTGTTGATGATAGCATACTGATATAAAGCCACACAAGTCAACACCTATTTTTATTTTCTAGGGAGTAAATACACAAGAAAAGAACAAGCCGCCTATTTTTCAACTCAAGCTAATTGATTTCCGGGTCAGTTGCATAGGAGGTGGGAAGATGGAAGAACGGTTTCTAACAACTGTGTTAACACTTTCCCTCTGAGAAAAGCAGAACTTTGAAGCTGTTTTAAAAGTAGGCTGTTTATCCAGCAAATAAAGACAAAGACAAATGCCTTTTTTACACTTGTTACACCTACAGAGTACACTAACGTCACTCGACTCTCCTTTTATGCCAATGGGCTAGCAAATCAGTTTTATCATCCGTAGGGAGAAACGGTAAATAAAATAGTAACTCATTGACAGACAACAGGAGTACTTCTGGGTCAAATTTCAATGTGATAATTACATTTAAGAACATTCTCATCAGACGTACAGAGAGGCAGTCAAATCAGTCTCCCGCATCAAATCCCACATCTTGTTAGTGATGTTAAACTGTTAGTTCCATGAATACTACCTACCGAA
Organism: Tapirus indicus; assembly: GCA_031878705.1. Classification (NCBI taxonomy): domain Eukaryota; kingdom Metazoa; phylum Chordata; class Mammalia; order Perissodactyla; family Tapiridae; genus Tapirus; species Tapirus indicus. The sequence goes on from CM062920.1 coordinate 67,723,075, forward strand.
GGATGCTTGTATTTGATAGCCAAGATCTCACGATAGAATTAAGAGAGATAAAAGGGAAGCTAGTCACTCATCAGACTAAATGGATATTAAATTTCCAGGAAGAATGCCTTTCTTGCAAAATGGTAGATAGGACTAAAAGAACCAAGTTAAACAAATCCATGAACAGGTACATACTCAAGCAGGTAATTTTCTCCTATTTATAGTTTACTTTTAAAAAATTAAGAGGTCAGAATGATACTGAAAGTGTATTTCTATATGGAATTACCGGTGCCGGGGAGGATCAGGTGATTAAGGAGACCAGGGAAAAGGAGACCAGCAGAAAAACAGATCTGCTAATTATGTAAATAAGAGAGAAAGCCTTACAATAACCTTAAAAACAACAAAAATATCCCTCCATTTCATAGCATAAAACCTTCAGGGAAAAAAAAGGCCTTCAAAATATTACTCTCTACCTATTCCTATTCTTTGATATTTACGTACATGTTTAAGGTAACTTAACCAAGGCCATGAGCAGGTATGTAAAAGAATCTTGATGACTGTATCATGAAGTGGGCATTACTAGCATTTTTAACACATAACCCCTGTGCCTTGCTACATTTCTTTTTCCAGGACAACCAGCCCCTTCATTATAAAAGAAAATGCAGACATAGGTTTAAAAAATGTATGTTGTGGGGACAGTTGACAGATTACTGTTCATGGAACTCAATTTCACAACCCCAGGTATCACTGGCTCAAAGACAAACAGAGTTGATCAACCTTTTTCTGTCCTTGTACATCCATACCCAGGTGACCATGTTCAAGCAAGCAGAAAGTTGATTTAAACCTCATAATGACATCAGTTTTAAGCCATCATCTCTCTGATAAAAAAAAATTGTGTTGTAGTCCAACATGACTGAATTCTCAAACCACTTTGGGCGAGGGGATAAGGGAGACAAAACCAACCTCCTGAACTCCAGAAAAGATGGCAATGACACTTCACTGCAAGAACTTGACTCCGGAAATATTTATATTTACATTTATGCACCTTGCGCACACATAAAGGCACCCCTTAGATTTTAAATATGCTTCTTCCTAATGTTGCAGAGGCTAATAGTTACAGCAGACTGCTAAGCATATCAATCAATGCCATGACTAGTGAATTACCTACTGGTGTCTCTGATATGTTACTGCAGAGATTACACTTCATGCATCACCACATTCATTTCTTTCACATTACACATGAGCTTGTCTTGTCACTGCCCAATTGCCCTCTTTTGGACAACTTAACTGATGTACTATAACAATGAACCTTAGTGAGCAAACTTAATAGTATAGAAGCAGTAGGAAAAAATGAGAGGTTGAAGCCCGAGTCCAGTGGGTGTGTCAGAACAGCCTGCAATGTTTCCAACAATAAACCTGAAGGTGTAATTAATGCACGTTATAACATTTTGCAAGCACAAAAATGCATTAGCTGATGCGTCCTTTCTTTTCCCCATGTATTGCTCAGTTACCAGATCTTCTATTTTGACAACGATGGAGATGCTGATTATGTATTAAGCAGTTGAGCAATAATGGCAGAAAGGGGAGAGGCAAGAGGGAAGTTAGAGGAAAGCGCCCTGGTCTCAACATTAAAAACATAAACAAAAATGAAAAAAAAACCCAGAAAGGACAGAAATTGGGTGTGGTTGACTCAAGAGAAAAGATTCAAATGCAGATATGCCTCACTGGCTCCACTTGACACCAAAAGTTACTGAGCAAATGGCCATGCCTTGCGCACTATGAAGGGTGAAGGAGGTTCCCCACTGTCAACCCTCTTCAGAAGGCAAGTGAACTCAAGACACCAAAGGCCTCAGCTACTATATACATATGTCCAAACCTACCAGAACTGAAAAGACTGGGGCCCTTGAGGAGCAGCTCAAATCTGCTGTACCTCGTATGGGACGGGGAATTGTATTTCGAAACACAGCAGACACTTTCTTCTTTCCTTCCTTCTTTTCCTTCTTTCTGGTTCTGAATAATCCATTGGCATTCACATCACATGTGAAAGAGTGGTCTACACCCAGAGGCTGTCCTAAAAACAGCTAGGCTACTCACTTGATTCCGATGGCCAACACCCACTGGACTAACATGTCAGTCAATGGCTTTTCAAAAGACATTTTTAGAGCCATGAAATCTTGTTACCTTTCAAGGAACCCCCGTTTTTGAAGAGCTAGAGATGGAAACCCTACCTGTTCCAATGAGTGTAGAACTAACCTGCTCAAAAATCAACAGACAAAAGCAAAAAAGAAAGACAAAAAGGGAGAAAACCCAACAAAAAACAATTTTGGTCTTTATAACAGAAAGAGATTAATCTTAATCGTTTACAGAAAAATAAACCTGAATCTATCCCCAGATATTAAAAGTGGCATTTATAAACACTACTAAGATTTAAAACAGAACAAGTCACATGATCCAAAATACAGCTTAAAATAACAAAAGCCTTCAAGAAATTCATTTGTGATTCCAAACAGAAAACACGAGAAGATCTGATTTAAATGCTCAATAAGTCAAAGTGGCATTTCCTTCTCTTACTCTAAGAATATGCAACAGTGGGGTGACTGCCACCGCTAAGCCTCCGGACCACCCCATGTCTTCATTCCGGCATCAACAAGCACTTGAACTTCTACAAAGGTCCATCCTTATTACCCCATCCAGCTTTTTTTCTAAGTTTGTATATGCATGTGTCACATGGACAATTTTCTTAATGATGACCTGGGATATACCACAAGACACCCCCCCACCTCTGCCCCCAAGTGTTAGCAGAGTGATGTCTTCTGCATCACCAACACTCACCTTGAGCAAGGGGCTGGAGGGGAAGGGCAGGCTGCCCCGGCTGGATTGTTAGAAGGCCTTGGCGCTGCAAAGACAGGAGGTGTTGCTGCTGTAACTGCTGCATCTGTAAAAGCTGCTGTTGAAAAGCCAACTGCTGGGTAGCCACCTGCTGTTGCTGTAAGAAATCAGGGAGAAAAAAAATGAGATGGCCACTTCCCAAGGAAGGTTAAAAGTATAGACGTTTCAAAACACACCGGCATCGTCAAATACTGGGAACGGTCACTAGAGGTGAGCAGAGGGCTCAGTGTCAAGACTGACTTAAAAAGGACAGAACACATCACCTCTGAGGAGAAGTGAGGGGGGGATGGATTACCTTTCTGCTGCCTGCTCCCTTAGAAAAATAATTCGTCCATCAAGTCAGCTTTTCCCACAGTTTGAAAGGCCTGAGTTTTTGTCGGCTAGATGTGAACTTCCAGACTTTGAAATTTTTAATTATTCACACTAGAAAGAAGACTGCACCACTCGAGTCTGGAGGGATTTGAACCCTGAACCTTTGAGGTGTGAAAGAACAAGTTGTCTTCTCCCGCCTGCACCGGGAGAAGCTTTTAACTACTCTGTTTATCACTTCTGACATAAATAAATGAGAAAAAATCAGACCTTTGAAGAAGAAAAACTTCATCTAATATTGTTAATTAGCCATGACAAACGATGAAATAACATTGTAAATCTTTCATAGAAACAGCCACTAGATTTTAATTACACACATTCATAATTTAGCAAACAACATCGTACTCGACTGTGAGTGTTTAATGTGAAGGACACTTTAAGCTTCAGATGCCTTAACTTGGCTTTAGTTTCAGAAACCCCTAGGTCTGCCTGCTTGTCCCGCTTCCCCACCCTCTTTGTTCTTGAAAAGAAGGGGCTTTACGATATGATAAATATCTTTTTTTGATTGGACAATGACAGGAGGAAAACTTTTGTTGTGTAAAACATCAATACATCATTCCTGTGTTCAGCAGGCCTTGCTCCAGCCAAAAAAATTAATGTAGATTTCCTCAGTAATTATCTGAGTGATAGAAAGATAATACAGTGCAGTAGTACAATAAATAGAAGGAAATTATCTAATATCCTTAATCTGCTAGGAATCAAATCGAGGTGGAGGTCTTAACCACATTATAGCTAACAATTATAAAAGGAAAATTAACCCTTCTTTGGTAGGGGTTCTTTGTAGCCAAAAGAAAAAGATTTTTTAAGAAAAGAACAAGATCCGTTTTCCTAATTCTGAGTATTATTCAAAACATCAGAGAGACTTTCGCAACTAAAAGGACTACCCAACCCTTTTCAGAGCTTCTAATAACTATACTTTACAAACAACTACATTCACTTAACCTAACACCTGACCTTGATCTGATACATCCATAAAATGGTATGTGTATATCAAGACCTTCTGATGCAAAGTTCAAAGGAAGAGAAAAATGGTGGTTTCCTTTCAGTCTCCATGTAGTTTATTTTACAGTAAAAACCATCATTCTCATATTAGCAACCAATTTCAGACTTACTACCATGCCACTGAGAAAGTTAATTGAGTTTCACTCCGAAAAACAAATTCTATACCACTAACAACAAAAATTTAAATAAATTTAAATGAAAAGCCAGTGTTTTCATTTTAAGAACAGCATGCATAAAATGATCCAATTGTTTTCACCCCTTCCCAAGTTATCACATTAATGTAAAACCCAATGATAGTTATATTCATGTCAAAATGATTTTTTCCCTTCTTCAATAGATATTAATTCGCAACATTTAAAGGACAGGAGAAGGAAGAGAAAAAACAACATGGATACAATAAAAGACTGGGGAATTAGCTCTTCTTGGAGGAGAAAATAATGGGGGGGGGTGCTGGAATTTGGGGAGGGTGTTTCCTGTCTTACTGTAAATGAAATGTTTAAAAAATTTGTATTTATATAAAATGACTGATGGCTTTTCTGTTGTCTCTGTGGCCATCCCTAGGAACAGCTCATGAAAGCTGTCCACGTTTGAAAAGCCAGGATATAACAGTATACAAGGCCCATTGTCCAAAGAAAGAATTTAAAAGCAACACTGGTTGCCAAACGGTGCTCCCCACCCAGTTACCAAACACAGGATACAAGCTGGTTTGTTTACTTCTCACAATTGAATGCACACAAAAAAGGTCTCCGTGCAGTCCCCTCCACAGGTCAGTAGTCAGTGTTAAAATGCTAAAATGCCCTGATAAACCTCGCATTTCGGATCCCCTCCCTAGAGCTGCAGTCAAAGGTCTGTTTTCCTTTCTCCAGCTCCTCCCTACTGCCTAACATAAACCGTCATAACTGCCTGGGACAAACGGCCCTTTTAAAACAATCAACTTAGCCTACCTCACCCGCACAGGATGGGATCTTTTTTTGTAGCCTGACTTCAGATTAATTCTGCCTTCTATTTTCCACACCCATTCTGTCAAATATTAACAAGCAGTCACTTAAATAACCGTATGGGGCTACAGAAGATCTATCTCCTAAGGAAGGTCTTAGGTGTAACTCAACGTGGAGCCTAACTTTCCCAAGGAAACATCTCGAGGCAACTTCAGAAAAAAGCGAGTCAAGGTACATTGTTCTGGCTAAGTATCTAGGGTCCTGCTGCAGAGATAATCAAAAAAGGGAATAAAAGGGGGGGGGCAGCTGATGATTCAAAATTGAGAGCCACTAATGACTGGGGATTCAGTAAATTAATGTACTTGTTCCATCTGTCAAGACCCAAATTCAAACCTTGTTAAAACCATAACTACCAGTCCACATCATGAAATTGCTATCATGTGCTTTATTTCATTGTAGCACAAAAGGACTACCACCTGCAATGATAATTTCAGGAGTCCACCCCCTTACCTCAGGGAAATAAGGATCTCTTAATCACTGTTACAACGGGTCTCAGCCACATCCACTGGCACGGTGAACATATAGTGGAATCTAAGGAGACCTGCCCACAAGTCTGCCTACCCCTCAGGATGTTAAGGCTGGTAACATATCTCCTGTATCACCTTTGCCTGCGATACAGATGACAAAGTGTGACCACAGCAAACCCCTAGTGTCCCAGAGATGCTAAAAGTCTCTCACAATGTCTCACCTTCTCCTTGTGCAGACACAAAGTATTCCTTTTTCTCCCCGCTCTCTTCCCAAACTCAGACACCACCATCATCTTTGTGTGCCAAGATGCCCCCCTTTCTCACAGCAGCAATTTGGGAGAGTCAACTTTTATCCTTCCTTCTGCTGTGTAACTTTCCCCTTCACATTTCTTTATCTGCCCTCTGAGCTCATCTGAACTTTCATGTTCTCCCAGCATGCAGACGTGCATTCCAAACTATGTCTAACAGACCAAATAAGAGGTTAATAAGAAGTGGCAACAGAAAGGAAAAACACAATCCCTGGTAACTGATAAGAATGACAGTGGCAGCCCTTTTTTGTTTGTCTTCAAATATAGAGTTAAAGATCTTTTAAAAACTAAATTTTGATGCCTTTGAAAAGAAAGAAGCACAAAATAACAACAGGGGGTTATTGCCTGCGAGCCACAGGGGAGAAACTCCATAATTCTTATTCTCCCTTTTGAAGGCTGTTAGAAATCTGATTCAAAAAAGCAACAGCAGAAGGGGAAACCTCTTGAGGCTGTAACCATTTCCTGTGATCATGCATAATGTGCTTCAAAAGTGGGTTTTTACCAATTCTGTTGATCAATTGCACCTCCTTCATATCCCTTCTTTTTTCTGCTGTGTTTACATCTGATGTGACTCAATGACAAGCACTGTCTGAGACTGTGAAACAGGCCTGTCATGTTGATTTATGGGCGCATCAAACCACAACTTGTCCAAACTGAAGCTCGCAGTTCATTAATTAGAGAGTTGTGACTTTGAAGTCAGCTTTCAGACTGTGGTTTTTAACATTTGGCTTAATTTATATGCTCTTGAATGTGGATCTCTAAGGAAAAAACTGAAATTCCCTTCTTGTCTTTGAACTTCTTTTGACCGCACAATAATCATTTCTTTGTCCAGAGTGATGCCTGCAATCCCAGAGTCATTAACGCGCATTGAACTGCCACTGATGAGTAAGCCCTACTGAATTAGAAAAACAGCCAGCAAAACAAAGCTGAGAGCCTTCTGCACAGTGATATCTCACAATTACATGCCTTCCCTCCCTGTGCCATTTCCATTTTAATTACTGTTAGTCCTTTAGATTTACATTTTAGACACTTTTTAATCTGTTCCCTTTTTTATTATAGCAGCACCCGGTAGCGCCACTGTACTTAAGGTTGTGTCAGCATTTTCATTAAAACGCCTCCTCCCCTTCACCCCAAAACTGCCTCTTCTCTGCAGGGGTTTATATCCAGGCTGCTAAACATACTCCAGGGTGAAAACTTGGCAGAGGACAGAAAATGTACCCAGTTTGTGTTGAGGGAGGAGCCGGCAAAGGGAGAATGTTTGGGTCATTCCCAGCGCGGAGGATTACCGCTGCCGGGCATCCACACTCACGCGAGGGGCAGGGATGTGGAGAGTCACCCGGTACGACTCCTTCCAAACTAAATGGAAGTGGCCGCCCGCTCGGGGCCAGCGGAGAAGCTCTTAAACTGAACTGTGAGCTGTTTATCAAATTATACATTGCATCATTCCAAGGAGAAGTTAAAAGAATTTCAGCCCACTGTAAAAGATGAGGAGGTAAGTTACATGGCATAACTCGGGAATGGGGGGAAAGATGTCACGATAATGCACACATGCCCACAGATACCCCCCAATGGACTGAGCCTCACCCACATGGAATAGTACAAAGGTGAGAGGGAAACCCTCCTCAGGAAGGGCTTACCATTTATGGAGCCAACACTGTCACCTGACTGGGTGGTGTGGCAAACGCAATAACCAATGCTCTTACAAAGCATTGTGCACATAAAAACTATTGCGATATGCTATTTTTTTTTGTCAGGAGAACACAAATAATGCAAGCTGGAGTCCTCTCTACCTTTAACTCACACCATCTCACACAAGCCTTTAGGAATTATGATATGTACAACTTGCAGGAAGAAGCGAAACAGAGATGGGGTGTTTAATCTTGTTCTAACTTTCTTGTTTGTTTGTCCAACCTCACAAGAGATTATTCTTCCAAAAGAAAAGGCCATCACCACACACCCAAGCTCTCTGAGCTGGAAAAAAAACCCTCAAGTGTGTGTCCAAGTAAAATTTTACTGAAAGCACTGCGCTTCCCCCAGGTACATCTTGCCCTCAGTTGTACCAGTTTGCAAAAGTTGCCCTGAAGGTTCTGCCCATGATCCCTCTTCCCGGTGCTCACACAGGTACACCTGGTAATGGTGTTATAAAATATGTGGTGGTAAGCAAATGAAACCCAGAAAAATTTGAGAGAAAACAGGACAATAACTCTTGGTCTGAAAGCTGAGAACCGATAGAGTCAGCTCAGTTGTGCAATCATTTAAAAGATGAATGACAGTTTAATAGCCACTAGATAGTCCTTTGGGATCTGTGGTTTGAAAGTAAAATATGTATTGTCGGTACCTCTTTAGGCTGTTTTCCAGCATGTTGTTGTTGTAAAAGTTGAAGCTGCAACTGTTCCTGTTGTTTTTTATAGAACTCTTGAAGCTGCTGCTACAAAGGAAAGAGAGGACGGTAAGTAACAGAGGGTAGCGCCAATCCACTGTCCTTTTCGGTGCCATGCACAAACTGTGATTTGAAAAATAGCATCCTTTTATCTGTAATGGCCTGACCTTTAGTTTGAAACTTGACAATAAATTGCAGCGCATACTGACTATTCTTGGCATTATTGTTTGAAAAGTAATCTCCAAAATGAACTAATGAAAAAGATACCATTTTCTATACAAACTAATTAAAATAAGGCAAAGAATGACCTTTGATTGTACACCAAAGCTAAAATGCCCTTGCTGAGAGAGTCTGGTGAACCTCTATGGCGAAACGTGCGTGTGCTTTCTAAATGGTAGGGTTGGGCAACGTTGAAGGTTGTTCGGTGTATGCATCAACAGCGTGGGTGGCTTCCTCCACATCCTAGTTCCACCACCTCACCCCAGTGACTCCTGTCACTACAGTACCGAATCTCATCTATTCGGTTCAGGTGTCCACGAAATCTGAACATTAAGTTCCATGCACAACGGCAGCCAGAAGCCCATTTCAGCATCAGCATACATGAAAGAAGTACAGTCAACTCTGCACCTCACAATTAACCAACTCCAAAATGCTTCTTTATGTTTAAAAGGAAAATTCTGTAACCTTCTGAGTTGAAATGGGGACTTCAAGAGCTGTCACATTTAAACCTGCTCCCAACATGCTCCCCGTTTTGCTTTGATTCACACCATTTAGAAGCCTCTGGGCTTACCAAATACAAGAGTGTAAAGCCACATAAGCCTAAAAGATCTTATTTCTACCAAGTCCAATTACAGCCCTAATCTCAGTCCAATGGGTACTCTCCAGGTTCAAGCCAGAGTCGCTTTGGCAGGGTCCCTCTCTTTTAGGGATGCAAATGCAACTGATTCTTCTGGGACCAGTCTGTGTCCTGCCCCACCCATCCTACTCTGCTTATTCTTCAATGGGAACAGGAGCTGCTCAGGTGAGGGGAATTCTGAATGCAGTGATGGGCCCCGGGTTGTGTGGGACACTGGAGGAGGAGGAAGGACAATTACCTGTTGAAGCATGAGGGCCTGCTGCTGCTGGAGGAGAACCTGGAGCTGCTGAGGGCTCAGCACTTGTTGCTGGAGGATCTGCTGCATTTGCTGGGGAGTGATAACTTGAGGTGTCATCATAGCCACTGACACGGGAACCTAGAACGTTAATGAAGGATAAATAGGAAGCCAGGAAGTTGTATGCACACAGCACTCAGCCTTCCAGATTTAGTGGCAGACTGTCATCAGCCTGCTTCAAGAACTGACCAATTTCCCATGTACCATGTATTTATCCAGAGGCGATGCAGCAACAAATCCTATTTAATCTATTATGGAGTCTATTTTAAATAAAGAAAAATAAAAGAAAACCTTGCAGCACTGGCAGGTGTCCCAGGCAGTCTTGCAAGTAGACAAGGAGTCAAAGCTTAATAAATGCTATCTGGAGTTAGGTTAGAAGATCTCAATTTCTTATTAACAATGAGTCTTCACTTACAATGAGCTGTAGGAAGTTAACACAAACTTGAATTCTGTTTTAGGGAAGAAGGCAAATGGGAACCAGTACCTTTGTAGCTGCAGCTAACATGATCCACTTCCTCTCTGGACAGTGATTTTGAGAACAATCAATGAATGCTTAGTCTTGTGGATAACTGAACCTTGGACGCATCTTCCGAACTTAAACACAAACCCTTCCTACGATGCCTTTTACCCTTCCTTATTCACCTAGCATAGAGATGTCTCAATTCTTTCATATTATGTGCGATACCATTAAAAGCCGCTTTCCATGACATTTCAGTGACAAACAGCTACAGTGATGAACTTGATAGCATTTCATATTTGCAACTGTTAACACGTTTCTGCACGGGCATCTTTGCAAGGAACCTGCACACTGTATCTGAAAGGATGATGTCTTGTTCAGATAAAACACTGACATTAAAATGACAGGCTGTCTTGGCCAAGGTTACACAAATTGTATTCAAGCGGATACCTAATGACAATGCTATGAATTCTGCAAGCTTTCTAGAATGTAATTTAGCTATTCAAAATAATCACTGCACTTGTGTTTAATTTGCAGACTACATGAGAACCATTTTGTCAGTTCCCGTAATACAAGAAGACTATTTCATGAAAAATCACCCCCCCCAAAATAAAAAGAAAAGGAAAGAAAAAAAACAATGAAAGAAAAGACAAAACCTGTATGTCTTCTAACACTAATATTTAAGCATCTTACTTTTCTTTGGTTTCTTATCAAACATGTGACAGCAAGAAGCTAGAAGCAGTAAAGGATATACTTTGTTAAAAAGGATCTACTGTCATCTCATGTATTACAATAAAAGGTAATAACATGTTTTGCACTTTGCCTGTGTGCCACTTAAAAAAAAATCCGGCAGACAATAGCTGATCAGAAGATAAAAGAATTAAAAAATCTTTCAGGGGAGCAGTAAGCAAAAGGGAGAAATGCAGTATTAATTTTATGTAACATAATGTCTTAATATGCAGTTTATCTTGACTTTTTCACATGATTTGTCCTGTCATTTGCATAGCGAGCTCTCATTCCTAATTTCACAGTCATTATGCACTGATGTCCCGATTTCTCAGCATCACTAATTTTGATGAACTAAAAATGGTTCCTGAAGGTCAGATTCATGTACAGTGAACATCCTCCACTATCGTTGGGGGCATGTCTTGTGTAGGGATGTTTATGTGCAAGTTTCGCATTGTTTGGAAAACACTAGCTAGAACATTTGAAAAATTTCATTAACCCAACTCTGGAAGGTCATCAACCAATTTTTCCTATTGCAGTGGCCTTTTAAGTGTAGATGTAGACACACTGTAATTTAAAACAGATGGGCATGTCTGAATATTTTTATATGCAATAAGGGACAGATGTATATGAATGGATAAATTATCCTTTTAAAAAGATACTTTGCAGCATGAAATATCACCAACAATTAGAACAGGGAACTTTCATTCAACCCAGGGCAAACACCAAGAAGACATTATCAAAATATCTAACCATCCATAAATTAATTCCAATTAGTCTACTTTATTTTCATACAGAAGAAACTTTTTGAATTTTTCAATATGTATTGGGTGCCAATCACTATCTTTTGAGCTGCGAAGGCCAACACATCACAATACAAGTTTACTTTTCCTTGAGAGTTGCATCATCATACAGGGAGGTTTGATTAAGCAAACAAAAGAACCATGTTTAAGGTTTCTTTTTTCCTCTGCGTTTCTTGGATGATGTACAATATAAATATTCTTGAGCCAAATTTCTGATGGTGATGAACAGGAAAACAGACAGGAATAGGGTGGTGTAAGATCTAAACTGGTGATGAACACAAAATTAACAGTGTTGTAACAGAAATCATCATAGAAACAATCTCTCGGTCATAATTTTCAAAAGAACGCTGGAAAGCCTCTACTAGAAAGGGGCACAAGAAAACTTTTGGAGGTGATGGAAATGCCATCTATCTTGATTGGGGTGGTGGTCACACAGATGTATACAATTGCCAAAATTCTTCCAACTGTACACTTAAAATGAGTGCATTTTATTGTATGTAAATTATACTTCAATAAAATTGATTGAAAAGTTAAAAAAAAAGGACTGACACATATGGTTAATTTTTGAAATCTTACATACAGCAAATAGGTTAAGTCTCCTTTTCCCATAGTTATTTATTCAATTTTTGTAGTCATGTTACAGAACAGTAAAATGAACTTGAGTCTCCCCTTCTTTTTTCCCTTTGGACATTTCGATGGAGGTGCTGATGAGTAATAAAATGCTTAAAGCAGCAGGCACAGCCAAAGGAGGGAAAGAAGCAAGAAGCCTGAGTAATCCTTCAGCCTAGTGATCGGTCGCTGAATAATCAGAAGTGGGCTATTATATCCTGATGGCTTTAACTTTGCTTTTACTATCTGAAACCACATTTTCACACCAGTTAGCTCTGAGCCTCCAAAGTGGGCTCGGGCTTAATTTATACATGTAATAAAACCGAGATTTCCCCAAAGTTTCGGCTCCAACATGTCATGAAAATAGATTATGGAAAGCTTTAACAGACATATCCAAATGGACCAGAAACCATCGTGGGGTAGAAAGGGGGAAAAAAAAAATCTGAGCCTAGTTTAAGGCTTTAAATAGTTAAGAATTATAGCTTTACATATCCACTCCCTTAACTCCCAACGTCCAACTTTTTCATGTAGCTAGTCCCTACTAATACTAGGAATCAAAGGGCATGCAGTACCAGCGAGAGGCTATTAGAGCCCACACTTTATTGCCCATTACTACTGAGGTCATTAGCGGCAAGAGGGACTGTACCGGTCTTAACCTATTGATCACTATAACTACTATCATTTAATCCTGTGTTGAATGTCTGGAAAGCAGCTAAAGGCACACAAGAGAGAGTGCTTTAGCATTGAGAAATATAGCCAAAGCTTAGAAATTACACTTTGATTCATAAAATCTAGCCAGTGGTTTAAATCAATAGTATTTAAAACAGTCATGTGAGTTTTTAACTACAGCTCTCTAATATTTATGGGCCCCTCTTTGGGAGTATTCAGTCAAAACTCAACTTTTTTCCCCCCACCGATTCTATGCCATCTACCTTACCCTCCTTGAGATAAAAACATTAATTTCTGACGTTTTGGGTGCTACCGGGCTCATGCTTGAACTGCAGAGTTCAAGCTGATTCTTGATTTCTTTCCCAAATGACAATTTAAATATAATGCAAAAAAAAATTATATCCCCGATACTGTAACTACCCTCACTGTTTGAGTATATAGAAATGAGTATGTTTTATGAGTTAACAATGAATCATAGAAGGCAATTTATGAAGAACTAGAATGATTCTGTCTAGCTGCCTTCAGGGATCAGAAATTCAAATTAAACTTCTGGCAGACATTTAAAGAATGCTAGCATACAAAACTGAATTTAAAAAAACACACACACAGTTAACACTCTTTCGTTGAGTTTCAAGAGGAAATTGTGAATTAAAAAAAAACACACATCCCATGATACCCTGTTGACTGACACCAGTTGGGTGTGGCCGATCCCAGGTGCACAGAAACCCAAGGGAATGGCAGAAATACAGCTGTGCCTGGGCCCTCGGAACGCTGCTAGTATGGGCCTGCTGCTACCTTAATACCAGCAACTGGGAAAATGTCATTAGCAGTAACAAGTGCTGTTAAAAGCCCATACACTGCTGTGTAAATTCTGCCTGATCCAGTTTTCTTTTACTTCCAAATGACTCTATATCATCTGAATGCTAGAAGACTATTAAAATAACATGCCTCATTATTTTCTTTCATTCCTAACTTGGAAAGGTAGGTGATGGGAAGGGGGTAAAAATCTAAACAGCAAACAAACAAACAAAAACACCCACAGAAACAATACGTATTTCTAATCTAGGAGACAATTGGAGGAATTGGGTGGGAGGGGAGATGATACAAGATAAATACTGAAAATAACACGTTATCATTTTTTTCTTTCTCTTTACTTTACACTCACGTTAACTACCAGTAAATACTGCCTAGGATAAATACAGGTAAATTCTGTACATGAGCATCTTTCTCAGATCTCTATGTGTTCAAATCATAAAAATGAGGAGATAGAAAAATTTTAAATACTGTTTTATTTCCATTCATCTGGATTAATAATTTAGAAACTATTTTTAATCTCTGGTTATTCACCATGTCTATGTCCCAAGAAACTCAAGTCCCTTCAGGCTGTGTCTGGATGATAACTGACCAGGTTAGGCAGTGTTACCTGGTTCATCAAATAAAAGCAAAACAAATTAAATTAGAAGGCTCCAGAACACCAAAACAAAACTAAAGAAAATGCCCCCCCCAAAAAAAGAAAGGAAAAACAACTATGCCAAATTCTATGTGACCATATAAAAGGTAGCCTGTGTAAAAGAAAATAAACACCCCCACCGCCACCCCCTGTGAAAGACAACAGTTTTCATAATTAATAAGCCAATAGATACTACTGATATATCGGCAAACAGAAAAGTTAGGAGCCTTCTATCTATTCCCCATGGTATTTAGAAAGAAGGAGGAGGGAAAACAAAACAAAACAAAACAAAACACAGATACCATGCAAGGTAGCTATATCACAGAGGAAAGAAAAAACATTTCTGACATAATATTTCAGTCTTCAAAAAATAAAAAAAAAGCCTACTATTCATGTTGAAAGTATAATTCTGTTTCATTATGGAATTCTGCTTTTTGTATAACTCTTTTAGACTTAGCTATTTTGCCACAATACTGTACAAAGAATACTGTACAAAGCATTAAGGCAGGTAATGGTTATTATATTAATGCAAAATCATCTAAGTAGTCAGTCATTAGCATAACTGTTCTCTCAGTAACAATACAACCACCTATTAAAATTTTTGAAAAAAAAAGACCTCTTTAAAATGCAATTAGCATTTCATTTTTTATCATTTTGTTTATTACATTCTATCAAGAAAGGCTATCTTTCTTTCAGGAAGAATTGTATGGCCAACACTTGCCTGCCAATCAGGAGTTATTTCAGGTTATCAACCCTAATAAGCAATCTCTAGCAAAGCTCTGTGAGCTCTTCTTTTGTCTTTAAATTTTGAAAAGTGGGATAAATTCATATGTGTTTACAGCAGAGGCATTAGTGGAACTGAACTGCTCTCCTCTAACATCTCCCATGCAGACAAGGTTACTCCACTAAGTGCCAGCATAATTGTTTTAGCTCTAATAAATATCAGCTTCATTTGCATAAAAATGTAAAGTTTACATAAATTAAATCGCTTCTCCCATTAGCGATTGTTAAATACAGGAAACAATGGAAGCTACACATGAAAATAATCATCCAACAAGCACTGATCTTTTCAACCTAGCAACTATTATTATTATTATTTAAATCAAGAAACAGGCCTCCTCTTTCCTCCCTCAATCTCTTTCTCCTGTAGGAGGGATGGAAAACAATTTAATGCACGTGAATCAAACCTGCTATGGCATTTTATATTAACAACAACAAAAATCGTTTTTAAGTGCTGCAAATAGGAAGAGGGGAGAACTATTCCAAGAAGGGACCTCAGAAAAGATTCTATCTACAGATCTTTAGCTCTTGAAGAGAAAAGGAAGAGGCCTTGACTAACCAAGTTCTCTTAAATTGAAACATTACTCAAAAATGGTGAGAGAGATACAGCAACGGTATCAATCCTATTTGAGACACATACACGACTAGAATAAGGAAAGAGAACTTGTAGATACAGTTGTAGATCAACCGATACTGTTAAATAAAGAAAAATAAAATGTTTCTCTTTTGTCAATAAAACATTTTTGTAAGACTAAGAATTAAATTTATAGCTCCGTTTTCTTCATGCTTTAAGCAGCATAGCAAAAATTATAGGGAGCTTAGCTGCAAATATGTATTTTTTTCCATATTATTGAGATGGAGGGGGAAGGACTATAATTGGATTTAAACACGCAGGTAGGCCAAAATTAGATCATTCCGAAGTTTTATAAGGCCTTACTTAGGGTGCAATTACCTTTTTTTAGAATCATGTACAACTTAAGTTTCTCAAATTGTGCAGTTTCTCAGGCCTATCTCCAACACC
This sequence comes from Tapirus indicus, assembly GCA_031878705.1. NCBI lineage: Eukaryota > Metazoa > Chordata > Mammalia > Perissodactyla > Tapiridae > Tapirus > Tapirus indicus. The sequence continues at coordinate 67,739,133 of CM062920.1, forward strand.
TTCACCTTATACATCACAGTTAAGCGAAGGGGTGCAAATTAGATTCTAATGAGAAAACATCAGTTGCTTCTTTGACAATCCCACCATTCAATGATTTATTTCTAATGAAGACAAAGCCCAACCAAAAGCTCCCTGTGTGTTAAAGGTCAAAATATGTTCAAAAATGCCTGGTAAAAATCAAGGCAAATGGGAAACCCGTGAGGACCCGCCTCATGAGGTGGTGTGACAATTAGAGTAATTGTACAAAAAGCCATCTTCAGGAAAAAGTAACAGAAATTAAGCTGCCACAACTGTAACAGGTTAGATGAAAAAAATCAAAATTTAATGTATTCTCCCCTGTGTCATCTTGTTTTGTCAAGACATCAAATAGAATTGGGAAGTACAAAATAACAAGCCCTTGAGAAATCACAGAAGCCGACCTTTTTGATGTTGTTGATTTACCTTGTTCTCAGTTATTTGAACAATGATGTTTCAGATTTAAGGGCACGATAAAGCCTAAAAATTCAAACATGATACCAAGGAATTCTAAAAAAGTGCGCCATAACATTCAGCCTGCATCTTCATTGATTAGCTGCTTTTAACTGGATTTGAAAATGAGGCACAATGCATGTGTTCGACATTCATTTTTCTCATTCTGAATTAACTTCTCTTCAACCAACTGCCAGGTTGGAAGAGGGACTCGGAGAAGATTATTCCTACAATGCTAAAGTTGAGGCCCAGTTTAGCTCTTTCCAGATAATACAAGTCCCCACAATCTGCACAGGACTGTTTAGCTAAGAGGTACCTGAGTTTTCTTTTTTTAAATGAAAGAAAATAAAGCTGAATGCAGAATGCCATGGATGAAGAGGCAAAAAAGTATTGCACACTCTGAAATGACTGAAACGAATGTCCAGAAATATCACTGCTGCTTCCAAGAAAAGAAGCCTTTCACCAAACAAAAACAAATTCAGCTTAGGGAGTTAAGACGATCCCCAAATCTATCCCTGCAGGTACACATAAAGCTACACTCCTCTGCCCCAAGGGATCTGCAGCTTATCAGCAACACAACTCCTAGCCTCATATGAAATATTATGTACAAAGGGATATAAAATCAGTATATCACGAGATACCTTTCTCAATTTTTATATGTAGACAGCTTCTTCTACTAGAGCAAAAATATGAACCAAAAAATGCAGCCGTTAAAAACATCTGTTTAAAAGGCACTAAAAGTACATGACCCCGTATTTACAAGCACTAGTAGAATTTGTAAAACCTGGACTTTAATAGCTATTTAATGATTATAACTCCTCGTCATCGAATTCATCTTTTAACATGTAACACACACAGACAACAATTTATGCATTTATTTACTCGAACCTTCTCTGGTCAACTGTTGCTGCATTATCCCTTGCTTACAAATCACGAACAACTACCTGAAGTGGATTCTAACTGGACATTATATTTGCCCAGTTACTAAGAGCAGAGTTTTAAGTTTCTCTCTAGTGCTGGTCATCTGCAACCAAACCACATAATAAAATGAATTTCTCCAATCTTCTTTTCTGCCAATTCAAATTTTAGTTCAAGCTGAGAAGCTGCTCACCATGTTCTCTCCTGAGTGTCTCAGAAATACAGTAACTCAGACACACTTCTGCCACCTTAGCTAAGACAAATATGGAATTTCACTGCTTTTAATTAACCGGGATTTTAATTTCACTGTATCTTGCAATTGTGTGGAGGCTGGCTGGAAAGTTGCAGAACTGGTCAGTGTCACGAAAGAGTTTATCTTTCAAGTGACAGCTCCTGACAACGTGCAAATACAAGGCAGCGATGGTGAGGGTTTTGTTGTTAAGGTACATTTAACTGCAAACAAAAAAAAATTCAAACCAACCATTCCTATCATAAGCTCTCTGATGATTTATGGTTTACCAACTGAGCAAGGTTACGCAACACTGCATGCCTTTAGATGCGTTATTTCAGCTAGTTGAGATTTAATTAAGATCACAGCCTCTAAAAGCCCTGTCAAATGAAAATTCAGAGACGACAATACACTATATATCCTCATGCAGAATGTTTCCATTCCGTCCTCTGGAAAAATATGAGTTAATCCCCGTTTCTATGGCTGCAGACAAAAGTTCACTAATTTTGTTTTCTTTTGACACTTAGGTTGTTTTCTATTATATGTCATGAGATCATTCCCTTCCAGGGAGGGAAGAAAAAAATCGAGAGTGAAACACGTTGCAGAAAATGCACTTGACATTATTATCCGACATTATCATAGCTTAGCTATGATGTCATCACATTTTCATATAATCAGCCCATGCTTAGAAGAGTTTCATTTAATGAAATATGTTTACTTAAAAACACAACATAAACGGGAAGCCTACCTTCCCTGAATTACTCAGGTTAAATAATTGACATGTTGTGCTTCTCATTTCCTTCACTGACCAACTTTTTATCAGATGAGCTGCACATACGGGTAGGAAAGAAAGTTCTTAGGGCAAACAGGAGAATATAAAGCCCAGTACATACTTTCATTCTGTAAGTAGTTCTTAGGGTAAAAAAAAAAAATTATCTTTAATAGATTTCTTCTTATTGATTGATATTGACCCATGCTTTTTTTTTAAAAAAAGAAAAAATTTATGATCACGCATGTGGCCCTTTACCTAGTCCAATGTATTTTTATTCGCATCATCTTAATATTTGGTTGCTTATCTCATGCCTTAGAAATGACAGGTGCTTGCAGTCTCCCTCTTGACAGGCCACTACACAAATAACTGTCTTGCCTGAAAGGGCTAATGCAGTACTAATGAACAATAAATCAACTTTGATTATCAAGTGTCAGCCCAATCCGTTCTCAGCTCAGCTCTATCACATCCTAGAGTAAGTCAGCCAGTGTCTCTGGGTAGGCAGTCTGTATTTTGGTTTCATTTTTACACACTTTTCACTGAAATGTGTCAGGAGCTACAATGAATCACATAAAATAGAAGCCGACCTTTTTTCAATTTATGCGGAGGGTATCAATTAGGAGAATGTGCTTCTGTCTTCATTGGGTTTACTTAGTGATGAGTCTTAACATTCAAGAAAACTCTGTGTTCTTTTCAACAACAATAACGGCAACAGATCAAATCCTCAACTAGAATCTGAACGTGATCATGTTTGAGGTCTTGGACAATGACATGCTAGCTTGAACACTTTTACCCCATCAACCACCTTTGATGGCATGCACATGTTCCTCTCGGAAAATCTATTACCAACAAACAAACAAAAAAAGCGACACAGGGCCGCTTCTAAAATAAGAACTCCACTTGATTTAAACTAAAAAAAAAAAAAAAATTGGTTTCTTTAACACTGACTTCCTAATGATAAAATAAATGTAACTTATTTTTTTCTTAAGCAGATTAGTCATTGATAGTATGATTCACATTTCCTGTTATCAGGCTTAATTTTTCCCCCAAATGTGTCACTTTCAGAATGTTGGAATCTATGGAAATTAGGTGATTTGCATTTTTAAATTGGCTTGATTAGAACATTTGGTCTGTGTGGACAAGAATAGGAAATTATTAGATATTTTTCTTATAACTGGCAGGCCTTGAAGGAGTTAATCCCAAAGAGGAAGAGTCTATACGTACTTTGCTCTAAAACTTTACCACCCACTTCCTAAAGGTCCCCTCCTTCCCATCACGGCACTTGGGGGAAGGAAAAAAAGACTCGTTTCCACTGACCGTCTTTCAGGCAGTTCTGACAGTTGAGTTAGCTACATTCAGAGCCGGTTCAGATGGGAGTACCCCTTGGCAATTCCTCAGTCTGCTGCACGTCCTACCCCAAACCCCGGTCACTAAGTAATTAACCAACAAAGTAAAGCAACAGGGGCTGACACTCCCCAACCTACCGGACTGTCCCTTCGCCAGCCTGCCTGTTTCAGTGTGGGGCTTTATTCCTCCCCCGCCCCCCTTTACTGTGTGAACTCCTTGAATTTGAACAGCTATGCTGAAAATAGCCCAGACAGATATAGAAACAAACTATCAGAAGCAAAGAAACATCCACACGGGTTACGCTGAGATGGAAGACTCCTTGTACATTTCACACGCTCTGAAAGTGACATAAATCACACCCCAGATACGTCCCCCGAATGGAGTGATGGCCAGGGCTTTACCAAAGTAGCTGCGTGAAGGCCAGACCAGCAGAAAATGAATCGCAAACGAAAAAAAGAGAGCGAGCGAGAGCGCGAGAGCAACACACAAGCAGGACTTCCTCCAACTCTCAACTACACCCCACCCATGAACATTTAAAAAAAGAGAGAGCGAGAGAGAAAGGGGGGAAAATCTCTCTCTCCAGGACCCACAGGCCTGTAGCTCCTTCTTCCCACCCCTCCACTCCCTTCCCCCGCCTCCACTTCCAGAGCACAACTCCCACCCAAGTTAGTAAACAGCGATTGTGATTATTATTTTTTAAAAAGACACAACTTAGAAACCCTCGGGCGCTCCTGCCTTCCCCGGCGAGGCCCCAGGAAGCTGGCACCGCGGAGCCCGGGGAAGGAGAGCAGAACGGCAAAGATCAATCATAGGGACCAACCTGACACTCTCCATGTAGCCGCCAGGCGCGCGGAGCCGGCTCGGGGCGCCCGCGCGGGCCGGGCGTGAGGTCCGGCGGCCTCGGCGTGCAGGCGGACTGCACGCGCGCAGGGGCGCTCCGGCTCGCGGGCTGACAAGACGCGCCGCGCCGCGCCCACCCGCCCCGCCCTGCTCCACCAATCACAACCCGCCTCTAAACACCCCGCGCCGCGCCGCGCCGCGCCGCGCCCCACACAATGGGCTCCGCGGCCCGCTCCCCGCGCCCGCGCGCCCCGGCCCCCTCCGCGCGGCAGGTGAAATCACGCTCTGCTGAAACCCTGCTTTTGTCTCGAGCGCAACTCCGCTTAATTGCTGTTAACCCTTTGACCTGCCTCTGGCTGACGTCTGGGAAGCCGGGCCCGGCGCGCATCTCTGCCTCCGGCCGGGCCGCCGGTTTGGGGCTCTGGGTTTGCGTGTCGGGTCTTAGAAACTGACAAAGAGTTGTCCGAACCTTTCGGAGAAACCCGAGAGGCAAAGGAGGGGACCCTGCGCGCCCGCCTGGCGCACGCCCGACTGCTCCGACCGACTGTGTAGAATCGGAAGGGGATGCGGGGCTCAGAGGCAGCGCGGAGAAGCGCTTTCCTCGAAAACGGCCTTTGCAGGAGAACTTTCGCTTCACGTCGATGGTTTAACCCAACTTTGGCCTCTTTTTCTCCCCCTTTTCTTTCCGAGAGTCGGGCTCGCCAAAGTGTGCTTGTGCGCGCCGAGGAAAACTAACGCGACACGGGGGTTGAAATAAATAACCACCAAACGTGCCTCGTCGCCGAACCAAGCGACTTCCCCTCTAGAGCGACAGCTGCTAAAGAGAGCATCTGCCACGCGTTCGCTAAGAAATAATTCTTTAAATTCCTTTCTTATTTATCCAACAACAGCAACAACAAAAGCTACTCTCAATAAGCACTAAAGATGACCTCTATCAGAAATAGTCACTGCTCTTTTATGCTATTTAAAGCTGAGGAGAGTGTTGAAAAAAAGTCACCAATATGCTAAACTTTGTTGGCTCAACTGGCACAACTGAAGTGCCCAGGTTAAGTTAGTCAATTTCGACAGCTCTAGAAATCACCTCTTTCTTTACCATCTTTAAATATAGAGGAAAACTTCTTGGCCTATACTTAAGAAACAAAAAACTCTTAACAGTTTTATTATGTTTCTCAAAATATGTGAGGAAAAGGGTGAGTGACCTCAATGATTACCACTTTTCCCTCAATTAAAAAAAAGAGGGGGCACAAATCCCACCCCAGTAATTCCAGGAGTTTTACTTGAAAGTGTTTTTCCATTTGAGGTGTTAATGCGGGTTACTGCAAATCAGAAAGCATATTGATAATATTTTCAATCAAGCAAATGCCTGAATTTCACTAAGGTCAGTGGGGGAGGAGACAATTCCCCCATTAATCTAGCTGCAAAAGACACAAAAGTGCCAGCTGACTGTCAACTTACGATCAGATGTTAAATGGGTGCAGCACAGATCACTCTCCACCCTAAAGTGTTTTTGCGGCAGATAACAAATTTATTAATAGGATTTTTCAGGTCACAAAAATGTGACCCCACCCTCTCATGAATATTCAGTAGGGAACCAAGGGCATTCTTTTTTGGGGAGAGGGGACTTAAATCTGCCAGAATGTACCCTGAATCAGTAGGGTTCTGACTCTTAAAGAGACAAGGCACTCCTTCCGGAGGGGCTGGCAGGGCCCCAAAGACAGGAAATAAAAATATAGGAAGTTCTCTCCAACCAATACACAGTGAGAAAGTGGAAATGGTCATTTCAAAATACACATGTGATTTTTTTTTCAAATGTATTAAAATTAATTTGAGATTTAATGTCTGTCAACAAAATCAGGGTGCACTGTGAACAAGCAACTCATTTTTTTAAAGAGACAAGTTCTTCACAGTCACCCATAAAACTCACACATGCTTTTACAAGTCGGCCTACCTCCTTTGCAGGTCAGGGTTTACCAGCTAATAGTCTCCAGGAGCATCAAAACAAACAATAAACAAACAAACAAGCAAACAACAAACATTACAGACGCTCATGACCCAGCTGTGGAGACAGCCTTAAACACAAAATAATTAGAGTGATGCAATGTGGTGGTTACACAAGGACTAAATTGCACAGTGGTGGCTTTAAGCACCATGGGACCACAGAGAAGGGGGAGATGAGTGGGAGCAGGAGAGGTCCGGGAAGGCCTCTTGGGGAGGTGGTGTTTAAAGGACTGATGGTTTTGATAAGCGGGGAGGTGACAGTAGGGAAAGGGAAGTGACTTAGCAAGCTAACTCAGAGGCCACCTGGAACCTTTCCCTCCCTCTCTCCAAACAAGGCATGCTGACTCAGAGACTACTTCTAGGCAAGGAAATGGACCATCAGTGATAAACCGGAATAAGCTTTACATGCCTAGGCCATTTTGGTTAATTCTGGACTCTCAGGATCCCCTTCCATGTAGTTCTGTCTAACCTGCCCTGTGCTTGGGATTCAGTGAGAACTGGAACCTTCCACGGCTGGAGTACAATATAAGATGTTAAAACATGCAGTGACTTAGAAGACTTAGGTAATGCCATTTATTCTATGAATGCCAGGTCATTTTGGAAAGCCTGGTTCAGAAAGGCAAAAAAAAAAAAGCAGCATTTGGAGCTTTAGAAGAATTTAGATTGTGGGGGCTTTAGAATGGGTTACTCAGCCACAGGGTCTCAGTCAGTTGTCATAACTTGAAGAGTTATGCAATCCCCATTTTACAGAGGAGGAAACTGAGGTTCAGAAAAGCAAAGTGATTTTTTTTTCCTCCAATAATCAAACACACCCATCACCACAGGCCACAAGGGGAAGCAGATACTGAATAGTTACAGAAAAAGAGAGGTCATGATAATATAAAATGAATACCTGGAAAAAAAAAAAGGCTAATGTTTAAGGAAGAGTGAAGGAAATGCTAAACACCATACTTAAAAATATTTTTGATGCCCACATCCTAACACCCACAACAGATACAGCTCTTGTTCAAACACCACATATTAAGAAACCTGTCAGTTGCTAAATGAGTCCGTTGTACAGCTGGCTGTGTACTTAAGAACAGATTACTATGATCCCACACCAAACTCTAACCACCAAATAACACACCTGGGACTAAAATCATGTATTATATTTGGTTCTGCTGAGCCTTAGCCTTGAAAGCAGAAGAAAGTGAAAGGTTTTACTGCCCATTCGGAGCTGAGAATGGAGATAAGATGTATTAAATGAAGAGTCAGAAGGAGCATATCGTCAGGATGTTATTCCCACACACTGATGAATGGCAGGCAGTGGAGGAGTCACCAGCCACCGAGCCTGCCCCACATGGTCCTCAGCTCCAACTGAGGTCCTGCTTTGCCAGAAGCTGCTTGGAATTAACCAAAGAAAGGACACGTGAATGGACACTGGCTCACATATTTCTAGCAACATTGAGAGCGGGAGACCTGCCCAGATCAAGTCAATTACGGTACCATATTCTCATAGGAAACCACTGCAATTTCTGTTACCAGAAAGGTGATCTGCCACAGTGAGCGAAATAAAAATTGATGAACAATCTGATGGGTCGAAAAATCAACTGCATGATGAGAGGCCAAAACCTTAATTCAATTCCTCAACTTTTGCCAAACGACACTTGCATTAACAGTTGTTTTAATTTAGTGAAGTACCCAGAACATATTCTGAAATGACAGAACTTAGAGAGATTCGACCAACTGATTCTCTTGCTAGGGAGAAAACACTGAAACAACAGGAATACAAAATTTAGGCCCCTCACTCCATAATGGGCTTGACGACCTGCCCAGGGAAGCGCATCTCTCCAGAGGGAGCACAGCTTTAGTATTTCTGATGTCTCCACAGACCGCCAACCAGCAGCCAATTAGAGGTACTAAATTGCACCAGCGATGCCCGAATCCTGAGATTTGGGCGTTTGTCCCCAAGGAGCCACCGTTCCGTCTTGATTTAAGCAGCACTTTTACTTAAAAATATAAATTAATACATCATCCATCTACAGGGAGCTAAGGCAGTTAGCTCCACATCGATATTGTTTTATGTCACTGTTATGTCTATGTTTACAGTGAAGCTAATTATGTTGTTTTTCTTCTGTGCCTGCGTGGCCAAGGGAAAGGACTGTGAGTTCTCACTCTTCCACAGGAGTTTAAATTTCTCTTTATGACACCCTCCAAATTGCCATTACCATCTTCATTTAATGCAACATTTTATAATGCCAGTGTTCCTGGTTAATTTATATATTCACAGCATGACATGTCACCATGCAGGCGACTTATGAATATGATAGGTACATAAGCTAAGGAAAACATTTATTTCCCCCCCGCAAAAATTCCCTCACTCTAAATGTAAAGACATTCATAAAACATCACTGGTAAACAAAATCATGTATGGAAAAAAAAAATGGCAACATCTTATCCTAACTCTGCATCTGACTGACAGTAACAAATTACTCTCCCTCAATTACGATAAAGTCATAATCCCTGGTTTTAATATAATGTAAAATGTATTACTGGACTGCCTCTACCATAGGTTAGAACAGATAACACTGGAGTGCACAAAGTTTTCAAAAAGATACATGTTTTAGGGCACCAGAGCATTTCCCAAATGGCTTTATCCTTCAGATATCCAGAAAAAAGAATCACTACCACCATCAAGTGTGAGTCTTTATTTCCCCTCCAAAGAGGGACAGCATTTATGGCACACCCACGTGCAAACGCTCGATTTTAAGCATAACCAGTCATTGAAGGGGAAAGAAAAGATGGCTCTTGGGGGAAGAAATGAGATTTGAGTATTTTTTTTAATGTTTCATTTTGTAGAAATCGCTGAATATCAGATAAAGGAACTGGCCACCTTTATTTAGTAAAGTCAGCTTTTCCGGAGACCTGTGGTGCGCAGCAGGCCTGCGAAGAGGCAAAGGGAGCGTGTTCCATCTTGCCCTCTGAAAAATGCTCACAGGTCTCCCTCCCATTCAGCGCCACCCTCCTGTGACCCTAGGTTGACACACCCTCATGTCAAAACCTTCTTTACGCCTGCCCTCTGCTGGTAAGCCTGCCAGGATTAGGAAATTTCAACTACCTCAACTTATTCAAAAGACAACTTTTAAAAGCTGGAGAAAGAAAGGACATGTAATGAACTATTAACTGGAATATATAAATTAAGACACTTTAAAAAAAACGGGGGGAGGGGACGCCACTGGTGAAATATGGCACTTTTAATGTAAAAACGCACATTTGTCTATTCTATTGCCTGCTCCCTCACAGCCCAGAAGTGCCAAACTCTATATTTTAGCTTGCCTAAGAGAACAACCCGTATTATGGTCGGGCATCTTGGCTTCTCTTTTGCTCACTCTCCGGGGAGAGCATGTCGGCGCATTTTCAATAAAACGCCTTCTTAGCAGTAAAGGGCCACTGTTCCCATTTCAATGGTCCCCAAGGTTTCATGATACAGTATATTTAGCTGACTCGTAGCTCAAGTCTTCCTCTGGCATCCATGAGATCCATATAAAAGGGAGAGGAGAAAAAAAGCAAAGAAGAGCTTTCGCCTATCCTTTGTTTAAGTAAGAAAACAGTTAACTTTGAGATTGATTAGCTGGCATGTCTTACACCAAACAACAGGGATGCGCCCCCACGCCCTCTCCCCACTACAGGAACCCTCGCATGTGTGGCCAGGCGAGCCTGCGGGAGGGCTCTGGGCATTAGGGGGTAAATTTCCGCAGCAGCAGCGTGCAGGGGTTTAACGGTGCAACTCCGGTCCATGTCAATGGGAAGCACGAGGCCTTACAAATCCCTGCATACCATTTCAAAAATATATCTCCAAGACGGGAAAATGAAGCTTAGCAGTTGCAACCTCAAAAGCATTCAGGAAGTAGCACTCTTGACAGCGCTTTAGATGCCGAGTAAATGCTCTTATAAAGAACACCCAATCCAGCTGACAATAAATCTTACACCGGGGAAGCCCGAGCAGGGCTGCGGAATCCCCTCCAAAGATAATTGCCTTCCACACTGTGTGGCATAGAAACTGCTACACAGAAAACATTTTCGGGGGTCCTGTTGCTCCACATGGATTTTCTTTCCTTAATAGTCACCGATACACACACACCCCTGCACCCCCACACCCCCACCCATCTTTAAGGGTGACCATGTAAATATCCAAAGATTTGTCTTCTTTTCTAGAGAAAACTTATGAGGCCAGGTCTTGCGGGGCAAGAGGGTGGTGGAGAGGGGCTGGGAAGAACCAACATGTGTAAGCGCTCAGAACAGAGTCTGAAGCACGCAACAAGATACACAACCCTTAGTCTCCATTTCTCACTCTTTGAAGGCTCGTGTAGTTTGCAAACAGTTCCAAATTGGGACTCACCCAGCAGGCCCATAAAGAGGTGGGCAGATCTTTTCTAATCCAAAGTGGCCTCAAGCAATCTGTAAGCCTGAGATGATGCAGAAATACTAGACATGACATACGGTTCTATTAATGACTTTGTCACGAATTAATAGTGTGATTGTGGGCAAGTCACTTCGCCCTCTCTGAGCCTACACGCTTCAGCTAAACAAAGAGAAAGATGGATGAGATACTCTCTATGGTTTCTTTAATAATAATAATAATAACAACTGTCATTACTGACTGCCTATTATGTACCAGGTACACATTTTACACTAACAGAGAACTAATCCTCTAGGTATTTTCTAGCTTACAATAAGGCCATATATAAAACTACTAGGAATATAGTTAAAAAATATAAACAGGATTTCAGAGCTTGGTAATCTTGGACACTAATATGTCCATGCTAAATCAGGGGAGAAAGGGAGGAAAAACACATGCTTTTTGGAAAACAACTCAAAAGCCCTTGTTCTGAACCTCCCTAGGTCATCAACGCTGTGAAACATCAACAACTTGTAGTCCATAGACTAAATCACATAAGATGCTTTCAAGACTTGGTGGATTTAGTTAGTGCCTTAGATGAGGACTCTAAAGCTACCTGACTTCCAAACATATTTATGTTCTTCGTCCTTGTGATTTTTTTTCCTCTTCTTTAACCATCAAAATTCTCTTTCCACCATGCCTGTGCCCACCACCAAAATGACTTTCTCAATCTCTGGTCTGAACCCCCCCAAGCTATTCGCCTGCTTCTGTCTGTTTCATATTGGAAAGGAGAGAGGAAAGTGGACAGTTTTATGCCTCAGGTGGCTACTGGTGGGGGTGGCATTTCCATCGCAGGTTGAAGCCACGGGTGAGGTATAAGTTGGATTGCAAGGGAAATGTGGATATGAGACTCCTTTTGACACCTAATAACTTGTCTTGAGAAAATGCATAAAGAGAAGTATATAGTCCAGCTTGCAGGCCAATTATTTATTTTTTATTATTTTAAATGGCATTTCATCCCTCATGACAAAAAACAGTGGATGAAGCAGGAAGCTTTCAGGTCATATAGAACTTCCCTCTTTTCAAACAAATAAGGTATTGTGTTTGAACAATGGAAGGAATGTCTAATTGATCTTAATTAAATTCAGTGATGTCCAATTTTTGAGATGGGTCAGGACACATCTATGTAATGTCACAACCTAGCAGGCCAGACCTTTGAAATCAGGGAGCTCTGTGTTAACTGTTCTCTGACACCCTTTCTCATCCATTCCCCAGCCCACTGCATAGCCAACTTGTTCTACTCTCTGACTTTCTTCTCTCTATTTCATGCTACTGCTGATTCTTCCTGGCTCAGTATATACAGTATAACAACAGCAACAGGAATTCTTCTTACCTCTGGCCAGCCTTCTGAAGTTGCAAAGCCCTGCCATATACTATCTCATCATTCTCAAGACAACCTCCAAAACAGGAATCCTATTATACCCATTGCATGCGGACAAAGTTAACTGGACTTTGGAGTGTGAGAGATGTGGGTTTGAATCCAGTCTTTGCTACTCACCAGCAAGTAGGTGACTCACAAAAGTTCATTTTGTTTGTATCTCCTCATCGGTAAAGTGGGAGCAATTATCTGCCTATTAGTGGATAGATGTTTCTTTTATTATTTTTTGAGGGGCTGTCAACTTTTAAGCTCATTTTCCCTGAGTCAAGAGCATTGGGGTGAATATCTGATCCAATGATGGCAAGCACTTGGCTGGTGAATAAAAGAGCTGGGATGTGATTTCTCCTCCAGAGCTCAGTCTTCTGCATTAGGGAGCCTCTTCATTTACTGGTTACAGAGCTCAGGTGACTTTGAGATAACAGCTAAGAAAACAAAGACCAGAGCCAGTCATGATCAGGGAGGAAATACTGTAAAGAAGGTGCCAGTCACAAACTGGGAGGTACGTATTGGGACCTCGGAATGGGGTTTGACAAAGGAAGGGTAAATGAGGGAAGGGCTGGTGTCTGGTAACAAGATGGCTGAGAAATATAGCAAATACTTACTGCAAGCTCATGATGGGTTTGGCACTTTCCATAATATCTCTTAATCCTCAAAACAAGCCTACACAGGAGGCATTATTGTGCCCACTTAACAGATGAAGAAACTGAGGCTCTGAGAGTTGAAATTACTTATCCAATATCCCACAGCTAGTAAGGGGAGAAGGGGGACTTGAATGACTCCAAAACAAAGTTTTTGTTCCATATGCTAAGCTGGAGACCAGGCCAGGACTAGAATTAAACCTGGAAGAACAAAAGGACTGGCCCGGTTTTACTCCCGTGGAAAATAAATGTAACCAAGAGTCACCAATTGGTCAGCATGGATGGAACCTGAAATAATACAAAGGTAAAATTCTGATATCCTCTTTGCTTCTTACATGAATCCACCGTGACAACTCTGGCTGACCACATGAATGTCAAACTTACCCCTGAATCTGTCAGTACCTACAACCCGGCTGGTAGGCTGAGGGAGGGGGACAAGGGCTCATGCATTCTCTTGAGTTACTTCTCCTTGATTAAGGAGCTTTTCACACTTCCATCTCCATTGCTGAGAGAGAGACAGACAGACAGGTAGACAGACTTTTCTCCTCATCTCCTTCCAACACATTACTGAGCACCAGGTAGTGGCCCAGCAGCCCGGCCTGGAGGGCGCCCGAGCTCTCCTGGCAACAGACAAAGACATTTCTTTGATGTAAAGATGAAACATCGTAGTGATGGGGCTTACTTTGTCCCTGATTACGAAAGGCACCCAGACAATTTAGTATGGTAGCTCTGGAGAGAGATGGCCGTGGGTTCTAATGCTGGCTGTACACTTCCTGACTATACTTTTGGTACATTATTAATCTCTCTGTACCTCAGTTTCCTATCTATAAAAGGAACTAATCCTAGTACTTCTCCAAGAGGGGTGTTACAAGAATTAAATGAGATAAAATGGGTCAGTGCCTGGCATACGGTATGCCCTTAAATGTTTCCTAACATCATTATTATTGATACTACACACCACTTTTCCTTCACTCTCCTCCTTTTGCTACAATGAAATAACCTGAAGGCAAAATGTTTCTTAACTCTCCTAGGCTTCTTATTTTTCTGTGATGTAGGTGGGATAGATCCTAACTCCAAAATTTAACTATGCAGCAGCTCTTTCATCCAATTAATCTCAACAATGAAAGAACATATTCGGGTGTTTTCTTTCTTTAAATCTGGGCTAACAAGGCAGCCCCACTTCTATCTCCAGGTTACTGGGTGTGCCACATCCACCAGCCGGCTCATCTCTTGGATGTGTGAAGGAGTTTGGTGCTTTGTTAAACAAGTTCTCAAGGACCCACTGGGATAACCTAAGGAGGGGTCTGCCCTAAGTGCTGAGAAGGTGTAGGTTGGCCAACATGAGACCTAATTTATGGAACCTTCAGCCTATGTTTTTAGGATATTTTGTTACTATTGTCTCCGGGAAGGAAAGCCTTCAGTGGAGGCCCGGCCACCATGACTCCAGAGAGGGCTCAGCTTGCACCCAAACAGATCATAGCATAATGACCTAAAGAGCTGATTTTAAAATTCCTTTCAGAGTTTCCAACATCCACATCACCCGAAGTAAGGAACTCTCTCTCTCAGTGCTCCCAGAGCGCGTGGCATGGCACCAGCCATCATTTGATCTTTTTTGCTGAATTTAAAAAAGAAAGAGATGCACACAGGGAGCAGAGAAGAGGGGTTCCTTCCTCAGCCTAAGGGGTAAGGGGACTTCTAAAATAAGACAAGGATTATGTTGAATATTTAAGGATAATGCTCTGCCCCAGGTAGTTGGGCAGGCACTGTGGGGAAGGCCATTTCAGCTACCAGGAACAGCATGTGCAAATATTCACATGGGGGATAACATGAACCCTAACACTGTGGAACTGTGAAGAACTTAGCAAGGCTGGGGCAATTACAATTCATGCTACATCTCCCTTCCTTTGAGATCAAAGAGTTCTTCTTTTCCCCAATTTCACCTGTATCTCCTAACTCAAAAATTTATTCACCTATTCTTGTCCTCATTCTTCGTGTTTGGGGACCGATCTCTGGTCGTGCACATCATGTCCAGTATTTAACATGATCTCTCCTAGCCTTGACCTCAGCTGGGTCAACCGCACACATTTCCTCTAAGTCTGCAGAGTTAGATGTTCTTCATTCCTTCCTGGCATGCTCCAAACCTGTGATTCCGATCTTTCTGATGCAGAGATTTTTGACTCAGTGAAGCTGTGATGTGCCTCTGCCATTTTTTGGAGGGTGACATATAACCAGGGGTTGGGAGCCACTACTATAATGTTAAGGAGCATGGACTCAAAGATGAGATATTTTTGTCACCCAGGGGTTTAAATAACATTGTATCAGTCATGGACATCTTTTCATACAATTAGGTAGAACAAAAGTGTGAAGAGAATTCACATCCATACAGGGGTAAACTTACAAAGCATTAAGGATTTGTATGCCAATCCCTTAGGAGCAAAAACAGAACTCTAACAAAACCAGCACAGTCAAGCTACTCCACTGGTCACGCACACGTCACTCCCTCTTTGCTGCGAGGCTCCAATCGCTGAATCGTGAGGTCAGTCTTAGCGCGCTTTCTGCGAGGGCAGCCTAGCCGTGCTGGGCTGAAGGCAGCTCTTGTTAATTTTTATTCACTTGTTCCTTTTGAACTAAGTGGGGGGCAGGAAGGACAACTAAAGTCCTGTCTAGTTCTGTGCAGTCTGAGTGTTATAGAAAAGGAGAAAGGAGCCAAGCACAAACAAAAGGTACTCTTCTATTAGGCAAATCATCCTCCTCGACAGAAAAACAAACACACATATACATGTAAGAGAGCGGAAGAGGCCACTCCACTAACTTAGCCATCTTACCACCCATGGCACTAAATTTGGGGTGGTACCACTTCCCTCACTTCCCACAGCATCTACCGTCTATGCCAGTCATTTCAGCATTCTATCAAACCTTGAATTAGCTCATCAAATACCAAAAAGAGTGGCCCGTACAAAATAGCCCCTTAACAAATATTTGATGAATTTATAAATAAATGAATGAATTAATGTTTTCTCTTTTCTTTCCTTCTTGTTTCTTCGTTTGTTCCTTCCTCCTTCTTTTGCATTTCATTCATGTTTCCTGCACTATTTTCTCTAAACTATAAGATCCAAGAGACAAATGCTGTACTCTTTCTTCTTTCTCAACTTGTAGTACACAGCACAGTGCTAAGGAAAAAGTAACTAAGTACATGTTAAATAACAGCATCTCTATATGTAACAAGCACACTCAGTGACAAGAGAAGCATCTCTGTATTGAGAAGTTAGGGGCTAAAATCTTGATAATGACAATTTTATGATGAAGTGATCTCACAGGCAAAAAATGCATTCATATATATAGCAATCAATGATCAATCAGAGAATTTGAAAGTTTTTTTGGTTTAGGTAATTTTTTTTTTTTTGATGAAGAAGATTGGCCTTGAGCTAACATCTATTGCCAATCTTCCTCTTTTTGCTTGAGGAACATTGTCACTGAGCTAACATCTGTGCCTATCTTCCTCTATTTTGTATGTGGGACGCTGCCACAGCATGGCTTGATGAGTGGTGCGTAGGTCCATGCCCAGGATCCAAACCTGCGAACCCTGGGCACCAAAGTGGAGCATGTGAACTTAACAAGTATGCCACTGGGCTGGTCCCTCTTTGAAAGTTTTTTTTTCTTAACAAATCATTTTTCCTTTATTTACAATAAAGAATCAAAAAGCTCTTTTTTAAAATCACTTCTCTTTTTCTACTGTTTTCTGTATCTATAAATCATTTGTCATAAAGAGCAGTTTTCCCCAGAAAATTCCTCTCCACTCCATTATAACACAACTTAAAGACTCAAAATATCTCTAATAAATAGGCATTGGAAGTAATGTAAGTATTAAGGAATAAACATAAAATCAGCATACAATGATCTCATTTAGTTTCAATAATCAAAAATAAGCATAGGCGCATAAACCAGAGAAAAGAAACAGCTCACCCTTCAACTATGTCAAACATTGTTTACTATTTCTCAGTCTTTTCCTGTAGAGAAATAATTTTTTAAATGTTTCTGATTCCCATTTTCTAGCTTAGATTTTTCTTTTTTAACTTTCTGTAACTTTTTTTTTTTCTGAGGAAGATTCACCCTGAGCTAACATCTGTGCCAGTCTTCCTCTATTTTGTATGTGGGCTGCAACCACTGCAGGGCCACCGAGAGTGGTGTAGGTCCATGTCCAAGAACCGAACCCGGGCTGCTGAAGTGGAGGGCGCCAAACTTAACCACTGGCCATGGGGCCAGCCCCTGTAGCCTTTTTAAATTAATATCTTTCGAAGGATGTCCATTCTTTACATAAAGAGTTTTCTCATTTCTTTTCAATTATTTTATTGAGGTCATAATGGTTTATAATGAAAGTTTTAAAAAAACAAATTAAATATATACTATGATCAAGGATTACACATATCACTGTAGATTTTATAGCTATGAGTAAACTTGAGTCACTTAGTCCAACACAACTGTACCTACTCAAGGTAGATAACTATCCAGATTTTTAAAAAATCATCTATCTTCCATTTGTCTTGCTACTTTTGTCAAATGAAAAGAATCCTGAATGGAGATAAGACTGGAAAGGTGGGAAAACCAATTTCCTGAGCTGCTGCCAACATGAGAACAGCCTAAAACTGGGTTTTCATTGCTCAAGGCGTCTCCGCTCTATTTTGCTCTGCTTGTGGAGCCTCTTGCCTGAAGATGCAGCTAAAAAAGAAAGATTAGGGAAAAGCTACAGAAAGGCTACAGCCCACACTTCACTGGGGCCACTGAACAGTCACAGATAGTGGCAACTTTAACACTTTTCTTCAAAAGTAGAAGACCTAGTGTTGGCCTGATCTCTGCTTCTCTTTACTCACGTGGATTCTGAGAATTGCAGACTTAGGGACCAAGTTACTCCCAAGAGCTGATGCTATTTATCCGTGCACCGTAGTAACTGCCGCTTCTGACCAAGGCCTCACACTGTCTTGGTTTTGCCCCTCCCCCTTAAAGTGCTAAATGGGTCCTGGTTCTGTTTCAAACCCACAGCCAGCATTTGATATGTGATATACAAGGCCTTCCACAACCCCCTTCAAATGCGGCGCTCAGAAATGAGCACCGAAAGCCAGGTGTCACCTGTCTAGTCCAGAGGAGGCTCAATTCCTCATTATTCTATTAATACAGCCAGAGTCCTTGGTGCCCTCGCCTCCCTCCGGGTCACGACTGGCCCCTAAAATGATTTTACAATCACCCCTCACTAACTGCCACAAACACTACTGTGAGGATTCAGCTCTTCCCTCCTCACTTGCGCAGTGGTCTGGGCTTTGCTTCATTCCCATTAAATATCTTTTTCATTTTGATCCAGAATTTCAGCCTGCTGAGACCTTTTTTTAAAAAATTGTGATTCTTTATCTCAGAATATTAACTCTTCCCCATCCTTCCTTGACACACACAATTTTTGTCATCTCTAACTTCCTTGAATCGCACCATCTGAGGTGTATTGTGATCAGTTTTCTAAATTTGTGCATGCCAGTGTTTCACAACATCTAAACTTGAGGGCAAATGTTATTACTTGACAATTACCAAGACTGATTTCATGTCAGGGATTTTTCACATTTATCACCTGTCCCAGACGGAAAGCACCGGGCGGGGTCGGGCATGGCATCAGTGGAGGCTCCTCCGGCCATGTCACTCAGCATCTAACGTGGTGCCTGGATCTTAGTAGGTGCTTCATAAACAATTGTTTTGAGATGTGCAAATAAACGAACTTGCTTAATCTTTACCAGAACCCTGTGAAGAGATCTTCTCATTAGTCTACATTTTATAGGTGGGAAAATTGAGGTCTAGAAAGTTAAATAACCCACTTAGAATTAGGTACTCCATTACATGGAACCAGTATTTACAAATAATGCCTAGAAAGACTAAGCAACATATGGGACACACTAATTGCTCACTTCAGAGCACGACCCCCAAATCGGGTCTTGTGCCTCTCTTTCTTACGTCTCACTGGTGTGGGCCACACCGCCCCAACCACCTCTCCCACCAGCTTTCTTTTCCTCCTTTCTGCAAAAACAGACGTGGCTAAAGAAATTTCCAAATTAAAACCTGGCAATGGTTTCTATATTCTTGTTTCCTAAACCTATAAATCAAAACTGTCTAAACAGGTCATAAATGTTCCTTGGCGATATAATGGGAAAAGTTCTGATTTATGGTGCCGGTAGAATAATTTTAAATAATTACATAAGAATTTTGAAAAATGCAATTAACACCTTTAGAAGTTTTTTGAAATGAAAATGAATCTCTGGAGATGACTGTTCCCATACATAAAGATAGCCAGTTAAAAAATAAAAATAAAGCTACAAGATGCAACCGTGTCTAAACGATCCTATGGAGACAGCGTGGAGGAGCTTTTATTTACAATGGGAATTCACTAGCATGACCACGTCAATACCCGTTTTAACTCCGCCGCCTTATCACATGGTAACAATACAATTAGCGCATGTCATTACCGAACGTCAAAATCAAATCACCAAATAAACATTTTGCTTCTATTCAGCCCCAGCTGATGCCTCTCTCCCTCTGTACTGGTTTGACACATCCTACCACACTGTCCTTTGGAACACTTCAAATCCTCCTACCTGCTCTTGCAAATCTGGCCAATGTTCTTTCCTTCCTCTTTCTCTTCATTTGTGATTCATCTCCTCCTTTAAAACCCAACCTTCTACAGATGAAGTCACTCCAAACATCCTTCCTTAACCCTAACTTCCCTGGGTACCAAAGAAAGTCTTATCATCTCTGATTTTCCTTCTTCAGGCTTACTGAGCTGTAGTACTTACGGATTTACTTGATGAACTAATTTCTCAAGCTCACTTAGGCCAACAATCCTTCCTCTTTGTCCCTCACTCAATATTCTTCACTTTGGCCCATCTTACCAACACCCTCTCGGAAGCCTTTACCTCCACTTTCCACTCTGGAAGTAGCACAACAAGGCCATCTCAGATGAAACTAACTTTTTAATGACGTATGCATTGCTTAATGCTCCCTGTTATTCATTTTCTTCTAGATATACCTTGGATTAGAACACTAAGCAATACTGAAGCAGAACTTGACTTTCCTCAGGGTTATTTCAGATCCAATGGGAATTTGAAAAGTGTTCTGGCGCTCCACAGTTCATATGCAGAAATGGTCCAGGTATCTCCCCAGTTCTTTCAATCACCTGTACTGATACTCAGTGACGACACAAAGAGAAACTCTGAGCCAACATCCTGGCTATGAGAATGAAGAAAAAGACTTAGAATCATAGAAACTTTGATCTGGAATAGATTTAGAGATCATCTTAATCCCACCCCCTCATTTTCCAGATGAGAAAACTCAGGCCCAAGAAGGAAAAATGACTAGCCAAAGGTCATATATCTAAGCAGTTACTGGCAGAACCGACACCAGAACCCAAAACTTCTGACTCCTAATTAAGCATTCTTTCCATTGCCTCACACCACCTGGCAGGGCAGATACATGAAGAACCACAAAAACGAAAATAATCAACCTCCAACACTTGACACTTTTTTTTTCATTGGAGGATATGTAGGGAGACAATAGTCTTTCTGTATTTGTTGGAATGAGTGGTGGCTTTTATTTTAACTACAAATTATGAATGAAAAATATACTTATGATTCACCAAAGGCACAGGACATCAAGATTTAAGTCATCTTCCACTGTCACTTATCTAATATTCACATAACTCTATTTGGCCATTAATCTAGAGCTGAGCTGTTCATAGGGTCGATATTAGTCACATGTGGCTATTTAAGTTTAAATTAATTACAATAAAATAAAATAAAAAATTCAGTTCCTCAGTCATACCAGCCACATTGGAAGTGTCCAATAGTCAATGTGGCCAGTAACTACCACACTGGACAGCAAAGACATAGAACATTTCCACCACTGTAGAAAATTCTGTCAGACAATGCTGATAGTCTAAAACATACCAGTCTATAAAATGGGCATAACATGAAAATCACTACAAGGATGAATTATAAGTTTGAAATATAGACTTTTTCTAGCAACAAGGGGCTTGTAGAAATATTCTAGGCCAACTGTCTTTGGTTTCTGATATGGAAACTGAGTCCTAGGAAATTTATTTACACTGCTCTTCAAGCTGTACAAGCAGCTAGTCACATGGCTGAGATTGAATAGTTGTCCAACTCTTAGGGAAGTGATTTTTCAACTAAACTTGCTGACTGGCTGACAACCAACAATGTGGTATGCCTCACCCTCTTTAAGATGATGTGGGGTAAAATATCTATACAGCATCCATTCCTCCATACTCTAAAAGGAAACTAGAGGTACAACAATTTACCCTGTATTTAGTCTGTATCTATGCAGTTCTAATGGAGCTAGCTCTATCCAGGGGAGTCTGGAAGTGGGTACATGGCTCAGTCCCAGCCAATCAGCATATTCCCATCCCTTCCTCCACAGTGATTGGTTCAGGCATAGATGACTCAAATCATTCAGTCAATTCAGAGACTTTTGTTGGAATTACTGGGCAAGAGATACTCTCTTTTCTGCAGGGGTTGCTCAGCTGTGAATCTGGGGCTCTCAGAAGCCATCTTGCTTCACCAAAGGGAAAACCTGACAAAGAATGAAGCCAACACAAAAAGAAAGCAGAACAAAAAAATGGAGCTAGACCAAGTTCTGATGACGTTATTTGAGTGCCTGGTTCCAGCTGTGTCTGAGGCCAGGCTAACCCTTGAACTTTCATGTTCTGTGAACCAACAGACTTTCCCCCCCATCGCTAGCCAGTCTAACTTGGGTTTTGATATTTGCATGTGAAAAGGTTCTGACTAATGCAGGTACCTCTTTCCACAAGGAGATTAGGGAGTAGTTATATTAATACTTTCAATCAAGCTTGAAAAGCATAGCAAGAGGGAAACACCAAATCACAAAGCACATGATGGCAGGGGCAAATCTTGGTTCATGTGATGCCCTTCTGGAAGGGATTCCCCAAGTCAACCCCAATTATGCTCAAACCGTCCCAGCCACGCATCAATCACTAGGTTTCCATGCCCCATATGTGCATTTTTCTTCCCATCACCCAAATTTACAAGTTTCTTATTAAGGTAGGCCTGCAACATCACTTTAAAATTCAATAAAGTGTCTTCTATCACAAGCTCTGGGAATTTTTTCAAGACATTTTCACTATCTAGAGAAAAAAAAGACAAGAAAATCCCCCCAAGGTCTCATGATGAAAGTACGATTAAGACTTCTTGGTGTAGCAGGTTTTCACGCAAAATTCTTTCACTGTTCTTTTCCATGAACACTGCACTGATTCCTCGCTCTTGGGTCTGTTTCTCCCTTTTTCCTGAATTTGACATTAAAGTTCCTCTTTTCTTCTAGGTCCAATTTGCCAAACTATGACAGCCTTACTTTCATAGAATCTGGAAATAAACGATTTTACAAAATCTGTTAGTAACTATTTTATTGTAATCCATATATTCTAGGGAAACACATTCTGTCTTCAGGGTGGCCCATTTCAATATGTCCACTGTATAAGCAATATTGTTTGAAATCACTTACTGAGATCAGGCCATTTTAACAGGATAAGTTTTTAACGGATTAACTTCCCCTTAAATAATGTTAATTTTTTTAAAGGCTTTGATTTCTCCTTTATAAAATGATTTTTAAATTAATCATTGCTTAAATATACGGATTTGGGCATAAAATAGTTGTTCTCCATTAGAGGCTTGTTTATTTATTTCATTCAATGATCTTGTCCAAATCCACTCATTTCTATCTGTTGTGCTTTCTGTCCAGCTCATCAACAGCTTGGAGGTACTTTTTTTTCTTTCATTTAGCTTTTCCACTTCACCTCATTAATATTCAGCATTCCAAAATTTCATTTATTCTCCTGTTCCTATGAAATTCTAGCCAAAGATTAGTGAGGTCCTATGGCTTAAGATTTTTACCAATAATGAATATTAATATTAACCTGGTGTCCTAAAGTCATCATAAACAATTCCATCAAGTTCTGATAATATTATTAGCATCTTTTGTTAAGTGTGTCTCACACGCTGGGTGTCTCTGGCTTGGATGCGTTATGTTCCAGTTTTCCTTTGGTCTTTACCTTAAGCCTGTGAGGTAGGTATCATTTATGCCATTTTATAGACACACAAACAAAAGTTAAAAGGTTAAATATCTTGCCCGAGGTCAAAGTGGTAGGTCAGGATTCAGACACGGTTCCCTGTCACTCTAAAGCCTGAGCTAATTCTTTTGACTGCACGGCCAACAATTCTAAAATTTGAACTAACAATATCAAATTGAAATCCTTCATAATTGTATTCTTTGTAGCCTTAAAGCTGAAAGTAGTGTCTCATGTCGGCAGTTATCCTCTTCCATCTTTTGTCTTTGGGCAAGGGACGAAAAGAGGCCTCTGCCCACTCTGTGCCCTACAGTTCCAGTTAACCCACTGAGAACTATTAGTTAATTCCATAATAAAGAGATTTGTGAGCCTCGTGTGAAATGGAATCTTCTAATTTTCCCTTTATGTGATGACGCAATATACCAATGTCATTATTATGCAATTTATTGAGAAAAAAGCGTGTGTGGGGGACACATTTAATAAATGTCATGCTAATTTTTATCCTTGGAGAATCTGGAATAACTGCTGTCTTTCCTAATCTCCAATGTCTCTAGCTGGTCGAGAGGTAAGGGCTGCAATCCCAGGCTAGAGAAGCCATCTCCAATTTCCCCAAGTCAGTCAAAGAAAGGCAGGGACTAAAATCCTGAGTTCTATCTTGCCAGACATTTTCCAAGAACGCCTCTCTTCCAAATCGTGAGTGACAGCTAACGTGACCCTGGGCTGCAAACTTCTGCCCCAGAGCAAAGTAGAAAACCAATTTATGTAAAATTAAAAGCTATTTGCTTGATCCATCACTTGCTTCCACTCTGGCCTACCTTCAACTGTAACACATTCAGCTGGAATTATAGGCTACCTCTCCGTCCGGCACTGGGGCATAGAATCTATCTATGCACAACCATGGAGCATAAACATTACAGAAAAATAATGACTTCGGAAGCACCGGGCACCTTACTCAAACACAAGCTACATGTGTGTTCACAGATGGAAACTAACGGCTGTTTACCCTGAAGGCCCCATAAGAAAAATGCAGTCACCTTTACAGTAAAATGCAACTTACTATTCAACATGCAACAAACTGAGATAAAAGAGAGCCGGAATGAATTCCAACAAAGAGCTCTTACAGTACCTTGGAGTTCTTCGGGAGAGTCCAGGCCATTCAGGAACTGTGCAGGGCCCACATAGCTGAACTCTACCACTGATGAGATCATAAGACCAAGGTAGGAAAGGGTTGCAGGCTCAGTTCTTTGTCGGGTAGGTCAGGGAATAGAAATTGTGTGACTTCGTATTGTATCTCACTCTGGAGGTGCGCTTAGCAAAGTCAGAAATCTAATGTTGATTAACTGAGCAAAAGAAACAATACAGGTTTTGTCTGGCAAAGGGTTATGCAACATATTCAAGTGAATGTAAACAGGCTGGAGCTGCACCAGAGCTGTTCTGACCATTTCCCGGATGCAACAAATAAGGGCATGCATTCCTTGTCAGTGCATCACAGAATGACAACAAAAGCCATCCAAAGTTTCCTGTTGAGAGATGCCAGCAGGTATTGACAAAAGCTTAAGAGTGTCTTTCTGAGACTTCTGTGGTTTAGCACTTTGTCAAAACAGGATACTATTTAAATTAAAAATTTACTGATTCAAGTTCAGAAAAACCCTGCTTTGCTGTTTTTATAACCAAATTCGTGGGTGGGGAAACTTTGACCTTTATTTTTTCTTTTTTTTAATGGCACCTTATATGGGTCTGAGAAGGTACTATATTTAGCAAGCTAGTTTTGAGAACTAAGGTGTCTAAGCAAGATGACTATCACTTTCTATGAATTACTGTACATGTGAAATCATGGGCTTGTTACATTATGCAGAAGCAGCTCAAGTGAAACAAACAAAAATACCTGTTTGCATACATAAGTTTTGTAAAAATCTCTGTGGGGAGAAAAAGGGGAAATACACATAGACTCACCATAGCATAACGTGTTTCCTATGTGAATCTTGTTCAGCATGCAAAAGTATTTCTTTAGAGAAGAAGGCTAAGCCAGGATTACAAGACTGAGGTCAAGGGAACAAAGTAAATTGCTCACCGGAAGCAGTGCAGTGGTGAGAACCCTGGTGCTGGGGAAACCGAGGGGTCTCCAGGAATTGTGGAAGCGCAGTCAAGTTTGTTTCTGCCTGTGGGCTTTTCTACCTGCTGTTCCCTCCATCTGAAATCTTCTTCCTCCAGACACTTGCAAGACTCAATCCCTCGCTCAATCGAGGACCCTACTCAAAGGTCACTTCCTCAAAGAGGTCTTCCCTAGCCAGCCAATCTAGCATGGGAATCTTGTCACCACTGTCTATATATTAACCAGCTTTGCTTCCTTATAAGCTTGCATCATCACTTGACATCTGCTGATTACTTTCTTTTTGCTTACTGTTTTAATGTCCCTTAAAAATATTAGCTCCATGAGTTCAGGGACCTGTCTGCTGCTTACCCTAGGCCCCTGGTAGAGTGTCTAAGCCAATGTAGCCACCCAAGAATTTGTGAGATGTTGAACAGGCAATCTCATTAACACTCTCTTGAAGTCTCTGAAAACACCTGTTCTTTGAAACCTTCCACCTGCCTACCTAACTAGTTACCTGAGCAGAGCACTAAGAAAATCATTCCAATAATGTCAGAGACCCCTGAGACACCAGAGGCAGCTGGATAGAAATATTGAGCTCCTTATTTTGCCATACAATCACTTTAAGATTATCTTCTATGGTCTCACAGCTTTGAGGAGGGGCAACCTCTCAAGGTTCGGCGGGGCGGGGGGGGGGGGGGGAAGACTGGAGGGAATTTGGAGAATTTGAGAAAGAAATCTAATTTCTCAAAAACCTTGGTGCAGTTCTCTCTTCTCTTGTCAATCTCTCTTTCTTATTAGTCACAGGCAAATCTTTTAGTGAGGTGAACAATACTTTGGCCAATGGCCTTGAACCAAAAGGGCACCAGTGCTCAGGCCATATGTCTCCTTTAGGCTTTTTTTCTGTCCAACTCAGCTGAGGGATGTGACACATTATGAGCTGTTATACTGGCTCACTAATGCAATGACTCTAAATAGGGCTAATGAGGAGGTTGGTATTGGTGGAACCCAGCCTTCAAGACAGTCCCAAAGATTCCCACTATCTGGTGTTCATGCTTTGTGTAGTCTCCTCCGACACTGTGTCAGGGCTGGTCCATGTAACCAAAAAATATGGCAGCAGTAATGTTACGTGATTTCCAAAGCTAGGTCAGAGAACACTTGGATCACTCTGGGGGAAGCCAGCTGCCATGTTATGAGGCACTAAAGCAATTCTATAGCGAGATCCTCACCATGAGGAAGTGAGGACTTCCAACGCCACGTGAGTGAGCCATCTCGGAAGCAGATCTTCCAGCCCCAGCCTCACATCTTAACTGCAATCTCATGAGACTACAAGCCAGAACCACCTAGCTAAGCCACTCCTGTATTTCTAGTCCACAGAAAATGTGTGACATAATAAAAGTTCACATTTTTGTTTTAAGACACTAAGTTTTGGGGTAACTAATAGATTATCCGAACCTCCTAAGGGAAGATATGTTATCATCTGGTCTGGTATGTACTTTCCTCATGTAGGAAAACATGCCCCCTGCCCCATCTTTGCATATGGGAATCATCACTGCACAGAGTCCCAGTTAAGAAAGCTGAGTTCCAATTTTCACATGGGCAGCCAGAAAGAAGACACCAAACCAGCAATCAGGATGCATATATACAAGGACTCTAGAATTCTAAAGTCCTTGGGCACTAATTGGCCTGTTGCAGCGTACCGAAGCCCTCCTGATTCTAAGGTGGATTTGTTAATGACGCTTTTGGCCACTTAGAAGAGGGATCTAGAGCAGACAGGCAGATAACTGAAATGAGTGTATTTCAGTTAAACGAGCAGATTGTTTGAAGTCCATGGCAAGGTAGAAAGGGGGAGCATTCAGAGCTCCAGATAACCAGTCCTATAAAGGAATATTGCTTAAGCTTCCGAATTTTTTAGGAGAAGCTGGAAACTGAAATTTTGATGGGAAAATTCCAGATTTTTTAACCTTCGCAATGGACTCCACAAAACGTTAAGCCTTGTGTGTGTAAACGAAATACCATCTAGCCTGTGGGCCATCAGTTTGCAATCTCTAATGGAGAATCAATTTCTTACTTCCCTCATTCTTATTCTAACATAAATCTCAAAATTCCTATTTTTCAATGAACTTCATCTCCTAAGCTTCTTTCACATTTTCTTGGACAATTCCATGCTTTTTAACAAAACATTACTGCCTTGTTTGTATCAAAGTCATCATGATGGGTGTTAAGAAACATTTGCCCCTTTTTTCATAAATGCAGTAAATAACGTGATAATACAGAAGTGAAAGAACAAGTCTCCTGCAGGTGTGAAGAGAACCACCCTTGGGGGGAAAAAGAAACAGGGCACTGAAGAGTGACAAATTACTTAGTCCCCAAGAGAAGCAAGTTAACTCCAACTAGAAGGCCTCGGCAAGAGAACTTCAAAATCCATGCTTCCCTTCCCAACACATCAAGACCCAAGAAAAGTAAAAATTACGAGGAAATTCGAGTACTCCCTGATCCCTTTTGCTCCTATGTACCTAAAGTTAACGAGAAAATAATTGTATAGCCTCCTCCTTAGAGTGGAGAGGGGCACTAGGAGGGGGTCAGAGTGAGGGGAGAGTCATTATCACACAATGTCCTGTCTTCTCAGCAGGTGCAGCTAACTGTACCATCACAAGAGAAGTAGATCCCTCCAGAGGACCTACCGACGGGAACATCAACTCAGCACATTTCTCTCTGGCTGTAGACTCTTCAGCTCAGCTGGTATATATGAAAGATCCGGGGATGACAGTATGGCTATGACCATTCTAAATGCAATATGCTCTGAAATGCATGTACGAGTTGACAGTTACCACCCCCTGCTCATCTATTGCCATTTTAAAGTCTCAATATTATGTAAAATTCCAATTCTTTTTGTGAGGGCCAGCCTAGGATCTCACACATGATATAGCTCACCACCACCATCGTAATATGAATGATTAGAATAATCATAATAGAATAATAGCTGAAGAGTAAGCAACATTTTGAACACAACATGTCAGATTCCTTTTTTTTTTTAAACTTAATCCTCCCATATAATCTGATGGGTAGATATTTCTACTTTCTAGAAGTTCAGAAGTGGGCTAACTTGGACAAAGTCATATAGCTGGTAAATAATAGTTTAATTGTATCATTGTTGATAAAACAAAGACCAATAAAACTCACACCTAGGGGGCAGGTGTGAGAAGCACAACCACAAACAGGATTTGGAAGCAAGAAATGAAGTTCAAGGATTTGGCTTTTACAAAAGCCAACAGGAAACCAGGGTGTGCCAACCTCTGGTCCTGAGAGAGAAGGAAAGAACTAGGACCCTTGTGGGACCCTAAGAGCAGTATCAATGGAAACTCAGGGTCACATTCCTCCCCCTCAGATTGAGGAAAGGAGGAGGCTAGTCTGTGGGACCAAAGCAAACCTTCGATAGAAGGAAACTTTCAGAGGAAATGATTTAAGCTTTTTTGGTGAGAAGGGTATTTTTCAAATGCTCTTTTGAAGTTCTTATTTCCATCTTAAGTCTACACAAGTAAAAATAATCATCAGTTTTCAAAGGGTCTTGTGGTTCACTGTGGGGGAGGGAGTTTGGCTTGGCTTCCTTCAATGAAGCTTCCAGGTCTTTGGAGATTTCTCTTATTTGGAGGGAAAACTTAAGCCCTCAGGGAGAAAATGGAGGCAGTAGATGTTCCCAGAGATTACTGCAGTATTGCCCTGCCCCAATAGCAAAGCAGTAAAAGAAGGATGTAGAAGATATAATATGTGGCAAGGAGTTAGAGAGAGACACTTTGGAGATGTATGAAGAAGCCACAATAAAAGAGACTACTTTTTGATCTTTCATCAGGAGGATATATTTACCAAAATGTTTTAAAAGCAAAAGAACATTCTAGAATAGCATTGTCCAATATAACTTTCTATGATGATGGAAATGTTCTCTATTTGCATTGTCCAAAATGGCAGTCACTAGCCACATGTGGCTATTTAAATTTAAATTAATTAAAAGTAAATATAATTTAAAAATTCAGTTCTTCAGTTATACTAGTCACATTTCAAGAGCTCTGTTCCTTTATGTTCCCATAGTTCCCTATGTTTACATCTATTAGTACATTTATTACATTGTACTATAAAACTCTCAGTGCAGTTTCAACTCTGACATAAGGATTAAGAAATATTCAATTCTGTACTCCAGTATAGTCACCCGCCACGTAACAATGTTTCAGTCAATGATGGACCACATATATGACGACGGTCCCATATGATTAGTATGGGACCTAGGTGTGTGTAGTAGGCTATACCATCTAGGATTGTGTAAGCACTCTCCATGATGTTCACACAATGACAAAATCGCCTAACAATGCATTTCTCAGAACATATGCCCATTGTTAAGCGACACATGACTGTACTAAGTAGGGTCCAGGACATGACAGGTATATAATAAATGTTAATATGAATAGATAAGTGACTAGATGGGCAAAGGAATGAATCACTCAATCCTCTAGTCTATTTTCACATTTACTTTCTAGGGGCTTTGCTGTCACATAGAACCACTACATCATTTACACCAATTTTAATACCAAACAAATCCTAGATCTTGACGATGATAATAATAATGTTAATAAAGATCAGAATGAAACTTAGATCTTGTTGATGATGATAATGATAATAAAGATCAATAATCTTCTCATGAGAATGCTGTGATTTTGGCTCCTAATAACTGTTTTCTATCAGTTTCTCTCCAGGCCCCTCCTTCCTTTTTTCCAAAATCAGGTAAAAACAAAAACAAAAAACTATTTTCTTGTTTTTCATCTGTCTTTCTCTATAAAATGAGTTAAGTTGCTAGATGTTCAAGCTTCTCCTCCCAAAGACGTCCTGAAGATCAAACCCAGACTTCTAAACCAGGAGTCAACAAACTTTCTATAAAAGGCCAGACAGTAAATATTTCAAGTTTTTGCAGGAGATGGAACTGTTCAAATCTACGGAAAGTAGCCATAGTCAGCAAAATGAATGATTGTGGTTCTATTCCGATAAAACTTTACTTATGGACACTGGAATGTGAATTTCATATAATTTTCATGTTTCATGAAATAGTATTCTTCTTTTGATTTTTTTCAACCATTTAAAAATGTAAATTGCTTGTAGGTCCCATGAAAAGAAGCTGCGGGACTTGGCCCACAGGCCTATGTTTGCCAACCCCTAAGGCTTGCTCACAGCTTACAAGCTTCATATTCAAGTTAAAAGGTGCTGGAATCATAGAGATATCCTGACATGGTTGGAAACTAACCCTCACGGTAGACAATGAGATATTCCAGAGCTCCACAGTCCAGCAGCTCTAGGGGCCAACTGGGAGCCAAACCACGGAAGGACTGGTTTCAAAGGGGGTAGTGGTGAATGGCGGAGGTGAGAGCAATCCTTATCCACCCACCCTGGGAGCAGCTCCAGCTGTTGTCACCGTCAGCTGAGCAGACAGATGAAGGCTCAGCTGGTCTCAAGATCCTTTTATAAACCAGTTTTGTCCAGACTTCTGTTAGTCAAAATCCTGATCTACATAAGAGTTTCTGCAAGCCCGTTAATCACGCCTTTGATCTGCAGTTACATTATCTTCAATTAAGCATTAATACATTGTGTATGAACTGACACCGTGTCATGCAAAATGGTAAGGCTCCTGGAATACACTTCCAAAGCCAGTATTCTAAATAGAGCTGTGTAGGCAGTAAAATATTTGTTTTCAAATTCATCTGTATATATTTTCAAAATTACTGCTCTCTCAATTTTCTTTGAAATGTCTGACCTGCTGTTCATAAGTCAAAAAATATAATCTCTCTTTTGTAGAACTCCAATTGGTAAATTGTGTTAAAAAAAAAAAAAGTCATTGGCTACTTGCTGTTTGATGGTGGGTATTCAGCCCTCACACAGCTTGAGTTACTTTACAGAAAAATCGCCCCAAAGGCCCTGCAGACCTCATGGACCATGCTGCTATATGACCACTTCGCCTTCATCAATGAACAATCCCCAAATTCCCAACCAGTTGCAGAATGAAGAGGCTACGATTTTAAGAGGGTTTTTTAGAGGGTTCGCAGGTTTGGATCCCAAGTGCGGACCGACGTACCATTTGTCAAGCCATGCTGTGGCAGCATCCCATATAAAGTAGAGGAAGATAGGCATGGATGTTAGCTCAGGGCTAGTCTTCCTCACACACACACACACAAGTCAAGTCAGATGTGAATATGGTAGTGCAGGTAAAAAGATGTAAGACGCCTAGTTTATCTTTCTGGTTCCGCGCTGGCAGTTTTTTCTTCCTGTATGTTGCAAAATGAGCGGAGCAGGTACTTGTTTATGAAACACTGACAGAAGAAAGGCCCTGGATAAACACAGACTCTACATTTTAAATAATATTCAAGTTCCTGAATGAGGTATGCCCTAAACTCCAAGAAACCAGGTGTGACTCTGAGATGTGGGCCAATTTCAACACTCACCTGAAAGGTACCCAAATGACTTTGGTAGGAAATCAAGTTGGTGATCTTGTGAGACTTACAGTATTTCCCAATTTGGGCTGGCCTGGAAATATTATAAAAATGAGCACATATTGTAAAACTGTGGTCTACAGGTCCATTCCAAAGCAGGAATGCACAACTGTATAGAGAAAAGGAGATAAGCTACATATTGTAAATCCTCAGAGAGACCTTCAATACTATACGAACTAGATTATTCTTCTTTGTCCTACTCCCTGGACTTCTCAAGAGGCCTCCAAGGTTAATAGGGTGGGTGGCCTACCTAATTCTTACAGAGTACATTCAGGCTCCTATTCAGTAGTGCTACATGCTGGGCAAATTACCCAAGGGCAAAAGCCAAGACTCCTAACATCTTCTGATGACCACAGATTGCTCACATTGGTGAGATGAAGTCAGAGAGTTCATTTCTACTATCCTAGGAGGAGGCTGGGGAACAAAAAAATGAGGGAAAAACAAAATGAAAGAGCCACTGAGATTTCAAGTTGGCAAGGAACTTCGCTGTCACCTTGACAAGTGGTTTGCAACCATGAGAGTGCAGAAAAAGCACTCATGAAGGCTTTTAAACATACCCATGCTTGGGCCCCTCCCAAGATTCTTATTCAGTAGACAGAGTTCAGGAATCTATCTATGATTTTAAAAAGCTTTGAGACCTAGATCTTGATGATGATAAAAATTATATTAATTCTCTGTCTCCAGGGTTGAGAACCACTGACTTATCTTTTGTAGATAAGAAACTGAGACTTATAGAGGTAAGTCATTTCGCCAAAATCAGACATGCTTGGATTCAAAATGCAAACAGTGGAGGAAAACCACACCAGCATGTGACAGAGCCCTGCAGTAGGGCTCCGTGTGGAAGGAGTGCCATTACGTTGTGGATTCAAGGGGGAGCAGTCACACTGTAGACATCCTAGATCTATTTAACTATCTATAAAGTATCTACATAAGATAGTTTTCTGGCAGATGGCAGTAAGTGTACTTTTTTTAAATTGAGGTAAAATTGGGATATAATACTATATGTTTCAGGTGTACAACATTATAATTCGACATCTGTATGCACTACAAAGTGATCACCACCAAAAGTCTAGTTACCATCCATCGCTATGCAATTGACCCCCTTCACCCATTTTGCCCACCCCCCAACCTCCTTCCCCTTTGGTAACCACCAATCTGTTCTCTGTATCTATGAGTTCATTTTTGTTTTTGTTCTGTCTGTTTGTTTTGTTTTTTTAGATTCCACATATGAGTGAAATCAGACAGTATTTGTCTTTCTCTATCTGACTTATTTCACTTAGCACAATACCCTCAAAGTCCATCCATGTTGTCGCAAATGGCAAGATTTCCTTCTTCTTTATGGCTGAGTAGTATTCCATTGTATGTATGTACCACATCTTCTT
Organism: Tapirus indicus; assembly: GCA_031878705.1. NCBI lineage: Eukaryota > Metazoa > Chordata > Mammalia > Perissodactyla > Tapiridae > Tapirus > Tapirus indicus. The sequence goes on from CM062920.1 coordinate 67,772,277, forward strand.
TATCCATTTATCCATCAGTGGGCACTTGCAGCAAAGAGCTTTAATGTAATAAAGTCATATATATTATGAAAATACCCCAACAGACTGGAGTAATGTGTCTTGAAAGGGTGCTTTCCTCAATTTCACACAAGTGTGTGGTATAGGCTCGCTAAGGCCCTGCCAGCTAAGTTCATTTTCCTAAATATCAAAAAATTACTAATTTTGCCATTAGACCTATTGCAGTGCATGAACAGATATCAGACTAAGAAGATACAAAGAAAGGAAAGCTGGGTGTTGGGTGGCACCTCTGTGCAAATTAGAAAAAGATGCCCCTTCCCCCAAGCAGATACAGGCCCAGTCCCACGCCAGGGTACAAGGCTTGGTAAATGATGGCTGGATTTCAGTTCTCCCTAGCCCCCTCATTCAGGCAACCCTGTTCAATGAATGACCTGCAAGATCATATCTGGTCTTCTAAAGCAGAGATCAACAAACTACAGCCCAAATCTGGCTCACAGGCTTCTGTTTGTATGGTCCTTGAGCTAAGAATTGCTTTTAAATTTTTAAATAGTTGAAAGAAAATCAAAAGAATATTTCATGGTATGTGAAAATTATATAGAATTCAAATTTCAGTGCCTACAAATGAATTTTTATTGGAATATAGCATGCTCATTATGTATTGTCTATGGCTGCTTTTGTATGACAACAGCAGAGTAAGTACCGCCACAGAGACAGTATGGCCCAGTGAACCAAAAATATTCACTATCTTGCTCTTTACAGAAGAAGTTTGCTGACCCCTGATCTAAAGGAAGAAAAGAGTTAACTTATTAAGACAAATTCCTTTTGTAGATTTAATGAAAAGTTCCAAGCAAATATGGCAGGTGAAATAGTTTCTTTATATATACAAACTTGAAACTGAGACAACGATAGAGGAAGGTCAACTTCATTACCTAGCCACCTTGACAGTCCCTTTAAATGTCATCAATCAGTATGTGCCTTGCATGACTCGCAAGGGCTCATTATAAATTACAGCACATGGGCCCCTGACACGATCCAGGGACTGTAACAGGACTCTTGTGACGTAATGTGATAAAGGAGATTTCTCTGTACAGCTCTATATGGCAGTGAGCTGGAGAATTTCCAAGAAATTTAATTTCCAGTGTGCCACCTTTGACTATTCTAAATAATTCCACACAAGCACCAGGCATCCTTGAAGAAAACTGTATCTCTTCTGGAAACGCTTGTCATTGGGTGTCATCCTCGAAAATATAAATTTGAAGCTATTTTTTCCAACGAGACAGACTAAATCCAGGATGTAGATTTTCCAATTAGACTCTTTTTAAACATCTGTTGGTAGGCTGCATTTAACATTAGTTATTTGAGCAAAGCACAATTTGATTAGACTGTCTGAAACCAAGCCAAAGTCTGCAAAATAATAGCTCAATTAAATTCTGTTTTGCTTTCATTTGTCTTGGGTTTTCCTGAGTGTGATACTGTTGCAAATAATCAAGTAAACCAATTTCTTTCAAAATGAGAGATTTAGGTATATTTTCCTCCTTCCCTCCACGTTTACTTAATAATCTATTCCGTCTTCGCTATGCCTTAATCTTGACACCACATACATTTCTGTATTTTGCCTTTAGTCTCTTAATTTTCTATGCTTATGAATTAAAGTTCTATGCCATTAATATTATACCTTAAACAGATTAGCAAACGTACAAAGGCAGGCACAGAGCACTAGGGCAGTCAAACAGCACAGTGGGAGTTTTCTGACTTTTACTCCATACTTGGCAAGATTCATTTCATCGACCCAAGGAAAGATCTGGGTCTCACACTGGATTCTTTTAATGCCGTGTTTACGGTCTTGAAATGTTCCCAGAGGTTTATGAACCAGTCTGCAGCCTCTCCAACAAAAGCCGTATCAATTTTCTTTTCTTTTTGGCTTAGATAGTTCACTCACTCATTCATTCATCCATCACTCACTCATTCATTCATCCATCACTCACTCATTCACTAACTCATTCATTCATTCATCACTCACTCATTCACTAACTCATCCATAGAAGAAATATCTACAGAATGCCTCCTTCATGCCAGGCAGGGTGCGGAGTGCCACAGCTTCAAGATTTCAGATTAGGGACTAGTTCCTGGGCTGCTAAGACAACCTAGCATTCATTCATATAAAATTCTGAGAAGACAAAGACAAGAGAGAGACCAGGATGGAATTTTTAGAATAGATGACCTTCTTTTACGCCAAAATTGACATATTTAGGAAAATAATGCTCCATCCCAATAATGCTGATAACAGGAGTGGCAGGGATGGTGATCGCAGCTAACATTTATTAAGTACTTGTTGTGTGCCAGGCACCATGCTAGGCTATTTACACGTAGCAACTCAGCCAGTCTTCATCACCACTCCATAGGCTAGACACTCTGATCATCCCCATTCTACAGACGAGGAGTCTAATGTCTTCCCATGAAGTCTAGTTAACCACAAAGTTGACTACAAGCAAAAGGATAGGCCTTCTTACACTGCTAAAACGTATATCTGAGTACTGACTGATATTCGAGAGAATTAAAATATAATTTGGAGATTAATAAGGTATTCATTTTCCCTTTGACAGGAGTTTATATAATTATGAGAAGAGCTAACTTTTCTGAGAATTTACTATGTCCCAGGCACTGTGCAAGCATTTTTCATGCATTAATCATTTAGTCTTCACAATCGCCTTCAGGTAGGTGAGGTAATCAGCCACATTCTCTAGATGAAAAAACGGAAATACAGAGAGGTTAAGCCACTTTTCCAACGTCACACAGGAGCAAGGACAGTGGTAGGACTTAAACCTGACTGCCTGACACTAGAGGCCCTGCTGCGAATCACAATGTGCCTCCTCTCACGATATTCTGAAACGCAAATCTCTGAAACTCTCGACCACCTTGCTGTGTTAGTATGGCGACCCGGTATACAAGATCCCGTGCCTTTAAGGACAATTCACACCGTACTTTTGATCACGAAGAGATAAAGTTTCAGGATAATAATACAATTTGTTTAGCCTTGGATAAGGCTATAAGATGAACACAAAGTACATGTTTAATTTTGGATAATATTTCAATAGTTACCACAGGATCTATCAGGCTTTCCAGAAAAAAATAATCCCAAGTACTTCTCTACTCTGGTATGTGATCAGCATAGACTATGTCAGAAAAGTCTGCGTCAAGCTTGGCAAAGAGAAGGCACACGGACCACCACTCCCAACTCCAGTACCCATGGCAGACGTGGCTAATCAATCACGGTGAACCCACAGAGGCCATCGTAGTTCCAGAATCTTTCAAACAGCACTCAAGGCAGAGCTGCCTCATACCTAGATCAAATGAAACCTCTTTGCTCTGTCTAGTCAATGTGGTTCAGACTCTTAATTCTGTTTCTAGGATAAATAACAATCCCTTTATGCTATCAAATAAAGAACAAACCAGACATAATTTCACCAATGTCTTATTAAAAGCAGCTTCATTAGGTCTGACGAAGCAGCTCGTCTGTGCACAGACAAGGGAGTGGCTGGCCTGCGGGTCCTATGGCCAGAGGAATCAGAAGGAACCTGCCAGGCCAGAGCAATGGATATTGGTGAAAAAGAAGCATGGGACAACATAGGAGAGAATTTAGATATGGGAAAGCATAGCATATCACGTGGCTTTTAGGTTCCTCCTGAAGAAAGCAGACAGAGATATCATTCTCTTGGAATTAAACTCAAACACAATTTAATCACCAGGGCCTTCTGTCTAAATGGCAGGTGAAGTAGAACAAGCAATATTTGCAATCCTGGATTTTGGGGACTCTGAAATATTATCAAATGAACTGAGCTTATATCTATCTCCTGATAGAGGGAACCATGCTCTGAATTCTCTGCTCCCCACTCCCCAGTAAGAAGCTACAACCTTCTTCTCAGGACATCTGATTTAATCTAAAGCTAGAAAACTAAGAAACTAGATGAAGGCAGTAGAATTTAGACCTGGTATGGTAGATAAGAGTGGACCATTGAAAGTTTTTGAATAGCAGAGTGACATGGCATTTAGGGAGAGGCTGAAGCAGTAGGGAGGACAGGAGATATGCGTGAAGAACAGAAGATGCTCTGAGGGGATGGAGGAGGATAGGTTACCATTCTCTGCCAAGATCTAGGCATGTGCCAACTGAAGGTCTATAATCTGGACAAGGTAGCAGCAGGGGAAACACAGAGAAAGGAATGGACAGAAGATACCCAGTGGAAGGTAAAATGGCAGATGTGATGATGGATAACATGGTGGGGATGAAGGAAATTAATAAGTCAGTGATGACTCATGACTGACTAATAGGGCCTGGTGACAAAAGTGATGAGTTGGATTAAAAATAATTGAAATTGCTGTGATGGTGAGCTAAGAGAGAGCCATGGAGAGGCAGTTAAGAGGGGCACAAACAAGCTTGGAGCCATGGGTATAGACATACAAGAACAAGCAAAGAGGAGAGATGCGCTACTGGAGAAGATCAAAGGAACTGAACTTTGGGAAAGGAATGAACTTGTGTGCAGGAAGAGAACTGAGAAGCAGAAAGAGAATGGCATGGGGACCAGAGGGCATTGAATTGAAGAAGTTTAAAAGAAGGCAATTTCCAAAAAGCTGAGTTGGCCAAAGGATGAGTTAGCTACTAGGAGGTCAGACAGGTTGATGTGAGGATGGAGACATGGCTGCTGAATTTAGTGACAATAAAATTCAAGAAAATGATGAGGAGAAAAGCCAGATGTAGGGGAGATTAGGAAGGAAAGTGGCTGGTTAAAAAAAAAAAAAGTTGAAGCCGCAGGGAAAATATTAAGGTTCTAAAAGCTTGGTAGCCACAGGAGGAGCTAGAGGAGAGTAGCTGAGAAGGACTGAGTCGCCCACAGTTTTTCAACTACCCTTTTACAATCCACATTTTACCACGAACATTGAGAAACTCTGGGCCCTGTCCACTTGAATGTCTACCCAATTTCCTCAATGGGATGTAACATAAAAGGACAAGGGCTGGCGCTCTTTGCCCAATTGTGTCCTGGCAGCTTTACATTCTACTACTTAAGTAGTTAAAAATCTGTTCTTTTGATGAAGCAGGACAAGTTAGGAATAGAAGGCAGCAGCCCTAGGCCCTTTAGAAATGACGAGTGTTCAGTCTCCACAATTTACTGGGCAATAATTTCAAACTCAAACAATCCCAACGACAAGGCAGCTGAAGTCCACCGAAAGTTCAAAATGGGATATGTTCTCTTTAAAATTTTGAGAGCGACTAAATATGACAACCATCTGATGTATGAAAATTATTCACAACCAAAAACAGACAGTCTGGAAATAGCCAGGATGACTTCATTTAGACAGAATTACCCAAATCTGTTTCTAATATACACAGTACACATAATAAATTTTTACAATATGACAAGGAAAACAAACTTAATAAAAGTTCCCGATCTTTTGTTACACAAGCATGCTATATCCATGCTATGTTTATAATAGTTTGCTCATGATATCACAACTCAGTAACAAAGGCCCAAGCAATACAAAAAACAGTTACTAGGCATGACATCAACTCACAACTACCGTAATTACATCGGTACACAAATTTCCCAAACTGTACATTTTCCAAACTGCTTCTCAATTTCAACGGCTGCCTTTAGACAATTACTTGCAGAGTTGTCTGCAGGCTTTGAGTAATACCCGTCTTTCTTCTCTTTCCCAAGCGTCATTTCCCTTTAGAAAGTGCATATTTCAATTACAAGCACTATTTTTCAAATATGCCCATAAACACATGTCCAAATTAGGAGACAGTGTGGTCTAGTGGTTAGTGACAAGCATTAGGCATCAGCAACTCTGATTTTGTTCCTTTCGCTGTCCCTGTTCACTAGGCCTGGGCAGGAGCTCAGTGAGAGGGAGCAGTATGTAATGGATGAGAGCAGAGATTCTTGAGCCAGACTGTTTAGGCTAGAATCCCAGCTCTGCCACTTATCAGCTGTCTGGGCCTGAGAAGTTAACTTCTCTATGCCCCACTTTCCTCATCTGTAAAATGGGAATAATAATAGAATTTATTCCCTATGGTTGCTGTACAGTAGGTGGCTCCTAGAAAGTACAATTTAAGTGTTTGCTATTTAATAGTATTACCACTATATTTCAGGGAATCAGTTTCCTGTTTGAAAAGTTGGCTTAAATTATCCTGACCCATGGTGAATTGTGTAATTTTTCTAATGTGAGGACACTGGTTTCATCTTGGTCACATTACCTGGACATAGTGAGGTTCAATGAATAAAGTTTGAATGAATGAATGCAATCCATAGGTTCTACAATATCCAATAATTACAGAAGTGAAAAATCTTATCTTGTAGAAATTGGTTTTCATCCTATTTCTCTAATGGCTTGCTTTCATGCTCCTGCAGCTAATGCTGATAAATACTTCCAACCCAACTGAAATAATAAGCGTAGGGAAAAAAGATTTCACCCTGTGATTTCAGCAGCATATTTCTCTAAGGATCCAACTTTTTGAGCCCATCCCACATGCACGACCTCTGTCTCACTGTGTTGCATGGTCAGCTGGCTTTCCCGACCGGGCAGGGCGCCAGGGGAGCGCGACTACCCCCATTGTCACTTCTGGTCCATGGTGCTCGCACCAAATGCTGTTATTCTAGGCTTCAGGAAATTTTCTAACCACTGGACAGGGTCCAATGCTGTGTGCTAATGAGTTTCAGATTGGAGGACTTCACTGTGCATGTGTCAGAAAAGTGCCACAGTTTATGGTGAGGTGGGGGCAGGGGAAAAAAGACACAAAAAGTAAGAAAAAACAGTAGTTAAAAAATGCTGGCTACTCAAATTGACAGGGAACGTGACCTCTGCACTTCATCAGAAATTCCTGCAGACTTACAAAATAAAGGAGTTTGCTTTTATCACACACTGTGAGACTCATATGGAAAAATGGAAAACACTACATCACTTGACCTCAGCATGCCCCCTTTCAACCACAGACGGATACTGTGTACAAAAATTCTAAATCAACTTAAGATGTTCAAAAAAAAAAAGCTTTAATTTTCAGCATTAGACTTGATGATTACTCTTTTGGTTCTTGAGATTTTGCTTAGAAGGTTCACACAGGAAAAGGACTCATAATTCCAGGAAGAGTAGTTTATCACTTTGGGAATAATAATGTAGTGGTCTCTGTTGGGTGGGCACAACATCGTCTATCCTCCCCTACACTCCTTGGAGAATAACAAGCAAGCCTCGCTTACCCAGGTTTGAAAGTCACCCAAGACTGAATCATGAGTATTTGCTTACATTAACAGAACATTAAAACCAATTTTAAACAACTTAAGGAAATTCTAGCCATCTTCGCTTAGTGATTCACTTCTTTGGGACGCTTTTTCTCCCTTCAAGGCAACCAACAGGCTTGATAGCAAGACGTCTCATCATGATATCACAGTGTATCAAAGAAGAATCCCTTCTTAGGAGAGTTTAACTCACAGCGCTTTTTTTTGAGTAATGAGATTACATTTCAAATTTTTTTTTTCCACACTTAGTACTGGCGACTTTAAAAATCCAATACTTTCACATCCTCCAACTGTCATCAACATTTTTTCAGACGATGTCAATAAAATTGATTGCTTGCAGTTCTAAATTCTGCTCTGCACATGGAAACAATATAATTTGTTTTAAAGTATTTTCGACGGGGGCGGAAGGAGAAACAGAACCTCCCCGAGCCTATCCACAACACTGGGGCGGGGTGGGGAAGAAACCAAAAGCAAAGTAAATGGGCTGAATATTACGGTCTGCTGGAAACTGACAAAAATTCCCAATGTATAAACCCTAAACCTTACTGTTGTGCTGACTGATAACGTCTTCCTGTCAGATATGAATGATGTTTCTGGAACATTAATACGTTCATTAAATTCCAACTCCCTGTACTTAAAATATTCTGTACTTTGGCTCAGAGGCATCCTGACAGCTTTGTTGTAATCATATACGTGAGGTCCCCAGACTACACAGTTTTGAGATGCTTCATACCTACAACCAATCTGTTGCTTTTACAAGTTTAATCTCGGTATTCAGGAGCTGATTGTGGAACCACGTAGATTCGACATCTTCAACTCAGTTGTATATCACAGAAACCACTATGGGTGGTGACAGACTCCCATGATGCCCAGCAACCGTACATACTTCTAACTCCCTAATCTGTAATACTACAAAATACGGCTTTTTTTTTTTTTTTTCTTTTTCCCAAGCACAAGTGGACGACCAGCAAGGGTCCAACAGTGTTATTCCTAATTACCTTTTTTTTCACTCTTGATCCTGTGGCTCTCATAATTAGTTACCTGGGGCTGCAATCCAATTTGAAGTGATGACAAGAAAGTGATCCATGAAAAAGTAATAAGTTAAATCCAATTTCAGCCTTCCTCTAATTAAATGCACATGGAACTAATGACTCCAACCCTAGCATTTCAGTGATAATGGTAATTAGCGAGGTGGGAGTCGCTCCCATTTTCAACACTGGAGGTGTAAACCACAAGGTAAAATGGTAGGAGCACTCTTAATTACATGTGTCATTTTGTCAGCAATTTACACATTTTTGACCAGTCAAGTATGTTTTTTTTCCCCTGTCCCTCCGCACCTCCTAGCCCCAACAATGATTATAACATACTATTCCATCTTCCAACACATGGAAGCTCCTAAGAGCACGTCAGACTTGAGAATAAGAAATAACTTCGCTGTTGCTCACTGCTGTGACACACACATACACACACACGCACACATACGCACACAGACGAGGCAACGATTAGGATAATTATGCAGATCTTAGTCCTCTTAATTGAAATCCAGATATTTACAGTGGAATTGGTTTTTGTTGGTTTGGTTTTATTTAGGCTTATGATATAGAAAATGTAATAATTTGATTATTTACAGAAAACACAGCACTCAGTAGATGCTGAGAAAACACACATCATAGGAGGAGCAATACTTAACTTCCTGATGGCACACTAGTTGTCTGTGGTCCTGCAGCAAGTCACTTAACCTAAGTTTCACTTTTCCTCATCCATAGAATGGTTTAACGACAGTTCCTAGACCATAGAGTAGCTGGGGGTGGTCCACATTAAGCACTTACTAAACATTAGTTATCTTTGCACATAGTAGTAACATATGCATATGGTGACAACGACATGCTTACGTTGAAAATATGAGTGCCACACTTGCATTTTAATGCTTGGATACATGTAAGTAAGGCGACCGTATAATTAAATGTCCAAACTAGGATACTTCTAAGAGCGAGAAGAATCATTAAATACACTAGGTCAATAGGCGTAGACTGGGGCTGTCCTCGGCAGACTGGGACACAGGGTCACCCTATACATAGCTGAAGTGGAAATTGCAAAAATGAGCTAACTCATTATGTTACAACTCACATCAGAATTTTGAAGGCAAGGACAAAACATATTATTTAGGGGGAGAAAAACCTTAAAGCAAGAGTATTCAATCTGGGAAACAAGATGGGCTTCTTGATGTTCACGAAACCCTTATAACTGGATGCAAAACTCTGTGTGCATGTGCATTTTTTTGAGAGGAGGGGGTCATTGTTTCTATCATATTTTTAATGGTGTGTGTAATCGAAAAGACTTAACCACTTTTAAAGTATCATCTCTATTTTATTGTTTCTTATCAAGACTTATTTTTTAGGGTTTTCGGATTCTCCAAAGTCATGTGTTAACGAAATCTTAAAAGGTACCAAAATTTCAACACTTCCTATCAATTTAATGCCAGAGATGCCAATTCTAGACAAAGTTAACTCCAGACATTAAAAAAAAATAATTTGCCTCCCTCTTCTAAATTATTCACTTTACTAATTCAGCGCATAGGGATATTTTTTAAGGGTTAGTATTTCAAAACCATTCCATTTCACTATCTACAACATAAAACCGTAGTTTCCTTTAAAGGTTTCCTCTTACCAATTTATTCCTTAGTGAATAATGAGGAAATGATATGAAGTACTAAGATTATATGTGGCATTAATGCAAAGCAAAAATGCTGCCTAAAGCACGTTTTATATAACTGCAAATAAAAATGCTAAAAAACACCTGCTGAATTTTGTATTTTAACCTCCTCCACTTAAAGCAGGAGTCCTCATTAAAATCCTGCGTGTCCAACTGGACTAAAAGGCTGACCTTCCAGTGGACTTCACTGATCTTCCTTCCAGTGAAACGGCCTTCTGCATAAAGGGCTTGCACACGCTATCCCCTCAGAAGGAAGAGAATAGGCAGGAGAAAAAACTATCAGATGACTGGTTTCAAGTTCAAATTCTTTATAGATGGCCTGAAACTGTGGTCAGCTTTCCACTGTAGGCAACACACAGGGTTTACTTTCTTTCCATCTTTAATGCTGCCAGAATACACATGTACTTTTACTTTCTTAGGAGAAAATGTGTCATTTGATTTCCTTCCAGTTTATGTACTTGTGCCAACAACTAAAATGCTTAAAGAACCAAAATGAATTACTACCCAGAAACGGTGGTCAAAGTTCCAAAATTCGATCAATAAAATTGCTCATCTACTCACAAAGTAATCCTCAGCCAGTAAAGTTACACATTTTCGAGGTTATGAGCACACCTGCACCATTAAGCATTTATTTCACTTGTTTAAGCCATCTTCAGAAGCATATAAATATTTATAAAAGCAAGCCTACTATTTGTATTCACATATAATTTTCTTTTTGCAGCAAAACCTTGTTAATTCCTTTACAGCTCATAAGCATCCTGAAGGCAGGGTCTGCATCCTCGACAGATTTGTTTCTGTGAGCATCAGCCTTATGCCCTGCAAGTCGTGGCTGTTCCAGAAATGTTCACCAAGTTGCATTTAATTAATTCAGATCATTCTGATTCTGAATTTACAACGGGGCCAATTTTCATTTGTATCATTCATAAAAAAATTTGCAAACCAAATTAATAGACTAAATAAGGGGCTATTTAGGTTACTGAGTAGATTATTTTTCAAGAACTTCAGAAGCAATATCAATACCCAATTAATGCCTTCATTATAAACCACAACGTCGCCCAAGAATGCGGCCAGCTCAGATTCAGTTCAGTATGTGTATCTGCAAAGAGCGTCATTTCTCTCTTATTTACTCTCATTTCCCCGAAATTAGTCCAAATCGGTGATGTTTGACTACATTTTGTGATCTCTATCGAGTAACCACTTATAGCCTCCTCTAACTTTCCATTTTCTTTTGTTTGTGTCATCAGCCTGTGAAACTGGAGAGGGCTGCCAAACAGAAAGCAGGGAAGTGTGAGATATGCTTAAAATATGAGTCACAGTATATTTGGGGATTTGGGTTTCTTTCTTTTTTTTCCTCAAGCTATCAGCAGATCAAATCCTTCTTCCCTGTCAAGCCTTCCTCTATGTGGAAGATCTGAAATTCGCTAAAATAGGTCTACCTCAGTGTAGTTATGAAGGGTAAGAAGATCAGAGATGAACACTGTTAAGATCTGCTATAGGATTTCCCTTTCATTTCAGAGCCACTCTGGCTGAGATGCCCCAGCAAGGACACAGCATGGCAAGACATATTCAAATGTGAAGGTTATTCTTTCCATGAATCACCAAGTCTATATACGTATTTTTATAACGAGGTAATATACCATTGGCCTAGGTTAGTAATTTCTCTCTCTGTTTGAAGGCCAGCCTTAGTGGATTTGCATGACCCTACCTCGCAGCTGAGGAGACATAATCTACGACGCACACGCATGTGCGCGTGTGCACACACATACACCAACCAACCCTTTTCTTCCCCCCAATCAACTCTTAACGCTCGTCTAAATTCTCTGCTTGTCAAGTCTCCCACTGAGAGGGTGGGAGGGGACTCAAAACACCTTCTTAGAAAAACCAGCATTCAAGATGGCCCCCTCATCCCGCACTTTTTATACAGACTGAAGCGCTCAGCAGAATGTGCTAGATTGGTTTTGACATTGTCTTTGCCAAGAAAAATGAAGCTCTGCACCATACTCTCCTGGTGGCTAAAAAACCTTACAACAGGCAAGAAGCAAAAGAGCCCTCAAAAGGAAATCCCCTGAAACTTTACTTTATATATTTAGCCCTAAAGGAACTTCATTCATCTTGGAAAAGAAGTTACCTAAAAATGCCATATGTTTTTTAAAAAGCAAGTATGAGGGAAAATAAGTCTAGTACAAAAAAATTACAAATGATATTCAATAATGAAGAGCAGTGCATCAGACAGATTGTGTCTGTGTGTATTTTTTCCTTTATTATCTCTCACCAAAGCTCTACAATGTGTAAGACTCCCCCCGCAATAATATATTGTCATTTCCCCAATGCACTTGAGGTCTGATAAATTCAAGAGGACTCAGAGTATTTTTAAGGCTGTGAGAGCTCCAAGAGGGAGGCAAAAAGAATGGACAGCCATTTGAATCACTGAGTGACAGGCTGGGCTAGCTCCCTGTATACATTAATAAATTAGAATTTTAATTGTGTCTCTGTCTGCAGGAGATGCCCCAGTACTTTAATATGTACCAACAATTGGCTATGTTCTGGGATCTGCAATGTGGCCTCCGCTGCTGACCTCTGAAACACAATTCCCAGTCTGACTACGGAAACTGTTCAGTTTGATCCTTTCAACTTATTTGAATCCTGACAAATAAGCTCACAGCTGAAAGGTCAACACAGTCATATTTCATCCTCCAGAGCTGTTCTTAAGACATCTGCACAACAAAGCACTTCTTATAGCACCTGACACGGGACCTCAGTGGCACTGGACCTCATTAAAAACGTCCCCACCACTCACACATACTAAAAGGCACGTGGATTAGTGACGGTTTACCAAATAACTGTTTTTGGAAGTGTTAGTAAACCATGCACATTGTCATTCAACTGTTCCAATAAAGTGTTACTACAGTGCTGAACCTTCCCTAGACAGTGACAATTTCCCAAGTAAATGTAGAAGAACTAGAACTTGTTGACCAAGATCAGTTTGATCTTTGCAGGATAATTTGGGAACTGGTATTGATTCACTCTGATCTGAGAAAAGTCAACACAGCTACGATTTGGGTTAACCTCATGATCAAATTAACTGGCACCAAGTTATAGCCATCAGCTACTGTTGATAGATTCTGTCCCAAAATATCCAGTGTGAGAAACTCATCTTAGCCTCCCATTTTTGGGGACGCCCACCATGAAAGCAGTTGAGCCACCTAGTACCTGCATATGCCTTGTCTTGGATGTGAGCCTGAATACTCTGAGTCAAGTTTCTTCGAAATTTCTATTATAATTTTCTACTCCAAGTTGAAAATCCAAATTAGATTTTTATGAACTTAGTCCTTCTACTTTGTTGACCTCTGCCCTCAATGTGCCTGAAATGAGAAGTTGCTAAAACAATCTTTTTGGTATCTTTACATAAAATTTGCTTGCCATTTTTTTATTAATGATTCAGAAGTATACTGAAAACATCCACTGAAAAACAGAGTGTGTATTACATTCATTACTAGGTATACTAAAAATACTATATTCTCTTCAGTTCCAATAACAGTTCTTGATACTATTGACTGAATAATTTTGTGTTGTGGGGGACTTTCCTGTGCAACATAGGATGTTTAAGCGGCATCCCTGGCCTCTACCTACCAGACGTCAGTAGCACCCATGCCCCACAAGTTTTGACAATCAAAAATGTCTCTAGATATTGCCCATTGTTCCCTGGGGGGCAAAATCTCCCCAAGTTGTGAACCTGCACAAAAGCAAAGTGTGTGTGAATCCCATTTCTAGAACCATCATGAGAGAACGAGGTGACATACCATGAACTTCTTCTCATCGGTAACTACACTGCCTGTTAAGCAACCCACACCTGCAACCCCTCATCTTCCTATTATATTAACTGATTAGCAGATCTTCTTATCCCAAGAACTCTTGGTTGAATAGACATTTTTCCCAAAATGTCATGCTCTGCTGGTTAACTAAAAATGCCCCTTCTGCAGGAGATTTTCTTACATAATTTGCAACTCTCAACACAATCTACTTCTGAATTGCTTATCAGCTCTCCCAAAATGTATAATGTCATTTTTTTTTTAAAGAAGTGTTACCTGAAGGGCTGGTTGTTTGTCATTCCTCTTGGGAGATTTTAATCCACTAACTTGTTGCTGCTGTTGCTGTTGAAGAAGGAGCTGTCTTGCCACTTGAAGTGCCTGGGAGGAAAGATGGAAGAAAGACCTTTGCATTAGTACACAGGTTCAGGGAAACAGGATTCAGAAAGTACACTTCAGGATGGGATCCCGGGTTTTCCATTTCCAGGCAAATAAAACAGCAGACAAAACTCTCCCCCAACCAAAGTCAGAAAACTTTCCAGGATTTGTTTACATTTTCTTAGCTTTGGTCAATTTCATCCACCGTTCCTCAGGCATAGCAATCCATCTAAGCAGACCTTTATTCCTACCATAAATCTGACATACAACTTGGAGTATGAATGATTGGGACTTTGAGGAAGGATGGCAGAGAAAGGCCAAAAGGACTTGGGCAAAGACAGAACCTTAGGCGACAATAAAGGGCTCTTTTCAGAGGCACCTTCATCCTCCCCCAATTCTTCTTGTGGGAACTTGGGAACTCAGGTGGAAAGTTAACACTTTCACTCTGAGTCCAAACAAAGAGGAAAAGCTAAGTAGTGGACCACACTATGGATAAAATTATTTGAGAAGGATGATCAAAACAGGTAAGATATACCCAGGACTCAATGGACTATGTAAGAAAAAAAACCTAGCAAATTTGACCTCTAAGTCAACTTAAAGGGTATATTATGTACCTGTGAACAAAACGGATTATGTCTAACTCAAATGACTCTTGCAAGCCCATAACATGGGATGGCTTTTATTTAAAGGTAGAAATTGGAGAGGTGACCTGAATTGGAGATAAAGCAAAAGGAAAATAGGAGAGTCCTCCAAATCACAGAATGTATGACTGACCAATCTGTTTTAAAAATTCAAATAAAAAAGAAAAAAAATATATCACCAATAAACCCTCCTGAGGACATTTACTGTCAAAGAATTTAACAGGAATAATAGCTAGCCACACCTTTCCAAAGAGGGAAGCAGGACCAGCAATAGAAAACTGAAGTTTGCAGACACTGTGCTAGAAAATCACATGAAAAGCTAGGTTATTTGAGTCAACTCGACCAAGAACGTACATGTGGAAGAGATTTTAAGAATGTTCATTAAATGATGTGCTTAGAGTTTAGAGACAAAATGAGACTTCTTGGGGATTACCTCAATAATAATTTCTACATGGTAACTAATTCTTTGTGCCTGAAAGAAAATGCATACATAGATGTGGTCAACGTATCAAAAGGATCTGATAGTAGAGTCTTAGAAAGGGTGCATAATGGACTGATGATGGTAGTGTGCCCCTCGAAGAGGAACAGAGAATTCATTTATATAAGAAAATAATGTATACAGTTCCAAGAAGAGTTACAGTGACACAGCAGAGTGGGGGAAAGGTTAGATGGCACGGGGGTTCTTGTGCATTGAACTCAAGAGAAAGGGAAAATAGTGGTCAAGAGGATTATTGTTCATGAACAGACACCTAAAGATGTTGAATCAGCAAGAGCAGTACTTCTCCTAAACGGACAATCTCACTAAACCAAGCTCATAATTGTACTATTGTAACAAAGAATATTTTTAAGACACTTTGTAAGGTTGAGTGGGGCCTTTGTGTCTAAGAGGCACAAAGGGTGGTAAGGGAACAGAAGCACAGATAAATAAGTGGGTGACAAAAAAAAAAGATCTTGGGAAAGATGGAACCCTCCTATCCCACCTCCCAACTGCACCCACCCCTCTTGTTCCAGGGAGGCCTTCTGCCTACTGAACTCACCACAACCAGCCCTTCAGATGTAATGTACAGGCTATTTCGTCTGTGAAGGGAGAAACATGTTCGAGAAAGCCTGCCTGGAAGAGCCTCGAGAAAAGAGGCTGTCTGAGAGGGGCATCTGGAAGCCAAGACGCCTGGGAGAGTTGCCTGAGACTCCAGCCTGCTGTCTCCGAGGAGGATTCACCATCACTGGACTCCGGGTTTCCTTGTCTCCTTGGAGACGCTCAGTACATGCGTAGGTGTAAAAGTGGGCAGAGTGAAGATTTCATTTATATCATATAAGAAAAATAGTCCTCTTTGCAAGGTGCCTGCAGGAGTAAAAGCCTCTCCTCCTACTATATATGTTCCTTTAGCTATTTCACATGAAGGTTTTAGGGCTTTTTAATGTAGGAAAAGGAACTGTTATATATTTTAAGTGCTACCATCAGAGTAATAGACTGATTAGCAAAGAAAGGTCTGGCTGCTGGTTGGAAAGGCAGACAGAGGAACGGTGGATGACAGTGAAAAGACAGTGCCCTGAAAGATAAGGTGGGAAAGAGGAGAAGGGTTATGTACATTTAATACTAAAAGAGAGCAAGCAAAGAAAAACAAAGTAACAACAACTCCGCAGAGTCACAAATCTTTGTGAAAGTCATTTACTATGTTTCACCAAATATTTGGAGAACAAGAGCTCAATTTTTAAATAACCAAGTCTCAGAGAATCTATACAGTCAATTCCTCATTTCAGCCAAAGGTATGATATTAAGCGGGTTTTTGTAATGTACACACACACAAAACGATTCTTATAAGAGCATCTTCTCATAAATATACTCGAGCAAAATCCAAGTTCTCAACAAATGTTTACTGAGCTGGCTCTATACAATGATTACATATGTCAAAATTAGCTACTGGAATCCTTGCAATTATTTTGCTGGTTTGAAAAAAAAAGTCAAGTGTGTAACATCTTTCTTAGACCCAACATGGGGTACGTGAACTTGCATAATCACATAAGGAACTCCAGCTCCCTCAGAGCATTTCATCTAGAGCCCCACTACAGAAGAAAATCAGATATAGAAGCACAGGCAGAAAAGGTTTAGGAGTTTGTATGAACACATGGGAAATTTTAGTCAAACTACTGAAGGGAGAAGAATACACAATGAAGATGGGCAAAATGGTTTCCAAATTTCATCCTCAAAGTGATGCAAACAGGTAAAATAACTTCAAATATTTGGGATGGAGGTACAACACTAGTGCAAAGAATTATCCATCTTGATATGAATTATTTCACAATAATTCTCTGGCCTTACCACGAGCACAGGAACAAAGTTGGAGCAAAGTACTACACCCTCCCCCCCAAAATCAACTTAGGTCTCAGCAAGAGTTTTAAAACATAACTCATTAGAACTTATAAAGTGCTGTGAAATCAACCATTAAAGGGCATTTGCTTTTCTGATTTTCATGATAGATCAGTCAATGAAATCTAGATTTTAAACTGTCACCAAAAAAAGAAGAGAAATAAACACTTAGTCTACGAGACTGTGTATTGGAGCATTATAATACAAATCGTTGGTATCTACCATTTGTAGAAAGCCAAAAGTGCTTATTGTCATGTTCATTGTTGGTCAGTGGAAAATCTGGAATAACTGATGGTATTCCCTAGGGAAATTGCACCAGAGACCTGTCCATTGTGTTTCCCCTACATGCTTACTTGATAGGCATTTTTACCTATTACAGGCATCAAAACCAGATTAATGTCTTTCATCTCAGACTCTACTGCCCAAACCGCAGAGATCTGCTCCAATAGAACTAAGGAGTGAGGATGGACTTTTCTTACTTTCATAACAGTATCTCAATCACAATTGGAGAAAGGCCCCTTAAGACATCCTGTCTGAAGATAAAATTAGATCCTTTGGATATAGAAAAATAAGGTGTGTGGACATTGTGATTGTATGTGTATGAGAGAGCGAGGAGGTTAGTAGCACAGGGAGAGAAAGAGAGACAGAGGGAGAAAGGATATGAATAAATGAAAGAATTTCTCTTTTAAGAAGCAAGGATCAACTCCGACTCAAGTTCCAGACCAACTGCTAATGTAAATAACTTAAAAGGTCCCATCCCATCTCTGGAGACCTTTTACTCTTGGTGGCAGTTCCTGGACTAGGTTGAGTCAACACTTCCTTTATAACAGATGTGACAATTGCCTGGCACTGGATAACTTGGTGCTGTATCTGAGTGGTAGGTTCAGGTTACAGTAAAGATGCAGTTCAAGGATGTCACAGAGTGGAGGTGACTGATAAAACCAGGCACTTAGAGCCCAGTTGCACACACTTACATTTATTTTCCTTCAACGAGCTAACACAAATGGCTCTGAGCTAACGGCGGAAGGTGGTGGGAGGCGTGCACTGCCTCTGTCTGTGGATTGGCTAGCCTCCCTCTCTGACTTGGCTGCCATCTATGCCCAATCTGCACAAGGGTTGGAGTCACCTTATGGTCAGTAGTCAGGGAGATTAGTTCTTGGTTGCTAGTTTGGCAGGCCATGCTTTTGTACTAACTGGGGACCTGGACATCTTTGACATAACTTCCATTCTATTGGTTCAAGATTACTTCATTCTCATCAGTGCTTTCACATCCCTAGTAAATAAGAACCATCTGTTATTTACAAATTATGTTTTACATAAGCATGTTTACACTTTTGAGCTATTTACATCTCAAGTTCATAGCAGGTGCTTGTATTTTAGGGGCTAGGTATTCCTATGTTTAGCATGTTTATCAAGGTAGCCGATGTTCAAAAACATTTTACCATATTTTAAGAAGCATCAATAAGTTTACATAAAATATGGTTTGAGTAAGCATGCACACATACATAAAGCAAGCCGGTAGAAGGAGAAAACGTTCGTACAATTTTTTTACATAACATACTTGGTGATGAGGCCTGAGATAAGCACTGATACATGGAGGTCTTCAAAAAATACGACTAGCTGCAATGCTTTAGGTCACAGGTTGGCCAACTATAGCCCATGGACCAAATCTAGTCCATCACTATTTTTGTTCAGCCTGTGGCTTTTACTTAAGTAGTTGGGAGAATAATAAAAAGAAGAATATTTGATGACATGTGAAAATTACATGGAATTCAAATTTCAGTGTCCACAACAAATAAAGTTTTATTGGAACACAGTCATGCTCATTCGCGGACGTAACGTCTATGGCTACTTCTGCGCCACAAAGCAGAGTTCAGTATTTGCGACAGAGACCATACGGCCCACAAAGTCTGAAATATTTCCTATCTGGCCCTTTACAAGAAAAGTCTGCCAACCTGTGTCTTACGTCACTATTTGTATTCTGAGATTCCCCTGGACATAATTTTATATAAACAAAGCTTGCAATCAGTTTCCGAAAATAATTTTAGTATTTAGCTAAGACGCAAGGACATTACTAATTAACTGTTCTTAAAGCTCAAACTCATTTTCAATTTTCTGAAAAGGAACTGGGACATGAAAACAAAATACATCCACGTGCTCCTCTATCTGAAACTATTTAAAACTAGTTGCAAACTTTGAATATGTGTTTCTTCCCACAGATAATTTATAGCAGTTCAGAGTGAATCTCCTCAATTGGGTGTGAGGCCCTGAACACCCTCAGAATAAAGACAGCATGTGCTGTTGGCCAGTGGAGAAGAGCTGGTTATTTCCTGTCTGCCCTGAGAAGTTGTCCCACTTCCAGCTTCAAAGGCTGCTCTGAGTCAGCCACCCTTCCTCTAATTTCTTTTCCTAGACTCTCCCCACCCCTCAAGATCAAACCTGTTTCTCAGATAATTTCACAGGCTAGTCAACAGTCACTGTGCATATGGGGGTGGGAGGAAAAGCGAGCAATAAAAAGCAGCATGGGAAGCTTAGTAGGAAAGAAGTCATGTTCTCCCCTTTATTTTTCAGCCTCAAGATATACCTCGAGTCCCTCTATAGAGCCTTTGTCCTCCTACACTAATTTGCTATCTTGGTGTAACCCTTGCAACTACCTACCGTCTTAACACAAGGGCCCATCATTTAACACAATCTGACAATTGCTCTGTAGCAAGATCTGGGACTAAGTATGCAGGGAATCTCCATCTCCTCCTTGCCTTAGACACAGTAATCACTCCAGTGCAGGATGGAAAGAAGGTTTGTGGGTCACTCAAAAAAAGAAATGACAGCGGCTGAGAAGACTAGATGCATTCATACAGAATCAACAACACTCCAAGGCAGTGAGTTCTCCAACAAGAAAGCAAAAAGAAAAAAATTATGATATTTCCAAATGGAGTCCTTGGTTATCACAGGAAAATGGAAAAGTGAGCTCATCTCATAGAGGGATTCTAATGATTGTGATTTTAGTGATTAGACACCCAAGGAAAGATTCCAATTCTAGTGACTGTGTAAATCTTAGATGCAGAAAGAAAGAAAGCACTGTAGCAGACTGTCAAGTCATGTTATTTGTGTCATAAGTACAAAACAAACAAACAAAAACTTTCCCCATTACAATTTTAATATAGAAGAGGTAACAACCATCAAAAAACCATCAGAGGGCCTTTAACAGTCTCTTTGCACCAGTCACTGCTTGGTCTATTCTATGATACTGCAGATTAGGTGCAGACTCTGAGCTTTCATCAGTAGTCGAGTCACCTGACTCGACCCCCAAAAGCAGGTGGGACAGAAAGCAAAAGCCTTAGATCAATTGGGATATTGGATTCGAAACAGTGACCTAGAAGGGAAAGGTTCTATGTAGCATCATTTATCCTCGGAGTTCTAACAGCTGGAGAAAGTACCCTATGCTTTGAGGACATTCCGTAACAGCTGAGGGCATGGATTTCTCAAAATGTTCTATAGTCTCTGCAAGTGAGTTTATGAGACAATCTCTAGACAGACATGATGAAAAATTGGAACAAAGACAACCCTACTCCTACAGCACTCCAACATTCTGTGTTCAAGTTAAAATCAAAAGGGACAGGAAATGGGAAAGTCAGAGATCACTATCATCACTGTCCTACCTGCAGAAGGAGATATGGACATGGGCAGTACCATCCTCATGTCTAGGTTGGGGAGAGATGAAGCCATGACACAACATCCCTCCACCGCCTGGACCACCGCAATTTCTTTATCATCCTACGTCGGCCCGAACCTCCACCTTCTAGATCTGCTTCCAACGCCAGGTTTTGCAAATGCTTACTGATACTTGATTTTATGTTCTTTACGCCATTAAGCCACACATAGGGCGGTTATCGCTGCTATGATGCTTAATAATTATATTCTTCACTTTAGTTTTACTTTAAAATTTAACACATAATGCAAAGACATGAGCACAGGTAGGTTGGGAGTTGTGTACGTATGCTTTTTTTATTGTTGGCAATCAGAGTGTATTTTCTTAGGAGAAACGATAACAAATCTTTTTTTTTTTTTTTTTAGAAAAACTGGCATGGAAGAGAACAGAAATGTGCAACTGTGCTCTTGTGCCATGCCATGATTCACCAGCATTGGTGCTGTGGGGCTCAAACGCCATCCCACGCATGCACTGACTACAGGCGACATGGACACAGATGTTACCAGAAGGCTCTAGACAGGAGGAGGCATTCTGCCTCAAGTCCCACCCCCAAAGCAAATCTAGGAAGCAGAAGGGGGTCAGCAAACTCTATATTCACTTGCAATTATGAATAACCTTTTAAATTTAAGTATCCACATAGAGGATACTTCCTGCCAGAGAAGGTAAAGGTTAGGAATTTTCATGAGAGAAAAAGAAAAAGGATATCTATGATCCTCTTGCAAAAGTTTAACGGCTACCAACAGTCAGGAAGTCTGTTTGAAGTCTCTTATAAGAGGGAGAAACAATCCCACCATCATACCCCTACTCCATACACCCATTAACATACGGCCCTATAACCACCTTGTTGAGGCACTGGTTGGCTATTCCCTGCTGGAGCCAGTGCCAGACGCTGAATCAACACTGCCGAGTCTCTGGCACCTGAGTTGTCTTTGGAGGGATTCCATTCGAGCACTGCCCAAGCCTGAGCCTGTCTAGTTCATGGGAGTTGACAAGACCACAGCCTGGGGTGCTAAGACTGTAGGCAACAGGAGCATTGCGATGAAGTAAAACAGAAGTCAAGTTTATGAGAAAATCTCTAAAATGTTAAGTTCGATGCTGCATCAAACCCGTTTCCCCTCGTTAAGGAAGGATCAGATTGTGTCCAAAAATAAATACATCAATTGGCCCAGTCCTTCTCCAAGTTCCCAAGGTAGAAAATATGGGGGTTAAGTGCAAAGATAAATGAATCAAAGGGATCTATTAACTCGCTGTATTAACCCGCTGTTTTCTGCAACTGCCTTTTATGAGGGTGCAGCCCAGCAACTCTCATTATGAATAATCCAGATGCATATCTTTTCATACCTTGGAATGAGACTTGTTAATTTTGAAGCCTGCAGAAGAATCTTGCTAGGATCATGCTCAAAATAAAGCAGAATTTTCTGTGATTTTACTAGTAACACAGAACCGAGTTTCTGCTCACACAATGCCGGTGTTGTAGCCTTTTCTTCTTGTCATGGAAGTCACACCTGCTTGGGACCCCCTATGAGCCAATGGGCACCCATGAATGCTTTGCTTCACAAAATACTGCCTTCCCTTACCCGAATTTTGGGCAAAAAAGAAAGGGTGAAAAGCAATTCAGAGGCCACTTTCTAGCAGAGATAAAAAACAAAGAAAGAAATAGAAATGGGAAGAGGAGAAAGGCCAAAGAAGACTAATAATCTGAAATGTGGGACTGCTCACCCTTGGCCACAGTTCACTAGGATCGAGGAAAAAAATTCTAGTATTCTCCAATAATTTACACTTCTCAAGGCAGTCACTGCAAATAGCAAAGATTGCACCTGTATAACAATATAAGAAATGAAGAACATCTAGAAACACGGGGCAAATGTAAGCTAACTCCCTGCATTTAGGACACTAAAATAAAAACAGTGTCTTCAGTTGTTTACTATGTGCCAGCCACGATGCCAGTTAGTTGCTTTACACTTATTATTTTATTTCTTGTTCCCAACATTTCTAAGGGAAGTAGGGGAAGGGTTCATGACTACCGATTTAAAGTGGAAAAACGAAGAGATTGTGACGTAGATTGTGAGCTTCGGTGACTTGCCCAAGGTCACAAGTCTAGCGAGTGGCTAGGACGGAAAACAAAAACAAACTAACATTGTCTCCCGAGAACTTGACACTCACATTCTGCCAAGGTCACTGATTAGACCAAATATGGCCGAGCGTAATTCTGGCAAATGGATATGCAGTCCTGCAGAGCCAAAAACTCATGGACGCATGCGGGTGCCTTAGTCTTCAGGATGAAGGGAAAGGCCTTTTCATGGTATCACGCCTTCTAACTTTATCTGCCTCTTTTCCCCACACAAAAGACTTGCTCTTCTCAACCAGATCTTCCCATTCCCAGGACTCTTAGAGCCATGGCCTCATCTGCAATTCTGCTCTTCCTGCCCTCTGACCACATTTACAAGGCATCCAAGTACCTTCTCCACTTAAATTCTACCTTTCCCAGACAAACACTGCATGATCTCACTTCTACACGTGGAATCTAAAAAAGGCCAACTCATAGAAGCAGAGAGTAGAACGGTGGCTGCCTGGGGGTGGTGGTGGGGGAAATGAGGGGGATGTTGCTGAAAAGGCACAAAAATTCAGTTATGTGGGATGAATATGTTCTGGAGGTCACTGCACAGCACGGTGACTATACTTAATAATACTGTATTGTATGCTTGCAGTTTTCTAATAGGATACATCTCAGATTAAATCTTCCCACTGCACACACAAAAGGGGAACTATATAGAGGTGATGGTTAAGTTGATCTTCATTGTGGTGATCTTTTCCCAATGTATACAGATATATAAAAACATCAAGTGGTACACCTTAAATATATACAACTTCTGTAAGTCAAGGATATCTCAATAAAGTTGTTAAAAAATAAAAGTTAATAAAAATAAAAATTAAAAAAATTAAACACATTCTACCTTTCTCTAAAAACTGTGTTCACGATCCAATTTCTTTAAGCGGCAGCCTTCCCTGATGTCCCCAGACCCAAGGAAGCAGTGCTGCTTCTGAATCCCTATAGCGCCCTGCGTTTCTATCGCTATGACGGCAAACCCCACGCAGGCAGACAGGACGAAATGAACAAGCCATCTCTGCTCTCCCTCACATTGTGCTGCCCCCTCTTTACCTATTCGAGCTCCTTCATCTTCTTGTGGGATATTGATGCTGTCACTGTCATCCCTTGATTCTCATCCCTTCCTCAAGCCCCAATAGGGACAAGTCCCCTGTTCCTTGGTTCAGCTGGGCCAAGGTTGGAATTTTTCATAAAGCAAACAATGGAGAGGCTGAGCTAAGAGAGCACAGATCTCTTCTCACAATTTAACTACAATCCAGCCAGAGCTCTTGCACCTGGACACCTGTGTCTTATGCTCCACCTCCATCTGAGTTACACCTGCCTCTCTCCACCCACCTGGCAAGGCTTTCAGGTCCAGCAGGATTTCTGGCCCCTGTTTCTTTAACCCACTGCAGATTCTCACACTCTGCTATAAGGGCAAGCTCTTTGTTGGGGGGCGGGAGGGAGAGGGAAGTTAAATAACTGTATTTTTTAAAATTTGCTTTGAATGCTTTCTTCTCCCCATTTTTACTGTGATATAATTAACATATAACATTGTAATAGTTATAGGTGTACAATATGATGATTTGAGAATACAAACCTATATCAAAATGGTTACCACAATAAGTTTAGTTAATATCCATCACCTTTTTTTTTCTAAAGCTTTTTTTTCTTGTGATGAGAACTAAGATCTGCTCTCTTAGCAACTTTCAAATATATGATACAGTATTGCTAACTTCACCATCCTTAGAATTTATTTATCTTACAACTGAAAGTTTGTAGCTTTTGACAACCTTCATCTGTCCCCACCCCCCCTACTTCTGGCAACCACCAATCTGTTCTCTGTTTCTACGAGTTTGATTATTTTAGGTTCCACATATAAATGAGATCATACAGTATTTATCTTTCTGTTTGACTTAGTTCACTTAGCATAATGTCCCCTAGGTCCATCTATGTTGTCCCAAATGGCAGGATTTCCTTCTTTTTTATGGGTGAATAATATTCCATTGCATATATTTACCACATTTTCTTTATCCACTCATCCAGTGATGGACACTTAGCTTGTTTCCATGTCGTGGCTACTGTACATAATGCTGTAATGAACATGGGGGTGCAGGTATCTTTTTGAGATAGTAATTTCACCTCCTTCACATATATATATTCAGAAGTGGAATTGCTCGATCACATGGTAATTCTATTTTTAATTTTTCAAGAAATCTCCATATTCTTTTCCATACTGGCTGCACCAATTTGCATTCCCGCCAACAGTGCACCAGGGTTCCCTTTTCTCCACATCCTCACCAGCACTTGTTATTTCTTGTCTTTTTGGTAATAGCCATTCTAACAAGCATGAGGTGATATCTCATTGTGGTTTTGATTTCTATTCCCAAATAACTGTATTCTTAAAACTGCTCTGGCCCCTGGTCAGTGGAGACGAGGAGGATAACAATAAAAGTTGCAATTTTTTGAGTGTTTATTGCCAGACAAGTACTAAACAGTACAGACACATTATCTCATTTAATTTTCACAATTCTTTGAGGTATTATACACAGTTAACAGATATAGAAACATAGTAACAGAGAGGTTAAATTATAAGGATCATGTGAGATATGCATGGCAAGTCCTTAGCATAGTAACCGTATGTGATAATTATTTATAAAATGAAGCTATTACTACAATATATTGCCCCACACACAAGAAAATACATTTTGTGGGAAGCAAAGATGCCTATTTCCCAGCGATCTCAAACCACCACCTGTCCTCCCTGTAGAGACGCTGAGAAAATCACAGCATCCTCTGTTTAGCCCAAAGGAATCTAAGGCAGATGACGTTCCTTGTACAAAACGCAAACTGAGGACAAGCGGGTTATGTGATTTACCTGTGGTCACACAGATGACTCGCAACTGAGAGTCCTGGCTTCTTCCGCTGGCAAAGGCACGTGAGCAAACCCTAACCCTCACCAAACCCTAACCAGCGCCTTGCCTTGACTCTGAGAACAATACAGCAGGAATGGCTGCCAAGAGGCCAAATAGGTAGGTAGGGGGAGAGGATGATACCGATGCTGCTGCTGCTGCTGCTGCTGCTGATGAGAATGATAGCTAACCGAACGCCAACTGTGTATCTGGCTTGGTTCTAAATTGCTTTACGTAGACGGGAAGTTGACATAATATGCCAAAGGTCAGACAGTCTGGATTAGAATCCTTGGCATGTACTTCAGGAATGACACAACCGAAAATGGCCGCTAATCCACAAATCCATGGATTTGGAATTCTTCCATTTACATGGAACTAGAACAACTTGCTTGGTATGACAGATCTTTAAAGAAAAATTTAGAAGAAAATAGTCAGTTAATCCAATCCACAATCAAAGGTAACTTTGTAGTGAACTTTTTGAAGATTTTATCTTTTATATAAATATAAATACATATATACATTACAGACAAAGAATACAGCAAAAGAAAAACATATCCGATTGCTCTGGCCAAGGAATTAGAAACATTTTCTTAAAAAGGAGATTAAAAACAAAGCTGTTCATCAGACGGACAGCTGTGTTCACAGAGTTGTGCTCATAGAGTGACAATGATCTCTGGAACTTCCAGTAACCACAGTTTAGCATAAGGTGGAACTTGAGTCTCCAGCCATGGAGAAATAAGAATCCTCTGGGAATTTGGGGGAATTACTGACCTTGGTAGAATCATAGCAATTCCGAAGAAATAGAAGTTTACTTTAAAAAAATTAACATATTTCTACAGAAGCAGTATATATGGTAGTTAAGTGCCCACCAGTCATTCTGCCTGGATTGGAACTCCAGCTCCACCACTTGCTAGCTGTGTGACCTTGGACAAGTTACTTAACCTCTCTGTGCCTTAGTTTCTTCATCTGTAAGAATGGGAGGAAATAAAGTTCCTACATCATAATTAATACATGTAAAGTGCATAGACTAGGGCTTGACATCCAAAAGTGCTTCTTAAGTGATTTTTTAAAGTGCTTTATAAATGATTACTGATTATGAAAGTAATAAGCTCATGGCAGAAGATATGAAAAATGCATAAATGAATTAGGAAAATAAAAAATGAAGTGTAATAGCATCACCTACGTATGACACATTGTCAACATGTGGGGGTATGCTTAAGAAAATTACTTTTCTTAAGGAAAACTGGAATCATATTATTTATGGTCTTTTGAAAATTACTTTTTAAAATTAAAAACACATGTTTTTCAAATCTCATTTCTATATTTAAGTTCCAACAAATAAACAGTGTTGGAAACCAAACAACCTAAATACTATCACCCTACTCCAGAGACTTCTGGAAAAGCTTTCAACAAAAGACTTAAAACTGAAAATGGCACATGACTGATTTTTAAACTGTGTCATTTTTACACCCTAGTAGAGGGGCCCAAGATACACCGGACCGGAAGAATCACACAGTAACATCTAGGGTTAACAGAATGTTTCAATTCTTTTGCCCCCAAAGCATGCAACTACAGAACAACTTCTGACTTACCTCGTACAGCCAATAGGCAGTGTCTGTTTCTTTGCAAAGAACAAACTAACTTGATTTTTGTGCAAGTTAAATTGCCAACATCATACTGAGTTAAAGTGAAACAAAACAAAAATCAAAATTTTCAGCACATGCTATGTCTTGAAAAAAATAACATCCTAACTTTGACCCTAAATCGATTAAAATTAAGCATGATTCCTCTTCACTGGCTCCTCCGTCCCACCACCCTCAACACCGGGCACTAGCTACATTTTCCAGTCCAGTTTCTTCACGGTAAAACACTTTCTCATGAGACTGCCTGTGGTCAGGGCTGAATATGTCATAGGAAAAACGCTTCTCATGGCATCTAGATCATACCCCTTCCAGGTCTAGCCTGACCATTAAGTACAGACACACCTGGAAATTGTAAACTATTTTAACAACAGGACGTTTTCCCACCTCAAAAGTGGGATAATCTTTGCAGCCTACCTATGTCCCAAGGGTGTTCTGAGTATTAACAAGTTAGCATTAGTCAGGCACTTTGATTTCTACAGACAAAGGGCTCTGTATAAGTACAAAGTATGACTATCCAACCCAAGTGCCTTTTGGAGAGTCACCCGAGGTGACAACAGAGGGGGCAGAAAGGCTACTGCTTCCATTGTTGCCCTCTCCAGAGCAAAGCCACCTCCCAGTTCCATACATACAGGGCACTGCTGGTGGACGCTGCACCGTCTGAGCATCGGCTGCATTGTTCCCTTATATAGTCAATGAAGAGGGAATCCCTCTGTGTGCATATTTCCAATGCACATTCCAAAACGGTATAGGCAACTAAACAGATTTTCAGCTCCGATTTATAGGGCTCGATATGACTGGGCCAGGCACTGTGCTAGGATCATGCCCATCATTTTTCAGGATGCATATAAATGAGGAAGTCCCTGTAGAAAATCATGCTGTAGTTATTTAAAAGTGTGCCCACGTGTGCACATGACAGTCCACGTCTGTGTATAAAGAATGTCTACGCACAGTTATGCAAACCCCACCTGAGAATTAAAATAAAAAGAAATTTTAGTTTGCTTGTTTTTAAATCTACACTTAATGTAGATTTGAGCCTTTCCCTAGGTGTCTGGATAACAACTCTGAAGATTACTATATACATTACATATAAATGGGATGTATTACATACATATTATAAATATATGGGATGGGAAAGTATTTTTGAGGGACATAGATGTACAAGTTGACTCTGCATTATAGCACCTGCCTGACATCTTTAAAGAGAGGAACAAAAGTTGGCCTCTAATAAATTATGCTGTGCACTGGTCACAGACATTCTGGTATATTTTCCTTTAACTGAGCTGTTCATGTTTAGATCTAAAGTCAGAAAATAGCCTTAACAAAACTGTGATGGCTACTGATTTGTTTAAGGGCATCACCGTTTAAAACACACAAATACACACACACACGCCCCTCAAAGTAGAGATACTGAGGCAGGCATAACTAAGCAAAGTATCTAGAAAAGCTAAATTACTGAACTACTAATCCTGGGAAATCCTGTATCGTAAAACCATACACCGCAATGGATTAATTCTCACTAAGAAAGCCTGGCAAATTCTCAGAATGCAAAAGGGCTCCTGAGTCTTAAGGGTTAACTCACTTGCCTTTAAAAAAAAAATGAACACATATAATTTCCTTTTATCATAAAACAATGCATTTATTATTTTCTGTATATCTGCTAAAGGGCATGGCTTTCTGAGTGGAAAACAAAACAGAACTTGGTCACATGTTTATTTGCTTCAGCTACTCCCTTCCCCTTCTGATAAATAATCAAACATGCCATCCAGAAAAAACAAAACCACCGAGCTGGGAAATTTGATGGTCATCAAATAGACTGAGATACCAAGAAAAGCAGCCCACTGTTCCCACACTGAGTTTTCGGCCCCCACACCTACACTAACATCTGAGTAAATACCTCAGTCACTCTTTCCATTTTCCCTGCAATTACTCCTACTGTTAAACAAATTGTCCTTAAGGCAGTCGCAAACCTAATTTTTTTTCTTGCAAAGTGGAACAACTTCTGAACAGTT
Organism: Tapirus indicus; assembly: GCA_031878705.1. Classification (NCBI taxonomy): domain Eukaryota; kingdom Metazoa; phylum Chordata; class Mammalia; order Perissodactyla; family Tapiridae; genus Tapirus; species Tapirus indicus. The sequence goes on from CM062920.1 coordinate 67,801,821, forward strand.
AACAAGCCAGCAGAGCAAGCGCAAGACACACACACATATGCTTATCTATTTTATTTATTTAAATGTTTCTTCCATTAGAGGTTTGGACAACTACAGAGCATATTTCTTTCTTTATACTAATAGATGCTGTTTTAGACACTGAAATATAAGGATATTTAGTCTGGGGACTAGCAAACAAGGTTCAGAGTAATAACAATTCCCTTAAGATCAAAAGAGGTAATTTTCCATTTCCTGTCTATTCCCTGACCAGTACACAGTTAAAAAAAAAATTAGCACCTGGCTTACCAATTACGCTGAAGTTGGGGGTCAGGGTTGGGGGTGGGGAGTGGAGGGAGGGGAGGGAGGCAAGAGGGACGACAACATCAGACAGGAAAAGGTGGAACCCTTTTAAAAAATGTCAAACCATGTGTTTAAAAACTCATTTCAACAGAAAGGACTGAGAGCAGTCGCATCGTTCTTCCACACAGAAGCAGCCCCGGTCCAAGGGCTTTCCCGGCCATACTCATTATCCACAATGAGAATTTTGAAAAGAGCCTTCCAACATCAAAGTTAACAACCATCGCGGAGAGTGAGGCGGGCTTTCTCTTTCCTCTCGCAGCCCACTCCGTTTAAACAATAGTCATACGAATGAGATAATGACCGTGCTTGTCTCAGCAGTCTGACTTTTATTGGCATGAAATTGGTACAAATATTATCACAAACCGATTCACAAATGATGACGGTGTCATGATGCAAACACCAGAGGACAATTCTGCAGACGCAGAATGACAAAGGCACCGTCCCAGCACCATCTCACTTCTGGTGATAACAGGGAAAAAAGCAGGCAACACAAAACAATGTCACAAACAAGCAGAGAGAGGCTCCCGTCTACGTTCAAGCCTGTAAAACTGCCCCGACCACACTCGGCTGCTTACTTAGCTGATAATATCCAAAGACACATTATTTGAAAGCAAGAGTGAGTCAACAAGGAGTTAGAAGGAGCCGGTCCTCTCAAATCTCTAAAAAGCAACATGCCTTTGATGGAGAGAGGAGGGAGGGGGGAGAAAAAGCAGTAAACAAGTTGGATCATCTTATTCTGCCCTTCAGAGAATGTCTGGCACAGGAGCAGATCCCTAGTTTAAAAGTTTAACCCAGTGAAAAACGTTCCTTTTTTCTCTGGACACTTACAGAGAAAATGAAGAGTTTGACGGAGTGAGCTCGCACTGTCTGCCTTTGGATTTCCGTCTTCGTGCTGTAGATGGGTTCTGGCTGTTTCTGTGAAGCGGGGGTTGCCGAGTGGTAAAAAAGATGTTTGAATAAACAGGAAGTGCTGTGCGGCTGAAGCACACTCAGGGAGAAAACACACTGGAACATTGCCCTTTGTAGGCAACCTCAGGGACGCTTGCCTCCACAGTAGCTGGCTGGGCTCTCACTAAATGACAAAGAAACCACAAGAATTCCTCAAGTAATTCTTCACTTTCAAAGTTGCAAGATCCGTTGGAGCTTGCAGGTAATTTTCAAAGTTGCATTTAGCGCTTAAAGAAATCTATTAATGCTACACGTATCTAAATCGCTCCAGGTCTGCAAGCAGCAACAGAGCATCAGAAGTGTGCCCTGGCCAGACCAAGCCCTAGCCAAACACAGCTCATTCACACAGACAAATACACACCGACAGGGTTTTGGGAAACCTGCTCAAGATATTTTTGTGGTGACATTTACATAGGCAGGATGCTTAAAAAAAAAAGAAAATTCAGATTCTGCAGACTTTAGAGGATTTTGTCACATGTATTTTTAAAGAACACATCGTCCCGCATTCCAGGGATGTGCCCTTGATCTTGCTTTTGCTGCTTTTCCTTTACATTTTCCTTCTCTGCAATCAACCAAACTACCTGTTTATCTCAAGACGCCTAGCTTGCCTACCCGAACACTCCTTAACCCGCCCCAAACTAATTATCAAAGTCCTGTCTTCCGTCATCCAAGTAATTTGACAGATACTGTAAAGAAAAGTAAACTGTTAAAGGCAGAGCAAGTCAGCTTGGAAAATAGGAATGAAGAGTCGAACAGCCATATTCAATAAAAAAAGAAAAAGGGGGAGGGGAGGAGGAAGAAAAGGATTCCTTCTGAAAATGTATTGCTGTTGTGGCAATGTTCTTCTGCCACGGAAGCAACTGATTTGTTATTTAGCGTGGAATGCTGGACTGTCTGTCATCCAGGTGCTAATACTCGGCTAAAATAACTCATTGGTAACTGTCAGTGGGATGTTTACATAGGCCCCAATCTTTTCTTCATAGAAGGAAATTTTTTACTGGAATTCATCTTCTTTTGATCTCACATTCAAAGCAACGGCAGCTTGATAGACATTCAAGTCTGAAAGCAAATCCAGACGCTGAAGATAAACCGCCAGAATATGACAGGCAGAAGCATCTAAAGCTTATAAAAACGAAGAGAACAGCATGTCGCCTGAGTATTACAATAGCAGAAATCAAGAGACATATTAGGTGGAACTGATCAGCCACAAAAACAGTTCAAAAGGCAGATCATAGAAACAGAGGACTAGGCAAGGAGAAAAAAAAATGGGAAAGATCTGGTTTACTGCTTCACCTCCCTTCTGAGCCCCACAGTGCTTCCACGCCAGCCTCTCCGCTTTTAGGAGGGGTGGAGTATCCAATTCAGATGTTCCTGTCTAACTCAGCTGGTCCAGTTATAAACGCTGCAAATGATTCCTTAGCGATCCATTTTGAAGGGGCAGGGGAAAAAGGCAGACCCTTACCTTGCTCAAGGTCCAGCATGCTGCATTTTATTAGCATCCCCTGCATCTGCTCTGTAATGCAGTTTGAAAAGGCACATAGCCTAGGCTCCATACAAGTGGGCAGTCAGGAAAACCATTTCTCAACAGAAGAGCTCTAAGTAGTTTGAGATGGGGCCAGAGAGCTCTAACCAGCCCAGCTCCCCAACACGGCTAGCTATTGAATGAACACAAATGCTCCGGCCCCAATCACGCAAATAGACACATTCAGTCCTACAGACATAGAACTGCTCAACACCTTTGAAGCCAACTAGGGCAATCCCATAAAGGAATTATCGCAGGAACTTTCTTAGAGGCACATGATGATTTCCTTTAAAAAATAAGCCTCTTATTCTGATTAAAGTCAGTGCGTATAATGAAAAAGTAATTCTCCCAACAATTTTGTACTTAGAGCTGTTTGTTAACAAACACTGAATGTGAACAGGCAGCATCGGGTTAAAGGGCAACAGAATCCCACATTATAATCCAGCCCGAGGTTACTCCTGATTATGAACACCCTCTGGGACAGCAGAGTCACATCTTCTCCGCAGCACCCCTGGAGTTTTAAAATTAGCCCCTCCCCATTTTTGCATAATAAACCAGCCCTGAAATGTGGATTTTAAACTGTACTAACCAATTTAAAAAGCTGTAATCAGTTTAGGGTTTGCCTCATGCAAACAAAGATTCCTGGGTAACTAAGTTACAAATGTAAAAAACAAATCAACCAACCAAGACAAAACCCTACGGGATCCCAAGACTATTTTTTAAAAGTTACCTTCTATCATGCCTATACAGCTATCTGGCGTGCAAACGCTGATCATTTATCTTTAAACTGTACTAGTTCCATGTATTAAAGTCACCACCACTCTTCTCCAACCTTAAAAAAAGTTGCTTTTAATACTTACTCCCCAAATCTCCCAACTAAATACTCCATGTTGTTGTAATTGCTACATTTTCCCAAAACAGGGAGGTTTACCATGTAAAAGTGAAATGCAAATTCCCTTATAAAATATATTATAAAATATATTCTTCCTCTACAAAGAATGCTGTCACGACCATGGTGATGCAAGGAGAGGCAAAAGTCCATTTCTCACGGCAATGAAAAGTCTTTTTTAAAAATCTGCCATGTATAAAGAACTTCATTAGAACAATTAAATGACTGTTGGGTGTTTTTGATATAAACAACTTTTGATCTGTCCTTTAAAAACCTCATAACAATATTAGTAAAGAGCTATCATTTTTAAAAGAGAAATTGTCTGCTCAGGGCCATGGAATAGTAGCCACGCTCCAGGCCTCTTCCCTCTCTCCCTGTCCGATTTCTCTTGGACTTGAATGTCACCATAGACCTTGAATCTTTGAATGTGAAATGGCTTCACGCTAATTGCTCTAATTGCTTGAAGATGTGCAGGCAGGTGAAACCTGATCCCCGTGGCCATTGTAGAGACGGAGAACAACACTGGAATGTTTACACAGTGGTTTGATTTTAATAGACAGAAGGGCTGAGTTTAAGACAGCAAAAACACAGCTAATAGGTGACCCCTTAATGTAGTCCTCCTTTAAAAAAAAAAAAGGACACACAACAAAATACAATTTCACGTTCTACACGGCAGTGTCCTAAAGGCCAAGGTTATTTGCTTGACTCATGGAGTAAGTACACGTTACGTTGTACCTGACATTTACACCCGAAACTCTACCCCGAATACATTTTTTTTTTTACCTTAAAACAAAAAAGCACTTTATATGTCAGTCACCTTACAAACAGATTATGACTGTATGGTATTTCCAAGTAAGTGCACTCATTTCAATTTTAAATTGAGTATTTTTCACTAGTGCAACACTCCTTGTCCCTTAAAGCAGAAGCCTAGTATCTCATTTATTCTTTTGCTTCTTCTGCTCCCCCCCCTCCGACCCCTCCATTTATGGAATTCCTGACCCTTGTACATTCCTTGATTGCAGTTAAAGTTGAACCTAAACCCTCTCACGTTGGTGCTTTGGACAAACATGGATCCTTTCAGTGCTTTTTTCTTTGTTACTGTATGGGACTGTGGTCTGCTTCTCATCTAGAGGGGCTAAGGCAGCCAGGGGAGTGGCTGACATAGTTATTCAATGACAGTGGCCATTCTCCCTGGATATTTTAATGAATTGAGATGGATACAGAGGTTTGACAATGGCTCCCCAGGGCCCTCTCTTAACTGAGCACAAATGTAACCAATGCTGGACAGGAAATATACTACAGCAAGACCAAGATAAAAATACAACAGCACCTACAGGGTGTCATTAACAAGAAGAAATCCACAAAGGTTAGAGAGAGGCTTAGACAGGTGTGGAGATAGATAATATATATACCAAGGATCTGAATGTATAGGAATATGTCACATATAGCCAAGGAAACATTGAGAAACAGGAAACAAGAATTAAACATTTACTACCAAAGGAGAAAATAGCATAAAACAATGAAATTATTTTAAGTTAAGCTGGGCAATTAACGGCAACAGATACACCTTGTAAATGAGAAGAGAGAAGCAGATAACACCCCACACAGTCAGGAGCATCGTCAAATGGCTGCTCTGCTAAGTTACGCCCTTTGTTAACTTCTGATGATGAAATACAAGATGTAGAAGAAAAGGGGCAAAAATGTCCTTTTAAAGCTATGAAACATTTTAAGTTATAGAAGCTAAGTAATAAATATAGGAGCTTCCATTGCCTGGACTGTTTGTCCCCAAACACTGAAAGACAAAATCATGAAACAAAAATAACTGCGTAGAACATCCTTTCCAATCACAGCCACCTCGTGCACACTTACAGACACTCATACCTTGTTCTCAAAGTTACAATCCCCTATTAAGAAGTAATGCCACCCCCTCCGAAAAAGGAGGGGGGGCAAGTATCCATTTAAAGATGAAGTATAAACTAGTCCAAGCCAGTGAGAGGAACACTGAGGGAAAAAGTAAACAGCCCCCCACCCCCCATCCCCAAAATAGTTCCCCTTTGAAAGCTCTATGCAGTGAGTGCCTGGTACCAAGGGCTGCCCTGTTCCTTGGAGGGGTCAGCAAAGCTATGCTAAACTGACAGGTTCAGTTTACAGCAGGCCAGAACTCTGTTTGGATATACTGGCCTTGCTCACCGCCAGCTTAACAACAGATGGCTAGAAAACTTTCATTATGCTGCACAGGACTGAACTGCAAACAATCCAGAAAACTGTGAAAAGTTTAACTCCCTCGAAACCGATGTGCCAAAGCAGGGCCTGCCCAGAGCCAGGGAGCCAGCTGAGGGCCAAGGGGACCGTGGAAGTGATGGTCACAACAAAAGAGTACTTGCTAACGCCCAAGTCAATGCAAGGCAGCATTCCAGACTCCAGAACGGCAACGACCCACCCAAGTCTTTGATTTAACTGTTCAAAGCCCAGGCCTTATAAGGAGTTGCATTGACTGTGCCTTTTTTCCCCCCAAAATGTACTGTCAGGCTTCCCCTCCCTTTGGAGAAAGAAAATCTTCCTCCAGACAATTCCCAAGCTCCCTTCCTGCCTTCCCTCCCTCTGGAAACTAGGCGGACCAGACCAAACAGTCTCACTCTAACACCTAGATTTAAATATGATTTATCCAAATCTGTATATAATTTAAGTGTTCATTAAATCGATTCAGTCACATGAACCCTAATATCTCCTAACGCTCTGAGACAGGTTATAAATGCACCTTCAAAGGTTTAATTCAATTGGCAATCTGAGAGGTCTTATCACTCGAAATGTGTTATTTTCATATTATTCAAGAAATGAACAAATGTGTTTTCCACAAATGTATTTTAGAAGCTACCCTTTCCTGTTATTGAAAGAAAATTGTGTTTATTACTCCTTTAGCATAGTGTAAACTCATAAACGTCAACAGAGGGTACAAGGAAAACTGTCAACTAAATATTGTTTCCTTCATGAGCTGTTCTTCCAAGTCAATTACGCCTTTCAACTTCTGGGGCATTGTATGATAAACTGGCAGTAAAAATCATTCACATTAATATAGCATGGTGCCTTGCCTGCAAAAGGTAATTAAAGAAGTAAATGACTCATAAGAATAGACATATTAGCTGCAAAATGAAAGGCAACTGAGCTGCCACATAAAAATATGTACCATTAAGATACTGCATTTTCATATTCCTGTAATCAGCTTCAGTAGACTAATGCTTATTTAATCCAGTTCTGTGCTAAGTCCATCAACAACTGTTTTTTGCTGTTTTCCCCTTGACTGAACATTATGAGAGCAGGTTTGGAATAAATACTGCAATGAGATTTTTGCATACTCAATTGAAGAACAGGTTTTTACATTTTAAAATCTATTTTTCTTTCTCTGAGAAATGCAACATAAAAAAAAGATTACTGGAAAGGAAAAAAATATATATATATATATATCGCTAGCTAGACATGTCTCTTTAAATGGCAGAACATTTCAGGGAAATGATATTTGTTTCCATATTCACCGTTTCTGACCCATACCACTGTCGGCACAGGGAAGGGCATCATGTCTCTACCTGCCAGGTCTCTGCTACGTTTGTGAAGCCTTCCCTTTTGTTAATAATGTCTTCCATTAGCATGAGCAGGATGAAGGCAATTTATCCTTTGACAGGGATGGAAAGAGAAAGCAAGAAATGAGGAGCAAGTTGGCAGGTGGGGTGGCAGGAGAGGATCTCAGACTTGCTTAGTGGCTCCTGAGTCCTCTCCTTCCAGAGGGTTAGCCACCTGACTGGATAGAACCTTCTCAAAGAGAAGCGAACAGAGCCTCAAATTAACTGCTCCACTTTCCATTCTCTGGCTTGCAAACTGACATTTTGCTTCATTCTTCTGATCCCTTTATTTCAGGGCTCCCTTGCTAGTTCAGCCAAACCCCAGGAAGACATCAACCATGGGGTCTGACATTTCTCACTCAAGCTGCTCACTTCCCTGCTTCTGGAACCTCATTCTTGACCAGTGAGAGGAGGCCACCATTTGCACTATTAGTATTTCTGGGAACATTTAGAGGCATGCAGTTTCCTGGAGGCTGGAGAAATGCCTATTCTTGTTGTGGAAATCAGGGCTCTTTGTTGATGGCTGATGAGGGCCTAAGGCTTTGCCAATTCACTTTGGGAGTTTTAGCTTTCAAAACTCTTGCAGTTCCTCCGATGTTCAATGCCAGCAGTGCAAATCGGCCTATAAAACATTAGGATATCTGTCTTCTATCATGTTGGCCAGCAATTCACTCACTTTCAATAACATCTAAATGCATCTAGATAGGGTCCACTAACTTAGCAAAAAATCCAAAAGAGATTCCTGTTTTTTTTTTTTAAGATCATAGGCTTTCGACAAAGACAAAGTTCTAGATTTCCATACAAGTTGTACCTTCTTCCCTTCCCTCCTTCTGTGAGTACAGAAGTCTCTTTGGCTTTCAAACCGATGAGCAGCCAGCCGGGCCCTCAAGGGCAGTCCAGGATGTGAGGATGGCCCTAGAAGGACCCTCTGCTGTTTATTTATCTTTTAACAGTTCTCAGAACTACCAAGAGCCTCCCACTTTTGGGCTTGATCTTTCCTTGTAATGTATTATTGCCGCTACATTCGAGCAGACATCACTTGGAACCACAATTAATGAGCTCTGGTCCCTTTTCTAATTAAAGAACAAAGGTTCCTATGAGCACAGAATGGTGACGCTGTCTGGAGAACACACGTGGAAAGAGAAGCAAATGCGTCTAATTGCTTCAAAATGGGATTTTTCATATTTAGGAACATAATGGGATTGGGAAATAAGACCATTTCCAACATCCTTTACAAATAAGGCTTCACAAAATATTGTTCGCTGTTAATAATACATCATTATCAAAAATGGAAAGTTATGAATGCCATGCATGTCACCTTTGTGTTCACGTGAATTAACCTATACGGATGAACACAATGATACACGAATTAGTTTTAAAAAATACATTAAAAAAAATAAAAGGGCCTCCTCTGGAAAAGAAAGGGGAGAAGGCAGCTCTTCTAAGCCTGATATTCCTCAGACCTTAGCAGATTAGGATTCAAACATGTAATTAAGAAAGATAACCCCAGTTTTTATAATAATTAGGGGCTGTGAGAAATAGGATACTCTCTCTCAAAAGTGGTGCAAATATACCACACTTCTAAATAACCTGCAATGCTTGGAAAGTATTCTCAGTACCAAGGGCAAAGCTGCTATGCGGCGAGGAACAGTAAATGACAGACTGGCGTTCAAGTCCATTAGCTGCCATGAGATAGGAGCACATTCACTAGCACGCGACCTGTGAAAAATCTTAGATCTCTTTAAATCTTTGAATTGGATTACTGCATTAATTCTTAAGAACTGCAATCCTTCAACCAAGTCAAATTACCCTCATTAACAGTGGAAAAACTGCCTCTGCAATAAGTTTAAAAAAAAAGATATTTATTACCTATAATCACTTTCACATACTTCACATCACAGAAATATGATGAACTGATGCCAACAACTTTGAAAACGGTGGCATCCTGATTTCACATAGTAATTTGGGTTAAAATAAAAACGAAAGCATTTGCGTGCTGTTCTATACATTTTTTCACATCGACAGGACATTTCCTTTTATTATGACAACCCTCTGATAAGAAGCGAATAGCCCCATTTTACAGGAGAGGAAACTGGGGCGTACCCAGAGAGATTGCGCTGATTGTCTAAGCTCTCCCAGCCAATGAGGGGCAGAGCAGAGTCTCCTGGCCCTCTGTACTGGGTTCACGCTGCAGGAATTAAATCAGAAATACAGACTTTCAATGCCACGGTGATGCAACACACTGACCTCTCTAAATAACAGTGAATTAAAAGGCAGGCAAAATAAATGAAAAGGTAAGAATGCAGCTTGGAGTGTAGAAATGATCCCCATAATAAATACAACAGAAGCTGCCTCAATTCTTCCACCCATATTTGCTGTTACTGTTTAACCTGCCTGGAGAATTCATCAAACATGTCCATTTACAGTGATAAAAGAAAAAGAAATGTAAATTGATCTACTCTGCCCTTGTTGCTCCCTAAAATGGTCTCATCGGAAATGTGGCAACAGCTTGACCGATTCTGAACAACTTCTGGTACTCTGTGGCAAATAAGGTTCTCGAAGCCCCACTCACCGCTGGTCCTTGGCTGCAGCGGTGCCACTGCTTTGGTTCCATTACTGCCCAGCACAAGCCGAGGCAAGAGAGTGCTCACCAAAGAGGAGATGAGGAGCTGGGGAAGGGGCTGTCTGTCTGCGTTTATCGAAACAGACTATTTCTACATCATGTATTAAGGAATGGGAAAAGGTGAACAAGTAGAAGTGTCTTTCCAGAACTTGATAGTAACCCATACTCCTAAAGAGCTATAATAAAATGCTAACGAGTTCACAATAAAAACCCAGAGGTACTACAAGGCTCTGAAGTGCCTTCCGAATCATCAGAAAAAAAATAAAAATAAAAAAGATAAATTTTGCTCAGGATAGTTGCATGTGAAATGCATTTATTTTAATCTAAAGATTTGAAACTAGATAGTCCTTATTTAATATATGATGACAAAAATCAAGTAGACTATAATTTCCAATGGTCCTATAATCTACTGTAACCTTCTTTTTTTATAATTCCCTAAAAACAGTTGCTGTTAGGATGAGGATTTCAATTCCACGTCAGATATGCAGAGCCGTATATGAAAATAGCTTTTATCACTCTCACTGTGTGTCAGGCCTTTGCATTCACTGCCCTTCTAACCCTCCAACGACTTTCCAAGGTGGGAATTATCATCCCCATTTTACAGAGGAAGAAAACAAGGCTCAGGGAGGTTGACTAACTTGCCTAAGGTCAAACAGCTTCTAAGTGGGTCTATGACTCCTTGGAGGTGAAGGTGGAGCTTAGGAAACAAATCAGAGAGAGGAGCTTTTCCGAGGAAGACTGGGAGGAAAGAAGCATCTATCTTGGGGCACTACAAATTTGCAGGAAATCGTGACCCAAACATCGGACAGTCCATGAGTTGGAGACTCATCACCCACCTCCTACTCAGCAGTACTGCACATTTCAAAGGACAATATGGAAATTGTTCCTCTCTGGCTCTACCATTTGTAGAGTCTCCTCTCTCTCTCTTTCAAGAGCTTTATGACTGTCAGTCGGGTTGTTTTCAAACAACAAATGCTTTGGCAATGACCTCATGATTAACTTAGTTGACTACTCTAGCAATCTTTCAAAACAATGTTCAAGTTACCTTTTCTACAAGTACCAGAACCATAGCTTCTACTTACACATCAATAAAACACATATTTGTGTTTTATTGTCAACTCTGTACCAAGCATAGTCTAGGCACGGGGCCTATGAAGGCGCCCCTTTCTCAAGCTTACAGTCTAATGGGAAATAGAGATAAGATCCTGGCAATCCACAAATCCAGAAATAATGACGGAGCCACTTCAAAGAAAGCCTTAATAAAAGAACAACTTCACATACTTGTTGTTTTTTGCCTAGATAAGGCCACCAAGACATCTGGCCACGAGGAGGTGGTATATAAGATGAGACCTGCAAGTGGAGAAGGAGGCAAACAGCCAAGGAGCAGAGAGAGAAAGTTCAAGGAGATGGACCACAGTTGCTGAAATTAGAGGTTGAAACAATGCTAAAAGAAAAGATGAATTTACTGAACAGTTGGAGATATACAATTGTGTTGTTCAACAAAACTATATCTACCTCATTTTTTCCAACCCTTTTAAGGCAAAAGATGTAGTACACAGATTACAAATATGCTTTTAATCAAATGGCCTCATAAATACAAAATGCACTGTGTTGGCAAAAAACGCTAAAAACATAAAAGAATTTATGTAATTACTACAGAAAAATAAATATGTTAGAGTTGGCCCTTGTTTCTGTCTGTCTTTATCTTTTTAAATGCTGTAATGCATTGGGGGTAGGCAGAATTCTAAGATGATCTCTCACATTCTTATCCCCGGTCCCAGATATTCAACCAAATGCTAATCGAGGTGTTGATGGGAAGGATTTTGCAGCTGAAATTAAGGCCCCAAATCAGCTGGCCTTAGGACAGGGAGAGAATTTGAATGAGCCTAAAATAATCACACAAGAGTTTATATTTTGGAAGACTCCAAAATATACCGGAGTTTGGAGATCAGAGATGGAAGAAGTCAGAGATTCAAAGCATGAGAAAGATTTGATGCTCCATTGCTGACATCAAGGTGGAGGAGGCCACGTGGCAAGAAATGTGCGCAGTATCTAGAAGCTAAGAGTGGCCCCTGGCTCACAGCCAGCAAGGAAATGAGGATCCCAGTCCTACAAGCCCAGTGAGCTGAAGTCTACCAACAACCTGAATGACCTTAGAAGTGGATTCTTCTTCAGAACCTCCAGACAAGAACTCAGGCCAGGTAACACCTTCTGACACTCTGAATCTTCTGATACTCTGAGCAGAAAACTCAGCTCTGTGCCTGGACTTCTGACCTACCAACCTGTAAGCTAACAAATGGGTGTATTAAGCTGCTAAGTTTGTGGCTATTTGTTATGAAGCAACAAAAACCTAATACGTGTAGAAAAGAGACGAAATCATGTTGCCTGTGTCTAAAGTTTGTGGGAGAGTTTCTCTTACTCAGTGACTAAGAACTCAAATGGAAGGAAGGAGGTCGGGAGGAGAGGAGGGGTGGTGGGGAGGGAAGGGAAAAAAGAGAAAGACGGGGCTTGCGTTCTAGTCCCACATGGACCAATGTGATGAACTAGGACAGGCCACTCCTCTCTGGACCTCACTTTAAAGGTCTGTAAAGAAGAGATAATACTAATGGGTAGTGGTGAGGGGCATCTTAGGAGAACACATAGGTGAAAACACTTTGAAAGTCATCAAACACAACCGAAGTTATTTTTTTATTTCTTGTACTGCTTCTTTCCTGAGCCATGTTGATTTTTGATTTTTTATCTTCCAGTTACCTATTCTAAAACTGATTCAGACACAAATATGGAGTCCTCCTTGGCTAGAGAAAAAAGAGCATCCCAGACCATTCTGGAGCTTCTTGGCAGTCCCTGCAAAGAATGTGGACATATCTTCTGGGGGAGAAGGGAAAAGAGGTCAGCTTGTGTCCCTGGTGAGGAAAACCACGTCTCCCACCTTCCTTCCACCATTTGCTCCACCGTGGTTTGGAAGGTGGAGCCAGATGGCCTGGGTTCAAATCGTAGCTCCACTCCTGACTGATTTAACCACTCTGTGCTGTAGTTTCCTCTGGTGTGAAATGGAAGTAATGACAGCACTATCCAGGGTTGCTGTGAGGAGTCAGTGAATTAAATATAGAAAGTACTTCTTAAGACAGCGTCTGGCACTTAGTAAGTGCCACGTAAGTGTTGTTGTTATTATTATTATTTTTACTATTGCTATGGATTCCAGAATAGGAGCTGCATGGTTTTTTTTTTTTTTTGCAGAAAGTCTGTTCTCTCCCCAAGGGAATTGGGAAGAATTTGGAAGATGGGCTCAGTAAATATGTAAAAATATATCTATAATAAGGATTTTACCACTAATGCCTTTCCATGGTACACTATAAAACCCATCTACTCTCTGAGGAAAAAGCGAGAAAACCCCTCCACAGTCATGATTTTGCCACATAATTTTACATTTGCTCAAAGGAAAAAAAAGACTATAAAGGTCTTTAAACCCATGATTTATTGCGTTTTAACAAGTAGTTTGGGCAAAGCCAGAAAAGAGGATTCCCCTGCTGAAAGAGCAAGAGGAGGTAAGGAATTTCAGCAAGGAGGTCAGGGACGAGAGCAGCCAGGAAAAGAAGGCAAATTAAAACAAAACAAAGGCTGACTCCAAGTCCAGTGCATAGACTTCCTTCATATCCTCACTGGTTTCCTTATGGAACTCCTGTGGCTTTTCTATCGGGCCTGGAAAGTGAGCAGTGAAATCGGCTCTTCCCGAACTTACAACTGAGCGGGCAAGGCAGACCAAGAAGCAGGCCCTAGGAGCAGGGCAGTGAGCAAGCACCAGGAGAGGGGCTTGCAAACGTTCAGAGTCAAGTGTGCAGGGGCAGCTAACCTAGAGCAAGTGATAGAGTCTCCACACCTGAGCAGCGAAGGATGCCTCTCAGTTAGCCAGGTGACGTGGGTGCACAGAGAGGTGGAAGGGGGAGGTGCTGGGCAGAGAGATGAGTGCCCACAGGTGAAGTGACCCTGGAGTGTTAGGGACCTGACAACAGGAGCCAGAAAGCCAAGAAGGAGCTGGATGAATCATAACAGATAGGCTGGGCCTTGCGGATCAAGTGCAGAAGTTTGGACTTGAATTTATTTTTTTTAATTTACCAAACAGTAAAATCGACTTTTCGAGTGTGGGAGGTACACCGTACTATGAATTTTAACACGTGTGTAAATTCATATCATCACCACCACGATCAGGACACAGAACAGCTCCATCACCCCCAGTACTCCCTTGGGCCATATCCCTTCACAGTCACACCGTCCCTCCATCCCTAAAGCCTGGCAAACACTGATCTGTTCTCCATCACTGTAGTTTTGTCTTTTCAAGAATGTCATATAAATAGAATCAGAGAGTATGTAATCTTTTGAGATTGGCTTCTTTTACCCAACACAGTATCTCTGCGAAGTTCGAAGATACTGGGTGTTTTAATAGTTCTTCCCTTATTATTGCTGAGTATTCTTCTTCCATTTATGGGGGTGTCATTCACTGCTTACGCATTCACCCATTCAAGGACATTTGGGTTTTTCCCCAGCATGGGGCTATCATAAATAAAGCTTCTATGAACATTCATGTACAGGGTTTTGTGTGAACATATGTCTTCCTTTCCCCAGGATAAACACCCAGGAGTGTGAGCACTGGGTCACATGGTAACTGTATATTTAGTTTTTTAAGAAACTGACCAACTGTTTTCCAGAGTGGCTGTCCCATTTTGCATTCCCACCAGCAAGGCAGGAGAGTTCACCTGTTCCACATCCTTACTAGCACTTGGTATTGTCAGTATATTTTATGTTAGCCATTTTAATAGGTGTGTTACCGGTATCTCATTGTGTTTTTTTCCTCATCATGGTTATAATTTGCATTTCCCTAATGTCTAATATTGTTGAGCAACTTTCCATATGTTTACTTGCCTTCTGTATCTCTTCTTTGGTGAAATTTTTGGTCATGTCTTCTGCCCATTTTTTATTTGTTTTTTTCTTACTGTAGAATTCTGAGGGTTCTTTATATATTCTATATACAAGTCCTTTATTGGAGATGTGATTTAAAATATTTTCTCCCAGTCAGAGGCTTATCTTTAATCGGGGATTATATTTGCAATTTAGAAAGTCCCTGTAGACTATGTTAGGGGAAAAAGACAGGAAGGAGTTTTGGGTGGGGGCAACTTACTAGGAAATGAAGAATGTGGCCTGGAAGCCGTGGATGGGCCCACTGTCTTCAGCACACAGGAAGAGAGCTGGCTGTTCTCACGGGACGGCGGGAGCTTGTGCAAAGCGGTCCATTCAGGGAGATGCTCTTAATGCTGTGACTAATGATGCCACGTAAAGGTGATGTCTTCCCGTCCTCTGTTCTTAGTGCTGCTGAACCATCCCAGGTAATAAATCAAAGAAGCCAGGGTGGCTATTTGTATGGCGAGATAAGGGAAATTAATTTCAATGCCCAAACATGGACCTCCTTATATTAAAAAATGACTTAGTAATACCAGTCCTTTTCAGGAGGATGTCTTGGAAAACCAACACTTGGAAAACACACACATGAGGCCAATTCGCCCTCTGTATTTTCAAGGGAATATTGCTGTCTCCTGAGATTGGAAGGTCAAGTGGAAGAACCATTTATAAAATGAAGAGAAAAAAGTAAAACACTGATTGAGCAAAAAATGTTCATGGACCTTCAAGAAAGGGAGGATTATAATAATAAATTGCATGTAGTCACATTCTTTCAATCCTTAAAAAAGGCCTTCACTATGCTTTGCAAACTACTCTAATTGTCTCATTTTCACTGAAACTCAGACACTTTGAGTTTAAAATATATAAAAATATAAACACTAGGACTATGAACAAGAGCATACCTAACAATAGTGAGATTTCTAGGCAGAAACATGGCTAGAACACAGAGTTAATCCTCTTGGCTGGAATACCAAGGGGAAGACGAAGTGCAAGAAAAGCCTGGAGACTTCTCGGAGCTCCCCAGGGGCCGCGCCACCCCCCACCTCTGAGCGCTGGGCTGCAAACAATGGAAAGCCATCCATCACCGGTGAGCACGGCTCTACTTACTGGCGCCAAGGGAACAAGGTTGCCACCTGTCCAGCTTTCCTTGGAACAGTCCCCCACACAAAGTCCCTCTCTGCTCCAGGTTCAAACTAGCATTTAATCTGGACGCCTGACTCGTGCAGCCTTTCAGCAGCAGCAACCATGCCCTACCTCTAATTTGGAGAGGACTTATTTAACCTTGGATCTACTGACCAAATTCTGGGTCTGCTCCAAGGGGGCATAGTTTTCCCACCTAAGTCTCTCTTTGCTTCCCTCCTTGCCATCCTAAAACCTGCATAGCACCCAGAAAGATCTTTTGAAAATGCACTTCAGATCACGTCACGGCAAAGGCTGACCACTGCACTTAGCACTTAGGAACACTTTCTAGTCTTATTTCTCTCTGTATACCATGGGGGCTAAATAAATGTGTTGGTCAAACAAACGAGTGAATAAATGATTGTGCCAAGGAAGGCAGGTTCTTTTAAAATCCTAGCCTTAGCTTCAATTATTTTTAGAATATTTTAAAAAGAAAAAAAAAGGAAATGTTCTTGTCATCTCCAGGGTGAGAATTCATTTCTGAGTATAATAACAAAAAGCTCAGCAACTATAAAGAAACAATTGATAAATAAAACTACATTAAAATTGAATATGGCTAAAAAAGTAGAACAAAGTCAAAAGATCACTGAAACACTGGGTAAATATTTGTGTATCATTAACCTAGAAAAAAGGTCTAATTTTTATGGTACATAAGAATCTCTTATGAATCAAAAGGGGAATAAATAAATCCAACAGAAATTTAGGCACCTACCTAACATGAAAGAAAATACAGATGTCTCAAACATTAAAAAAAAGTTGTTAATCTCACTCTTAGGGAAAACTTGTATCTATTTCGTTTGTTTTTAATTTTTTTTTCCATTTACTTCTGAACCACATGCCCAAGGATAAGCATAAAGCCTTGAGCTCCAGAGAAAAACTGAAGTATGCTCAGGCAAAATAACAGATGCAGCACTGTCTTCCTTCATTTGACATATATTTACTGCTTAGCGATTATAAGCCCAAGTCTCAGTTTCCTCATCTGTTCAGTGAGACTAGTCACAGCTCTGACCTCATTTAGGTGAATTTGGTCAGAATACATGTAAAGTGCCAGATGTCATTCAATCCACGTTATGTTTTATTTTTACGACAGGTACCAAACGACAGTGAACAGGAATTCTGCTAATGCCAATCTAGCAGGAAGGCAGGGATGGGTAGAGAGCCGTAACTGAAAGGAGAAGGGGGTATATCGACAGTACAGGCAGTAAAGATTAATTGCTGAGAGAGTTCAAGAAAGGCAAGATCATTTCCAGTTCAGGCTGTCAGAGATTTCCTGGAGGAAATGGTGTTTAAACCACACCTTGAAGGGTAGAGACGATTTGGATATACCTCAGACAATCTGCTTATATACTTCGTCAATAATAGTTAACCAACATTTCTTGGGCCAGGCTCCGTGTCAGGCACTGAAGATGACAGTGGTAGAGAACAGAGATGGCCTCTGTCCTTGGGGAGCTCAGAGTTTAAAAGGAAGGAGAGTTGAAATGTGTTTTAAAAGCAAAGCAATAATAAACCCAAAATTCAGGAGGAGAGTTACCTACCTACATGGGCTATGGGAGGAAATGCAAGCTATAAGCAATGGGCCACTTCTTGGATTGAGTGTGAGACGATGCATGGACGCTCATTATATTCTGCTTTATAACCTACTAAATATGCTGTATATCACATTTAACGTACACTGTTTTGTGGGTTTTTTTTTTCATTTTAACATCTCCAAAATTGGGCTGCCTCTTAAAAAAGATAAGGAAACATCATAGATTAGTTTACTTGGCTGCATTTTCACTTTATTACTGGTACATAAACTAAAGGTCTAAAAGATTTAATGAAATATGGTATATCTTTTTTATGTATCAAGTATTATATTTTTAAAAGATAAAATGTTTTTAAAAGCTACATTATGCCTTTTATCAGTTGGATACGCTATTAATTTGTGTGTTATTTTAAAACAGGACGGAAGGTCACACTCTCAGGTATAGATGATAAATTCATAGATGAATTATGCCTCCATCTAATTCAGTTCACGATGGAAAATCAGATTGTCAAAACTGAAAGTATTATTGAAACCCTAATTCTGTTTTCATCCAAATATACAATCACCTCTCCCCCTTTTTTTTGGTGGGGAGAAGGGAATGAAATGGGATTGGAAATCATTTAACTACAAAAGCAATCACTGCTGTTTACTCAAATGATTATCAACATCCATAACAATGGAAATTATTTAGTCCCTAGTTAATCCAGGTATCCTAATCATCTTGACACATGATCTAATTTAAAAAAATAATTTGGTTCCGGATAGTCAGAGCTGCCATCCATTCGTAAGCTTCAGCTTGGCCGCGTAATTACAGGAAATGGTTTTGCCAAAGCCATGGCGAGTACTTGATGCAGACTTTTATTTCTCAGACTATTCTTCCTTTCTTCCCCCTCTGCCCACCCAGATCTCCAAAGGAAAGCTACAGACAGGCTCTGGTGTGAGATAAGGGTGAAATCAACAAGTACTAGGGAGGGTGCTATCTGGATGGAGTGGGATAGCCCAGCAGAGGCAATGCATGCATCTCTATTTTCTTTTAAAAGAGCAATTATGATTTAATATGGTAAAATTATATCATTAAACCTACTCAACTGGAATAAATTCTCCTTCTGATATGCATTTAGAAAGGCAGTTCATATTCTATCCCTAAAATATATCTATTACATTTTTGTGTCTACCCGCCACTTCTCTTTTTACCATGATACTTGAGATAAGTTTCAGACAGTCTGGCAGGAGGAGAAAAAAAATACAACAACCCTGAAACTCAATACTTATCTTACTCATCGAGACCTTTTTGATCTCTGTGAGTGAAAATTAATCCTTAACTATAAGTACATTCTCCAACTTCCCAAAGCACAAATTTCTAACATCTTTTTACATTCTCTACAAGGGCCATTACTTATTATTATTATAGTTTCCTCTCTTTGTTATAAAAGCACTATAATTTCAATAAATGAGTTAAGTTTACATTCAAACAAAGAACTGTCACATGCTTATTTTCCAGTTATGAATCTTTACCACAAGCAGATTAGCAGTATCATTTGTAATATAGTTTTCTTTCAGCTCAACATTGAGAATTTGGCATGGTGGTGGTGTTGACTTCCATACGGACTTTCTTCACTGTTTGTAACCCCCAGGATATTGGCCCTCTGAAGCTGGTTGCACTGCTTCTATCTTTTCAACCTCAGCTTCTGGGAGTTACTAATTATGTGGGATATTAAAGAGAGAAAAGGCAGGCATGATGGGGGTCAAGAGTGAGCTCCAAGGTTTAAATTATTGACAATGTTCCAGCTGTTGACCTTGCTGGCAAAGAGCAAAGACTTTGGTACATACCACATGTGGGTTCAAATCCCTGCTCAGCCAGTTGTTACTGTGGACCACTGGGCAAGTTAGTTAACTTATTTGAATCTCAGTCTCCTCAACTGTCAAATGAGACTACTACTGCCTAGAGCACAAATTTGTTTGGGGGATTAATTAACATAACCAAGCCCTTGCAAGGCACACGCCATGAGTGGATGTCTTGAATGCTGCATTTTACTGACTTTCTTTTGTCAAGACCTGGACTCCAACCCATAGAAATTAAGTGGACAGCTACTAATGTATACATTGGGATCCATAATATCATAGGAAAGTTGCATAGTTCAAGGTGAGAACAAGGTTGGGTAGAGTGAGGACCTGTGAGTCTGGGGAAACAGACCAAGGAGATCCTGAATTCTGTTTGCCCAAAGACCCAAAGGTCAGTTTGTCCCTTCCCACTTTTATTTTAAGGGGCTATAAAAGTAGCCACTCAGGAAGAAGACACAAAGAAAAATTTCAAGGGCAAGGGACATGGCCACCACTGCACTGGATAGAAAGACACAGATGTAAAGTCCAATAGTTTGGCAAAACGAATTTCCTTTAGTGTATTTCCAATGGGGGATGCATGTCTATAAACTGGTTTTTTTGGGGGGGAAACAGAGATAATGAAATTGACTCAATTACCATTTGGTCATACCGTGCACAGAAGACCGGCCAACAGAGTTATGACATTGAGACCCAGCAGGCAGCTTAGATAGCCTGCTACTCCCAGGACCCACTTTTTTCCACTGGCCTATTTTACAGACAAGAAACTTGAGGTCCACAGAAGAGGGTGACGGCCCAAGAAGAAAATTATTGGCAAAATCCTCCTAGAGTAGGGTCCCAGAACTTCCCAGGATATTCTTCTTTCTTCTGTGTCACTCTGACTCTCTTCCCACAAGTTAGCATGTTGCTTCACAACAAATATGCTGTTTTCCACAGCTTCGGTCTACTGTGTCACCCTAACAGTGTGAACTCACCCAAATGCTACCTCGAAGGCACACACTTCCAGCCACCTTCTGGAAACAAATTAACTCTATACTTCTGTTTCTGATTCCCTGTGTCCTTCAAATGAGAGACACCACACATACCACCAGGCAGCTTTGGACAAGTCCTCTGTTGGCCTTGAGGAGGCAAGCTACCATGTTATGGAGAGGGTCACAAGGCAGGAAAGAGTGGGTAGTCTCTAGAAGTTCAAGGTCTCAGTCTTACGACTGCAAAGAACTGAATTCTGGACAATCAGTGAACTTAGGAGAGGACTCCAAGCCTCAGATGAGATCAGGACACACTGACACTTTCACGACAGACTTGTGAGACCCTGAGCAGAGGACCCAGTTAAGCCAGGTTTGGACTGCATGGAAACTATGAGATGATAAATAGATGTTGTTTTACGCCACCAAGTTTATAGTATTTTATTACACCACAACAGAAAACTAATATACACACATTTGTGAAATTTCTCATAGTATACGACTGGGTTCCACAAAAGGCAGGCTGAAGAATGCCTGACACTGCTTTGTTGAGAAAGCCCAGGTGTGTGCTGGGGAACAGACCTGCTCCCACACCCCAGCTCTGGAACTTCCTAGTTCCACGGCCTTGAGGAAGTAACTTAATTCTCTGAGACTCTGTTTCCTCATCTGAAAAATGGGTAGGATGCTAGTATCTACCTCACACAGTTGTTGCAGATATTAAATGAGATAACACACAAAGTGTTTAACCAAGTGCCTGGCATATTATTGATAGTGATACATGTTAGCTTTTGCTATTATTCAAATACACATTCCTGTTCACTGGGCCTCAGTTTACCCATCTGGCACAACAAGAAGGGTGGGGTGGAAAAGCTCCACTTCTTTCCTCTTCTGACTTGTAGAATCTTTGCCTAACAACTCAGCAAGTCCTTGGCGAACTTTCCCTCCCTTTCCTTTTCCCACCCATGCACACAGCAGGCATGCCCAAGTAACCACCTCCCAAGGCCCACACTCGCCCATCTAAAAGCAGAATGCTGAACTTTGTGACTGGGTGTTTACAATTGTTGTCACTATCCAGATAAGCACATCCTGCTTTCTATTTAACAACCAGTTAAAGGCACAGAGGTGTACCCGGCAATTGTGGTGTGTTTGCTGGAGGTGCCTCCCACACACCTGTGTATCCCAAACCACCCAGTGCCTTCAGGTGGCTCCAGACCAGAGCTCAGGCGAGCGAATACGCCCGCAGGATGGGGAGAAGTACCTAACAGTTAACAGAATGCTGTCGCTGCAAAGTTTTATTTCAGCGCTCATCAATCCAAACCTTTATCGTCAATTAAATATTCTCCAGGGACTTTTCCAAGTCTGCAGATATTTCTTCCTAACGATTCCAGCCCATACACCAAGCACATAAGTACTTTTCAAGTTTCCAAATGAGTTGCAGGCTCTGAACTTTGATCCCAAACTCCCCACCCCCACTCCCCATCATCCCCACCCTTCCAAGCTATTAGTTTCTTACTTGAAAAGAAAATACATCAATGCCTTCTAATCTTGGTTAAACATGGAACAACAAGGAAAGATACACATCATGGAATGACTCGGTTGTGTCTGCTGGGGTGTAGGTGTGTCACGTTCAGGTAAAGAGGAGGATTCCAGCCTAACAGAAGTAAATCTGCTCAAAGCTCAACTCTAATCAAAGGTAATTATTCTAAGAGACAATCATACATGATGAGAGAGCATGTCCACATCACAAGCCAGACAATTTAATGGAATGAATGACAGTACTTTTTAAATATTGTATGCTTTGCTTTCTAAAGGTGTGTTTTCAGAAGAACTGCAATAAACATTAATAAATAACATTTATTGAGCCCCTACTATACACATAAGGGGCACAGCGTACAAGGTACTGTAATGACTGTGTACAACTGAGACAAGGCCCTCAAAAACAAAAGATTTATCGTGATCTAGATAGTGTGCAGTCCATTTATTCCCCATATAATTCTACTATGGAATTGCTTAAGCCAGGTCCAGACTGTAATGGGCCTGGGAATCAATGTATTCTTTGCGGAAAGCTCTAAAACCAGGATATGTTTAAGCCCACTATACAAACTAGGAAAACGCGCTAAAGGGAAAATATTGTAGGTATATGCTATAAAGTCATGAGAGTAGATGTCCTTGAAAAGCACATTTCCTGTGAGCGTCCATTTGCTACCGGTTCTTTGGTTCTGTCCTCTATTCGTGGGTGGACAATATTGGGTGGAGACAAAGAATGTGGCTCTGGAGTCAGACCACCAGGACTCAATGGCCAGTTGACCACTTACTAGCTGTGTGACCTTGGGCAAGTCACCTCACCTCGCTGTGCCTCAGTGCTGCATCTGTTAAATGGGGACAGTGACAGGACTTTCCTTCTGGGGTTGTTTTGAGGATCGAATGAGACAATTCCTGGAAGCACAGTGACTGGCACGTAGGTCTCCAGGAACATTAGTGATCACAATCCCATCACTAGTAGTTGCCAGATGTATTGTAAAAGGCGCCAAGGGGTGGGGTTTTTTGGGTTTTGTGGGTTTTTTCACGTTTGCAATAAAATTTCAAAATAAGAGATTTTGAATTCGTTAACTTGGGGAAAATACAATTATTTAATTATAGGAAGAGAATGTCTCCTAATATTACTAGAAAATCAGTGCACTATCCCACGCCTAACCACAGGGAGTTCAGGTGGGTATTATTCTGTTTATACAGTCGAGGAACCTGAGATTCAGAGAGTTGAAGATGCTGGGATATGGGCCAGAGATAGAGTCGGGAATGAAACTCAGCTTTGTGCCAGGCCAAAGTCCACGTCTTTATCATGACATGTATTCTTAAAGGCAACCCACAGTACAAAAAGAAAATATACCTGGAAAATACATATAAACTAAGCAGTGCCTGGGTTAAGTTTGAAACACAATCTTACACTGAAACTTCTACTACAGAGCTGTCCAAGAGAAATATAACGTGAGCCACATATGTAATTTTAAATTTTCTAGTAGCCACATTTAAAAAAGGTAAAATGAAAAGGGTGGAATTAATGTTAAATCTATTTTATTTAACCCATATTTACAATATACTGGCATTTCAACATGAAATCAACATAAACTTATCAAGGAGCTATTTTGCATTTTGAAAATACTAAGTCTACTTAGTCTTTAATATCTGGTTTGTATTTTCCACTTATAGCACATCTTAATTCAGACTAGCCATTTTTCGAGTGCTCAGGAGCCCCACGGGACCAGGGGCTACCATACCAGACAGCGTGGTGCTAGTGGCCCTTTGCAATGACAGCTCATGTTAAACAATACTGAAAGAAATCATTTGTGCCACTTGACAGCTACATCTACGTTTTCACCTGGCAGGCCTGTAATTTAGGGAGGACTTACGCCATTTCCCTCATTTTCTCAGCTACAATCCAACATCCACGTTCTTAGCTGCAAAGACTCGACGATATTCTCACCTGTGGTGCAGAACATCCAGGCCTGTTTAGAGTGGGATAGCCTGTGCAACTCCATGCACACATTTCTTGACATCAGGGAAAACGCCACAGGTGAAACAGAAGTGGAACGGATAAGATAGCCCCGCAGCACAGGTAACCACGAAGCAAATAGTTTTTGTCCCCTGTGCTTGTGGACAATCAACGAAAACAAGCTCTTATTTGCTAAATAAAAATAGCTTCGCTATGAGCTTCTTTGCTGAGGTGAAGCTCAGCTCGGTTGGGGTTCTCATTGATTCCCTGGCTGACAGCAATCACTCCTGCAGGGGGGACACACAGGCTAGAGATGAACATTTAATTGCGAGTGGAATCAGGAGGATTGCTGAACGACTGAGTGATCTTTGAGAGCAAAACATCCCAAGGAAAAAGGGAACCAGCTCTAGAAAAAAGAGTTTTTAAGAGAAGGCTGAATGAATAACTTAGGGATCCTGTTCTCCAAGGAAGTGGAAGAGAGGAATGGGTCTCCTTCCTTCCCTCTTTACTTCTTCCCTCTTCCTTCCTTCCCTTTCCGCATCCCTTTCTTCCTTCATTCACTCAGCATCCAGCACTGATTAGGCACAGAAAGTAAAGACACTGTTGCCAACCTCAAAGGACCTGTGGTGGACAAGCCCGCATCCACCACCACCCAGTGGGGTCCGTGCTTCAATGAAGGGGTACACCGAGTAGGAGGAAAAGGGAAAAGCTTTTCAAAAATGAGAGAATCCAACCAAGCCTGGAGAAAAAGGATACGAAGAGAGCAGAAAGAGAAGGAAATTTGGGGGAATGAGGCTAGTGTGTGCAAAGGCACAGAATGTTCAGGGAGCTGCTGGGAATTAGGTCTTGTCATGGTGGAGGGGAAAATGCAGGATAAGCTCTTATGTAATGAGCAGAGGCCAAAGCATAACAGGTAATTTAATACCATTCAAAGAAATTTGATTTTAGTGCCTAAAGGCTAGTTTAACATCCAGAATTTATGAAATGGGCAAAGAGAAAGGCAGAGTCTATATGATTCTGACATGCTTCTCTACACAGCAAGAAGGCCAGGAAGAACAAGGAGGAGGGTGGGCCTCCTGGGCTGCTCAGGTCAGCACACCTGGGCAATGACTGGTCTTTGCACACTGGGCTAGGGAGAGGTACTGAAGGGCAGGGGAACAAGTGGATGTCTTGACCACTAGATGACTAGGAAAAAAACCAGCTTTAAGGCCTAGAAAAAAGAAAGACTGCCCGGCTCAGGGTGGATAAAAGAGGAGATGAGCATACATCTCCAGTGCAGAGGAACAGAATGGATGATGCCATCTTTGGTTATTAATTATACCAAGTATCCTCAGGTCTGGATCTGACCCTGGTTGTAGACCTCCCAGAAGAACACTGGAAAATTGACTCAGTAGGCATAGATTTTCAAACAAGTTTTAGAGTGCTGGAACACAGAGCTGAGAAGGTTGGGGAGAAGACAGAGATAGGAAAGAGTCTAACACAGAAAGGACTTAAAAATCCTGAATGCCCCCAAATCCTAAGTGCCTTTTAAAACATAGTCCTTTGGGCCCAGGAATAAAATAACACCAAAATATTGAAAAGATAAGGCAGAGTGCAAAAGCTCATTCTTGAAATGAATGGCTCTTAAATACACATAGAAATGCTACCCACTCACCTGTATCCCAAAAGGGCAGAAATTAAGTTGAATCACTGAATCTGAATACAGTGGCTAATGGACAGAGTTGAGGAGACTTAGGGAACTTTTTGAACATATTCTTTAGGCTATTCATTAATTGGAGAGGAAACAGACGCCAGCAGTCAAGTCTATTGCCCAATGTCACGTGGCGAACCATTGGCATTATTAAGACAAGAATGTAAATCTTCTGATACCAAGTCCTTCCTTCATTCCTGCCTTCCATCAAGAGATCATTACTAGCTGTATGCTAGTGATGCAAAGGTGGGTTAGGAAGACGGACCAGCTCCCTGTCTTCATGAAGCTTCCATTCCCAAGTGAGAAACAGAATCAGGTAGTAGATAAATGAATAAAAGGGGTGACTGCAGAGCCTGAGCTTGCTGGGAAGAAACAAAAGTGAGTGATATAACAGAGAGTGGTCGGGGAAGACACGTTCAGATAAAGTCAAGAGGTCCCCTGGGCTGTTTGCTGTGAGCCATGCACACTAAGGCATGGGTGAACGGTGTAGACAGCAGACACTGAGACAGGGGTGAGCAGAGACTCTGGGGCCCATGCAAGGTTAGAAATCAACACATGTGCCTCTTTCACTGTCCCCTACATACTTTGAGCCACAGCTATTCATGAACAGCACAGGCAACGGAGAAATAGTCTTTCCATAAAATAATATCACATAAATAGTACATATATAAAAAAAGAACTCATAGATACAGAAAACAGATTGGTGGCTGCCAGAGGTAGGGGGTTGGGGATGGGCAAAATGGATGAAGGGGGTCAAAAGGTACAAATTTCCAGTTATAAAATAAGTAAGTCCTGGGGTGTAATGTACTGCATAGTGACTACACTTAATAATACTGTACTGTATATTTGAAAAACTAAAATACAGATAGACACAAGACTGGAAAATAAAGTCATCTGACCTCTGGATTTCTCTAGCCCACAGACCACACTCCAAAAAAGTGTAAATGGTTATCACAAATCCAAATATGTTAAG
Organism: Tapirus indicus; assembly: GCA_031878705.1. Lineage (NCBI taxonomy): Eukaryota > Metazoa > Chordata > Mammalia > Perissodactyla > Tapiridae > Tapirus > Tapirus indicus. The sequence continues at coordinate 67,828,367 of CM062920.1, forward strand.
TTGGGAAAGGTTAGCTTGAATGTGGAAACAAACGGTTGAAGAGGCCTTAAAAATTAAAAGAAAAAGTCTACTGGATGCATCAAAATCATGAGCAGAAATCTGGAGCAATGTACAAAGGATCTCCTTTCTGATTCCATGTTTTCAGAAAACTGTAAAAGGTTGGAGAGAATCCAGAGAAGGGCAAGTAAAATGATCAAGAAGATGGAAAATGGAACCTCCGAGGAAAGGTTAAAAGGGTTATGATGGTTTAGCCTGAAAAAAGAAAAGGCTAAGGGGTGACTTAATAACTGCCTTCAAGCATGTGACGGGTTATTACAAAGGAGACGCCAAGAAGTTATCTTCTATAACCAGAGAGGACAGAGGAAATTGTCTTAAATTGCAGCAAGAGAAAGAGAATGGGCAAGTGAATTCGGTGAGACACAGGAGTGAGTTCTTGACCGGATCCAACTACACCGAGGGACGCTGAAGAATTTCCTTCCTTGGAGAGCTTTTTATACAAACAACCCATTCTCCTTGATTATAAATAGCCCTTATTAGGTACGGTGAGTGTGAGGTGAAGTCAAGACTAAGTGACCTTTGGTAGTCCTTTCCATGATATTTCAACTTTTGGTTCATAAATGTGGTAAAGCTTTACTACTATTCTATTTCCTGCCTCGTGGGGGGTTTAAAAAAATCAAGATTTAGCAAGATCCACAGGATGGGTTTACCAATGACATTATTTTATAATGTAGTAATTAAAATGGATGCAACTTTTCTACTGATTTTTTAAAATGACAGTAAACATAAGCAAGAGAAAGGAAGCCCTAATTAACATTATTACGCTTAGAAGGGAAATTAGCCCAAATGTAAGACGCCCTCAGGTCCCAATTCTGCTAAATTATAAACTGAGTATAGAACTGTTGTGTGCACGTCCCATGTTGAAGCTGAACTCCAGGATACTCTTCGCTTCCTTCAAGAAGAGCCATCTACGGCAGGAAGCTCAGCCGGCTGGTTTTCAGTTGACACTGCCATGGATGCATTTTTTTCCCCAAGTTGGGCCTATTGGGGTTCTGTAAAGTTACTTGCCCAAACAGTTAACTGTCATCTCCCCTACAACCTCCATGCCAAATGCGGCTTGAAGTACAGAGGTCTGAGAGAGGTCCCATGTCATGATGAGTCATGTATGCCTTGGGGAAGACAAGAGAGGGAGGCGACTAACCTTAAGGAATTTGACAGGTAGAAAAGTGTAGGGTGTGAAGATGGTCCAGGTGGAAGGTGTAGCATAAGCAAAGGGAAACACTGATCATTTTTGTGGGCTTATGAGTCAAACATGGCTGACATTTCAGAAAGGTCTAAGAAAATGTAGAGTGAGAATGGAAGGGGAAATTGAAGCTTGATTTTTGTTTCAGTTATCTACTGCTGGTAACAAACCACCCTAAAACTCAGAAGGTTTAAAATAATGTTTTTTCTACAATTCTGGGGATTGGCTGGGCTCAGCTGGGTGGTTCTTTGGCTAGGAGTCACTTATGCAATTGCATTCAGCTGGGAGTTTGGTCCTCCAAGATGTGGGGATCTCAGTTCTTTTCCGTGTGTGTCCGTCCCCCCCACCCCCAAACGTGGCCTCTCACCATCCAACAGTCTAGGCTGAGCTTCCCTACAAGGCAAGTGTGTTCCAAGAGAACTAAGGAGAAAGCTGCCAAGCCTGGAACTGGATCAGTATCATTCCACTGCATCCTATTGCCCAAAGCTAGTGCAAAGGGCTGCCCGAGGTAAACATGAGAGGGACTCAGATTCTTTCTCTGGATGAAAGGAGAGGCAAAGGACGTGTGGCCACTTTTAACCCATCTCATTCCCCACATACCTAGCTAAGGAATTTACAGGAAAATAGGAAGCAAGAAAATAAAGTGATCAGAGCTGTGGTTTAGGGAGAAAAATCAAGTTTTGATGAGTGGAATAAACAAGAGCAGTGGCTACAGAGTTCTGTTAGGTGGTTATGATAATTTCGGTATGACTTAACAACAGAGTCAGACTTCACTGGAGGGAAAGGGGAGGCTGCAAGAAGTACTACGCAGATAAAAGTCTACAGTTATGAGTACTTATAACTGGAGGCACTGAAGAGAAACTGAGTCAACACTTCAGATCAGAGTATCTTTAAAAAATGATGCGTTATCTACCCAGATGGGAAAAGCTTGCTAAAGAAGGTAAGTTTTAGTTCTGGATCAATTTAGAAAAATCCCTACCTGCAGGTTTATGTTCAGATTCAAAAAGAATAATGACAGCCACAGGTCCATCCAAGGAGACGCCAAACACACAGTCAAATGTACCTTAAGTGCTTTTTAACCTGGTTTCAATCATCACTTATAATTTTTAAAATTCTGCTGAACAGGTAGCTCCTCCAAATTAGAAGGTTAAACAACATTTACCATTAGCAAGCCATTATTTGGAAAGCTCAAACTGTATATGAAATTATAGGGCATAAGAGATACTTAGCTAACTGAAACCTGGCCAAAATATTAGGAGAAATGCAACTAAATACTAGCCTGGAAATCTGATTGACCATTGCTTCCCACAGCCCTTGTTTTTGCATCTCTTTCGAAATAAGCATTACCAATAAGATCCATTCTAACTGAAGGAGGAGCCAGTTCCATTAAGACGTCCAATGTTAAAATAGTTAAGATTTTTGGAATAACTACCCATTCTAGTTAGATATTTACTGATTTCCTATTACATGCCAAGCACCAGAGATATAGCAGAGAACATGAGAGAGTCCCCATCTTGCTGGAATGTACATTCAGTGGCAAAAGACAAATTATAAGCAAATCCATCTAGGATAATTTCAGCTAATGATATATGTTATGAGGAAAATCCAGTGGGGAGTTGGGATGATGATGTGTGCATGAAGGAACTACTTTAGACAGACTGGTCTTCCCTAAGTTCTCAAATTGTCAGATGGAAATTAAAGGGCCACACGCTTTTGGCACCTGCAAGCTTTATTTGATCCATTAGTTTAATTCCCTTCTTCTTTGAGGTCTCTTCTGAGCTCTTTAAAAAGGAGGTCATTTCAAAGTTTAAGCTATAAGGAACAGAGAGGACGTGGGGTAGAGAGAGAGCATACAGCTATTTTAGAAAGCCTAGGAAATAAGCAATTTCTAAGCTACCCATTGCTGTTTAGCAATAGATAGGAAAGAACCCAAAAAGCTTCCTGTGGAACGCAGAGTCCCTTTATCTACATGTGTTAATTAATCAGAGCCCCTGGATAAAAGAGGTATGAGACCTTGTCTACTAATTTTCTGGCTATAGGATCCTTTGGTTTAGGGTACATCTCTCCATTTTCATTTTTCACATTTCATAAAATCTTCCAGGTAGCGTTCATTATTCCAGTGATTACTGCCATATTTCTTCCAAGCACCATCAGCCTGTCTCTCCCCATTAGAAAATGTATCGATGCAATGGAAAGAAACTTAACAAAAGCAAGCTGGTGTTCCACCTAAATGACGTTCTCTATAATCACACACACAAACAAATATAAACTCAAAAGAAAGGATAGTTTCTGAGTTAGAGAACTTTGAATGTATATAAGATTGGCTTCAATAAAAACAATATACGTGAATAACAATTAAATTAGTAGACCTGCTTCCAGAATCTCTTTTTCCAGGCACACCCAGGGTATGTCTTTAACAGGCCCTGATACTTCAATGAAAAATTGAGATGCCAATGATTTGTAGGCTAAATTAATGTTAAATACTTCAAAGGACTGGACAAATAAGTCGGCAGCAAAAATTTTATGAGTTCACTTCCTTCAAGGGAACTTGGAGAGCGGGATTTTATTGCTGTGAATTCTAGTCACCCTTTCCACCCCTCAGCATCTGTTTGAAATATGTAGTAGACAATTGCTTTTTTGGCTGTGACTCAGGTGGTTGAAACACAGGACAAACAGACTACTGTATATAAGCTTTCCTCTAGCAATGAAAATTTTTATTAACTCTCTTGCATAGCAAACGTGATGGCTGTTTAGTGCCCAATCTCCACAGCATTATCAAGCAATTTGACTATTTATGAATTCTAGTGACCAAGCATGGGATAACCATGTCAAAACGTGTCTACTCTATGTTTCCTCACATTTCAGAAGAAGCAGGGAGAACAACAATGAGAGCAAAATCTTGCAATCTGTTTAGTTCATCATCATATGTGTAAAATTCCAAGTTAAATACTAAATATGAGCTTTCTACATAAATATGTCAGCCTTGCCACAGAGGCCAGCCAAAACAAACAAGTCCCACGGTTTAGAGCAGCAAAATTTTCATAGAAGCCATGTACTTGCCCGTTTTTAATCAGTTTTTGAAATTTTCTCCCAAGACAATAGAAAATGTTAGAAAGCGGCCCACAGATAGGAGTGAGAAAGGGCTCTCTCTTCTTCACCACGGCGACTGTGGGAGGATCAAGGGCTGAAGGTCTGCCCAGCCAAACATGAGTCTTGTCTGTAAAATCCTGCAGAGATGAAAGCTAAATCCCATCCCATCAGCCCAACCCCAAAATAAAGAACTATATAGTCCCGGTTCAAACTAAAGAGTAGCCCATCTCGAATGGTTTTTGTTCTGTGTAAGGACTAGAAATACATACGGATGCTGTGTACACACTGAGAATGCTGAATTTAAAGTAATGAAAGGATAGTTGACTCCAAAGCAGAATAAAACACACTTTGCTAGAAACAGCGAATGTCATTAGAACAGAAACTGCCTAATGTTAATTCCCCAAAACAACACATTCACAGAGAAATTCCATTCACAAACTGGGAAATTGTTTTCACCAAAACCTTTTAGCCAAGACTACTCCACAAGAGAGTGTACATTTTTTTAGGGGTCTGCTTTGTGTTTTCTCATAACAAATCTACTGACCATTTCTTTCCTTAAATGAATAAAGCTTACTTTTCTCCCTTCACCTGAAAATTAAGATACACTTTATCATACAATAAACACCAAACTTCCTTTGAACTTCAAACTCATGCCCCCCACCCACCCCCCAGCCCATTACACTTGAAATTATTTGCCTCCAAAATTATAAATGAAAAACTGAGTGGTTAAGATGGGGAGAGTAACAACTATTTTTCTTCCTTAAACCAATTTACATAGCCTTTTTCCTAGTTGTCCCAAAATGTAGATTCTTCAAGGAATATTTCAGGCATTTAAACGGAAAGTGAACTCCCATGAATTTTGGCAAAAATAATGGAAACAAGGACTGAAACAAAAATATCCAATAAAACACTTTCTCTTTCCTGAAAGAGATGGAAAGGAAATAAAACACACCCTGAAAAGAAAATGATTTTATAAAACGTTACTAGGAATAGCTTTCACCAAATTGAAAGGGAATGCCACTTTTTTTTATAAAAAATCAAAACCTGTTTCCCAGAATGACTTCTCTAAAATCATCAGCACCTCACAAATTTTTTTGTTTAAAGAACATTAAACTCAATTAAGCTTTCTTTATATTCATAAAATTAAGAAAGGAGGCCAATTCTGCCAAAAGGCCTTTTTTAATCATTTCAAATAAAACATAAGTAAGTCACAAAGGACTAACCAGACATTTCAAAAGTCCTAGTAATTTTTTCTGAAGTGTGAGAACTGGTTTCACTGTATAAAAATCTCTATTGAAATGTTTGTTATAACTGGAGTACACCTTCCATGGGAGAAATTTCTTCAGAGACGTAAGTTTTCTGACTTAAAGATGGTTCTAACCCCACCTTACCTTTAATTTGCCATGCGGTCCATGTGGGCAAATTAGGAGAGAGAAAGAGGGTAAGTATTGATTCCAGCCAAACAAAACAGAAAAACAAATCCCTTGGCTAGAATGGTCTAGACATCACCCACCCAGGGGTACCTGACAACCAGAAGGGCCACAGAGAATGCCATGAATGGTCTCTGCAAAACTCAAAGGTGGGCAACACAGCTCCATTAGTCATTGGTCTGGGGCATTTTCCTTCAACAATTTGCATTTTCTACATCTGTGAAATGAGAAGCAACATTATCTACAAGTAACTGTGTGTAGCTGGTGGTAACAGAAACACCATGTTTGAGCAACTGACCTCAATCTCCCATTTAACTGCATGAAACACCAAGGACAAAAGAAGATTGTTAGATTGCTTGACTTGAAGAAAACAGTTAACTTCCCCAAAAGAATGACTTTAAGTTAGAACACTACCCACATTCTGGAGACCAATAAAGTCTCAGAAGTACTAATTTTAAAAATATTTAGAAAGAGAGACCAACACTTAGTTCCTCCTTCGCTTGCTTGCCACGTGCTATAGGGTTTGCAGAAGGTGGTCTTCCAGGAAGTTGAGGGCACAGACACAGGAATAAAAGACAGTCCCTGCCTTCAAGAAACTTAGATTCTTATGGGAGCAAACAACAAGCATGAGAGGCGACATAAGGGAGAGGTGACAAGTGCCACTAGGGGACCATCAAGGCACCACAGATAATGTATGTCACCTGATGACCTGTCATCGACCCATTTCCCAAAGACTCGCACAGTTCCGTTCTTTAAACTTTTCTTGAACTCTGTGTAATTAAACACCAAATCTGGCAACCCATGCTAATTTTGAAAGGCACTCCCTGGGAATTTAGTAAAAGTTTAAACAACTTGTTTACATGTGTTTGGCCCATCTGTTTAAACAAAAAGTTTATTTTAATAGGAGCAAATCTTGGGTGCAAGCTCCTTTTGTGCTTGAGACCACTGCTGACCTCTTATCCAGCTCTGTTCCCCTAATCTGCATTCTAAATCTCCTCAGTAAACAAAACTTGAATAACAACTTTTTATGATAAATGTTGAACACCTCCAAAATGACAGCTACAAAATAAACTCTACTTTTATAACCAGGAAACATTCTAAACATACAGCAAATACTCTTCTTTATGCTGTTCTCTTCTAAGAAGCCACACACAAAGAATTTTCTTGGTGGTGTTGTGTGTGTGTGTGTGTGTGTGTGTGTGTGTGTGGTATGTGTGTATGTTCCCAACGATCATTCTGAAATGTGTGCATTCCCATCATGCCCTGGTGTTTTCCAGCCCCATGATGCCCTCACTTTTGATTGTGGAGATGATGCTGAAGTGCACAGAGTATTTACTGATCCAGTTATCTTGTTCTGTGACAGGCAGAATCAATCAATCAAGAGGCCAGCTTTGCACTTACATATTCCAGGCACATCTCCGCACTTCAGGATACGAGATCACAGTGTTATCCAGCCAAATTTGATCAACAAATGCAGTTCCCCTGTGCCACAGCAATCTCAGATGAAGATGTTATTATGTGGAACTGAGCAAAGTGATAAAGACAGTACAGCGAAGCTCGGAGAAGCCCGGCTGGACCCTACTGACAGCTTTTATATACTGAGGCGGCGATGTCCCCTTCTTCCAGGATTATAAAAGTTCCCTTGATTTGAAGAAAATCATGCTGTACATACACCAGTGACCCCCCAAACATTGCATTTCCGCATCTAAAACTAAAATCCTCAAGGAAGAAGCAACATATATTTAGTGTAACATTGCAGGCAAAAATCCTTTAATAAAGAGGGTAGTATTTAAGGCATAGAGAACATTCATGTGAATTTTCATACAGCTCTTCTGATAGTCTGTTGTTATTATTATTAATTGGTGTAAGCTAATGTCTGAAAGACAAAAACATTTTCATAATTTCATTGGTGTTATAAAAAATGTTATTAATATCATGTCTGTGACATTGTGTATAAGTTGGTGTCAATCTTTTAAGTAGATCTCAAAAAAAGTCTGAGAGAATCTCTTATTGTGCCAATAGCTTTTACTTCACTACTACCCTGCAGTTATTTTACATTATTTAATCCCAAATCACATCTTTTGGATTCTACCTTCCTCTTGCATTTTAAATCTTTAATGGGAGCCTTTGGCGGTCCATGGGTACAATGATTAGATATCTGCAGAGAGAAATTGAAAAATTAATCATCGTTTCCATTTTATATTTTTGTACTACACCAAAAATTACTTACTTGTAGAGCTAACTTCTACACTCTTGCAATATGTTCCTTAACATTGCAAATGTGGAGAATGATTTCAGATAAAGTATGTCCAAACTGAGCCAGTAAACAGCCTTAAGTTATTCTTTGAGATTTGTATTCTGGGTTTTCATCCAAAATTCATTTCGATTCATTTTAATTAAAATACATTTATTGGTAGAGGTTATGTTACATGTGGCCTAAAACCAGGGCACGAGCACCCCAAACTAATCGTAGGAATGAGGTTTAAATTGTTTATTATCCTTTCATGAATTTTCCTACTTAAATTACAGCATTTCACAACTCTATGCAAAATGCGAAACGCTATCCACATGCAGTTTATTATAGAAACTGATATATGCATTAACCTGACCTTCACCTAAATAGCTCCTTAACCACAAGGAATGAAAAGAAACCCCAAAACCACCTAAAGTCAGCTATCACATCACGAGTGCCATCAAACTGCTAAATCTATTAACTTTGTTTTCTTTTTTCACTATTATTAAACTGGAAAGAAAAATTCAACTGGAAAATTGTGCCTTTTCGGTTCCCTTGTCATCATGTAATAAGTATGAGAAATATATGTGCAATGGCCAAATGGCCGGCAGACAAAACACCCACTCTAAGTGACGTACTGTTTTCCATACCACTCAGACAAAATCAAAACAACAGAACTGCTGCAAACAAAAACAAAATAACATTTCCCATCAGCATTCCAGACAGAGAAAATTTACAGGAAAAGAAGCTGGGAAAAGAACCAGAATGAAATAACTACTCATACCTCCACTCTTGGTAGAGCCATTTCTTTAGACAAACAGCACTTACTTTAACACTGAAATGTTTAACAATTGATAAAATGTTTGCCAGTGTTGGAAAACTTTTTTTTTTTTCTTTTTCAGGCAAACATTTGCACTGTTTAAAGTGATGAAGTGCTTCTATGGAACTGAGGGGCCTACACTTATTTTTTTATTTTTTATTTTTACAGGGGGGAGACTTAAGAAAAGAAACTTACGTTGTAGAAGTGTACAGAGGCCAGTGTGTAATTTAATTAATTCTCCTTTTGCTGAGAAATACAGAAGTGTTTCCTGGTACTGCTAAGTCTGCCTGGCAGGAGAATGTAAAACTCACTTGAAAAAGTGAGGATGATCTCCTTTTTATAGCCGAGTCACATTTGTGTAACTTTATTAAGGGGCTGGCTCCCTGGAAGTCACTGGATCAGGGTTTCGCCTAGATACCTGCTCATAAACTGAGGCAGGGCCATGACTATCAACAGCTGTATTTGACTGTTTCATCGAGTCAGTTTACAGTGTCTCCATCACAGTGGATTCTTGTCAGCTGCACTCTTGCTAACACAATTCCTGTGTTTTGCCTGGCAGTAAATGGACGCCTCTGCCCCAGCGTCGTCTAAACAACTCCGTTAACATTTGCCCCCGAGCGTCTCTCTCTTTGTCCAGTCCCTGTCTTCTAACAGATGTCATCCAAGCCTAATCAAGCATAAAATGGTCATAAATATTTCTTTCTGGTAGATTTCACATTCGCATTTCATGCAGGGACATGATATTTTTCTGCTACCTCCAGGGAGAGCCTAATGCAAAAACCAGTTACTTACATTCTAGCCTCATGTTCCTTTAGTAAAATGCAGAATATGTTCTCAGGTCAAAGACATAAAAAGGCGTAAGACTTTATCTTCGGGCTTTTGTTTAACTGCACCTTTTTTCTTTCCTTTTTCCCCCAAAATGCGTCTTCATTTTACAGTTTACACTTATGCATTACAAATGTTCCTTTGTGCGTGTGAAAATAGGATACAAGATCGAAAATGAGACCATGTCTACCCTACTTCAGTAACTTCGGGTTTTCAACATTAGACTCCTTAATTACCAGCAAAGAGAGATTTTTTGCTCAGATACCTAATTCAAATAACAAGCTATTTAGAAACTAGATAAGAAGAGGGCTCTTCTATTTTGGTTCACTTTATGCACAATTTTGCAACCCTCTTCATCATATTTAGTTAAAACAAGGGGATGAATCCAGTGTACAAATTTAAGGGTCATGCCAATTTACCAGTTGAAAAAAGGAAAGATAATCATGAGATAGACTCCGTTTCCAATACTTAAACTTTGATCAGGCAAGCAGGGGAAGCTACTCCAGATAATTAAGCTGCTTCCTTAATGAGAGAAGAATTGGTAATCAGCATGATCATATTTGTCTTTAGCAAACTTAGTAAATAATGAGTCTTAATCTAAAATAAAACTATCCTAATAATACTTCTGGGGCCATATGTCTGTGTTTCTCTTTCTCATCCCTTTTGTCAAAACAAAAATCTTATACTGCTATTTAAAGTGAACTGCAAAACACTTAGCGATATATATCACAACAATGGCGCTCCCCCCACCCCTCACTCCGTTGAGCCTAATATTTGATTACTGCTAGTCAAATCAAGCTTTCAGGCAAATAATCTCCATTTTTAAAGTTAATGAGATATGGTCATGTCGACAACAGCTTGCAGAAACTTTTAATTTTAATTCCTGCAGGCTGTGCTGGCCTCTTTTACAGCAACTACTGTATGAATGAGTCAAATTTGCCAACATGGCTTATGTAGACAAGTGCACACTAATTAAAAATACCCACTGGTATCATAATTTAAATACCATGAAAATAAACTGTGAAAGTCGCTCGGATCCAGTCTCCTGGTTGCCTGAGAGTGCGCTGCCTTTCACTATAGGATGTTTTATTGCTGGCGTGTTCTTAGCTGAAAACCACTTTGCATCTTGGAGGAATTTGGGATTTTGATGTAATTATACAATTTGTGTTAATATTTGTTTCGCATAAGCTGTTAAGCAGGCCTCCCAGAACGACCGCTAATTGAGAAAACCATATTGCTGAAGCAAGCGACAAATTTATACCCTTGATTTAAGGTCCATCTACAACTTCTCTCGGGTCTATGGTGCCTTCTCTTTTCTCTCGAAGCTCAAGCCACGATGAAACCAAAATAAAGACACAGTTGCTTTTGTTATTCTTTCTTTTCTTTTCTTCTAAGTTTTCATTCTTCTTAATATTTGTATTTTAACTGTATTTTCTTCCAAACATGGTAAGTAGGGCATGCTTCTTTACCTAATCTAATCCCTAAATGCTGCTTCAGCTTCTTTTCATCCATCCATCTATCCATTCACCCACCCACCCACCTATCCATCGACACACACATACCCACAATCATATTTTTTAATTTAAATAATTTTTGGCAAAGGGAATTCCAAAGTCTGGCTTGCTGGGATAAAAGCACATTTCATACAGGGTAAAAAGTTGGCACCTCGAGGGTTAAAGCTATTTGAGGGGTTAAATATGCAATTACCCCTGACTAAAACCAGAGAGACATACAGATAAATAGAAGAAATGAAGTCCCCAGGTTCCCTTTGGAAGCCTTCATCACATTACTACCAGACAGAAACTCTTTAAGTACCATTTTCAGATGTTAAATCATTGTTCACGCTGCACATAGTCTCGCTATTCCTGGGGGAACAATATCTGAAGAGAGCGTGCTAACAAATGCAATCTTGTAAACAGGCATTTTTCCTCTTGTTGTTAGTACCTTTGTATCCCTGCTCCCGGCTCTGTCATCCATGCCTTCGCTCGGCTTTGAAGTTAAAGTACTGAATGAGCGGCGTCATCTATTATCCAGAGTGTGCATGTAGATTATAAATAAGAAATAAAAGTGACTTTCAGTACACTGCTTCTGCATTAGCAAGTTGCCTTCTCTCTGAGCTCCTTCTGTCCTTCATACCTTGCAACCAATAATCTATGAGATACCTGAATTTCAGGATTTCTTTCAGAGGGAGACACAGGCTGGAAAACGCGAATGTCAAGATGTGAAAAGTTGTACTGACGTGTATAAGGCTGGGGTCTGGGCCATGGCTCTGAATACAGCATTTCGCCCTCCTTAACCCTTATCTTGCAGATGTCCTTCAGGACGAGTGTCTGGTGATGGGACTGGCTTTTCATTTACATTTTTCTGTTGACAAACAGAGTCCATGAATATTAATTATTCTGAAGTTTATTTGCAGAAAAGGCACTTTCTAATCCTTATCAATTATTTATTGAAAATCTCCCCCACCTAATAATCTCATTAACATTATTATACTAAGGCCAACAGCAAATATTCCTTTGATAAGTAACAACCCAACCCGTTATCCTTACTGCCAAATCTCATGGAGCCTCCTTTGCTTAATCGTGGATAACCTGGCTTTTGTTTCCAGGCAGCTCTAGGTTAGTCCTCCATTTTTTTAAAAAAGAACATTCACAAAAGGTACCTTTTGTTTTAAAACTTAAAGTTTCTGATACACTTAAGAAAAAAAAAAAGGAAAATAACAATTAAAACCTTGGAAAAATGTATGTATGCCTGCTTTTTTTATCCGTGTTATATGCAGAATTACTAAATGGAAATCCCAAGGGACCAAAACCTCATAGTTATGGAGCAGGAGTGGCCCCAAGGGAATGGATCAGTTCTGGGAACATGTGAGAGCCTGAAAGAATGTAATGCAAATGAAAATCACATCTGAATAATGAAGACACCTTTCACTTATATAGCGTTCATTGCTCACGAGGCATTTTGACCTATAAGACTTCATTTGCTTCCCTAATGCCCCTCTGAGGTGGGCAGGACAGTTATTATTAACTTTATCTTACAGATGAGGAAAAGTAAGACCAAGTGACTGCCTAAGGTCACCGAGCTACAAGGTGGCAGAGCATGGACTCGATTCCAGGAGTTTTGCATCCCAATTCGTCAGTTGGTTTGTCTTCAAAATGAGGATTTCCTCTAACTTCCTTCTTCCTCTTTGACTCACTGTAGGGATTTTAAAGGACATTCTTGCTTGGAATTTCATGTTTTAGTGGTCTGGAGTGCCTATTGGTTATCTCTTAGGTACTACGCTTTCCAAAAGTCACCAAAGCACCAAATATCTAAAACAGAGTCTGATTTCCAATTTATCAGAAACTAATGAAAAAAGAAACAGCATGCAATTTTAGAAGCAAGAGGAACCTTTGAAATGAACTAGTTTCCAGAGGCTCAAAGAGTTAGTGACTTGCTACAAATCAGAGTGAGTTACAGCAGCAAGCCACAGACCCAGGCTGGCTGATGCCCACATCAATGATCTTAGACTGTAGTTGTAGAGCCCGTGCATTTTCCAAACTTGAGAGATCATTTCTGCTTTCCCTTTTGATCCAGAGGTCACTTTCTTTTTCCTACCACAGAAGGAATTTTTCATCTATTGTCTAAGAACACAGGTCAGCATCCCTGAAGATTTCCAAAAAATTGACATGGTTTGATAGGAATAATCAGCCAAGAAGACATTTCAGCTTCACTCTCTCAACCCCAAAGTCTCCATCCTCTCTTCTCTTCACCCCTATCCCCAAGCAGCCTGACTCCATTTACAAAATTTCTAGAATGGAAAGTGTCTCCAAAAAACAAGTTGGTTTTTTTTGGTTTTTCTTTTGCCCCACATAAAAGAGATAGAATGACCTTTTTGTGTGTGTGTGAGGAAGGTAAGCCCTGAGCTAACATCCGTTGCCAATCCTCCTCTTTTTGCTGAGGAAGATTGGCCGTGGGCTAACACCCGTGCCCATCCTCCTCCACTTTATATGGGACGGCGCCACAGCATGGCTTGACAAGCAGTGCGTCGGTCTGCGCCCAGGATCCGAGCCTGAGAACCCCGGGACACCGAAGCAGAGTGCACGAACCTAACCATTATGCCTCCAGGCTGGCCCCTAGAATGATCTTTTTGGTGCCGCATACTAGTTGTTATCCTATTAGTGAAACTATACATTCCAAACAGGAGAAGGACAAAGCCTGACCCAAAGTCAAGATGCTACACATTCCAGGTAGAAATCCAATGAAAGGCAAAAGGAGAGTGAGGGTGCGGGTGATGACAGGCCAGTTCATGAAGACTATGAACGTCCAGGAAGGAATTACAGAGGTTACCTCTGGCATCTCTGATAACAAGACATGAAGATGAGGGCTGAAGTCATCTTACAAGGGATTGCTGGCGTATTCTGGGAAGTCTTAGCCTCTTTCTCAACAGGCTTCAAGAAAATGTGGGATTGCAGTAACCAGGATAACCACAGTGAAGGAGGCTTTAAGAAATGGGAATTGGGAAACAAACTGTGGTGGGAAGATAGAGCTGGAAAAAAAATTTTTTTTTAAAGAAGAAAGTGATTAAAGTGATCAATCTGAAGTCATGGTGTGACTAGCAGAGGAATTTTACCACTTGCTACACAGAAACAATTTCCTTGAGCCACCAACTGCACATCTTCTAGGACAGGGGTTGGCAAACTACCCCTCCCCCACTGTCCTCTGCCTGTTTCTGTAAATAAAGTTTTATTGGAACACAGCCACACCCATTTATGTCTTGTCTATGGCTGCTTTCTTTTTTTTTTTTTTTTTTTTTTTTTTGGTGAGGGAGATTGGCCATGAGCTGGCATCCGTTGCCAATCTTCCTTTTTATGCTGAGGAAGATTGGCCCCGAGCTAACATCTGTGCCCATCTTCCTCTATTTTGTATGTGGGATGCCGCCACAGCATGGCTTGATGAGCTGTGCATAGGTCCACCCCTGGGATCCGAACCTGCAAACCGTGGGCCACCAAAGCAGAGTGCACAAACTTAACCACTATGCCACCAGGCTGGCCCCCTATGGCTGCTTTCTTGCAGAGCATTTGTAACAGACACAGAATAGCCTACAAAGCCAAAAAAGTTTACTATTTAAATTTAAATGTAAAGTTTGCTGATCCCTGCTCTAGAAAGATTACAGTGAAGGAAAATTACCACTTCTAATAATTGATGACAAAAATTTTAAAATACATGTACGTGTACAAACACACACTGTCACACAGATATACCCTACATATCGACCATAGTTCTTAATGGTGTTGGTAACCACGGGAATGAAGTTTCTGATTTCATCCATCCTGACAGATCATGGAAGGGCCCACATCATCCCCCAGAAGGTTGTTTCTAAACACATCAGGGGCGTCCATGCAAAAGTTAATCAAAGGACAAAGCTTTTATTTTGTCTGAGCTTAGTTTCTTCATCCATAAAATGTGAGGCTGGATCATCTAAGGAATTTTAAAAATTCTATGACCTGACAGAGAAGGAAAAAGAAGAAAAGTGAACACACGCAGCTATATATTTGGGGTAGGGAGTGAAGGGGGGAAGGAGAATTGAGGATACAGGTATAATCAAGTGGGAATAGACAAACGTGTGTTAAAAGAGCAACATGAAGTTACTTTTCTCATTCCTACAGGAGGGAGAGGTTCTGAAAGAGCTCGGCTAGTTTCGGCAGAAGGAATGCCCTATTTAAACATAATAAAGAACTCTTAGGACAGCTCAAGGTTCTAGGAAACTTTCTGGAGAAGAGCTGTGAGCCTGCCAGGAGACTGGGCAGAATGGGAGCTACTCTGGACTTTCAAAGCAGCTTGAAGTACAAACATGTGAGCCCCCCAGAGATGTGCATTTACTTCAGCTCCTTGTCATGGGAAGTGAAATAGCCTGATGTTCTTCTCCAGCCCACCAAGTGTGCCTCTTTTTTGCGATAACAACACAGATGTGGCCATGGTGACACCGTCGAGGAACTGGGATTCCTTGCCTCTCAAGCAGCAACCCAAAAGTGGGAGATTTTCAAATTATGACTTCTTTTTGAATAAAATTGCTTTTCAGCCCGCCCCGCTGTTCTTGCCAAAAGTAGACTCTTCAGTTTGTTTTTAAAGGTGAGAGAGAAATAAAGATAGACTAAAAAAGATCCGCTGCAGCCTGGTTATTTGAGCTTTTGTGTCGAGCCAGAAGAGTGACCAACTAACACGTTCGCTGATTTAATGGTTAAAGCAAGAACTGGGCATAATCAGCCGACTTTGCAAAAAAAGCCATGAAAGTTAAGACTATTTCCCAAACCGGAAACAAACATATGCTTTGCTGCCAGGGAAATGTACATAGTTTGACTTGTAGGTTATGAATCTTTAAAACTCCCACCGTAAGTCCTATCAGACATCCTTCGTGAGTACTATCTTTTATTTATTGTGCTAAGCAATTGGTCTTTGTTGACTGGAGCGGTGTTGGAAGCGAGCAAAGCAGGTGAGCCACGGAAACATTAGCACAAAATACCGCTCGGGGAGCAAAGGACATTTTGTCAACAGAGCTAATCACTCTTAAAGCAAAATAATCTACTCTTCCAGATATTAAAACAACGAAAATAACTGTGGCAACTTCAAAAGGACTAACTCATTAATCAGTGAAGCTGGGTGAATAATTTCCCCAAGAAACACAAGGTACCAGAAATATTTTATCCAAATACATTTTTGTTGGTTGGGAAAAGGGTTCGAGCCTGTTACATAATACTAAGAAAACACAGAAGGTATTTCCCCAGTCCTGTCAGCCTGTGACAGCTGTTTGGGGCACCTGGAGAAAGTTTGGAGTTTCTGTCTTCTAGTTCCATGTACCCAAACACAAGAGCAATAAAAGAAAACTTGTCCAACCCAAAATGGCTGCTTTTAAGTTGTCTATAAAATATCTATTGCAACCACCACAGCTTGCAGCTTATTAAGTGCGGACTTATTAATAAACCCAGAATTCCCATTTCTTAGAAGCCAACACTTCCATCCCCCTGACTAGTTGAGACAGCAATCTGAAAAAAAATGTTTTCCACACTGGAGGCATGGTTCAGATCTTTCAGAAGCCTAATGCCCTAGCTTTATTGTCTAAAGCACACCGTAAACTTCACCACAAGCACTGCCGAATTTCTGTCGTTTCTGGAGTAAAACAAAGGCGCTCTAATCGAAGTGTTTTAGAAACAGAAAGAATGACGCTGATTTCTGCCTGCTTGTGTCAGTCTTGGGTGTTTATTAGAAGGATGCAGGCCACAGGTGTGAAGCAGGACCCTCCCTTCGAAATAAAATAAACAAAGAGTAAAATTGGGCACAGTTGCTGAAAATAGGGGCTCAACCTGAAACTAGGGAAGCATGGAAGAGCTGGCATTTTCTGACCGGACTCAGCAAGAAAACATGGGTTGAAATGGAAGAGTTCTGAATGAGACAACATTTTAGGGGACTCACAGTGGGGAAGGAGGCCAAGGGAACTGGGAGAATTCCTTGTAGCCTGACCTGATCCTCAGCACAATAAACTCAACGAGAGAGGCCTGCGTGCTGGTTGTGAGATCGGGCAGGTGTGCGTTAGACGCCGGGCTTGTCCAGTTATAAGCTGTGAGAACTTGGCAGCTAATTAACTTTCTTCCCATGAAGAATGGGAATTTCAAGAGTACTTAGCTCATAGGGTGCTTGTAAGGAAAAACTACATTAATACATGGAAGAGTACTGAACACACGGCTGAAAGAAAGGAGTTTTTAATAAATTTTGCTGTTAATATTACTATTACTTCTAATGCCTCTACTACTACTGGTCTTAGAAATTTCAAAGCTATAAAAATCTGTGACAACAGGGATGCTTAGGATTTTCAATGAAAAGAAGAGATGCACTCATTTACTGAAAAATGGGTGGATTATGTATTAACATACTGTGTTGAATGTTTCCTCCTAAAAATAATTTTTAAGAAATGTGTCTAAATACTGACTTACCTGGCAAAACTGGGAGAAGATGAAAATTAGGAAAATAGCATTAATTAGACCATAAACTATGAAATTTGAAACTAAGAACACAAATTTTCCCCTCAAGCTATAAACAAATATGAAACTAAAATTAAGATGGAAAAAGTGAACCACTGTATAAGAGAATTAACCCTAACAATTCCCACTGATAAACAACACGATTGCTAGCTATGTTTTCATCTATAAAGTTCCATGGTGGGAATGGGAATAAGGATGTGTAAAAATGTGAAGGCATGATTAAAAAAAAAAAAAAGCTAAAGGATACTTTCACCGAAATGTCAGTAGTTATCTCTGTAAAATGAGTTCACAAGCAGTATAGTTTCTTTTTTCTCTGCATTTTTAGCTGCATCTTCTAATTTTTCTATAATGAAAGTATAATTAATTGTACAGTAGAAAATTCTAAATTATTTGGTATTCAATTCTCAATTGAAAACATCTGAATTACACCCAAGCCTTACACAGCCAACACTGAGGAATGAAATCCTGGGATATTTTGGCACCTGGGATATTTTGTAGGGACTGTAGAGTTAAGTGACTGCCTCGGCACCTATTTCAGCACGTTCAGCAGCCATTCCCTAATTGTGCCACAGTCTCTCTGCCAATATTTTATGGGAGTTTCACAAAACACACCTATAGCTAGTTATACTCACAAATTGGAGGACCTTCTAAAATTCTGGCTTAAAAAAAAAAAAATCAACTTTTTTTTCCTGTTCCTATTTCTTTAGAAACTTCCCTAGCCTTCCAAAAATCAAGAAAAGCCACAAGAGTCAAGTATTATCTCAGACTGGAACCTAAAAAGGGGACTCGTCAGACAACAGCCTGGGGAAGCTGTTGGTCATGTGTAGTGTGTAATTATTTGCTATCCTGGTTCTAGGTACTAATCCCATGGAAATTACAGAGGGAGGACAGCAAGGAGCACTGAGACATAAAAATCATTGCCATGTGTGAAAACTTAGATGTTAAAAAAGAAAATGAAGGCACAAGAATTTAACCAGAAAAAAAAAAAACCAGACATGCCAATAAAAAAGCTGCTTCTTAAAATTTGGCTGGCAGTGTCCTTTCCCTCCCCGATGGATACTCTTAGTAAAGAAAACATGGTCGATTTTTTCTCCCTTGCCTGTATTTGATTTCCAATTAAAATTAAATATAAACTGAAACGCCACCTGGATTTTAGCAAAATCCAATCCTTGCCCTCCACCCCTCCCTTTTTCTTAAAAGAAGAACCTAGGCTTACATATACAAACATTTTGCTAAATGACCCGTGGCAAATTGCGTAATGCCAGTAAAAGTTGTGTTTTTTAAGTTATGAGCCCCAAAGATTTTATCTGAAATAAAACCCTGATTCAATTCAGATTCTGGAGGCAAACTGTGTCCTTAACTCTGCCTCTAAATTTAAAACATTTGTGTGTGGGGCCCCTTCAGCGATGTTGCTAGTAGGTATGGAGGAGAAATTCTGTATTTATTAGGATATGTGTTTTCTTTTCTAAAATGGTAAATTGGGGCACTAATTGCCTACAAGAACTGATTCTCTGCAGTCTTCATGTCGAGGTTGGTTTCCAAATGAAGTTTGATTGTCAAATAGGACTGTGTGCGTATTTCAATTAATTATCTCAATGAGGGAAGACACAAGAATTCCTGTATTCCTGGATGAGGGTTCTCCTTGGAGGTCTGCAACATGAATGTGTACAATGTTCTAAGATGATTGAATCTCAATATAAAGTGGGTGGAGTAGGCTAAAGGACAGAACAGAAAGTTCCCCCTTATCTACCAAGGATACGTTCCAAGACCCCCAGTGGATGCCTGAAACCACAAATTGCACCAAACCCTGTACATACTATGTTTTTTCCAATATGTACATATTTGAGGTGCCACATTTCTTTTTCCTTCTTCACAATTTCACAGATAGAAGACTCGTTCTTACCCTAAATCTTAGCAACCTCAGCATACGATTTTTTTCTTATCAAGTCAAGAACTTGCACCCTTCATTTGAAGGAAGCACTTTATGGCTTCTCTTTGGCATATCCGAGTCACCAGCATCGCTACTCTTGCGCTTTGGGGCCATTATTAAGTGAAATAAGAGTTACTTGAACACAAGCACTGCAATACCGTGACAGCCAACCTGACAACCGAGACGGGGGTGGGTACGTATACAGCGTGCATATGCTGGGCAAAGGGACGATGCGCGTCCCAGGCAGGATGGAGCAGGACTGCGAGAGATTTCAACACGCTACTGGGAATGGCGCACAACTGAAAGATTATCAACTGTTTATGTCTGGAATTTTCCATTTAATATTTGCGGACTGTGGTTGATCATGGGTAACTGAAACTGTGGAAAGTGAAACCGCGGATAAGAGGGGCTACTATACTGAGAAACAACCTGGTCCCCCCCACCTACTCCAGCCTCTACTTTTGGGTCCCGAAGACTTCAGCCACACCTTTTCCCTGTCCTTAAAAGATGCTAAGAAAGGACAATAAGAGTGTTCTGAGCACACGTGAAAGGGCTGACTACTCTGCTAAGGCCTTCATGTATATTATTTAATGTATTCATCACATAAACCCTTCTGGAAGTGATCTCTACTGCCACCATTGACAGATGAGAAAAGCGAGGCTCAGAGGGATTGGCGTAACTTGCCCAACTTCATTCATTAAGTGCTGGAGGTGGGTTTTAAACCTTTGTCAGTAGGATGCCAAAATGTCTGAAACAAAATGCTCCTCCTGCCTTTTTTTTTTTAACTCCCTAAGGCAGTGAAATAAACTTTTGGTGGAAACAGCACAGCCTGGGTAAGCCAAAAGTATATCTGATTATGATGGTCAATACAATACACGATGATATCCATACAGACAAGGAAGAAACATGGAATGGGAGAAAAGTGGAGAAAATCTAAGAAAACTAAGTGCATTTTTTTCATCTATACTCTCTTTTTATTGACAAAAGATTGATTTTGTCACAAACTGATGATGTTAGATAATGATGGTTAGTAGTTGTCAAATTTGATGGTGGGAGCACCTGAAGTGGGGAACCGCTGTGCAGAGAAAGCATTAGGGAGCAGACAAGTGGTAGGTGGAAACTTAAACATGTTATGGGAGAGACTCTTGTAACTATGAAAATGTTATCCCTTGATTTCTGTGCAAAAATTTAGAATATATATAAATATATACAAAACTTGCTGAAGGAGCAGGTATTCTCTCATTTATATACACCTCTAAAAGTTTTCAGTCTGAATGTGAATTACATTAAAATAATAACTTTTTAATTACAAACTCAATAAATGTTACTGTAGAAATTTTAGCATATTTACAGAACATACAGAAAATTGTAAAGTATACAAAATAAACCACAATCCCATTAACATACAAAAAATTATTCATAACATTTTTACAGGCTTTTTCAGGGTTTTTTCACCCATTATAAATTTTTAAGTTATTAAATATTCTACAAGAGTGATTCTTAATGGGTACTCAATATTACATCAAACAAATGCAATCATTTACTTAATCTTTCCTCTAATGTCAGAGATTTAGGGTACTTTTTGTTTTTCATATTAAAAATACTACCATAACGAAGATTTTCAGATATAAATCTTTCTGTATGCTAAATTTCTGTAGGTTAAATTCCTAATAATGATGATGATAAAGATAAGAATAACAACAGTTAACATTTATAGACCATTTACTATGTGCTGTGCAATCTTCTTAGCATTTTACATTATACTCACAACACTAAATGCTAATATTATCCCCCTTTGATGGATGTGTAAACTGAGGCACAGAGAAATTGACTTGCACAATCACCCAACCAGTAAGTGGCAGATGACTCAGGACAAACAGGCTGGCTCCATTGTCTATGCTTTTACATGCTCTGCGTTTGAATGGTTATCCAAGTGTGATCCTCCAACCAGCAGCGGAGAATGGGTTAGAAGCATCAGAAATGCAAATTCTTGGGCCCCACCACAGATCTACAGAATAAAGTACTCTGAGGGTGTCCAGCAATCTGTGTTTTAAAATGTCCTCCAGATGATTCCAATACACATGAAAGTTTGAGAACCACTGCTGAATGCTATACAACCTCTCAGTAAAAATGTACCCCTGAATCAAAGGGTGTGACTCTCTTAAGCCTCTTGGGATACTCAATGTCAAACTGCCCCCAGGATGGGCTGCACAAACTTACTCTCCCATCAGCCACATAAGGGAGTGCCAGTACTACATGTATCATTTATTGTAATCTTTACTGATTTAGTCAAAGATCTTCCAACTAGTTTATAGGGTTCTTTAGTTAGAAAAGTTCAAGAGTGGGTAAACCTGGTGATCGCATTTGAATAGACATAAAATGGCACTTAGAACCTGTACAGAGTGCTGTATTTGACCTTACATTCTAGAGTTTTCTTCAGAGCTGGCATGTATAGTGCTTCATTTAAGATATCTAAGAACTAACTCTAGGGACACATTGGTAAGCACTTAGAGCCAAAAGAGGAAACCTTTTCCAAATTAAATATAGGTTACTAATATACTTACCTAAATTAATTAAACATAGAAAAGTCTAGGAACATTTGTCAAAACACTGAACCAGTTAGCAAATCTAATTAACATGCAGTATGGACTGTATAGTGTTTTAATTGGGGGGGAGGGGGTTGAGGCATGATGCACATGAAACTGTAATTGCAAAATTACACAAACATACACACAGACACACACTTTTCAGGGCAAAAGAGGCTGGGGTTTCATCAGATTCCCAAAGGAGGGACCATAACCCAGCAAAATGTAAGAATGATGGAATCAAAGATATGGCCTGTGCCAGAGAAACCCACTCATTTGGAAGACTAAAGAGATTTTCACTAATTGTGAGATATAATAAGTCATCTGATAACAAACTTAGAAACAAATAACATAGGAAAAGAAAGAAGAAAGGCAGAAGGGAGGAAATATAAGGCCAATGCATTTCCTAGGGAAGACTATCAGTTCATAAATGGCTGGACTGAGCAAATGTCTTCAAATTTGACAACTATTTTAAAATTAGGTATTACGGTTTCAGTTGTTCTAGTTATATGATGAATAGAGGTAAATTAGCTAAAATTCAATATAAAAGTACATGAAATATGGACACCACCAACCAAATGACTAGCCTTGTCAGCCCTCATCTAATCTCTGGAAATCATACACTCCACTCAGGCAATGTTCTGTGTAAACAGGCCCCGGACCACTTCCTGGAGACCAATAAACTCAGATGCTGGCGTCCAGCATAAAAAGACCTCTACTCACCGTACACCTCCAGTCATTTCATAGTAGAAATCCACCCTTGCTTATCCCAAAATAAAAAAATGGCAAAATGGCAAAGACACATCTCTTGGACATTTAATATCTAAGTCATAAGCCAAATCCATATAGCTCAGTATATACCTTCTATCCATTATCTCCTGATTGAAAAGCTTATGAAATTAGCAGGTGTGCACATACTGAGTTACTGTTTCCTAAATTGTACCAAGGTCTTCAAAGCTCCCACCAACAGACACAAATAAACTCTTCCTCTCTGGGTTACTGAAGACTTAAATCACTCATCTGTCAATTAGTCATATGCATCTTTTCTATAGCTTATCTTCATCTGCTTTGAAACTGTTATTGATATTTAATGCATATGTTTATTTCTTGTTCCACCCTGATTAGATTATGAATTTTATGAATGCAGGGAGATACTCAGGATATTTCTTTGTATCTTCTAGCCAACCATGGGACTATGAACATAAGATATGCTACGTTTTCATGTTAATGTTCTTTGGTAAGAAAATCATGGCCAAAGATATCCGCTCTTTGAGTGGCTCACTCAGTGTCCAACTTCCATTTCCTTAGTAGGCTGGCTGATTATTCTTCCAACCACCAATGATGCCAGAACTTATAATTTGCAAGATGCATTCAGTTAGCTGATTAGAAAGAAACTCTGCAGGTATGATGACACCTACAAGTTAATTTACCACTCCAGAAAATGCAAAACAAAGTATTAAATTGTGATATAGTTTTTTGAGGAGTAATTTAGAAAAAAATGAGGGATAATCCCTCAGTTTTGTCACTACAAAATATGAATAGAAGGTTCTGGAAGGCAAATCTTGCCACATCTGCCATTCACTAACCCAGGGATCAACAAACTTTTTCTTTTTATAAAGGATCAGATAAGTATTTTAGACTTCGTGAGCCATACATTCTCTGTTGCAACAACTCACCTCTGCTGTGGCAGGAAGAAAGCAGCCACAGATAGTAGTCAATAAGTGGACATGGCTGTGTTTCAATAAATGTTTATTTAAAAAAAGAGGTGGCAGGTGAGATTTGGTTGGATCTGGCCTTCTGGCTTAGTTCACCAATTCCTGGTATAGTCCACAGGCTTAACACAGTGCTTTGTACCTAGAACCTACCCAATGAAGGCGTTGAATGAATGGCTGAAGCAGTTTAAAATTATTTCCAGAAAGCAATCTTGGTAATTATAATTGTGAATCAGCACATTACAGAATATAATCTTGACAATTATAATTGTGAATATAACATATTCAGCTTATGCATGATGCTTTTCCCCTCTTAAAACATATTAATGATACAGGAAGTCTATACCTAAATGCACATGGCACATGCATATAATACACAGCACAAACTCTGTGTTTGTAAGACAAGTGTAAATCTAATGAGATAATCAGAATATCATAATAAAAATGCAGGTCAGTAAAGGCATTTTCACTTAGTACTTTTGGGTGCTGAATTCCTATTGAGTTGAATTGGAAATATCACGAGTAGGAGGAAAAAATGAGGCACAGTAAGCAATATTATCACAGTATTATTTATCATACACATTAGGACCAAAAATAGTCAGGAAAGAATGAGCATTATGCCATTCTCTCCCAGTCTTTAACCTTGTGAAAGGTTGTTGAGTTCGGAGAAAGGATAACAAGAGTCAATACAAGAGGCTATAAAAATGGAACTACTTCTTACCATGCAACCTTGAAAAATTAATGCTTAATAATTATAATAATAAAAGGCCACTTTTGCCCTGTTTTAGGATGTTCCATTTTATTTTATTAAATTTTTCCAAAACTCTTTCTTCCTTGGGCTCCGAGAGGCATGGCTCTGCCGTTGAAAAGCAAAAGACATTTTACGCACAATTTTCCCTCTACTAGAAAGAGGTATATTGTGCCCTTCAGTGAACATAAAATTGATATTATCATCTCTTAGTTTATATCTCACTACTTAACCTTCAGATTAAAAGTTATTGGATTTGAATGACTAAGAAGACATCATGTCACCTTCCCTTCAACGTGGAGAGAGGGGAGTTGGGGACGAGAGAAGGCACAGTGAAACAATACCAGCGGACACTTTGCCTCTTTCGACAAGCGATCATGATGCTGACAATTACTTGTGTTTGTGTGGATGATAAATTGCGTAATAAACGATGTCCTTTAAGAAACTTTGCTGAAGATGAATCTAGGTTAGGAAGGTAATTTTATTTTGGGTACAGTCTAAAAGGAGCAGTCTAAAAATAGGGATAAAAGAGTTAATTCAAAGAGAATCTTAGGGTTAGCAACTTAAAACAAAAAAATCCTATCCCATCCACAGTCAGTATTTGCACTGTCAGTTTATGTAGAAGATAACTGGAAAATATCCTCTAAGAAGGATTAAAGAAAACAGAGCTTCCTTCCCTCCATCCGCCTCTATGCAGGGCTCAACTTAAACACACAAACAGGACTTGACATCCCTAAACAGTTTAATCTATACCTCCTAAATGAGTCTTCCAATAGCACCCACTGCTTAATAATTACACTTTGCATTTTTCCAACAAAAGAAACACAACAGGCACCGCCTTCACCTTAAAAAACAAATTCATTCTAAGAAACTTGCGTCAATACAAAACCAAGACTTTATCAAAGATCTAACTCCTAGTTTTGTTCTCTAAAAGAGATAAGCCTGGTCCATGATCAATAGGAACACAAGCAGTTTATCAGCACTTCCCATGTGACTTTTGGAAGATATACTCATTAGTAACTGGCAAAGACTAAAAACGGAAAATATTCCATAATTTTAATCTGAATAAACGTATTCAAACAAAATAGTGAGTTTTAGTGATGTAAGAGGGTGTCTTTTTTTAAACAACATTCTTAAAAAAGGACGTTTCCAAAATAAGTCCGTCCCTTATTTACAAATTGTTTGTGGTTTCTTCATCATATCACAACAACCAACCGGCGACAGGTAAGAAAGGAGCTTGGGTTCTCCTCCTGACCCTCTTCTCTTCTTGTTCCATGGTGCCCCCATTTTTCCAGTCATTCAGATTGGAAATCCCGAATCATCCTTCGTAATTCCCACTCCTTGATGTTGTCACATTTCCTAATTCAAAGGGCCCTGTTGATTTTCCACTACTGCCCAACACTCTCTCCTGATCCAGGCCTTCCTTTCTCTTCTATTTCATTCATTCACGAAGAGTCTTTCAAAGAACCGCTCTGTGTCAGGTCCTGTGCTCTGTGCTGGGGAATGTCAGGGACTGCGGAAGGCCCACCTCTGGCCTTGCAGGGCTTACAGTTGATCAAAGGATTATTCAAATGTAGGAGGAGAAATGCAGGGAACGAGGTGGGTTAACAACAGGGGCCCTCAATTAAATGAGGTGAAGGTTATTGCCCCATTGCTAAATTCGGGGCCAACCACAACAGTCTTGTCACTGCTATTAACCTCTCAGGGTCTCTCCTTCCAAGGCAGGCCAGGTCCAACCTTCTAATTCACCTTCAGTACACCTCCTCTTATGTGGCTTTTCTTCTCTGCTTAGAAACCTACTCTGGCTTAGAAATCCGAGCCTCCCATGAGCTGAACCCACCATACCTTCTAACCGCCTTCCCACTGCCCCCATAGTTACTGTTAAGGCTCTAGCCAAATAAACTCCAAGTTATCCTCCCATGCTGTCCCACATTTCCTTACTCGTGGGAGTGCATGATAAATATTAGTTAAATGAAAGAATATGCAAACAAATGAATAAATGAAATTTCAAGAAATCCAAAGCTAAGAAACAGAGTTAATACTTGTTTTCCAGTATATCGCTTTTATTAGCTCACCTGGAACAAAGCTGAGACCAGCCCAGTATGTGAAATTCTCTTGTAAGAGAATTTTCTTGTAAGAGAGGGAAAAAAATATATAGTTGTATTTCTATGAACCAAATCAAACACAGTATTTAGCAAAGAGTCTCTGGAATGTTACAAGTAACACTTCATAATTACAATAGATTTGAGTTCAAAGACCAAGTGATGAAAAGAAACTTTCTAATACGGGGTTCAATTCCCTATATAAACTTCCTTCTCGTTGCTCCATCTACCACTTGCATTTATATTGCTATTCTACTTTGTCATAAAAGCAGTCACCTTGTAACCCTTTTTATCAAGTAATCTATGCACTACCTAAAAGTCCACTAGACTCCATCAGGCGAGCTATAGGTTTACATTACACAAACACACCAATTCTGCCGTCTCAGCACTAGTTGTCAATAAAAGCAAGCAGTTGCAAAACAGCAAAGTCGGCTCCTCGCCTTCACAGAACAGATAGGAACCTGCCAGTTTTGCAAAACAACTCTTTGCAATCACTGAAGCTAATCTGTCAACAAATTACCATTAAAGTCATACCTCCTGAAAGTTCAAAAAGAGATTTCTGATTAGACAAGAGACAGAGTATTTTTTTTATTATTATTATTAGCTCACAGGTCAGGTCTTAAAATTACTTTCTCAAAGTAGTGACGCTTTTGCTTAAAGTCAAGAGGGTACACTTCACTCACAGTGAAATGTGGCATCTGGGTTTCTATTACCACGCTCTCTTATGTACACGGCTCTTTTTTCTTGTTTCCCGTGCCATCTTAATTTTCAATGGAGAGATTAATGACACACAACTGTTTAGTAACCAAAACTTGAAAGAATTTCATACAAGGCTCACATCACATGTTACATAAATCTTTGACAACAATATTTTGATGGAAGACAGGTCTAAACTAACAGAGTAGAGAAGTAAATTTAGCATTCAGGGTGAAATATGCCTTTTCCAGAAATAGCCACAAAAGGAACTGAGAAAAAGTGGGAGTTTGTTATTGTTGTGGCTGCTTTTTCTTTGTCAGAATTATCTGAATTCCTGTCTCAGTTTTGTTTCAATTTGTCTGTATGGTTTTCACTAACATTTTGGTGGCATTGATTCCTACAAAATATTTTTGACCATCAATATTTTCTATAATATTTGAATTCTACATTGCCTCCAAAAAGAGTATTTGTTGGGAGAGTGATTCCTTTAAAATTATAGCTTGGGTTTTCACTTACCAGTGAAGGAAGGTGCTAGCCCCAATCACAGCGCCCAATCCCATAAGGGCACTCAATAAATACTGATAAGATCTTCTATGCTCCCTTCTGGAAGCTTCTCTTTTAGGACACAGAAATGCTGACCATCTTTTGCCTTCCAATGGCATCAAAAGACCCTCCTTTCAGACACAGTTCCTGGTAGCTACAATGGGAAAGGCCACTTGAGAGCATTCCTAAAAAGTTTATAAGCAATCTCTTTCAAAGAAAAAAGGTAAGGGTGAACTGGCCCTTGCCATCCAGTCTTGGCACCCCTAGATCCGCACCTAATCACCTGGGCCTCCCTCTGCAGAGTGAGAAACAAGGCAAAGGAGGGTCACTGGAATTTAATATGGTCCCCCAAAGGAATCTGGGTAAGAATGAGAAGCAAAGGGATGACCCTTTCATATGAGCTTATCACCCATCCAAACACTGACAGCTATTTCTTCCAGGCATTGTTTTTCACAGAGGCAAAGGTGGAAATGTTGGCAGGACCACCTCCTTCTTCTGCTCATTATTAACTAGTAATTTCAGTAACAGTGTGTTGATTTAATACACAATGTATACAGTGTAGGTGTTGACACTTTGGTCATTATAATTCTGTTTCTCATGTTCAGAGGACCCCGGGATATATACTCATGATTCTCCCAAGTTCCTCTGATACTGTATTTTCTACATCCCCTTTGAATGTCCATAACTGACCCTTTTCTTGAGTCCTATCACACTCATCCTATCTCTCGGAGCTTCTCTGATCCCGTGGAATGACTAATCTTTTATCTCCTTCAATGGCTCACTGGCAAATTCAACCCAATGGAGCCTCTTCATGATTTTTCAGAAGCTCCCTATCTTTTCTCTCTCTCTTACCTCTTTAATAGTCATTCAACATTTCTCTCTTTCTTTTACATTATTAACATGAAACATGTAGCACTATTTATTGGGCCAAAAGATCCAATACCTTAAGCCAAATGTCAAAGAAGCCAAATGAAGTAAATACTTCACACTCTCTAAAGGATATATGTTCAAATTCTATACATAATTTATCTTTTTTTATGTCTTTCTCATGGACTACCTCTAAACTGCCCACCTCATATAAAACGACAGCCACACCTCAAAACCACAGCAACCAAAGCTCTCCCTATACTGATTTGCAGACAATAAAACTGCCAGGTGGTACCAAAAAAAAAACCACCCATCATTAAATGGAATGTTGTTAAGAAATAACTGTTTTATTTAACAGCTATTCATTTTTATTGAATAAACATTTTCTAGTATGCATTCTGTTAATTGACCTGACAGCATATGCTGTATATGGAGAAACTTCTAAACATTATGCTCTATGTAATATGCTTATCTGAAAAAGCTCTCATTTGCAGCAATATGGAAATAAAATTCTGCTTTCTAAAATTCAAGACTTTTAAAATGCATTAATCCACACAGTTTATGAAATTGCTCTGGACATTTTAAAATCTTTTCTTTAAGAAAAAAACTCTAGTAATTGGTAATAGTATTTGTTGCTGAGTTTCATAATGGAGTAGTGCATATCCAATACAGAACTTTTACAGACCTAGAAATGGGGCAGGCATAATAGGAAATAAAAAGCAGTTATGGTATCGGGTAAAGAATTACTGAATGGCTAAAAGAAAATGTTCGGAAACTCTATCAAATTATATTATTAGAAAACTTTTGTTATAATAGTTTCATGGCCTAGATATAAGTAGAGTCGAAACATCACGGAGGTAATACATTTAGTTATGAGGAAGAGAGACAGTGAGTGTGTTGGCGGGCTCCTCCAGCTAATGGCAGCACCTCTCCTTGGCTGATGGCGTCTGAGTGATGATGGCATCTTCCAGACCAGAACCACCAACTCCACTGCCTAGAGGGCACCCAGCCATGCTGCTGGGTGGGAACTAGGGCAGCCTGGAGGGCTGCAGGCTCCCTGACTTGAGAAGCAATTCATCTCCCAACAAATGTTGCTCTTGTAGGAATACTGGCCCAGGGTTACCAGATCTGCTTTTTCAAGAGAAGATGGAAAAGCCAGATTTCCCCCATTTTTCTAGGTTGTCAACTATGTAATTTTTTTTTTTAACAATTCTGTTTGGACCCAATTTAGCCAACCTATAGACCAACCCAGCACAGAAGTCACTCACTCTATAGCGAATCTTTGTGAAAGCTCTCCATTCTGAAACCGTACTCTCTATCATCTGTAATCATCTTTGCTAATATGGATCAAACACAGAAAGGCTTGCACTTATTTAAGTCCTGTACTAGGTAAAAATTCTATATCATCATCCCTACATCATCAACGATTGTACTGGTGCAACTGGAAAATCCTATGACATTCAGTTTCACACACAGCATAATTAACTCATTTTTATACCAAGCCCTTTTAAGCCAGATCTTTTTGTTCCTTCGACTCCTAACATATTTTACAGTTCTAATTCTCTTCCACTGTCCTACATTAATCAAAGCTGTAACCCCTGTTTTCTTTGTACTACAGAATCAGAATGTGCCCCTGGCGAGGAATGGGGGAAAAGTCAACAGGAATTAAATTTCAGTGCAACTGTTTACTCAACTGTGGCCTGCAGTTATTGAAATCGTATCCGTGGTTTTGTGTGACGACTGCGGTAATGAATTCAGCATGGCTGTGATTTTCTCACTGCTGGTATTCTCACTTCAAGTAAAAACCTGTAGAATAAAAATGACGAAAACGACCCCAGTCCATCAGGTTGACGCTCAGATTTCTCCAAACTGTTTGATTGTTGCCGTTTTCAGTCTGGAAGAAAACTCTGATAACTCGAGTCCTGTGAAACTTTTCCAATCCTGTAGTTTTTTTCTTGTTTCACCTACCGATTTTCTTTTCCCCCAACAACCTGTTAAGGGCTTCATCATACACTTAGGGGCATCAAACAGCTGTCAGTATTTTATTTTAAAAGACTGAAAAGGCCTGCCAAAAACAATATGTGGGGGTTTAGCCATAATGATAGACCCAATTGCTTTCTTTCTTCCCAAAACATATCAATGGCAGATAGAAATAAAATTGTTATAAAAATACTTAAAAAGAGTTGTGAAGTACAATCAAAAGGTAGTAACCTTTATATCAATAACCCATAACAAAATATTTTCCAAAGTGGTCACGGCAAAGTCAAAGAGGGTAGGCATGAATAATGAATTTTGCTACTGATGCTTTTTTAGGAAGATGGTGTTAAAATGCACTTTACAACTTTCTTCTGTGAGGCCAATTTGCTGCTGCTGTTAATGGGGGTAGGTGTGGTTGTATGTACGTGTAGATGGTATATACATAAAGTTTCTGCCTGACTTATTACTTTGAGATAGTGAATAATTTTCAGTTCTTCAAATAAAATTCAGGACAAGTTAATTTCCCTTTTTTAATTAATGTACTTTAAATAGTAATTATTTGAGGTCCATACCACTTTGGCAATAGCCCCATCTCAACTGCTCCATAAAGATATAGTCAATCTTGGCCTCTGTACGGTAAGGGCATAGAAAATGGCACTCCAACATACCAACTATTAATTCTCACTATAATCATCAGTGCCTAAGAATGCCACATAAACAAATACATGGATACCTTCTACCATTTACTGATAGGTTTTGCTAATAATCTCATTGGTTAGAACTTAAATGCACAAAGTTTATATACAACATACATGTAAATTCCAGCTGACGTGATGCGCAAGGTGCAGGCACAAATGGGTTTGGGCTATTAATGAAAGAGAGAGCAAATCACTTAAACGAAGTCCTCTGAATTAAAACCTTAGCTTGTCCATCAGTTTCCTTTTTTCTCTCTGTTGTATCTTTCCCTCAACAGGTTCCATTTTCTCATGTTTGTTCCACCAACTTCTAATAGACTAACAATCTAATGATGCCTTATAGTTTAAAAAATTGTTAGCAAGGAGAAAATAAAACAAACTTTGAAGTCTGTTAAAGGCTATATCCCTAATATAAGAAGGGATTCCCTTTGCTTCCTGGATACAGATTCCAAGAAAATGGTTTGAGAAAAGGTTTGCCTTTCTCTTCCCTCATCCTCCAACAATCCATTTCTTTCAGAAAGGCCCAAAGATGTCTCATTCTTTTTTCACCTTTTTCCAAATGGCACCATAACTATGTATTGAATAAACGAATCAAGGACTAAAACGGAACAAAAACCATCCATTATCATTAACAAAAACTAATAATATTTCCTGATTCCAAGAGAGGTTGGAAAAACAATGCCTGTCTTCAAGCAAATGTTATTTACTTAGTTGAATTTTCATCAACACTTTGGCCACACAACACCATTTTCTGGGTCACCTGTACCACCTGGAAATATTTTACCAGCCACTCACAGGTACCCACTTACATGCCTACAAAGAATATAACAGGAATGAGTATGTCCCAATATATGTGCATTTCAGGGAGCCACCAATAAGACATATAATTCAAAACATTAATAGGATTTAGCCACATACCAACTGTCAAACGTATACAAGAAACATATGTAAGTGGCCCATATCTCTATGTTCCCACAGATAGCAGGAAGCAATTTCTTACACTGATGCCTGTGTTATTGATGTTTTGCCTGTTATTTACCCAATTCTACCTGTAATTCTATTTATTTCTCCTCTTCTTATTCACCTACTGTTTTCTCTCTTATATCTCTTATTTCTCTTTTACCCCTTATCCCTTATTTTATTTTCTTCTTCACAAGGCTTCATAAGCCTATTTATTTATTCATTTTTAATT
This sequence comes from Tapirus indicus, assembly GCA_031878705.1. Lineage (NCBI taxonomy): Eukaryota > Metazoa > Chordata > Mammalia > Perissodactyla > Tapiridae > Tapirus > Tapirus indicus. The sequence goes on from CM062920.1 coordinate 67,861,067, forward strand.
CAAGCATTGGGAACCATTTCTCCAAAGACGAATTTTATTCCAAATAGTTAAAACTTTAGGCTGACACATTAGGGGCTGGGAGGGAGTGGCCAGGGGTCCACTCAATCTCTTTCCTAACAACCTCTCTCCAAGAAGGGACTTCCAAGACTTTGAACTCCCAAAGACTTGAGAATTCGTCTCTTAAGCCAACCAGCAGGACCATAGTGCACTGGGGGGCTTAAAAGATACTGCTCCCAGTCAGACATACAGGGGAGCATAAAACATCCCCAGTGGTGAAGTGCAAAACGAAGCAGTGGAATCTGCACACCCCACCCTCCGCGGCCCAAGTCCAGGGCACAGTACCTGCTGCTGCTGCACGTGGGCGAGGTCCGCCGCCCCGACGTCCCCGGCCGGCGTCTCTCCGTTGGACCGCCCTTCCCGAAGGCTGCCACACTCTAACAAGTGGTTGCCGCCACTGGACCCATTCTGGATGGCTGAACCGTTACTTTTTGTCTCAGTCCCAGATTCTTGCATCATGACTCAAAAACCTGCTAGAAGGATTTTCAGGAGGGAGCGGGGGAGAAAGAAAAAAGCAGCTGTTAAAACAGTTGTTGTACATAAGGAGAAGGGCCCTGCCTTACGTGTTGCCAATATCTGTAAACAGTTGTCATTTTCTCTCACTCAGTGTATCCCTCATTAGTGGTCCAGTCGCCTAGTTTTTGAGTATGAAACTGTGGGGCCAAATTCAAGTTTTAGTAGAAACGTTTTAAATGTTATCTTTTTCTTCTTAGAAAAAATAAACATTTTCAGGTGAACCTAGAATTTATGGTTCAATTTCTGTGATTAAATCAGGATGTTTTGCTTGAAAAACCAGTTAAGTCATTCTATACAGCATATTAGGTTTAATGTAATTTTTGGATGTGTAGATCTGTGTGGTGATGTTATACTCTTGGAGAAATCGTCACCTTCAGTCCGTCAGGAGGCCCCCTCAGAATGACCCCTGAGGTCATTCATACTCAAAACCCTTACAGTCAAAAACCAAAAGCATTTTAAAGATCCGTACTCCTTGCAATCACTCGGGTAGTGAAACTCTTCAAATTTGGCCATTCCAATGACAGGCCACTTTTAGGGAAAAAAAAGAAGTTCCCACTGGGGGCCGCCCAGTGGCGTAGCGGTTTCGTCCGCGCTTGGCAGCCCGGGGTTCGCCGGTTCGGATCCCGGGCGCCAGCCGACGCACTGCCTGTCAGCCATGCCGTGGCGGGGTCCCATATAAAGTAGAGGAAGATGGGCACGATGTTAGCCCAAGGCCAGTCTTCCTCAGCAAAAAGAGGAGGATTAGCAACGGATGTTAGCTCAGGGCTGGTCTTCCTCACCAAAGGAAAAAAAAAAAAAAGTTCCCACTTTTCAGAAGCTAAACAAATTCAGACTCTCTTATGGTTAAAATTGTCATGAGAAATCCTATTCCAAGTTAGGTGTTTCTCATGCTGGATTACTAACCTCTAGTTTGGTTTAAGGCCTAAAAGGTCTAGGCCTTGTTCTATTTATTTTGGAGAAAATCTTGCCCACACAGACCAAAGAAAAGGTCTGAATTTGAAAGTACTATATGTCTAACAAAAGAAATATATACTGCAAGGTGAGTAGTGAGAGAAAATGCCTACGTGTAAATACATTTCGCATTCCGCCTGGTTACTCTCTAGGTACCAAATAGTTATCCCAGGGTGTCAATTCAGTTCTCACTAAAGGTGTCCAATTATGACAAAAGACAGATAATATTTGCTAATATCAATTGTTACCATCTATTGATCACCATATGTCATGCCAGTCCCTACTGCAGGTGATTTGTATATATTTTCCAATTTATTTCTGATGACAATTGCTATCCCCAGTTTGCAGATAAGAAAATTAGGGCTCCATGAGAGTTATTTTATTTGCCCAACACAGACCACAGCCAGTCATGGTGGAATCAGGATCTGAGCAAGTTCAGTCGGATGTCAAAGTTCTTAACCACGTGTTTTCTTAAAGTTGAGGAGCAGTGGAGGCTAAACAATGAAAATGGCAGGGTCATACTCCAAGTTGATAGACTAGGACTTCAAAAAGGAAAAACAACCACCACTAACGGAAGTTGACAATTCAAACATCAAAGCTGAGAAACGCCTGAATAATTAAGACTTTAATGTGAAATACCAATCTCAGATAAAAGGCAGAAAACTTTTAACACAAATTTTTTTTGAATCATGGAAAGACATATGTACAACCAGTGCTACAGATTTCTCCCCTCACATGAAATATGTGACAACAGGGAAATTTACACAGTCTGGACATCTATAGAGGAGGCTGCTGTCTTGCTAGAAATTGGTTTAAGTCTCTTTTCTATAGACTTGCACAAAAACCAAATGGAAGAATTAAAAGCAGAAAAATTCACATCTTTCCTCATTTCCTTTCAGGGCATAGTATGACCCAACTTGAATACAAACTTCAGAAACCCAGAAGACATATTTTTAAAGTTAATCCAATTCTGAAGGGGATTAAGAATGGCATTTTTTGTTAACAGGTGGGAAACAAACTCAGAAACAACAGCTGATTCAGTCTTGTTTCTTTAGATCAGACTTTCCAGTAATTATAGTCCTTTAACAATTGCATTCATATCCTTACTGTCTCCAGAGTAAGGAATCTATCAAAAAACAACTAAAACTTTCTCTAAGATACAAGAACTGGGCAATGCAAGTACCTTGTCCATCACCAAAAAAAGAATCAATTTGTGAAATCTAGGTATTTTTTCCCTAATGTTCTATTTTCAGTTCCACAAACTTGCCCATGTGTATAGAAACTAGGAAAAGACAGTGTTTAGGTATTTAAGGGAGAGAACAGTTGTCTTAGAGCAGGTAGCAAGGAAACCCATTGAATTATTAGGATATGTCACAAGCAAACTTAAAGAAAAAACCACAAAAAAATTGTTTTTACCTTCTGGAAAGCCTATCCATACACATCAGGACTTGGACCCCCAAAGGACAAAAACATTGCCTACACATAAAATCTATACCTGCCCCCAGAATGGGGCATATGTAGCCAAATACCCTGTCCTCATGGAACAGAGCTGCAGGTAGAAGGCTGCTTTCAAACCATGTGCCCACTGGGACTCCAACCTGAACAGGTGTCTTAGAGACGGGCCCTGCTTCTTTCCTTGGTTCGACACCCCTGTGGTGGGTGGAGGAAAAACAATCTCCAATCCACAATTTGATGAGAAGGTTTTGCTCCATGTAGTTCCAGAGAAGACTGCCAAGTCCTTCAGTACAAGTTTTGCAGGCACCAGGCCAAGCAGCTTGGCTTGCGAATCAGGTTTGTGAGAGTGCAGGCTTTGGGACCAAAATTGCATAAAGGATTATTTTGGTCTGAAGATGTCCTTAATTAGTCAAGTGCTAACAGTAGTATGTAGGTTGGAAGCTTTAAAATTTCCCATAATCTCCCACACCAATCAGGAGAAAACAGCTTTTTGAAAAGCACATGTGAAAAATTAGGAGTATCGATGTCTAAGAACATTTCTAACAATATCTGGGCTGGCACTATTTCTTTCTATGGAATGTTCCAAGCCATTTAATAAGCCTTTATATCGGTATCATGCCTCACAAACTACAAAGCCCTCTGTTGTACTTTTCAAACTCATAACAAGTCTATGAAGGAGAAAAGGCAGGTGGTGTTATTCCCATTTTACAGATAAGAAAACCAAAGCTCAGTAGGTTAAGGAATCGACGCAGCCATAATCATTCCCCATTTCAGACATGAACTTGTCCATTCAATAAATGACAGAGAATTTCCAATTTGCAAAGTCGTGTGCAAGGTGGTGAATTAGTAAATCAATGACAGGAAAACTAAGTAATTCCAGGAAAGACAATAATGAGGGTGACAGGTAGACAAAGAAAAGCATCTAAAATACAAAGATGACAGTGTCAGCATTCTTTAGCAAACAACTCTATTTGTCTTTTTCTATTGCATTTCACCGTTTTGGAGTCATCTGAAAGCAAGTCAATGTGGACGAGAGGCATCTGTGCTGACATAGAACACTGCACCCTTTTTTCTTAGAGGGATCTTGCCCATACACTCAGTTTGTGTAACCTCTACTTCCCCCTGGGATTCCCCATGACCAATGAACTGCTTTGCTCCGTGACACGTTGAGAACAAGAAACGATGCACGTCATCCAAAGTGCCTGAATATGAAGGCAAGCGCCTGGCGGGCGTGGCCACCTCGTACCCACTAACAAGTCCTTTGTCCAGGAAGGCCAAGCCTTCCTCTGGCTTCCTCCGGCTTCCGCACGTGAGCTGGGCCTGCTTAAATCACATATGATCCATCCAACACAACCCTACGAATGCTCATGCTGCAATCACATGGTTGTCAGAAAGCTTACAAAAGCCAAAACGGCCCGCTTCTCATCTTGCTTGGAAACATTACAGAGCTACTGATTTCAAAAGATCGATTTTTGTGCTGGAGGGACTTGTAGAAAAGGATAAGAACTGAGTTTAGCATGCTTATTTATTATTGTTGCCAACAGAGCTGCTCTCTGGATGTATTCTGGAAAATTCATAATGTCCAGGCCAATGTATTTATAGTAAATTAAAGCAATGCTTTATTATTATGATTATTTCCTTGGTTACAGTGTTGATGCTGAAAATTTAGGGAAAATAAAGCCCTTGTTATCATGCTTGTGAAAAATTTTAAGCTAACAAAAAGTTCAGTCTTGATTTCAGGGCAGTTAATTAAGGTTGACCAAGTCAGGCAGAAGTAAATTAACTTGGCTGATCAATTATTTATATGAAGCAGAATAAATGCCCTTAAAGAACTTGGTCTGCTCATGAAAGGATGTGTAAATTAAACTAAACATAGTTTTGTAAAATATATTTCTACTTCTATGGGGAGAAGAGAAGAAAAGTTAATGGTAAAATCACTTTTAGGAAAATGATTAGAGTGATTATATGTCCTCCCCCATCCAAAAGGAGATACCTTCTTTCTCATTGTTCATCCATGTGCAAGGAAAGAAGGAAAATGGCATGCAATTTTGAAGAGTTAACAGAAGCTCTTGGAAAAAAAGGAAGGAAGGAAGGAAGGAAAAAAGGGAGGGAGAGAGGAAGGGAAGGGAGGAAGGGGGTTGGGATGAGAGGGAGGGAAGGAGGGAGGGAGAGAAGTAGAGAGAAAGAGAGGGACTCTAAGAGTGGAGAGACTATGTGAATTTTTGGTGTGTGTGTGCATAAGGAAGACTAGCCCTGAGCTAACATCTATTGCCAATCCTCCTCTTTCTGCTGAGGAAGATTTGCCCTGGGCTAACATCCATGCCCATCTTCCTCTATTTTTTATGTGGGACACCTGCCACAGCATGGCTTGATAAGCAGTGCATAGGTCTGCGCCCAGGATCTGAACCCGTGAACCCTGGGCTGCCACAGCAGACAGCACAAACTTACCTACTACGCCACCCAGCCGGCCCCCTTTGTGAATTTCTATAGTTTAGAAATATTGGTCATGTGGCTCTTACTTCATCATCAGTTATACTCCATGCAGAGTTTGCAGATGGCACAAGAGTTAGGGTGGGAGTCAGGCCAGCTCTAGTCCTAGAAGAAGTACTCTTTAAACTACTCACGTTGCATCATGAAGATTCAAAATCCTTAACAATTGTGTTCATGCAGTTCAGAAAAGAAAAAAAAAAACTTGTCTGCGTTAAGATATAAAGCACACATGTACTTCCGGGGCTCATCAGGTAAATGAACTGTTCCCTTTAAATGTGCAAAAGGTATACCTGGCAATAGAAAACACCCAAAGGAGTTTTAAGGAGCAAGATGCAGCCAAGGGGATTTTCCCCCCTAGCAGGCAAACAGCAGGGTGGCCTGGGACACTAAACCAGCTCCACCCTCTCACTCCTCTGGTGGGTGTTACTCCCATTCAAAATAGACAGCAACCAAGCAACAGGAAGCATCCGGATGCAAGTCAGAGCCTCTGAAGGGAGTGCCACAACAATGGAGCTTCACACTTCTTAGTGTGCGGCACGTGCTTTTCAGTTGTTCACCCCTCACCTGGCAAGATGCTATGGGGCAGGTGACAGTGAGGAGATGAAGGGCTGGTAGAGGGGATTACAAATGAAACTTAGGGGCTAAGGAAGCGGGTGAAGAAAAGGCATGATGGAGGGGCTGCAATTGGCCCCGAGATGCTGAATCGGCTTACAGGTGGGGGTTCCAAAGCAAACTCTTAAAGAAAAACATGGGGAGGAGGAAGAACATAATAAGAGAAACAGAGTAACAACAGCTGATTCTTTTCTCATCTGCGATGACTGCCACAAGTTGTGAATGAACCTTTCAGACACCACAGTCGGTCTATCCACTTCTCCCACTGGTGGGGGTTCCTATTTCATGGAAAGACCATCCAAGAGCCAAATTTAGGAGGAGAAGCCAATGTGCTGACTGTGTTACGAAGGCACCATCTTCCAATACTAAATTTTCATAATTATAACAGAAAGGCGTAAATTTTCTAATGCATGGCAGTTCAAAAAGTAATCAAGGGAATGAGCCGGAGGGCTATTTTAATGTATGCAAAGCTAGTGACCCACAGTAAATGGGAGGTAAGCCACAATGAATGCAAAGTAATGCACACATGCTGAAGTCCTGGTCTGATGAGGGACGGCTAAAATTAACACCCAATTAATTTCCGAATTGACAAACAAATGAAACCCATAAATCTACTTTCTCATTAATTTTCTTGTGGTATAATTTAAGGCAGTAATATGAGGGCAAAAACTGAGCATTATCCATCATAAATATCAAAAAGATAGCACTGTAACACCATAAATTATGCATATTACCTGTTGTTAAAAATGATTTATGTATTATCAACATTATCGTGCACTGTAGATGTCTAGGATCTATCTTTAAAAATCTGGAATTTCATTTAGCACTTAGGAAGAAAAAGTTCAGGAGCAATGAAATTGTCAAAAGCCATGTTAAAAAAAAAGCGGCCACTTATTTAGCCATAGGGGAGATTAGGGCAAAATTGGAATCTTCCCAGATCTTAGGTCAGTAGAGGTTGAGAATATCATGGAGGTGACGGGCTGGGCCTCTCAGGGGAGGAGAAAGAAATCAGATCTGGGAGCACCCCTCCTAGAAAGCACTGGCATACCTGTCCTAAAGGAGCTACGCATCTCTTGCCTTCGAGAATGCAGGAAATGCAGGGCTTGGTGCTGGAAAGGCACAGGTACAGGCAGGATACCTGAGTGCATCTCAGGGCGAGAACCTACAGATGCGGGGGACTCAGGGGAGCAAGGAATCCTCAGTTGGTGAGAAGTTTGGGAGGAAAATTACGTTCACTGTTAATAATGTAATATGGTAGCTCTCTTACCTTTATAGTTCAAAGGAAAAAAAGAAATAGGAACTAGTTTGTATTTATCAATTAAATCAGAAGTACTTTATATTTATCAATTAAATGTAAGAAGCAGCATTCAGATTAAAATGATTTCCTTCTACACCTCTCCACCTCCATTTGTTTAAGAATTAAAAAAAAAATCCTTTATCTCGAACTTTACTTTCAGGCACGCCTTGCACATAATAGGAATTTAATACATAATTGCTGAATTTTTAACTAAATGATTAAATGACAGAAAAATCCAAGTCCAACCTCTCAATGGAATGAGATCGGGGGCTTGTGCTAGCCACCACCTTTTATGTTCCTACTTTTAAAATACTCTATTTCCTGTACTTCTTTGGAATGACTAAACGTTTTGGAGTTCTGAAACTCAGAAAATAACTTAAGCCATTAAATCATTTTAAGTCTTAACAGAAGTAGGATTGTGCCAGTCATTGAAATGTACAGATAATCAAACAACGAAAAACTCTACCAAAACCCATGGTGAAAACACTTATTTAATAAACGTAAGGACAATTCAGATGGACTGGAAATGGTAGAGAATAGGACGTTTAATTTTCCATGTAATTCATGACTCAGAATAGAGTCACTGGAATAGGGTGCAATAAAATGATGTTCCTAACAAAAAGATGGTTTTCCTTCTCCACCAGACTTTCAAGGTGAAGACAGGAGACTTCATATTTCCAAGGAAAAAGGCATTTCTAAATTCCAACATTGGGGTAGCAATGTTGTTCTGAGAAATTGTCTCACTCTTACAACCTGTCTTAATCAAATTTTCCTGGACACTGTGATCTTTTTTTACAAGGCATCAATGAATGCGGATAATAGGCATCCCACTGTCTCAAAAGTTACAGATGTCTAATTTATATTTTCAGAATTCCAGCTACTCTTGGTCTTATTTTCCTTCTCTCCCAGTAGACAAGAGTTCAAGTACTGTAATCATAGCAACTGGGGGCAAACTACGGAAGTTAGAGAGAAGCCGCTCTAGGAAACAGAAGTACAAAGGAGAATGCATCCCCACTCCCTGGCACATTAATCCAGACGAGCTCAAATAATTAAACAGAGACCAAAAAGGAGGTTTGCCAATCCAGTCCTAGGCTGTTTGCTTTGCCACAAGGAAGCTTCTGAAGCTTAGGGTTTGACAGGGCCAGGTGTTCCAGGGAGCTTAATTAAAATGCATTTTTACAGAACAAAATAGATTTTAAGTTTGAGAACTAACAAACCCTGACAAACTTTAATCATTTGAACATTCAAACAGCTGAACTCGCACAAATAGCCTGGTGGAATAAAGTGACCAACAACCAGTTCAGAATATTATTTTTTCATTTCCATATTCTATACAGTTTAATATACACGGGACCAGGTTCTTAACATCAATTAATGACTGGCATGTTCGATGACACACTTCACGTATCTCCCGCTTCGCCTCCAGCCCCTAACCGCTCTGGTGGCCAGAGTGAACAATATGTTCATAGCATCATGGAGACTTCGTGAATGCAGGCCATCAGAAGTCTGTTGCTGACACTTCTCCCTTATGTGAAAGGGACAATTATTTAATTTTATCCTTCAAAAACTCCAATATGCATATACGTATTTCCCCCTGACAAGTTGCTCTTACAGATAGATGAGCAGGCTTCTTCTGATATAAAAGACTATCATTTGTTGAAGGTCATGACTCCTCGGCCTCCACCCTCACCCCAGTCAGTGTTGTATCCTTGTACTTTACAGCAAGTGCCAGGAGACCCTGCCTGGTATTGAAACACGAGGCAAATTCAGAAACAGCAACAAATTCAGAAACAGCAACAATGATTCAAAAAACAAAAAACAAAGATGATGTGAGCTGAGTTTTCTCTGCTGTTTGCAAAACACGACAAAGGACAGGCTAATGTTTGGTCTTAACTAACGTGATTCCCAGTGTACAAAGGATGGGAGTCACACACGCCAAGCTGAATAAAGAAACACAATGTCTGCTTGACTTAATTAGAAATGATACAATGCATAAACTCATTGTAAAATGAGACAGGTAAGAGTAACAGGTAAGAATAAAAACAGTAGCTTTTAAAAATACATAATGTATATTAAATGTGTGGCTTCCTCCCAGATAAGATGTATCCATTTCTCTCACAGAATATTTATTCAGAACACATCAAACTAAAAGTTAATCTCCCCTTTTCAAAGTTGACAGAGTACACGCATCACATAGGATCATACAGAGCCCACACAACACAATGCACACACAATAATACAAAAATCCAAGGATTGTACCTTTCGAAGGTGACTGCCTTCTTCATAGCACTAGACTTTTTCTCCTAGACCTTCTAAGTCCTTGTTTGTTCCACAAAGAGTTTTCTAGCCATCTGATGTTCTATTACTGAGCTAGTGGCCTTTCAGGAGAGCTCTCTCCCTTCTGAAGAAAGCAAACAACTGCATAGATATCATTACACTAAGGAAATCTCTTAGAAAAACCAAACAACTTGCTAATCTCTCCAGCCCCTTCATCCAAGCAAAAGATAAGAAAAGCAAACCTAAGTCTGTTTCAACCACATTCCAGGGACAAGTTCCCCTTTTTCTTTCGTTATCAAAATTCTAGCATTTAAGTTTTTTTTTTATGTGGGAGTGTGTGTTTTTTAAAACAGACCTTGCAGGATAAACTGCTGCTCAGACCCGCAAACAAAGCAATATTTGTTTAATAACGATTGCTGCCATGGGTACAGTAAACAAGGGGCCCAGCATTTGTGTTTATGAACAAACACATCATCTTACAAGAGCAATTTAACATTAACCAGGTGGAATAATCAACAGATTTCATAGGTGACACCAGGGGCAGGACTAATGTAAACAGAACTGGGGAGGAGAAAGGGGCCACTCTTCGGGAATCAAGGTCGAGGTAAATGCATTACAGAGTAAACAGCTGGGAAGAAGGCAAGATAAACAAACAGTCATTCTTCTGACATTTAGAGAGGCAGAAAGGTTGTATGTTACATAGATCAGCTGCTGACCACCATGAAATCAAACCAGTTGGAGACCAGGCCTGCTTGTTTGCACAATGCCATGTTTGCTTATAAACAACAATTTGCTGTTACCAACCTCGCATTACTCATCATCATATAAGCCAGAGTGAATCAAGTAAAATCCGGTTAACTCCTTACTGGTGGCATTACTTAGAAATAAAAAAGCATGGCCCCCTAGAAGATAAAAGAGGTCACCCCCAAATAAGGCAAACAGAGCTCAGTCAACACCCTTTTATTTCCTGGTTTGTAGATAAAATTAAAGCGTCCACATGGTTTAAACTGCGAAAGGTTGGATCTGGTAACAGCTTTAAAAGACTGTTTTCACACTTGAGTAACTATGCATTCATTTCCTGGGCTCATCTTTTATCAATGAAATATATGGGTCAAATACAGACTTGGATCTTGAATGTTTTATCTAGAAAGAACACCCTGATGTTCCTTTCTCCCCAAGTTTCTTGTTCCAAAACACCTTTAAGTGCACTGGGTCCACAAACATATGGACTTACTGTAGCACCCTCAACCACCCTGCAAAAATCAAACTGTATCAGGTTAGGATTTTGCCCTTAAAAAAGGTTATATAAATAATCAGTTGATGTTACATTATAACCACACAGGAGTTCATTCTGTCAGCTTATCAAAGAAACCTTAGGTCTTCAAAGCCAAGAGTGAATAAGTTCAATGTGTCCACTAACAAAAGTGTCACGAAGAAATGTTTTATCTTCAAAAATTCGCTTCATGTGTACTAACATAAAACAGCCTACTGCATATTATAAGTCATAATGCTTTATCGAAAATACTGTAATGAGGTATACAATTTGCAATTAAACATTAGTTTGAATCTATTTGACAGATATTTCACATTATTAAACTACTCAATTTTGATACGTGTGAATAACATCCCTCCATTACTTAAAATTTAATAAGCAAAATATACTGGAAAACAGTTTGGTAATTTACCTATATCTTATACTGATAGTTAATTAATTTCTTAAAATTCTGCATTATGTCAGTGCAAAGTACAGCAAAACACTGTCAGCTGGAGAGCCAAAGCAAAATTTGAAAATGAAGTAAAAAAAAACTAAAGATACACTTGAGGGGATTCTGGCAATTACATTAGTAACAATCAGATTATTGGAATTTCCATCTTTGTCTAAAAATACGTAACAAAATTTTAGTGGTCTCCCCGCCCATCTCTATACTCACATGCCTCATTCCACTATAAACTTCTTAACCTCTAGCTGCTCTTGTTCACATCTGTTTCAGTGATCTAATCTTTGTTCTGTAACCCTCAAGTCACAAAGTAACAAGAATGTTGAGAGTGTTTTCTTTGGTGTTTTTGTTTTGTTGTGCTGTGGTTTGTTTCCTAAGTCCCTCTCTACTGACAGTCTCCTTTCCCCAAAGCAGCACAGCCCCAAATCCTCAACAATGTCTGTGGAAGAAATTTCCACTGAGCACTCAGTGTCCTACTAGGAGGAAATTTCTCAGGCTCACGGACCTGTTACCACCTTATGGAGATAGGGAGGGACTCTAAGAACTCACCATTTTCTGCCCTAGAAAGCCCTCCGGGGCTCAAGCTGTTCCACTGCCCTAGAGAAGAAAACCCAGCCTTGCTCAACCCTGAATGATGATGCAAGTCTGGCTGCCGGAACTACTAACATAGAGACTCTTCCTCAAATGCTTTGGAAACTGAACCTACTCAGATTCCACGCTCACTACTCTATGCATACAGCCGAGATGACCAGGAGACAAAGAAAAGTGAAGTGCCTTACCTGATGTCCCCAAACTCAAGAGAGAAAAAAGTGAAGAAAAAGCAGAATACTGTGTCTGCCATTCTTATTCCCCATCTTCACTGGAAAATGCAGATTACCCACCATCTGCACTACCAATCTTTTCCAAGAGTTCTCCTGATCTTCATTTTTATTTTCTTTTCCTAAAGCCCGGATGAACTGGACCACTGGTAGAGGATTATAAACAGAGTTTACAATTCTAAATGGTAAGCCAAAGAGTTGTAACCATTTCCCTTGATAAAGGCCAGTAATTGAACCCTGGATTTAAAGCCAAGCTAAACCGAGGCACAGAATCATTACCCAAATGGGACTCCTTTGTATTCCAAGATGATTCTACTGATTCCTTACCATGAGCAGGAAGAATAATGTGCCTTATTCCTGTACCCCAGTTGTGGTGGTAAACTTCTCCTAATCCACCTTTAGTTTTACCTGCATGTGCCCACTTTACTTATTTTTCTCCTCATGGACCCCAAATTTTAAAAGTTTTATTTACTAAATAAAATAAAACAACTGAAAGAGAGAGTCCATTTATTAGGGAATCTTTCATATAACCTGTTTGATAAACTATTTTAAAAACTGAAAACAATCCCAAGACTGCAAAGGACTGATTTACTCTTTCCACAACTCGTCTCTGAGATGAAAATCTTACAAATCCTGAAATTCTGAGAGTGGTCATGTCATCTGAGTCGCCACCTGAGCCAGTTTCCAAGCCTCAAGCATTCACTATGACTTGTACCTTCATTATTTTTGCCATCTCCATCTATACCACCACCAGTGCTATTTTAAAAAATTTATTCATTTTTAACAAACATATAAATCTATTTCAGAGGAAACTTTGTACCACTTGGTCAAATGGAAACTTTGTAGAAGAGAAAGACTTTACAATAAATGTAATACAACCCAACGAATGTTATTAAATTCTAGCTAGATCCTGCTGTCCACAAAGGCTCTGAGTGGGAGCCATGTTCTTTCTTTGTTAAATAATGAGCTTACAACTGGAAAAGAGAGATTAAAGACATACTAGTACCAAATGGAGACTTTCTCCTTGGCTTTATCAGAAGGATTAAAACAGACTGAAAATGGAATTGCTTCAACATCAAGTCACAATAATGAGAATTGGTGAATGATTTATGAACCACCTAAAAATCCTCTTCCAACACGCCAGTGACTGGTACAAGCTGATGTATTGGGGAACTGAGCTAGAGGAGACTTGAGACCCACATGAGAACCAGGCTGTATCCCTGACTCCTAAGCACTTTATTCCTAACAATGCAACTAACAAAGCACTTATAGAGAGCCTGCTGTGTACACTTATGCTGGTAGAGAAATAAATAATCCATTGACTAGATTCTCTACTCTTATCCCCAAACTGAATGGGGATCCTGGGTCATGGGTATATATGCTTGTAGAAGACAACAGAAAAATCAAACTGGCAGCTCCAATATAAGCCTCCCTCCCAGACCTGCCTTTTCTCACATCATCAAAGAACTAGTGCATCAGCCACTTAAGTAGAGCAGTCTTTCTTCAGTGCAAGTTCAGAGTTTATTCAGTACCAAGTCACTACTATATGATAAAAACTATAAGCATATCATTCAAATGCTTTATTGGTCAAAAAGATGGATGCTTTTATTAGTCCAACCTTTTTGTAATGGAGTGCCACTGATGACCTAGCATTAGCCTCATTCCCTGCTATTAATCACACTTCTAAGAGCTCATTTTGCTTTAAAATCTTAAGAAATTGCTATAATTTAAAGACATGGTGTCTACATAATGGGAAATGCCTCATAGATTGTATCATTTCACAAAATACAGTATTTTTTTAATGGGAACAATGACCATGATGCTAAGGTATTACCAAATGGGATTAATTTATATATATATATATAATATATACACACACACACACACACACACACACACACACACACATATATATAAAAGAAAAGTGAGATGTAAGCTGTCTTTTGTATTTGTGGCTTCCCACATCTGTAAACTTTAATCACTACCTTGGGGAAGCTGATTAATCCAAAAGCATAGGCATATAGTTTACATAGATTAAATCAATGTAACACTCCCAAACAAATGAAAAATAAGCATGAAAGGGACAAAACCTAATGTAAAAAGACAGAATGTGAAAACACATCATGTGCTTTAAGAAAATTCCACCAGTGGTGTATTCCTCATTCATCATCTATAACTCCTGTGCCTCGTTTGTCCATGTGAAGAGAATTAAAGCAAGCTCTTCAATAAGTGGCTTCAGGACAAACTACAGGTATCTGCCAATTTACTTTCAGCGTGATTTCAATAATATAACGATGCCCTTAACTTGTAACTCCTCATCTCATTAAACTACCCTTCACGACCATTTGGCAGAGCTGAACACTGTACAGGGGTATCTGAAAGAGTTTTTCAAAATACAGAGCTAAAATAAAAATTTTTAAGTGCCCCTTCAATTCTTACTACTACACAATTAGAAGAGACATATACAAATCTTTACATCTTGCATATGCACAAAAATGGTGACATTATGTTACATGACGAATGAAAAGTAGGCTCCAATCAGGCACAAAAATTATGAATAGATCTGATGTGAATGGCTGGGAAGAACAGAGAATCAGCTGGCCTGAAGTCAAGAACCCAGATACCATCCTGTAGTTAGCAAGGGTTGAACTCAGAAACTGGTGAAACAGCCAGAGGCTGGTGACAAAGTAGAGGTGGGGCTAGGCATCCGACGGCTCAGTGATATGTAATCACAGCTCTGATTGAGGGGCCCCTTCTCACAGAGATATGCTCCCCCATGTGGTGTCAAATTGTCAAGGTAAGCATGTAGACCTTGGACCCCCTCCCCCCCCCCGCCGACTAGTAAAAAAGCCAACTTCTGTACCTGTTGCTCAAGAGCTAGGAGGAAGTGCTGAGTCAGGGAGAATATTTAGGAAGAGACGGTCACAGACATGCCAACAAGAAGGGTAGAGCTTGAGGTGCCCAGAATAGGTAGAATGGGCACCCATAGCAGGGTCATCGAAGGCAGCCTCCCTTCACACACGGGGTGTTGGGCCACTGGATGGCTACAGAGTGGATGGTGGGACCATCTGATGTCTGATCACTCTAGATTCTCAACAGGACTCATTCAACTAAACACCCAAAGGAACATTTGAAAGGTGTTGCTACTCCTTGGCATTTCACATGGTAAACATGAGATGGGATCTTGGACATCTTTAGAGCAGAAACAACACCTGGTACCGAGTATGAGACTTATAATGGAGGCAGCAGGGCCTATGAGCATCATCAATACCTGACTCAAGACTGGTCAAAGATCATAGGCCACGGATAACCAACTGATGGAAGGAGCCAGTGTATTTATCCAAAAGCAGATCCCTGTGACACTTTCCTTAGGAGACCAGTACAGGTGCAAAGGCTCTGTCTCATGGCAAAGCTTTCCAGATAGAACCACATATGCCTCCAACAGATAAGGAAGTTATCACTTTCTACACTGCAGCTGTGGTGTAGGCCTCGGCTACACAAAGCATGGTTCTGTGGAGGGTGGCATGGGCATCACCTGGGAGCTTGTTAGAAATGCAAATTCTTGGGCCCGTCTCAGACCTACTGAATGAGAATCTGCATTTTAATAAGATTTCCCAAGGTGATTGCAGGCACATTGAAGTTTGAGAAGACAGGTGTGGTGGAAAGGGAGCAGCCACTGGACCAGACATGCTTGAATTTGATTCCCTACTCTGCCAATTTTAGATTTTTAATAAGACACCCAACCACTCTCTCTTTCCATTTCCTCATTTCTAAAATCATACCACTCTGCATCTGGGTTCACTCATCCTTCCAAGCAATATTTATTTTGTACCTAATATGTGCCAGGCCCTAAGTGTTGGGGGCAACAATAAGGAACAAAAATCAATACAGATCCACGGACATGGAGGTGACTGTCTAATGGGGAAGGCACACATTAATCACTTAGTCATATAAAAAAGTGGAGATTAGAACTGTGATAAGTGCTACTATGAAAAATGCACGGTGCTCTCAGAGTACACAAAGCTAATATACGTAAACTGCCTTGTATGTAGTAGGTGCTCAATAAATCACAGTGATTAGTAGTAGCCCATAAAACCCAGACCTTTGGGAAGCCACTAAAAAATTCCCAAGTGCAGAACACTCTTCCCATCATAAAATGAGCCCGAAGTAGGACTGTGCTCTCAGTTGAATTATTTTTAAAAATGTTTTCCTGGCTATAGGAGGAATATAACATCAATAAAGTCAACATTTCTCCTAATGACAGCTTAGAGAACGACGTTAACTTTGTGGGTTATCGCTAAGAATCAGCTCTTGTTTACCAAGTTGTAGTTAAAAGGAAAAATGCAGAGCAGGGCAAAGGGTAATACAGCAAACCAGCCTTGTTCTAAGCAGGCTTTTGATTATCATTTTAAAGCCTCAATACCTAAAGAAAAATCTTTAATTGGCTTTTCAGCAGCATTTCTCCTTTGTGTATGCAGTTGTTGAAGTCAAGAAAGTACATGCTAATAATTGCAGCTAGGGTCAGCAACTTGTATCTTACATTGTGGACACAAGTGGTTAATTATTAGTGCCCTTAGCATGTGTCTATACAGTGGGAAAACTATACCGAACAGGAATCGAAGAGTGTCCCTAACCAAACCCCCACCACTGAGGATGCCCACCCCAGGAGCAGGGTGACTTGAATCTACCATATTGAATGGGAAGCTTTCAAAACATTACAACTGGGTGTGTTCAAGTGTTCCTTAAAATAGCCCTCCAAAGTCCACCATGTTTTCCCTTTGCTCATTTCCCATGAATTCGTGAACTTTAAATAAAAATTTTAAATATGATATAATGGCCCTCTATGTTTGTACAAGTTTTCAGTTCTTTTTCAAAAAGTTGGCTTCCTTCCAACAGGTGGATATTTGTGATGGGAGAATTCTGACCTCACTTTGATCAGAATGCCCCTGATCAAAGAATACAAAACAAGAGTTGGTTTGGAATAGGCAGAGAAGTTGGGGCATGCATGTCACATGAAACGTAGTTTGTGTTAAGACTTCAAGATCTGAAGAAACAGTAGCTAAGTGACACAACCATCAGCTCACAAGCCAGAGCATCTATTTTGATTTTTCTAAGTTGATGTATTGTTGGATGGAATAGGACAGAGCCACTGGCAACTTGGTTAGCAGTCAAAAATGGGTGGTTTCCATTTATTGCTTCCTGAAATAAGATATATCTTTAGGATAATTTCCCTTGGATCCAACTATTAAAAATGAAAAGTATGAGGGAAAAGGATATGCCTCAGGGGACATGTGGTAATGTCTGGAGACATTTTTGGTCATCACAACTGGGGAGAAGAGGTGGTACTGGGAGGCCAGAGATGCTGCTAAACATCCTACAATGCACAGGACAGCGCCCACGGCACAGAATTACCCAGTTCCCCATGTCAATAGCATCGTGGTTGAGAAAACTGTCCTATGTGAGTTTGTACTGTTTTTATTATGGGATCAAAGAAATGAGTCCTTTTTCTTGTTCAATAATAAATTTATAATGTGCCTTAAAATTTTAATGACCTGTGATTTTTGCTTGCACTTCTACTTCATAAATACTACTGAACTGAGCACCTATTATAGGTCAGGGTAGGCAAGACTTGGGTGACTCCCTGACATTTGAATGGCGTACTGTATTTCAAGAGATTAGGTATGAGGAGGGCTGAGATGGGCTGAGGGAGGGCATGCTCTCAAGCAAATAGGAGGAGAGGTGCCTGGAAATGAAGGTAGCTAAGCCTGAAAGTGAAGCTTGGGGATGGAACTTTACTTGAGCAGGGAGCAGGGGAGGGCTGGGATATGAAAAGCTTTTCAGGATACTGATAGAAGTACCCAGGATGGGGCTACAACAAGGAGACGAGGGGACAAATTTAGGAAGCTTTAACAAAGAGGGCTCGACCTCCCTCCCATCTCCCCCTGCCTCTTGAACTCCTCTTCCATGCATGTTTCCCTCTCCCACTGATGCTTTCCTCTCCCACCGATGTCTCCCTCTCCCTCTGTCAAGTATGCATACCAATCTTAAAATAATCTTCCTCCACCTCAAGTGTCTCTTCTGGCTCCCTCCTGCTCTTTCCTTCCTTTTATTGCTAACTAATTGAAAGAAGTATACCTCACTATCTCCACTGTCTCCACTTCCTCCCTCCCACTGGTTCCTCAGCCCACTGCAAGCCGGCTTCTGCCTCACCTCTCTGCTGAAAATATTCCTACCACAATTGCTAATGAGCTTGGAGTTGCTAAATTCAATTGACACTTTTCAATCCTTACCTTACTTGACCGCTTGACAACACATGACACTGTCATTCATATTGTCTCCCTTGGGAAAAAAAAATCTCTTCTCTTTGCCTCCAAGTTTTCCTGCTCCTGCTGGTTCCCTGCCTACATATCTGGTTGGCTCCTTCTCACTCCTTTTAATGAGCTTCACTTCCTCTGGTCATTCTTAAATATCTCCTCTTGCCTACAGTTCCATCCTCAGCACTCCCAAACTCTAAAGCAGGGGTTGGCAAACTTTTTCCGGAAACAGCCAGAGAGTAAATATTTTCGACTTTATAGGCCACATGGTCTCTGTCCCAACTACTCCAAGTGGTAGCTTTGTTGTAGCACAAATGCAGCCAGAAACAGCATGTGAACAAATGGGCGTGGCTGGATTCCAATGAAGCTTTATTTACCAAACAGGTGGCAGCTGGCCGTGCCCCACAGGGCTGTAGTTTGCTGACCTCTGCACTAAAGCACCATCCCTGGAAGACCTTACCCTTCCCAGGGTTCCACCTCACATCTGCCTATACTGGTGACTCCTGAATCATTTTAGAATTCAAGCAAAATATCTTTCCAGAACTGCAGACCCCTACCCCCACAACTTTCTGGACGTTTCTACTTTGATGTCCTAAAAGAACATCAACTTTGTCACAAACTGAGATCATCGACTTCTTCCTCCATCCAAACCTCAAGCCAGGGGTTTTCCAGAAGGGGGTCACATTCCAAATCAGGAATTATCTGATAGTCTATTACCAATGCCCATCCACTCCACCTCCTATTTAAATAATATTTGCTTCTCCATACCCTTGAATCAGAGCATGCCCCCATCACTCTATAACTCCGAATATGAATTAATGCATCTCTTAGTCTGGCCACACCACAGCATGTCTGACTGTGTCATCACCCTTGCTCCATGGGCCTCCTTCAATGGCTCCCTACTGCCTCAAGTGGGAAGTCCCGAATCTCTAGGCCTGCTCTGTCCAACACAAAAGCCGGAGGCCACATAAGGCTACCGAGCACTTAAAATGTGGCTAGCGTGACTACAGAACTGGATTTTTAATGTACGTGTAATTTTAATGCAAATTACTTATTTAAATTTAAAAACTAATATTCAGTTCAGTTATTGGGACACTTTTGAGCATGTGTTGAACAACTTGGGTATGTGACTCTACTTTTTCAACTGTAAGTTTTATGAAATTTAAATACAAGATTTAAATACAGTATTTAAATAAAAAGTATTTCTGATGAAATTGTAATATCTGAATTGAGACAATTTTTCAGACTTAGTATGAAAGAATGTAAAACGTGTCTTCCATAATTTTTTAATACTGATTATATGTTGAAATCATCATTTCGTATTATATTATAATTTACACCTGATTCTTTTTTACTTTTTCAGTGCAGCTAACAGAAAAGTTAAAATTCCTTATGGGGCTCTCATTTGATTTCTATTGCACAGTGCTGGGCCAGGCACACAGCCCTTCAGGAGCTGGCTGGACCAGTGCTCTCTCACTTGCTCGCTCTCTCCTCTCCTCTCCCTCTCTATCTACATCGTGGCCACACTCAACACTGACTCTAATGCCTCTGTACCTCCATACACACGTTCCCTGTACCTCTGTGTCTCTGCCATGAATCTTTATGGAGCTAATTCCTTTTGAACCTCAAAACAGCTCAAGCTAAGAAGCTTTTACAGACCACCCTCACCTCCAAGTCTGGCATAGGCATTCTCCCAATGGGTTTCATCAAGTTTTATACTAACCTCTTGCAGAGCAATCATTACACTGTATTCTAACTTTCTGAATGATTAACTGTAAGCCAGAGATCAAGTCTTATATTTAACAGAGTACCAGGCAGTTTGATAAATGATTCACGGTCAGATCAATGAATGAATGAATGAATGAATGAGATATTGTGAAGCTATAACTGATGAATTGGCAGCTGTCTGATTACAAGAGCCGAGGTGGCATCAATGAAGTTTCTCAGATTTCCAGCCCAGTAATGGGGGAGAATAATTACGTTCTTGTGAGAATAGCCAAGTGAGGGGAAGAGGTTGTTCTCAGGAAAGAAGCAGAAGTGAAAGCAAGAGCTAATGGGGAGTCATCAGTACAGAGGTGACAGTTCAAAGGGAGTGGGTAAGATTGAGAGGGGAGAGGAAGGGTCCTTTGAACAAACCACAGTCAATTCCTATATTTAGGAAACAGGAAGAGTGACGTTTACTGAGTGTTAAGTCCTAATCTTCAAAACTATCCTGTGGTACGTATAAACTTTTATTTTTTAGAAGAAGACACTGAAGATCAGGGAATATTAACATATACATATACAAAGCTGGTGAAAAAACATTTGAACATCAAAGTCATTCAATCTCTGTCCACTACACTATAGAGGTGCAGTCAGGGGTAGAGCCCTAGAGAGTGACGTAGAAGTTAGAAGGGAGTTTCAAGAAGGAAGGGGTGGTTGGTGGTTTCAAGTGGTTTAGAGAGGTTAAGCATGATAAGATGATGGAGAAGGCAAAAGGGAATTCCCCCACCCAACATCAAATATCTTTATCCTTCTAACTTCACTCTTAAACCCACGCCCTCCATCAGTTACCACCCCTCCAACACCAACTTCCCTCTCTCTACTGGCTCCCTCATTTTACCCCATAAATACATTCAAGGAACTCTGACCCTAAATAGTCATATCCAGGTTACTCTTCTAATTCTTCAGTGCCCAGCCTTCAACCTCCTTCCCTATTCAGTTAAGTGTCTTGAAAGGGTGCTGTCTCCATGTTTGTATCTCCCACTTGCAACTCTCTGCACCATGGATTCTCAATTATCCAGGCTAGGATAGTGTTCCTAAACTCCGAAGCCAATTAGAATCCAGTACTCACCCAGATCCGGGCAGGAAGGCTGTGGTAGAACCCTGGAGGCAGCATTCACAACAGGCAGGCCAGGGGATGCAGATGAGGTGGTGTCAGGACATACCAAGAAAAACCGCGGAACCCAACAGACCAGAGGTTCTCTGTCACACCCGACACTGAAGGCCACTCTTTGAAACTTCTCCCACAGCTTCCCTGAGACCATGTCCCCTGATTCACCTCCTGACTCTGTAAGCCTTCACCTCCTTCGTTATTTTTTAAAGACTTCATTACCTCCATCCATGCATTCACTGTTAGCGTTCTTTAAGGTTCTCCTAGGCCCTCTATATATGCTTCACCCCCATCAGTGATTACTCCAGATTGGATCCCCAACAGCTACTTCTCTCCCTTATTGGTTATTCCCACCACTCAAAGCCTATCAGATTCTCTAAAACTCAAAACTCCAAAACTGAGCACTCTTTCCTCAAACTTGCCCCTTTTCCTGATCAGGAAAAAGTCGCTGTCATTTCCTTTGACACTCAACTCAGTTGATCACCAAGACCTGGTAATTCTTAGTCTTACGTATCCGTCAAATTTATCCCCATTCTTTGCATCATCACGACGGCCATCCAGCTCTCATCATCTCACTCCTGCAATACACAAGGAAACTTCTGCTACTATCCTAAACATCAAAAGCCAATTTGGTCAAGTTACTCCCTTGCTTGCAAACCTCCCAAAGCTCCCCCGTTCTCAAGGGATAATCTTAATTCCTTTGCTTAGACTAACAGGGCCTTTGTGTAACCTCCCAGACTTCTCTCCTGCTGTCGTCTCCACTAACTCAACACTACTCCTAATTACTTGCTGTTTTCTGAACATACTTTGCTCTTTCATATCTCTATATATATGCTGTTCTCTTGCTCTCGGATGCCCTTTTTCTACTGCTTTAGTCAATAAACCCCTATGAATGCTTTGAAACCCAGATCAAATGTTACCTTCAGACAGGAGATATCTCATCCTAGGTCCTCCAGATGGACTTTATTTTTAAGTTGACCAAAAGTCAGGCACATTTCAATACGATAATGATGAAACATCTCTTTCTACTAGGCCAAGAGTATCCTTTCACTGCTTCACTAAAGCCTAACAGTACTGGATACTTAGCAGTCACTCAGCAAAAGTTTGCTGAATAAATGAATGAATGAACGAGGTCATGAGCAATGAAAGGATGCAGAGTCTAGGCATGGCAATCAATCACATTGCCTGGAATATGGCAGCTGCTCAATAAACTGAGAATTCCTTCTTCCCTCTTGCAGACTAAGAAGGCGATCAAAGAGAAAAAATGCTGAAGATTCTGAGTTTAGAGAAGTGAAGTTTAACAAGTCAGCTGACCACCATTTTTATAGTAAAAGAGGAATTAAATCATCTGCTGAGATCAAATGAAGGTATATCACAGGCTCAAGTGAAGTAGGCAAGTTCCATGAAAGTCAATGTGGTGAATGAGAGGAATCTAAAACCACAGATACTGGGATAGATGAGCCCATGAGGGCTTGCTTCGTTGAGTCCAGAATGCAGACCTGTGTACTCATCATGGTTTCGAGGGTACCACCAGCAGTACTCACGAGCTTAGGAAGAACAGGGACTCAATCGAAGGTGAAGTTGAGAGTTGCCAAGGCCAAAGCAGTGGAGGGAGAAGGGATAAAGAAGAGAGAGTCGGTAGAGTCTACTATCAAAATGGCTAGGTGGAGGCTCCGCACTGTGTGGGACAGGAATTAGACACAGGACAGAGAAGATAAACTATGATCAATGCAACTGATGAGAAGGCTGTGATCATATGGAGGATTTGAAGTGTCTGAGCAACACATATACAGCAGAAAAACAGGTTTAGACAAGGTTCTGTAATCATCCAGCAAGTCAAAGGGTGGGGAGGATCCAGCACCTCGCACAGTGACACATAGTAGGTGCTCAGTGGACCTTTGCTGAATAAATGACTCAATGACTGCATGGGACAGAACCAGCCCCTCACCCAGTGGTCCTAAATGAGCTTCCAGCATCTAATTTATCATCAAGCTCATTAGAGAACAATCACAGATTAACAGTGTACACCAAGGACACCCCACAGACTAGTTGTTTTGACAAGGTTATACCTGACATTATCCGAACATGATAATGTAGGCAATACGTTTAAGAGTTAGGAATACTCAGCTACAAGAGTACCCATATCTGCCAGGACCTGGCACATTATAAACAGCCAGTAAATAACTCTTGAATGAATAAATGGATACATAAGTGGATGAATGAATGACAGAATATACATGACTTATAATACCTATAATAAATAAAAACACCAGCTACTTTTCAAAATCATCGTTCAAGGAACTATATTCACCGAAGTCAGACTAAACAAGCAACATGGAATGAAGAGATAAGGCATCTTGTTTCCCAGAAATTTAGATGACACAAAGTCGTAACTGGGAGGTGGCAATGTGTGAAGGCGCCTGATTCTGTTGCTTGCCACGTTGTTCCAATACGTTTGCTGCATAAATGCTAAGCTGTCAATCCCCTTTGCCTGGGCAGCCACAGTTCAGAAGTGACTCAATCCAGTCAGCAATGAGCTCTCTATTTAATGCCTCTTACTTCATAAACTACTACTGTAGCTCAATTCTCTGAACTGGGAAGGAAACAGAGCTGATAAGAGAATTACCGCTTTCTTCGCAAATTACATCATCTGGGATAATAAAAGCATGTTAAACAAATAACTCTTAAAAGAAATAGGAGAAAAACATTTTAACATAAAGCTCTAAGCTATACTGATGTTTAGAAGTATTACAGGGTGGGGGGGGAAACTTCTGAGCTAAGTCATAATTGCTAATGCTATGGATTTGTTCCCTGAAGAATTCTCTGAGATAAATGCAGATTTGCATATTTGGAAGGTATTTTGTCTGTCTGTTAAACATTCCCGTTACTATAAAGAATTTTTCTTTACCAGGAGTACTCACTTCCGATCCTCTGTCCCCTTGCCTCCCCTATCCAGCATTTTGGGATTTCTCCCTCAAATACCAGTGCTGAAGGAAATCTTGTGAACCATGGGGTCATGAATAGAAACCCAAACACATCTATGGAAAACAATCGGATGTGAGGGGATTTTGATGCAGAGCAAGAACGGATCCACCAGCCCTAGTGGTTCAAGTTCGGGGCGCTCCGCTCCTGTGGCCCAGGTTCGGTTCCCAGGCGAGGAACCACACCACTCATCTGTCAGTGGCCATGCTGTGGCAGCGGCTCACATAGAAGAACCAGAAGAACTTACAACTAGAATAGACAACTATGTACTGGGGTTTTGGGGGGGCAGGAAGGAAGAAAAAAGGAGGAAGATTGGCAACAGATGTTAGCTTAAAGAGACTCTTCCCTGCAAAAAAAATTAAAGAACGGATCCAGGAAAGGGGTGCCAACCAGAGGGGCTCAAATTGAGCTAAAAAAATCACATCTTCAGACATTTAGGCATATTTGCTAGGTTCACAGAAAACTTTCACCTTCTTGAAACAAATGGTGGTTTTATAGATTAAACCTGAATGATTCCAAGTTTTAAAAAACCAGTTGGAGACGGGTAGAGAAAAACCTTTTCTGTCACAACTTCTGTTTTTACAGTAACTTTACTGGAGACATCAAGGGCATGGGTACTTTTCTGGCAGCCTGTGATGCTGGACTCCTCTGGGGAGGAGAAGTTTAAATTACATTGATTTTAATCTTCCCATTTACTAGAGCTCACTAAAGTTCCTCTGGATAGGGACCAGGCTGTCTCACTTTGTCCTGCAAGGTCTGAATTGGTCATAATCTTGGGATCTTTCTTGTAGGAGAAGCTGGATTCTTCCAAGCACAGATTCTTGTTCTAGGTCTGATGGATAATGCTGACATCAGAGCATTACCTCTCCAGCTGTGGCTTCTCTCATCAGGACCAGGCACGATTCCTGCAGCCTCACTGCCTCATTCCACACTGCAACCATCCTTAGAGATGCCTCTCACCTGGGCAGGGGCCTCAGGTGATGTCAGTGTCTACCCTGGAGTTCCCTCTTCCTTCCTGCGGTTCCCTGTCTCTCTTCCTCCCTCCCTCCAGATCTTTCTTCTTCTCCTTCTCCTCTCAGAGCCAATCAATCTCTCTCTCTCTCTCTCTTTCTGCCATCTTCCTGTCATAGTCTCTCTCTCTCTTTCACAGACACTTGCTCTCTCACTCTATTTTGCAGAATCTTTCTCTATTCATCTTCTTTCTGTTAGTCTCTCTCAGAATTGCTCTCCCTCCCTCCCATTCTCTCTCCCTCTCTCCCTCCTTTATTCTCCCTCTTCTCTCTCCCCTCCTTTTATTCCTCTCTCTCTCCCTCCATCTCCCCCCCTTGCCCACTTTTAGTCTCTGTGTGTACACTAAGTGAGCTGTCACCAACCTGTAAGAGGGACTGTGCGCAACCACGCTGGTCAGACTGGGGTAAGAGCCGAAGCACATAGGATGTCAGACAGCAGCCGACAGTCCCCTCTGATGACAGGGCAGAGTGAGCAGGGCATTTCTGGTTTGGCTGTGGGTGGGGAGAGTCATTCTGGTCTTCGTGGTATTGGCGGTGCCGGGGCCCCCCGGACCACATGAGAAGCTGGTGTGGTTCCAGCGACGCAGCGCTTCTCACACTCTTAGTCATCGTTCCATTGACGCACGGGCGGCTCACGACCCACTGCAGTCCCCTCCTCACTGGTGATCCAGGACCCAGGGCCCTCTTCTGAGGCTGCCTTTACGGCCACACAAGGAGTGTGTCACCACCCCAACAGCAGGCAGCTTTTACCACACTTGTGTTTCCTCAGAATCCCCTCAACATGCAGCTCTAACATTCAGAACACAAACCACGTTTTCCTGAAGACCACGGAGCATGAGAAATCAGTGTCTTTCTATGGGGAGCAACAGAGCCCCCTGACATAACAGGGCTGCAAACACCCCCTTGTCAAAGCAGATTGAAAATACTCACCCCCCACCAAAAAACCCAAAAGAACTGTTAGTCAATTTGAATTATTCTAAGGTCCGGCTTAGTCTAGAGCTTATCTAACGGTCTATTGAGTTCTCAGTAAGTCATGTGAAAGGAAGTCCTATGATAACATTTCCTGAGACTTCTAGACATTTGATTAAGGAGTTATAAATCTTAGAGTGTGACTTGTCACAAGCAGAGTGAGATTACAGCCAGGGCTGTCAAGATTAGGTAAACTTGTCTTGTTCTCTTACAGGTCTTTCTCAGCCTTATACCATAGATTAAAGATTTTTTTTTAAGATAAAAAAATGGTTACCATCATGCTCAATGTTTAAAAAAAAATAACCAGAGGAGTATAAAGTGACAATTTTCAATCTTCACATCCTGAAAGATGTTTACCTGCTGTTCACTGGCAAGATTTTAATAAGCAGTAAGTAAAAGGGAAGGAGGACTGCCTGCCAGGCTGGTCTCACACTGTCGCCCGATTAATTCCTTATAGCTAAATGAGTAACCTGTATTAAATCGAAAAGTGTGTGTGAGCTAGGCAACCCCCAATCTTCCAGTAACCGATTCCAAGAATGTGGTAGAATAAAATCAATACCTCTGGGGGTGGGAGGGGATCCAGAAACCTCTTTACAGGAGCCCCTGTCAAATTCTATTGCTAATTTTGAATTGACACATTATTCTAGGAATGACCAGCCGTTACCATCAGCAAACCTGTGGAGAGAGAGGTTTTAATCCAACAAGTCACTGAAGGAGAGGATATTTAGGGAGTTCTAGGTCAGTGGGATGCTTCCACAGCTTAGTGACAAGAGATTTGGTACCTAAGTGGAGAACTTACTGTTTCCAATTCTCCATACATGCCGAAATTATTGGGTTAAATAAAGACATGACAAGCTATAAATCAACTTGCTTTTTTTTCCTGGGGAGTTTTTACTCAGGTGTACTCTAAATGTGCATTAAACTGCAGCTCCATTAAGCAGTTACAATGAAGGTAAAGGGCGCAAGGCTAAATACCACAGGACCTTGTATGGATCTCATAGCTTTAATGGAATCAGGTTTTTAACAACTCTTTTTTCGTTAAATACAGTCAGTGTCAGGAAGATGCGTCCCACTCATAAAGCAGCGCAATGACAATGTACAGTGGCACTAACACAAGGACATAGTTCATCATGACATTTCCAGCAATTCCCAACTGATTAGGGTCATTATGTTGGAGGTCTGATTTATGTTGTCATTTCCTCTCACCGATCCTGCATCAATGAATCTTAATGAATTGGTAAATAAGGGTGAAGATTACACTCTATGACACTGAAACATTCCTCATTCTCAACACCCGAGATTTATGTAGCCAATTAGTGACTAACAGAGAAAATTGGCTGGCAGAAAAATAATATTCTTTATGGTACAAAATGGAAAAAGCTTTCTCGTTGAAGGGCAATGCCACAGCAAAAGTCCATAAAGTAGCTTGATATGTGGAAACACAAAAGATGTTTCAAATGTGCAGGAAGAGGGTTCCCTGCGAAAATGCTTTTACTGTGGGGGTTTTTTTTTTTGGTTTTTTGATGTCTCATTTTTTAAAGGTTATTGGTTTAATAAGCAGATCTGTATTTTATAAAGGGGAAAAGTTGGCCTTTTGGGGGGAAGGAGTTAAGTACACCCTATACTACACAAGTGCCAATTCTTTATATTTACTGGAAAAAATAAGCAAAGATGACCCCAGTTTTTTCCCCCAGTTTTTGCCATTATAACAGTTTCTCTGACTTCTTACAGACAGGTAGGCATAATCATTTACACATAATCAAGGAGCACTAAAATCTTTCATTCTGATTAATTACTGTTAAGTGTAAAGTATACATGTTTCAAATACCAGAACTTTTTAATTTAAAAAACAGCCTAATCATTAACGCAGAAATCACTCCGCTTACTAGTATTATTTTACATTCACCTATTCCTGACCTCATTATAAAACGAGATGAAATGACTGTCATAAACAGGAAAAAAAGGTAAAAATTCCCCAATGAGACATAATTCAGAAAATCTTGGCTTCACCCAGAGCTTGAAGCGTCACCCAATGGTGTGTGTTCATGAATGCAAAGTATCGCTTCAGAATCATCACTGCTTAAGTATATATTTAATATTGAATACTGTCAGAAAAAATAGAGGTTCTCAAAATCTGTGTATTTATTCATATTTCATCCTATGGGCTCCACGATATCCTTGTACAATATGCAAATCAGCCATGTCTCTCTCTTTCCACTATTTTCTAGTCAATGTCACCAACAGTTTGGAAATTTAAAAAAAAAAAAGCCAGAAGTTGGGTCAGCTGCAGTGAGTTCTCTGTACCATCTCATTAAGGTATCCAGTGTCTAGTAAACAATGACAACAACAAGATATAATCTGCATTGACAGGGCAGCCTGTTCTTTTCAGTTCTGGAATGTTCCACGAGCACTTAAGGGTTACTGCTTCATCAAGGGCTTCTGGATAATTGCGCCACTTCTGTCAAGCTCAGATCATCTCTGAGGCGCTGCAACCTTCAGGACTCCCTGGAAACTTGCTGCTCACAATTAGAGCTCCTAAGGCAACCTGGAGTTCCACAAGGTGCAGCAAACAGCAGGGCTGCTCGAAAAGATGGCAGGAGCCAAAGCAGACACCCCCGGGGAGGGGCCAAAGGGGGGATAAAGGAAGAAAAAGGCAAAACCAAACCTTGCAAAAGGCTGCAGCCTGACAATAACATCACCGGGTGGTTAAGTGTTCAGAGACGCCAAGTAAACTGTGCAGCTTTCTAAATGGATCACTTTTTGTTGTTGTTCTTTAACCCATTTCCCAGAGAGCAGATACAGAGAACTGGCCAGTGAAATTATCAGGGCATGTGATGCTTCTGATTTGTTTTGGTGCCAAGAAACGTATATACCTGCAGAGCAGGATGCCTTGGGCACACAAAACTGCCCTCAGAGGTAGCACTGTGCGTCCAGCACACATGAAGGGTTGAAGTCTTTAAAGTCCTCCCCCCACCAAAAACAAAGATACAGGAGGAAAAAAATGCATCTCCTTTACCTATGACAGTAAACAGATAATATTATAAGTGCTAAGTGTAACTACCATCCAAAAAAAAAAATTAAATACAAATATATTAAGAGTCAATCCCTAGCTAAAAACCAATATATAAAACTTGCTAAGCCAAACCTGCGGTAGTAATAACTCTGGGGGAGGAAAAAAAGATTGGAACGTAAACTCAAGAGGGTGGGTAGCTGACAGCCTGCTCTCAAAACTGGGAAGAGCCAAGAGAAAACTCTACACGTTTTATTTTAAAATCACTATTTGATACTGATTCCAAACGCAAGTGTTTTGTAAAATATTTTCACAGTAGGTGGCATCACTTATCAAGTGTGGGAGGGGTGTGGTGGCTTGAAGCATTTTCCTTTATTAAATTATCAAATAATCATTTAAATGGCTTTCACACATTTTGTTCCATTTGAGATACACCTACAAGTATGGCAGACTTGCCAGAGTGAGGGAAAAAATTTCGGTAGTTTCTGACTATCCAGATACTTGTTTTTTACTCTCCTCTTTAACTGTGTGAAATAAAAAAAAAGCAAGTTAGCAAATCCACTTTCGTTCAGTAACAGATCATTTTGGTGAAAAATCATGTTTCTGCAGCTGACAGCAAAAGTCACTCTTTTCTTTCAATGGGGACAATTTGGTTTAAAATAGCTTCTTTACTTAAATGAACCAGGAATCAATTTTACTCATCCTGATATGGAAAAATGAAGATGTAGGCTTTAAAATTTTAAAAAATAACTCAACATAAGCACAGTGATGTTTAGGCATTATAGCACCTGCAAACACATCCTTCTTTTTCAACATTCTAGAGAAACAAAATGAACTGATTCTCCTTTTTACATTATAAATACAATGAATCAAAAAGCAAGACTTCTGATGATACAAATACTTAAGGAAGAAAGAGCCAATTCGCCTACAGCTACATTCTAAGAAAAACTAGGAGAGCTTTTCTCATCTTTCAAGAGAGAATCAATTTATTACAAATACCCAAAATGGGAGGGGATCTAGTGGTTATTTTAGAGAAAGTATAAATTCTGGATACTTCAAATTTCTCCTATGCATTAGAAAAAAAAATAGATGATAAGCACTATTTATCAGGCAAAGTTTTTAAAATATGGAGTTGAGAAAAGACAAAAAAATTCCATGAAAAAGAAGTTAAATGATTAAAATAACAACAAAAGATGGACAGATAGAAAAAGCCTCTCCATTTTTTTCATTTGGTGCATAAATAATTTTGGTGGACTCCAACTGGATTGTAGTCTATGGCGATATCAAAGAATGTGAGATGTCAGGATTTAGAATAAGAGAAACAGGCAATTTGCCAAAAAGCAAAGAGTTCATACTTCAATGTTATCTCCTGCATGAAGGTCACATCCATTTCCTGGATGATCCTTCAATCATGCATGTGGAGAGAATTCTGTACCTGACGAAGAGTTCTTTAGCTCAAAGGGGAATTGGTACTTTGCCTATTTCAGAATCATCACCATGAATGGAATTTCTGGGGGTTGTCTAGTCTATCCTAGGTCACATCTGAAAAGATTTTGTGTCTATAAAACTAACTCTGAAGGGACTAGGTGGCTTAGCAAACTGAGATAATACAAGAGGAATCTGATGGTGTGAAGACAAAAGATGTGCCACTATTTATTAATAGCATTCAATCGGCCAAATTCACATATAGTAAATCATAACAGAGCAGGGAGGGCAAATAGATTTCAAGCTAAGCACTATCGATTAGCAGAGGCCGGGCCCTCTTTAAGAGAAAGACTCCTAGGCCACAGTCAGGCTTGCTGTGACCAATTAGCAATGTCTGCTGTGAGAACTGGCAGAGGGGAGAAGCAGTAACAGTTATTCTACCCATCTGCCGGCTATCACTCTATGGTACCCCTCAACTGATGCTCCACGTCATCTCCATGGTACTAAACAAAACTAAAATAAATAAATACGCCTTCTCTAAGGCAGGAAGCTTGTCCACGTCAACCAATCTCAAAAAGTGAAAATAGAGAATAGAATTGCAAAAAGAAAAATGGTTTCAAATGTGTACCAAGAAAAAGGGCTTCTGATAGGACTCTAAAGGAGAAGGATCCAAGGATACAGAAGTCCACAGCCTACCAAGATTGAAATAAATGTTAGAGAACATGGTATAGTTTATGGACTACACTCCCCGCTTCCTATGGAGGCCACAAAGGACAAGAAAGGATGAGGATTTGTACATTTTGGGAATACAACAAGGAGGGCAGCTAATAAAACTTTTAGAACACATAAAAATGGGATCAGAAAGAGAATTTAAGGCCTTGGTACATCAAAATTCCTCTTAGCCCAAATCAAACATCATTACACAACAGAGAATTTTTGCCCCTTTTTTGACGGTTTGTGTTCTCTGGGATTACAGTTATTATCTTGGGTGTTAAGAGTTGCTACTAGCCTTAGCTTTTATACAACCATTACTGACCTTTGGCAGTACAAGCTTACTTCCAGAATGTTCAGGAGTGCCGTTTCCCGCTTGTCAATTTGGAAAGATGGAGATAGAAGGGTATGCCTCCAATTACAAGTTACTGAAATACCTTTCACATGTATGACAGTATATAGGTACCAAAATATTTTTTAAAAAAAGGTTTCAAAACACACACAAAATATTTTTGGACAACCAGAGTATTTGCCAAACAGCAGTTAGGGACAAACACCTCAAATACAACACAGTAAAAGGAGGCTAACCATTCATTACATTCCAACTCCGAAGCAATCCAGTCAGCACAGTCCACCTCTGCATCTGAGGCCATCTGACAAAAGGGACAACTCAGGAGTACTGACGCCCGTCCTTCCAGAATCTGTCCTGTGGAGGCACTGACAGCAATTGCATTGGGGGAGGGGGGAGCAGGGCTGCTCCTCAAAACCTTAGCACTGCAAGTTGCACTGCCTACGAAAGAAAAAGTTTTGCAGCCCCAAGGACATCCCCAGGAACAGCTGTTCACTTCTGCTCAGAAGACGATTTGCCGGTGGGCAGGGGTGGTGGCTTTCCCCTCTGAGGTGTCTGCAAAGAAATGTTTAGGGCAGATGAGTTGAAGGCATTCTCCTCCCCAGTTATGCATAGGACAAAAGCTACCATTAACATGATTCCCCTTGTGAAGTTCAAAGAGTCACATCAGGCCAGCTAGGGGTAAGATGATTGAAAATGGAAGCAGCGTATGGAAAATTTCAAGCAATCATCATAGCCAGGAGCCAGTGGCCCAGAGATATAAACACCCTGAAAACCAATTGATACTAATGAAGCTGCAGCTTCAAGGCAGACTAGGGCAGAGGGAGGGGTGAACATTTTCAGCACTTAACAAGTAAGTGGGCACATTTCATGCTGGGGGCTGATCTTTGCCAGGACCTAGTCTTCCTGTGGCCATCTCACATCTAATACCCTGTCCCTTGACTTCTTAAGGACCAAAAAGTAAAGTGAGATAATGTCCCACTTGAATGCCTGCTTTTAACGGATGAGGTGACAGCTATAATTTCCATGTGTTCATTCCAGTGAAGCCTTGCATCTATTCTAATGGGGGAAAAAAATCTTAGAAAAGACTGCAGATCAACTTTCCCTGGGTTTTTAAGGACTGGCATGGAGTTTTAGGGAAAAAACTTTTAGGTATGTAACTCACCATTCCGCAGGGGTTGGGGTTATTGGAAATTTACAATTAAAATCATGTTTTCCCTAAATCATCTGTACAGTAAATAGAATGTGGGAAATGTGTGAATCTTTCATGGATACTGATTATGAATCCTCTTGAAAAATCAAAGAATCCTTTCCTAAGGCAAACCACATAGCTCCAATTCAGGAACCACTGAATTGTCATGTCTTAGGTGGAAGCTGTCTATGACACTTCTTACTTATCTAGATAGTTAACGAGCTTTCTGAAGGCAGGGAGCCCACTATACCTAATAAGACAGGTACCTAATCTGTATCTGTTGAATGGTGTACATTCACATAATGTTGTCCTTCTCTTAAAAAAAAAAACACGATATTTACACATAAAGTTTATCTAAGGCAGGATACATGTGTACTAGGTAAAGACTATATATCAGGAGAGTATCAAAGAGACAATTCTATCTACTACCTAACAGAAATGGCCCAGTAGGAGCCTGTGGCACGGGGGCCCCATGTACCAATCTGGCAGGTTATCAGAGCCCGGCAGAGAGTCATCTGAGAATATTCAAGGAATCCCTTTCTCTTCATTCTGATGACCTCTGCTAATAGAATCATTAGCACCAAGATTTACTGGCATCAAAGGCATTGGCTGGGTACAGAAACACTTTGCAAGTCCAAGATCTTTGAAATAGCGGGCAGGTGCTTTATCCCCAGTCTGATTCGGAAGGACAAGGTGTCGAAACAACCAAGGGAATGATTTCCTTAGTGTCTTCCATGTAGAAATACTTGTGATCTAGGGCTTCATCCCCAAATACTTCCCGAACCTCTGCTGCGGGCCCGTCCTCCGTGGAGCGCTCTCACTGCGGCTCTCTATCCATTTAGGGGATCAGTCTTCTGGCCAGCTCACCTGGTCTAGCAGTCATCATGTGTAAAGAGGTATAGGATGTACATTCTAGTGCCATACTGTCTCACAGAAATATGACACCCACAAATGCAAGCCACATATGTCATTTTAAAACACCTACTAGCTACATTTAAGGAAGTAAAAAGAAACAGGGGAAATTACTTTTAAAAATATATTTCATTTCACCTAATATATCCAAAATATTTTAATTTCAACATGCAATCAACATAAAAGTCATTAATTAGATAGTTTAGAGTCTTCTTTTTTCCTACTAAGTCTTTGAACTCCAGTGTCTATTTTACACATATGGCACATCTCGATCCGGGCTAGCCACACTTCAAGGGCCCAGCAGCCACATCTGGCTCATGGCTTCCATACTGGACAGCATAGGCCTAAGGGCATTTCAAGATTCTGGAAGTTTCTGAATGTAAGGGAAAGGGATGTCATCCATACTGTCATCACTTTACATGCCTGAAATGGGACTGCTGAGATGTGGAGCAGAGGGACCATGCTGGGAAAGGAGTATTCGGAAAAGGAAGTGC
The DNA here is from genome assembly GCA_031878705.1 of Tapirus indicus. Taxonomy (NCBI): domain Eukaryota; kingdom Metazoa; phylum Chordata; class Mammalia; order Perissodactyla; family Tapiridae; genus Tapirus; species Tapirus indicus. The sequence goes on from CM062920.1 coordinate 67,895,498, forward strand.
AGAGTTTCCTTGAAATGTCCCCACTGCTTTCTCTACATGTGGCCTGCAGTACGGATAAATCAGAGTATAAGCTACGAGTCTGCACACGTGCACGGAGATACACGTAAACATCTATATATCTAGAAATTCTACAGCTGATGTTCAGTCTGTCACCTGTCAAGATAAAAGTAAAAAAGACTTCAATCAAAGGGAAGATGGCAGCATAGCATTTTCCTTCCCCATAGGCACTCAAAAAATAAGTTAACTATCTTAGGAGCAGAAAACACTCTCAAACTACATATAGCTTAGTGGGGAGCATGTAGTGGTGATGAAGTGACCGAGGAAGGGCTTTACAGGCAGGCAGGCTTGGGTTCGAAGCCCGGTTCGGTCATTTTCTACCTGTATAAGCAAGTTATTTAATCCGAGGGAAGATCGGTTTCCTCATCAGTCAGTAGGGACAATAACAGTTACCTTGCCCCGCCTCTAGGAAAGTGAAATATGTAAAGTGCTTAGCTGTGGCTGCTCAATGAATGTATGTACAACACACACATGAGGTACAGTTACATAATACGTGTGCACGTGTATACACACACATGTGCACGCACACAACGTAGTAATATAGTCTGAGAGTGCCTCTCTATACAATGACAAGCAGGATTGAGGTGCAGTGGCCAGGAGTGAGGACTGGAGTTTTCGTGAAGGAGTACAAGTCTTGGTTCCAGCCCAACAGCTATGCGACCTGAGGCTGCATGTGCATCACAGAAGGGAAGAAGAGTGCTCGCCTTGAAAGATCTTTGGGAGGATTCAGTGGCATCACCTATGACGAGCACTCAGCACAGTGCCTGTCCCACAGCTGTTGCTCAATAACTATTAGTTGTTATTATTATCAGTGCAGGCATTAATCAATAACCTGGGCAGAGGTGCTTCTACCTCGGATTGCTCCTGTCTGACTGCAAACACTTGCGAGTGGCTCCCACACAAGGGACGCAGCAGAGAGGAATGGATTGATGGGGTTTACAATCTAAACACTATCATGCATATTTAAAGACTTTTTATACTTCAGAAAGCATTTTCTTCCTCATTTTCTCATTTGACGCTCACGAGCCCGCAGGAGGAAGCACCCTGATTTCAATCAGGAACTATTTCTTGTACACCTACTATGTGCAAGGCATGATTCCAAGTGCTGGGAGTTCAAACAAATATTCCTGGCCTTTAGGGAGCTCACATTCCTGTGGTACTTCATCTGTTTGTTTACCCACCTTCCTAGAAGTAGGAAATTTCAGTGGGAACATTTGCTTGATTAGGGGCTTGGTGTGGACTGAGCAAGTCTAGTTATATTATTTAATAAAAATGAAAATGTTCTACACTATTACATAAGATCATTTCTCCTTTCCCAATTATGTCGAAAACAAAAAAGTTCCACGCTTTTGAAAAATATAATATTGGGTATAAAATTATAGCTATATACAAATATTTTTACAAGCTTTTTTAACACATCTTTGTATCCTATGGTACTTGTGAAATTATGTGAAGAGGGAAAAAAGCCCTTAAAGGTTTATACTTTTCCTTAAGTTTAAATTTCCTTAAGTTTAAACAGCCTAGCATCATAGTAACAACGTGGCAGCATTTGCTTAATTCAAAAACAACTAGGAGAGGAGACGTTCACCTCCATTAAAATTTCCAAAGTTCGGCAAAAATTCCCTATTTCAGTTGCCATTGTTACCAGCCTGAGTAAGCCCCGTGTGCACTTCGCCATGGCAATACCAGGAAATTCCTGTCTCCCAAGATATTAGAAATGGCAGCCTCCTGACAGAACTGCTTGGGGGAAGGGATGGAAATCAACTGGCAAAACTTTGGGTCAAGGGGTGTTAAAACTGGGGAACTCTTAGAAAGAAAGGGCAACACTTTTAGTTCCAAGAAATGAGGATGGACACAGCCGATTAATCTTTTTGAATACTCTCCCATTTGCCGAGGAAGTAGCCTGCAGGAGAATCAAGCAGCTTGAACTATTTTTAGGCCTGTGACCCTTTTCAAAACACAGAGCTAAATTCAGTCCTCAGTTACACCCACTCAACTCCCACTGGCTTCAGCTCGAGCCACAGGGAGAACCCGCTCCCGATCTAGAAGAGTTCAGTTATGCCCTCTGCATTCTTTGGCTCACACGGAATGACAGTTTACTGGCCAAGGCTATTGAAAGCCACATGGTGGGTCTTCTGGCTCAAGGCAGGCAGCAGCCAGGGGCTTACATTCCGAGGACATCCCTGTCACACAACTGGATGAAATTTGTGGGGTTTTTTGACAATCCAGGTGGGGGTGGGGGGGTGGGGGGAGAGGATCCTTTTGAAATCGGAATTGTTTAAAATTATAATCTCATCTATAAAAGCCCAGGTTTGGAGAATTGTAATATGTGGGCTAAATTAAACTTTTCCCTGCAACTAGCATGGGGTAATTACAATAAGGGATCACATGAAGTTCACTGTCGTCGAACGCAACACAACTGTGACCGTGAACTACGGTACGGTGGGAAAAAAGCATCATTTATAAATAATAGGTCCCAAGTCTGACTTGGGGGTGAGTGGAGAGCATTTGGCATCTCAAATTACTTTAACCGGAGGCCGTCTTATCCCACGGAAAGGACCCTTGGTCTCCCCTCCACCCTCTCTAATCCTTCCTTCTTAAAGGAACACTCAGCAAGATAATGAATCCTTTAAATGTTACATCTTCTGTCGTGCATTATTGTGGTGCAGAAACTCTTCACATCAAACAGTCATCAGGACTATTACAAAGTGGGCTTATAAGAGAGGGGCTGAAAAGGAGCTGTGTGAAAAGAAGTGGAAAATTAAAGCTGAAGCAGTCGAAGAAAGGGCTTAATTTACTGGCATGTACAGTATGCAAATGAGATTACTCTCAGCTTAACTGCATCATTTATGTCCATAATAACGGCATCATCATTACAGGGCTCAAATTAAATTACACCATAATTAGCATATCAAAGTGATTGGTTAAAGTTTAAAACAAATACCCAATTTTGTTAATGAACAGCTGTAATTGTCATGTACACTTCAGTGAAAACTCTCTAAACAAATATATGTTTTAGAAGAGGAAGATTTTTTTTTTTAAGCAGACAGGTCTGCAGCAGAGGTAAATTACCTAAAAAAGAATGACATGGACTATTCTATTAATGTTAATATATGCTGATCATTTTCAGGTAAGAAAGCATTCTATCAAAACAAGGCTTCGCTTATATTTAGACACCTTCCCTGCTCCGGAATGTAAGACACCACCAGAAACCCGTTTCCACTGCAGCACTGATAACAAGGCAGGGGTGACCTGTCTGGAACAAGCAAAGGACATGTTCAATAACATGCTATTACTAAGCCCCCATAATTATTGGAGAGACATTCGTGTTCAAATCGTGCCGAGTCCAAGCTGATTTTCTCTGCATTCCAACCAAAAGAGGGAAGAGTGACAGAGCCAGAAAACTTGTGGAATTTATGGGGTAGACCAGAATGCTCCTAAGTTGATGACCTGGTAACACATTGAACAGCCTCCAACTCAATTTCCCCTCATCGAATGATAGCCGCACAGCAGTTTCAAACATGCAGCTGCACCAGAGAAGTTTGTGCTCTTCCATCACTAAAATAAATCAGGAGCTGCAACTACCTATTTTGTCAATGTTGGCGGGAGCCAGCATGCACTCACATTTTAGATATGCAAAATCATACACAAATAATAAGCTTGTTTTCAAACCCTTTTGTTATCATCATTTAATGTCAGAAGAGTTTCCACACAAAAATCAATAATCTCGAAGCTCACATGCAAAAAAATCTCTCTGCCTAAGATTCTCCCCATTTCTTAACAACGTGCCCCATATGTTCTCTGCTATATCTGTGAGGGTAACCATCCACTGTGACATACAGCAAGGCAAGCCAAAAAATATTTTTCCCAAAAAAAAAGCACTTTCAAATATACTTAACAAGCAAATTGAATGTCTTATTAAAATCGTATTATCTAAACAGTGTTCAAAAATTTAAAGAAAGTAGCTTTTCATTTTATTCATCGAGGAATCCATTAAAGCTTAGGCTCTGAAGTAGTATGTAAATTATGTGCCTTTCAAGGTAGAGCTAGGGCAAATTCACTCCATCAACTAATGATGAACCTCATTATGTGCAGGGAGGATTCATAATGAGGAAAGAGCCACCCGTCCTTCCATGTTCTAACATAAATCCCTGTAAAATTTGAATATCTCCCCGTCTAATTAAAGGCTACTAATTCCAATCACCCCCTCCATGGCCCCAAAGTAAAAATAAACCTCTTTAAAAGCACAGACTACAGTTATATTTCTAAAGCAGCTCTCGATTCTGTTTGGACTCAGAACCTTCCACTCAGATATGTTTTACGACAAGCATAATTAGCAGCTTTCTAAGATACAAACTTTGAGGCTGTTCAAGCTCATTTTGGTTAAATACAGTGGATTTCTATTTTTCAAAAAGCTTCACCTTGACGGGCTACAGTGCGTGCACAGAGATGATCCACAGCCAAGAAACCACCACGAATGTGCGAGCATCGTAATAATGTAAAATAAAATTCTTAGCACTTGAGTTCCAGCTGAAGCTGAGATGTTCAGAAAAAGCCAAGCACTGTGGCATGAACCCGAGATTGCATTTGGACGGGGACGTATTCAAATCTGCTTGGGAACGACACACTCGATTCTGGAACAAACTGCTCACTTTTAATGCGGTTTGAACTAATGAACGAGTACAGCCCAGCATCTTACAAGCCAAAGAACTATTCCCTCTTCTAATCACTGACTTTGATTTTTTTCTTTTAGCTGAAAACTATAGAACGCAAACACAACATTGCCAAACATATTTATTATGATTAATAGCCTGTAATATCCCTCACTAAGGCTTAATTTGCTCTTGTTTTCAATTATGAATCTGCATCATTCTATTCCAGTTCCCTTTTCAGGTGGAGATGAATTTCTTGTGGTCTTTACTCTTTCTATTGTATTTCCACCCAGCACGGCACCATTAGTTAAAAACCGCAAACCTCCACCTTGGCTCTGACAGAGTACCGGATTACGCAAAATTAGAGAACAAAAATCATTGAGAAATAAGTGAAGGTGTCCAGGGAATTAAAGCAATTAGACCAAAGGAAAAAGAAAAAGTACATATGCCAGTCACCCCAACACTCACACCTTTACATTAGGATTCAAAAGAAAAGAAAAAAAGAATCCTAGATCCTTTATTTAATTTTGATAAACGGAATGTAGACTCCAACCAGGAAATCTTATCTGCTGCCATAAATTCAAGTATCCCCAGATGTCTGAACCCCAGTTTGGTAATGCAGTGTACACATCACTGTGACATCAAGTGTAGAATTTCAGGAGCTAATGAGTCCATTCTACTAAAGATGCTGCTGCTTCTTTAAGTTGCATAAAAATAAACTCCACTACATAAAAGCTGCCACAGTGCGTGCTCTCTCATCCCTCGGCTCCAAGCATGATTCCCCCACCCCCCCCACCCTCTTTTAGGTCAGCCATTCATGCATTAGGAAGACATCCCTCCCAAAATAATTTGGCCCTCCCCCGAAGCACAGAGTTGAGCAACCTACCTTTGTTCTGGAGTTGCAGATAATAACAGGCAAGCCTCAAGACCATGAGGATTTAGAAGAGATCAGGAGAGTTGAAGAAAAAAAAAAAAGATGAAGAAAAGGAAACAGAAATACCACAAGTGGAGAAGAATTGGAAGAAACAACAGGAAGAGCCTGCTAAGGAAACTGTTGTGGCTGCCACACGATTGGGGTGTCTTCACCAGTGTTTACACCCGTGAGTACACACCTCTGTTCCATCTCATCCACAACTGGTGGCATTTTTTCCCCCGAATCCATGCATGACAATTAAAAGCAACTGCACCTCTCCATTTGGGAGGGGGACCACAAAAGACCTTCGCAATATTTCTTTACAATGTCTATATCACTGATGAGCATTAGTTTGAGTGACAAAGGTCCTGGGCTAAATCAACATTCTTACCTTAATGTTCCTAGTAAAAGGCTCCAGGAAACATAACTCATGAGACATGTATGCAAAGATATGTCTCAAGGAATTAATCCAGAGCCCTCAGATGAAGTGAGGGGAAAAAAAAAAGGAAAAAAGAAAATGCAGTGGCTTATTTCCAAATAAACGCAGCTCAGCCTGGGCAGAGATGGCATAAAAACAGGTTTGCATATACAGAGCTCAGTGGCAGAAGCGAGAGTTCTGTAGGATTTATTTGACACTTTTTCCGGGAAGCCTTTTGTGGAGTTGTACCGTTTGTTTCTTATTGTCTGAGAGGCAGTTAGGAGCTTTCTCCCGGAGGGGGCCTCTCAACCCCTGGGCTTGGCCGCCTCTGACAGGGAGGTAACCATATTAGGATGTGTATGGTAAAGTAAACAATAACATAGTTGCAATGAAATGGAATTTTTTTTTCCAGCTAATGGTGTTGGGGTCAGTCCTGTCTTTTCAGCCATTCCCACTCATTTTGTTTCCTCGTTCAAACAGGCCCTCCTCCTCCTTTTTTTTTTTTTTTTAAGTGTTAGCTGTTTCCAAATATCTGACTGTAAATTTGCTGAGAATGTTTGCAATGTAAGAAAAAGCTTTTAACATCCAAATAAAGATCCTGCCAGTTTAATCATTAAAGGGGATGTGAATTTTCAAAGCCTAGCAGAGATCCAGGCCTCCTCTACTTACCTCCCCACCCACCCCAATCTCTCCCCGAAGGTTAAAATTACTTGGTCATTTAAAAGTACCTTCTAAATAAATCAGATTTTTAAAGAAAGAGACCGTTACCTTCATAAAAATTCCACATTCACATACTGTGTCACTGAGTGAAGAGTCTTAACCATTCATGCGCCTGAAAATTTATTACCTGAAATTTCCAGGATGGTTACTTTTACATGATAAAGCTCTTTCCCACCTCCTCCAACCCCCTCCCAAAAGAAAAAAGCAAGCATAAAATACTGTTGTCCAGTCATCCTTTAGAAATTAGCTAATCAAGCAAAACATATCAAGAACGAGTTCCCAAGATGTTACATATTTAAGAAAAGTTCTGCAGGTCCACAAACAACAATAAAAAGTAAGGCTGCTTTCTGGCCACCGTCATTCAGTACGAGATTTCCCCCCTAAGCGGCGGGGGAAACATCTCCCTCCAAGGTCAGGGCTGGCTGAAGAGGACGGCAGCGCGGCCGAGGACCACAGAGAGCGGATCTGGAGAGAGTGGAGCAGCTGCGAGCCGGCCCCGGCCCCGACCCCGACCCCGACGCAGAGCGAGCTTCCATGTCTTCATCTCCTAGGTGTGAGAGCCCTGGCTGCTCTTGAAAGCAGCTTCCCTGAGCGATCTGCCAAAAGGAGGGTGTTGAAATAGCGGCCAGCCCTCGGTGTGCAAGGAGGGGAGGAGAGCCACAGAGCTGCTGCCTGCGAGAACCCCAGAAACCACCCCTGCACCAGGCACCGAGGCAAAACGCGGTGTGAGCGGAAGGGCACAGGCCGGGGAAGAAATGATACTCGCAATTAAGAATGAAGCCGGGCTGATGGAGCAAATAAAATGCACGTGGCGCTGGTGAAACGTCCAGAGCTCAGAAAAAGAGTGCCTCCCCAGCCTGGACCCCCTGGGCTGGCCTCTCAACTGCCTCGGCTCTTATCAGATCCACATCACACAGAAACCCAAAACCCCTGCAATTCATGTTTTATTAAAACATGTTTAGCATTCTTCTTAAAGATAGGTTTTAACCCCAAATACCCATGAAATTAAATCTCCCATGCCACTTATCTGCACTGCTGGGCAAAAACTAAAGTTGAGCTAAACAGAGAGATAGCAAAATCAATAAATCACACGAAACAAGTAGCAGTTCAAAAGTTCAAAGATATGATGGCCAGTTCAGTGCGTCTTAGCGCTCACCCAATAATAACTCTTCTCCGTCACTCCCCATAGTATAGACAATTTCATGGCATCATTTTCATTAGCCTGTCTCATGGAAAATTGCTAGCTATTTATGTATACGCTAAAATAAATTAGCCATTTCATCGAGCAGTGTGATTCTTATAAAATACATTAACACAATACTCGATTTTCCAGTTGGAGTAAATAAATAAATCAATAAATTCAACACAGGGTGATTCTTTTATTGTGGCGCGACAGCTCTCAGCATAAGTGTTTTTATTGGGTTTATTTGTTTCAATAAAAATTGAAATGGGCCAGTGATCTCAGAGCTAGCATCTTAAAAAAAAAAATCTATCCAATATTTGGGAAAGTATTGTGTGGAACACTCAAACTTATAATTTTATTCAAAAATCATTTTCATTTTGATTATTATTCTGCAACCCAATTCTGATGGGAAATTTCACAAAGGGAAAGGGGGAATTCTGCCAGGTGTTTGACTCTTGCGGCGTTTCTGTGCTACAGACCCGAGTCTGGGGGTGAGGCTTTGAGAGACAGCAGCGCTTCGCTGAGCTGCGACCTTCTGCCTGGAACGCGCCACTTCCCTGGACAGGGAGAAAGGACAGTGGGACAAGTGCCAGATGGCCTCTTCTGTCACACCTTACGGAATGCCATTGATTGTGGCTCGGAGAAGGCCATTTACTCCAACCTCTGGGGGAAAGACTGGAGTATCATGACTGCAAGAAGGGAGAAGTGTGCTGATGCTGTAAATAAAATCAGGCTGAGGGCCTGCACACAGCTCTGCAGGCGAAATGGAGACACCACCAGGCAGAACATTTTCCCCCAGTCACCAGCGCAATTAAAATCAAAGGAGAACAGGACAGTGGATATCCGTTCTCTTTGCCTGCTAACACCCACGCTCCTCTTCCTCTGATAACACCAGCCTGATTTTTCTTGGGGAAACGCCCCCTTCCCCACTCTCAGCGCCTGTGGTTCACAGGAGGTTGATGCATCGCCCAGCTCTGGAGGGTGGAGCCATAAACCAGGTCTGACCAATCAGCGCGTTCCGCTCTGCTGGCCACGCTGATTGGCTGATGGATGGGTCCCAAACCAGAAGGATACTCAACTACTAGCATTCTGTAGGAACTAATAGGAGACAGAGACTGTCCTTTTCATGGGCTTTTGAAAGCTTTAAGAACATGGACTGGGCTTGTCCCCACAAAGAGAAAGCTGGCTGAAAGAGGCCAGGACACAGCAACTCAGAGTGAGCACAAGAGAAGGACAGGATTCTAACAATGCCCATAGAGGGCTATCCTTCCCTGGAATTTTCAATTACATAAGCCAATGAAATTCCCTTATTTGCTTAGCCAGCTGGAGTTGGCCTGGGTTATTTGCAACCAAAAGGTGCAATACAGGAACGCAAAATAGGTATGTGTTCTATAGGCAAGTCTCCAATTCTACAATATATGTTATCCTTTATGGGAAAGCAAACCAACTTAAAACATACAAACCAGCAAACTCCCATGGCTAATACTCAAAATCTGTAGACCTCATGCAACCTGGTCATCAGCCATGTTCTCTTTTCTGCTAACAATGGAAAGAGTTAGAAGGGTAAGTCAGGACCCATGGTCAGAAAGAACTCAAGATGATCTCAAAGCAAACTAAATCAGAGATCTAAAACAAATCCAGAATGAGGTCAAATATAGACTTAGTAAACTCTCTTCTCTAGGCCTCTGGTGGCAGTGGTTCAGGTCAGGGATAGACCAACCCATCAGTTTAGGTGAACAGCCAGTTGGCTCACACAACAGGCCTCAAGTTTCCTGACCTGATTCATCGACAAAGGATGAGGATCTGGTTCTTCCATCCTCTGACAGGAGGTTGTGTTAGGGGTGTGGAGGCGGGATGGAGTGGTCCTTAGTCACAAATAACCAGTGAGGAGGTTAGGAAGGAGAAAGGGCTGAGTGGGTCCCTGAAAACAGGCCAACACAAACTTGCTGGCCCCAATACTTTCTGAATCCCTTCTGCAGACCCATTGACAGGCATATAAAATTTCTGTCAGTTTGAACAAATATTCTTATCTTCAGCCTACCAAAGTCTCAGTCTGCTGGACACACTGTTCAATTATTCTACGAGACATAAATATTCTAACCTGGCAAGTGTTATAGCTAAGGTTCTCTGCATGATATTGCTAGAAAGGAAAGGTGACAAACGCATAAATCATCCTTTAGTTTTACTCCTATGTTGTTTCTTTAATCATAATAAAAACTCCCATTTATTGAATATCTAACTAAAGTAGAAGACAATATATTTGTCACGGAATTCTTACAATATTCTTCCCATTCCATGGATATGGCAAACTGAGACTCAGGTTAAATGATTTACATAAGGTCACAAAGTGAGTAACAGGCAAAGCGAGGTTTCAATTCAGGTTAATCAGCATGTAAAATCCATGGTCTGCTTTATCCCTGTCCTCCTCCTCTCTTGTCCTCATTCTCAAGAGTTCAGTTTTTCATTATAATTTGCCATTAATTCCTAAATCCGTAATGCCTAACACCAACTCCAAGTCTAGAAGAAGAGAGAACCAATAAAAACACACAAACATATTTTCATAAAATTCAACATATTCTACGAAGGAAACAGACATCAGTCAAGGATGATAAAATAATGGCAGGGTCTGGAGGAACCTATTTAAATAGAGTCCTTAGAGTAAGTGACACTTAAGCTGGGGTGGAGGGGCGAGGTCCTGCCTGACTGCCTGGCTTTTAGCCCTGGCTCCAGCCCAGCCAGACTGGCAAACCAGGGCCCTGATTTCCTCCATGGGCAGGAGAGGACCCCAGGTCAATACAGTCAGCCTTTCTTGGCACTAGTATCCACAGGAACACAAACAATAACAACACAACAATAATAGAAGCTACCAGTGACTTTATTCTTAATATGCCAGAGACTGTACTAATTAATCACTTTACATGCATTTTCTCACTTCATCTTTAAAATAATCCTATAAGATGTATACTGTTACTATTTCCGTTTTATAAATGAAGAGACAGGCTCAGAGAAGTTAAGTAACCTGCTCTTGCCCACACAGCGACTAAGTGTTGGAGCCCAGATCTGAATCCAGCTCTGGTTGGGACACCTGATTCTTGGTATGTCATACTGGCATCCATGTGCTGCCAAGAACGATGGTCAGTATGAACCCTGGTTACTCACACTGATGTCCTGGCTACTGACGCTGGCCTGGAGTGGAGTGACAATCCACACCATTCCAAGACATTAGATGGTTGTCTCCACTCAGTTTGTAGAAAGCAGGACAGTGAGGAGGGGAGAAAGCAGAGGAGGGAGGGGAACCAACACCATGGGCCCCTTATTTCTCCAGCCTCAGCTGCACTGGTGTCAGCTGGACTCCCCATGTAGCTCGATGGGTCGTCCCTTGCCTCTAAGTAGGGCCATGGGACTCGGGACAAGTCTCTCCTAGAATTAACCTCAAGTTTAACCCGACTTCACACCAATATTACATCCACAACACAAGCTACGTGAAATCTCGGCAGTGGGAGCTGCTTTAAAACTCCAGCTGAGGAGCTGGGGGCCGCAGGAGTCCACCCCCCGGGAGAGTACCGTTTCTCAATCTCAGCACTGTCGGCATTCCGGCCAGTAACTGTTCACCGTGGGAGCCCTGCTGTGCACTGTAGGATGTTCAAAAGCATTCCCAGATGCCGGCAGCAATGCCACCACCCCAGCTGTGACCACCAAAACGATCTCCAGATATTGCCAAATCGCTCCTGGTTGAGAACTACTCATCTAGAGAAATGCTGCCCAGTAGGACTTTCTGTGAAGACAGAAATGTTCCAGACCTACACCGTCCAATGCAGTGGCCACTGGCCATCTAAGGCTACTGAGCACTTGAAATATGGCTAATGCAACTGAGGAACTTTATTACTGAATTTATGTCATTGTAATTAAATTTAAATAGCAACGCACGTCTAGTGGCTACTGTATCTTGGACTGAGCAGTTTTAGAAGTGTCACAAAATTTCTGTATTCATGAGAATCCCATCCTCAGCAGATGGATATTTGGTTCCCAGTTCGAGATTCTATACATTAATTTTTTAATTAAAAATTTTATTTTTTTCTCATTGGAAATCAATAAGCTCTCTAAAATTTAGTGGTTTTTGCCACGACTTTTAAAAAATTCCATTCTTACACTGAATCTTTTCTCCTAATTTTTATAAAAATTTCATCTAATTTTTATATAAATTCTAATCCGTTTTGATTAGAACTGTAGATTTAGTTAATTGAATAGCTTGGGTGAGAGATTTATGCTTGTGGACTAGAACCAGGCACACTCTTTAAGGAGCCAGTTGCAAAATAATTTTTTTCACTCTCGAAAAAATGTACTTGCTACCCTCTTTGCCTGTAAACTAGGTCTTCGGAGACATCAGCTGGAGAAAGTGCTCTGCTCTACCAACTAAAATAATTCACACCATGTGGACCGAGAGTGACATTATGAAACGTGTCTTAAAGAGTAACATTGCTCCATTCTGTCCCTCCCCCAAAAACCACAAACGAGACACATTCAGGTGGAGCTTTTCCCTGTAGCTCAAAGTGTGATGAATTTTTCAGCTTAGGGAGAAAGATCAGTACTGATGTAACAAAGTATCTGTAAAACAGCCCCATGACATCCTAAATACACCACAGCTGTCAGGATGTTCTTTCACAATGGGCAAATACAGAGGCAAAGATCATTTTCGTGGGAGGGCAGTCATACTTGGGTATGAGCAGAGTGTGAAACATCCAGAAATATGGCTTAGAGCAGGAAGCTGAGCCATCTACAAAATATTTCTTGGGTGATATACAGAGAGCTTGAGAGGGGATAAAGCCTGATGATGAAGAAAGTAAACAAAGAGTGTTTGAGTTACCCATCCTCTCTTGATACCAAGGAATTTCAGCTTTAGCAATAATGTGGGAATCCAAAAATGCATTGTCATTCTAAATAAACTGAAAATAGCAACATTCCTATCCTTTGCTAGGCACAATCTAGATTTTAGGTTGGTCTTAGCTGGTCAAGTACGAAGTGTTACTCCATATATAGACAGTGCTGGATGGCTATTCAACAACCAATAGCAACTTCTTCCCTTCCTCCTCCTCCTCTTCAAGCTGAAAAAAATGAGATGTTCTCCTCCCCCACTTTCTTTGCAGTTAGGGATCGACATCCAGCTTAGTTCTGGCCAAAAGATATAAAGGGGAAGTGCGTAAAAATATTTTTCCTCCTTGACTAGAGGAAAGGGACACAAAGAGAGATCTCTCGCTCTTTCTCTCTCTCTCTCAGTGAGTTGCCCCCTTCTCCCACTTTGTGTTTTAAATTCCACTATGTAGAAAGGTGATGCCTGGAGCTTTAGCAGCCATCTTGTGGCCATGAGGGAAAAGTGAAAAGAATCACAGATATGCCAACCCAGCAATCAGGTATCATTCAGGAGCTGAACCAATCTTGGAACTGCCTACCCTCAGACTTCTGGGCAGGTAAATGATAAATATCCTTATGTTTTCAGCCACTGTTACTTAGGTTTTCTGTTACTAATAGGTGAACACTTGCTAATTGATATATCCTAAATCCCAGGAATGACAAGAGAAAAATCACTTCCTTGAGGGAACTAGACTAATCAAAGTGTAATTAGTCAATTCTCCTGGTATCTAAGATGGTTCCCTTGTCACTTGAGAGACTGTGACTGAAGAAAATGATTCTTAGTCTTAGAGGACCCCTGAAGAAAAACACCACCTCATACCCACTACGTGCCAACTCTGTGCAAGGCTCCTACTAAAGCGATTTACTTATGCTACCCTCACCCAGTCTTCCAACAACTCCACATGGTAGGTACGATGATTATCCCAATCTTTGAGGAGAAGAAACAGAAGCAGAGAGAGGTAACACAAGATGTCCCAGGCCAACCACTGTTACAGAAAACGTGGTCACCCAGTGGGGAAATGGTTACATGCATGGCCCCAATGCAACAAGTGGGCAATCCCAACTGGGTGACAAACATTTCTTGTTCTAAGACAAAACAGCAGAAGCCTGGGCTCCAACCACAGGGCACACGCAGTCATATGAGCTGTGCTTTGGTGTGCGGACTCTGCAGCGGTAACTGAAGAACAGATTCTTGGGCTCATCCTGCAATGGCTATGGATGCTCCCTGAGAGGTGACAGCAGCATCCACTAGGAAGTCACCATCTGAGCAGGCAAACGTGTCACCTCAGTGCTGTTCGTCTCCATGCCCTGGATGCAATGGGATAAGGCCGGCCACACATGGCGCTCACTGATTTCCCCAATGTTTTAACACGGAAGGAAAAGAAAGGTAAAAATAAGCATCTGGGGAAGTTGTAAAAAGGAAGCATAGGTTAGAAAAAAAATAGCTTGGAAGTATTGGGAGGCAGCTTAGTGTAGTGGATACATGCAGCATATACACTGGTGTGGGGAGCGGGGCATGGCAACGTGGCATGCAGCTTAGAGTAGCTAAAAACCATTAGCCAGCCTGGCTTTAAAATTCCTGGCTGTGTGATCTTGAGTTACTAGCTTGACCCTCTGAGCCTCAGGTTTCCCATCTATAATATGGAAATAATAGAAGTATCTGACCTTTTCGGGTTGTGGTGAGAATTAAATGAGATGATACACGTGCAAGTTCTCACCTAGTACATAGTAAGTGCTGAGTAATTAGCTATCATCATCATCAGTACTGAATGATAATGAATTCAAAGTGACTGTGAAGTGTTTAGCATAGTACTCGGCATGCACTAGGTACTCAATAAATGTTCATTCCTTGGTTTTCCCATCTCTCTTCCCACTACAAATAACTCAAAGATTTAATTCTGATGTGATGCACCTGTTACAATTTTAAAAAATATTAATGAATTCATCCCACTAACATGGTGCTGGGCTTGATGTTATGGTAGATAGAAAGATAAAGAGAGTGTCAATGGACATATGCTTACATAATAAACATGTTAAATAAAAAAAGACAGAAAAGTATGTGCTCGCTGAAAAATATATGTAACATTAACATTCATATATTTTTATATATTATACATGAAGGATACCTCTTCCATTTACTAACTTTCTCTTGTATGTTAAGAACAGAGGTAATTTTAATTTTTAAAATATGTTTGTTTATAGTTCAAATTTTCTGCTATAAACATGTACTCTTTATATAATTTGGAGGAAGAGACATTACTTTTCAAAAGATAAAAAAGATAAGAACGATCCAATTTCTACCCTCTTAAAATGGTTTTCTAACAGTTGATAATTTGTCAACCATGTAAATGGCAACAAATCTATAAGAAATAAAACATTTTCTAAACATTTAACTAACCTAACCTCCATGCCCTTAATAAGTTACTGTTTACTATTCTTCTTCCTCCCTAACTTCCTCTTCTCACTGGGAATAAATTCGTCCCCCTGGTTTCAACCCTACCTTTCTCTTCCCAAAAACATCACAGGGGAAATCTTTCAGCCCCCATGGTGTGACGAAAAGCTACAGATGGGCTGGGAACACTAAAATAAATAACCCATTAAGAGTCATGACCACTGGGCTGGCCTCAATCACAGAGATTTTGTGGACCTGTGTTTGCTAAAAAGTTTTTTCTTTTTGATCGGCTGGCTTCATCGAGCCCTGTGAATGCCAGGACTTATGATAAGCAATGACACACTTAACTGTTACATATTAATGTTCATGATAATGCAATCTTTCATTTGGATGATTTAAAAGTCCCTCTAGTCCGACTTACAGTTAGATATACACTGAATGCTTCATCAATCATAACCATTTTTATTCTCCATCTTGTGCAAAAAGACTAGAGAAGGTGAATTTCCGCTATACACTAAAGAGGTCTTTATCATTAGCCCTGAAAAATTTCTCTCTTGTCATTCATCTGTCGGATTCCCACAGTTCTTGCCTAAGCAATCTATTCACCTGCATCTTTTACAACAGCAGATCTCATCTGGAGGAAAAGGAAATCCACGTTTGTATCTCTTCCGTAGGGTCAAATCTGCCGTATCTTAGAGAGAGAAGAAAGCATTTCTCACTTATGAGCTAGACAAAACGCCCAGCATCTCAACATTTGAAATACTTGTGTGAAAGAAGCTTGAGAAGGTCACAGCAACTTGGATTAAACTTAAAGGGGGATTTAGAACTAACTCACCTCAAGAACCAGTGAGTCAGTGATCACACTGCCCCCTAATAAATGCACTTGAAAGAAACTACACCCCTTTCCACCCGTGTACGGGCTTGTCAGAGTTTCATGGCCAAAATCTTCCCACAATTAACCTTGGACCTACAGATCATGAGGCAAATCAAAATGGAGGCCGTGATCAAACCAGTCACTGTCCACCGTGGCCTGATCCTACCACAACCGCAATTATCTTCTAAATTAGAGACACACGACTCTTAGGTAAGAATATAATAGCCCCTTACCCATCTTGCATTGCCCTCATGTGTAACACACAAATAAATGCAACCAAAAACAAGTAAAAATTTGTCCCCCAAAATGCTTCGCTTGGAGTAGGGGAGAATTAAGCCTATCCCTCTAAAATTGTTTTTTTTAATCTAACATATATTCAATATTTATATTTTGATTTTATGACCTTTCTTCACTTTTATCCTCTTAAATTCTCCCATCTTAACAATCTCCTTTTAGGCTAATAAATTTATGTTTTTATTCCTGGGTCGTTTACAGGTTGATCTCTCTAGGCAAGAAAGCACTGAATTATTGGAATTCAGTGTGGAGATGCTTCCAGGGTAAAGGTCCCCTGTTTATTAGCAAAAGAAATGCATTCGACTAATTTGACTTGTGAGTCTGATAAAATCTCCCTGGAAAAACTGATTCTATTATGATGAATAATCCTTTGAGGTGAAAAATGAGAAATATACACACTGGGTTTTATTATATATTAATTCTAACAGGATCTGAAACGAAACTCGAGTAAGCCATCTTTTAGATGTTGGAAAATGGCAAACTTCCCCGCAAACTACATGCGAGAAGTAATTAAAGTAAATGAACATGAAATTAAACAGCACCCCCATAAAGTAGGATATAAAAGTAAAGATTATTAGAAAAAAAAAGATTGTCTTCCTGCTCTATATTAATCTCATGAATTGTGCATTTACTCTATTTCTCTTTTATTATTTGATGATGGGTTTTTAGAGCTTGGGTTTTATTAGGACCTGCTGGAGAAAGGTCTTCAGTAGTAAGCTAGTTACAGGTCTGGGTATGTTACTACATCTTTCACAGTGACTTAAATACTAAATGAAGCCATACAAGATAAAGATGAGCTCATCAAACTTGCTGTGATGCAAAGCTGGAAGGTTTCCTGACACCACCAATGACAGAGTCGAGATCCTGGTCAGAAAGGAGATCTAAAGCTATGCAAGTGGGACTTTATTTATAGAGCAAAACTCTGCACCTCTCTTCAATAAACTCTACTATTCATTAGCATTCAGGGATAGCTGGTAATTTTTGAATCTGGGGGTTATCCAGAATCTATTCTCACTTCCATTTCCTTTTGGGAAATTACCCTTTTCCCCAGTTGTTGCAAGCAGGGTGGGACTCCTCAGTCAGGGTCCCCTGCCCTCCCATAGCCATGGGGTAGACACATGACACAAACTAGGCCCCTCTGATTCATTTAAGCAGATTGATGCGAGGATAGAAAAATGTTTGGGGTACACTGATTTCAGCAGTGATACTGACGAGATGGTCAATTCATTCGAGATGCCTATCTACTGGAACTGTCCTGGTCCTATCCTTCCCCAAACTTCTGTCCATTCTTTAAGCTACTGGCTATTCCTCCAATAAATCATTTCTCTTTAAGTTGGCCAGAGGTAATCTCTGTTGCTTGCAACCAAAGAGCTCAACCAACATGACGGGGAGATCCTTGCCTGACACTGGTTCACAGGAGGAAGCTGAGCTTATTGAATTCATGTTCAGGATAATTACAATATGTGGTAGAGTGTTCCTATATGTTATATATGGCTGCTTCTAAATTCAACATAAAATTTTGGCCAACGGTTATTTAAAAAAAGACCAGTGTCCAAATCTGCAAATCAGGAATCTTCTTTCTAGTTTTTTGCAGCACAGTTTTAGAGATATTAAAAAAATACAGAATGGGGAGGTCAGCCCAGTGGCATAGTAGTTAAGTTTGCATACTCTGCTTCGGTGGCCCAGGGTTTGCAGGTTCGGATCCTGGTGCGGACCTACATACCACTTATCAAGCCATGCTGTGGCAGCGTCCCACATATAAAGTAGAGGGAGATGGGCATGGATGTGAGCTCAGGGCCAATCTTCCTCAGCAAAAAGAGGAAGATTAGCAACAGATGTTAGCTCAGGGCTAATCTTCCTCATCTCCCCCCACCCAAAAAAAAATACAGAATGGGTAAAAAAAAGGATATTAGTAAAGAGAGGAAGTTTCCAGGATGTGGAAAGATGAAAAAATTGAGCCATATGAGGATTTACTGAAGAGAGGTAGATTCTTAATCTGGACTTCCAGGAGGCACAGTTGGCAGTTGCAAACTTGACAATAAACACAAAATATCTAGCTGTGTTGACGCACAGTAGGCCCTCACCAAAATGATGATTATTATTGCTGTGCTTAATAATATCCGTGGAGCCCCTACTATCTGGCTGGTGTGCTCTAGGGCATGCAAAAATAAGTTACATAGGTTCTTACCTTCAGGCAAGACTTTGTGGCTTTCAATTCTGAAAAGAGCACAATAAAATACAGAGCAGACTTGAACAAAGGTAATAATGAAATACAAACACACACTTGTGGGAGCCCAGACAAAGGAGTGAGTCACACAGGCTGGGTTAAATTGAAAAGGCTTCACAGAAGTGATATCTGAGCCAAGCCTTGAAGGATGAGTAGGATGTTAATAGGTAGGGGAAGGGAAAGAAAAAAAAGCAGAGGATTGGCATCGAAAGCTGAAGGAAGCAATAACATGAGCTGCACAAGTTCAAGGGCAGGGCAAAAACAGGGTAGAATAAGTGGTCTGATGTAAGCTCCCCAAGGCCAGGGACCAAGCTGGAATCTATCACTCCTGTGTCTATCCTTAACTCCTAGAAGAGGGCCAGTCCTACAAAAGGCACCAGTCATTGTGTGGAAGGCTAGTCTAGAGGGATAGAAGACAGACAGAATGGGGCCAGAGTATGAAGAGCCTTGAAGGCCACACTAAGCAGCCAAGTCTTCATTCTACAGTTGGGAAGGGAAGAAGCACAGAAAGCAGGAGAGAGACTTTAGAGGTTAAATAAACAGAGCTTGGCAACTGGAAGGATGTAGAAGGGGAGTGGAGAAAAAGGGAAAGCTCTGATTACACTTTAAGTCTGGAAACTTATTTTTTTGAACTGAAATGATTCTGTGTCCAGAAATATCACCGATAACATTCACACAGTGGATGTGGACCACAGAGAAACCTTCCCAGCAATAGCCCTAAGAATAGAATGCCCCACGAGGGTGTGAGCATGTCATTCAAAGCCTTCCAGTAGATACCAGGAGAACCCAGGCTTAAGGCCCAGATACACCACTGTGAGAGCTTCTGAGGTCATTTCATCCCTCTGTGTCTTAGTTTTATTATCTATAAAATGGGGTCAGCAGCAGTACATCTTTATAAGGTTGTTATGAGGACTAAAAGAGAAGATATACATAAAGGATCGGAATGGCTCCTGGAACATTCCAAGTGCTCCATAAATGTTACCTTCTACTATTCCTATTGTTTTTCTTATTATTATCTACGAGGGGGGTGAAGAATGAGTCCCAGGGTCCCAATTGACTAAATTTCCAATTCTATGATCCTTACGTTGGAAGAAAACTGAATTGCATGGCATCTGGAAAAAGGGGCTGACTCCTGTCATCTGCCAATTTTCTAAAGACGGTTTGTGGATGAACAATGGTAAGAAGAAAAACTAATAGAAATAAGTTTGTGATAAAACAAAAATCCCTACAAATCAATGAATTGTCTCCATGCGAGACGGCCTCTATCACTCAGAACCACATACTAACCGACACACACAATGAGAAGTGCTTTACCACATGGACTCAGTCTGCTAGTTATGTCCAAGCCCCTTAGGACAAGCAAGCCTGGATCGCCCCCACAGGTAAGCCAGGTTGAAAGGGGGTGGGGAGAGGGCAGGGAGTCCTTCTGGAGGCTGAGGATGCCACCCAATAAGGTAGGGAAGGAGGAGGACGAGGTGAGGAAGGGGGCACAGGGAAACTAACTGGGGACACTTTCTAACATTTAGAGAAAGGGGAAGGGATGCAGAGAAGAATCTGGCACACCATGCTTTTTGTTGTTACTGTTTTAAACAGAGGGCCATTTTGGCCACGCTTTTCCAAGAATTTATGTGATGGTTCATTTTTGTCAACTACTATACATTGTTTGTGTTTACACTTTCGGGTAAAGTCTGTTAAGCATTCATACATTCCTAAATACTATATGTAACGTTAACTAATTTAATTATTTCTGTATCATATTTGGACTAATTTTTTTAACTCACAATTTGACGTGAAAATAAGACTGAAACTCAAAGGAATATGAATAGCAAGAGAGCACAAACAAGGCAAAAATAATTAAAAGATGACACAAGATTTGGGGATGAAAAAAGTCTCAAGAATCAAAATGTACGATTCCATCGATTTCTTTTATTCCCACATTGAAAATATAACCAAGAATGCGCCTTCATGTAGGAACTTGACACCTAGTAGCTTCTCTGGGTCACATTAAATTTTAAATGAAGTCTGCCCACCACAGGACAGAAACGCATCAGAGAGAATGAGCGAAGTGGCAGCTGTGCACACTGGAGGTGCAGGATCATCACCATTGTCAGGTGGTCATGGACCTGCTAGAGGTGGAAAAGGACCTTTAAGAGGACCCAGTGCAACCAGACCTCCATGTATTTATTGAACAACAGAGGAGACCAGAAGGTAGAGGCGAAACCTGGATGAGAGTTGAGGTACATCAACCCTTGGTGCCACGAGTTTTCCACCATACACTACCTGCCCTTCTCCTAAGCACAAATTGCTAATAGAGTTTGGCATTTGTTAAACCATTAACGGCATTTCCTTCTTTTGGGCATCCTTTTAAGCTACACAGGAGTTCCCTGGGCACATTAAGGTAAAACAGAAAGACCCCCTGATAATATAGTTCAAGATAAGAAGGTATCATTTATACCTTTGAAAGCAATATAGGTCCCTTGCAAAGCTGCCGTATAGTCAAAGTAGTTATCTTACAGCATATTAAGTTTTAGACTGTATTCTATATTTAGTAAATCTATATAAATGCCACTTTTTATAAGTTATCACTAAGTTTTCAACGCAATATAAAACACATTATTAAAAAAATCTTAGTTTTCTGTTTTCTTTTAAACTTTAGTTTCCAGTTCTGCAATCTGGAACTAAGACCAATTCTTGCACTTTTAAGTATTTAAAGAGGAAAACATAAAATTGAGCAAAATGGTAAACACCCCCCCTCCCGCAAGACTTTTATTTCTGAAAGAACTGGACTAGAATCTACATTTGCTAAGATCTGATGTAATGCTGTGATTAACACAATATTTTTCCCCTTCTTAGTTATTAATATCTACGTGCCCACGATAAAAGAAGCACAGAATAGCAAGGCCGGTTATCTAGCTCTGTCGACTCAAGCTGGGTAACTAAGTAGTCTAGGACGACTGGGAAACTATTCACAAACTTCAAAATGACTCTGTGCTTGGTGGCCTGATCTCCTGCTCAGGCAAGAAACACCGATGTTACTACCCAGGGGACTAAGGCAGAAAGATCGTCCAAAGAAACACAGTGAACAACCTTAATTTGGATCATCACAGGTTCAAAACAAAGCCCAACCACATACCCTACAGAATATTCATCTTTTTTTTTTGCTGAGGAAGATTCACCCTGAGCTCACATCTGTGCCAATCTTCCTCTATTTCGCATGTGAGCCACCACCACAGTATGGCTGCCGCCAAGTGGTGTAGGTCCACACCCAGGAACCAAAATCCAGGCAGCCAAAGCGGAGGGTGCTGAACTTAACCACTAGGCCATGGGGTCGGCCTGTCATCATTTCTCAATAAGAAGGCACACAAGTTATCTGGAAATATGCTTTTGGAACTGCCCTCCACACAAGTCCTGATAATTAAGTATCATTTATCAATTCATTCATCCATTTGTTCACACAACAAATATTTTTCAAATCCCTGCTACATACCACACACTGAATGCTAACACTACAAAATCGATAAGAACCAGTCTGCGCCGTGACCATCAAAGCTTCGTGCTGGGGGAAAGAGGCTTAGGAGATGCCTAACACACCCAGAAATAAATAAGCAATATAACTTTTATACTCATGGTTTACTTCCAACATCAAATTTATGTAGAAAAGAAAGAGGCTGCCCTTTAAAAGAAAAAAAAAGTCAGCGGATCAAAAGCATCATTAATCACTGTCACTTTTAAATTAAAAGGTTCGCAAAAAGGTAGGCACGGAACCAATGTGGGAAACAAATCACTCCCCTTGCCGAGTGTGGGTCAGAGTCTAAATGGGAGAGTCCTCGGTATTTACCCAGCTCATCTCCTGTGTAATGGAGTTGGAGGAGAGATTTCCGCTGGGGCTCTGCTAATTTGAGGCTTGGCTTCTGCTTTTTAAAAATGACACTTGGGTGGTGACTCTACTATTGGGGCTGGTTTTAGAATTAAACCTTCCCAGTGTTCTCTCAATAAGGTTCTCGCTTTCACCATCTGACCTAGTAAATCTTGAGCCACGGCGAAGGTGCTCGGTTAACGAGCCGCAGGCCTGATTCTTTGGGTGGCCTCAGGACTCCATTTGCAAAATGGCTAACCCTTGTAAGGCAAATGCAGACATGCCCAATGCATCTCAGAAAGGACTTGTCACACGGTGGCTGAAACAGTTAAGGAAACCCCCGGAGAGACTCATTTAAAAATCAGGAATATTGCAACAAGGAGCGCTCAGGTCAGCGGTTCCCACCCCTCTGCTCTTGAGAACACCTCTATCCACACTCGCACCGGTCAGAGCAGGTTAGGGCGGAGGGAGATAAAGCATGAATTTTCTGCTGCGTACACAGCACAGAGGCCACGCAGCCTTTGACAGAGTCAGATTTCTGGTCCCGTGAAATACACCAGCCCAGAGCATTTTAAATATGTTTAAAACCTAAAATAAAACAACAAAACGTACTCTATGCATACACCATGAAGGCTCAGAACTTCAACAGCTGCTGGAAGAGTGCAACCATAGTTAAGGTTTTGGGAATTGAAGTTTTATCATTCTATTGTTGTTTGTCGCAAACTGTGGGGTCTAATGGGTGGGGGGCGGTTTTTAAAAGCTCACAATCTTCTGGAATGCCTATAGCTACAGACAGAACACCCCCAATCCTCCCTCACAATTTATAATAGTTGGAAAGCTTACATTTATTTCTCCTCTACTTTATTCTCTTTATTTTTAAATAAATATCTCTGTGATAGAAAGAATAAGTGGAGACAAAAACCTAATCTGGATATTCATAGTAGTAACGACGATGACATGTACTATTGATTGAGTGTTTATCACCTGCTGGCACAGTGCTAAAGGCTTCACATACTTTCTCAACCTTACTCTCAACTCCAGAGCAGGTATCACTCTTGTTCCCCATTTTAAAATAGAGAAAACTGAGGCCAAAGTCACAGAGACAGTGAGTAGAAGACCTGAGATGTGAATCGCCAAACAGGTGCACAACCAGTGCCTCTTTTGCTTAATACATAATTAACCCTGAATAGAAAGTAGTTGGGGAGGAAGGGGCAGACAGGGGACAGCTTCAAATCCACAGGACAGTAGACTTTGCTAGTTGCTTAAGCAACCTCCAGTCACCCTCCTTCCTCAGCACCAGAATCCCAGTTTTGTTTGGGCAGCAATGTGCTCAATTAAAATATTTGCAGTTCCAGGCTCTTCTGTCACTGTAAGTAGCCCTGAAACACAGCCCTGGCTGATGAGATATAGATAGATGTCCAAAGGAAGAACATTCCTTCCAAAGTCAGAAAGCAAATCCAGGAAGAAATAGTTTCGTTTACAAAGCAGCAAATTCTGGAGAGAAGAAACCACTTTGTCCTTTGCTTTCACCTCCTTCCTGCCTGGAAATACAACTTTGATGTTTAAAGGTACAGAGGCCACCTGGTGACCATTAGACCATATGCTAAAGATGGTGTACTGACACGCAAGAAGGAGCTCAGTCTTGGAGGGCTCTCTTGACCAATGCACCTGCCTTGCAAGTAGACTGTTGTTTTTTTTTTACTTCTAGACTTCTTGTTTTGTTAAACAGAATTACACACACTCCCCGCCCCCATCTGATTAAGCCAGGGGACTACAAACTGGGCCTTTGGGCTGAACCTGGAGCCTGTATGCCTGAAGTTTTATTAGAACATAGCCATGCCCATTGATTTAAGCATTGTCTACGGCTGCTTTCATGTCACAATAGCAGAGCTGGGTAGTTGCGACAGAGACGGCGTTGCCTGCAAAAGCCTAAAATATTTACTGTCGGGCTCTTTACAAAAAAAAATTTGCCAACTCCTGGATTAAGTCACTATAGTCAGGTTTCTGCTCAGTGCACCCAAATTCAATCCTAGCTGAAACATAGCCAGTTACAGAAAATTCCCAGTAAGTGAAGAATAAAAACGCCTGCTCATCCTACTAAACCAGTGTTCAATAAATGTGCATATCAACTCCAACCACGTGCCAGATCCTTTGTGATGTCCTAGGTGCACAGAAGTGAATACTGTTCCTCACCATTCAGGAACTTGCGATCCTTGTACATAGTCACGTGCTAAAAGAAAAGCTCCAAAAAGAATCACCTATAATTCTAAGTGCTAGGGGAAAATACAGGTTGCTATGTGACCATATAATCCGAGAGCCTAACCTAATGCAAAAGAGTTAGAGGAATCGTCTCTGAGAAAGTTAAAGTTACCTACCTTTCTACATAAAGCTGCTCTACCTCCTCAGCTTCTAGTCTTCTAGCGCATAAGAGAGAGTCCTTTTTCAAAGCTCCAGTGCAAAACTACTTAATAATAACCAGCTTGAACACACTCAAAGGAAACCCAGATTCTGAGAAGGCATCTGTCTAGAAAAATCTCACTCAGTGACTTGAACACTTCCATATGACTATGAGTTATACGTCCGGAGATAATTTTAAGGGGAAAAAACATTTGGGTGTCTATAGCCAATGGATAATTGAATCCTTAATGGAATTTTTCCATTGGTGCCCCCAAGATCAAGCCACCCATGCTTGCCACCTTATCATGGACACTCCTGGAGACTTGTGCTAGAGTAACTTCTAGAGAGAAGAGACTATTGTGCTCTGACAGGAAAGCAAACAAAGTGATGTTTTCCAAAACACATCAATTCAGAAGACTCACGGAGTATTTGTGGTGAACTGCCAACAAACACAAAATCCATAATTCCAGAATGTAGTTGAATGAGGATGAGAAATGCAAGACCCATAAAATCTTGACATTAGGAATAGAGAGCCACGGATGGCCTTTTAGAGAAATTAGTTCAATGCCTAAGTCTTAATGACTCTGAAAACATTGCACTTAGAGGTGATCTGATTGGATTCTCTAATTGCTTTGGCACCTGTTCCCAGTCCTCTTTGGCTGGTTTGCTGAGCAATGTATTTGAGGGGCAGGGAGGTTCCCAGAGTTTTCGTCATCAGTCTCTACTCTGGATCTGAAGCACAAAAATGCCCATTAAATCGTTACCACGCTGTAGTTCAGTTGGATGTACAGAATTATGCAACTGATAACAGTCCTTTATCAGGTATTCTGAACAACATGAAAAACAACTGTAACATTTAATGAGTGCTCACTATGTACCAGGCTCTGCTGTATTGCTTTTATACTCATAATTACATTCAATACTCATGGCAAACTTTTTAAAATGGGTACAGTTTCCCTATTTTACAGATGAGGAAAGAGAAGCTCAGAGACGTCGGGCAGCTTGCACAAGATCACACAGCTAGAAAGTTGGTGAGATGGGATGCAAGACCCACCTCTTCTGATTCTAGAGACTGCACTCCTTACCACTTATATTTTCAGAAGCTCCCTTCCTAAGCTTCAGGGCAAGTCCAGCTCTAATCTGTGAAGTACTAGCTCCAACTCCAGGAATCTAGAGGTGGCGAGCAAGGAAACAGAGAAAGAGAAAACAACAAATCCCACCTTCTTTTCTCTCTCAAGAAATTTCTAGACTGCTTCTCTTTGGTTTAACAACAACAACAACCACAACCTTAGCCAAAAGCAACACCATCAGCTAAATTTGTTGAGAACTGTGTTAGCGCTGTTCTAGGTACCTGCCACAATCGACTGCATGAGAAATCAGTTGGGAGATAAAGCACAGGATATAAGAAAGAAAAGAGAAGGGATAATTCCGCCTCTCTGATATCAAAGAAGACCCAAGAACTGACTGAACAAAAGAATGGCCCTGAGTTCCAGAAATCTCTTGGTAATAAGCCCTGACGCAAATCCATTAACAGATCAGCAGCACCCACCGCTAATCGTCTCTCCTCCATTAGCTCACCTCCAGTCCTCGAGAGCCAACCAGGTTTTCCTCTAAGAGGAAACAGCCAGATGTGAGAGAAAGACCCTAAGCAACTGGCTGACCTGAGGTATAATGTATATGTCTTTTTCTGTCCCTGTCTCTCTCAAAAAGGCACAAGTCAGAAAACATGGAATATTGTAAAAAATAGCCAGGCTTCCCAGGCTAGCTATTGTCCCAGTAACCTGTGAGCTTGTTAATGGTGCCATGACCATTTACGCCAAGAAGCACGAGCACATGAACAGCTGGACCGACTCCAAAGGAAGTGATAAAGTGAGAAGGAAACTGAGAACAAATTGCCAATCTTCCTCCTTTTTCTTTCCCCACCAGAGTCCCAGCACACAGTTGTGTGTACAGTTGCAAGTTCTTCCACCTCCTCCACATGAGCTGCCACCACAGCACGGCCACTGACAGATGAGTGGTGTGGTTCCGTGCCTGGGAACCAAACCCAGGCCACCAAAGCGGAGCGTGCCTAACTTTAACCACTAGGCCATCAGGGCTGGCTCACAAATTTGGACCTTTAATGCTCTCTCCAAATCAGATTTAACCCCAGTCACAGAAATACAATGACAGGATGGCATTTAGCCCTTCATCAAAGAATTTTAACCTTCAGCTCCATTATTGGATCACATCACCTAGATACAGCAGAAGTAGCATTTGGGATAAATCATGAGATTCACGCTATTATATTGCATTATATGTTGTATGTGTGTGAAAACATTAACCTATTTAAGGCAAACGCTGAGAAGATACCATAACTTTCCTAAGTCTGTTTTGCCTTTGCATTCATTACACATTAGTACATCATGAGCCTTGAAGTAATGGAAGAAGCCCAGGTCTCTCCCATCTCCTGAGAGGTCCTCCTTTCATAAATGTACATGAAAAAGAGATTCAGTATTAGAAAAGTTTAAAGGAGTGTACAGTAGATCCAAAAGGAAGAGAATCCAAACAGAAAACCAAAGGGAAAAGACCAACGTGTAGATGCTCCTGAAGCATCAAAGCGAGGCCACCAAAAGAAACGAGAGCCATGCCCAAGAGGGCTGCAGGGTGACTGAGCACAGAACTGCATCTATGAATGGAAACGTCAGACAGGTAGAAATCACTTTGCTGATGTGGAGGACTGAAAACAACAACTATTGTATAAGGAAGGACAAGGTCGTGGAGCTAAAAATGAGAATAGAGATACAATTTGCAAGAGACGGTAAGTAAGAACAGAGGACGTAATTGTGTAAGACAAAAGAAGTTGAAACAGGCCAATATTTCTACTTCTAGTAGACAGGGCTAAAAGACTGCTTAAAAATGCCTGCAATTTAATAATTTTGAAATTATTTCCACTTCTAAATTGCCATCAACTAGATGAAGGAGACAGAAAATAATTCTAAAAGTCAGATACAGTCACATCACAAGGACTTCAGATTAAGTATCTTGAGGTGCTTGAAACTGACAAATGCTATTTCAGAGATTCCAAGGGGGCAGGAAAAGCCCCAGATGACTGTGAAAGGTGGGGAGGGTAACGAAGCACCCCTCAAAAAATGATGAACTGAGTAATTAATTCTGATCTTCTGTGCCCTCCCACACCAGGGGAGACACTGGGAGGAAACAATCTTTTTACCATCACTCTGAGAACAAGTTACCAGGCAACAACCAAGATGGTTTTCCGGAGACAAGCGGTGCCAGCCCCTCCAACCAAGTGACAAGTCAGGTAGATGAAGGGGAAATAAGAGATGTAATCTTATAGACTTCTGTTAGTGTCCCGATTCTGTCCCTCATGACATTCTCATCAACGGGAGAGGAAGATACGAGTAGGCACACCACACCCATCGGGCAGTTATCGCTGGTGGCTGTCAACCTGGGGACGCCTAACAAGTGATGTTCCACAGGTGTCCACCTTCCCACCAGGATTATTTAATATCTCTATCAATGAGAACCAATAGAGCTTCCTGTGCCCAGCGAACTAGCCTGCAATCAAATTCCAGGGTCTCCCTATCAACGTCCTATATCACCACTTCTCTTGTTACCCAAGATGTAGCCCCGTGTTTCATCTCCGCAGAGTGAAGACAAAAATCTGGGAAGGGAACTGAATGCAGAGAGAAGGAAACTCACTCTGCAGCAGCACGACCCATGCAGACCCCTCCCGGGCTCACAGTGACTCACAAGTGGTTTTTTGTTTTTCATTTAACGGCACATGACGGTGCACGCAAACTTCAAGGAAGATGACCCAAAACAGTCCCAGGAGGCCTCAAACTCAGAGTGGGCTCCAGCGAGGCCAAGAAACTCTCCGTCTGAAATTAGCCCACAGGTCTACTACTACAAAAGATTAGCTTTTCGAGATCCAGTTCTGAATGTCATCTTGTAGACTGAGATTTCTGAAGCAACGGCTGACCCCAATCCAAAATTGCCAAGAAACAAATTATCCCTCAGAGGCCCTAAGAAAGTAATGATGAGATCACTTAATTAGTCAGAAGAAAAGAAACTACAAAACTAAACTTCACGTGGAACCATCTAGACCTGAATTAAAAATAAAATTCCATTACCAAAAGGATTTTTCAGAATGTTAGATCCAAGAATGTAGCCACATTGCTCCATCCTGAGGAACCCAGTTCCTGCAATTTTATTACTAGACTCCCCTCGCTTCTACATCCCTCTCTATAAACATTTACAAATTTCATCTCAGCATTAGTACTAAACAATATTCATTAAGAATCCCACGAAAGTGCAAGATGTAAGTAAATCAAACCTTTGATGCTCTATTTTGCAAATTTCATGGGCCACTAGGGATAATTAAAAGGGCAATTATATAAAGTTGGTGCAGTTTTGAGAAACAAATGACATTTTCTGCTTTAAAGCACTCGATAATTTGATATTTTGCTATTAGGGCCATCATGTGTACTTTTATAGACAGGCAGCCAAATAAACAATAAATGTTCCTTAACAGCCTCTAATGATTGTTTTTGCCCACTGATATCACTCACCATTGCAGTCCATAAATCAGATGCTAAGAGATTAAGGTAAAGATAATGAAAAAGTATTAGAATCCATTAAGCTAGAAGAGAAAAAAAAAAATAAAGCTAAAAGCATTGGTTTCTTCTGTGCTTTTTGCAAAGGCACTCAGCAAAGTCTGAGTTTCTGAGAGTTGGAGTGGGGCTGGTTGTCCTCTGTTTAACCACCGCTCCAAAGCCAGCAAAGTACATTACAGCTCATGAAAAATACAGCGAAGAAACTGCTAGTGGCAGAAGCATTTAACTTCCTTGTTAGCAGCCTCCCCCAAGTGGCACTTTTTCACCGGCAAGTTGTTTATTATGTTGGTGCCAGGCAAAACTGATTAAATGGGGCTCTTAAGAATCAAAGCGTTATAAATTCATGGAAATACAGCAAGCAATAAATTCCATGGAATTAAAAGCTTACTAGTGCTATTAGCATTTCAGGGTGTTTGAATTGTTAATACCGATGCGCAAAAATGATGTGCCTCTAAGACAAGGCAGACCAAGGCAACACAGGCAAGCAGCTCTGGAAATTCTTTTTATCAAAGTGGCACTGGGACTTGGCCGTTGTTATAGCCACAGGAATGGAGGACGGGGGTAATTATCTCCAAAATTCTCATCTGCCCTAAAAAGTCAATCCCACCGCAGAAGAGAGAAGGCACCAAATAAAGGTATACACACGGGAGGAAAACAAGCATAAAAACATTATGCAAAGGATTTATGCTTTCCATGAATGGAAATTCCATCTTAACAGCTAAGAGGGATGAGGGTTTTATCTTGTAACCTGGCCTTAGCAGGGATGGGGTCCAATGTATTGTGACTGGGTTGATCTTAGGTTTCTTACAGGACAGATAACCACAGATCAGGCCCCAGGAAAGTTATCAAGTGGGGTTGGGCGCATTGGTGAAGTGGCCGATACATTTCCCTGGATTGTCATGTTTCATCTTCAGCTCTTTCTGGGGGTTTAAAAGGTGTTATTCTAAAGAGACAAGGGGTGAAAAAATCAATTATTATGCCATTAGGCAAGTGATATCTTCCCAAGTACAAGACATGATTATTCTATTGCACCCATCTATTTAAAGACTTCTTCCCAACAGACATGCGTCTGAGGGTCTTTGTTAGGCACACACAAATGCAGGAGAGAGAGAGAAAAAAAATGAACGAGTGCTTCTTAAGACTTAGATTTTTTGAAATAAAGTGTGGGGATATATTTCACTTCTTTTTTAAAATAATTACTGTCCACAAATACAGTGTGATCACTTGAAAACAATTTAAGAGAAAATGCCCTCTTAAATCTGGAATTAACAAAATTCAGGAAAAAAAGCAGTCCAAAGCTGTCAATCTAGACAGATGTCCAAAACATCTATTCATCCATTCCAGAGTTGGCCAAAAAAGTACTATTTCCTAACATATCAAGAAAACTTAATTCCTTTGATAAAAGAACCACACGCGTAATAGAATCTACTGACGGATCAGTGGTACACGTGATTATCTCTGGGGCTATGTTCCACTTGTGGATATAACATTTGTACTCACTGAAGCTGCCTGCTGCTTCCCCACAGAGAGGCAGAGCCTGCTCATGTACCAAAAAATAGAAAGGAGACAAAAAGGAAAAACCTGACAGAGAGAAACTCATAACCACTAATGCGCTTTCACTGGGCTTAAGGCCAAAGCCATGCATTGTTATAGAAGCACCATTTTACAGGGTGTCTGAATCATTAACACTGCTGTTCAAAAACAGTTCTGCCTCTAAGACAAGACCTACTATGTGTAGAACGCTGGCAGAGGAGATGAATAAATATAAGACATCGTTCTTGTACTCAAGAAAGCTTAAGAGTCTCACTGGGGAAATAATCAATTATAAAGCACCTATTTTATATTCTAAATCAGGAATCAAAAGATTCTTAAAAGACATGTTCTCTACCCATTGGGATTTTAGAGTGACTTTAAGATAAGGCATACACCCAAAAAATAACCCCCGAACAAGGCAGCATTATATCTATCAACATTCTATACACATAGAATAATGGGTTTTTTGTGCAATGGAGTCTCCAATTATAGGAGAGTGAAGAGTAAAACCTTGATAAATAGATCACTGGGGAAAATTTATGTAACAATGAAAATGAAAAATAATATGTATAATTTGCTCTTGGCAGTGCCCTCTGCATCATGAGTGGGTCAACTGTAACATCCACATGAGGATATGTGGACTGTCCTCCATGAGGACTACATCCAATGGTGGGGAGCAAAACCAATATGGTCCTTGCCCCAAAATATGGGGCACATATTGGGATCTCACAATATACTAGGGATGGGACAAGTAGCAGAAAGTGGCCTCAGTAACAGTAGAGAAGATCTGGAAGTTTCCACGCCTGTGTGCCACACTGCCCGCCTCCCCCACCCCCATCTTCTCACACAGGTCTCTAGTGCCCTGTTCCCCTTCAAAACTAGAAATTCCCCTCTCAGTCCTTCAGTCTCACTGACTGACAACCCTTTCACGTCAATGACCTGCACTCAAGTGTTATGCCAAAGAGAAGATATTTATATTGTCAGCTTTTGATAACTAACTGGGATGAAGAGCTCTGCACCTTATTAAAGGGTTACCTTCATTGACCAGTTCCAAGGTTCAGTCTAACTTTGGTGCATTTTTTGACTGGAGTTAGGAATCAATCCCAAGGTTCCTGCTGATACCCTTTCAAAGGGTAACATTTTCCAGAACTGCTAGGGAAGAGCTCAGTTCTAGCTTATTTGTGGATTTGGAGATAACTGTATCATGGCCATGGTCTTCCTTGATTTGGTAGATGCAGCACCTGGAGAAGGGAAATTGCTCATACCTCTCCCCAGTAGAGTCTCCTCTCTTCTCATTAAAATTAGGACTAAGGAGAGGACTCATACCCATGGGTGCAGATTCATCTCCCTCTCTGGCATTCAATCGTCTCTCTTCTACAAGTTGCACATCTTTCTGGTCCCACGTGGCCCACCTGAGAGTGGCCAGATTCAGGTTTGTGTAAAGGATGAGAAAAGAGGTCCCTTACACCCAAGACTGGGCCATGTGTTCAAGCTCAGATTCCAAGAATTACCTGCAAGGAGGTGCTGGGAAGGGGCAAGTCCAACTAACAATCAAATGATGATTTGCTTTCTACTTGCCACTGTCCTCCATACATGTTTGGCTCATGTGAAGCAGTGTTACCCGACTCCAATACCATTGTAACAAAATTTGGCTCCAACCTAATACATGCCCAGGCCCTATCCCTTCCTCTATACTACCTTAGCCATAAATCAAGCTGCTTTCCTCCCTCCTCTAATCTTCTTGTCTTTGTCAGGTTCAAGATGACTGTACTGTGTTTTCCAGCACAAAAGTTGGCTGATATTTTCATGCTGTACGAACCCCCCTTCAGCCTTCCTTGCGTGCAGCCTAAGGCTGCCTCTACTATTTCACTACCTGAGAACAAAGTGTCTGACGACAAAGTGTGTCCTTGGAACACAACCCCTTTGCTAACAGAGAGACTACTGCTTGACAATATAGGACTAATTGTGCAGCCCAGACAACGAGCACAGAAAGAGACTGGAGAAGGGAGAGAAGTAAATAACAACACAAAGTAAATAAATGCCTCTGCCAAATGAGTGCAAAGAAATAAAATGCTCTAATATTCTGAGGACTGAACGTTTATCTTGGAAGGTCTGGTCAAAGAGGGTGGCTAATATATAAGAAGAGGATGGTGCACTGGCCATTTTGAAGGCTGATAAACAGAACTTGAAGAAAAATAAAATCGTCTGCTCACGCCATTTTCCTTCTGGAATGTCTTTGCCCTCCTCCTACAACCCGTCTGCATGGAGAAGTTCTACTCCTTAACTCCAGTGTCACTTCTCTTACGAATCTCCCGCTAATCTTTCCAGGTGAAGATGAGCCCTCCTTAGAATTCCTTTGAGTCTAATATTTCACATCAAAAAGGATTTCCATATCAGCTTCCGTACCTTCTCTAACGTGCTGTGAGCTCCCCAAGATCTGCAGAAATATGTTACTCATCTTAGCGTTTTCAGGCCTATAGAACCCGGAATATAGTAGGACCTCGGGGTTTATCAACTTTAACTGAATTGTAAACAGCAAAGAGAAGATAGAGGTAAGTGAAAGCTGACCCTGAAGGTCCCCAAGAAGCATGTAACCCAAGGCAAGCCTTGAGAACAAATGCTTGACGGCCTGGACAAGAAGCAAGACTTTCTCTGCTGCCCTGGGAGCTGAGAAATTGCTGGGATGGAGCTGCCCACCAGCAGGAAGGGAGTCCCGTTAGAAATGGGGTCAACACAGAAGAAAGCAGAGGGGAGAAATGTAAAGATGTGTCTTCAGGGCTTAGATCAAGTCCAGCCAGGCCTACACCTGACCTATTCAGTTACATAATCAAAGTCTCTTTTTGCATAAGCCAGTCTGGGCTGAGTCATATGACACGCAACTAAAAAAAATGTTCTAGATGATAGATAGATAACGGAAGTCGATAAAATAAATTAACACTACACAGGAGACAAGCCGAAAAGAGTCAGGAGTCCAAAGTGAGGACGTGGTCGATCTGGGCTGAATCAACTGTTTCTTATCACTGGGTTTTGAAATCAATCAGCAATCCCAACTGGATTTTCACATTTACTAAAAGCAAGGATTTAAAAGAGAAATCATCCAAATCCAGCATCTGATCTTTTTCAGCAGGGCTTGCTGCCCTTTAGGTAATAACACTTTGCTCTTTGGCATCCTGAAACAACTATGCTCAAATGGGTGTTTTACTCATAACACATATAATCCAACAGCTAATGGGGTAAATGGGGAAAATAAATTCCACCCCCCACCACCAGTTTCCCTTCCCAAAGGCAACCATTGTTACCAGTGTCTTGTCTCTCTTTTCCAAAAATCTTCTATGCATATACAATCATATGTGTTTTGTATGTATACTTCTTTTGTCCCCCCTTCTACCCAAAGAGTAGTGTATTTTACCCACTTGGTCACTTAATGTATATTGGAGATATTGCCAGAACTGCACAAAGGAATCTACATTCTTTTTTAGTAGCTGCACAACGGTGTCCCCATGTGTCCCCTACCCCTACCCCAGGGGTGGGCCATAATTTAACCATTCTCTCCAGACAGATATTCAGGGAATTTCATTGTTTTTTTTGTTCGCACAATGTTGCATGTTATTTCCCTGTACACAGGCCTTTTATCAGCTGGGTGAGTATAAATCCCTAGAAGCAAGAGCTGATTTTTGCTACTACATTTGTGAACTAAGAGTCAACAACCTTGCCAGCCAGAAAAATAAATCCCCATTCACCTTCTCACATACCCCATATCTGGGCTTCCCTTTTACTGGCATCTTTCTGATAGGATCAGATGCCCTTAATGGACACTGAAAACAAAACAAAGAGAGGCACAATTCTGGAATATCAGCTGATATCCACTACGGCAGAACCCAAATAACCTGGTAAAATATCCCCTCACCACCCTTTTTAAAATTAATACATTGTATAGGCCTATTAGAAAATCATTTGAGCCTACACCCATGTGAGGCTTTTGGGGACGAGTCACACCCTCAGAGTTCCACATGGCGTGGTAATCACAAGCCTGTGTCCCCGGAAGTTGGAAGAGTAGTTCCCCATCCTCTCACGCTTATCCTTTCTTCATTTTTTTCCTGTCCTTTCCCACCTTTAACATATCCTGGAGCATTCTTTCAGCCTGTTTTCCTCCAGCCTAATTATTCTTTAATTTTAAATAATATAATAACTTTGACATTTTCATTTATAGTTAAAGCTTGCTAATTTGCACAAATGATGGGTAGACACAGCACAAATTAACAAGCTTGAGAAATCAGCAAACACAAAAAAGCCAATGATTAAAAAGAAATCAAATTGCTGCATTATGAAATACACATTTATTCTTAGAAGCAAATTCCGCAGACTTGTGAGAAAGTATGGAGCAGTGACACTTGGCTGCTTTCTAATATTCTTTCTTTTCTAAGATATAGGGTTACTTTCCTTCCACGGTCTCCAGCAATGATGTTTTCTGAACAAAATATCAGTAATCATGGTAAGACGAAATCTTTCTGAATAACTGCAAGATTCAAAAGGCAGTCTATGAGCTCAGTTTTGCTGCTATAAGAATTCCTGGGCTCTCTGCTTACAGAGAAAAAAAAATACACTGCCTTAGCACATTTAGGCTGCTAATACTATAGAATGGGTGGCTTATAAACAACAGAGATTCATTGTATTTCTCACAATTCTGGAGGCTGGGAAGTCCAAGACGAAGGCATGGGCAGAGTTGGTGTCCGGTGAGGATCCACTTTCTGGTCCATAGATGGTCATCTTTTTGTGTGTCCTCCCATGACAGAAGGGGGTGAGGGATCTCTCTAGGGCCTCTTTTGAAGGGCACTAATCCCATTCAAGAGGGCTCCACCCCCATGACCCAATCACCTCCCAAAGGTCCCACCTTTAAACACCATGACATTGAGTGCTAGGATTTAACATATGGATGGGGGGTGGGGCGCATTCAAGTCTATAGCATATATGAAAGTGGTTCCATCCTGAAAAACCCAAGATGTGTCTAATCTAATCTCTTTATCTTCCTATTCCACACGAGGACTCTCAGCATTTCACTAACTCAGCCAATGGTACCTCCATCCACTTGTTCACACGGTAAATCGAAATGTCATCTTTAACAACTCCTTCTCTCTCACATCATTGTCTCAATCTATCAACGACGACTGCCTAATTTTAACTCCTAATTATCTCTTAAAGTCCTTCTTGCCTTGCCTGTCCACCATCAGCATCATAGTCCAAATTACAGTGTTCTCTAGCTTTGTTTTCTGCAATAGCCTCCTCCCACGTTCATCCGTCCTACAAAGCTTCTTCCATCTCCTCCTCGAATGTAGTGCTTCAGCCATGCTGGCCTCATTTCTCTTCTTTAAGCATGCCACATTCACCCCCACCTTGCGGACTTTGCACTGGCTGTTCCTACATGGAATGCACTTTCCCTAATTCATGTCTGATTCCTTCTTTCCATCTCTACTTACCTCCTCAAGGGCACTGTCCCTGACAATCCAACAGTCTAAAGTGGCCACTCACCTTCTCAGCCACTCTCTAGTACATTACTATTTCAGTTCACTGCCTACAAAATTAAACCTGACTGCTCTAGGTTATTTATTTGCTTATTGTCTCTCTCTGTTAGGTCATAAGAGTGAGAGTTTATTCTGTGTCATACAGTGCTCTATTCTCAGTGCCTTGAACTGTGTCTGACACACAGCAAGTTGCAGTAGGTGGCCTCCCAATATGGCTGCCAATAATTCCTCCCATTCTTGTATGCACACGCCCACCAAGAGGTAGAATTCTTTCCTCCTCCCCTTGAATGTGGGCTGGCCTTGTGATGTGCTCTGACAAATGCAAAGGAGTGAAGTGGTCCCGTGCCAGTTCTGAACCTAGGCCTTAAGAAACCTGGCAGTTTCCTCTTTCACCCTAAGTCTGTCATGCTGGAGAGGCCAAGTAGAGAACCAAGTCATGGCCAGCACCCACTGCCAAATAGGGGAAGCCATCTTGGACATTCCAGCTCCCAGCTGATGGCATTCATGCAGAGCAGAAAAACCACCCCTGCTAAGCCCTGCCCAACTGGAAGATTCTTGCACCAATGGTTGTTGTTTTAAGCGACTAAGTTGGAGGTAGTTTGTGAAGCAGCAATAAAGAAGTGAAGCAGAGGTGCTCATTATTTCTTTACAATCAATGACTGCCCTCCTCACTAGTTTTTCTGTATCTACTCCCACTGCCCCCAGTCATTCTTAACTTCACAGAGTGACCTTCCAAAATTCAAATCTGACCATGTTCTTCCACCACATCCCAAACATCCCTCACTACACAAACAAACCAACCAACAAAAAAACCTGTTTTGGAAGCACAGATTCTAATCCATGTACTTCTGCCCGCAACGTGTATGTATCCTTGGCCTCACACTCCCCCTGGCACCTTCTACATGCATTTAGTTCCTTCCACACACCACAGTCTGTCCCAACACAAGGGACGTGCTGTTCCCTCTCTTTGCCTCTCCATTTAATCTCCAGCCTGCTGTCATTTTCCAGATGTCATTTTAATCGTTATTTCTCCTGAAAGCCTTCTCTGACCTCCCTGACTAGGGCAAGTGCCCCAGTTGTAGGCTCTCAAAGTACCATGTATCTCCATCTCTTAGTCCTCATTAGATCAGCCTTTATCAGCTCCCATTAGTCTGAGCTGCATGAGGGCCCACCACGTCTTTTTGGCTGACTACTATAAACCCAGCAAAGGAGACTGTGGCTGGCACGTAGGAGAAGCTCAAATATTTGCTGGAAGAGTGAATAAATGAATAATGTGGTCACTGGGACTGCCTAATTCAAATCCTGGCCACGCCACATACTATATGATTGACCCTGGGCATGCTGGATGAATGGCTGGCCTCCTCTCTGTGCCCGTCCTCCTTCTTCTGGGGAAAACAGTAGCACTTCCCTAACAACCAGGTTTTCCTGAAGTTTAAATGAAATTACACATAAGGGCACTTAGCCCAGCACCTGACACACAGCAAATATTCAATAATTAGCTCTCATTATCATCATCATTTACTATTATTCCTGTTCCTCACTGTAAGAAAAGTCCTAAACTGCAAAGTAATAGGAGGTCTTCTCCCCGATGTTCTGCCATCTTTTATTCCTTTATGAGCAGAGACGCCCTGTATGGATGCTAAGCAAAGATGGAGCATGGTGTCTCACTGCCAAACTGGCCTCCCAGACACAATACCTAGACTGCCTCCATCAGGTCTTTACAAGAGCTGATCTCAGGAAAGCAATCTGATTAAACAAATTCCCCACATATGAAATAACAATTAAATACTCAGCCCTCCCTCCTTATATCTCCTGGAAGCATTTAGGGAGGATCTTTGTTACTCATTCTTCTAGAACAGTTTGGGAGTATACACAAAATGTTAAATATATATCAATATCTATCTACCTACCTACCTATTTATCTATCTATCTAAATTTCAAATACACATACCTTTTCATCCAGCATTTCTCATTCTGGTAATTTGCCCTAAGTCAGTGCTTCTCAACCAGGGTGATTTTGCCCCTCCCCACCCCCCAGGGGACACATGGCAATGTCTGGGGATGTTTTTGGTTGTTATGCATATGGGGGGAGGGAAATGCTACCAGCATCTAGTGGGTAGAGGCCAGGGACGCTGCTCAACATTCTACAATGCACAGAACAGCCTCCACGGCCAAGAATTATCCAGCCCAAAATGTCAATAGTCCTCCAGTTGAGAAACCTTGTCCTAAGGAAATAATCAAACAGGCTTGCAAAGATGAATATACGAGATTGTTCACCAGCATTGTTGTGTACAACCTTGTATATCCAACAAAGTGGAACTGGTTAAATTGCGATATATCTACACACAGCTATAAGGTAATAATAATGTTGCTATATATCAATTGTTACAGAAAGATATTGGCAAAGATATTTTTAAATTTTAAAGAAGTAGGAAAAATGTAGCATGATCCTGTTAAAACTGTGACGTCTCTGTACCCAACTGCCGAATAAAAATATAATGTGAGCCAGAGATGTAATTTAAAATTTTCTAGCAGATACATTTTAATAAGTAAAGTGGAGCAAATGAAATTAATTTTAATAGTAGATTTTATTTAATCTAATATATTTAAAATATTATCATTTCAACCTGTAATCAATATCTAAACTTAATAGATATTTTACAGTCTCTTTTTTCAAAATCCAGTGTGGATTTGACACTTACAGTACATGTCAGTTCAAACTAGCCACATTTCAACTGCTCAAGAATTGACTGGGGCAACTGGCTGCCATATTGGACAGCCAGGTCTATTCAATGACAGATGGGCATAGAGAGGGGTTTAGAAGGATTGTCTCCAAAACAGTCCAAACTGTGATCCCAGTGGTGAATCTGCAGTAATGTTTACTTTCTTTTGTTTTTCTACCATGAACATTATCAGATATAACTAAATGCATTTTGAAGGAATAAAGAGAGAAGAGTACTTGTTGGGGTCATGAACATATGAGGCAGTCCTCCCGATCACCTCCCACATCCTTGCTGTCAACGACAGATTCTGGAGTTTTCAGAGAAAGGACTTGCCGCCACCTCCCATGTGTGCACATGCAGGCATGCACGTATTGCACGTGCACTCCTTCACACCACAGTGGAGGCAAGATCACTCCTGCCAAGGGTACCCCAAACAGCCAACCCTCTGCTGCCTCAAAACACATCTGAGTAGTGAAGAAAGAGACTTCCTCACTCTCTCCCAGATAGGAATTCCTGCTCCCTGTCCTGTGGACCTCCTTCCCTCCCTCCCTCTCAGTCTCTGTCTGCCTGTCTCTCTCTCTCTGGCCTTGGACACAGTGAACACACAATGCAGTTTCCACCCACATTCCTCAATGTGTAGAGCTGGGGACACAAGCCTAATGCTCCTTTAATGTCGTCTTCTTGGATAAGTTCTATAAGATCATTTCTATAAGATTCTATAAGATTCATGCCAATGAATCTCACGCACAGCCTGGAAAACCTTTTCACCCTTTTTTGGTCACACAGTTTAGGTTTTGAAGAGCTTATGAGCCCCAGATCTCTCCATCTGAATTCAGGAGCATCTGGGTGTCAATGGCCCGACCTTTTACAATTTTAGCACTCAAATCTAAGCTGCAATGTAGTGAAGAGGCTGATTCAGATTCATAAAAATGAGCCAGTTGGATCCCTCTGTATAGCTCTACCCTTTCCCTTTCCCTTTCGAGAAGGAGAGGAAGGTGATTTAAAAGATAATGTTATCCTTAAAAGCTCAGAAACCATTTCCTTCTCCTTAGGATCTTAAAGTTTTTGTTTTTATTTTCAACTGGGGCAAGGGGAAGGTACCAGGATGCCTATTCCATTTCTATTTCCGCCAGGCTCTCCTTAATAAAAATAGCCATTTAAAAATATTTTCATTATCTTTAAAGTTAATTAATAGTAAAAATTATTATTAATGTCCTTGAGAACTTACTACATTCCAGGCACCGTGCTAATAATAAAAATAGCTGACATTATTGAACCAACATTACTGAGCACTTGCTGTGTATGAAGAATTGCTCTAAGCACTTTTTACTTGGAATAATTATTCAGTTAATCTTCCAAGTACTTCAAAGGGGAGGTACTAGTTTAGTCCTATTTTTTTTAAATAAGGAAAAAAAGACTTAGAGACATCTGGTCACTTCCTCAAGATCACAAAGCTAAAAAGTAGCAGGACCAGGCCTCCAACGCAGAACGCTAAACCTGAACTCTTAACCAAACTGCTCTTTACACAATCTTCAAAGCACACGTAGGAGACAGGTCCTTTCATTCTCCCCATTTCACGGATGGGGACAACTGGCTGAGTGTGCTAGGAGCATGACCAAGAACTAACACATCCACACTCAAGCGAGGCCTAGCCCAACCCACGCCTCTCCGGGGGCACACCGGTCCGAAACAACGGCTACTCCTTCAACATTTCGGCATCGGAAATGTTTATTTTTCAATTAAAAGTCGGTCGTGTTTTGAAATGGTGGTGACAGGAACCAGGCAAGTCCACAGACAGGAGTACGGTTTCCAAGTGCATTCCCGGGAGTCAGGAAAAAGCCAAAGAGAAAGCAGAGTGTGGTCCTGGCCCCAGGGGCCTGTCTTCCCTCCATCAGCGCTGAGCACGGGAAATCTCAGAGAGGACTGAGAAGGCGAGAGGAAGTGTACTTTCCTTTTATATTTTTTTCTTTTAATTTTTTCATTCAGGGGTTGATGAGAATCAGCTGGCAGAGCTTACAGACTAACAGAGCAAACGCCCAGAGAGGGGAGATAATGGCCAGAGCCCCACCTCTCTCTGGGGCTCACCCTTCAGCAACACCCTATTAAATTGATGCAGATGAAGGAGCTCCCTGACGTCCACCAGTCTGTCCCCAGGGTCCACTGTTTAACTGGACACTGCCATGCATCTCTTGAGGTTTCTGGAACCGTGTGGCTGGAGGATACTAGATCACTGGGTAAAGGGGCTAAAAGAGAAACGGAGAAAAGCTTCCTGGGCTGGGAGCACGGGACCTATGACAGTGTTCCTTCCCCACGTGTGACAAGGAGACTACAGATGGGCTATGGCGGAACACTGTTTTCTATGTGAAATGCTGATGAGCAATAGCAGCAGCAACAAGTATAGCAGCAACTGTTAGTCCTACTGTGCTTTACGCAGATCTGTCAGTTTGTCCTCACCCTAAAGCAATGAGGTAGATCCAGCTCGTTTACAGAAAAGCCTTTCTTTTTTGTTTACTAATGTACCCCTGGTGCCTAACACAGTGCCTGGAAGAAGTAAGCACTCAGTAATTATTTGGTGAATAAAGGAATGAATTTAAAGCACCAAAGGTTTTGAAAAGCTTGTGAGCCACCGATCTCTCCATCATATTTCAAGAGCATCTGGGTGCCAATGGCCTGACCTTTTACAAGTTTAGCACTCAGAATCTAAGCTGCAATGTAGCACTCTGTGAATTCACTGTAAGGTCTGGCATAAGCTCCACTGGTAAAGTAACCTCCCAATGACAGGATCCCTCCCCTATCCTCTCAGCACTCTGGCTTCCCCCAAACCCACTCCTTTAAACCCCGGTGATTATTATCTTTAAACCCCAAAGATTATGAAGAAATAAAATTTAAAATTAATTAATAATTAATAAATCATAATTAAAATCAATTATTTTTTTAATTTGATTAATTAATTAATTAATTAAATTATTAAAATACAAACAGCCTAAAGAAACAAAACTTCTGGACCTCATTTGTAATCAAAGAATTGAAAAAGAAAAAAAATGAGATACATTTTTTTCTCCTGTGATTTAAGTGACAATAAACAAAATGTTGAAACTCGTTGGCAAAGTTGCAGTGAAATAAACACTCTCCTTCAGTATTGGTAGGAGTGTAAATTGGTGCATTTTGGAAAAAGTAAGATGACAAGACGTATGGAAAATCTACTAAGAATTCCATAATTTTTCTTCTAGTAATTTCCTCCTCTAGAATATATCTAAAGAAATGGGAATTGATAGACAAACATTTGTGCACAGATATGCCCACTGCAACATATTAGAGAAAAAATGGAAACAACCACCACACCCAACATTAAATAGTTAATAAAATTTTATTAAATTCAAAAGGATGACGTAGTATGCATTTAAGATGTCTTTAAAAATACTTCATCACATAGGAAAATGCTCACTATATAATGTTAAATTTTAAAAATGGATACACAATTCTATATACTGAATGACTGCAATTCTGTTAGGAATATGTACACTCAATGAAAAAAGAATAGAAGAAAATGTGTTATTCTCAGGGTCAGAATTCTAGATTATTTTTACTTTTGTATTTTGTCTACTTTTCCATAATTTCAAATTCCCTATAATGAGCTGGTTTTATATTTGTAACCAGA
The DNA here is from genome assembly GCA_031878705.1 of Tapirus indicus. Classification (NCBI taxonomy): domain Eukaryota; kingdom Metazoa; phylum Chordata; class Mammalia; order Perissodactyla; family Tapiridae; genus Tapirus; species Tapirus indicus. The sequence goes on from CM062920.1 coordinate 67,938,435, forward strand.
AAAAAAAAATAAAGTTCATGAGAATTTTCTACTCTATGTTCTATTACTCATCACATCATGAGAACTTAACCAATGAAATTATATAACCCTTCCTGATGACAATTCTATATTGGTCTTTATGTATTTTTATCCACATAAGGAAATAATGAGAGGATGTCAACCCCATTCCAGAACTAGGAGGAGCAACACCTTGGACCATAAGCAGTTCAATCAATTAGACAGTGTGCACCTCAAAAACAACGAGCAACACACATTATTATCCTTACCCGTACCTCAGCCCTTGGCAAAACACGTGTCACCTGAGAGGTGTTCATTCGTGTGGATCAGTCAGATAAGGACAGAACGGACATGTGAATTCTCATACTACAAAACACCCAACTATTTAAAAAATGACAGTAGTTGTCAACAGGCAGGAACATTCTAACTTTATACACATCTTCATAAAACATCCTTGTTAAAAAAACAAAGCAGGTTTCAGAGGGAGGAGAGAGACAGAGAGGGAGAGGGTGGGAGGAAGGGAGGAGGACGAAGGAAGAGGAAAAGAAAAAGCAGTAGCAGCATAAGACGCTTTAGAAGCTTGAGGAGGAGAGAAGGAGAAAATGAGGGAGGGAGAGTAAAATGGCATTTTCGGACATGAACATTTTTAGATGATGCCTTTCATATTTAATATCTTGAAACACTTGTAAATGGTATAATTTCCCTTAACATAGCTAAAAGAAGGAGAAAGCGCTGGAAATCAAATCCAAGAAAGGGTCATCTACATGAAAAAAATGCATTTTCGTTTTCATCAGGTCTGTTTTTCTAATCATCAACTTGTTAATAGTCACATTTTAATATTTCTGCTTGTTTTTGGTATTATATCATAAAAGGAAGGAAGAGGTGTAATAGAAGAGAAAGGGATTCCAACACAGAGGGCTACAATTACCCAGTTGCCTGGAGCATGTCATTTTCCTTTTCTAGATCTCAGTTTCCTCTTCAGTAAATTACAAGGAATGGACCAGAGAAGTCTGGTGTTCCTTGCTCCTCTCTGAAGTGATAAATCTAAGAATACTTCATTGACTGGCCATACTGTTGTGTTGTCTATTCCTGTAAAGGTGGGACTTCAGATTCCTTCCAGTTACTCATGATGGCCAGTATGTCTGAGTTGGACATCTCAAGACAGCACAGTCTCTTGAATTAGTAGAACTGGAAGGGGTAATGGCCACAAAGGAGAGTCGTGTACAGCTCAATTTTAAACACCCAGTGACCCTCATAGGAACTCAATAAATATTTGTTGCCTAAACAATTAATGACAATACCACTGAGGTATGGCAAACAAGAGAACTTAAATTTTATACTCTAAAAGCTGTAAGTGTATTTTTATGTTCCAGGGTAAAGTGACTGAAACCCCACCAAAGCAAATTTTGGAGGTGCAAATGCAAACAAATTAAATTAATGGCTTGCTCTGGGAAAAGAGAAGGAGTGATGTCTGGGATAATAAAACAACGAGAAGATGAGCAGCTGTCCCTTGAAAGGACACGAAGCTCCTAGGTTCACATCCTGAAAATCAAGTTGGGGAAGTAGGAAATATCAAGAGACCATTCAGATCAGAAAAGAAAAATGTCTAGAAACTTCATGTCTAGAAATGTTGAAATCAGAGTTAATGCAAATTGTACCTCACCTTATGGTGGAAATGCACACAGTCAACACCAGGAGATGATTTTATGTGCCTCAAATTCATTTTAACATGACTTAAAGGTAGAGGGAGAAACTGGGTGATAATCTAAAATCCCAACATCACTTATAAAACTGATGCAAGAGACTGCGCTATCTTGAGATGTCCAACATAGACATACTGGCCATCATGAGTAACTGGAAGGAATCTGAAGTCCCACCTTTGCAGGATAGACAACACAACAATAGAAGTCACCAAGGGATCCTAAAAATAAGATTTAGATAAAATACATAATAACTTGGGGAAATACGATAGTTTAAGGGTAAAAGCAGGAAACAAAATAATATACACAGTACAAATAAACAAATTTATATACACAAAATACTGGTGGGATGCAGATAAAATGCTGAACTGTTTAGGTGAGGCCACTAGTGAAATTCTTCTTCCTACAATTCTTCCTTTATTTTCATGCTTTCCTAATTTCTTCTAATGCCATTTTATAAAGAAAAAAAATTAAGGAGTACATTTATTATCTTCCACAAAGAAAGAATATTCTTACCTCACCCAACACCACCTTAACGGTAATTAGTATCTAAATAGAAACGTGCATGTTTTTCATTATCTTACCTACAATTTCCTAGATACTTGAAGATTTGGGACCCGCCTAGAAATCTTGAAAATGTTCAACTGTGTTTCAGAATTTCTGAATAAGCCAGAATCTTTGATGTTCTTAGTTAATTTGAAAGATGGGTGAACCCATCCAAGACTACCCATATTAGTATAAGGTAAAGCTGACAGACAGACGCGTGGCTTAGGCACAAACTAGGACTTTACTAATCTAGAGACTGTTAACCACACCAAGCTGGGATGTACTTTAGATGATTAAAATCAACTTATTCTAAGTTAGAGAGGTAAATACATCCTCTTTCCCCCTGCTTTTATTTAAACTTAATATCTAAACCATCGGATTAGAGAATGAATTGAAAGGGGCAAAATGTACCGGATTCCTTTATGTAGCAGTGAGTTTTTCTCAGATCACCTTCCACAGGCTGTACTGTGACCCAAATGTGACAGGTAGCCCCCTAGCTATGTGGGGTTGCAAGGGGTGGGGGCACATGTGATGACCTCAACAAGTAAGAGGGCTGAACAGGCACTCTTTCTGGAAAAATCATTCAAAATGCCCAATTTCCATAAGCAGACTGGTAGTTGTATGAAGACAGTAAATATTATGGGAGTGGGATTCAAACACTTTTGACTCTTGTTAAGGTTATCGGTGACCTCCCTGTTGACAAACCCAATGGTCAGTTCTTTGTCATCATCGCTTTTGACCTCTTAGGAGCATTTCATAAGGCTGACAATGCTTATCTCCTTTAAAAAATGTCCTCAATGGGCTTCCAGTTCACCACAATCTGAATTTTCCTCCCATCTTTGACCCCTCCTTCTCGGTATCCTGTGATCAAACCTCTTAATGGTGTCGGCTTCAAAACTCACATCTTGGAGTCCTGCTCTTCTTTCTCTACACCATTGCTCCCTTCATGAGCCCACCCAGTTTCATGTCTTTACCTATCACGTACATGCTCACAAATCCTCAACTTAAAGCTCTAGCTAGGACATTTCTAGACCAACATACCCAAATGCCCACTTGATATCTCAGTCTGGGTGAATAATAAACACCTCAAACCTCACATGTCTACAGCTGTACTCCTGGTCCCCCTGCTTCCCTCATCCACCCTGGACAAAGATTCTCAGCTTGACCAGACTTTAGTCAGGCTCCTGAACCCATCTGCGCACCTCCTTGTACATCAAGTTTTAGCAAGAACCCTGCTCAGTCAGTTTAACCAGAATCCTCCTCCACCCTCAATATCTGATCACCCTTGATATCTGAATGGGTTCCTCATCCCCCACCACCCCCCAGGTGGTGTCTGACCTGTCTTCAGCAAGAATCCTGTTAGATGGGTTTAGCCAGGACCCTCCCCTTACCCCTGATGTTTTCTCTTAGTAATTTTCCATCCATTGACCCCCCACCCTGCTCCTTGGCTATAAATTCCCACTTGCCCATGCTGTATTTGGAGTTGAACTCAGTCTCTCTCCCCATACAAAATCTCACTGCAGTAGTCCCTACACCTATTGTGATGGTCCTGAATAAAGTCTGCCTTGCCATCTTTAACAAGTGAAATTAATTTTCTTTCCCTTTAACATCCTCAAACCTGCTTCTCCCAGGCTTCCCTATTTCAGTTAATGGCAGTTCTATCCTTCCAGCAATTGCTTGGGCCTCAGTCTTCTATCTGACTCCTTTCTTTCTACCCACAAGCAATCCATAAGTTGATATTATCTCATAATTCAGGACAAAAACCTTGGAGTCATCCTTGATACAACTCTTTCAAACTCCCCATCTCTTCTACGTGGAAATCCTTTGGCTCTACCTTCAAATAAATTCCAAATTTAACCACTTCTTGCCACCTCGACTGCCATCCCGATTCTGGCCATCATCATATCTCGCTGGGATTATTACAGTGGCTTCCTAACAGGTTTCGCTGCCTATGGTCTCACCCATTCACAATCTACTTTCAAAACAACTTCCAGAGCCACCCATTTAAAGCAGGGTCAGATCTTGACCCACCCCAAAGCCCATCATCACTGGCTCCCTATTTCTCTAAGAGACTAAGCATGCAATGAGCCTTAATGCCCTACTTCTTCTGGCCCTGTGATTTCTTGACCTTGTCTCCTGCTACTCTACCCCTTGATGACTTTGCTCCAGCCATATTGGCCAACTTGCTCTCTTCAGAACACGCCAAATCTTTGCTCAAGTGCCTCTGCTTCATGGTTGAACGTGTACCCTTCCCTCTGGCAATCTAACCCCCTTAGCCTCCTATCTTCTCCACACCACCTATTACCATGTATGTATATTTATGTTTCCCTGCCTGTCCCCGTCCCCTAGAGCCACAAGCAGAGGGCTTGGTAGCTATGTCGTTCGCTGCTCTGTTCCCCGCAATCTTGAGCCAAGCTGAAATACAATGCCTGCCACATATGTAATCGTAACCACATTGAAAAAAGTAAAAAGAAATAGGTGAAATTAACTTGAATAATTTATTTAAACCAACATATCCAAAATATGATCATTTCTATGTGTAATCAATAAAGAGTAATTATTCAAGTATTCCATATACTTTTTTCCATACAAAGAATTTGAAATACCTTGTGGATTGCACACTTACAGCACATGGAAGTTTGGGCTAACCATGTTGCAAGTGCTCAAAAGCCAAAGGTGGCTAGCGGTTTCCATACTGGACAGTGTAGGTCTACTCCATTCATTTTATTCTACTGTACTGGATGTGTATTCCATTGTTAAAAAATTATTCGGCATGACCCACTGAATTGATTTCCTAACCTGCAAATGGGTCCCAGTGCCCACTTTGAAAATCACTGTTCTAAATAAACTTTAAAGTAAGTAATCTGCAATGAATGGAGTTTAGGACGCCTTCACTGGCCTCCAGGGACTACTCAGGGTCCTCTGAGAGGGAAACAGACTTCCAGAAACAAAACGGCCTGGAGGGAGGGGCAAGGAATTAAAGCACCATGCCAATTCATAGACCGAAATCATCACAGGCCACCCAATGACGCAAGATTTTTTTTTTTTTTAATTAAAAGGTAATTTTAAATAACTCATTGTACTGTCTGATAATTAGCAAAACATCTAATTACCTATAATTATATACTACATACATGCTAGTATACAAAATTCAAGGGAAAATCTGTATAATTTTCACACTTCAAAAAGAGTGCATTTGAATAGAGCAGAAAGACCAAGTTTTTCATTTTTCTCTCCGCCCCCTATGCAAAGGCCATGGAAGTACGTTCATTCAAGGACAGAGAAGCACAAACTTAAATGATTAATCTTCATTTTCCATTTCCGAAGTCCCACTCACCAATAGTCTTTTAGAAAGATACTATAAACTTCAAATCCAAACTCTTCTGCCCTGGGTAGAAGACGTCGACTTTTAAAATGGACTCAAAATAAGGACTTTACCATCAATATACCATTTGCTCCTTTAAGGTCCTGGATGTTACTAGATACAAGGAGGTGTGTAGTCAAGGTTAACACAGATGTGCTACCCTAAACAGGGTTCTGTTTTTGTACAGTTACACTTCCAATTTCTTCCCGAGGTTTCTAAATTGCCAAAGAAAGGCAATACCTCCTACCTCTCTGTTAAGTTGTCACCTAAGCTGAGAACTTAAGATGCTCGAGGTGAGCAGTTGCGATACTTGTGCCCTTGGCAGATAGAAGAGCAAAAACAACGAAGATGAATAAAACCATTTGTTATTTGCTTTTGTATTTTTAATTGTTCACTGTGCAAAATATGCCTACTTGATAATTGCTACAAATATTGTCTTTACTACTAAATATGCCTTCATGTACATTTCAACAAGTGACTTCTGCTTGAAAACGAACTCTATTGAGCATATTTCTCTGGAAATCAATATTTAAAATATTTTTTCTTTGAAACTAACATTCAAGAGAGACAGCTCTTGTTTACAGAGTAACTTAGTTTAGCATTATGGTTAACAATGTTTAAAAACAGCTAACTTAAAATGCAAACATTTCAATTCTGAAGTTTAACTGTACAGGCCAAGTCAGTTCTATAAAAATATAAAAAACACAAACACAGTCATTTTCCCCCCAATTCCATCCTCCCTGAGAATATTTCAGGCCACTGTTTTGTTGGATTTAGGAGTAAGAACTTACACCACTGTGAAGTTGTAAGACAGTTAAAAATTTAAATGCTTTGGATGAACCTTGAAAACATTATGCTATGTGAAAGAAGTCAGTCACAAAAGATCACACATTGTGTGATTCTATTTATGTGAAATATCCAAAACAGGTAAATCTATACAGGCAGAAAGTCGATTAGTTGTTGCCATGGGCTGGGTTGAGGGGAGTGACTGCTAATGGGTTATGGGGTCTCTTTCTGGGGTGATGAAAATGTTCTAAAACAAGATTGTGATGATGGTTGCAAACTCTGTGAATATACTAAAAACCACTGAACAGTACCCTTTAATTGAGTGTATTGTATTGTGTGTGAATTATCTCTTAATAAAGTCATTACCAAAAAATTAACACACCTGGTAACATTCACAACAGCACTGGCATGAAAGACAACAAAAAACATCAAATTAATCTAACATAGCTTCCATACAACGCTAAAATGCATAAATCCCTGACTCCCTGGTCTCCCTATTACAGAATACTTTCTTACAGCAACTAATATATGCCCTTCCTGACACTTGTCATCATCATCATTCATAATGTCCGTCTTCCTCTCTACAATATAAACTCTGTTAGGACAGAGACTGTGTCCTTCTTATGTAGTGTCATGATCCTAGCACCTAACACACAATCATCAATAAATATCTGCTGTAGGAATTAATGTACGTATGTATGTATGTAGTATGTATGTATGTATGTAGTATGTATATTTGTATGTATGAATGAATGAAATTATTTGATTGGGGCAATCCAACCAATCAAGTTGTCGTGTTCTACTTGTCCCCTTAAATCTATTCTCCAAAATTCCCATGATCCTGGCCACCCAGGTAGAGACATTTCCCAGCAGCCATTGCAGCTTGTGACCATATGACCATGATCTTACCAATTAAATGTCAATGGAGGCGATGTGTGCAATTTTTAACTCATTTGCTTCAAGAAAACTGCTTGCGTTGGACTTCTCCACTGTGCTTCAACCATGTAGATAAGGACAAAGCCCCAAGGCAGGAGAGCACAAGAGGGAAAGAACCTGCCCAGTCAGGTTAGACTGGCCAGATTATTACATGAGAGAGAAGTAAACTTCTATTTTATTTAAGCCATTCATTGCATGTTGGGGTCTCTATGCTACATCAGTCTAGTCTTTACCTTGACTGTTACAACCCCGGCATGGGGGTGTATGTGTGTGTGCTTGGCAGCGGGGGAGGCAGGAGCAGGAAGGATTCTGATGCTTAACTGAACTGACTGACTAGTCATTTCAGCCAATGGGGTCATCTGGTAGCTCAATACAGACACTCTCTTCTAGTGTCCTCATAACAACTTCATGAATTAATAGTCATGTAATTCAAATGCTGAATGCTATAAAGAGGTCACTTTGAATGGATTTAACTCAGAATGTTGTCATCAGGTAAATATTTAAATCACATATATACACTTTCAAAAGAACTAATGAATATATATTAAATGGCTGAATAGCCATTTTTAGCTTTATCTGTAACCAAGAACTAATTTGTAATATTTAAGACACATTGAGTAGAATCTATCAGGCTGCATTACTAACTCCTTGATCTAACAAAAAATAGCTCAAATTGGGGGTGGGAGAAAAATTGGAATGATTACACTTTCTTTTAGATTGTTTTTTAACTTTCTCACAAATAAGTTGACCATAAAAAAATTTCAACCAATAGATAAAATGAGAAGCTTGAAGATGCCTAATGTTTAAAAATAACTATTTAATTAGAATCTATATGTACTTGACTACCATCAACTCCCAATGCCATTTAGAATTAAACACAAGACAATGAATTTTACAAACTGGACTTGAATTTTAAGCAAAAATGCAAGTGGGTGAATTGCCCATGGTGGGGGGAAGCAGGGAGAAAATGACACATACACCTTTATTCAATCACCAAACCAAGGCAGCCATGATAGAATGACATCGATATAATTGTGACCAAAGCAAGCTGTCTTTTTAGCTCCAGTCTTGATATTCTAAATGACCTTGGGTAAGTTAACCATCTGTGGGACCACTTTCCCAGTTTGTAAAGTGGGGATTATAATAATTGCCAGCTACCTCTCAGGAATGCCAGTAACCAGACCCGTTTTGTAAAGTGCTCAGATCTACTTGGAAGAAAATTGTTATATCACTACCAAGTATGATGACTGTTACTTATGATTCTTCCGACCTTTGAATCTAAATTTGAAAAATGACTTCATCTGGTTTTCTGAATTTGCCTGGCCACTTCTATCCGCATAACCACTTGTTCCCATAGTGCCAATGTAGGCATATTTATTTGCATCTATGCTGACTGTTAATGATTCCCAGATTTCAAATTTTGGACATGGCATTTACTGAGAAGCTCCTGGCATCTGAAATCTACATTCTTTTTGTTGTATAGATGGAACATGGTGCTGGTTTCTTAACCATCGCTGGATAGCACGATCTTTCTCTTTGTTTAAGGATTCTTCACTGGGAAGAAACATGAACCATTCTATCCATTTTATATATCTTTTTTAGATTTTATATTTTTAACAAACTTTTTTTCCTTTACATATAAGAGATCAAGATATATAAGGATTAGTTCTTGAAGGATCCTTGAGTTTGTTAAAAGGCAAAAAATTACATGTAATTTATTATTTATTTGAGTCTATACACATTCACATTTCTAAAAATCAAAAATTGAAATGAGAGTCAAAACACATATGGAATCGATATTGTAGAAGAAAAAAGTTAAATAGTAAAATGTTAATTAGGGGTCAGAAAAAATGAAGTTTACTGAAAAATGTGTCACCAACAAAAAGCTGAATCTGAGAAAAAACTACAGAGATTGAGCAAAAAGTCTTACTCTGAGCTTCCTAGCAGTCAAGTCAAAAAGAAAAACTATATGAATTTGTTATTCAGCTTCCTTTGTGTCATGAAAGGAGGCGTTAGAAGAATCAAAATTTTTCTATGTTGCTGAAATTTGACAAGGAATTCCTTATTGGCAGGATATTGTATAATATGATACATCATGTCCTTGACGGTAATTATAAAGAGCACTTTTTTCTCCCCATGGACTACCTCTCTTAGTCAACACTAATGACACATTCTTGGAAACTTTTTTTTTTTTTCAAACTTGCCCTTGACTCATGATATTTTTAACTTTGAACAATATCACAGAATTAGGAAAAATCACATCAACAAATTCAAACATGTTCACTTTAAGGTCATGGGTATAAGTGTAGACATTATAAAGAGATCAAGTCAGGAGAAAAATAATTCATGCTTACAGGTTATTCCAAAGAAAACAATTACAAACTACAAACAAAGCCCTTATTTGGAGCTATAGGGATAACGCAACTCTCAAGCTGAATATTTCATCTTTTCAGCCACTTTTTCAGCTTGGTTTAATCATAACTTTTAGCTTCACCTGAAACCTTTGCTAACAGCACGAGATGAGTTAAACACCTAGCCCAGCTTTGCATGAGGAACATCTCAGACTGAGATCTCATAAGGATCATCGAGACCAAGAGACACGACTTACAGCTGAGCTGAGTAGCTGTGGCAGAGACTGAACTGCCCACAAAACAGAAAATATGTACCGTATGGCCCTTCACAGAAAAAGTCTGCAGATCCCTGAAATAGACTAAGCCTTAATTTTTAAGATTGGAAAACTGAGTCTCAGCAAAGGGAAGGGCTTTGCCCAAAGTCATGCTGTGTCTTGATAACCCCAGTTAGTGGGGTTGGGATCAACACTTTCCATGCTGGACACATATTGGAAAGGGACTGTCCTCTTTGGAGGGCAATCAGATGCTTTCCATAAAGGTTTAATTTAAACAACAAAGATGGTGAAATGAGGCAAGTTGGATTTTTTGGCCCAAATCAAATGTGCCAGAATGTAACTATAAAAACAAATCCATACCTTTATAATGAGTTCTGGAACCCAGAAACCCTGGGTGAGATTAAAAACGAAACTCTGATCTAACAATCTTCACATTATGAAAGTTCCACAAAAAAACCTTGTTCAACTAAAGAGTAAGAAGTCTATATCTTACAAATTCATGAACTTTAATTTAGTAAGATCTCAGCAAAGGCTTTGTGCAACCAGGCCAGTAAGTAACCTGTTTTAAAACAGACACAAATCTACTAAATCAAATGGAACTATTATTGGCCAAAATTCAAAAATAAAATGAAGATGCTGCTTGAGAAACATTAGACATGAACATGACCTGCAAGATTAACCTGGGTAAGATGACCAGTGCCCTCACCAGAGAGGGACTTTTAGAATCAAGAAAATATGAAGCACCCATAACCATTTTAACCAGAGACCTTTTTTGTCCCCCCCACCGCAAGAGTGAATTTGAGAAAATTGAATCTAGCTTTAACTCATCAAGCTACATTAGTCTCTCTGAAAACTTCTAATTTTAAAATCAAGTACTCATTTGATTTTCAAGCAAGGTCGAGAGAACAAGGCAGGCTAGCGCTGACATCACAGGGATATGCCCCATGCCGCTCAGCAGTTACATCGACGTGGTGTGTTGCTATGGTGCCTGACTATTAATTTCTGAAGGAAGGTGATTATAAAGCCGCCAGATGAACATCAATCGGATGACACCACTTCAGCACAGAACACTGACATGTTACTCTTGTTTGCAGCAAGTTAATTTTATGAATCACCACTTTTGTGATGTGAATATTCCTTTCTAACTTTAAACCTACCAAGTCAACAACCACAAAAAAAAAAAAAAAAAAAGTTCAGCTTCAGCAAAGAGGGGAAAAGTTTGATAATATTTGGAGGAAATATGTGACTCTGAGGACCATTTTTTAAGGGCACTCTTTACTTTGAAAACCTCCAAAAATATGCTACATCCATACTTACAAATAAAGACACATATATTTGATAAAGACGTAGACGGGAAAAGAACTGAATTAAGATTTCTAGAAGGTGATAGATAAAGCCCTAGATATAATTCCACTAACCATATCTGCATTTACCTTTTTTGGCTTCTGTAAAGCAATCTTCAGTTATAGTCACCTCAAAAGGTCACTTCTCACCCTGAAAACAAAAGAGAACATCAAAATCTGAATGTCAAGAGAAAGCAGTATTTGCCTGGGATAGATGCAAGAAAAACAACAAAATAACTCAATTATGTTTAATGGCAAACGCCTTTCAGAGTTAATAAAAACAGGTCCCAAGATCTTCACTTATCTGGACCGAATGCCTTGGCGCTCTGCAAGACAACAAAAACAACTCGGAAGGAAAAAGTAGAGGTGAAACACTTCAAATTTTGTGTATGAACTTTTTTCTCATCTTGTTGTCTATCAATTTATTTTCATGTGGAATATTACGTGACTCATAAGCCTTTGTTTTTGGAAACCAGACTGCTACGTGAACATGTCTCTGTTTGGTTAATATCCACAACATCTCTAATTTCATTAAAGCAGAGGCTTACTTTTTTCCCCTTCGGAAGAGAGAGAGTTCTTGTAGACAAGACGCTTTGTGCCATTCTAGACCTTTCAAAATGAATAAAACACCACAATTTGCTGTTTGGGGAGGGTTGGGCTGGTAATCGGTTGGTGAAAGCTGTTCACAGAATGTTGTCCACTTAGCGTGTATCTACCAGATCTACTCAGTTAAATAAAAACGGTTCTTGTCAGACGAAAGAAACAACTGAAATCAAGCTTCCTAAAACACAAAGAAAGCACAGAACTCGTTGTATCCCACATCTACTCCTGTATCTGCATCTTCCCTTATGCAAAACAGAGTGTAATCCTTTAAGAAACATTACAAGCTGCCTCTTTCTGCCCATGTAACTGGGATCAGCATATGGCACAAGTGAAAAGAAAAACATTTGTTTATTAATTTAGATCAAGTTACCAACAGGGTACAGGATTCATTCCACATCAATTGACCAAATGCTCATATAATTTTTTTAAGATGGTGAAATCGTATCATTATTTTACTAAAATGTGAATATCCTCTTGTTCACTCTTCAGAACAATATGTAATGAGGTGGTTTTAATTTTATACAGAATCATATCCCTGCTTATCCCTCTGCTGTCGGCCCCGAATGTGGAAAGGCAAACATCACTGAGAAGAGTTAAATCTTATTTCACTAGGGCTAAAAATTTGAAAGTGGCACTTTGGTGTGTACTATCTTTGAGGAATTGATCCGAGGCCAATTTATGACATTTCCACAAGCAAGTGTATGCAGATTCTTGCCATTAAGATTGGAAAAAAATGCAGGCTCTGAGTGAAATCATAATTTTCATGTTTACTGTAAGAGGAAATTGGAGGTTTTCACCATAAATGTTCACCATTTGGGTGGGGGAAAACCCTAGCTCTGGGACTTAAAATTACTATTTTGCAACCTGCCCAAAACCTTTTTGTTTTTACACAAAACAATTCAAATTGAAAATGAAAATCGTGCGCTTTACTGCTGATGTGTGTCCCCAGGATTGGTTTCTCCAGTGGTGAGAACTCTGTTACAGGGCAAATGGTGATGAGAAAACTGAGAGCAGAGAGGGTCGGGTCCTCAAGGTAATGCGGAGATCTGCAGAGCTGCCCCACTCCACACAAACAAGATGAGAGAGATACAAGGCACAGCAGAATCTTACACACCAGACATTTCCATCCCCACCACTCATCCAATCTTAAATGGAAAGTAAGTGAACTCTGGCAGACCTTACTCAATCCAAGGCAAGAATGCCCTTTCTCCCTCCTTTTCCCTCGAGATGTTCTCCAATGGGTGCCCTCTAAACTAATTTTCATGTTTATCTATTGAGTTGTGTCTATTTTTGCATGTTTGGCAGTTGGATCTATATAGTATTAGACTTTGCAATGCAGATGAGATTGCTATCATTTAGGCCTGGCAAACAACTGGACCTTATTAAAATTAAATTAAAAAAAAAAAACTGCTGAAAATGTCTCTGAATAAAGTTATCTCTAGCACTGTAGTCAAACCTGCAGAACATTCTCAGGTAAGTACTGAGCTTTTTCTCTACTCACCTACCTACACAGTACAGTATGTAAGTGAATACAGACCAAAACTATAAACTGGGTCACTCTCACAGATTTTACAAGTGTAATTTTTCCCTGGGGGGAAACATAATTAATAATAACAAGATTATGCAATTGACCCTCCAATTTGCAATTACTAAAGCAATACAAAATTGGCTACGTTTAATTTTCACTTATACATAAAAAATTGGCAGTGGGATGCAAACCATATTTTCCTCTATTTTGAAGTTGCATACATTTTAATGTATATGCACATTTGACCACTCATTAATTTATTTCTGTTGATTTTAGCTTTTAGTATACATTAGCGAAGTAATCTAAAAGGTATTTTTCTAGCTTTGCTGAGAAAAAGATTAATAGTTCAACAGCTGTTTGCCATCATGCTAAATTAAATGAAATGTGTCAATATAACAGACAAGAAAATTAGGGAGTAGTACTGGGGCCTGAGTCTGCATCATTACTAGTCTAGAAGAATCAGAAATCAACAACTAGGAGAAAAATCTGCATTTCATTTTTTCCAAAGTATAAAACTTCCGTTTCCAAAACTGTATGTGCTATTTTTTTAAACAACCACTTTTACTTATCAAGTGTATCGACTATTTACCTGAATGGTTACTGGCAGCACAAGTGCCAAAACTAAAATCAAATGATTATGTAAAGCTTTCAAGTTAAAAAAAAAAAAGATAAAAGAAAATATTTCCCTCCAGCCCACTTGTCTTTCTTTAAAAAAGATTCTATCACTGTATGAATTGCATTTTTTTCTTTTTCTCTCTTTCTTTCTAAAGTTTCCTATGGGTTTTAGGTTTTAAAAGTGAGCCAGGGATACGGTAAATAGAAATTACTTATTTTCCTTTATGTCATTCTCTATGCAGTTAGTATCCTGTGAATAGTAGAATTGTCCCGTGTGTGGCCTCTTCTCTACTATTTGCAACAGTGTTATTTACCTAAAGCTATTTGTTGACCATTAAGACCTTGACCAAAACATCAAACTTAAGCTGCAAACCCAAGGTTAGGAGACTTAAGTACCTTTCTCTTCCTCTATCTCCCCAATCCCTCTGCCCCCCCCCCCCCCGCTAGGAACTTTACTCTGTAGACCTCTTATGTTACTACAGTGCTTCAATGTTACACTTTTTATGGGTATATTTTGCCCCTAATTTAATCTGTGTGACAAATAAAATATAGTGCCAACTGGTATGGCCTAGCTGGAACCAAGTTGCATGTAAATGTGGAGATGTGATTTCATTTCACAAGACTGAAAATGAACAATATATACTCTATTTTTTCCCATTAAAAGTATTTCCCCCTTTTCTTTCAGGGCACCTGAAGCAAATGATCTGCATCAAGATTTCTGCATTATATTTCATTTTATACAATTACACAAAAGGGGCAGTGGAGGATGGCCAACGTATTTCATCTCAACTTTCAGTGCAACAGACGCTGGCTGAGAACCTACTGTGTGTATCAGTGTCACTGGGGATGCAAAGACGAGCGAACCCAGCTCCTGCCCATGATGAAGGAGGCGGTGTAGCAGTTGATCTCTGGCTAGAAGATCCCTTCTCTCAAAGTCAAGAAACATGGATCAAACTTCCCATACCCCCAAATACACAGATCAAATGACAGGATACTTCATTGGAGAAAAGAGAAGGACGAAATGGGTCAATTTCCAAGAGCCTGCTGTCTCTTTAACTAGCGAATCTCAATTCATGTGGGCTTTTATGTCCTGCTTTTCAAAAATTTCTTAGAAAAACAGAAGCATATCAACACAATTTGGCTGAAAAACTATAATATAAGGGTCACTTCATTTTCAGTATTCCTGATAAGAAAATCCACTCAAAAATCTACCCCAAAGTGTTTTTTCTATGCCCTAATAACTTCAAATAATAAGTCAGCTTTACAAAAAGAAAAAGGAAGGAGGGAGGGAATGGAAGGAAGAAAAGAAAGGAGGAGAAGAAACAGGGAGAGTGAAAAAAAGGAAAAGAAGGAAGGAATACAATTGGAGAGAAAAGAAAACCGTTGTGCATTCAGGCCTCTGGGACCAGAGGTGACAGTGGACATCACCCAGGCTTGCTGGTTTATCAATACATTTCCTTACTTCTATCAAAGAAATCCTCCACTTTGGACCCCTCATTCCCCAAGGTCTCTCCTACTGTGGCGAGTTATTTTACTTCCTTTCTCCTCCCTGCCGGGACCCTCACCAAATCATAGGGCCTAACTTGGGAGTCCATTCTAGTAAGAAAATTCTAAAATACTATAAATCAAGTAAGCCACATGGTGCAGGCAACCCCAGCCCAGGCTTGCCCATGAAATTACTTCAGGCTGGCAGCCCCCAGCCACTCCACGTTGGCCCACAGCACTTGGGAAAAAACCACTCTCTCTTACCTTACAGAAAAGTAAAACCGTGGTCACGGTCATGTGAAAATATTTTATAGGTATCCTTTAACAGCCTTTAAATGTTGAAACCTAAAAACAATATTTGCTGTTTTCTCTTTGAAGCTCTAACAAAGCCTTTGTTTTAGATTTACCTTTAGTGTGCAATAAGAGTTAATAATCAAATCCATCCCAACCCCCACAAATGTTAAACAAAAAGATAAAAGAAATGCAAATAGCTATTGTCATGGAAAGTTAAAGTACCTGTCTGTATTTTTAAGTGAAAACTATTATCTCTATCAATCAAAATTTAAGAATACAATGGCGCTAATCACAGAAGATGCTCTGACGGAGTTACTTTTCCTCATAAAAAAAAGTATTTTTCCCCTTAAAAACCGAGTATAAAAGTCATACACTTACAATTAGATAGGGTATTTGTAATTTTATTATTAAAAACCTTCAGCAGCCTCACTGTTAATAAATGCTTCTAAATCTCTAGACTGATTTGTACCCAAGAAGACCCAAGTCCCCACATATTTTAATAAGGTTGATGAAATTTTATTTAAATTCTCAGTTTCCAACCTGCGGGGGAACAGCACACTCTTCTGTTGAAAAGAGTTACTCAAACAGAGGCAACAGTTAACTGGTGATGAAAACGCCTTCTTTTAGACCCTGGACACAATTCCCAGTTCCTGCAGTATCTTTACATAGAACGTATCTTTCTTGGATGGCTCGTCCTTCTTAATTGTGCCTATTCTTTTTTGAGATTATAACACTCTAAAAGAGAGCGGAATTCTACCATTCTACCCCAGAACGATCTAAGTGCACAGTGCATCAATTTCTCTGAGTCTTTTTATTTTTTTTAATTCACTTTTGAAAAAGACTGGATTAGACCCTGAATGTGGTGCTTTCTAGAGACAGTACAGGACCAAAAATAGCAAGACCCCAGATAGTAAAACAAACAGCTCAAGATTAAAATTCCTAGAGCAAACAGTTAAGCCAGGATGCCATTATGCAGGCTGAGCCTGGATGGACGTCTCCTCCACCTCCACTGTGGGGCCAAGAGGCTGTCATCTTCCCCCCAGCAAGATCAGATTTCCTTCCCTCCCGCCCGCCTCTCTGAGCATCATGGCCAACATCTCTAGTGTGCTATTAATATCAATGAAGAGACGATTCGATTTCCACTGAAGAAAACCCTTCCTATTCCGGCACAGACCTTCGGGGAGGACCCTGGCCCGGCTCTAGACAATACAGCAGCAGAGTTTCACTGCCTTCTTACAGTTCGGTCTTGCACACTGTTTGAAGGCTTTTAGCAAACAATGGCAGCATTATCTCCAGGATAGTTACAAAACAGGATTTGTTAGGACAAAGAATAATAAAGCTGTTCTCTCTCTCCCTCTCTTTTCTTTTTTCTTCTCCCCAGTTCCCAAGAGCCTCTCTCTGCCAGTCCAAAATCCAGCCACGTTTCCTAAGAGGCACCTGTACTTGTCCATTTCCACGCAGCCAGCCACTGACAACGGCCCAGGCACCAGGACGCTGTCAGGAGGCGCCCAGAAGAGGAGCAAAGTAGCCTCTCAACATTTGGAAAATGAAACAAAAGTATCAGCCTTGGCTTCGCACACACTTACCCGTTCATGGTGAGGAAGGAAAGCTTTGGGGCCGGAGAGGCAATTCTCACACAACGGAAGAAAGTTGAGAGTTTGTAGGGGAGAAACTACAGGCGCTTGGAAGCCTGCTGGCTCTCGGGGCTCCCGGGCTGGCGGCAGTGTGAGGAAGGACTGAAGGTATGTGGGCTAAACACAACAAAAGCCACTGCCTTACTCTAGATTAAATATGCAGGAAGAGGCCCCTTTGCATAAACACAAACACTCAGCAAATGAATAACTGGCTCAATCAGACGCCCGCTGTGCCTTCTACCTGTCCTCTCTCTGACAGGAGATACCGCCTGTTCCAGGGGACAAGGACTAAACAGGAGACTGTTAAATGTTATGTTGCTATAATAACAATTAAACTGAATTGCATTCATTAGTAATTAAGAACTCACTCCTGGAGGGAGATGGGAGGATATAGGGCTGTTGTATCCCCAGCTACTCCAAAAACAACTTGGCGTAAGACACCTCAGTGGAGTCTTCCGCAGCTTGCATTTAGATCTCTAACATTCAATGAGAGTTTTAAACAATCAACATTTTTCAGCCACAATTTAAGGTCAGAGATGTATCTCTTGTTTCTCTGCTTTGCCACATTATAAAAGAATTCTTATGAGTCTGTACCTATAGAAAGCTCTATTCTATATATGTATAAAAATTACATATATAAAATATATACACACATATACATATATGTACACGCATACACATGTATATATATACTCACACATGTAATATTCACGCATATCTAATTAAAGAGAATAAAGAAAAAAAATTGCCAGTTTACACTTTTTAGTTCACTAATGATTTAACGAAAATAATTTGAGTCTTCCAAAAACACATCCCAAATGCTTGCCTTTCAAATGTCATCAATCCATGACCACTCATTTAAAAACATCACCCCTATATTAGAAAGGATGCTTTTAACTGAGTGGCCTCAACCACTTATAATTTCAATTAAATAACATAATTACAGTCAACAATTTTCTCCGTTTCGGCAGAATATCTGCCATACCTCAACATAATTTGCCCTCAGAACCGAGGAATTTTAAGCAAAAAGAAAAACAGGGAGGCGCTAGGAATTCACTAACACTCTTAGCTTATGGAGTCAACTCACACTCACCTCTAACCTCTCACTGTATGCTCCAGCTACATGTTGGTCTTAGTAACTTAATTATTTTTTAATAACTTTTGCAGTATTAAATGATTTCGATTGAAACATAAATAAGATTATGTTCGTCTACTTCCTTCTAATGCCACATAGTACTTTGGAGGCAAACCCGGCCCTGCTAGTCTATAGGATGTGTCTACATTATTACTTGGACTAAAAAGGGGAGGTCACAGATCCCTCACAGCCTCAGAAAATGTACCACAATTAGGCTAGCCAAGGGAAATAAGGTGGTTTTCTATTTTAAAAGCAAGTTTTATTTTATTAACACAACACTGCTTTCTGGCTAAATCATTCTGCTGCAAAAGCAAAAGAATATTACTGAAAAGTTTAAAAAAAATTTACAAACAAACAAAAAAGCCCATCTCAAACGTATATTATGGCATAACATGGAGAAAACGAAAGAAAATTAAAAGATTCCCAAAGCCCCAAAGAGTAAAACACAGGTTCTCTGGGAGGGGTTCCCCCGGAAACTAAAGATGCCTATTCTGTTCATTATTTTGTCTTGAAATGACCTTCCAAAGAAGGTGTTAGATAACCCACCTCCACAGACAATAGTGATCTAACCTTGATGCAAATAAACCATAGAACAAAATTTAATCAGTACATCACTGTGAAAAAGCCTTTGTCCATCCCAATGGAGCTTCTAATGACTGTTTTGGCAGTTCTGGCGGATAGTTATGCTTCCCAGCTCATCTATATCTCATACTGGTTGAGCAAGCTAATGGAAGTGCTGTTAGTGGAATCCAATATTAATGCTCTGTATCATGCAAACCTGGATGCAACTGAATATATTATACAATTATAGGTAGTATCTAATTCCATAGGTATTAGATACTGTGCTTTAAATTAATATTTTAATGAGGACAGTGAAATAAAGACCACAATCCAGGTAAGGGATCCATGCATTGTGGCCCCGCTAAGCTCCTTGCTGCAACAGTGCTGGATACTGAAGCAAACGGCACAGACATAGGGATTGTGACAAAAATCCGTATGCAAGCTTTAGATGCCGAATGACACATACTGATGCACGGAGTCAAAGATGTCATCCTCACACAAGCGCCACTCGCTGTAAGCTTGAGGGAGAATGAAGGGGGAAAGAAATGGGGCGGGGGGAGGAGTAGTTGCAGTGAGACCTCCAGAAAATAAACAGGGTGTACAGTTTCAAAGGCTGCAGACACAGACATTTCATTGTTCAAGCCAATTATCAGTGGAAAATAATAACAACAGATGGATTCAGAGTCACTGACTTTTCATATGCACTTCATCTCGGCGGAACAGATGATGAAACGCGAGAGCTATCTCAAAGAGGCAAAACATCTTTCAGTAAAAGAACTCTACAGTCCAGATGGGGACCTTCTAAGGCTGCTGATTATCTTCTTATAATGTTGTAAGATAGACTTACTAAAACATTTCAAGAACTGATCAGATATGATGCGTACAATGGCTTCATTATTGGAAGGAGTTGCCTCCGACTTGTGACTAAACCAGGCAGAGATTTCAATAAGGTTAGGACTGTAAGTTTCCTGTTTTCTCATCAGGGACTGCAGGTTCCAACTAAAACTGGAAATCTGTGCACAACAGGAGAATAAACCGGCACCCAAGGATCTGACATTTGTGCTCTTCTCTCGTTTGAGCAAAGAAAAAAAGAGATAAACTGGGACTGTGAAAAGGACATTAAATTATTCTGAAGCATTCCATCACGACGGGGGAAAAAAACAACTCCAAAGCAATTCCTTATTAAAAGGATTCAGTGATAAAATATCATCCCTTACATGCAGTCAGAACATCTTCAAGATCCCTTGCTACTGGTGATCGCAAAATATAATTTGCTTTTAGTAGGAAATAAATGTAAATTTCAACGGTGGTGTGATAAACAGTTGTAATAAATGCCAACCAAACACACAGGCAAAACCCCCCCACCTACCCCAAAGCACTCTTGGTTAACCTAAATATCACCAAGTCAGTCTTGATAAAACACAATAGGTAAAATACAATCTGAGGACCTGCTGTAAGTTACAGAAAAAGTTAAAATCTCTCATCAGATAAGCCTCATTACTACCAGAATCACACTGTATCCGTCAGTCTCTCTCCATCCATCCAACCGTCCTCAATTCCACATTCATAATTTTGCAAAAATCTTTCTCAGAATTGACATAAAATATGGTTGAAATCACTGTGCTAACAGAAAAGAAAAGCTGATCATCCCGCTATTTACTAACATACTTAACATTTAAAAAATATTTTTATGAACACACTGTTGACTTCACAAGTTTATAACATAAGTAAAAAAAATATATATTTTTTTTTTACAGCAAGGCTTTTCTTTCAAAGTACTCTGACAAAAGTAAATTCGTAGCAGAACATAGAAGCACGAAGAAAATATCGCCAAGGGCAAAATTCTGCAACTGCTTTAAGAAGCAAACAAGAACACAAAAGATGTGTAATGCAACCATCTGGCTCTCCTCATACTATATCAATGCCTCAACTTTATCCCCCACCCCCTTATCCAGCCCACACCAATGCCACAAAACCAAATGGCTTCACTTATGTTTCCTGCACGGCAAATTTACACAACGCACTTAGAATGCAAAAGTTGATTTTTACACATAAGCTAGTATCTTAAAATTTTTCCCCACTTCAACAATTTTGTTATCATTGTTACTTATTCAGAGGGTGACTTCTTTGAAAAACCACTAAGAACCTCACGGTGATAAAGATGTCCCCACAGAGATATATATCTGTTCAGGCTCAAGAGAAGCTCCCTTCAAAACCTTAATCTCTACCATCTTCTGTTTTCTGTTATAATCAGATACTAGATGTGGACATCTGAAAAAAGATCCTAAAATTATTCCAATTAAACTTTTACCTCTCTTTCTTTTTGCTCTAAATTGTCGGTTGATTCCCCCACTTATTATTTGAAATAACTGCACTCATTTTTAATCACCACCCTTGAAAGTCAGCATGCTCATTGGAAATTTTCCTTTTTCAGCTCATTCTGCATCTACTGAGCAGCTTACTGCGGTGTCAGGAGCTTGCTGGACAATGGATGATCAAAATCATTATTTCCCCATAAGATAGCAGACCCTGCCTGGTACATTAAACCAGAGACTCTACAGTTTATAAAAAATCTTACACATGCAGGTAGGCTGAAGCATTTTATTTACTTATATACTTATTGGAGCAGGCAGATGTAATAGATATTTGAAAAGTTATGGCACATCCATAGGTATCCAATTGCTTTCAAAGGTGGGGATGAAGACTTCTAATGGAAATCTCTTTTTGGGTAAAATGAATATAGGTCATCATAAATGGATCTCACAAAGGGGCAACAATTAAAAATAATGACAGCTGGGGAAGAGACACCCTCTCAAGCCAACTCTACTCTCTGCTTTCATGCAGGGGCCTGCCGGAGGTAGGTGCTCTGATTCAGGCAAGCACGCTCCATCAGAATCAAGACTTGCAGGATGGGGCCACGTCTGGGTTACTTCTGCTTTCTTGCTGACAATGGTTTTCCACCTCCCCTGCATCCCTCTCCACGTTCCAGGATACAAAGGCCCTGCCTAGTTTCTCGAGGGGCTGATTTTCGGTTCCCTCCTGGCTGTTTCTGCCCGGGACCACAGAGGCTCCGGGTCTGGACGGCAGCGTCAATCTTAGGACACACACAGCGAATGCAGCCATCGGGTGAGGGATTCCGCTAATTGCTTAAGCCTGCACTAGTGTCTGGCCACCAGTTGGCAGACACAACTCGTGGCTGCCTACCAGGCCTAGGTCAGCACAGCTGGAGCCAGATGACAAGCTCTCAAAGATATTCTTCCCGTGGCCACATCTGGCTCTTGGCGGCTCCAGTCTGCAGCTAAACTGATTTTGTTTGGTTTTTCTGGGAAAGTTGAAGCAACAGATAAGACCAGTCATATTAGTCTTGACTGTGTGCATTTCAGTTTGGAACAAAATATATCAGAATATAAACTCCATGAAGGCAAGGACTCCATCTGCCTCGCTGGCTGTATCCCAGTACAGAGCAGTAGCTACACACGGAAGCTGTTCAATAGATATGGAATGAATAACCCTAACCAGCATGGGAGTTGAATAAAATCATTCCTGTATCTTATCCTAGCTCCTCTGTTCCTATTGTTAGCTGTACAACGGCTAACACTCCGGGTGCACGTAGAGAAGACCCCAACTGGCTCCACAGTTAAACTTTATCGTGAGCATGCTGACCCGGTGAGAAAGACACTCAAGAATGAACCCACTCACATAGTTAATATAGGTGGGAAGACCGCCCAACAATCCTTCCCTGAAAATAACATTCTCCCAGTATTACCCACATCCTGACTTTATTAGTCCTTAAACTGCAAAATTTGGCAGCCATGTGCCCACAGTGCTTGCAAGTGACCCGAAAGGAGAAACTTACCTTTTGGCCACCAGAGAAACGCCAAATGATGAGGCGACTTTTCCTGGCACCTTTTTTACCCCATTTCCTTTCCCATGCCTCTCTTCCTGAATTCCCCTGATATTTGCAGATCCCAGCTCCCTTCTACACTCAACTTTGACCTATCTCTAGGCTTTTTCAAAGCTCATCACCTCTCTAGCTCCCACTAGAAATACACTCAGAAACACCAATATAATTCAGAACCAGGTGGGGCCCACCCTCTTGGCTCCTTAGCTAGAAAGGTTCCGATACTTACAGGATGCTACATTAATACTGATGCTAGCGAACCTTTAATCCTGACCACGATAAAGCCCCGCTGAATTTCCAGAACTTGATAAAGGAGGAGGGACATTTGGTAGAAGCCTGGCATGGTTGTTCGCATATGATACTGCTTCCCCAATACAGCAAGTCAACGTTCCTAAAACAAGAATGGCTGAAACGGGCAGATGACTTTGACAAGCTCAGCATATGGTCTTCACCGAAGCAAAGCTACTCAGAAGTGCACTAGATGAAGCTGTTGCCTGAACTCGCTCCCTCTTCTGTCATGTAAAGCAGCAGGGGTGGGGGTGGGGGCAATTCTTTGCAGCTGAGTGTAAGTTTCTGAAAGGAGCAGTGTGTCTACTATGGAGAATTGGGGCTTCCAGTTCCCCTGAAGGAACTGCTAACCTCATAGAGGGTGGCCAGGAAGACCCACCCCTAAAATGCATCTCCTCCTTTGTTCCTGCTTTTTGAAATTACTTTAAAAGTAGGAAAATGCCTGTCCACAATTCCACAATCACAACAAAAGTTTAAGATAATCGAGAAGAAGTACAACAGGATGCAAATCACTTGCCATCCAGTCCTTAATTGGATATAATCTGTAATGTAAAAACAACCAAAAGAAAACAGAAAAAATTTTTTTAATTAGGGAAAAATGTTGGCAGGGGAGAGCGGAGGCAAGGCTGAGGGTGTATAGGACAAAATCTTTATTTCTTAATGCTTCCTTGGGCAGCCCTATTTAAAAGTGTTATATAATATAGTACCGTACAGTATAGTTTAGTTTGGGATGGTCCAGGCCTTACAAGGATATGTTCAAGAACCTGAGTTTAAAACTCAGCTCTGCTGCTTACTGGCCTTGTGAACTCAGGCAAGTTACTTAAGTTCTCTGCCCCTCAGTGTGCTCATCCATAAAATGGGCTTCATTATAGCACATAATGTGCTTTCGAGGAACAAAGGCATCAATACAAAAAAGTGCTTAGAAAAGTGCCTGGCACACGGTGAGTGCTAAAGAAATGACAGTCGCTGCTATTATGACCAGGGATAATATAACTTAAGTAAATCTAAGACTTCCTACACCTCATTTCTGCCATATCTACAAGTTGTTAATATCTGACTATCTGCCAGGCTACAGGCTAGAAAAAAAGGAGAGAGTGTATATGAGATTTTAAACTTCTTAAGAACACAGTGCTAAAATTAAATCAAAGTACTTATGTTTCCCCACTACTAGCTGGAGAATTGTAGATTTAAGACCGGGGTCTCACCTACCTCAGTGGAGGGTAAGTCATTAGCTACAAGAGAGCTACAATCCAAGCTTAGCATCAGCTCCCTGTCCCACCAGTGACCAAAAAGAACTTTGGGGAGATGTTCAAAGAAGGCAGGAGGAGAATCCAGCCTGGAACCCAAAGGTACTGAAACACATTTTCTTGTACTTTTCAAGTCTGTGCATATAGATCCTGTTACTGATTTAGGATCTTAAACAGTTTGTTTATTTTTTAAATGCCTTTCAGCTCACCTTTAATAACATGTTTCTTTGACTTGGCTGAACTATGCCTCAGAAGAATTACAAGCGGGAATATGGCTGGGTGAAAGGTTCAGTGAACTAATCCACACCTGGTCCATGTAAAAAAAAAAAGGCTCATATTTTCCATATAGAAACAAGTCTCTTTATGTGAACCAGGCTTTTATTTAATTGCTAAGGCACTTTCCGCGCCGTACAATCTTTCATGAGCTTCTTCAATGGGGGGGGGGGGGGAGGCCATGGCACCACCATCCAGTCGTACCACGGAGCTCTATAAGTGACAGAAATAATAACAATAGTAGAAAAGCACAAACTCCATTCAGAATAGGAAGCGGTAGATTTATCTTACCAGAATTCCTTGACCAAGTTTTACCAATGACCAAAGACAAGGATGTCCCCCCAAAATGGACTGGGGATCAAATGAGATGTCTTATGTCCCCATGATCTCATGAATTTTTCTTAGCACCAGATTTCTGTGACCCAGACTTTTAAGTGCAAGGAATAAGGCTTAGATGGGGAAAAATCTCCGAGGACAGAGAGGAATGAACACATCATAGAGCTGAGAAGCACCTTTGAGGGAGTCTAGTCAAGTCACTCCATCCTGGGGAGTGGATTCAGTGTGTGGCTGAGGCCATGCAGGTGGTGTGGACAAAAGCAGGGACAAGAGCCTCTGACGCCCAACAAATGTGGAAAAGTAATGGCTAGGGAATGTTGGAAACATCAATCACATCAAAAGGAGATTTGGGGACAGGATCCTCTGAACAGCAAAGAGACAAGAGAATGGAAGCAGGAGTCACAAACGTCCCATAAATTGTGCCAGCCCATTGCATCTGAAGCTAGACTCGAAACAAGCTAAGTTTCTTCTATAAAGTCATTTACTTCAGTGCTCTAGGCATCTTATTTTCTCCCCGCAGTTTTATTCCTAGGAAAATTCCTTTTAATCAACTCTGGTTTGAAGTAAGTGGAAAAGGAGATATTTCCACACCTTAGTTAAGAGAGAGCAAGCAAAATGGGAAAGAACATTTCACTAGGAGGCAAGAGAGTGTGTTTCTGCTCCTGGATCCACCAGTAACTCAGCTAGAATTTGGTAAGCCCCTTCCATTCTCCAGACCTCAGTCTCCTCAATGGGAAAAGGAGTGGTACTCCGGGACGATGTTCATTGTACACAGTGGTCACCTGAACGAGTCGTTAAAATACTGAAATACTTGTGTACTGCTTGGGAAATAGCCTTTGCCTCCAACCTATGTGAGTACACCCTTGGCCACTACCCTGAACTTCCCAGGATCCTGAAGGGCACAGCAGAGATCTCCCAGCGCCCTACTCAGTGCTATGTCTAGCGTCCATTCTGGATGGCCAATGCCTATGCTGTACCTGTTAGCTATTTTGACCATCACCCCAGATGATCTGAGAGGTCCTTTTCCAAGGATATGATGCAAGGACCACCAGGGCCAACTTATGCCCTAGAGGAAGCCACTCCCTGGAGCCCAGGGAGACACAGGAGGGCTGGGACAAGCAGAACAGCAGACCCATGAGGGATCCACCTTCCTCCCCTCACTTGGGAGACCAGGATGTGGGCCTGTAGTCATGCGGCAAATCAGTGGAATCTTAGGGCCAATTCTTAGGGCTACATTTGTTTTCAAAAGCTGGAAAGAAATATATCATCGTGAAACAACTCTCAAAGTGAAATCCTGAACTCTGAGGGAAATTACCAACACACGTAACCAAATTATATTTACCATGGAAATTTCTAATAGCTCATACTTTCTACTCTACTTTTACAACTCTTTAGGAAAAGGAATATTTCTCTATCCAGTGTTCCAAATTTCCACACCCAAGTTGAGGCATTAAACATGCTGAAATATACAGGAAAGGAAAAAAAAATTTCCCATTATTGTTGTTTCCTTCAACCTTCTGTACCTTCTCTGCCATCATTACTCAAAAGTCACTCAAACATTTTGCTGGCTGACATGACGCCACGCCGTCACTTGATCAGGTGTGGGGTACCACATGGTATGAATAAATACTTATCCACAACTGCATATTAAATGGGAATTCGAAAAGGCGAGCTCTGGAAACAAAGGCGTTTCTATACAGAAATATTAACTAAGAATTTAAGTAAATGGCCCCACTGGAAAAAAAAAAGTTCTGAAGTAGCAATATAAACTATATTTAATAGCAACAAAAAATATTTTCCTTTTGGGAAAGCAATTTGGGCTTCTAAAAGTTACTGCCTTTCACGTGACTTAGTACAGTATGCCTGAATTCTTTCATTTCCTAAAACACAGATGCTAGGCCCAAAAAATTCTTCTTTGTGAGAGTTAATTTTTTAAATTAATCTTCTCCCCAAGACGATACTCAAATAAGACACTAGTTTGGTATCTTTTCTTCCCCCTACAATTATTATTTTCTTAAGCGCTTGAGCATCACACGTCCCAAAGAACATATGTTCCCAAAGAAGAAAAAAAACCGGGCTCTAGAACTAATACACAATGAAAAATAAATTTAAAGCAGCCTTCTGGTCTGACATAAGAATATAAAAATGATATGAGCAAGAACAGCTTAGTTTACATACTTTTCAGTCACAGCTGCTGCTCTGAAACCACAATACCTTTAAAATGACATTTTAAGGAAACAGATACGGCACGGCTTTAGCCATAGCTAGATGCAGCTAACACTGAATTAAAGGGGCTTCTCTTTTTATATAGCCTTGCACACTGGCACAATTAAGGAGAAAAGAGTGATTCATTTTTAAATAACGCCATGATAAACACAGTGAATTACAAATAATGCTACCCAGCAAGATGTTTTTTTTCTTTTTCCTTTAAAATTGCCAGACTCGGACATCAAAACAGAGTTTCAGGGACATAAGGAACAAGTCCCCTCTTCTTGGTTAATATTTAATTGGGTGCTAAAGATTTCTTGGAGAGACCTCTGTACCTCCAGTGACAGGCACACGAGAGGCTCCTGTCTCTGCAAGAGATGCAGGCACTTCCCTGAATAAACGAAAATAACATACAATTAAATCAGACTATTCAATTAATAAATTACTTCGGTGGACCTTGCAGGCCAAGTCCTATTTAATTACATAATTTAAAAAATATTTGCACATTGCAATCACCGAAATTGGCTTTGAGGTTTCATAATACACACTTAACACTTGAGTTAGAGAACAAATTTATTTAATAAATGCAGGCCTAAGTGCTGGAAGGCCATACCACTCAAACTGCAAAATCACTTAGCACATCCTCAGAAAAAGCAAATAAACTTTTCCACTATTTAGACGTAGGCTGCTGTTGAATGTCAGGAGAGGCTGGCTGATTTTTTGCGTTTTCTCTGTCATGTGTTGCCTGTAAATCTGACCATTCTGAGAGGTAATTAGAATAGAGCTAATGGACAAAATGGTTCCAGTTAAAGATAAATTAAAGATAAACTAAGGTGGAAGATGTCAAGAACTCGGTAGTAAAAACCTCTTCAGGGTAAAACAAAGAGAAGTCGTATTACCTCCCCATTTTTCACTTCTTAGAATACCAAAATACACCATAAATTAACATGGTTACTGAGTGTAAAGATGTGTTCCATTAGGAAAGCACACACAAATTTAGGAGTGAGGAGGACATTCATAAAAAGGACAGAATTACACGGTATCCAAAAAGAGGGCAGAAACATTTTAAAGCGACTATATTTCTTATGGTTGTATGGGGGGCCATGATATTGCCATTAAGTGAATTTTCTAGAAAACCACTTGACCGCTTTGGCACCACAACTTGTTTTGCCTTCACATTTTGACGGAAATCTTCGTCAAACACATACACTTCCAATAACCATTGCATGCTTTATACCCACAAAGACCTCAGAGCTTTTTGAGCTGTGTGGGGCTCAGTCTATTTCCACCAAAACCCCCAGACCACCATGACAAGGCTGTTATTTTTGTTTGTGGGTCTTCTCCTCAAAGATTTCTGTCATGTACAATCCAGCCTGCTGTGCTTCCACTTGCCTATTCTGCTTACCTCCAAAAAGCCTCTAACTTGCGGCTAATTAGCTGGCAGTTAGAAAGGCATCTAAAATTCTGAAATTTACAATTTTTAACTAAGGTTTAAGTAAAAGATTCTCGTGAGATCTTGCAATCCCTGTTATGAAACAAAATAAGCAGATTCTTTTCTCAGTCCCACGTCCCTTCTCTCTCTTCCCTTTCATAAACTTCTGGAAAGAGCTGTCTACATTCCCGGTCTCCACTTATTCACTACCCACGCCTGCCTCGGTCCTCATCGCGGTGCTGAAATCTCTGTCGCCACGGTCACTGTTTCTAGTCTCTTCTGATTTGGTCCCTTGGCTCCATTTGGCAGGGCTGACCTTCTGTTCTTCTCAAATACTTCTTTTCTCCTAGTATGACTTTGGCTCTCCATCACCCGCCCACTTCTTCAGCACCCTTTTGTCCTCCAACTAGTTCTCCTCCCATGTCCTTCCCTCAGTGAATGTTACCACCATCCACCCAGGAAATGAGGCCAACACTTAGGAGGCAGCTTTGACGCCTCCTCCACCACATCCAACGACCATATCCATTCCATTCTCTTTTCCTCATCCCAGTCGAGACTCACTAGTCCACACCTCGTGTGGACTCCTGCAATTGCCTCCTCAAGCCTCTTTCCCGTCTTTGGACTTGCTCTCCTCAAACCTACCCATACGGAAGACAAACTAATCTTATAAAATGTAAGCTTACAAAGTTTTTCAATTCCCAGATAGCATCCCTCACATCACAGTATTTTTGACATTGTGAAGCATCTCAAAATGCTTAATGTCACATGCTTTCTAGATGCATGTCCCATCCCTGCTTAAAAAGTTCTTACCTTCCTAAGGCCCAGAAAGTCAAGCTGAGATGTCCAAGGTACTCGGAAGGCCCTTCTTGATGCTGGCTGCTGCCTGGTCTTCTGGTTGCACCTCATGCTGCTCCCTGACCTCCATTCTACCATCAACAGACACTACCGCACACCCTGCATTCTTGCATCTCCAAGTCTTCACACAGATCAAGCCTACCATCCATCACTCTGTCCCCTGTTCTCCTAGAGAACCCTCATCTCTCCCACATAAGTTGGGCATAAATGCCACTTCCTCCAAGAAGCATTCTCTAATATCTCTTTAGATCTATGCTCCCATCATTTCTTCCATTTGCATATAGTACTCATTCCCATATATAGTAATGATTCCATTTAATTACAATGCTCTGTCTAATCAACAGTTTCTTCTGGTAACCTGTATGCCCAGTCTATTAAAGGTACTGAATATATCTTCTTTCTTTTTTTTAAATTGAGGTATAAGTGACATACAACATTATATTAGTTTCAGATGTACAACTAATATATCTTCTTGAATGAATACAGTTGATGAATTCTAGTAAACAAAGTAAACGACAACAATTTCTTCGGTTCCTTCATAAAATCAACTCTTCTCAGTCCTAGCTCCTCTCCTCACTAAAATCATTCAGCAAGGTGAAGTCAAGCAGATCGCATGTGCATGGCATTTGTTCACAACTCTGAAGATATAAGAAACTTTATCATGGCTGATATTTATGTGAATGACTTAAGGTATAATATAAGCAAAAATGTTCCCTTGAAGTAAAATCACCTTATTGTTCATAATACAATACAAAGCAAATAGAATGAACACGGAAGCTATGAGGATTTAATCAAATAGACTTCTTATAAATAAGAATTGAGATTCACTATCCACCAAAAATGCAATTACCCTCCCCTTACTAACAGTGCTCTAATTTAGACTCTGTACAAAAAAAAAAGCTTTCAGGTTATAAGACAATTTTACATTAAGGTCTTAGATGAACCTTAATGCCATTCCCTCTCCTGGACCTGTGGTCTGCTAAACTTCAGCTTTAATAACATCATCACACACCCCACCTCCAGCAACTCAAACTTCGCAGTCAGTCTTCACAACAGTGTGAAAGAGCCGTGGTAGGTCAAAGTCGTGACCTCTGATCTTTGGCAGATTTGGTAACGGTGTTAAAACAAGAAACCTGGTACCAGCCAACAACAGCCCCAGACTCAAGAAATGGCATCACTTAAGTAATGAAAGCATAAAAGCCAACCTCTGGAAATGTGGTCTGACTAGAAGGGCTATAAACAACAAATAAGGCCACAGAGCATTCTCTCTGGGATTCATATTTTCAGAGACCCAAAACTAAAAATATCAGAAGAAATGTGTCACTTACAGCATAATAAAGGTAACTAGCAGACATAATCGGATCTTATTTTTCACAATTATGACTTGGCTGAGTCACTTAACTTCTCTGATCCTCAATTTCTTTGACCTGTAAAATGGGGTAATGAGATCTGGTGAGAGTAAAGTGTGATTAGATGTGCTATGCTCATAAGTAGGACTGTTATTTGTGTTTGTGAGTGTAGAGGTGTGTGAACTAGAGAAGATAGCAATTTTTGATACAACTCCTACATCCTTCATTCGGTCATTCAGCAAATGTTAGTGAACACCACTCTGTGCCACATGGAATGTAAAGAAGAATAAAACTTGGCCCCTGCCCTCAGGAGCTCATAGTTGAGATCTGTGATGTCCAAAACAGTAGTCATTAGTCACATGTGGATATTTTAATTAAAATTAAATGAAAACTAAAAATCCAGTCCTCATTTGCACTAGTCATATGTCTACTGCTTAAGAGCCACATGTGGCTACTGGCTACATATTGGCTACCATATTGGATTACGTAACATTTTCATCATTGCAGAAAGTTCTATCGAACAGCTCTGGCCAAGAGAGGCAAGACAGTCATGTATACATAGGTAAATTTTAACATATTCTGATAAGTGATAACTTGGGTAGCAGAAATGATTTTATAATGGAGGTGATATTCTTGAAGAATAGGTAGGTTTTGTTTTTCTAGAGCAGAAAGGGGGAGCCAGGTGGAGCGAAACACAGGTGTAAAGGTACAGAATCATCAAGAGGCATTCTGAGTCCCAGGAGGGAGGGGTAAGCTCTTCTTGGTGACTGGCATGTCAGTGTACAGGGAAGCAGTGGCCAGAGACGAGCCTGGAGAAGTGGTTAGGATCCAGCTCTGAAGGCCTCACAAGCCAAAGGAGGAGTCAGGACTTAAATCAGATAACAGAGATCCTGAAGTGGTAGAGTGACCCATTAGAAGTGTTTTACAGAAAACTGACCACGCAGTGATTGCCAACTCTGGGGATACACATGAGAACGCCTCTGGAAACCTTTTGAAAATGCTGATGCCGGAGCCCTTAGTCTAAATGAATTAAATCCATT
The DNA here is from genome assembly GCA_031878705.1 of Tapirus indicus. NCBI lineage: Eukaryota > Metazoa > Chordata > Mammalia > Perissodactyla > Tapiridae > Tapirus > Tapirus indicus. The sequence continues at coordinate 67,970,517 of CM062920.1, forward strand.
TCTGGGCATGGGGCCCAGACCTCAGTAAGTCTTAAAATCCCAAAGTGACTAAAATGTACCCAGGGTTGAGAACCAATGAACATGACAAAGAACTGGGATTGTGGTTAAGCAAGAATGAGGATGTACAAGAAGAGTCTACTGCAACAGTCCTACTCAGAGGTGATGGGGATGTCACCTAACACGGAACAGAGAGAATGAAGAGGAAATGTTGATTTTGGTAGAAGCTTCTAAGACAAAATTAATATGACCTGGAAACTGAGAATATGAGCAATCAGAGAAGAAAAAATAGATTACGATATGACGACTTCTACCCCATGGCAATAACGACCAAGATCAAGAATGTAGAAAACTGAGCAGGTTTGGGAAGGGAAGAGTGACAACTAGCTCAGTTTTAGAGGCACTGCCTGCTAAATCTCTCAGAGCATCTGGTAGAACGGTCCAGGAGGCCAGAGGAAATATTTGCCTGGATTGTGCAGAGAAACAGGCCAGAGAGCAGAGCACAGAGGATTTGTGAAGAGGGCTGGCAAAATCCATACAGAGTAAAATATTTTCCTCTAAACTTCAACCTATCAAAACAATAGAAAAGACATGCATTTTTAAAGTTCTGCTCTATCTCCATCTGCTCCACGCCGTCTACCAACACCCCCATCTGCTTGGCATCACCAACAGGCCACGGGCGTCCTGTCCCAACATCACCACTCACTGGTTGTGCGGCCTTGAACAAATCATTTGACTCTCTGGGTCTGGGCTTCAACTTCTTAAGAGTCAAAGGAGAGAGCCGAACTAGAACTAGAGGCTACCAAGGGGTCCCTCCAGTTTGAAGATTCTATGACACATTACATTCTGAAGAGCAGAAATTAAACATATCATTTTAATAATTTCTAGCATTTGTATATGCACCAATTTATATAAAGTTATATTTACTGATATTTCATAAATATCCTATATTCCTGATATTCATATATGTAATTTACACATTTCATAAATTATATATAGATTCCACAAAATTATATATATATTTCCTTTTGTCTGAAAGTTAGTCATCAAAAAGACATACTCAACATATTTTGTAGTCCTGAATATCAATTCTGTTTTGCTTTTCCTCTGCAATGCTAAAGTAAAGCGTTGTAAACTCTAATGCCCATAGGGACAGAGGGTCACATTAATGAGTAAAGGAGTTCAGAGGAGAAAGACAAACTCTAGGCCATGCCCCAGCTAAAGGGAGCAGCTACTATCCATGTCCAGGCCACAGCTGTCATTTGGGTACATGGACCCAGTATCGTTACACTTTTTTCACAAAACCCAGAAATCCAGGGTTATTTTAAGTGTTATCTCTTGATACTCAAATGCTGGAAACCGAGACACATTATTTTAAAATGTTGTGCAGACCAAATACAACAGGCCTAAGGCTGCCAGATTGTGCCCTGCCCCAAAGTATGCCATTCTTCTGTGGCTTTTACACCTGAAAAACATAAAACAAGAAAGAAGCCCTCTTAAATTCCTGCCACAGTTCTGACCACTGGTTTTAGTCTCAGCAAGTTTGACCAGCAACCCTAGCCTAGGACTTGCAGCACCTTTACACTGAGTGCCTATAAAAAATTCTCCTACAAAATGCATTAATTTTTATGAAACATCTGTGTGGGGTTTGAGTGGAGAAGAGAACACCTGATAAATGAATTCTTTGTGTACCAAATATCAGGTGGACTTTAACACTTAGAGATAAAAATGTGATGATTTATATTCTGCTGATAGCAGTCATATATCCTTCAGTGTATTCAAAATAAAAAAAAATACTTTATTTAGCAGCAATATTGCTCTGTTTCCTGCTTTCAAACAGGGGGGAAAAACCCCTTCTCTTTTCATTACACCCTTGCGTTTTTTTTTTTCACATGAAGATCTGGCACACATTAGCAGGAAGAGGCCAACCGTACATGGAATAAGCCATTACCCTCTTCTTCAAAGCATAATGAAATGTGATCTTCTGCTACTAGGGCACCTTAAAACCAGTGCGCCAGTGCAAAGGAGAAGCACTGCTAATAACAAGGAGTTTGTATTCAGGAGGGTTGTCCTGTACATAGCCAGTGGACTCAATGGGTGAGAAATCCATGAGAAAAGCATAAAAAGAAGTTCAGATGAAAAACAACAATCCAATAGCAATAAAATAAAGCTCCCAATGATGCAAAAAAGACACCTGGTAGCAACTTGGGTTTTGAATTCATTCTATGATGACTGTGATGGCAGAGCTGATGGCATTCTAGCTCTCAACACAAAACCTATAACAGTTCTTCAAGAGGGGGAATGTGTTTTTAAAGAAGAGAAGGATGTAAGAGAGAGTTTAGAGCCAGATATTTTGACACATGATTTTAGTTTGTCTAAGTAAAATGCAACAAAAGTTTCCTCATTAAATTATCTGCCTTGAGAAAGGTTTTCTTGTCATGCTCACCAGTTTTATGTCTTAGGTGGGTAAATATTAGGATAAGTTTTAAGCAAATTTCTAAACCTCACTAGTGGTTGGGAGGAAGGAAGAAAATAAAGGATGTAGAAGTTGGGAAAAATAGGCTATGCTAGGCTATCTGGTACAGGAGGGTCCAGATGAACTCTAAATCTGGAGGGACCTATACGAAGGGGTGGAAAGAGATGATAAACCGAACTAGTAATAGGAGCAGTAGGACGAGACGGGATAATTAGAAAGCAACACTTAATGTGCACCAGACACAGCACTACGCTGTTCTTATTCCTATTTAACTGATGAGGAAACTAAGGCTCAGCAAGGTAACTAGGTCCAAGTCATATAGCTAATAAATGGCATAGTGTGGATTTGAATTTGGCTGTCCATTCTAGAACCCAATGTCTCAATCACCACACTATGCTGTCTCCCAAAGTTGGAGACCACAGGGCAATATTGGACAAAAGCAGGTAAAGACCAAACCAGAGGTGAGAAGAGAAAGGATGCCTTCAGAAATGCTTGTGAAGGGCTGGCTGACTTTGACGATCAACAAGAGGAAGACTTGAAAGAGAGGAAGTGACAGCCTTGCTGTCACTCCAAAGAGAGAAGTGAGGAAGACTCACTGTACTGAAACAGGTTTCCAGGCTGCAACATAAAGGTCACCTGCTCTCCTTCTCAGCTGGCCAGCTGCAACAGATTTGAACTGTGTTTAAATAGGTCAGGATCATGAAATCTGACCACCAATCAATTTCTCAGACAAAGTATACAGAGCAAATGACTTGCTCTAAAGGGTAGTTCAAATCTAGCACATATAAGGTGTGTATGCATGCGTGTGTGTGTTTTCTGATGACAAAGGATATCTGAATCTCAAAGTACCTCTAATGTAACTCTCAATCTTTTGCTCTTTATAATCTTTATAATTAGCTCTTTCAAAATCAGGTGTACATATATGTTTATATTTTTATTACTGGGATGCAGAGACATATTTCTGAATCAGAAGTGTCCTCCTAGGACATTCCCCTAACCTTCTATACATGAGAGAAAGACATGCAAGTACCTGAAATATTGTCATTTAAAACTACACCAGAAAGTCTGTACACTAGCCTTAGAGTGAACATACTACCCACTGGAGAGTCCATAGTACCTGAAACAGTAAAGTCATTTTTCATTGGTGAAGTAAGTAGTGCTCAAGATGCAGGGTTAAATGAAAAGATTCTAGTGCCAACACCCAGGAGTCTCATACCTTGAGAACCAACTGCACTCGGGGTCCAGATCTCATTTGCTACCATGAGGGAACCCTGTCACCTTTCAACTAGAAAGTTGGCTGATTCTGCCATGAAAATACTATTACTTGCTCCTTATAGTATACCCTTTATATGAGATGCCTGTTGGAGTATGTGAGGGCAGCAAAGAAGGACTTCAAGACTCAAAGGAACAAGCTGGATGATTTTTCTCAGCTTGCTTCCTAATATATCTTTGCCCATTTGGCAGAATTCTGGCTGACACTTGCCTTCAATGGAACTTGCCACAGGGCAGTGAGGGTGTGAGAGGAAGAAATGCATAACCCTGTCTAAGAGACTACTATGAACAACTATATGCTAACAGATCAGATACCCTAAAAGAAATGGATAAATTCCTAGAAACATACAGCCTACCAAGACTGAATCATGATGAAATAGAAAATCTGAACAGAATGAATACTAGTAAGGAGATTGAATCAATAATCAAAAACCTCCCAACAAATGAAAGACCAGGACCAGACAGCTTCACTAATGAATTCTACCAAACATTCAAAGAAGAATTAATACCAATCCTTCTCAAACTCTTCTAAAAAACAGAAGAGGAGGGAACTCTTCCAAACTTATTTTACAAGGCCAACATTACCCTGATACCAAAACAGACAAGGATGCCAGAAGAAAAGAAAATTACAGGCCAATAACCCTGATGGCATGCAAGATTGGTTCAACATCCATAAATCAGTCAATGTGATACACCACATTAAGAAAATGAAGGATAAAAATCATATAATCATCTCAATAGATACAGAAAAAGCATTTGACAAAATTCAGCATCCTTTTATAGTAAAAACTCTCAACAAAGCGGGTATAGAGGGAACATACCTCAACATAATAAAGGCCATATATGACAAGCCCACAGCTAACATCATGCTCAATGGTGAAAAGCTGAAAGCTTTTCCTCTAAGATCAGGAACAAGACAAGGATGCCCACTCTTGCCACATTTATTCAATATAGTATTGGAAGTCCTAGCTAAAGCAATTAGGCAAGAAAAAGAAATAAAAGCCATCCAAATTGGAAAGGAAGAAGTAAAACTGTCACTATTTGTAGATGACATGATATTATATATAGAAAACCCTAAAGACTTCAGCAAAAAACTGTTAGAACTAATAAATTCAGTAAAGTTGCAGGATACAAAATCAATACACAAAAATCTGTCGTGTTTCCATACACTAATAGTGAACTATCAGAAATAGAAACTAAAAAAAATCCCATTTACAATTGCATCAAAAAAACCCAAATACCTAGGAAAAAATTTATCCAAGGAGGTGAAACACGTGTCTATTGAAAACTATAAGACGTTAATGAAAGAATGAGGAAGATACAAATAAATGGAAAAACATTCCATGCTCATGGATTGGAACAACAAACATTGTTAAAATGTCCACAGTCCCCAAAACAATGTACAGATTCAATGCAATCCCTATCAAGATCCCAACGGCATTTTTCAGAGAAATAAAATAAACAATTCTAAAATTTGTACGGAACCATAAAAGCCCTGAATAGCCAAAGCAATCTTGAGAAAGAAGAAGGAAGCTGGAGGCATCATGCCCCCTGATTTCAAACTATATTACAAAGCTGTAGCAATTAAAACAGTATGGTACTGGCATAAAAACAGACACATAGATCAGTGGAACAGAATGGACACCCCAGAAATAAACCCACACATACATGGCCAATTAATTTACAACGAAGGAGCCAAGAATATACAATGGAGAAAGGACAGTCTCTTCAATAAATGGTATTGGGAAACCTGGGCAGCCACATGCAAAAGAATGAAATTGGACCACTCTCTTACACCATGCACAATTAACTCAAAATGAATTAAAGACTTGAATATAAGACCTGAAACACTCAGAAGAAAACATAGGCGGTAAGCTACTTGATATAGGTCTTGGTGATGACTTTTTGAATCTGACACCAAAAGCAAAAGCAACAAAAGAAAAAATAAATAATAAATATAAAAAATAAATACATCAAACTAAACAGCTTCTGACACCAAAGGAAACCATCAATAAAATAAAAAAGCAACCTACTAAATGGTATATTTGCAAATCATGTGTCTGATAAGTGGCTAATATCCAAAATATATAAAGAACTCATACAACTCCATAGCAAAGAAATAAACAATCCAACTAAAAAATGGGCAGAAGATCTGAATAGACATTTTTTCCAAAGAAGACATATAGATGGCCAACAGGTACATGAAAAGATGCTCTACATCATTAGTCATCAGAGAAATGCAAATCAAAACCACAGTGAGGTATCATCTCACACCTGTTAGAATGACTATTACCAAAAAGACCAGAAATAACAAGCATTGGGGAAGGTGTGGAGAAAAGGGAACACTTGTGCACTGTTGGTGGGAATGCAAATTGATGCAGCCACTATAGAAAACAGTATGGAGGTTCTTCAAAAAATTAAAAATAGAACTACTGTATGATCCAGAAAGTTCACTTCTGAGTATTTATCCAAAGAAAACAAAAACACTCATTTGAAAAGATATATGCATGCCCACATTCATTGCAGCAGTATTTACAATAGCTAAGACATGGAAACAACCTAAGTGCCCATCACTGGATGAATGGATAAAGAAATTGTGGTACATGTATACAATGGAATATTATTCAGCCATAAAAAAGAATGAAATCTTGCCATTTGCAACAGCATAGATGGACCTCAAAGGCATGATGGTAAGTGAAATAAGTCAGACAGAGAAGGACAAATACCATATGATCTCTCTCAGATGGGAAATCTAAAATACACATATATTAAAATATATACATACTATACATATATATAAACCAAAACAATACACACACACACACATATATATAAACCAAACTCACAGATACAGATAACAGATTTGTGGTTGTGAAATGGGTAAACTGTTTTTGTTTTTAATTTAAATAAATTGAATAAAAACAAAAAAATTAGAGGCAAAGGTAAAAGCATAGGTTTTGAATCTTCCCAAATCCTCACATAAAAACAGATAACACAGCCTGAGGGCAAACCAATAAACCCATGGACAAATTCACAACAAAACTATGTGACCAGGTAGAGCCTCAAACACCAAAGTACAAACAGGTGTGGAAAAGCCAACACCAACCACAAGTCCTACAGATTAGCAGCATCTGTGAGGAAAGAAGCAGAGGGAAACAACAGGCAATCGAAGAACTTGAGAAAGAGAACCCCCAGAACTGCAGTAAGTACTAAATGGAAAGTGTGATGAGCCAATTTAAAACATCAGCTAGACCCGCGAGGGAATTTTCCCACTCTAATAGAGTGAGTGCATAGGGCTCACGTTAAGAAACTTGGAAGAGTCTGGAGTTGTCCCGTGCATATGACCTCTCAAAACTGAGCTGCTAGGACTCTACTGTAGGACAGGACCCCACACTGAGGAAAAAGTGCTGGAAATAGAACCAAAATTGACAAAGACAGAGAAAATCAAGAGGAAGGAAAAAGAAGGTCCAAAAAAAGTGGACAAAGAGAACTGAGTCAAGATATTTTAGAAAGTAGGCTAGTAGGCCAATAGTAAAAAGGAGACCAGAAGAGGGAGCTCTCTGAAGGTATCTAAATCAAGCCTCCCTATAAAAAGTCCAGAAAAATTACTTATAGACAAAAATAGGCAATAGAAAAGTTTCAAGATCAAATTCTACACAAAGTTATAAGAAAAAAAAGGAAAAGAATAGCATTCTACAGAAAATGAAAGCATACACCAGAAAGACAGGCCATATAGCAGACCAAAACTGTAAACTATTATTTTAAAATGAGCTAAAAAGACACTAGGATTATGATAGAAGGCATGAAAGATAACATAAATCAGAATTAGAGAAACTGAGAAATGAGGAGAGAATGAATCTGAAAAAGAAAAAATCATTTTAATAATGAGGAATACACTAGGAGGATATACAAGTAAATAAATACAACAATATGCTTTAACAGTACTAGAAGGAGGAGAATTTCAAAAATCTTTTAAAAGATACAAAAGGATTTAGGGGAAAGTGTCAAATACTGAAGATAGGTAAAGAAGATCCAACATATGGACAATAGGAATCTCAAAGGAAGGGACCTGTCCAAATACTTAGAACTATAATTCAAAGAAACTTTCCTGGAAAAAAAAAATCTGAGACTATATGTTGAAAAAGGACACTGGATACTTGAGCATATTGACCCAAAATCACCAACACCAAGACATATTCTAGTAAAATTAATGGACTGACTTAAGATTTAACCTAGAAGAAAATGGAGTAACATCATCAAGATACCTAAAAAATGTGAACCAACAATTTTACATCCAGCAAAAATTGCCTTTTAAGTTAAAAGGGCACAGCAAACTGTTGTCAAAAATGCAAGAATTCAGGGAATATAGTTCCCATGAGCTCCTACTGAGAAATCTAATAGAAAATGAGCTTTACACAAAATGACCAGACACATCAACTTAAGGACTGGTATTGAGCACTGAATATACTTACCTATTGAACTAAGACTAAAACAGGGTTAAAAGGGGAAAGTGTCATATAAACTGTTATATGCTCTGAAAAGACAGACATAGTAAATCATTAAAAAATGAGAGAGAGAGATTAGGAATAATATATGTAATAAGATGTTTAACTCTTCTTGATAATCATAACTGGAGGCTGTAGTATTAGTATTGTTATTCTGAGACTGTTGTATGCGTAAGGTGGACAAATAAGCAAATTAGTAATTATGGGATTTTCTACTTCTATCATCCCTCGTATTCTTGAGAACCAGATTCTCAGCATGGGAGAAAGGAGATAAACATGTAACGGATAAGAACCCAACTAAAAGTCCTCTAATCCTGAACATGAAATGGAAATACCAGTACAAATTCATGGGGCCTAGACAAAATGACCAATCTAGCAACAATGAGCATTGTTAGTACTAGCGTAATTGTCTTGAAACACAAGTTTCCACTAAAAGAAACTAAGGTTTCTTGGAAAAATGGCCTATTTCAGTTCTCAAGCAAGAAACGTACAAAGTGAGTCTGAAATATCACGTCACGGCAGGGAGCAAAGAAGCTACCAAAGACCAGTAGGATCTCTCAGCAGGACAGAGGAGTCAATGTAAAGAAGTTCCATGATCAAAGATGGACAATTTGATTTTCAATCAAAAATAAGCAATGCAATGGATTGAAATTGACAAGTGTTTAAATTCATGGTTCAGAAAGAAATTAAAATTTACTGGTTGGTTTCAGAGGATGACATGGAACCAATTCATTATTTTGAAAATTGGTAAGCAGAGGGAAAGAACCAGGCATTTATTCTGTATTTCCTATATGAACAGTTCCATTGGGTAGCCAAAGAGTAGATGGAGAGTAAAATTACAAACGTATTCCAGCTAATAAACGGTAGAATTAGAATATCACCATTTTGCAACTCCCAGTGAATTAATGGACCTAGGCAGGGAGCATTAATGGCTATTAACATCACAGAAAGAAGGACAATAAGATATCATGTCCCTCCTGAATGAAAGAATATAACACCACTTAGAGTCCTGCCAAAGGGATCAAACATGAGCCTCAGGATCCAGCCGCCAATCAGCAGGAAACAGAGAGGGCAGAGCAACATGTGAGCAGGGGATGCAATCAGCAAAAGCCACACTCTTGGAATCTCTAGAGCTCAGGGGGCAGGGGTTCTCCAAAAGGGAAAGTGTAAAGAAAGGAATAGAGGGGAAACTTGTAAATTAAGAAACTTAAAAGACAAATCAACTCAAAAAAATGGGTAATACTCAATTATGGTTTCTAAGGATGCAAATGTAGGTAACAAAATAATAAAGAAACAAAAGGAAGTGATTAGTATAAAAGTATTGGTTACTTTTGGAAGCAGCTGTATGTGGGATAAGGCAAATGAGGGACTTCTGTGTGGCTGGCAAAGTTCGATTTCTCGACTTGAATGGTTGGTACAAAGATATTCCCCTTAGGGCCGGCCCAGTGGCATAGTGGTTAAGTTTGCGCACTCTGCTTCAGCAGCCCAGGGTTCGCACCGTGCGGACCTATGCACCGCTCATCAAGCCATGCTGTGGCAGTGTCCCACATACAAAATGGAGGAAGATGGGCACAGGTGTTAGCTCAGGGCCAATCTTGCTCACCAAAAAAAAAAAAAAAAAAACCAAAAAAACAAAATATATTCCCCTTAAAACAACTGACATACAAATACATACATCTATATGAACACTGTCCAATATAATGGCCACAAGCTACATGTGGCTAATACAGTGTAAATTAATTAAAATTAAATAAAATTTAGTTTCTCAGTCATCCTAGTCAAATTTCAGGTGCTCAGTAGACAGTGCAGAAATAGAGCACACTGTACAGAACCAGTTTGTGGGGCTGAGGGGTGTTTGGATGGTTTTCTATAATTGTGTTTTACTTTATAATAAAAATTTTAAAGTGCATGTCCCCAAAATACATTACACAAAATATATTATATATTGTACAATTGCATTTATTTGAATTTAGCTCAAATACATGAATATTGGCTGCTCTTTGAAGCAATGGCAAAGGGAATGCACCTTCCAAAGGAGAGATGAATAATGTGAAACCATTTTATGGCATTACATAGCAGGAACCCAACAAACCCAATGCATCTGATGTAAAGTGGCTGGTACATGATACAAGAAACTTTCATCTCAAGGACAACGTAGCCATGTCTAGAAAAGGTTAATAAGGTCTTCTTCACTATGGATTGATCACTGATCATTTCAATTATCATTAAACATTTATTAGACACTGGGAGCAGACAAGGCTATGGCAAAATAGAGCAGCAGACTCTCTGCTAAATGGACACTCCAAACAAGGCACTTAAGATATGTAACCCAATTACACAGAAGGAGGACAAGGAAGCGCTCCTTCCACCGGGCTGGAGATCCTTAGGTCAAACACATCATACCTCTATGTGATTGCTGAGCTCACAGTAAGTATTAAGGAGGAAGACTGGAAGGAGGTGTATGAAAGGGAAAAATGAAAGCTTGGCCAATGGAGTCATAAAATGTTATCCAGCAGAGCAAATCACATAAGAGATATGGGAAGCTAGACATTCACACAGATCAAAGTGAGATCTACAAAAATATGTTACGTAATAGAGCAAAGGGCATAAAAGGAAATAATTTGGAGGTCAAAATAGAGAATCTCTGAGAACTAATGTATAAAAAGGCCAGGGTGTACACTAATCCTCTCCAGTTGTTAGCAGGTCAAGAGTCAGTGCTACAGAAGAGGATAATTACAAAGGAGGCATTGGCATTTTTGAATAAACTAGAGAAAAGGGAGGGAGGAAAGAAACACCCTAACTACAAAATATCCTTCCAATTGAGTCTTTAATTATCTAGGGAGAATATCAATATTTTCCTTAAAATAATGTAATGAATGCTAAAACATAATGAGGGAAAATATAAGATTATGGAACCCGTGATCTGGTGCAAAAAAGAGGGCACATGGGTGCATTAACAGTTAAAAGGTGTGGAAAATCAATGACTTCAAATGACATGGACCTTGTTATGCAAGGTACCACACACCAAAGAGCAGGCTACCTTTGAGTCAAGATAAAAGACACCTATCTAGAAAATGATGCTAGAGTGGGTTAAGGGCAAATAATAAGAAAAAGAAAGAAACGCAAAAATCAACAGGGCCTCACTTTCCCCTCCCTTATTCCAATCTGAGTCTTTCAATCTCAGAAAGTCCATCATATGTTTACCTGTGTCTGGATGGGATCCAAATGTTCTGTACAGCTCTCTTTTACATTTTATTCTATCAAGAAAGATTTGGCAACTGAAATCTATTATGATGTCAAAAGGTAGCTGACAACATAAAATGTACCCCGCTGAGTTGATGCCGCACATGGCTAAATTTACAACAACAGGGGTATCACAAAAATTATAAGAAGTGCAAATTAACCACTGATTTCTATTTCACTGACATAAATAATGGTGAGGACCTGGATAACTTCCAAACATCTTTACCACTGTTTAATTTGTCAAAATCTATCAAGTGCATTTCAACCACAAACCTGTCCTCGAAGGTACATTATCATTCCCACACGTAGATTAGCATCAGTGGCAACCCCAGGAAGACTGCGTAATTACTAAGACTCCATGAAGATTCTTCTTTCGCTTTTGTAATTCCCCACAATGCATCAGTACCTCACTCTTTCATAAGTAGCACTCTCACTCTCAATTAGTTATTGAAGATCATTTAAAAATTTGGCTCTAATTTTGTGAGATATGTCTGTCTGCTTTCAAAATTAGTTCCTCATTACAGTGTTAAGGTTCCTACTGGGCTCAGATTAGCAAGATTTTCTGTTTACTTCATATTTGTGAACCAGGAACGCTGGAAGCAGTATGGCGCTAGAGTCGTTAGCTGACAGCTGTTGAGAAACCCAGCAGGTAGGGAGGTCACACGTTGAAACAAAATGACCAAGACAATAATTCCTTTCTGGGAGAAAGTTAAGATACAGAACCACATGGCTTCCTCCACCAACAATCAACTCTATGAACTATTCAGAGAGACGACAAGAAAAGGGCCTTAACATATACACAAAACCTCTTCTGAAAAGCCATATTCATTCATAGGGAATTTAAAATCATGGCTAAACGATTTTATCACTCATTGATAAACACCAAAATGTGGTTAAAGATAATAAAATAGCTAAAGAAATCAAAGAAAAATGCCTTTTAAAAATGTATTAAGTAGGAAATGACTTGTTTATGTATATGTGTGAGTGCGCCTGTGTGTGTGTGTGTGTGTGTGTATGTGTGTATTACACCACTCCCTGCTTCCTACAGACATATGTCTAGAACAAATTTACAATACTGCTAAAAAGAAAAAAAATTAAATGTTTGGCCATAATATTGTTAGCGAAAACAGTCAGTCAGTAGTATCATTGCCTAAGTAGAAGCTATATACATTTGTACAGAAACTAGGCAGTTCTAACTCTGATTAGTCCTAATACAATGAGTGTAGGGAGATGTTCGATAGATACTAAGTAAATCTAGCATACACTACTTGTGCCCAAATTGGTTTATTTCACATTTCTGTATTTGGGGGGAAAAGCAATTTCTGTATGACAGATGCACCTGGAGTTTGCCACGTGGCCTACACACAGAAAGGGCTGTGGAGTCACAGATTTAGCAACAACGAGAAAATTGCATTTTATTCTTATTTGCCAAAAAACATAAAAAGTATATTTTTTCCCATGAACATGTTTGTATTGAGTTAGTCCGTATCTACACAGAGTAAGTAAAGAGCAGAGATGAAATGCTGACTTACATCTGGGTAAGTCAAAGCCCCCAGTCACCAGCTACTGAGGATAATATTGGTTTGGCCTCAGTGGGACCCCACCAGCTGCCTATAATAATAAAATACATGGGATAAATAAGCCATCAATCCTTCATTTCTCTTTACCTATGTAAATATGGCCTAAATGCCTCCATCAATGTCAGAGAGCTGCCCCATTATAAAACTAAGCTTTTTAATCAGTGTGTGTCATTTTTAAACCCTAAAACTGAATGAAGTCCTGAAAATAGGTGACATAACAAGAGTGCTCTCTTTTGGTCCCCTTCAGAAAGTCTTCACCTAAAAACAGTCTTGAAATACATGAAGCAAAAACTAACAGAACTGAAGGGAGAAAAAGACGATTCAACAATAAGAGTTGGAGACATCAATACCCCACTAACATTATGGATAGAACTGGGCAGAAGATTAACACGGAAACAGAAGACAGGAACACTACCACCAAGAACAAACAGACCTAGCAGACAGCTATAGAAAGTTCCACTCAACAACAATAGAATATACACGCTTTTCAAGGGCATGTGGGACATTCTCCAGGATAGACCATAAGCTAGGCCATAAAACACACCTCAATCAATTTAAAAGGATTGAAACAATACATAGTATGTGCTCCAATTACAATGGAATGGAATTAGAAATTAATAACAGAAAGAAGTTTGGGAAATTCACACACATGTGGAAATTAAACAACACATATTAAATAACCAATGGGTCAAAAAAATCTCAGAAGAAATTATAACAAACACATAGATAAGGAGAACAGATTGGTAGTTACCAGAGAAGAAGGGGGTGAGGGGAGGGCAAAAGGGGTAAACGGGCACATACGTATGGTGACGGATAAAAACTAGACTATTGGTGGTGAACACAATGCAGTCAATACAGAAGCTGAAATATAACATAGACCTGAAACTTACACAATGTTATAAACCAATATGACCTCAATAAAATAGTTTAACATTTTTTAAATTTAAAAAAAAGTATATAAATTAGAAAATACTTTGAGATGAATGAAAATAAAGACATTACCAAAACTTATGAGATGCAGGTAAAGCAGTGCTCAGAGGGAAATTTATAGCTGTAAATACCTATATAAAAAAGAAGATTTCAAATAAAGACTTACTTTGAGTTAATCAACCAGATAACAAATCCACCAAAATATCCTAGAGCTTGATTCTCCAATCATAAGACTGAGCAACTTCTACAGCCATCATTTTTACTCAATAAGCCACAGGTTTAAAGTGGTGTTATACTGAATGTCACAGTTATTTATCCATGGAAGCTTTTGGTAGAACATGATTCTCTTCTCAATAATTTCCTAAATGAGGAAACCAAGATCACACCACAAGTTAGCAGAAGATACAGCTTTAAAACATAGGTTTTTCTGAATTTGAGTCTAGCAGTTTTTCTACTACAAATAACTCGCCTTGTACATGTAAGTTTTTCATGGCTTACCATATCTACATGCTGTAAGCCAGTAAATTTGTAGCTTACTATTGCTATTCTCCTTTCTAGATGTCCACATGCATCTCCAGGTATATATCAGGAATTACAAATCCACTATGAAACTCATCAAAAGTGTCAGACCATCTCTCTTCTCAACAAAGCATTTACTGAAAGACTCCAATGAGAAGACAAATGACCTCCATGGTCTCTACCAAGATCCAAGTGGGTGAATTTGGGGTCAGGGGAAGGAGAAGAGGAGCATGGTAAGGAGGAGCAAGTGAGAGAAGCAAGGATGAATTTTGGTTCTTAAAACTACATTGAGTTATGGGAGACCATGCGATACGGTCTGGGTGACCTAAAACTCTGACCCTAGAAAAATAGTGGAGCAGAGACCTTGTTATTGCTAGTCAAGTGATCTAAGAAAGCAAAACAGTGAAAAATCTGGATTTTCAAAGCAGACATTGATTCAAGTGTAAAATCTGCCATTTGTTAAAATTTTAATTTTAAATTATAGATATATAGGAAGTTGCAAAAATAGTATAGTCCCATATACCCTTCACCCAGCTTCCCCCAGTGCTGACATCTTATATAGCTGTACTACAATATCAGAGCCAGGAAACTGGCATTGGTACATTACTGTTAACCAGACTATAGACCTTGGTCAGTTTCATTTACTTTTCCTGGAAACCCAGGCAATTTAATGTAGCTAACTTCTTTGATCCTCAGTTTACTCATCTGAAACATTAAGGTAATAAGAATAGCTACTTCACAGTATTTATAAGGATTCAATAAGATGGTGCTAGTATATTGCTTACAATAGGAGCTGACACAATAAGAACTTTATAAATATTCGTATTGTAATTATTAAATAAGACTTTTGGTTCTGCTCTGACACTTTCCTTGAGGCCATTCCCACTACCCACAAATACAGAGATGGCATCTGCCACCATTTATAGTTTCACTGAACTTAAAGGACACAAACACTAGAAAAACAACAGAATGTAGTCTGCTCTAAGGATTGAAAGAAAATCTAACTCAAAATTCCTTTTTTAGGTGCACACACACACAAAAAAAAAAATCTTGATTTTTTTTCAACTTCATTTTTCCAACAGTGAAATGATTCAGGTACTACTAACAATGCCTTTTGAGACCTTTGGGGGAACAAGGAGTGGACTAATTAAAATAGCTGAACCTTAAACTGGCATCTAAGAATAATCTTATACTTTAAACAGCTTTGCTTCTCTTTTTGGGGGGTGAGAGGTAGGTTTGGGGGTTTTTTTCTAATACAAGTTTTTAAATTTTAATTAGATTTTTTTGAATCAAACAGATTACACATGAGCCTGGATCCACCCTGCCACAGTTTCCAACCCCACTTGTATCAACACTCAAGGGAAGCAGGGCTCTTTAAGAGGCGAGCGCTTTAATAGGTCTTCATTAGGCCTCTGTTTGGATGCACTTTTTTGTGCATGCGAGAAAGAAGCGCACATACAAATAGTCAGTTCCAGGCACAATCAAGGCTCTCCAATCTGGGGGCTATCACACGCTCCCATCAACTGTTTGTGTGAGCCCATCCAAGATCCCTCTGGCTTTGGCATTGCAGACATATGCCAGTACCCAGAATGCTCCTGGTCCCTACCTCCTTCACAACTATATTTTAAGGACACAAGTGTTTAATTTATAATGGGGAAAGAAGAACTTTCCTGGATTTACCCCCAGCTTTGAAATTTTCAAACCTTGAGAATGGATGAATCAGAAACTTTAAGGAGTTTTTTGTTCTATCTTTCTCTTTTTTTCCCCCTATTCTTTTTTCTTTTTGCAAATTAGCTGCATTTTCAAAACCTGCCACCCACAAACAGTCTGAAATACTAAAGTGTCTGCTCTGTTTCTATCAACAGACATTATTTGGAATCACTTACAAGGACAAATAATATGTCCGCTAATGAGCCAAACAGCTAGAGCAGACATCTTTGGTTCATCTTCATACTCAGATCTCTCTTCCATTCCCCTAAACTCAGACCAAATAAGAATCATATTTGCAAAGTTTCAGCTTTGGTTTCAGATTAGGGCAAGCATCTCAAACCAAGTGATCTCCAAGGAAATCACTTAGTGTTAACTAAGATCATAGGAAAATAACAAATACAGGACTTGATCCATTTCAACCACCACATGTATCCATTAACTAGCCTATGAGCCTTGGTTTTCCAATCTCAAAATTTATTTTTAATTGGATCAAAGAAAAGAGTCGGAGATGTGGAGAAGCAACTGATTTTTTTTTTATTTTATAAAATACACCAAAATTATCAACACCTGGTTTCCTACCTGGATGAAAAAGATGTCTTTAGCTTTGCGGGCCACTGTCCCCCGTCCAGTTTTAGCTCCTTTTTTCTCAACATGAACATATGTTTCCCTTAAAATTACTTCTTTTTTCCTACCCTGGTGTTATGCAAGATGCCTGCTTATTTTGGCGATGGAAACAAAATAAGAAGAGCCACCCAGAGTTCTCCATTCCAAAGGGAGGAGCTTCCCAAGAAAAGCAAAGTTTTGCTGTTGTATTTCCTCTCCGCCCCGCCGAAGAGCAAGCAGCAGGCTTCAGGGTGGAAATTCAGTACAGATGAGGGGGCTGCTCCCGAAATACCTACTAGACCATGAATGGCAGGTGTGGGCAGGGACCATCTAAAGGTTCACGATCACTTAGTGCTTGTAAAACACAGGACTTGGCAAGAAAATAGGAGGAGTGAGGCGGTTAAGCAGGCCCAACATGCAATAAGAAAAGGCGCTTTTCAAACACAAAATGTGAGAAAAGGAGATGCCTTTTACTTCAGAGAAAGCGGAGGAAAACCCAAACTCAGATCGAGAAGGCAAACCTTGACTTTATTCCTATGTTCAAAATCCTCACTAAAATGGCCATAAGGCCTAGGTGAAAGCTTTCAAAATTAAGGAGGGGCTAGCATGCTTAGACAAGAAAAACAAAGAGCCTTGCATATAGGATATTGGTTTCAATGAGGAAGGGCGAACGCCAAAAACAGTATAAGAATTAAGCACTCACATAATAGATCATTGTGAGCAAAGCTCTCCGGCAGATGTTGGAGCTAGTGATCTAAGCCTCACACTTGGAAAGGTTGTGTGACTGGAGCCATGATATATAAAGTAAGACCCAAGCGCCAAAGTTTTGATTTAACCAAGCAAACGTGGCTGTTTTTGTTGGGTGGAAGAGGCACTTTTTTCACTGAGCAAAGAATTACGGTAAACATCTGCTAACCATGACCACAGAAAGGGTGGTTGTTTTCATCCAAGGTCATTTTAAAGGAATAAATGTAATTAATAAAACCACACAGTAATCGTATCCAACCTTCCAATAAGTCTGCTTGCTTCTCTATCCACAGACCTATTTATTAAAAAAGCACTTAATGAGAAAGTTTCCCGTCACTGCCATCAAGATCTCTTGGGGACCACTGAGGTGGGGTAAGAACTTTCTGTCTCCAGGGATGCTTGAAAATACAAGTGGATTTCACTCTTTTTTTTTTTTTCATTTTTATTGATGTCTTAATAGTTTATAACATTGTGGGGTTTTAGTTGTATATTATTATTTGTCCGTCACCACATGAATGCATCCCTTCACCCCTTGTGCCCACCCCTACCCCCCTTCCCCTTGGTAACCACCAACCAGTTCTCTCTGTCTGTGTGTTCGTTTATATTCCACATATGAGTGAAATCATGTGGTGTTTGCCCTTCTCTCTCTGGCTAATTTCACTTAACATAATACCATCTAGGTCCATCCATGTTGTTGCAAATGGGACAATTCTATCTTTTTTTATGGCTGAGTAATATTCCATTGTACATATATGCCACATCTTCTTTATCTTATCTCATTCTTTAGGCAGTTGTTTCAAGAGGGTTCTCTTTACTGGTAAGGTTTTATTATAATACATGTATTATTTAGGTAACTCAAGTCCCGTTTAAAAAAAAAATGAAAGAAGGGGCCAGCCCCATGGCACAGTGGTTAAGTTTGTGCACTCTGCTTCAGTGGCCCAGGGTTCATGGGTTTGGATCACAGGTGCAGACCTACACATCACTCACGAAGCCATGCTGTGGTGGCATCCCACATACAAAATAGAGGAAGAATGGCACAGACGTTAGCTCAGGGAGAATCTTCCTCAAGCAAAAAGAGGAAGATTGGCAACAGCTATTAGCTCAGGGCCAAACTTCCTCACGAAAGAAAAAAAAGAAAGAAATTAATGTTCTAAGGGGTTTACCTCACATGTAAAAGTCCCAGAGTACATCTATCAAACTACCTATTTTGAAAATGACTATAAGAATTCATATAATCCAAAATGGTTTGGGTTTTTAAAAATTCCTTATTTGGTTCATTCTTTTGAAAGGAATGGGGAGGTGAGGAACCTAGTGGGAAACTGAATTATCAGGCTGCCTGTCATTCAAATCTGTCAAATTAGAGCTCAAAACATTACTTTACCTTTGAACAGCCAGCCATAAACCCCTCCAAAATGAATCACCTATGATTATTATTAAATGTTCCCAATTAAGAGATAATAAATTCATAAAACCCCAACTTCCATCCTGAGTCAAGCAAACTTCTGCTCTATCTACAATATCAGAAGGGTCTTCTAGACTTAGAAAAGCCAGCTTTGCATAAACTAGATGCTACCACTGAGCAAAGCTAAAGAACTAAGGTTTCCTGTTTCTGATCTATGGTTATGTCAATATGATCAATCAACAAGATACTAAGGTCATTGAATATAAAAAAAATCTTCTCTTTTTGGTTTCTCTATTTTCCATGGAACTAGAACACAGCCATTGATAAATTGTCAAATTCCAAAAGCTTACTAAAAAAAAAATTAAATTCATCAACTCCATTTACTCCAACGGTTGCAATATCAGACAGGGTCCCAGCTCCGGACCAGCGTAAGGAGCCTGAGGGTGGGAAGCTATCAGTATTTCAACTTTTCCACCAATCAGTCTTCAACAAACACCAATTAAAAACCTCCTAGGTGCCAGTTACTGAGTCCAGTGTGTGTGTCTCTGTGTGTGTGTGTGTGTGCACACATGTGGTATGTGTATATAGCAGGGAGGGAGCAAAGGTGAGGTACTGTCTTTTGAATGCTACTGATACCTGATAGAATCTTGAGGGATAATTAACACAAATTTCAGGGTTCGTTGAATCTGGAAAATTATTCTTGTGTTTAGTTGTTTGTTCGTTGTTTTCCACAAGGCTAAGTGTTATATGCTAAGGAAAGGAAGAAGGGAGGCAGAGATGGAGATGGAACAACTGCCCTTACGCGATAATAAGCCAGGAGACATCAAGGGGAGGGACTACAAAGGCCCAATCTCACTTAATAACTGTCATTGCCTTCAGCTGTGAAAGAGAGCGAGCCTTAATGTAACCCACGAATTCCCCCCAACACAGTCAAGATTCATTTCCACAAGTCAGTCCAGCATCAGAGGGCACTGTGGTCAGAACTGAAAATATAAGCATGTGCCACTAGACTAAATTATGCTTAAATTAAAAATGCAATGCATCCATCCTATTTGTATAATAGAGGGATTAAATCAGCTATAATTTTCAAGCTTTAAAAAACAATTCCAAGTTTTTAAGTGTATTCCTAGTGAAAGATAATGTAATCAATGTCATAATAAAAAAAAACTTAGGAGGAAATAATTCTTTATCCTTTTAAAATTTTCTTTATGAAATGCATCATTTTAACCTAATGCATTTCAACATACTTATCCATAAATGTAAATTTGTTTTGATAAAATGAAGAGCCCTTTAATCCAAATTGTACAGTGATGCTTCTACACTGATCTGTTATAACTTAGTAATCAGAGTTAACAGACTGCCTAATTAACCAAGTCATCATTTGCCAAGATCCAAATATGGGATGAATTGTGGGCCAAGGAAAAAATATGATGGACACGAAAATTATTAATTCAGGGAAGCATTAAAAGCACATGGAGTTAAAGTTCTTTGCTAAATCTCACCATCTTTAATATCCTTAATTTTTATAAGTAACGCAGGAAAATAAAAAATAAATTACATCCAGGATATATGGGAAAACATTTTTAAATCAACTAGTTATTAGTTATTGATATAATTAAATTATTATTTTAAGCCTTTGACAACCTATGAGGTAAAAATCATAGATCCCTCTGATAATAATTAGTAACATCCATTGAGTGCTTAGTAGGTGCCAGCATCATATTCAGCGATTCATACGGATCAAGATATTTATTCTCTGCATGAACCCTAACCCTTTGGAAGGTATTATTTTTATCTTCAGGTAACAGATGGGAAAACCGAGGTTCAGAATACATTTTGCTCACAAGAATGCACGAATAAACAAACAATATCCAATCCTTTCAAAATTCTTAGGGAAGTGTTATTAAGAATTCTATAATTTAACTCACCAAAGTTTCACCCATGGAAGCTTCATCAATTACATACTTAGTAGGAGACAGGAGATTGGGGTAACTTGAAAGATGCCCTGTGGCTAACCTGTAGAAAAATCTTTCATCATCAGCTTACTATTTCCGTCACTAACATCTTGATATGGCCTAAAAGACATGTGTATTTTAACTGGGCTAAGATATTTTATAAGCCAGTTTTCCTAGGTAATTCAAATGCAAGTCTGAATATAGGGTTTAATCCTAGAAGAGATGGTAAGTATACCAATCTGACCATTTTCCCCTTGGCTACTCGGCAACTCCTATTCATCCTTTGGAGCCCCAGCCAGGTCTCACTGCTTCTACGAGGCCTTCCAATCTCCCTCCCCAACCACATACACACAGTCTGTCAGTATTCTTGTAGCTTCTCTATCAGTATATTATAACTGACCTTTCTGTCAACCTTGCAGATATAAGTATGTTGAAATCAAGGATCTTGCCTTAGGTCAGTGACAGACGGTTGGACAGAAGGATAGATACAAGAAGTACAGGCAACGAATGAGCTCTAGGTTCCTCGAGGACAGAGGCATAGTAGTATTTCCAAGGCAAAGCCTACCTCCAAAGTAATGAATGTCATTGGAGATGTCCAAGTATTAGGCAGACAACTTCACAGGGAAAATCTCAGATGATATTCAATCACAGGTAGCTGGGCTATGTGATATTGAAAGGTTCCGTCTAACCCTGTAATCCTATGCATTTACTGTGCATCAAGCACAATGCCTTACAGGACACATATATACACAGTCTACCTTCCCCGAATTCTGCCCCCTTCTTCTGAAACCAGCACCCTTTTCACCCACTTTCTATTGTCTTGCGTAAGTTGAATGCCATCCATGCCTCTTGAAATGGGCATGTGACCCACTCTAGGCCAAGTATGCCTTCACATCTCCCCCCATCACCCAGTCCTTCTCTAGACAAGAAAGCGTGTCAGCAATAGGCACACGGCACACATCAAACCAATCACGGAACCAGGAAGATCCAAATTCTACGACAGCTGCTAGAACTCTTAAGAAAAAGATTCCTTTCTGCTGGAATTGCCAGAAAAGCAGATTCATGAATGGTTATCATGCCACAACCTGGTAAATGCCTACAGGAATGAATCCAACACAGAGCATAACACAGCCAAGGGACTGAGACAGACTTAACAGCATGATCTGAACCCCTCACTCCAGATGTTCCAGAAGCTGGTTCTACCATCCGACTTCTCAGCATCATGAGCCAATTAATTCCTTTTATGCCTAAGCTGGTCACAAGTAACCAAAGAGACCTAACAAATGGTGGGCTCAGTATCTTAAAGCACAGACACATTAAAAATGGCCTGCTGTTTGTGTTAACGGGGAGATACTGGTATGTCCAACCCCTCACATAAAAATTGCTTATCTGTGGTCCCTTGCAACTGGCTTTTATACATTTTTTCAAGCCTAATATTTTACATATATATATATATATATATATGTTTTTAAAAACCTAATATTTTTATTTGTGAAGGCCAAAGTCCTTGGCATACAGCTTATGAATCCGTAATTCCACCGACCAAGTAACCAAAGGACTATAACCGTGTCAGCCAATATTCCCTCTAAGTAATCCAAACCTTCACCCTGGTAAATAAAAAGTCTTCCAGATGAATGTACCCCATGAATGAAAGGGACACCCTGAACCTGCTTGCTGGGAAACGCCCCAGGTATAAAAGACTGCTGCTTTGGGAAGGAGACCCTCTCACTTGCCACACTTTTTCACACAGGTGATTGAGTGGAACAAATCAATTGTTGGGTGGTCAGAGGCTAATACGAAATAAAATGAGGGCTACAGAGATGAGGTTAATTAGAATAATGTACCAGAGAAAAATGACTCAAAGATCTAGAGAAAATGTCTTAACAGGCATATCCAACTGGAGATAGAAGAATGCCAATTAAGTGGCTGCCCTTGTTCCTAATCATATTGGGACATACTTTTATTTCCCACAGCTCTTGTACTAGCAAAAAGAATTAAAGCCTTTCAAAAAGTCTAGCAAGATCAAACAGGGTCTGTGAGATGGCACTGAAGTTTAAAGGTTCAACACGCAGCGGACAAGAGTCTCAGGGAGAAAGATGTATGCTGAAACAAAACAGTGCCTGCACACCACCACCCGTGGAAAATGTCTGCCTGGTGAAGACTGTATGGCATAGCAGTTAAGAGCCACACACCAGAGGAGGTGGGTTCAAATCCCAGCTCTGCTTCTTATAAGCAGAGAAATCTGGGCGAGTCATTTAACCTCACTCTGCTTCAGTTTCCTCATCTGTAAAATGGATTTTTAGATTTGCACCTTCTTCATAGTTTCTGTGAGTTAATACATAGCAAGTGCTTAGAATCATGTCTGGTACGCAGTAAACTCTCAGGACAGGTAGGTGTTACAGAGCAGACTTTTCACAAACTAGAGCGTTTCTCTTACACAACTGCTGCTTAGCAGGATTTCTCAGGATTAGCTTTTTCACAAGTTTTGAAAATTCTACTTTCACCTCTCAGTACTTTTTAAGGGAGAAGGGGGAAACCACATGCACAGGGGATGATGGTAGCATGAAATGCAAGTTCTTCTAGGCATATACATCTATAGAAAGCCAAGAAGGCCCAAGCATGATTTATTCTAGTAGAATTCCAAAGAAATTGCCATGTTTAGGGAGTGGGCCAGGAGTGGGAGAATGGGTTTGTGTCACTGTTAATGATTTGGGACAGATATGGACAAAGGCAATGCACAGCCTCTCTTGGTGGGAACAACCAGGGTCAAAGGTTTATTGATGGCAAGAGATGGCATCAAGAAATTCCACCCCTAGCACATCTTAACCACACTTACCAGGCACTGAGAGACTGCCCCACCAAACTGGATCTGGACAGCAAAATTTCAAAACATTAAAGAAAAACCCCTCAGAAAGCTCCTAATCTTCCCCACTGACACTCAGGCACCAGGGCATTGAGAAGGGGGCAGCACAAGGGCTGATCCAGGCTGTCAAGCCTCCTGTGTGAACGGCACACACCAGGTCTCACGTTACAGGGTTCTTTCTCTTTTCCTGATCACTGTTTTGGTTTCTGAAATCATATTCGGAGACAGGGGTGTTACATGGTTTTAGAGATATGAAAAAGCTGGGTCTCTGCCACTCTGAAGGCTGTTATGAGTCGAACAAAAGTTTTTCCTGAACCATTTGCTTTACTTGACTGAAACTCACTGAATTTTATCTTTTTTCTTTTCTAAAAAGGGTATTTGTAATCAAATTTCTTACCTTAAACTATATTTTAACCATGTTCTTTTATTTTTATAAGTTGAGAGGGTATAAACTGTAAATTAATAAAATGACTCTTTTAATGTCTTAGATAACCCTAGCTATTCCATAAATCATGTAAGTAAGAAATGTGACTTGATATATTTCATCTTTTACCACCAAAAAGTTACGGGACACCGAGCGAGAGGAGTCCCTCTCTCTGCTTCAGCCTCCTCCTAACAAATGCACAATGAGCAACACATCAACCGTGCACAGGAAGGAACAGCACAGCAACAGCAGTAGACCGTCTTCCTTACGCAGGTAAACGAAATCGGAACTAACGATGAAAGATATCTGTATCCATCTCCTGTCAATCTATATAGACTTGAATTTTCTTTCAGTAAAGAAGTATGTGAATTCTCAGGACAGATACACATAGTGTAAAATTTTTTAAAAATTAGAATTTCCAGGAAATTGAAGACACCATCTATTACAAGGCAGGAGATCAAACCAGCTCTTATCAACTTAAGGGTGAAACGTATCCCCAGCCAGGGGGCTTAAGGAAGTGCGGCACCCGAACTCCGAATTTCCAGGGTTTTCAGGATGTGGGTCAGGCTCCAAACACTGAGCCATCCTAGCATTGGAGGTTTATCACTTGTATTATTTGAAATAGGAAATAACTATCCAACAGTCAACATGTCAACAACAAATACAAAACAGATCATCCCACTGCTTGCTCATTCTGCACCTTTTAGTTTTAACATGAATTCAGTGCATAAAACAAGGGCAAATGTAATAGAGAATCGAGGCTCTTCACCATCTTTACTGCCTTTAAAATGAGGCTCATAAGAAAGCATGATATGAGTTTTGTCAGTGTAGCTCCCAATACCGTTTGCTCATCTTTCTAAGTCAACATCATTATTTAGCATTATTTGGCATCGATATAAATCAGCATCGTTATTCCGTTCCAGACCCTATGGAAAGCGCTGTACGTGTATCATCTGATTTAATCCTATGCGCTAGGTAATGCCATCACCCCTGGCTTGGAGAAGTAAACTGAGGCCCAGAGAGATAAAGTAATTTGTCCAAGAACAAAGGCCAGCGAATGAGAGTACTGGGATTTGAGCTTAGAATCCATGCCCTTAATGAACCTGTCCCACCCACAATACGCCATAGGCCCAAACGGCAAATGTTCTGTCTTCATGGGGAAGATGATATTTAACCCTTTCTGGATGGGACACACGGAGTATCAAAGACTTGTGCAGTGTTGAGTGGAAACGTTCCAGGGAAAACCTCAGGGCAATATTCTAGTTGTATAATACAGGTGATGTGTGTGGTTTTATTTCTTCTCTTACTCTCCCACTGAGACGCAATCCTCCTAGGTACCAGGAAAACATAGAAATTCACAGGGAAATCCCCAAATGTCCTCCGACTGATTCCATAAATACTGACTGGGAGCATGCCTATGCTCGAGGCACTTCAGCCATGAGGAAGCCACACTGAATCAGACAGCCCTGCCCCTTGCTTACTACCTGGTAAACAGGTATATTCAGAAAGTGACATAAGCTACATAAATGGAACAGGCAAGAAGTTAGATGGAGAGCAGTGAGAAGGGGAGGAGGGAAATCTGTAATATGGGTAGGCAGGAAAGGCCTCTCCAGGAAGTAGATACTTGAACTCATGGAGCACTAAGGGATGAGAAACAGTGAGCCCTGTGAAGCACAGAATTGTTCCAGGCAGAGACTACTCCAACGTCCAGAGGCAAGGAAGATTTTACGGCATCTGAGCATCAACATGGTATCTAAACAAAATATTTGAAACCGCATAGCAAAAGCTCAAAGCATCCAAGGTCTTTTGAACAGGCAAGATCTTCAAGCCACTACCTCCACAGAGTCAATGTCTTATGAAAACAAAACTTGTGTTAAGCAGACTCTTCTTTTTAATTCATCTATTTTTTTTTATTTTTAATTTTAGTAAAATATACATTAATGTAAAATGTACCAGTTTAAACATTTTTAAGTCTACCATTCAGCAGTGTTAAGTACATTTACATTGTTGTGTGACCCATCTCCAAAACTCTTTTCATCTTGTTAAACCTAAGCAAGACTCTTTAGGGGTACTAAAAAGTCTGGGAGTCAGTCCCCCCAAACCCATCCACTCTGTGATATGGGGTCACAGTTAATGGAATCACTGCAGGCTCCTACCAACAGGCGGTGTGCCTCAACCTATCTTCACCCAACAGGGCTCAAGGCCTCAACAGACAGCCACGGCCACATGGCTGCCGCCACTTCTCCATCTTTGGGACACATCGCCAGCTGGGCCATCCACAGGCACTGCTGACAATCTCTGCCACAATCACGCAGCAGCTTCTGTGTGCAGATGACACTGTTCTGTGAGGGCCATTCCCAAGAAGATCTGTGGGGCACCAGGGCCTGCTCTGCAGACTCAGCACAGAGGCAGGAACCGGGATGCGGCAGGGGAAGATCGACATCGCATAGCACCAGCCTGCATGAGTGAAACCCTACAGAGTTTCAGATTATCATCAGCAATACCAACTTGAAAGCAGTTAGTGAATTCTGCTTGCTAGGCAGGCTCATTGTCTGAGTAAGTAAAAAAACAGAATTAAAAAAGAACTGCACGCCTCTCTGGGGAAACTGTCAAAACGGGACCCAGGGATCTAAGTTCTGTTAGCAGGGCTTTCCAGTTGTATACATGGCTGCAGTGCCCTTGAAGATGGGCAACAAGGCCACCTCCCAAGGCTCTACTTAAACTTACAAGGGAATACCAGGTGAGAAGCAATGGATTGTGAAACATACATTGTCTACCATTAAAACAATGACCAATGAACCAGCCATAAGATGGCAAAACTCCTCAAAGCCAGGGATTTCTGCCATATCACCTGGGGTGTGTAGCACGATGCTAGCATTCATTACCTACCAGGATCTGTGCTAAGATCTTTACAAACATCATCTCACTAACTCTTCAGAGGGACCCAGCTTCTATTTTTATCTCCATTTCTCAGATGAGGAGGCCGTGGCCCAGAAAGGTTAACTAACTTGCCCACGGTCACTCACCCAGCAAGTGCAAGGGATGGAATTTGAATCTAGACTGATCTAACTTCAAAGCAGACACTCTTAACCCTCTGGCTATCCTATATCCATAAGAGACGTTCAATAAATGTTTGTGAATGCATCAACTACTGTGTTTCATGAGCAACTATCACAGGCTGGTATAGGAAGAGAATCTATCTTGAAGCAGAGGGAATTCTCATTCTACTCATTCTACGAGATGAAAATTTTCACAAGACTAACATACAGGCCAATCTGGAATAGAGAAATTGGACAGAGTGACTCAATTTTTCTCTTCCATCCTCCAAGGTAAGCTTTCAGCAGAGATATGGGGAGCAGCAAATCACAGAGACGCAGAGTAGACAGCCCTGTCCAGTCTTTGAGGGACAGTGCAGAGCCAACAGCAATATTCCTTGCACACACCAGAAAGAACAGAATTGGGTGGGAGCCTGCACATCTCTAGGACCTCACGCTGGTGCTCAAGCTTTAACTAAAACTTACGTCCAGAAGACAGAAAATCCACTACAAAATTCAGGAGTTTAAATTTTGATTGATAGCTCTCTTGAGAAAGAAATTTATTTCTCAGATTTGCCATGGCACTTTCAGTAAGGAGATTAGGTTCCTAAAATATTTACTGAGATATGTATCTCTGCTGAAACCGAATAAGCTGAAACTCTAACATGTAAAATTCAAATAAGACATTATACACACAAGTCAATGGAAGATAGAAGGCATTCACTGAAAATAAATAAAAATTAAACATGTAAGAAAAATTGAGGGGCCGGCCCAGTGGCGTAGCGGTTAGGTTCACACGCTCCGCTTCGGCAGCCCAGGGTTTCCCGGGTTCAGATCCTGGGCGAGGACAGACGCACCGCTTGTCAAGCCATGCTGTGGCAGCGTCCCATGTAGGGTAGAGGAAGATGGGCACAGATGTTAGCCCAGGGCCAGTCTTCCTCAGCAAAAAGAGGAGGATTGGCAACGGATGTTAGCTCAGGGCTAGTCTTCCTCACACACACACAAAAACTAATATCATGATTTTGTATAAGGAACCACAATTGTTGCTCAGTAACCATTCACCTTTTCTTCATTACTACTAGAACCTGGAATTTATCTGGGACATCAAGTTTCTCAAGTCTAAGGATACGTTTCCCAGATGCCCTTAATTTAGGGGTGACTAAAAGGATATAAGTAGAAGTCATTGGGTTAGATTTCAGGGAAGTTCTTTAAAGAGGCCTGCCTCAGCTGGGAGGATGACTCTTTTTGTCCCTTGCACTTCTGCCTCTTCCCTTCAGGATGCAGAGGCAATGGCTGGAGAGCTAGCAGATATAATATGACCCTGAAGCATAATGGGAAAATGAAGCAACATTTGAACAGGCAGGCAGAGCATAAAGATAGAAGGCACAAACTCCCCCAGACATCTTTTATGAGAGAGAATACACAACTAATTTTTTTTAACTTATATAGCTGCACCTCTATTACCAGAAAACAACCCTTAAATGATATAATGATATGAAAACATCTAAAAACTATACTACTACTTTTTGTGAGAAAAAAAGAACTAGAAAATTCATGAATTGGAATTCTGATTACCCCTCCGTTCACCAAGCTGTTTGTTTTAGTATGACTGTCCTTCCTAATTATTACCACTAGTCCAGGGAGGCATATTTGCTGAGCCTGTCTCTCTGTTTTGACATGCAGGACTTGTGAAATTCAAACATACTTGTAGACATCCAAAGCATTATTATTTATTAAGGCCTATATTAAAGGTGGAAGATCTTAAAACACTCTGAGATTCTGATGATTAAAGGAAATTTAATCATTCTTCATTGGCATTTGATCTTTAGCCTGCCAAAATCTCCCCGTATATCCCTTCATCCATATTTGATACTAAAAAGACATTTCAACAGCTTGTCCATCAACTGTAAAATAGAAGGAACGTACAGACAAACCACATTACTAAGAAAATAAAAGAGCTTTCCCCCACACTCATTTAGCTTACGAAAGACCAAAGTGATTAAAAGGTGAAGAAGGCCTACTCCACAAGGTGAACCAGAATGACTGTGTAGAGCCGTCCATTTCATTTGTAAGGAGTTTCGAAATTTTCAAAGTGCTTTCACATGCATTATACCTTGTTTCATCCTGACAACGACACCCTGCGCAGCAGTAAGGGCAGGTATTTTTTAT
This sequence comes from Tapirus indicus, assembly GCA_031878705.1. Classification (NCBI taxonomy): domain Eukaryota; kingdom Metazoa; phylum Chordata; class Mammalia; order Perissodactyla; family Tapiridae; genus Tapirus; species Tapirus indicus. The sequence continues at coordinate 67,999,947 of CM062920.1, forward strand.
TGCTGTTTCTTCTAGATAAATGGTTTGTTCAAGATCAAAGGGACTGGTACCCAGTGAGGTGTCCTGTTAACAGGTCATATGCCCCCTCTGATGCGTTAGATCAGGGGTCAGCAAACTACAGCCTTTGGGCCCAATATGGCCCACTGCCTATTTTTGTAAAATAGGAACACAGTCACGCCCATTTGTTGACACTGTCTATGGCTACTTTTGTGCTAAATCAGCAGAGCTGACTAGCTGCCACAGAAAGTGTATGGCCCATGCAGTTGGCTGTATTTATTATCTGGCTGTTTATAGACAAAGTTTGCCAACCTTGCATTAGATCATCTTTGCACAAATATGATCCAAGTTATGGATTCTACTCTTGAAAGCCACAAAGCTATTGCAACAAACCTATTCCTGCTAGTTTGGGAATTCATGCTTGATAATAGGGCATTCCATTGTCTTCTGAGAGATTACTATACCCACTACTGTGTCAGCTGCAAAGGTGGATGGCAATTTTTAAGTGCTACACAGTATTAGTGTTGTTTGCCACTTACCCTGAACTTTTAACGTGTTTCACAGCCATAAAAAGCCTGGGGGTCACTGGTTGGGGGCATGCATAATGCCACAGGACTGCAACACACAGAAGGACACTGAAAGCAAAGAGAATAGAAGAGGTTAAGCAACAACGGGGCAAACTGTGATGCTTCAAAAGCAATACATACACATGAGCCTTAGGTATCCTTGTTGACATACTACTTTTACATTCAGTATATAATCACATATCTAAGCATTTATTTTGTCCTTTCCCTTCTAGAATCAGCATTCCATCATAGCTCATAATCTGAGTTCAGTATTATAGAATTATGGTAAAAGGATATGAAATGCTATATAGCCAAGTAAAACTGCCACTCTTTTTTGGGCGGCGGGGGGGTGGAATTGGCCCTGTGCTAACATCTGTTGCCAATCTTCCTCTTTTTTCTATTTTCTCCCCAAAGCCCCAGGACATAGTTGTGTATCCTAGTTGTAGGTCCTTCTAGTTCTTCTGTGTGGGACACCTCCTCAGCACGGCTTGATGAGTGGTGAGTAGGTCCGTGCCCAGGATCCGAACCGGCGAACCCCGGGCCACAGAAGTGGAATGCACAAACTTAACCAATACGCCACCTGGCCTGCCCCAAAACTGCCACTCTTGAAGGCACTATCATTCACTTAGGAAATTCAGTTCTTTTAACTTCCAGCATTTTTCATTTTTTAGGATAAATTCTCATAATTACAACGTTATCTCATCCCGAAAAATAAGGGCAAGATAATCTATAAGCCCAAATGATGATTTTGCTTTGGGTTTTGGTCTTTTAGTCTTTCTTGGTGCATCCAGCAGAAGCAATGGGAGAAAGCAGATACACACACACACAGGCACTCTTAAAAAAAAAAAAAAAAAAAAAAAAAGACAAGTTTTCTCCTGCCAGCCAAACATAAAATCTTACTTGCCACAGTTTACAGTTCTTTTTCCAGTTGCATTTAAAATGCACAAGAAGGCTGTGACACGGCCTTCTCATGGAAACAGTCAGCCCGTGTATGTGCTCATGTGCTGAGGCTGCGAGCTTTCAGGGCTTAGTAATTGGTAGAATATTTACCAAATCCAATTCCAAGTAAGTTGAAGTTGCTGACAGATAAGTCAACTCATCTTCAAGCACTTTCAGAAAGTTTTGTGAACAGCAGTCAGTGGCAAGGTTTTGCATGCCAGGCCTTTTGTGCATAGATCCTTGAGATGATAATGCCACCTATACAGCCCTCAAGATGACAGAAGGGACTCTGTAATACGGGGAAATGGAACTACAGAATGAGTAGAAAGCGTGAGCTCTTCAGTGTGTATGTGTGTGTTGTTCTCTTTCAACAGTAAACTCAGACAAAACTCTGTGAACGTACGTGTTTTCTAATCTAATCAGACAGAGAAGTTGAAACCGAAAAGGAGATGTATGAAGTTTTATGATTTGAATAGTCATGTATCTCCGGAAACTATGTGGGTTGTCTGTCTACCAGAGCTCAGAAGAGAGTTAAGAGGTGGTGCTCCCAGTGGGTGCCTCTTCCTGATAAGAGATAAAGTCAGGCCAGATTGGGTCCACACTAGGTTTTCTAGGTATCAGTCGTCTATGTGTGTGTAAACTGTTTGCCAAATATATTACGGCTGAAGAATCTTCTATGAGTTTAACATGCTGTGTTAGCAGTATTCCTCTTCAACAAGGCATCTTAAGAGTATGAGAACACATCAAAAATATTTTTTAAGATAATTTCAGTTGGCCAAGGCTGTAATCATTCAAACTTAATTGGTGAATTCATTAATGAGCAACTGCCACCACAAGAAAGAGAACCATTGTCATGGACTTATCAGAGCCAAGAGATAACGAAGTTAATTATATTGTTTTCAATGGATTTACACTTGCTTCCTTTGGAGTCTGCATTTTCCAAACATTTGTTCTGACACTCCATGTGTCTGCTCCTCTTAACAAAAACCTATCAGCTGTGGGCTCCTCAAGGAAAAGTCGGCAGATCACAGCCCTAACATCAGGGCAAAGCAATCGGAAAACTTTTCTACCCTTTATTATCTACTTGTAAAATGTTATAAGCCTGTAAACTAGTTAATTTATGAGCCGTGTTAATAATTTGCTCACACTTGATCACGGGTTTTGCAAACATGGTTTCCAGGGATGTGGGAGGATAATTTGTAGGTCCGGCTTCCCTCCGAAGGGGACACGAACTAATTTGACACAGTAACATGACATTGATGGTGGGGCTCACTAATGACCGTACTCCAAGACGTGGCTGTCAGCCTGTCGTTCCAGTGAGAAGCCAGCCTGCTTTTGCTGCTGCTCAGTACACGATGCTCAACTAATTATTCAGACAGCGACATTAATGAGAACCCTCGTGTTTATTTTCAACATACTAACCAGTGCTTAGTGTCCATTTGTCTGATATGGTCACTGATTAAAATGTGTTTCATGAATAGTAAATTTGAACTCTAATATAACAAAGAAGCACTGGAGAAAAATAAGGAACAGCTGACTGGAAAACCATCCTCATCAACTCAACTTGTTTTCTGCCTCAAATATCGTCAAGGACAAAGTGACAGGAAGCAGGAAATGCCATGACTACTGAGAAAAGTGAAAGGAATGTTTTTAATCACCTATGTCCATGTGCAATCTTGACTTTTAACCAATGCCACTGCATTAAAATATGGTCAAGAGCAACTTCTATCTCCAATAAACTTCACTAACTCTGTGATACTGAATAAAGTTTTGTTTTTGATGAAGAAGATTAGCCCTGAGCTAACATCTTTTGCCAATCCTCGTCTTTTTGCTGAGGAAGACTGGCCCTGGGCTAACATCCATGCCCATCTTCCTCTACTTTATACGTGGGACACCTGCCACAGCGTGGCTTGACAAGCGGTGCATAGGCCCATGCCCAGGATCCGAACCCGCATCTGGGTCGCCAAAGTGGAGTGCGTGAACTTAACCATTATGCTACTGGACCAGCCCCTGAATAAAGATTTTTTAAGTTACTTTTCCTGTGGAATGACCAAAACTGTACTACTGAGGGCTTTTTAAAAAGGGTTCTTTAATACCTTCATATACATCTTGTTTCTAGTCTACTAAACCTTGCAATCAAGTTCTTTCTACTTTAAATTAAATTTCTATTTTGGTATGATAAATTTTGTCCTTCATTTTATGGTGATTATAATCCTAAAATATTCATATAATCATAATTTTAAATAAATAACTTAAAAAAAGGTGTGCTTAGATCTACTAGAGGTATTGGAAAATTGAAAACGTTCCTGATATGGTTCATCGTAGAATGTGCACTTTGAATTAAATAACAGTGGTAGGATTTCAACAAATGTTGTATCTGCCATCATGGATAAAGAATTCCACTCAATACTGTGTATGACTTCTGACTTTATAGAATAGCGAAATAAATATGAGTCCACATAGACCACTGTGGAAATCAAAATGTCATTGTATGCAACATTTCTTAAGTATGTATTTCTAAACTTACTCTACGATAGATCTGTGATTTTAGAACATCAAAATACGTAAATAGCACAACATGTGGGAAGCAGATTCAGATCTCAGGCTAATTTTTAAAATATATTTAAACAAGTACACAGATTAATTGTCCCAAACCAGCATTACTGTCTTCAAATGCTGCTATTTCCATGGGTACCTGTAACAGATAGGTTCTCAGATTATTGGCATCTCTGTGCTATTTACATATGGTAAGCATTTGTCCTCCATAATAATCCAAGAAGATATGGTTAGTCTGCGGCAGAAACTGGGCAGATGCTCATCAAATCCATTTCTTCTTCCTGGGCACACAGCTGGATGTGTCTCCCAGCCTCCCTTGCAGTTAGGTGGGCCTGGTGACTGAGTTCTGGCTAAATAGAAGGAAAGGGGTATGTTACTTTGATTCTGACCCTGAAGCCTTCTGAACCATCCCTAATGCCCTCTCTCTTCCCAATTGTGGGCAGAGGCCAAGGGAGAACTCCTAGTTCCTGCAGATGGTGAAGTCATGCAATGGAATGAGCCAAGGTCCCTGAAACACCATGTGGAGCAGAGCCACTACCTTTATTCCCCCACCAGCCAGCACTAGACTGTGAGGTGCCTAAGAAATAAACCTGCACTGAGTTAATTCTCTGAAATTCAGGAATGTTTGTTAAAATTGCCAGTATGTCTTATTTGAATACATAAACCTTTCTAATTTCTCCCTGGCTCCAAAGTTATACTTGAATCTCCAGTCCACCCTACGTAAGCAGAAGCACTGTAAATTTGGAAAAGTGCCTGAAGATATTTTACAGTTGTGATTATTTGCTCCTCTAATTAAGCTAAGGGTAGAAAATAGAAAGGGAACCGACAGCTAACATAGTCCCCAAATGTGTCAGGTGTATCTTTCCTTACTTAATCTCCACATAGCCCTGTGAGGAGGTCTGATTCCCAGTTTATGGATGAGAACACTGAGCCTCTTAGAAATGAAATACAAGCAAATGCCATGGAATCCAGCTGACATTTTCCTAGCTGAATGCCTCTTGGCTTTTAACATCCAAATTTTATAGAAAATTTGATTTATTTCTAAATCAAACATTTTTGGCTGTTGCTCATAAAAGAAAAAAACTCTATGATACCCTCCAAAATGTAATACAACATTTTTAATAAAATGTGTGAGGGGAAAGTGTCAAGTTACAATACAATTGGTAGAATGTCAGAAATTTCTGTTGGGGTTTTGAAAAGCCAGCAACAAAAAGGATGTGTGTCAGATGTTCTTGGTGATAAAAAAAAAAAAGGCCACATTTCAAAAAAAACATAAGTATGTTGAGACCATATTAATTGTTGAGTAATCAATATATTAAACATTTATATATTCCTAATGTAATATTTGTTAATAAGGCACTTTACTATACTTCAGTCATATTTTAGAAGAAGAGTTGGCGAACTTTTTCTGTAAAGGGCCAACAATGAATATTTTAGACTTTGCCGCCATAAGCAACTACTCAACTCTGCCATTGTAGTTAGGAAAGCAATCACAGGCAGCAAGTACACCAACAGGTGTTGTGTTCTGATAAAACTTTATTTACAAACACAGGCAGTGGGCTGGATTTGGCCCGAGGACCATAATTTGCCAACTTCCGTTTTAGAAAATTTGGCATTTGGCATGTTGACACATAACATTATGATTTCTCCTCTGTAAAATAATCAGAAATAGGCTCTGGTTAGCATTTTCACCCAGGATATCTGATTGCCTGGAGCGGATTACTGATGTTCAGGGTGAGTAGCCTTCATTTGCCAAAGGTTCAAGAGATAGAGAGTTGGCAACGCCCTGTTCTTCCCCCTAAGTCATGCCACTTTTCAAAGGGCTCATTGCCCATATAAAACACTTACAGGCATCCCTGCCATTGTGAACAAAAATCCAAGAACTGGGGGGCCAGCCCCGTGGCGCAGTGGTTAAGTTTGGCTCGCTCTGCTTCAGCAGCCCGGGTTCACGGGTTCGGATCCCAGGCGTGGACTTACACCACTCGTCAGCCAGGCTGTGGCAGCAACCCACATACAAAATAGAGGAGGACTAGCACAAATGTTAGCTCAGGGCGAATCTTCCTCAACAACAACAACAACAAAACAAAAACAAATCCAAGAACTATTATAACAGAAAGAAAAAGCTGATGGTTTTCCTCGGCTAGCACAGTCAAGTCCCTGTGTTAAGGTGATGTAGCTAACAGCTACCGTAAAGTGACCTTACATTAAGGACTTCTTTTAAAAAAAAAAAAGGCAAAATAAGTAATATGTAGATTTAAAATACTCAGGGAGTGAGTGCTGGGAGCAAGAAATGACAACCTCTAAAAGTTACAAAATCAGGCATGAAGTGTCCCCAAATTAGAACCAAACAGCTTTCTTGGAATTGGAGGATGTTCTTTGTTAACCAATTTCAGAGCAGGAGCTACGTGTCTGAGGATAGAATATGTCAGAAATAACGTATCAACTATATTCCCCCATTATTCTCTCAAGAATGTGAAGTTGTAACAAGGTTTTAGTTCACCTTTTTATTTTGGATGACAAAGTTCAGAGACAGATACACACAGAGAGATGTTTTTTTAAAAAAATCTCAGTTCCCCATTAATGTTTTATTATAACTGTTAAGTGCACAAGATGCTTTGAAACATAAAATGGATACATTTTATGAATCAGTTTTACCTAAAATGTCAGTCACAACAGAACAAAAGGAAGTAAATGATAGTCCAGTTTGACAAAGGAATATTTTGTAGTCATTAAAAGCGATACTGGAAATGGGGAAATGTACACAAATGCTTGTTACAATGTGACATGAAATAAGCAAGATAGAAAAATCATATCTACAGTAGACTCTCAACTGTATAAAAATATGCGCCAATAACGAACAGAAAAAAAGAAATAAAATTAACAACGTTTGCCCTGAAAGGAATGGGATTAGGTGATATTTTTCTTTAGAATTTTTTGTATTTTCAATTTTCTAAAACAAAGCAATTTCCAAAATATTGGTTATAGAATCTGAAAAAGTTATTTGAACTTCAAAAAGAAGAAAAAATTTGTTGTACCCTTATACTCATTTATTAATGGCTTTTTTCCAGACCAGAAATGTCTTGAGAGCAGAGATTCATGTTATCTCTCATGTCCCAAACATAGTGTTTATAGCATCTTATGCACTCAATTAACATTCCTTGAAGCAACTGAATAGTCCACCTTACTTTTTAAAAGTCCTCTTAATGAGATTCTATAAATAAATTAAATTTTTATACTTCAAGTATTTTTTAAAAGTTAAATAATTTTGTTTAAAGAGGTTGATTGCTTGCGGGTTATAGCTGTAAATAAATTGCCTGATTCAAAATTATAATTTCTCCCCTTTCCTTTTTCCATGATGGCACACAATAATTTGTCTTTTAATAACTTAAAACAATTCTGAATCATTTGCTCATGAAAAACAAAATACATCTTGATCACGAAGCTTGACATTTCATAAATATTTACCCCAAATGCACTGCCTGCTTTGAAGCTGGGATGGTAAGCTCCTGATTGACAAGTAACTTCTGTGCAGAGGGAGGGAGGAGACCTCTCGTGTCAGCTGGGAGAAGGGCGCCATGCTGTCTCCACACTCCCTCTCTCCTGTGGAGGCTCTTTCCCAACAGCCAAAAAACACACGACAAATGGGATCATCATTCATCATTGTTTTCTCTCTCTCTCCATCAATCTCTCTTTCTCTCTTTCTCAGTCACACACACACACACACACACACATACATTACACATGCAGGCATATTCACCCTGCACTCATTCCCTGCTTGCATACTTTCAATGTCTCCCCAGTACTCTTAGGGTAGAGATCAAAACTCTTCCCTTGGCCCTTACAAGGACCCTCGTGATCTGACCACTTAGATCTCTCCAGCCTCCAGCTCAACTACACATCTCCACCGGCCCCGCCAGTCCTCTCACTGAGCCTCTGTACTGCGTTGGAAGGATAGTGGAAAGGAAGATTGAGGACTAGATGAAGATTTCAGCTCCTTTCCTGAGAACCAACACGGTCAGCAAGGCAGTGCAGGAAGAAATGTATCTTTCTTTTAAAAAAATTGGACATCACAAACACTTTATTATATATTTTCCTCCACTTAATGTATCATGAAAATTTTCCCAGGTCTTCTGGATAAAAATAAACTGAGATTAATACACAAAAAACTAAAGTCTTAAAAGCAACTCCAGTTTTCTCCTTAAGACAACAATTCACCCACGGGTCCTCTGCAAGTCCACAACAATGGCAAGTGGGAAAGGTTTAGTTAGTCCTCACCACCATGACCACTCTTCTCTAAACTTGTCTACTCCAGGAGTAGAAGAGAAAAATAGGGCCAATTGCAGAATACAAACAGGTCCTACCATGTGAACGCCAATCTGTGTGTAGTCAGACAAATTCACCACTCAGGGTGGAATATTTCACTTCCTGGTGGAAGGAATGCAAGCTACAGCTGGTTCATCCCAGAGGAAGATGGGCTCTTAGTTGGGATTTAAATAAGAGACATCCTCCTCACAACATGCAAAGGTTAAGGGCCTCCGAGGGCTATCCCTCTTCTTGATCTCTCAGAGAACAAGGGTATTTATTGATGAGCAGGCTACAAAAAGAGAAGGTGCTACATTTCACTTTGATCAAACCTCAGTGGTAAAAACCAAAGTAACATATTGTTTGGGACTATCACATAGTAACAAATTCCATTTCACTTTCTTCTTTTTGGGCACACAGTAATATTACATCGCCCAACCTCCCTGGCATTTAGTTTGGGACCATGTGACTGATTTCTGGTCAATGGGATGTGAGCAGAAGCAAGAAGCACCACCTTCGTGCCCGATAAAAAATCAGCTGTGTTCCCTGTTCCTCTTCCCTCGAGACTGTGGAGACCCCATGTTCCTTGTGGCAAGTACAGAATGGAGGAGGTTCAATGGACAGGTACCGACATGAAGGGAGCACAACATAAACCTTTATTATACTAAGCGACCAAAATCTGTGGGTTGTTAGTCATAGCAGCTAGTATGACATATTCTGACTAATATAGTTTATACCTTCACTAGGATTTACCTAAAATAAATACTTATTGTTGGCTTTGCCTCCACTTCTCTCATCTTGATCCCACAGGACCTTGTCTTAATATTCTGTGTATCCCCCTTTTAGAAAAGACCCACCAACGTGTCTTCCAATAACCAGTTGTTAATAAATAGAGTGTTAGATAATTACTCAGTTAAGAGGGAAAGGATTCACTTGGTAGTTACTTTTTCAGTACTTACCATGGGCCAGACACTGTGTTTGAAGTTGAGTAAAGCTTGGAATTGAGACAAAGGAGGTCTCTGACCTCATAAGGCCCACTGTCTACCGGGAAACACCAACACAAGCATGTGGGAATGATTAACACACAGATTTGACCTAAGCACAAGAGGTCAGAAAAGGCTTCATGGAAGAAATGACCTGTAAGCCTACGATATTCAAGGTGTGTAGGACTTAGCCAGGTAGACGGGGCTAGGGGGAGGGTGAGGAGAGCAATCCCAGGATTCTCCAGTGGCAGATTCTCCAGTGGCACTCTTGGTCAAAACAGATATGAGCAAGCACAAACACTGGACCTGACAATAATCAATCTTCTGCCTTCTACAATGACTTTAAAAACAACTTGGGAATATCAAACCAAAAATAAGGCCAAATATATTGAGTAATAAAGAAATAAGAGAATGCTATTACTCTCTGCTAAGTGTCTCAATGGTGTAACTTAAGACAAAATGCTTGTTTTTCTACCACTGACAGGGAGAAAGGAGTGGGTTATTCACACTAAAATTGCTTTTCTAAATTATCTGAGAAAATAGTAGCAAGAGATACGAGGCCAGCCTCAGTTCACAGACCACAGCACTATTCCTTCTTAAAAATCCATCCATTTCCTCCTTTATAAATATCATAATTATCCCTCGAAAAAACAAAGTGGGTTTTGTTTATTCTTTAACTCCATAAACGCATGAGGAAAAAGCACTAGAGTGGGGTCAAGAGACCCAGGTTTTCATCAGCACTGGATCCCCACTTAGCTACAGCTCTTTACTGAGTCCCCTCGTCTGTAGAATGAGAACAGTGAGTTTGGAGAACTCAAAAGTCCTTTCCAGCACTAGTCTTATAAAGGAGTTCTCAAACTTGCGTGCTCATCAGAATCACCCAGAAGACTCGTTAAAACAGGACTGCTGGGCCTCAACCCCAGAGTTTCTGATTCACTAAGGCTGCAGTGAAGCCAGAACATTTACATTTCTATCAAGTGCCCTGGTGCCACAGTCTGAGGACTGTGCTCCAAAATGCTCTGCTTCCCAGCCCCCTAGCAGAGTGCAACAGTAGGCCACCCCAGTTAGAAGACAGTCTGCTCCTAACTAGGACCAGCCGAGTCTGTCTCAGGCATGGCCTCTTCAGGGTTCCTTGCCCAACCTCAGGGGACCAGGACCTTTCCTCTCTCCCAAGGAAGGCCACTCCCGGGACAATACCTGAAGCTGTGCGATCCATTCTCCCACAGCTGTCCACGGGGTTTATTCTGACACCTGAATCAGGGTGGCTGCCTTCGAGTGCTTTCCGTCAGTCTCAGAATAAAACCCAGCCCTTTGCCATGTTACGCAGGGCCCTGCTTACATCTCCAACCTCTTCCACATCATCCCCACCCACCCACCCACACCCATCCCACTGCCTCCCTCTAGCCATGCGGGTCTTTCTGCTCCCACACCATACTTTTACTCCTAACTCTAAGGCTGGCCCGCATCATTCCCTCTGAGTGGAAAGTTTTTCCTCCAGCTCTTTGTATATGGAGATCATTCTTAACCTTTAGATCTTAAGTCAAAGCCATTTCTTCCATGATGCCTTCCCTGGTTGGACTAAGAGGCTTTCCCAAGGTATGCACTGTATACTATTTCCTTCATGCATTTTCATTATATGTAAATATACTGCTCCTTCATTTCACTGTTTACTCTCTCTGCCTCCCTCTACTTGAAGGCAAACTCCATGAGAGCAGGAATCTGTTCTGTCTCCTCCCTCACTACGTACCCCTCCCCCTGCCACACACAGCATGATGGCTGTCTCACAGTAGATATTTGCTGGATGCACAAATGACTAGATCAAATCATCGTATGCTATCCCTCAATACAAAAAAAAATAATAAGGAAAAAAAAACCCCAATAACTAAGCTATCATATAACAAGTTACAGAGCCCAGAGTGATTTGTAATGACAACGTTACAGGAATGAAGCGTCTATGCCAGGATTCCAGGCATCAGAAATTGAAGTGGGTCGAGGGCTGGAGAGATCCTCCCCCAGACATCTCAAATCACCCCCGAGAGGCCCGCTCTGTCGTCTGCAAGCCATTTCATATAATTTCTGCAAGGTTGTATCCGTACCCCCTGACGTCTTGAACTTCTTTCTAATGTCACCCCACTTCTGCTGCCAGGTGCAAGGGGAAAGTAGGTACTAAAGTTCTTTGCAAGCTGAGCTCCTCTACCCTGGACGACGCTGAAAAACCACTTGTAAGTAGTATATGTTAACCACAGTTCGTAATTTTGTCACAGGTGTTTGACTAAAAAGGGGACAAAGCCTTTTAAGATAGTCCGCCTCTATTATGTCATTGTGTATATTCCACACCACACCTAAAAGCTAACAAAATCCTTTCTTTCTATACCATGGCAACCGGGAGAGGTAATGCTGCATAATTTTGCTAGGGGCATCCTCTATGCTCAAAATGTTCACGCCTTTACAAAAAACATGTTAAAGTAGAATTTTAACACAACTTGTCATAAAAGCTGACACGAGTACACTGGAGAGGAGACCAAATGACATGAGTTGTACCTGGCAGTTCAACAGAATATAGGATAAATACTCTTCCTAAGGCAGCCAAGGAGCTGGTTAGAAGTTCAAATGAGGGAGATGAAGTGAATGAATATTCAAAGTATACTATATACCAAAAGATTTTTGAATTATAATTATTTTTAAAACATCATTAAGATGCACTAAGCTTTGTAGCAGCCTAGTGGGGGGAAATGGGCGCCAATTCTTGTTAGGACACTAATTTACTTATTGTGTGGCCTTAGAAAAGTCACTCTCCCCTCTGAAACTCATTATAAGGAGAAGGCTTAATGAATTCAATTATTTCAAAGATTCCTTCCAGTCCACACACTCTTTGAGTCTATGCATATTTCTGGACTTGCATCTTAAGTGGACAGACACAAAGACAAAGGTGAGCTCCCCTCTATCCTGTTCATTATGAAACAAACCCTGTGCAAACTGCCATCCTTTATCGAAAGCTAAGGTGTGGGGTGGTTATACTCTGGTTTATTGTAACTGTTCAAATAAAGTTATGTTTCCATGTTCTGCAGGAGGGTGAGTTGATGTAGTAATTACCTGTTACTCTTGACAAGTAAGGTAATTAATGTAGCAAAATACCACTGCAATGTGTGTAAATTTAGACCACCATAATTAAAGCACCCGTCTGTTCAACAAACTGTTCAATTAAGAAAAAATATTGACGGTGTACATTTTTTGAAATTAGAAAACGTATGGAATGAATGAATCTCCCTTGGTTGACATCCATTTCTAGAATGCTTTCTCAGCAGGGAGCATCCATAAAGGGTTATAATGGAGTAACTTCTACTAAAACAGAAGTATTTTTCTACATGTACTATTAAGACAAGAGTTTCTTGTGGAAGTATTTTATTTAGCATTCTCATTCTATAAAACATACACCAGCCAGAAAATCAACTCAAGGAGTATCTGGACCCCAAAACTACAGCAAGTAGCACAAAGCTGAACAATTATTGTCATATAATTATCCAAGTAATAGGGCAGTCCTCAAGCATCATAACTTGAAAGGACTATTATCTACTTGCCAATTTTAAAGAGCTGGAGATACTAAATACACATAGGCAAATAAACTAGCTGCAAATTCCCTGGTACTTCTTGAACAGAGAGACAACGGTATCCAAATCAGCTTCATTATTCTTTTCCTCTGGTTTCTTCCTGTGTCTGCTGGTCATTTTCGGACCCAAATGTTAACATGTTGAACAAGAAGGCTACCTGGTCCTTCACGCAAAGCAAAACTCATCTGCTGGCTAATCTGCTTTAGAAAATCTCTAGCCACCTCAAGAGTCAAGTACTCACAGAAATTAAACCAGAACTTCCATAAGACTGAGAGAACAAGAATCCAACAGCTACCAGATCAGGGGAAAAGTGGTTACCTCTAAATTTGTTCACGGGAGAAAAAAAAAAGAGTTTGCTGATATTTATGTGGAGAAGGGGGTAACTAGTCGGGGGTCCTCACAGCTCACTCTGAGAAGAAAATCCTACGGGTTTTTTCTCTTATTTCTTCTACTCAGATAAATTCAGAGGAGACACAACAAGTTGGCCTGAGTAAAGAAACAGCTGGAATTCAGACAGACTAAACAGTGTGATATGGGAAAGAAATGGTATATGATTTCAGCGTCATTTAACGATGAATACCCTTGTTTTTTGTTTTGGTTTTACATTTTTGTATAGAATAGCTTACCTTGGGAGACATAAAAATCGAGAGAGAAGTAACTAAAAGGTGACTTGACACCTTCAAGTCAGTTCTCAGCTTATCACACTAAAATTAAGTCCTAAATGTTCCATATCTGAACACTTGGATGGATCCCCAAGTAAAGAATAAAAAGTACAAGGAGACATTCTAGACTGAACCACGGTGAGAAGTGAAATGGTTTCTCCAACTAAAATACTCAGATTTCACACTTGGAAATAAAAATAACATCATTAAAAGGACAAGAATGAAGAAATCACTTGCTTTAGTTATTGATAAAAACAAGGCTAAAGGTCCTGGCAGGAAAGAGGATTCTGTAAAAGTCGCCTCAGCACTTAGATTACATGGTGGCCCTGGGGCATTAACTTTCAAAATGAACTCTTTTTTTTTTTTACTCTCATAGTTTGAAAGAATGCTAAATCCAATTACGGTAGGGACGGGGGAGAACAGGTGGGATGTGTATTGGGGATCTGATACAAGATTCACGGACTGCAAACTAAAATTTCTGCTTCTCAAATGCTGAATGAGCCATCCATAGAACAAAGGAATCCCAACTCCGTTCTTGCTCACTGGTGAATTTATGGAGGATGAAATCTCCACAAGCACTTATTTCAAAGATTACATTGGATGGCATCTGATGGGATATGTAACATACAAAATATCACAGAACTATTTCACATCAATTCTATTATTTGATCCTCACAAACCATTGAGGTGAGATCAATTCCATCTTATAGACAAGTAAACTAAGGCTCAGAAGCAGCTAACTGGGATGGCTGAGTTTCCAAAAGCTACTGTACTGAAACAATCTCTTCTCCTTGGAATGGGATGGATATGTCCCTTGGCCCCACTGAATAAATTTACAGAGAACATTTGAATGATATGTTTGCCTTAGTACTTAACAGCTGTGACTCGTGTCTTAAAATTCGTACCTTAAAATTACCAGGCATACTGGTTAATATGTTCCAAAGCAATGGTAGCATAAGTTGTTAAGTAGCCACCCAGGTTGGGAAAAAAGATCTGGTTCCAAATTCTGGCTTAGCCACTTAGTAAAAATACCAAGCAGGAATTTGTGACCCTATGAACCCCGAAAAGCTGAAGAGTTGGGTATGTCTAGAATTTGCTTTAACCCAAGAAAGGGCTCGAGGAGAACAACACTACTGTTTTCAACTTCCAACTTTATATAGAAAGTAGTTCTTGGCTCAACTTTCTTTTAACCTTTTCCTCTTGACCATTCAATAGCATCACACTGTGGTCCTCTTTCATCTCACAGACAGAATCCAAGAACCACAGAGCTGGAGGATGACTGGTACAGGTCACACACATTCTCTAGATGAGAAGCTGATGCAAGAAATTGAAAAAGGATGACAGGTAGAGAAAGAAGGGAGGATAGAGAAGGATCTAATGATAGATGTCATATTTATGCAGCTTTTACCAACAGAAACTTGAAAGTGAGCGAAATGCAGAATAGATTCTTCATCCTTTTTCATTCTCAAAATTAATAGAAACTGGAGAAAAACCTCAATGGCAAATGGATGAGCAGGTGCAACTGAACATGATGTTAAGGTGTTAAAACGTGTGAGTCAATGTTTCCTGGGTTTAAGCAACTTTAAGAGAGTTCAGTAGGCCACAAAGATTCACTGATGTGAAGTTACCCAAATTCTGATCTTATATGAACTTCACGCATATTGCCTTTTGACATGAGAAAATTATTTTAAACCAGCCATCAAAAATATGGAAAGGTGAGATGAATATTTAAAGCACTCTTGACTCCTAGAGTGAAATGTCCTCTAGTATTTAACTCCAGCTTAAGCATCCAGCAAAATACTAATAATTTGAAATACTTATTATTTAATTAGGTAAATAAATACTACACTAATAGAATGTTATTTTTCACATACCATGCACTGTGCTCAGAACTAGTTTTGCATAATGCCATTTAACCCAAAAGCATCTGATAAACTAGAATCCTTTCACCTCCTACAGTGAGGGAGGTGCTTTTTTCACCTCCATCTTCAAATGAGAAGACTGAGGCTTAAAGAGATTAAATAACTTTCCCAAGGTCACAAAGTTACTAAGCAGCTTCGCCAGAATTTGAAACCAGATCTCTTTTCCCAACTTGGGTAATTACTTAACAACTATACTATCAGACTTTAGAACATATCAGCTAATACTCCCGGCATAAGGTTTCCTGGTTCCTGTTGATCCTGGAAAGTAAAACAACTTGAAAAAACAACTTTGTTTTAAGAAGCTTGTTTTGAAATAAAAAACATTTTTTGTGCTGGTAACATGAACACTGATGATTTTTCAGGCTACAGTAATAATTATTACCCTATGAATACTATATGCAAATGCTTCCCCAGAATTTAGCCTTTTTGTCTATCATTACACAAATGAAAGTATTCAAATATTGTTAATATCTAAATTTTTGTATCCTCAGGACTTCCATCTTCTGTTATAAGATGAAACCACACTGGTCCTGGTTTTCTAATATAGAATTTTGTCAAGAAATAACAAGGATTCCTGTCCAAATCATACACAAAGTAGAATCAATACAGGCCAAGGAAAAAAAAGCCTGTATTTGAGGTTTAACATTGAATGAACCACCACAACGGAACAGAAAGTGGTTGGATAAAGAGACACTATCTTGGGTCACTAACTTCCCTCATTCCTTTTGCCAGAGGAGAGGAAATACTAACATAAGAAACTTCTAGAATAGAATGATGTGACACATAAATACCAAAGAAGCTACCATGGAGAGAGGGATGGGTAATATGCAGTACCATATACTACGATACTATCAGAAAGATGAGAGAGGGTAATGAATTAGTTGGCAAAATATTCAAGTTTTTGCCAACTTCTGGTCCAGAAGTTCTTCTTTTAGATATTTGCTCCCTTATTAAAAACAGCCATTCTTTCATCTCTTCGTCCTCCATCACTGATCTTGGCTGTTTTTAGCTATTATGGTGAAAATTCTCCCCGTCTCTGCCTCTCACTTCATTCATGTGCTATTTGTATCTCTATCTGTACATTATCTGTGTAGTGATTAGGAGGACTGGGTAGAACAAATAGACAAAGGCAGTGGTTCCTGAAGTTTTAGATTTAACCATGATGACATTAGGTGGTACAGACATGACAGCAAATTACACTGAATTGCATACTTAGAAAGTTGTTCTTGTTCTCTTTCTAATTTCATTTCAACTCTTCTAATTATGTCAAGGACAAAGCCTCATTTGGGTGCTGGTCTGACACTCAAAACATACTAACGTCCATTTTTAACACGGAGAGAATCTCTCCAGCGCAATACCTTAGGTAGAAGTAGGCAACAACAGTCTATAGTGAGAAGTTTTCATCAGGGGTCAGCAAGTTTACGGTCCATGGGCAAACCTGGCCTGCTGCTGCTTTTTATAGAGCTCATGAGCTATGAATGGATTTTATATTTTTAAATGGTTGGGGGAAAAAAATCAAAAGAAGAATAATGTTTCATGATATGAAAAAATTACATGAAAATCAAATTTCCGTGTCCATAAATAAAGTTTTATTGGGACACATCCATGCTCATTCACTGACATTGTTTCTTGCTGATTTGGGGTTACAATGGAGAAGGTGAGTAGTTGCAACAGAAACCATACGGCCTGTGAAGCTGAAAATATTTACTACCTCGCCCTTTACAAGAAAAGTCTGCCAACTCCTGTGTATACCATCGTTCTGCCTTCTTAGTATTTGTTTTAGATTACCATCGAGCTCTGGCAACTGATAGTACTTTTTCTTTTAAAGGATAATGTAAAACCTCCTTTTTTAAATCGACTGATTTATATTCTAACGAGTGAGGGGACTTAAGGGGAAACAGAAGCAAATAAATAGGTGGTATTTAGATCAAAATCAGGAAAAACAGAAGCAAAATTATGAAGAATGGCTGAGAATGGTGAAGTCTGAAAAATAATAAACCAAGAAGGTGGGTGCAGGCAAGGAGGGGTTGGAATAGAAACCTAAAGACTATGTAAATAAGACATGTAGATGTAGCAATCTGTCTTCTAAGGTCAGAGTGGAGTCTGAAATGTGGACCCCTAGTGAACAAGAGGTCAGGCAGGCTACCCAAGAACATCAGGTTGGCCAGCCTCATCATGGGGAGTGGCAGGTTCTTATTTTACATCCACAAGACCCTGACACACTGGCCAAGAAGTCCTAGCCTGGCAATCGGTGAGACGGTCAGTCCAAAACAACCAATGCTGTGTAAGTCAGGTAAAACAATAGCGAGAGGTCAAGAGGCTCAGCATGAATCCAGGCCAAAGGCTTCACAGCAAACTGCTCTGCACCAATAATGTATCCAGTATGACTTACGTTCCCTTAGCTTTCTCCACTCTGATGGAAATGTTTTCAAAATGCATTGAGCATGAAAGACTTCCTATATCTCAGAGTGAGTTCACACTGCCATTGACAACACTTCACACTCTTCTGTGCTTGACAAGCACAACGTTTACTGTTTAACAATGAAGTTTCCTCGACAGTTTGACTATATTCTTTTGAGAAATTTCTTTTTGCAAAACAATCCTACATTATCGTCTCTATTTCTCATTCCTTTGACTGAATATGCATCTCTTCTGTGGCCCTTCAACTCAACATTTTTCCTCAAGACAGAATCGTTTTTTGGTGGTGCCTCTAACAATTTATGTTGAGTCATACACACTATCATAGCAGTGTTAAAATTTATCACCTTTTTCTTTCCATATGATTAATGTTTTTAAAACATGCTAGTAAAACTTAAAACTTATCTGAAAAAAAGGGACTTGAAAAGCTGAATTTTAAATTTTGGAAATAAGACTAGTATAACTGAACGTCATTTTTTCCACATCTGCAGAGTTTTTAAGTGGTCATCACCTGTTAGGCAAATTACAGTTAGTTTTATCTGCTATGGACACAAAAGGCTGAGACAAGAGGTTCCCAATTGTTTTTAACCATAATGAACTACTTTTATTAAGTTCCAGGCACTCTCATCAACACAGACACCAAGTTTCGGAAGATTCCACCAACTAATACTTATTTGTTAAATATCTACCAAATTGCCAATCAGAGCTCACAGATTGAAATATTTATGGCCAAAAGCCAAGGAACTTGACAGTTTGGTTAACCCCAGAAGTCTTATCTCATTCAAATGACTGAACTAACTTTAGGTCTTCTGAAACATAAAAAACAGCTCCATGAAGTGTACATTTGAAGCTGTGTCCTCAGCATCCTTTCCTCCAAACCCCTCCCAAACAGGACTAATGGACAGTTAGAGAGTCCTATGGGGTTCTGGGGAAGCTGACTCCACCCCAGCTCCAGAGGTGGAAAAATATCACCCAGGATATGCCAATTAACATATTCCATCTCCCCAGTCATCAGGAGGGTGGAACGTGCTGGAAACCAATCCAATTAGAGTTTCAAGAACATTTCAGAAAGTCTCAAGATTCCCTTTTGCTCTCTCCTGCTTGGCATATACAAGGAAATCTATAGCCCAGCAGTTGCTAGGAGCCATCTTATGATGGCACATAGGGCTAGTCTAAAAATAAGCCAACACTGTGGGAAACACAGCAGAGAGAGAGAGAGAGAGAGCTTGATCAAGGCTCTCCTGCAGTTTACCTGCTAAGGACTTGCCAGTGGCAGTTTAAGCCTGTGTGAACTGCACTTTCGGTTGCTTACGACCAAATTCATCCTAACTCAAATACTGAGAAACTCCATGATTGTATTTGCAAAAGCCCTGGAATTCTGGGACCCCAGGCATTGGGAACCACTGTTCTGGTGATAAATAGATTTTATACATTTAGATGGGGGTATCAGAATGTGTAAAATAACAATAAGCGTGCATTTCAAGCTTGGTGAATATTTTTGAGAGTTTTTGTAACCCCAGGTCAGGTGCGTCACTGTGAAAACTATGAAAGATAACAACATCAGGAAATTGCCTGATGTTCCTCATCTAATTATAAGATAGCCATGCTGGCTGACACTATTATGTTAAAGTGACATGAAGGAGATGAGCTGGCTCCAGGTGGCTCACTAACCGCAAATGCTTTCAGCTAGCTCTGTGTCAAAAGGCACCACTTAACCATTTCATTAACATCCTTAATTTCCAGGGGAAGGGAGAGAATTCATTATCATAGAAGACTTGCTTTAAGAATGGCATATGAAGTGGTAAACTTTACAAGGAAGATTAAACGATCAAAGGAACAAATAAAATGCTATTAAATAACGTGTTTGTAAAGCTGAGATTTTGGTTTTCTGCCCCAGGGTTTAGAGGAGACAGACTGTTGGCCTAGTGTAAGAAATTAAGTATCAATGAAAAATGCTAGTATTTAGGGACTGCACTTTGAAGTCCTCTATGCAACTCAAGACACAACCTATTTGGTTGATTAAAAGGGAGGGTTGAAGAAAGAATGGAGTTTGATGGGCAGGGCCAAAATTGGAATAAAACCCAATACATCTCTCTATGCAAAGTAGTCTTAGTTTTTGCTACATTTTGAGGAGAGGGAGGAGGGGGAGAAAGGAAGTGCTGTCTATGAATGTGTATAGGTAAAAAGATGATCATTTTACCAGTCAGCAGTTCCTTCTTGATATGCTGCTTGAAATGTGGAAGATGAGGCCCCCAGGAACCCAGCTTGGAAGGAGATGGTAAACAGAAAGAGAAAGCTAAATTGCTGTTTTTAAGAAATATGAGTAGGTAAGAGAAAGCAGAGAAATGAGAAGCAAGAAGAAAGACGAGAGAAGAGAGAAGAAAGGACAAGCTAAGCCATCTGGAGGTCATGATCTATGGAGAAAGCTATCAAAAGACAAATTCAGGACGGGCAGATATATATTTTACGAACAAGGCTGTCAAACATTTGATTCCAAATTTCTCTGATGCAAACTTCCTCAAACTCCCTAAAGTTCAATGCCCTGTGCGAGTTGTGTGGAAGGAAATTATGGAGGGGAGCTCTGAGAAAAGACAATCGCAATGAGAAGAGAGAATATCGAGAGTTCTTTAACCAAAATCAATCATGAAAATGAAGCCTCCAGGAAGTCTCATTGGAATTCCCATGGGGAATAAGAGAAAGGCTCAAGCCAATTTTATTAGAATCTCAAAAGTCAGGGTGACCTCAGTTGATAAATGACTTTTCAAACCATTATGACAAAGCCCTCAGTAACGTGGCCAACTGGAGACTCCCAGGAGAAACATGAGCCATATCCCAAGTTGACAGTGGTGAGAAGACCTGCAGAATTTTGTTAAATCCATTTTCTTAAAATGAGTATCACCATCTGTAAAGGGCTCACATGAATTTCACAGTACTGGCAGTGTGAGTAGGGGGTGGCACTGAAGCTTTTTAAGGTGTTCCAAACCATTCTAACCCTTTAGTAAACGTCCATGTAAGAAATCAAGAAGTAGAAGCTTAAGTCTACTAACAGGGGAGGGCAATTTTTGTCAGGGTGACATGTCATAGAACCCTGAAAGGAAATCACTGAGTGGCATCTTGAAAAGAAAAGGGGCACTATCTCATTCTCCAATCAATAACACAAAACAAACTTTAGGAATAACAGCATTTTTTTGGCAGTTGGAAAAAAAAAAATTAAAGACCTAGAAGTCTTAATTGATAAACTTATTAGTGTTAAGAAGCAGCACAGGGAAAGGAAGTAAAAAAAATTCTTAACTGCAATCCTTCATTGGCAAAAGCAGCGAAAGCAATGAGCTTCCCATATGCATGTCAGCAGATGACTGGATTTTCAAAGGAGAAAAATATCACCCCAAATGAAAAGTTAACACATTTATTGACCACACTCTTAGCCCATATTTCACAACATAATGGTAATCTTGCTGAATTCTGTAAAATCCTATTATAGATCATTTAGCATTTACTATAGCATTTAAAGCAGCCAGGCTTCTGTGCCGGAATGCATTTTGGGGGGTATAAAATTCTGTGTGTTGGTCTGAACCTCACACGCTCTAGAAGTAAACTCCATCTTCCCTCTACCACTCTAAAGATGCAGCACCATGGAGCAGAATCTTCCCCAGGCAGTTCTCATGGGAGAGACTGATACCTGGCCTACCCTTCCTCTCCTCACTTGCTAACTGAGGTGGGAAAAGCTCCCAAGTATACATATGTGTGCTTACGGGAACAGTGCATGCTCATGATACATATACAAATACACACAGTAATACATATGAATGTATATAGGAATACATATATAAATACGTACATGAATATGTATACAAAAATGAATATGTATAGGTATGTGTCTGAAGCATGGCCTACAAATCTGTCATCTTCAATGTGCAGAAAGATCTTTCTTTATCTCATAAGGCTGATTTATTTCCTAGTCTCCTTCTCCAGCCACTCTTTCTTCTCCGCACCCCCCCCCCCACTAAATGTACCACTCTCCCTCTCTATCCTCACTTCCTTAGCTTCAAATCCACATCTCTAGCCCAAATACCTTCCCAACCTCATGTTCAATGTGTATTTCATCATCTTCCAGAAAGATTCTGCCTGAAATTGACACCTGCACCTAAAACGATATCCCAACCTCAGCTCGTCACTTCCCAGGCTGCCCTCTCTCCTCCTCTGGGAACACCAACCTGATTCTCCCAATCGTCCATCTCTTTCACACCAAGTCCAGCCAAGGAAACTTCAAGGGATTTTTTGCCCCTCCATTACCACCTTTCCAATCCCTTCAACTACCCCACTGGAGATTTTGATTGTGGCTCTTCAGAAACATCACAATTTCCTCTAACTTGGGCTCCTCGTTATAGTCTATAAAATGATGATGATGAACTAACCTGGAGCTCGGCTCTGACCAAGAGACTCCTGTGCTCATAAAAACCCTGGTCGTGCCCACTGGCTGTGTAGTCAGAATCTTCAAAAGGCTGGTCTTTGAGTCACAGAGCCAGTTTGAAATCATGGCTCCATCTCACTACTTCGAGCCTGTGGTAAGATCACATATCCTTTCCAAGACTCAATTTCCTCATCTTATACCAATCTATGGATAATAATAGTACCCCCTTCCTTGGATGCTTATAAGGAGTTAAACACAATGAACTGTAAATCATTATGCTTGGGACCTTGCCCATAGCAGATATTATTCTCTATTATTAATATTAATTAACATCACTGAATAAATTCCTTGCTACCTAACCTGAATTTAAAATCCTCCGTGGAACTGCTACCTTTCCAACTCATTTTCTCTTTTCCCATTTATAAACTCTACGTCCCAATCAAAGGGAATGATTCCTTGTTCTCAAGTACCAAGCTTTTTGGTCTTTGTTGCTTTTTCACTCTGTTCCCACAAGCCAGAAAACCATCTCTCTTCCCCTAACCCAAACATCTAACATTTGCATCTTCAACAAGCTGTAGCTTAAATCCTCCATGAGGTAAAGAAGTATCTCACCTCTCTTAACACTTTATTCCTAAGGACAGCATTTGAAATGAACTTTTGTTTTCTCAAAATTGCCTACAGCAATTTTAAACACAGATTGAGCTATCAGGTCCATAAATGGTCAATGGGGTAGAGGATGGAGGAATCAAATGATTGTTTCATGCACACTATGGGGCATCTCTTTCAATACTAAAGGCAAAAACTGCCTTAATAACTTTATTATCTTGAACTCCTCTACTACTAGTTAGTAAATATATCAACTTTTCTTGGTTAATTTAATATTGATATAACTGGAACAATTAATGATTTTATATCTAAAATATCTACAATTATATTTCTTTTCTTTCCCCATTCTAATTAAGGATTTTAGATGTTTTAATAAGCCATCATAATAACAAGTTTGAGCTGTCAGTGAAACCACTTCATACCTAAACCACTTAATATTGCCTGTAATCTGTCTCTCGGAATTCATATTGTTTATTCCCCAGAAATGTATACACTTCTCAAAGTGGAGTTTGAACAAATGCATGCCAATTCTTAAAAGTGATATATGCATCTGTGATCATTACATATTATAAGCTCGATAACCACACCCACGACATCTTCAAATGATATTTATTAAGGACCCATATGTTCATGCTGCATGACAAAAACAAAGCTGCTGTTCAACCCAGCTTCTATTTATTTCAACGTCTAATGCTCTTAAGAGAATGGGTGGTTCTCTGTTATTGAAAAAGTTTGTAACTGTCAAAACAAGAAACTGACTTGGTTATAGTCAGAGGCGTATAATGCCAACACCAAACCAATGCCAAAACATACAGTAAAAAGAAAAATTCTGTCAATTTTTCCGCCTGAAAGTCTGTTTCTGTGCATTGCCTATATATCCAGCCAATTCAAAAGGGATGAAAAGTAAAAATCCTTTGCTGTAATGTAGCCAATACAGCCAGTGGATTTCCTTTTCTAACTTTATTTTTTGAATGTCCTGTAGACTCATCGTAAATCATTTCCAATCTAATTCTCCTGCTTCCCAATTTTAACTGTCGGCCTTATTTAAAGAATTGCCTCTATATTTAACAGATTCCATATCCATTCTGAGAGCTAGTAAGCTAAAAAAGAGTGTGTTGTTCTAAAACGCACCATTCAACTGCCTGACTTCTTAAGCAGCTTAAATGTTAAACGTCCCAATTGTCTTACCTAGCAGTGATTTGAAAACCACATAGACGACTTTTCAGTAATAAAGAAAATCACAGTTTAGTGCGTGTTCGACTGCTCTCCCTTCTAGGTTTCAGGTGAAATGTTTTTATAAATGTGTATTCTCTAAACCCACCTCAAACTTGCATCACTTCATCAACAACAAAAAGCATAAGTATTCAACAAAACACCACTGCAGATTTTCTGTTTATGTGAAGGAAGATACACCTTGTAACTAACACTAACACTGCTATTTTTTTCACGAGTAGACTATTATGCCTTTTATTAAAATTAAAAATTAAATAAAGTTTCCCAAAGCACAAGGTAACAGTTGACACTTAGTTGCTTTCAAGGGTCCTCCGGGGAGAAAAGGGAAGAAGGAAAAAACGCAGTGGCAGTTACAACAAATTAACAACATATAATAAAAATGCCATAAACATGCGGCATACATAATAAATCTAATCAAGTCTACAAGGCGGGCAGATAAAAATGATTAACTGCCACTATCCTTGAAAAGAAAAGAAAAATTCTGTCCCCTGTTATTCATCACAGCTAATGTTCTGACCCTAAATCTCACATGTAGATCGAATGATCTTTACAGCAACACACCGTACCAAACAGAATGGTCTTTTCGCTTCTTATTTTATTTTCTGAGAAATCAGGAAAACAAATATGCTAGAGACATTTTTTAACTAAAGGTGCAGCTTTTGGGGAGGTTGATAAAGGTTCTTAGAATCTTCATCTCTACCAATAGAAAAAGAAATAACAAAAGAACCCCACTAGTCTCTGCGTACTGATAAGACAAAAATACATAAATACTACCTATCTTGAGGCAACATTCAGTCACTTTTTTATTGGTTGACTGCATTCATTTCCTGATTCTGATACGTTACCAATTCAGCAAGGCCTCCAAGCCAATAAGGAACATACATGCTAAATCTGTAAGGTGTGGACATAAGTTTCACCTAAAGGAAATGTAAGAAAACTGAAGCTTGCCTAAAAGGTATGTTCTGTGGCATAACAAAGGCGTGGATAACGTCCACAAGAGGCACACGAGTTCCCGCTGACAAAGACTATCACCTTGATAGGCAGCAGGTCTCACTGCTTTGCTGTTCCAGTTCAGATTCTCCAGAAAGAACCACTGTGATAAGAAGGGTTACCTAGAGTGAGGATTAAAACGCTGACAGGTAAAAAAAATAAATAAAATAAGATTTAAAAAAAAAAGCTGAAGAGATTCAAATGAACAAACTCCTACTTGTTCCTCAAAGGAAAAACAAAGAGCTTTCAGAAACATCTCCTCTGAGAGACGTAATAGAATATGAGTAAATTATAACAATTAAAAACCATTAAAGATAGAATAATTGAGAATACCTGTTTGGGTAACAATGACTTTCTTGAATTCCTCACAACAGAGGGGTCTATTTTTAATCACTCTTTTTGCAAAAACTTGCATAATTTAACAATAATTGCGGATTTTTAAGTTTTACACATCCACAAGAACATAAAGTGAAAACCATAAATTATATACTAACTCCAGCTGTTAAATGTTGGCATTTTGTCTTAAAAAAAAAAAAAGTTCAAAAATCTGTTTCCTTAAACCAAGGAAATGTGGGAAAAGGCCATCCCGCCAGTGGAAACCTTCAGCAGCAGAAAGCTCCTGCTGCGGTTTCTTGCCGAGGCAGCAAACTCCACTGAAAGAGAAGCTGCTGCCAACTCAAATACTGTTTGCTTTCACACCCAAGAACAAACTGTGTGCATGGCGAAGGCATTCGAAGGGCTGGGAGCAGCTGGAGAGGACTGAAGAAAGGTAACAGTGGTGTCAGAGCTACTGTAAACTGGTTCTCGCTTTTCCATCAGCAAGTTAGCATCCCAGAAAACAACGCGATGCCTTCTCCTCGCGTCCTAGCAGGCCTAAGTCAGTACCTGCTGTAATTCAAAACCTCCTTTTTTCCAAGCCAACAAGCCAAGGGACTTTTCAGAGAAAGAAGGGAAAAGAATCATCCAGACAAATGAAACACATACTCCTTCCGTGTGATTCTAAGGGCCGGGAGGTTCAGGTTTAAATGGAGTGACAACCCTATCTCCGTGCAACATGCAACCCACTTTCTCTGTAAGCAGGAAATGCAACGGAAGTGCTCACTGCAACCTTGTAAACCAAAGGCAGAAAGTTCTGCCAAAGCAAATATTATTACTGCACGGGTTCTGCTGCTCCAAAGACCCTCCGAGTTTCGTTTGTTCCCTGCTGGATGGGTGTCACTAAGGATGTGCCAGGCGGAGTCAAGAATTCTATAGGAAGAGAAAACAACCCAAGTCTCCAAAAAGCAAAGGGTTTATTCCATGATGACTTTCCGTTCTAGTTTCAGGTAAACAAAGGCCAACTTCTTGTTGGGATAGCACCATTTAAGCCCCAAATTAAAAATGGCCAAATAAGAAAGATTATTTTGCTTTCCTTTGCTCATACTGCTTTGAGATAGAAGTTAAAATTATTGTGCAGTTGGTTAAAATGGTCAATTTCATGTTATGCATATTTTAACACAACAAAAAAAAATTAGTGTGGCGTGCCATCGAGGTGGAAAGAAAAGAGCCCTCCATCAGAGACAAGCTATATGTTATGAAATTCTGCCTCCCCGTGCCTGGCATGCTGCACCTCCAGAATCAAACACAGTTCATCATTTTAAGGAAGAATCTTTTTCAAGGTAGAAAGTTGTATTGTTTCTTCAAAAACCCCTACTCTAATCTAGTCCTTCCTTTCCTCAAACACTATTACTTAAAACAGCTCAAAAAAATGTCAGGGTCTCAAAACACGTCTATAAAGGAAATGGTGAATCTGTACGAATGGAAGATCTAAATATCCTCCACCTAGAATAATAAGGTTTACCAAGGGCAAAATATCACATATTTCCAATTCCAGATTGGACCTAGTCAAGTTTCAATATTAAGAGTCAACTTTATTGACTTCCTCTAGTTTAAAATTAGAAACCTTTTTCTCACTGTCTTAACCACCCACGCTTACTGCCCCCACCACAAAAAGTTTGATGGTTTATACACAGGTTGAAAAAAATCTGTCCAACTAAACAAAGACCGCCTTTCTTCCCAAATAAAAAGGAATGTAAGAATTTGCCAACTGTTCTCCCAAGACACAATCCTATAGCAAAGTCTCCTTGCCTCCAAAATGATTGATGTGATGTCGTCCCCTTCTTTCATCACTCCCTACCTTGTCTGGTCGCTGGTGAAAGCCAGGAAGCCACAGACACACACGTCTGTCTTTTGCTTGTGCGGGCCTCAATTCTCCAATGCCAGCTTGCTGCCAATGTCCTTGCAGCCAGTGGTAAACAGGCCACAGGGTTCAAGTTAACTGCAGAGCGTTACCACACTAAACATCTGGTCATGAATGAACGGAGTGCCCACTGACTCTCAGCATTGGGCAGCTGATGAAAAATTCAACATTTTCCTTGTTGGCACAGTTGTTCTGGAGAATTCTCTAGAGCTTCCTGAATTATATTAAGAAAATTTCACTGCAGCAATCTATATCTGTGAGAACAGCTGGTGTTGAAAGGGATCTGCTGCTCTCTCTCCGTGCTGGGGGACCTCATGTTGGATCAGGACACTTTTACTACATTTGTCCTTGAAAACTTAGTCTTCGCTCTGAGGTACTGGGAAAAGCGAATGGCAGGCAAGGCAGCTCCCGGTTGCTGGATTCCAAAGAAAGGAACCTCTTAACTCAGGGTGAAAAATCTACTACCCAGCTAAGAGGACATTCAGATCAAAACAGTATATCAGGAAGACCTCTCTCAGAATTTCTCTTAGAAAATATATCCTAATGGTCATCAAAACTAGTGTTGGGCTCTGAAATCAGATTGGTCCTATCATCCCTGTGCCTTTTCTGAAGATTTTCAGTATAAAATAATAGTACTTTACAAAACTGAATGAGATACAATGTGTCCAAATATTAGTTTTTCACTGCATGGCTGATTTTAAACTTAACAAAGTCTTTTATTAAACCTAAGGGTGACACAATTAGAGTGAATCAAATGTAATATGTTATATTACGCTCAGCACTGGAAGAAATCACACTGACAGTGTCCGTTGATGCTTAAGAAAAGAAATTCTCTAAAAATATAACAGTAGCGTTTAAAGAAATTAACTTGTTAATGGATATATGTGATATATTATTATTCTTTTTTGTTGAAAAAAAAGGAAGTGGTAAACTTAAGTCAAGCTAAATTTAGGCTATTATCTATGCAGCATAAATTTCACTTCTGTGTATAAATGCTAACTTGCATATTTCTCCATGGTAACTAAACTATGATTAAAACAACAGTGAAACCAGCCTTTAAAGCCACCTGTTTAACTAGGAACAACCTAATTTACAAAAATACTTAAACTTTGGAAATTTCATGGGCATCTATATCACGCTTTTCCCAGTAGAAAGCTCACTTTTCCATGAACATATAATTGCAATGTACTTGGCCTAGGTCGTAATCATTCTTTTTTTAACTAGTGTAATTTTTTTATGTATTGTTCATTCTAACATAAGTGGTATTTAAGATTATAAAGAATAAGACTCTAATAACTCTTTCCAAAAAGGAAGTTATTTTACCGCTTAGAAGGGATTAATTTACCTAGAAAGTATCTTCACATTTTACAAAAAGAACTAATGAAAGAAGTGAGAAAATTCCAAACTGAAATGACTACTTGAGACGGCAAGCCACATTCAAACTAATTTTTTTTATTGAGATAGCCTTGTAATTTACTAATGAAGAAATGGGCTATTTTATTGGTGAAATTAAAGAAATAATTATAATATGTCCAAGAATAGTAAAAATGTAGGTATAAGCAATATTTTCTTATTTAATTATAAAACATAAAAGTAGATTTGAATGTGAATCATTTTGAAACCTTAGAATTAGGTTTAGAATTTAAATACTGAAAACCCCTTGAAGTTGAAACATAATCATAATAGGTCAGGTTTGGTGTGAAAATCATGACTCATATTCATGACACATATTCAGAAATGCCTCATACTAAAACTTTATTATAATCAAAAATTGATCCCCAGTTTTTCTGTCTCCTGGTCTTTACATGATGTAATGTCTAAGGCCACATTTCACACTGTTAAGTAATGATGACTGTATAAGACTCATGATAAAAAAACCTCATAAAATGTCACAATTTATAATTTTATGTATACTAGCCTCTCTAATACCAGGTACATTTGCACAGTGGATGCTAATTAGATAACAATGGTATTACTATAATGTCTATAAAACTTGCCTTTAAAACCAAATTCTGTTAAAAATCATCTTTTCAAGCTGACATAGCCCATTTCCAGGGTCATATTTAAAATAATTAGCGCCATTGCTAGTAAATGTTCTAATAAAACTCGAAAATGATTTCTAAGCAGAATGCAAAATTCTCTAAAATTTAACAATAAAGTCTTCCAGTAATCTGAGATAATCTTTCCAAAGGGTGTCTATGAAGTCAAAGAAATTTAAGATTTTAAAATTCGGATTCCCTGGGGCCATTTACATGACTCCTGAAAACTAATCTTGGAGAACTGGACCGATGGAATCTGTTATCCTGATTCTTTGACACATACAAATGTCCTGCTGGGCAGAGCCAGAGATTCTGAGAAGCGGATGGAGACAAAAGCCAGCTCCTGCATCAAAAATGTCAATTATGTAGACCAAATTTCCACAAGAATTACCAGCTCCCAAAGAACAGCATGTAAACTGCTCATATCCTAACAAGCCCAAATCCAAGGCGATCAGCGGTTATTTTTGGAGGTACAGGATTTTTGTCTTATAAGAACTATTGTGAGTCCTCTTTAAAGACAAGTGTTTAAAACTAACAGTTAACTCTTCTTTTTCAGCTTTCCTGTATTTCAAAGTCAGTCCAGTTAAGAGACAAGAAATCTAGGAGACCCTAAACAAGAAGTTTTTTAGGTAAAAAACAGTTACCTATGACTGTGAACCAGGTCCTGGGAACCATTTAAAGAAAAAGAATTCATTTACATATCCATCATGAACTTATTTTCTAGGTTTCTCCATAAGTAATATAAAATCTGTTTAATGGATACAAAAAATGTATTTTTCACAATTAAGAATTTATATT
Organism: Tapirus indicus; assembly: GCA_031878705.1. Classification (NCBI taxonomy): domain Eukaryota; kingdom Metazoa; phylum Chordata; class Mammalia; order Perissodactyla; family Tapiridae; genus Tapirus; species Tapirus indicus. The sequence continues at coordinate 68,030,216 of CM062920.1, forward strand.
TTTAGTAGGTAAGACAATCAACTGAAGGATTCTCAATAATAATAGGTACCTAATATTTGTATATGATTTTGCATTTATCAAGTAGTTGCCACAAGCCCTAAGTCACTTCATCATTATACCAACCTTGTGTCAAAGGCATTATCAGTCTTATAGATGAAATGGGACTCATCAGGGAAACGAAAAGCTTGTCCCAGTAGAGTTGAGACTTGTCTTGGGACTCTAATTCCAGTGCTCCTTTCAGTATTATGCCTCTTAATCAGAGAATTGAAGTGAATGAATCCAGGTAAAATCATGCATTTCCCCCCTTGTTAATATCAGGAGCCCATTTTTTACTGATTGAATTATTCAGCTTATGACCGAACAGATTCCCGGTTCCCTTTTAGCTTGAAAATAGCTAGAGCAATGAAGCTAAGGGATCACATGACTCCAGCTTACGAAGGCCAAGGACTAATTCTCCTGCCCAATTAATTTCTCCTCTTCATCTTGCACACCTCATTCCAGTCACACTGGTCTTCTTTCTGTTCCTCAAACCCACCAAGTTCACAGCACCTCAGGGTCTGAGCCTGGTTGTTCCTAAGTCTGGAATGCGTATCTTCCAACCTTCTCCTGGCTGCCTCCCTCTTACCATTCAGATCTCAGCTCAAATGTCATCTCCTCTGAGAAGCCTTCCCTGGCTACTTTGTCTAAAGTGGCCCAGAGGCACTCTTATTCCTGTTTTATAAAACATCACCCTGTTTTATTTCTCTGCACAACACTTCTCCCTGTCTGATTCTATTCTTCATTGTCTGTTTAATATCTGCACCCGACTAGAATATCTGCCACAAACCAGCAAGGTTCTGGGTGGTGGTGTGAACAGTTATATTCCCAGGACTTACAACACTGCCTGGCACACAGAATGTCTTTAATAGATATGTGTTAGATAAATGAATGGATCATATCCCACATCATATCAGTCCCCCAGTAATGTGTCCTCCCTCCCCAAGAACACAAGTTCCTTTGATAGGGTCAATGTTTTGCAAATTTCCTATATCAACGGGGGAGGGGGTTTTATTTATGAATTACTTGGCTGCTTTGAAATGTGTTTTAACTGCTCTGCAGAAGAGAGGGTGGTTCCTCTAATGATATCCTGAGTAAGAGACATCTTCGCACCAGTGAGAAACGGGAATGGGTTACAAAATGCTGAGTTTAGTTATACCAATCCTTTCGTGTTAATGAATCATTCCACATAAAGGAGGAAGCACAGAGGAGAGGGAGTCGTCAGGGCTTCAGTTAGGAGGAGGGAGTGAGCAGAGCTGACTCAAGCCTTCCCTTCAACACTGGTACCAGGCTACAGAGAACCTTGAGCACTGGCCCATGACAGCATCAAAGCATGGTGAGAATCCCGCGACTTCAATGGAGCAACAACCACAAAGAGCAGGAAGCTCAGTGAGCATGAGGTGTAACCAGAAATGTGGTGCCCAATGATTGCAACAACACCTAGCAGTGACTGAGTGCTCACCCTGAGCCACGTCCCTGGGAAGTGTGTTCTACACACTATCACACTTCATCCTCATCTCAAGCCAGGAGGCAGGCATCTATTATCATCTCCTTTTTGTAAATGAGGAAACTGGGCCTGGAACGTTTAAGTAACCTGCCCATTGCAGAGCCAGAATTAGAACCCAGAAGTCTGAGTCAAAGCCAAAGTTCTTATCCTATAAGGCTGTGTCCCATCAGGACAGGCTTCCTACCAAGCACTCAATAAAGCTTTTAGGAGCCTTGGTCAGACAAGATCCAGCCTGAGGCATCCTAGCTTCAAGTAACCCAAATTCTGGGTGGGTAAGGCAAGTCAGGAACGGAAAAGTCATGTGTGATTACAACGAAAGAACACATATTTATGGGCAGGACCAGTTACATAACCTGTGGGGCCCAGTACAAAAGGAAAGTGTGGGACCCCTTGTCCAAAATCATTGGGAATTTCAAGATGGCGACAGGAGAGCATGAAATCAAGCACAGGGCCCTTCCGAGCGTGGAGCTCTGGGTCACTGTGTGGGTCTCACGCCCATGGAGGCAGCCCTGGTTCTAAGTGTCTTATTTCTTTGAAACGTTACTCCCTGCATTTCAGTTTTATTCATCTCTTTATAACGTTCAATATATGAGTCATAAAGAACATATATATTTTAAATGGAAGAGACAGAGTCAAGGGGTGGAGAAAGCACGTGTACTTTTCTGAGTTTATTCTTCAAACTGTGGAAGGGTTGGGTATGAGCCATCAAGTGGCAGTCCCTGGAATTGCATGACGAGTGCCTGGGAGGCAAAAACTAATTTGGAAGGGACAGGATCTAACTGGATGCTAAGGCTCCGAGCTTTAAATTAAGGGGATGGCAGAGAGCCATCTAAACTGCTCCATTAATTATATGGGCAAGTATTTATACTTTGGGAAAGTTTTATCTGGATGGATTTGCTAGCGTTCTCCAAGTGATATCCTGAATGTAGGCTATTGTCCCTGTGGTTCTTTTGATTCATTCTACAAATACTTCCTGAATGCATGTTATGTGCCAGGTAATGTGATAGGCCTGGGGACACAATTCCTGCCTCTGTGGAACTTACAGGCTGGTCACAGGGGAAAGATGTTCAGCAAGTAATATTACAAACATGCAGGTAATCGCAAAGTATGGTAACCTTACAAGAGCCATCAAGTCTGCAGTACCATGAGAGAAAACAAGAAGAGGACCTTGTGTTTTCTGCTGAAAGAACAGGACAGGTCATATATGAACACCCCCCACCCCCAAAGCTCTCATGGGCGTCACAGAGTTAATTTAAAAAACTCTAGGTCTTTAACTTAGACTATTTAAAGTAATTTTTCTGTCCACGTTGGAAGAGATAGGAAAGTTCTTATGTCCAGTAGAGTTCCAGGTTCCATACTATGCAGACCTAATCCTACAGTGTAACTGTCCTCCCTAGAAAATATTACAGGGAAGTGAAGGAAGAAAGGAGAGAGAAGGTAGGGAGAGAGAGGGAGGAAAGAAGAGAGAGAAAGAAGGAGAAGAAGAGGAAGAAAAGGAATGAAAGACTGGAGGAAAAGAGAAATAGATCACTACCTTCTGACCAGAGGACGGCTTTAAGATATAACCATTTTCTGAACCAAAAGCCTGAAAACACTCTTCGAACCCCTCATAGCTTCTATCGCTCCAGGGTCTTAACATTATTTTAACAGAGCTTTGTGTGTGCAAATAATACTAAAACCAGAAATTGTGCCTCTTCCTTAGAAGCATCTATCTAATCTGACTGTATATATGTCAAGTCTATGTGTGCAATATGTATGTCAACAGTGCTTAAGTAATATCTTGTCTTCACTTGCTTCTGATTTCTTTGAATTCTCATATTAACCTCTCTCTCTCTTTTTTAACAGTGCTGGGATTTTCCCTCTTTGACACTTGACAGAAACGTAAGACATTTCAGTTCTTGCTATGAGGCAGTGAGCAAATTGAAAATATCGCCAGCACTTTAGTCTCATTAGTTTCCTTTAAACACCTACTTTGCTGGTATAAGCTAATGTGAACCTTTCTCACCCTGTTTAAATTCCAACATAAAATTTGTACACAACAATAAAACATGTGGCTCATTTGTCATGCTTCCATGAGCAACTATGTCACTCACACCAAGCACCACGCACTGAGTGTGCAGAGCGACTGCACTCCTATTTCACATCACTCAATCGAGCCTTCTGTGGAAAAGCTTTTAACAACCACATCTGGCCTTTAATAAATCACTGCACTTTGTCTTCCTGCCAAAACTCCTCCTTTATCTAACTTACATCTTCATGATGAGATAGGAAATCACGCATTATGGTGGTGACAAACAATTGTAATTATGTCATTAGTAGCCATTTAGTCTACAAAGGTGCTCAAAAAGGAAATATAATGCACAATAAGAAATATGGGATAATACATTGATCACAGCTCTAATCCGCTTTTACTTCATGAGTGTAAAAAGCTGGCATAATTCGCGGGCACAGCAGGCAGTAATGGCACACCACTTTATGAACTATGCAGCTATTTTATTCCCCTATCTACTTAAAAATAAAAAAGCATTTAATAGCTTGATTTAGACATAAAAGTTATTTGTGATGCCTCGGTGATTATAATATTTATTTTTCAACTTTTTGTAGAAGTGACTTTTCATGTTAGGAAAGAAACTTGAGTTATTTGGGCTTAGAAAACTTAACCACATATGTGCGCATGTGTATGCACATGTGTATACATTTTGGTACATATGTGTGAGTATATACATGTATGTGTGCACAGGACACATACACGTATTCCTACAGGAGTCAAACAACTTCACAACGTGATACATTCTCTAAAGACCCCAAGTAGTGAAGAAAAAAACTACAAAATAGAGAAAATGTGTCATTTATCTTGTTTCCTACCACCTCCCATCATGCAGTTTAGTAATGAGAAATTCCAGCAGGTTGCAAAGTAAGTAACTATGTGGGTGTTCCTGAAGTTCTAAAACCCTATGCACTTCTCCAAAGTCAATGAAAATCAAATGCCCGATTCTGCACAGACCTCAGCTCTAACATCCAAGCAGACTGAAGCACTAGTGACCACGGCGGGGAAGAAAGAGCTGGGGGGTAAAACCTTCGATAACCTATGAGCCTCCTGAGACGGAACAAGATGAAATGTCCTCTCTTACCACATCTCCACCTTTGAAATGCATATGCCTAAGACTTGTGAATAAAATGAATCAGAAAGCAACATGGTCAAACTTTAGCAAGAGCAAAATCATTTTATACACAACTTCAGTCAGCCACTTGGACCTTGGCACATCTTACAAACCTTCATTTTACTGTGAAATCTCTACATGAGATGCACCTTGAGTCAAATCATTTAAAAATTTCCCTGTTTGTTAATTCAACAAATTGCTAATAAATGACTACTATGTTCCATATCGATCTGTTAATCCAAAGATGGAGACACAGTGACAAAAAGTTAAAATTGGAAACATTGATGCCAAATCTAATTAATTGAATTTTAACAGTTATAACCATTATTTCCAGAGGTCGAAATTTTTTTTATATAAGCTTTCAGTTTTCACCTTGCACTTTGCAGTGTATCTTTTCCTAAGAGGGTCGGAGGCTGAATTCATGTTTTTTTTTTAAGTTTTTGGCAAGCAAGCGAAATATTTCGCTTATGTCTCCAATTTTGGGGTAAATCTTGTCGATATCATCAGCTGGTTGATTCAACCCGGGACTGGCACAAAATTTCAAAATTTCAATGAATAATCTAAAGAGCAGGTACTTAATTGGATTCAACGTTTATAAAGCACAAGTCTCTTCTGTTTTGTTAATTAACATATAATTATTGCTTCATGTTTACTTTCATCTGAACACAAAACCTCAGATTTTTAAAAGATGCTCGGAAAGTAACAGAAGCTGAATTTTTTTCCCCAGAATTTTTGTTAAGAAAAGAACAAACTCCCATATCCATGAGACACGTTGTGTAGGATGTACACACCCCCATTTTTCAATACAATGGGGGAGGAATTAGAAAGTGACCATTACAGACAAAAACAGAAAGTACAATTACAATAATAAACAGAGGTTTTAAGAGAACACCCAGGAGAGAGGTCTAAATTCAATGAAAACAGAAGGGCCTTCAGCCAAATTTACCTACATGTTATCAGCTCGATTTTCTCTTAATCGGTCTAAGGTCTAAGGATGTCTGTTAGTGCTGGAGTCCTCCCCACCCCCATTCAAAAAACTTTGACATTTAGAATTTTATTTTTTTCTAAGAAAAGCTTATCTGGAACTCACATGCTTCTCTAGTTACATATGAAAGAAACTGTACTCACATCAACATTATCTTTATTTATCAACTCCCCTGCACGTTGCCCCGTGGGTGCTTGCGGTTCAAAAGTTCAAAAAGGTTTTTGAAAATAAACCAAGATAGAAAACAGGCACCAATTCCTATTTGGAACGTACATTCTCAAGCCTTCTAGCATTCTCTAGATGATGGATCAAGAGGGATGATAAAAGATAGAGTGAGGCAGCTGCCAGGGGAGGGGATCAGTTGGTGTGGAGAGCATTTCTCCTACTGACTGAAAAATTCATTTCGTCCCCATAAGCTGTCAAGCCCAAGCCCGGGACAGATCTACACATCACACCTCAGGATGAGAAGGAGCAGCGAGAGCCCCATTCACTCAGAAATTCTTCCTCCCTTTCATTCTTATATTTTTCTTTTCTTTTCTTTTTGTGTGCTGCTGCTTCAAACATTCCTCTCTGGGGTTCCGTTAACCTCTTGAAAGTGATGGCTGAGAAAGCTCGGAAACAGGCCTGTGTGCAGGACACCCTTTGCTGGGCATCTCTAAATATCGCCGCTCTCTTGCTGGATTAACTGGTTGACAGCTTCCTTCTCTAAACCATGTTACTACCTGTAACAGAAGAGGCGGATCTTGCTATTCAGTCAACGTAGTGGGGTCTCTCTCTTCAAACGGATGATGTGAATGGACACAACGCAATTTGAATCGTCTGTCATAAGACACTAGGCACCTAAGCAGACCATTACCTCCTCTTGAGAGCACCAATACAGTCCAGCTGAAACACGCAGTTCTTCTGCAGACAGAGCTATCCTCCTCCACTTCCTCACCAGACTAGAGACTCCTCGAGGGAAGGACTGACATTAACATCTTCCTCAACTCCGTGTGGTGGCAAGCTCTGAACTGGGGAGCAGTACAGCTTAGTAAGTACAATTAATTGTCCTAGAAATTCTACTTCTGGGTATTTACTCTAAAGAAACTCTTATGCATGCCAAAGATGTTTACCGCAGTAAAGATAAGATTATAACTGTCCATCAATATTGGAATGAATATGCACAATTCATTGTTAAATGACAATACTCTGTAGACTTTTAGCAGGGTAAGCTAAATCTATACATATGAACACTGTATCTTTCTCAAAATCAAGGTTAAATAAAAAAGCATGAAGTAGTTAGGATACAACATAGTTTGATGCTAAACTTATAAACTAAAGAAGCACTCTCAAAAAAGGCTACCTGTATAAGTAAACGTATAAAAAATGGAATGGAATGAGGTACCCCAAACTCCTGATGGAATTTGCTTCTGAGGAATGGGAAGACGACAGGTTAAAGGGGATCTTGGCTATAGCTGAGATATGTTATTCCTTCTAAATACATCTGTAAGCAAATAGGACAAAATGTCAACAACTGTCATTCAAGGTGGATGGGATACAGGTGACTGCTAATCTTTGCACTTTCCTCTAACTTTTACATGTCTTGGGATCTTCTTCGAGCCACCCTGTCAATTTAATTCTGAAGATGGTGTGAAAATCACTTAGTCGGTTATGTTGTCTTTTTATATACACTTGGTCAAGCATACTCTTCATTAGACAAGAGATTTTATAAGCAGAGTCAGATTCATTTCTCGAAAGAGGAAGTTTAGTTTCGGGGTGGGGTGTAGAAATGTCATCACCCAAATTATCTGGAAATTGGGAATACTAAAGCTGGACTCTTCAAAATCACAAAATCCAAGCATGTCCACACGTGGCCTATGCACGTCTCCCAGCCTGATGAAATGACCACAAGCTGTTCTTCTCAGTTCCAGCCGGGACAAGGACTACTAACCCCTGACAGAACAAAAGCCTTGCCTGGACCTCCAATCTGGAGACAGAGTTTTCAAAAAAAATACGTGGCTCACCACCAAAAGCCTTCAGGTGGATGGCTGCGAAAGGGCGAAGAAAGTAAGGTGGACACAAAAATGAGGGCACATTTCAAGATTTGGACTGGGATTAGACAAGGACTGCTGATGTCATACACATACGCCACACCTTTATGAGAGTTTCCTTTCTAAAGGACCGAAGGAATGACAGAATTCCCAAGATGACAAAACTGCCCAACCAAAGGCATGCTATGCGAAGAAAAAGCAATTTAAGATGATCAAATTCAATTTTATTCTTTGATTTCAATATTATCGACACCGATGACGACAAAAGATGTTACATTTTCTAAAACAGATGAGATTTAGGGCAACAGCCTGCAGATAATTAATGACCTTAAAGGAAGGGACAGATGAGATGCCCCAATGTGTCGAGTGATTTCTTCTGGAAACAGGACTTAAGTTGTTACTTTTGATATTGTTAACTTACCTCCCCCAAAGCACAGGGTTTCTTAGTGACACTTGACCAGGTTTCTAAAAATGTTGTACAAAGGCCATTAAGTACAGAAAGGAAACATAATTGTTGACTTTAAATACGCAGGCAAAAGTCACAGTAAATAACAATAATTTGCTTGGAATATTGTTCCATACAGCATTTCACAGAAATCCAGCATACAATTTGCAAGAAAGTGCAGGCAAATTAATTGTATACTTTCACCTTTTCTTCTCAACTCTTGTAGGAAAAGAATAACATTTTACCCCACACAGAGAAGCCCCATAGGCCGCATACGGTTTTGAAAAGAACCTAATCAATAGTATCAACTGAACCTGAGATTAGATTAAACGGCAGACAGAGGCAAACAGCCTATAACTGTTAAGAATCATCATTCCCATGGCTTTCAACCTCCTTTTCCTTGTCGGCAGGCAACAGGGCAATATGGTTGATCGTGCAGAGACGGAATTCAGTACAAAATGCCACCCCCGGCCTGAGGACTGACACTGGTAACGGTGTGTGAAATGCCTCCAAAGTCACCTGACGAGCAGTGCAGCCGCCAGCTTCCACATTCCTACACATCTGCCTTGCACATCTTACATGGAGGTCTCTCCAGGGGCAAGCAGGCCTGGCCCCAACTCAGTAAGACCCAAGTTCAAGTTCAGGCTCCTGGGTTTACTCCCTCTGTGACTGTGGACGAGTTGTTTAACTTTTCTGATCCTCCCTACCCTCCGTGGAATGGGTATAACATAGGAGCGACCCCAGAAGGCAGTCATGAATATGAGGTATGTAAATCGGCCAGGCTCTGTGCCTACTATTATCTTGTCAGGGCATCTAGCTCTGCGCATCTGCATCATCATCATAAGAACACGCAGAGCATAGCTACCATTTACTGAGCAATTACCATGTGAGAGACACATGCCCTTTCACATCTCAGGATCACACACCCCTGGGTGGAAGTTCACGGTATCCCCATGCTCCAGATGAAGAAACTGAAGCTGAGAGAATAACCTGCTCACACACCCAGCTGGCCCGAGGCAAATGTCAGACGGGAAGTCAGGTTTGTCTGATGCCAAAGCTTATGCCCTAAACCAGTGTTCCCCCTGCCTGGTCGCACATCTGAGTCACTTGGAGATCTTGCAAAATTTCGAAGTCCAGGCCACCCTCCAGACCAATTAAATTGGAATTTTTGGAGTTCAGGACCCAGGCATCAGCATTTTTAGAGCTCTCCAGGTCATTCTAGTGTGCAGCCATGTTTGAGAACAACTGTTCTAGGCACAGTACACCACTACGCATGTGGTCCTTATGCGTGAGTTCCCTCCTGCTGCTGTAATAAATCACCACAAACTGAGTGGCTTAAAACACACACATTTATTGTCTTACAGTTCTGGAAGTCAGAAGTCCAAAATGGGTCTCACTGGACTAAAATCAAGGTGTTGGCAGGGCTGTGTTCCCTCCGGAGGCCCTAGGAGAGAATCTGATTCCTTGCCTGCATTTTCCAGCTTCTAGAGGCTGCCCACATCCCTTGGCACGTGACCTCTTCCTCCATTTTCAAAGCCAGCAACACTGGGCAGAGTCCTGGCCTTGCTGTCATGTCTCTGGTTCTCTTTCTTTAGTCTCTCTGGTCTACTTTTAAGGACCCTGTGATTACATTGGGTCCACTGGGATAATCCAAGATAATCTCCTCACATTCAAGATCAGGTGATTAGCAACCTTAACTCCCTCTGCAAACTTAATTCCCTTTGCCATGTAACATACTAGATTCCCAGGTTCTAGGGATCAGGGTATAGACATCTTTCGGGGAATCATTCTGCCTTGCACACGTGACGATCCTGCCTCCAGGCCAGGATCACGGACGAAGCGACACATTCTGAAGGCAACCTGAATGTGCCTCTCAGGATATGAGCCTCCTACTTGCTTACTAGTCTTATGGGGAGTCTTACATCTGACTCTGCATCTTAGGTACCAAGTACAGTGGTCGGAGCATACAAGATGCTCCACAGATGTTTGCGGAAGGTAGGAAAGGATCTTGCATTTCTCCCGCCACAACATTTTATATCAGCTATGCTATAACATTCCATAAGGAAAGAGATAACTGGTGTTGTTTCTAATTGGACGCTCACAGGAGAAATTTCTGCTTGATTGTAAACGCAGCAACTCCACTCTGCCCTTGCATTAGAAACTCCATGCCACCCATTCCCCAGCACACAGAAGCCTGCATCTCATTTTACAAGAGCTTGGAAATAATATGCCCTCTCGCTTGAATTTTCTTTGCCAGTGGCCACCACAAAAACAAATTGCTTTCGGTAGGGTATCTTTCACTGGGTTTGTGTATTGGGTTGTTTTGGGGGGGGGAGGAATAAGGGACACTTATTTAAAAAAAAAATCATGCTTCTAATGCTTAAAAAGACTAAAATAGTTTCATCCTTTCATAACCTGTCATCACGCATGTTTCTCTAAAATTAAACACATATGGCTCAAGCCAGAGTTACATTATGCACCATATTATGTAATTATCTTTTCAATTTATTACTCCTCAAAATAGAAAAAGATTAGCCCATGTTTCTTAAGTTGAAGTAAACATATGGCCTGAAGATTGTAAATGACATCCTATCTTTAAAAGAAGTTCCAAGACTAAACAACACACAATACTCCGTCCGCAAAGGCCATATGTGATAGCAGGGTTGTAAGATACAGAAGAACTGTGTGTGTGTGTGTGTGTGTGTGTGTACATCTTTTTGCTTTCTGGCCATGTCTCTGATGCCGTGAAATATTCCTGCTGGCAGATCATAAACAGCACAAAAATAGGAACCAAGAAAATCTCCATTTCAGCATTTCCTATTAGCCTCAGTGCACTTGGGTACTGTTTAATCCGTAAGGAACAGGTCCCCAGTCATCTGGGTGTTCATACTAGAATTATCTGTCTCTACAATTCAGGAGCTTTGTGCCCGCTTCCCCAGCAGCCTGTATACATCCCATTCTTCATGTTACCTGGTGATTTAAGACCTCCTTTGAGACCCTCTGCTTGATCACTGTCCTTTTCTTCCTCGTCAGGAAAGGGAGCGCTCAGGCAGGGATCCTCATTGCTGCCAACGCCTCCCTTCCCGACAACTACATTAACCGTTATTCCGGAGGCTCCCAGCAGTGTGCGGCGGAGTTAAGGGTCTGACAACGTCCCTATTATCAAAACCTTTCTTCAGGGGGGGTTGCAACTTGAAGACTTTCAATTTGCAACAGGCAGAAATTTTTGCATAGGGCTGCCAAGCATAAAGGAAGTATTTCGGAGACAATTCATACTCAAATCAGTTTAATTGTTTATTCCACGTTGAGGGATATCAGAAATGAAATGCTGTGAGTGAGTTTCTGATGCCTTTATTCTCTAACTAGAAAGGATGGTTTAAAATTTTTTTTTAATAATCCGGCAAGTTGAAAACCAGCTAATCAGGCTTTCCCAGAGCCGTTACCATGTGTGTATTCACAAGGGGTTTAAATATACATTTTGCTCTGAATGTCCAGCAGGAAATTGGGGATTTCAGAAGACTTTTCCTCAAGAAAATATAATTTCCAGTGGGTTGATATCAACAATTTGCAATGGTGTTGCACGGGAAATTTTAAGAAGAGAGCATCTGATACCATTTTATTGACTAACGTGGAACCTTTTAGATGAGAGATTAAAACAGTTCAAGGATGCTTCACTCTGCCAGGATGCACAGTTACTCATTTTCAGATCACACAGGCAATCCATTTTATTTGCTCTAAATGGGTGACCAGAGGCAGGGGGACCAGATTCTCATCCTGTCATAACCACCGCACAGCAGAACATGGAGAACTTGGTTTCCAATCCCTAGGATAAGACTACAGTCCACTAAAAATAAATCACTCAGTTGGCTAGGAAAGGATGTATCTTAGAGGCAGAATCACTGAACAAATACAGATCGACATTGACATTCTCCAGAGAAACGTACGATAGTCCAGTCAGCAAGGAAGATGTAAATGCAGATTAACATGAATGATAGGCTTTTTTTGTAAATGAGCGGGCTGTCACCACAGGGCCTTTGCACTTGCTGTTCTCCTTCCAGACTGCTCTTCCCCCAGCTATCCTCATGGCCCCCTCAGGTCTCACTGTCCTTTTCTTCCTTGACGTTCCTAGGTAAAAACAGCACACCCCTCACTCATGTTCTCCATTTCTTTACCCTGATTATATTCTCTATGCCACTTACCAGCAGGAGACACATTATATATTTATTTGATTTCCGTCTTGCCTACTAGGATGTAAGCACCATGAGATCACAGAGTGGTTCTGTCCACTGCTGTGTGCTCCATATGTGAACAAGTACCTTGAATGTAACTGGCACTGAAATATTTACTGAATAAACAAATGAACAAGTGAATGAAGGAAGGAAGGAAAAAGTGTGCCAATACAACAGCCTGTATGTCCTCTTCAGCAGGCACTATGCTGAAGCACGTGAATCTGTCTACAGCAGTATAATCACACTAAAGCTCACCTATCATTTGAATGAAGAGGGGATCTAAGTCTGAGTTACTTCCCTTAAAAGAAAGGAATCTCAGGCTATCCTGAAGTGAATATGGAGAAAAGTTAAACCAAAAACCTTGAAGTGAAAGCAATATAGCCCAGTAATTAGGTGCTTTAACTCTGGGGTCCGACTGCCCGGATTCAGGTCTCAGGTCTTCCACCTAAAACTTATGCGGCCCCAGCAAGTAATCTCACCTCTCCAAGCCTCAGCTCCGTGACTGTGAAATATGGCCAATAACAGGCCTTATCACTTAGAGTCTTAGAGAGGATACGATAAGGGACTTAAAATAAGCACAGTGTCTGGCACATAATAATGCTCACTAATTGTACCTGTAAGTTATTTTCCATTTCAAAAGAGCAAATAATTAGGAGACTAGAATGGAGATTTTCGAGATACTGTTAATCTTTTGATATTTTTTACCTACTTAATCGTCCACAAGTTTTTCTAAAAAGGTGAAAAGTTTGTTTCCATATCTGAGATATTGATAGCATTTATAAATTTCAGGTGGATTATTTGTGTTTCAAAATTCCAAGAAATTATGGTGTACTTCCAGTTGTAGCTCATATGTCCTGATGTTACTTTCTTCAAAAAAGGCCCTGCTTTTTTCATTCCAAAAGATGAATCCTCGTGGTTGTGTACCCAAAGACGCGTTCGTGTCTTGTAAAAATTGCCCCCACACATCTGATCAATGCTTCATGTACACCCCCCAAAGGAATTATGAAACAAACGTCAAACACTGCTGTAATACATTTTTACATGTCCCCAAATGTAGACTTTTGTGCTTCTGATGTCTTTGAAGTACGTATCATGGAAAAATCAGGACTTCAACTGGAATATGCGCTGTTCCCTGACACCGTAACTTTTCAGAGTTGAAATACACATATTTTTGTTCTTTGCATAAAAAAAGTAATAAATGTCTTTTTCCCAGAACACACATTTTCGATATGGCTTTTCTGAAGAAGGACTGGTATTTGTCTATTTTCTCACCTACTGCTGATGTTGAAAGTCTACTGGAGGTATGCTGATCCTTATCACGTGTGGCTTCACAGGCGTAGCAAACAGGACAAACAGACTTTTACTCCAAGAGATGCAGGGTTATTAGGGCTTGATTTAGGGGCTCCATTTTTCAGTGTGTGCAAGATGTAGTAGAAATAATACACTGTCTGAAGGGTACCACATGATGTAAAATAGCTTCTAAATTCACATATATTAAATTGGTGGTTACATTATTCTTATTATTTCTTTTGGTGAGGAAGATTGTCCCCGAGCTAACATCCATGCCCATCTTCCTCTATTTTGTAAGTGGGATGCCAGCATAGCATGGCTTGATGAGCAGTGCATAGGTCCGTGCCTGGGATCTGAACCCACGAACCCCAGGCTGCCAAAGCGGAGAGCGTAAACCCAACCACTATGCCATGGGGCTGGCCCCACTGGTTACATTTTGACACAACACAATATGTAGAATTTCTATAAATTTGGAACCCCTTGTTCCATTTATTTATATTTTATGTGTCTGTTCCAGTTCCCCCTCTAGAGCAGACAAACCTGTCCTGGCATTACAGTAGAGGCTGAATGGCCTTTTTACCATATTTTCTGACCACCTGATGCTGGCAGGTGGCAGGCAAAGCCTCTTACAGAGAACGACTGACAAAAAGCAGCATCAATTAAGGTCCCCCTCCAGTGTGGCAGAGCAAACAAGAACCAGCTTTTGAGTGAAGGAAACCTCAGTTCCAACACTGCCTCTGCCACCTGTACCTGTGATCCTGGGAAAGTCACTTAATCTCTGTGACTGATAATGTAAAGACCCAAATTCTCAAAAACGATAATGAAGGTTCTCATTACTATAGAAAGTGGAAGTGCTTCTAAACAGAGCAGTCACTCTTGCCCTGATGGCACCTGTCTCCTCCAACAGTCTCTGAAATGACCTGTGTGTCTTCTAAGCAGATGTCTTTTCCCTGCTTGGCAATCTATGCACAATCCTTGGGAGCCCCACCAGGAGGAGCAGGCAGCACAGTCTACAGAACCTGGAGCTCTCTCGAGACTAGGTCTTTGCACCTGGGCACCCTTGGACAAGTCATTTAATGTCTCAAAGGCCCTGCCTGCAACTCCACCGGGTTCAAAATAACTATCTCCCAAACTACCTTCTGCAAAAAGATCATGAGATTTACAGAGTGCAGTGAAGGACGGGTTTATAGGGCAGAAGCGCCTGTCCTACGTCACATTCTGATCAGAGAGGCCCCGGTGCTTCTTCCGCCATGTTCTCAATGCTGGTAAGGAGGTAAAAACAACATGGCACTCCAGCCAAAGTGGGCACGACCAAGGATTGGACTGTAACGCAGAAGGCAAGCACAGGTGGGACACAAGAAAGCCCAGCTAGCCCTGGAAGTGAATGCTAACCAAGAGAGAAGCGTCATTCCAAATACTTCAAAATGATGCAACCAAACCTTCTCTTAGGGTAAAGAATAGAAAGAAAGGATACAGGAAGAAAAGATGGGTCCTTCACCCAGGGGTTGTGATCCCAAGCAAGATTGGGCTCATTCCTTCCCGTCCTGTGACCTCTACTGTGCAATGGCCCCACCACTCCTCCACCTTCAGCCCGGCCACTGGGCACCACTACAAGCGACTCACAGCGCACATAAATTAAAAAAAAAAAGACAACGGAGAATAAACACATTTTGGGTTAAATATGTTTGTCTAATTTAAAATATTGTCCTGCTTAATATAGGCAAACCGGCTGGAGAATTAATGTGCCACCTGTCCATACACTTAGTAAGACTAAAAACTGAAAGTAGGAATTTCAATAGGTGCTTTGTCTCCTGATGTACAGGAATGGGCGTCCAAATTTATACACAGCGCTCCATTCCTTTGAAAACACGGGGAGCTGGCGAGAGGTAGGGGAAGAGTCAACTAGCTAGTCAGCTAATTAAAACCACACACACACACACACACACACACACACACACACACACACACACACAGAAAATATCCAACCAATAAGGAACTGGCTAAATAAATGACAATACATCCAAATGACACAATGCTGTGCCGCCATTCAAAAGTAGGACACACATCGACAATAATGACGTGGTAAGATGTCCACTCTATATACTGTACTTCCGCTACTTGTTTAATCTGTCCTCTCTTCCCTCACTGGATTTCCTCCCAATATTTTTTTATGAAAATGTTAACCATCCAGAAAAGTTGAAAAGACTATACATTTAATGCCCATATACTCACCTCCCAGATGCTACATATTAACATTTTGCTCCACTTGGTTTACCATATATCTCCCCCCATCTATTTTTTGACGCATATCAGAGTAAGTTCCACAATACATTCTAAATGGAAAAGACAAGTTACCAAACCACATGTACAGTATGAGCTCATTTTTCAAAACATATATGGGTGTGTGCGCTCACACGGCGAGAAAAAACAATGGAAGGAAATACCACAAACTGGTCCTAGTCACAATTTTTATATCTTTTTTCCCTCACTATCTTTATGCATTTTTTCTTTTCTTTCTCACTTTTTGAGCAATAAGCATTTATTCCCTGTGAAATAAAGAGATACATAAGGTAAGGCGACAAGGATGAGAAGAGGAGTATAAGGCAGGCAGGGAGGAAGGACGCAGGGCAGAAAGGAAACGCTGGGAGCCATCAGTATGGCCCTCCCCGGGCAGTGGTCGCTCTGTGAGAAGCTGCATGCTCACCCCACCCATGGGAGTGTCGGCCACCACGAAGGGCAGAGAAAGTCAGCAGAGAAGGAACCCAATTGTCGGTCCTGCTGGCCATGCAGAGTCTTGAATACCAGATTGACTATTTTTCAGATGGAGTTCTAAAACAATTCCCAATCAGCTCCCTGAGACCAGTGGGAAGTGATGGGGATTTCCTGATCCCAGGCTCATATGTGTGCCAGCTGTCATAAACAATCCACCGCATCAGGTTTCCAGCACACAAGTTCAACAGGCCACCGTCCTCGGCCTCCACACGCAACCCGGGGCCCTCCTCATCAGAAAGCACTCGGTCAGCATCCACCTGGGGCCTGGCCACCGGCTTTGGAAGGCCAGGAACATCCCAGACGTGGAAGGGCTGCCCAGCCCCCAGCACCCTCTACATCCCACACATCACTCTGTGTAGCCTCCAGTCTTTCACCTTTTCACCAACACATTTGTCCGCCAATTTAAGGACTTACTGGATAAGATTTAGATCTCATTTCCAATTATTGAAAGGGGAACAAATGAGGGGGAATTTCCCTCTGCCTCAAGGACTATTCTGACAGCAGCTCTTGGAGCCTTCTAGACACACTCCAGCCCTCTGATGGGGGGCGAGAGGGGAGGGCGCCAAAAGACCGAGCACAACAAGAGGAGAACCTAGAGGCCTGGGTCTCAAAGGTACCTCTTTGTAGCTTTGCCTGTAAAGACTGGATGTGTCTATAACAATGCCATGGGTAAGGAATAATAAGACAACCAGAGAGCACAAAAAATAAAAATAATTTAGGTCAGCCACTTGAAGTTTTAAATAGCACTCACTGATGGATCAGCAGAATCTAATAGTGTCGTGGTTTAGTTTTCAAATCCTGTATCTGCCTTCACATTAATAATCCATCACCATGTTCTCATTCAGAATGCTACATTCTCCTGATACTTTCTTCTTCTTCTTGTCATTGTTCACCAAAAAAAAAAAAATTAAAAGGCAATCCCAAAGTATGCTATTATCACATCCTATGAGAAACTCAGGTACTTGGAAATAACATTAAGTTCTCACTGATATCTTAAGAGTCATCTGTAGCAGAACCTTCTCTCCCTACTCCTAACACACACACACACACACACACTCCAAAGACTAGCATTCCTGGCCACGGAAGTATATCTGAATTCAATGAAGTACGCCACCCCTTGGAAATTCATAAGGCATATGTGTATATCAGAGGCTCTGAGAAAGAAACCAAGCATGGCCCAAACTGGTTGTCAAGAGAATTTTTTTTTTTTAAAGGGGGTAAATAAGACTCTCAGTAATTTAAAAAAAAAAAAAACAGTTAATATCCTTAAGGATGAGAATTTTTCAATCTAAAAATTATGGCTGTGATTTTCACTCCTATTGATAAAAAATGTTTCAAGCCTCCATGAACCTATGTAAGCTTTATAAGATGGAGACACAGAAACATGTTTTTGAACCTGGGTCTTCGATGTGAGAGCCAATATTTATACAAATAGGATCTAGAATATCAGAGCCAGAAGGGAACTTAGATATCCTACAATCCAACGCTCTCACTTCACAGATAAGGACATTGAGGCTGAGAGTGTTAAGTGGCTTATGCACGGTTATGGGGACATAAATGGTCCCATAACACGAAGTGAAGAGAGAGACAGAGGCAGACAGACACATTATTAGGAAGTGTACACGTAAGCAGAATAAAACTCAAAAATTAGTTCTTCTCTTTTTCTCCAATACAGGCTTCAGTATCTAATGTTTAGGTCTTTGACTATAAAACAATCACGACTACAAACTGCCTTTAACCCTACAAAACACATAATCACCCCCTCAGCCTAAAACATAAAGGCGACTTCGGAAAACTGATAAAGTAAACTACTTAAAGAATAACCACTTGGTTTATAAGTAAACTATTTGGTTTGGTTTTAAAATAGGACTTCAAAAGGGCTCAAAATAATAGAAAGTTGAGACTTCAGCATCTTTCAAAACGGGAACAATAGAACCACTACTATAGTCATTTACAGCAGAAATATTTACAAAGTATCTACTTTGTGCCAAGCATTACGCTTAGAGACCAGAATACAACAGTACCCAGAAAGTTATATTCTTGCCTGCTGAAGCTGGTGAGAAGACTGGAATTAGTCAATACAGAAACAAAAATGCATATAAACTATATTGTGATGAAGGCTACAAAAAGTAAGTTACATGGGGCCAGGAGAAAGTTTAAGAGGGGCATTGGCATAGTCAGAGAGATCCAGGAAGGCTTCCCTGAGGAGGCAACGATTGAGCTGAGAGCTGAAGGACAGGTAGGAGGTAACCAGGCAAAGAGGAGAGGGAGGCATATTCCAGGCAGCAGGAACAGCATATGCAAAGGCCCTGTGGCACCAAGGAGCAGAGTAAGACATAACCCGGGTGACTGCAGCAGGAAAAAAAAGGAGGGGCGAGGAGGCAGTACAGAATGAGAAGAGGCAGAATTCACACTATAAAGGCTGTATAGATCCTGTGACAGAATTTTGTCTTTACCATAAGGGTAGTGGGAAGCCAGTGAAGGGACCTCAGTCTAGTGAACAAGTGAGTGGGACACAATCATATCTGCATTTTGAAAAGATCATTCAGGCTGCTGAGTGGAGGGCAGAATGGGGTGGGACCAGTCTATGACAAAAAATGTCCAACCTTATTCACTGGACTCCCAGTATATGCAAAAATTAGAAAAGGTCCTTACAAAATGCTCAAAGTAATTCTTCAAATGCATGTACAATAACAGGTGGAGCTGGAGTTGGGAGGATGAGGGCTCGAAAGGCAAATGGTACAGAGCCAGGGCATCCTCAGGACTGGTCCAGTGGTCCATAAGATGCAAATATCTGTAAACATTCTGAGCCCCAACCCTGCCAACTATGGAATTTACAGATGGTTTATTCCAGCATCTGTTTCACATTGGCTACAGTCCATCGTTATTGATTTTAGGCTTCCAATTTCTGTATCCAAGCTTGTGGACTAAGACATGTAAGACCCGGCACCAAAACCAAAACCAGAAACCACTCCAAACTGGCCTCCTTAAAATGAGCACCGTGCTTCTGGACTGTCTTCCCTAGCAGATGCTAAAGATGGCAGAGGGAAATAACGGACCATTCACACAAGATTTTAGTATCAGTACTTACCTTTCTAAAAACCATGGAACCTCTCATGATTTTTTTTTTCACGTCTGAGACAATCTCAAAGTATTATGTTTCCAGTTTTCCGGAGACAAAAAATTGAGTTTTACGTGGAGCTAAATTCCTTTTCATCCAAGGGACAGGAAACGGTTAATCATTTCATTTTTCTCTGCAGATCTACAAATGGGGACAGGCATCTCAGCTGGCCTGGACTAGTGCAAGTTTGGACAGAGCTGAGGTTGTTGGGTTTAATTTGGCCAAATAGAGGAACTCTCAACTCAACGAGCATTTGGTCCGCGTAGTCGATTCACTTCATATTGCAGATCGAGGACACCAGCAGTACTGTTTAGAAAAACTGGCAATGCTGTTTAGACAAACACCCCTGAGAAGACAGACTGGATAGGAAATGTGGTCTGTTGCACTGTTATCCTAGTTTTTTTTCCCCCCTTCTTCCTTCCCTCATGAGTGTTTTTCATGTAATTTTTACTCACGAAGTTGCCAGTGTTAATTTCTACAGGCCAAATTTGGCTCACTTATTCCTTGCCAATTCCACAGTCAAATTCTGTGTGCTTGTGGGGGGAGTGTGTGTGTGTGTGTGTGTGTTTGAGCACGCTCGCGCACGCACGCGCATGTGTGCGTGTCTCCACTGAATTGCACCTAAAGCCAAAGGGATTTCTATGACCAGAGACTCGAGAAGAATGGAGGCAGCGTCACACTTGGGTATTTCTAATGACAAAATCTGTCTCTATTAGCAAAAATAATCAAACTCTCCAAACTGGCACAAGGCTCAGCTCAGCAAGATGCATAGATCCCCACAGAACCTTTGCAAGGATGTGACAGAGCATCCACAGAAAGGCAATTTGCATACTCTCCTGCACAGAAAAACGAAACCCAGCAAAGCAAAGGCTAAGCAGCAGTCTTCTTGGATTTTCCCTCATGGGCTCTATAACTTAAATGCACCATTTATTTTAGGGAGCTGGGTTCAAATGGCAGGGACAGAAAACAACAGTTTGTTTCTTCCTTTTGTCTTCCATCATATACTAATTTGATGCTGGTCCTTTTTTATTATTATTTTGAAGTGATAAAAGAGTTGGATTTTCTCCTCCACTCAAAAGAGCTAACAGAGGAAGAAATTATTAAGTGTCACAACCACAGTATTTTCTTCTGCCCACTTCAGACCCAAAAAATCCAAAGATAGGATATAAAGTCTAAACCAAAAGATTAATTTGGGGCAACCAGAATCTTAATATTTTATTCCAGTTATTCACTCGAGGCCAATATCACTGCGAAGAATTAAGAAAGCATCTACTAAATCAGTTATATACTTTTAAAAAGGTTAATGCAAGAATTTAAGAATCAGAAGTTAATGACACATAAGGGGAAAAGGGAATGAAGGGAAAAACATTCCAAATTACAGCTTCTACCCTTGCAGCAGAAGTGTGAAGAGAAAAAATTAAAAGTAGATATTTACAGACATGGTAAGTCCTGGCTGGGTAAGACTGGGCAGATCTTGCTCAAGGCTGTACCTCACCCCTGCTGTTGAAAGGCAGGAGAGAGACTGGATCTCCACGAACATTCTGAGTCTCAACCAGCAACGTACCAAGGGCAATGACCTTTAGAGACCGGTCTCTCAATTTGCCACATCATTTGCAAACCGGTTTGGAGGTTTCTGGTCTAACTCAAGTGTTTCGCAAAGGACGGTGCAAGTACCCTGAGCGGTATGTGGGATGTTTTTAGATGGCAAATGGAGATGTACACACACACACACACACACACACACACACACAGACACACACACACATTTAATAGCGAGGCATTTATCTTTACAGTTTTCTTTCCCTTATGGTCTACCATCATACTGGTTTTCCATTTATGGACAAATTCTAAAGTTTCCTTTTATGAAAAATATTAACTGAATATAAATAAATGACTGAATAAAAACCTAAAAAGCAATTTAAAGAAAAAAATTAATTATAGTCCAGATACATAAAGATATGGCAAAAAGGAGCGTGTGGAGTTTGACAAGCAATTTATGTGGCCACACAGAGGTGACATGGAAGGTGACGAATCATACTAGAGCAAACAGCAGGGAAGCAGAGGTGTGATTTCTAACACCCCCAGGCTGCTACGGCAGGCACTTCACCGCTCTAAGCCTCAGTGTCCTCATCTGTGCAGAGATTTAAATATGTGCATCCCAAATGTTTCTGTCATGACACTCCCTAAGACGTTAAAAAAAATACACATATAAGACATATACATATACGTCTTTAAGATATATGTCTGTATATGTCTCTGAAGATCACATATACAAACATATACACATAAACAGAGATATACACACACTTACATACATAGACACATAGACAGTACATATATACACATATACATGTATATAAAACCAGACCTTACCCAAGGTAGTGGTTGATCAGGAAAGTAGACAGTGACCAACAGCAGTTATGAATCAAGTAGCCTTCCCTGCCTGATGCTATGCATCTGAGTTTCTACCTCCCGTCCCAACCAGTGTCTGATGAGCCCCAGGCCCACCGAATGAAATCAAAGGACTATGAGGGTCTTTACATTCCCGTCTAGCTCTACAACGTCAATAGTCCATGAAGCCTCACCCTAGGATGGCCCTTGAGATGAGACTAGAAACGCCCATATCACAAAGGATGCTACTAATCTGCAAAGGACAGACACACCAAAGGAAGACTCATCATCATCACTCCCAAAGTCAGGTGTTTCCTAAAGAAGAGCTCCAAGCAACATATTGGGGGGAAACCACATAAGAATAAGCAAAAGGAAGAATAAGCAGGAGAAAGTGAATGAATATAATTTTCCTCAATTTTGACATCAGGATGAAAAAAATTAAACTAATTAGAGATGAATCTAGCTAGGCGATGCCATCCTCTACCCTCAGGTAAATTTATGCCCTGTTCATAATTTTAGAAAAAAGAATAAAGCTACACATGGTTTCAATATTTTCTCTGTGCTAGGGCAATCTAGTTATCTTTTTATTCAATAAGGCAACCAAAATTGCATGTGTTTCCTAAATAATCTTGAATTTATACAATTTGACGTGGTTTTTTTTCAAAGAAGCATAAATTGTCTGAGGGCCATCTCCCCAATGCATGACAATAAATTGCAGTCCATCCTATTTTAGGATAACCGCAATATGCAAATGTCGGCCACCAGCCCGACTCAGGACAGAGACACCTGCATAATGAATGGTTCACCCTAGAAATAGAAAGGCCGCTGGGTCTCAGGACCTCCTGCTCAAAGAAAGGGTGGCTTGATTCTTCTTTCATCTAAGTGGTATGATGTCACCAAGCCACTGCCCAAAGCCCTGTCTCGGAACGGCAAGCTTACTCTTAAAACCATCTCCACCTATCATAACTCTCTTAAACAAAACCAGACCAGTGTTAACCCGCCTATGATTAGCATCCCAGCTGCCTCCACACTGCTGATGGAGCACCTCCATCCGAGCAACTCAGCAGCACAAGTCATAATCTGATCCCCTCTTGACGTGGCCTCCGTTTCCTATTTCATCATTTCATGAGACGCTTCCTTTTGAAATTTTCAAACAACCCAGCCCAAGTTCTTAAGGCAGTCTGCAGTCACCGAGTGATCTGGGTACTGAGCATCTTCTCCTTTCAGACATCTTAATGGTGTGATATGGAACAGGAAACATTAACTCACCCGCTAGTTTCAGTCACACTTCACAGCTTTCTAACACAAGTCAAGGACAACACATAAAGGAAGTCGGAAATCAAGGGGAGTGATCATGTAGACGCTTCGGAAGAAAGGAGCATGTAATAGCATCAGCGTAAACATGAACTTGTCAACCTAGAATCCCTTCACACACTTTTGACTCCCATCAGAAAAAAATACATATAATTTAAAATGTTCTAGTGCTTCTCAGATCTTAATGTAGATACGAATCACCCAGCGATCTTGGTAAAAACAAACTGATTCAGTAGGTCGGGCGGGGCAGGGGGGGTGGCCAAGATGCTGAATTTGTAACAAGCACCCAGGCGATGCTGATGCTGCTGGTCTAGGGACCACACATTGAGTAACGAGGGCATAGGGTCCCTCCCCCTCATCTCCACCTCTCCTCTTACCCTCCCAGTGAGGTCAGGAGAGCCCACAACTGAAAACAGGTTTCCACCCAGCCAGGCTGAAAACCTGTTTCAAATGAATCTGAAGTGTGGAAAAATAATCAAAAGGAATAATCACCCAAGTTGCAACAAGTCCTTCAAATTAAACAGGGAAGTAACTAATTGATATGGCGGTTGAGCTCCAACACTTCTGGGAAGGATCTAGTGGCCAAATTTAACCATCAGAGAAGAAAAGGTGACTGGCCTCTCTCGTGGCTGTGTAAGTTGTGAAACTCTTTCATCACACCTTCAAGAAAAGTTACCTAGTGATTATGGGTCAATACACACACACATCTTCCTTTCACGTGGAGAAAAAGCAAACCAGAGCTCTAGTACAAGTCCCAGTGTCTAAGCTAAGACATAAGTCATGATTTCCTCAGAGAAAAATAAAACTTGACCAAGAACAAGGCAAGTGCAGCCTGAAGCCCAGCACGCAGCCCCAGAATCTGAGACCTTCGACCCCCCGGTTGCAACAGGCAAAGCAGAGACATAAGACGGCGCTGCCTCCGCTCATACACACTTACAACTCCTCCAAACCTTCAGAGACAGTTTCACATCTTCAAAGCGTTTTCTGAGGGTGAATTTATGAATCCACACCAATCCTGTGAGTTCTTGCTTCCCCGGGTGTTATTAAGCCCATTTTACAGATGAGGAAGCAGAGACACACAAAGAGTTTCTGGCAAGCCCAGGCCGCGCATCCAACGGCGAGGAGGAGGCTCCTGGCTCCCATTCCTGAGACCGACCCGGCCACTCAGAACATCCCAGGCTCAGCCCTGGAGGTGGTGTTCCTTTGGCAAGACACATCCTGGAGTTCTGCCAAGGAAAAACACATTAGTCCTAAAGGTGCGCCCTCTGCCTCCCCTCACAAACTGTTCAACTTTGTAGGACATCCGTGATTAGACCAGCTTCTGCCAACACAAGGAGCATCTCCTGCCGGCTGGCATGCTCAGACGTGTTTCTAAAATGGCACAAAGGAGATGGGAACCAGTGCTGGAGAGGCAGGTGCCCACGGGGCCAGCCCAGGGGCATCTCCAGCTGGCCTGTGTGTATTCCACAGATATTTCCCGTGGGCCCGAGCACTTCGTATCTCCTCCCTCACGGAATCCTGCCACAACCGGGCAGGGAAGGATTATTACGTCTTCCCATTCTACACGTGATCTAACCGAGCCTGGAATGTCTTCAGGTGCATTCAATCGGCTTGTCCTGGGTCACAGGATTTCATGTTTGGCCCTAAACATACCCACAGGTCTATAAAGACGTAGCAGCAGAAACAGATATTAATATTTCTGCCAGAACATGCACCTTTTTCAATGAGGAATGATGAAAAGGACTGAAAGATGCTTTAATAATAGTCTGACCAACAGGAGTAAAGAAGGGACGGTGATCTTGGAAACCAGGCACACAGAAGCAACACCTCCTCTGCAGTCTAACTGGGAAGATCCTAAATTCCCTCTTGGGCTTTCAAGTCTTAATAAGGAAAATGTTCATCTTTTGTAAGCTCTGGCTATGTTGCAGGTACTGGTGGGGCACATTCCTAGTCTCTTTCACAGTCTTCACCATAACCCTGCAATGTCACCAGTGAGGAAAGAAACTGACACAGGCACCTTGTCCTGTGTCCCACAGACAGGTAGAACAGGAGGTCTGGTTCTCTTGACTCTGAGTTCATGATATTTCCATCACCCCACACCATGGGTGTTGGGGGCTTGTGTAATAGCAGTGGGGACCACCATGCCCAAGAATCATAAATGGGCTGCTAAATCCCAGTGATATCTTAATCAGAACCTAAAACTAGCAAAAGGTTTTTTAAAATCCCACAAAAATCCGCAGTCCAATTTTGCCACTGATGTCCCACACATCCTAGGAGAACCACCAAATGGAGTAGTGTCACTGCTGAGCTAGAGAACTGACTGTCAGGATTCACTGAGTGACTGGTGCCTATACTGTGCCGCTGCTGTAAGATGGAAGTAGAAGACACAGCCTTTGCCTTCATAAAACCAGTGGTACAACCAGAGAAACAAAACACTCCCATGAAGCAGCCTTCAGGCTGGGGTGGAAGGAAGGTACAAGACAAATGTAAGAGGTAAGGAATGACTGAGAAGAAAAGGGAAAGTTTTCCTAGGAACTGGAAAATGCATATGGCAGCTGCTATATCCCAAGTGTCTACTGAGAAAAAGATAAAAAGCACTATTTTGAATCTTTATTAATATACTGGGAATTTACTAACTTGTAAATGTCAGATAATAACCTATCAGGTGCCCTCATGTTACTGTTCTTATTACAAACTGTGGTTTTCAAACTCTGTTCCAAGGGGCCACTGTGGTGTGGAAGGTTGGGAGGAAGGACCAGCTGCTCTGAGCTGGAAGTCACTCAAGTTCCTGGTGTATAACCGTCTCCTCAGCTCTTAGCAGGGTCCCTGGCAAAACAGTGCTTAATAAGTATCTGTTGAATGAAAAAACAAGAAGAAGGAGCTTTGAACTCATGCCCCTAGTCAACTATTACAACTCAACTTTTGTTGATTTTAAATGTGGGGGGGCTCCAAATAAGATTTCATTTGGGCCAGGCAGCCAAACCACTTAAAAAAACTTTAATAAAAAACTTTAAAAGACACGAGATTTATGAATATCTCTACATTTGCCCTCATTTCTTGCTCTACCATGATTTCATCCAACACGAAGGGCCACTAAATTGGGCTTATTCAAACTCTTAACAAATTTCCAGGATC
Organism: Tapirus indicus; assembly: GCA_031878705.1. Taxonomy (NCBI): domain Eukaryota; kingdom Metazoa; phylum Chordata; class Mammalia; order Perissodactyla; family Tapiridae; genus Tapirus; species Tapirus indicus. Next base: position 68,056,632 of record CM062920.1, read on the forward strand.
ACAACCACATTCAGCTATCCACATATTGCTGAACCACATCAATCAATAGTGTGGCTTGTTCAAGACCATAGCCTGCAGGCCAGCTGGGTTTGACCAACATGTTGGCTCGCCCGAGTTTCTGCCCGGAACCCTAGCAGAAACTCCAAGCTCGATGCATGAGCTTCAGATCAGACCAGCTCCCTGAACCCATGGGAAGCTGAAAGAGAATATTAATTAACAACAGCTCCTCTTGACCTAAGAGCTGGAAAACAAGATACTCTCTAGAAAAGCAGGTAGGTCTGAGTATTGAAAAGATTCTATGAAGTCTGGGAGGGTCAGGCAAAGGAGTGAGGGGAGGGAGTCAACAACATAAGCTCCACAGTTGGCCAAAGGTAAGCTATTGTCCTAATTATACTTGCAACATCAATAAATACTTCACCAAGTAATCTGTATATTCTTGTTAGATGGGAATCTATCCTTTGGAACATATTAAGAAGGAAAATGGCAATGTATGGTGTACAGTCATTGTCCTCAAAGAATTCAGAGAAAACTCATTCAATGAATTCAGTATGAGGCAAAATGGAGAAGTGCTACAAGGGAAGACCAAAGTGGTACTGACGCACAGAGTAGGAAGAGATGAACCCAGCTGAGTCAACTAGAGATGGTTTCTGGTAAGGGGAGGAATACAGTGGACACATGAAAGAAAAATAAAAACTTCAACAGATGAAGGACCAGAGTTTTTCACTTCATTTAAATCATGCTCATCCTACTTCAGGGCCTTTGCACATGCTGTCCTATCTGCTGAGAAGGTTCTTTCCCAGCTCTCTGTATGGTGGTCTCCCTCTCAGCCTCCGACCTTCACTTGAATATCACCATCTTGGAAAGTCCTTCTCTGATCATGCAAGCAAAAATAGCCTCCCTTCTTTCACTGTCTCTTCAAACAACAGATGCAGTTTTTTAAATATAATTACCCTAATTTACACATATTTGTTTCTCGGTTTATTTATCATCTGACTTTTCCCTTAAAAGGCCATAAAGGCAGGAACCATAGCTGTTTGTGTCATCTCCATATATTAATATTTAGCCCAGGGTCTGCCACAAGGACAGGACTCAATTGATGGTTGCAGAATACATTATTTAACAAAAGACTACAAAATGAAGAAGGGAGAAGAAGCATTTCACACAGAGTGAGAGCAGCAGCAACACACGGATAGGAAAGTGTCTGTGATGTTGGAGGGGTGCGAGGTAGACGGTCTGGCTGGAGTGGAGAGTATGTAAATGGAAATTAAGGAGAACCAGAAACCATGCTCCAGAGGGAGTTTGCAGGGAGATCACAGAAGGCCTGGAATGCCAGGCTAAGAGCCTGGGTTGTTTTGTCAATAAAAGGAGCTACCAAAGTTTCTGAACAAACCTATGTGACATGACTCAAGTTGTCCCAGCAGGAACATATAGAGGCAGAGTTGTCAGCTGCAAGCTACCACAGTAATATGGACAAAACATACTGAAGGCCTGAATGAGAGGAGAAACCCAGCAAAGAAAATGGAAGGATAGACACAAGTCATACACTTTAGCAACCAAGGGAACATGAGGAGTGAGGGGCAGAAGAATAATAAAGAGGACTCCTAGGTTTCAGGCATGAGTGACTAGAATGGTGGTGATAGAATTAACAGATGCAAGAAATACAGGAGGGTGAGCAGGTATGGGAGAAAAGATGACAAACTCCATTCCAGAAATGCCTATTCAGAGATCCGGGAGTAAGGGGGGAATCTTTGTGAAGATATCTTCCAGGAACCTGAAAACGAGTGCCTGGAGTCCAAGAAAATGATTGGCTCAAAACAGGGATATCTTGGAGTCTTCCATATGGAAGCGAAAAGTAGAACCATGACATCTTGGAGTCTTCCATATGGAAGCGAAAAGTAGAACCTAGAGGGTAAACTAAGTCAGAGAAAAGTCTCACCTTCAGGCACCAGTATCATGGCTTTTATTCAAGTGGATAAATACCATGTGATGGAGGAATAGCCTCTTTCCTCCTGCAGGAGATTGCAACTGTCCCATCTGCATTCAAAGTCCTCATTCCCTCAGCTGCAAAAGACTGAGCAATCCCCACAAGAGGACCATGGCAACCAGGGAGTTCTTATGAAACAATTCTGAAAATCGTCAGGAGTCTCCAGGTCACCTAACCCCAGAGTGAGACACTGTCAAGCCCCCTGCAATTCCTTTTTGGTTTTAAAATGCCCTCATTCCAATTGTTTCCTGTTCTAACCAAATGAACAGAACAGTACAGATATGAATGCCAGTACAAAATATGGCAGCAGTAAAAGTTTACAGAGCTAATTTTCAATTGTTTTGGCAAAACAGCTTGGTCCACCCCTTCAGGTTTGGAAAGCAATCAGCTTATTAGCAGAGAATGGGCTACTGTATCTTAACGAGTCTTGTTCAGAGGCCTGCTTTATGGTTTTCATTTCATGAGAAGTTCCTACTGAGAGTCCATCATTCGAAAGAGGCTCCTGTAAGAACCATCTTTCACACTAGGGTTTGACAACAGGCGGTCGAAAGGCAGGGACATAAAACAATAATAGTTGGGGTAAGTCATGAGAGACAAAGGAAAGGAAACATCTAAAATCCCTACAAGGAGATGTGGCCTGGACATGGGCACACACAAAAGAAACTTGAAGGGGCACATTAGAGAAAGGATGAAGCCCACACTTCACCTTGACTTGCAACTGCCTCAGGAGCCGTCTCCAAGCACTGACTCATCTGGGAGCTGCTGGTGGAGCGGGGCTTTCCCGGCCCTGAGGTTCAGCTCAGCCTGTCCATTCTCCTGCGCAATTACACAATCAATGAAACATCCCTTTGAAACTCCCTGGACTAGTGCCGACACGCAGACAGTAGTCGGCTGACATCTTCTGCTATGTCCGTTATTCCAGCCAGCAAACCTGAGGAGGAGACACCAAAACTCAAGCCCTGGCCAGGCCAGAAGGTAGATGTGAGGTCCGGCTGTGCGCAGGCTGCCCTGGGCTGCGTACGGTCCTCGTGTTCTCTGGCAACTTCGCGCATGGAGGGGCCGCCAGACCTAGGAGACCTCATTTCTAAGGGGACACTGAGGAAACGGCGTGGACGAGTCTGAACTGTATCTGCCTTCACCACTTCTGGGTGGGGAGAAGCAGCAGGATACTATTTTTTAAGGAAAAAAACATTCTTGGACAGGCTCACCTGAAAAACACTTTTTTTTTTTGGTCTGCTCTGAGCATTTCAGGAATCAAAGGCCTGTGCCAAGAAGCAGGCAGCCAGGCAGAACCCAGCGCTGTGTGTGCAGCTCGTGAGAACTTGGGGGGTGGGGGTGGGAGGAGGGGGGTACTGAAATGTCCCTGTCCATCTGTTGATGTCTGGGCGGCAGAAAATATTGCAATAGAAATAGAAAGTTAGAAAAATGCTTAGGAGCGAAACCTGAAAGAGTATTGTATTTGAAAAGGAAATGTTAGACTGATTGTATAAAAATGGAAAAACAGAATTAACATGTTCCATAATGATTCGTCTGTGTTAACTAAATATTGAGCTGAAATTTGGTGAAACCCTCAAAATAAGACTTTCCAAGGAAGGCGTTGTCTTCAAGAATCGTCGTCATCTAAAGATAGCTAAATCACCTCGTGGTGCCCCCTCTGACTCACCTGGCTGATGGCATTTTCACCCGATTGATTAAAGAAAGTACAAAACTGTGTGTAGTTTATTCCTCATCCCAAAACCCCAAGACAAGCCCATTACCATCATTCCTCAATACATATTTGCATATCCACTGAAAAACAAAATTCAAAACCTTTCCAAGCTACTTCTGCTCTACTGGGAAGCTATAAAAACTGGCAACTTAGAGAAATGAAGATTCCTCTTTCTTCTCCAGCCAAGTTCACAGAGGAAGTGACACAAGAGGTTTGCTCAAATTGCCCTCCTGCTGCACTGACCACACTCTCGACGGAGAAAGACCACCCGGGGAATGAGGCAATTCAGGTTTTTAACTGGCTCCCTCCTGACCATACCCAAAAATAGCCAGCCTCAAACCACGGAAAGCCTGACGCGAGGACTTTGCAGAGCGAGCGATTCCGGCACTGCTAACTCAACCCGACAGTCCGTACTTATAAAATAAAGACCACAGCCACGCACACATAGTAAAATGAGCAGGCGCAAATCTGGCGCAGTATTGCAAGCTGAGCGAATAATAGTGCAAAAATATCAAAAAAAAGAAAGGTTACGAAATTTTATAACAGATGACAAATTGGTAGCTTTTCCCCGTTTTTCTGGAATGGATTCAGTAACAGATTTGAATCTTGGGCTTTGACGCTTGTCTGTGATATACAGGGATCCCAAGTTCAAGGGAAGGAAAGAAAAAAAGCAGGAGTAGTCATGTGCACAGTACTTCACTTACGGCAGGATCTATCCTTTGCTGTTTACCCTAGGAATTATTTGGTTCCTTATTGAATCCACTTTGATTTAAAACAACAGTAAATTTTTAATCTTCAATCTCGGGGTCTCCTGTGCTCGAAGCTCTCAGACTTCCGTCTAAAAGATGAACCCTACCTGCTCAGATTCCAGGGAAAGAGAGAGAGAGAGCACTGCATTCTGCCACTTTGGAAGAGAGGCTCGGAACGCTGCCTTATGGTGTCTGTCTGTCACCCAAGCTCCCTGGGCTGCGGGGGAGGTAGCCACATGTTTCTGGGGCAAGAATGTCCATAGGGGAATGCCTGAGAGGTCACTAGCCCCACTGCCTTTGAAGCAATCAAGCAACCACAACCACCAGCAACACCGGACCTGTGCCAAGGGGCCCCTCCTATTTCCATGAAACACCTTCCCAGACACCCTCCCCTACACTTTAATCTCATTTCAACAAAACGTTTAGAGGGTGCCTGGGGGAAGGAAACATGCAGGGAGATGAGTGCTAGACAGGGGATCCGGGAGATGCATTCCTCACCTCTAGGTAGCTCAGGTTATCTGGGGAGGAAGGTGGACATGCAAAGGAGCCATGCAAAGACCATACAGACAGGAAGACACCAGCTCCTGAGTAGCCTAACAAATCTCCTGTGCGAGCAAAGAGTTCAGTCATTTCTCTGGTTGGTGAGCAGGAAATCGAGGAAGGTCAACAAAAAGAAAGGCCATAAAGAATAAGAAGCAACACACTAGGATACGCTTGCCCAGGAAGTACCTGTGTGGTTAAGATTCTTGGTGACTTATGTTTCACTCCAGTAGAGTACAGCTCGCTAATAGCTGACACACCTCAGCGCTCACACTGTGCTAGGCACTGGGCTAAGCTATGGCTTTCATACACTCAATCCTCACAAGAAATCTTTCCCATTTTGCAGATGGAAAAACTGAGGTTCAAAGCGATAAGGTAACTTGCCAGGGTCACCAAGCTAGTAAGTGGTGAAGGAGGGATTCAAACCCTGGTCGACCTGGTTCCAAATGGCCCTACAGTCTGGTTCAGATATTACTTCAACCAAACACATTTCCATAGGTATTTGCTAAAGTGAATAGAAACTGAAGAGCTCGTTACAGCCAAGTCCTCATTTCACAGGTAACAGACACATCCAAAGAGGAATGGAGACTGACTTTTCCACCAAGACATCTTATGACCTTGGGTCAAATTCAGAACCCAAACCTCCTGGCCTTTTCCCAACAAGATTTTTCTTTCCACATGTTTATTCTGACTTCACTGTGTATGTTACATGGGAAACCAAAGCCATAAAGTGAAAAAGAAAGACCAAATTTAAACCCCATCTTCTTGCGATTCCTGGTCCCTTGGTCGGCACTTGGGGAGCAACACCTGAGAAGCCTAGAGAACTTACAGCAGCGTCACGGGATCTTCTAAAGCTGCTAGTCTTAGAAAACCTATTTGCCGCAAGTAGTTCCTGAGGGCCAACCCGGGTGTCAGAGAGACTCCTCAGAAAAGCTGGCACTTCTGTCCATATCACTGTCCTCAAGGAACTTCAATTCCCACAGGGCGGTGAGCGGGACCCACTGGGATATGCAGAGGATCAACCCTGGAGGACTTGAGCGTGCACAGCCTGCAGCAACCGCCCAGCCCAGCCCCTACATTGGCCCTCGCTACTTTCCTGCGTCTATGGAGTTGATTTTTCCGTCTCCTCCCAAGCTGGGCTCACAGCATTTTCCCCTCCCCGTTCCTGCCTCGCCACCCCTGAGCCAGCTTTTGACCTTGCACCCCTCCCTGCATTCAGAGTACAATCGCACACCCTCCCGGGTCCTGGCCCAATGACCCTCATTCTTCTCTCCCTATGGAAGCTTCCTTTTCCTGTCCCTCCCTGTCGCATAATCTGCGCCTATTCCACCGGGTCCCCTGGGCTGACATTCCACCTCACAGGGCAGGGCCTGAGCCGGCTCTGCTTTCAGGCGGTCAGAGCCTGGGACACCGGGTGCCTAAGCGCAGTGCTACTCATCAGAGCCTCACCCCCATCCTCTACCACTGCAGCCCCCGCCCAAGAGCCCCCAGAACTCGCAGCATTCACATTCATTCTCAGGCTTATGTGTGGAGCTCCTAAGTCTAGCCTTCAAAGCAATTCAACACTCAACTCTGACAGGAAATGTGAACATGTAAAAAAAATTTTTTTTCAAAAACATGATTTGGCTGAGGAGCTATTCTTTGCAATGTTTCCAAGGATGTACCAGAGTCTGAGCTTTAAGGTGGATAAGATAATGGTGGGTTTGAACGATTCTCATGGTCCGAACGCCCTGATCAGCTTGCACCTGCACTGGTATTTTTGGATGTTTAGTTATCTAAAAAGAAATAATATTAGTGACTTACTTTGTTCTTTATCTCCCTCCCCTCTGACAAATAAAGAGCAAATGAGTGATGATGGTGGATTTATATGTAAGAATTCACCCACCAAATGGTGAAAGGCAAGACATAAACTGTTGACCTACATGAACCCTGAAGAAAATATAGCAAGTTGGCCTACACTAGCCCAACTACTTTAGGCATTGTTTTTAAAACTATAAAAGGTACCAGGCTCTTGCTATATCCCTTTCCCTCAAAATGTACAAACACTCTACACGTGTCCATCAGAACAGAGCTGTGTCGTGCACACACACACAGTCAATCAGGAAAACAACTTTATGGGGTCAACCAGGAGAAATAAAAAATGTTCAAAGCCTTCTCAACACTTTCAGTATCTGACATCACACATCAGAGAGAGGGCAGGCAGGGGAGACCTGGAATAATCTCTGGTTGTGCCAGGGAGAATGGCCTGTAAACTAAAATAAAAACACACATTAAAAACGTGCATGCTGTACAAACAGAATATAAAACAGGTTCACGGGGGCTGTATTTTTCTCCCTGGTGAGATAAACTCTCCCCAGCTTGCTGCGTATCCTGGATCCCTGCTAGCCCATTTCTCCCCCACTCAGAAGAGCAGCTTTGAGCCCTTCCAAGCCCCTAAGTGCGTGTTCTCTTCCCTGACTGGTCGGCTGGACAGGTGGGAGCACGTCCGGTCGGCAGGTAAGCAAAGGTGTGCCTGCAGTCGCCTGCAGTTTGTCACCCTGATGGCGGTAGGGAAGCTTACATACCCGGCCACAGATCCATGCCAAATGAGAGCCCAAGCCCACCTTTCAGCTTCCTGGCTGGCTTCACTTGCAATCGTTTATCTTCATACGCCTTAAGTTTAGTTTCTGAATATTATTTAAAGACCTAACACCATAATGAACGTTTCTACACAGTACTTAAAAAAAAAAATCACAGAGTATTTCTTAGGTGAGGCACCAAGAGGAGAGGCAAAGAGATCAAGAATCAGAGTCTGACTTGTAAGGAGTTTACAGTCCAGGTGAAGAAGCAGGACGCACACATCTAAAAGGATAGTAACTCTGAGGAAGTGTGTGTTAAATGCCAAATGAGAGATACGGAAAAGAGTGAGGGCCAGGAACTAGACTCTGGAGGCCCCAGGGGGACTTGACTCCCCTACCAGGCAGGATGACAGCCTCAGGAAACCCCTCCCTCCTGCTTCTGCTCCAGTGAGTCCACCTGCACACTGCCCCTCACGCAGCACCTTCTCGAACCTGCCCAGTTCAAGTCCCAACTTCCTCTAAAACAGGAGTCTACAAATGGGCTTCTAGGGTCTGTGAAGCGACTGAGGCTGTACATTTGAAAATGTTTATGCATGTGCACATTATGATGCCATTTATGCAAATTAAAGAAATATACACAAAAGCACTACATATCCTCTATGGACACTCATGTACGTAAAACAGCAACCCAGGAGGGTGAACCTCACGGGAGGGACGTTTCATGTGTACATATGGGGTAGGAGGGGGGAATTAGACCTGAACTGTGTAGGTTAGAGGAGACTTCTTTTATCACAAATGTTGTATTTCTTAAAGGTAATAGAGTAGAGGCGAATATGACCAGATGTCAACAGTTATTAATTCTGGGTGGTAGGAAAGTAGACATTTGTTTAATACACACGTACACACACACGTGCACACATAAACACACATAGAGGGACTCGGAGATTGTTCAGTTTCACAAGGGGACTCCTGACCCCAACACAGTTTAAAACCCTTGATTTACAGGTCCCTGTCGCCTCCATCTCTCTCTCCTTTGATCTCCTATAGCCAGGCATTAGAGGACCAATTCACAACCCATAATGTTCAGCTTTATGACATTTCTTCAGTTTTTAACTTGGTAATTAAATATCTCTGTTTTTCTCCATTTTTCACTGTTTTTCTCTCTCCTCTTCAACTGAAGTGTAAGTTTTTTGAAGCCAAGAAATGTAACTTCTATCCGTCCTTCTTCCTCAACTCACTGCCTGGTACAAAATAGTCAATAAACCAGTGTTATTAAGTGACGTTTAAGTCTGAGAAACATCAAATAAAACGTAGCAATGAGACTGGTTTGGCTACCTTTAATTCTGGAAAAAAACTATTCTCAGAAGCAGTAAATAGCCATTTTCACAACAAGAATTATCTCCCGGGTGTGCATGCACACACACGCACACACACACAATGATTTTTCAGTTATGTCATTATTTTTCTCTTAAGAGCTTAAAGTAATAGACTTCAAGACCAAAACAAAAAGGAAGGAAGGAAGGGAGGGAGAAACCCTCCACATATATTAACAATCCTTTATTCTACAACTTAAAAAAAACATTTCTGGATTTTAACCCCCAGGGAGTGTGGGTTTATGCCATGTAGGAATTTATCATTAGTCCCATGAAGCATTTCCCAAACTGCATTCCCAGTATGGATTCTTCATTACGTCAGAAGGTGTTATCCTCTGACCCTCTCCCCACCACCACTGAAAAGGTTTCATTTGGAAAACTCTTCATATGTTCCAAGTTCCCTCTGAGATTGACAATGCACATCACAATACTAAAGTTTGAGAAGTTCTACAGTTAAAAAACCAACAGAGACTCAGTTTGGTATAAGCCAGTGTTTCCCAACCTATTTTTACCATACAACAGCTTCCACGTGGAACAAATTAATATTCTGAGGACCTCGTGGTCTGAGGAATACAATGCAGGACATGCTGGCTCTTATGACAATAATATCTTCTGGATTTAACACTGCAGTTCACATTTCAAATATCCTATCCCACTGTCCCCATAAATATGACTCATTCTCATAACATCAGAAATCCTACTTTTAGATTCACAAAATATGGTCTCCATTGCAATGCCATGTATTTCCATAAAGTCCTTATGAATCAATTCACATAACCTCTTATAATACTAAGAAGAGAAGAAAAGAAAAATTTCAAGGATTAACTTCATCAACCCAATACCGTTAAACCAACTGCAGTCATGAGCCAGGTCTGGACCCCATACTCAAAGAGTGATAATAAGAACACATCAAAATACCTAGAAAACCAAATTCTGCCTTGGAGTCCCTACCAGTCCAAGTGGAGATCTGCATGCAGGAATAATGGATAATGTCTATCATAATAATCTAATTTTACATAACTTTGATACCTATCTAAAACACAGAAAACAAAAAAATTTAAGCACCACTACCAATCAAAACAATGTCAATTAAGACAATATCATTTTTCATCTAGCAAATTAGGGAATATTTTCACATATACTACCGTATATTAGTGGTGTTTAGGGAAACGGACCTTCAAATACAAAGCTGATAGGAAAATAACTTGGTATCATCATTCTGAAAAAGAGAACATCAACATTAAGTTTTTGCAGGCTCTTTGATTCAACGATTCCACTTCTAAAAATGCATGAGAAGGAAAACAAATCATGAACACATACAGACCTCAGGGGTACCAAAAGGCAACAGCAATTCTCACTGGGCTCCCCCAACTCACAAGGTACGGCAGAGGCACGGGGCCGAGAGGGGAGGGGGTGGTCTCTCAGCATACAAACGCCCCAGGTCTCTGCGTGTTCTCCGAAGGAGACGGTATCACACAACTCTGCAATCCTCTCTCTCAACCCCGCAGAAAACTCAGGCCAAAGTGTGGAGGCGCATGAACTTCCAAGTCTGGGATCATCATCTGCTCACAGGAGCATCCCCGTGGTATCTTCGGGAATAAAAAGAAAGAAACCCTGGTACACTGGGAACGCGAGCTGATTCCCCTGGCTGAGGCGCAGGAGACCCAAACCAAGAGGTGATCAGAGAAAAAAGGAGCTGCCCCAGAGGGATAGGATCCCCCTGCAGACAAAAAGAAAAGCTTGGTCCCAAGAGGCGAAAAGCTCTATATATGCGATTGAGTGAAAGGGAACCCAAGGAAAGTTCCCATGATCCTCTGTGGGGAGAGAGAAGAAACAAAAATGAATGAAAACAATAACAATGACTTATCTTCAGAAGAAAAGCGTTTTTGCGTGATTCCAACATTGGAATCTATCTCTAATATTTCCACAAAAATAATGGGATAAAAGTAAAATAATAGAACAATTTATTACCTTAGGAAAATATGCATCTAAGGTGTTTAGTTACGCACAGAAATTAGAGGGGATGCAGTAGTAACCTGAAGGATCTTTAAGGACAGTGTGTCTGGTTTTGCTCAGCACCAGATTCTTGGCTCTTAAAAAATCTATTTCTGAATGAATGAATGAATGTTGCTCCATATTCTTCATTTTCTGGCAACATGGTTTAATATGAGCTACACTGGCCTGAAAGAACTGGTGTTTTGGGATTACTTTTAAAAATGTGAAACAGCAAGACCAGTCCTATTTCCACTTATTTACCCATCTTTAAGAGCAACCTGCTGTGGCGTCAGTCCCTGTGCATTCCATTATCTCTGCTGACTCTCCACCCTCCCGGGCATCAGCAGAGAAACCCCTGGCTCACAAAAGTATTGAACATCATAGCACAGTCAGGATTTCAACTTCTGGTCACTGTCTTCAGGCTCCCCTCCACTTACAATATTTGGATCTGCAAATATTGAGACTGGACCTCCCTTGGGCCTTTTGGACCTCGCTTATACACTCCGCGTGTTGACGGCCACGATCTGGTCCTGAGGTACAAGACTTGGTAGGCCCATTCTGCAAACAAAATTACGTAGATTTAGGGAGGTCTCCGTCTAATTGGGAGAAAATGGATGGAATAAAGCAGTCTCCATAGATACAAGCTTTTCAACATATTTCTTTTCTGCTCTCCTGTTTTCTTAGACTGAGAACGTCAATGCAGAACCAGAGTATTTATAAGTATATTACGTGTTCCACCCATCCCTCCACGCCCTGACTGATGACACCCAGCTGGAAATTCTGAAAAGCACAGGGCAGCATGGAAGGCAGCTGGGATACAGAGCTCTTCAGAGGTGAGCAACAAATGGAGCCTTAAGTTAGGAGCTATAACATGCTATCCAAAGCACTATTAGGAAGGAAGACACCAGCTCACCTTTCTCACAACACCTCTTCCTCTTCATCACCTCATTAAATTGCATGAAAATGTGATTGTCTATGCAGGTGGCAGACAGGCAAAGAGAAGACCAGGCCTTGTGCTTCCGCAGAGGCAGAGCTCAGGCGAGCAGCACAGGTCCCAGTGACAAAGTGATCGAGGTGTGGTTATTTATGGCTCCCTGAGTGCTGCTTAGAACCTTGGGCACATGGATGCAAATCACTGCCTTGTACTGGTTCCTGACAACATCTTAGCTTGTCCACGTGCACAAAGAAGGGTGAGAGAAAGAATCAGGGGCAGCAGTGATGTAATGAAAAGCTTCAAGAAAGGGTGGGGAGGGGTCCGAAGGGCAGTGGACTTCATTTCCGTCAGCTAAGACAGGACAAGAACATTTAAAAAGGGGAAGAGGGGGCCGCCCGGTGGCGCAGCGGTTTAGTTCGCGCTTGGCAGCCCGGGGCTCGCGAGTTCGGATCCCGGGCGCCCGCCGACGCACTGCCTGTCAGCCATGCCGTGGCGGCGTCCCATATAAAGTGGAGGAAGATGAGCACGGATGTTAGCCCAGGGCCAGTCTTCCTCAGCAAAAAGGGGAGGATTGGCAACGGATGTTAGCTCAGGGCTGGTCTTCCCCACAAAAAAAAAAAATAAATAAAATAAAAAATAAATAAAAAGGGGAAGAAAAAATAGACCTACCACATGATCCAGCAATTCCACTTCTGGGTATATAGCCCAAGGAACTTAAGGCAGGGGCTCAAAGAGATATTTGTACACCCATGTTCATAGCAGCATTATTTACAATAGTCAAAAGGTGGAAGCAACCCAAGTGTCCATTGACAGATAAATGGGTAAACAAATGTGGTATATACATACACTGGAATATTATTCAGCCTTAAAAAGGAAGGAAATTCTGACACATGCTACAACGTGGATGAACCTTGAAATACTATGCTAAGTGAAATAAGCCAGTCATAAAAAGACAATGATTCCACTTATATGAGGTACCTAGAGTAGTCAAATTCATAGAAACAGAAAGTAGAGTGATGGTTGCCAGGAGCTGAGGAGGCGGGAATGGGAGTTGTTGTTCAATGGGTACAGAGTTTCAGTTCTGCAAGATGAAGAAGTTTTGGAAACTGGCTGCACAACACCGTGAACATAATCAACACCACTGAACTGTACACCCCACAATGGTTAAGATGGTAAATTTCATGTTTGGAGTATTTTACCACAAATAAAAATTTTTTAAAAGACAAAGAAAAAAGTCTCGGAAAAATAAACAGCCCAAAGACCTAGTTCTTTGTATTTTAAAGTGAAACTGGTATGAAATGAAAAGCCATGAGAAGGACCACGTACATGTCAGGAATTCTTCTTTCTTGTCAGATGTGATAGGACTTCAGTAACTACTGGTTGATCATTTTTTAAAAGCTACTGCATCCTCTGTGGCAAACAGTACAAAACCATTCTTTAAGCTGCCCCTCATGTGTCCTTTTTCCATATTCTAAATTAGAGATGGGGCCTAATTTGGGGCCCATTCCCTCCTCTCCTCAGCTCCTAGCAACCACTACTCTACTTTCTGTTTGGCAGGGCCTCAGTCAGGGTAAATAACTTCGCAAATCATGCGCCCCCTAGATGGACTGCAATCTAGGTCAGTGGTCCCTATCGGGGATACCTCTGTGCTCCCAGGGACATGTGGCAACGTCTGCAGACAGTTTTGATTGTCACACTACGGGGGGCAGGGGGAATGCTATTGGCACCTCGTAGGTAGAGGCAGGGATGCTGCTACACACTCTACAATGCACAGCACGGCCCCCACAACAAAGAACTTTCTGGCCCCAAATATCAATTGTGCTGAGGTTGAAAAACTCTGCTCTAGATTGGCCTAGAGTTCAGAGACAGGTTTTTAGTATGTTTTGTTCTTTCTCTTACACATGCCTTTGAGAGGCCAGTAGAGTGAGTAGTTACTACTCTGCCAGGCACGATGCTAAATGCCCCCTATACATTCCTTCATTGGGTCCTCTCACTCTTAGAAGAGGGATACCACTGTGATCCCAGCTTTACTGGGGAAAACACATTTGGAGAGGTTAAGAACTTTTCCCAAGTCAGGGCCCTGGTGGGATTTTAAACAAGCTCTGCAGACCTCCAGAGTGGCATTCTTCCCTTTACCTCCTAAACCGTCGAATTCTCAGAGTCAGTGAGAAGCATGTCAAAGGACTAATGCTCAACAAGGCACACTGTGGAAAACACTGGCACAGGGAACCGTTAAACCAGACAATTCTCTTCCCCATCTGAGTCTCTTAAGCATCTTGGCAGCCTGTCAACTCCACCCAGATCATGGAAGAACTTTGGGATTCAAGGGGGGAAATCGCAGGAAAAAATTGTTTTCTGTATTTTATAAAGATGACTATCCTTTGTACATTATAAAATTCTTCCATTCTGCCCCCATGTTACTGCATCAAGCGGGCCCTGACAACTAAGTTCCTACTGACATCTTCACCGGAATCTTCCAATTCAGAAGCCCCCCCCCCCCGAAATGACTGTGGAGAACTCCCAAACATTACAACATCTCAAGAGGCAGAGCTGGATACAACTCTAGCTACTGCCTCTGCCTATAATGATATTCTTCCTCTTGAACCATCTGGGGAACTCATATTCATCCTTCAAAACCCTGCTCGAGCTTAGTGTGCCCCCTCTGTGAAGCTTTCCCATATGTGCCATATGCCCCACAGTTGGTCATTCCTTCTGCACCAGTTCTACACTGTAATGTCCTTCTATTCTACACAAACTTCTCCAAATTAACCATTAGCCAACCGGACTGTACGCTCCTTGACTCAAGGACTGCGTACATCTTGTGTGTCTTTGTATACACTGTCTCCATTACAACAGATCCTCAAAGGGGTGGGAAATGAAGCCTGTCACCTGTGTCAGCCATATTCTGCAAATAAAGTCCATCAGCTTAAAATTATATCCAACTACTAGCACCTCTCACGGACAGTTAAAGACCTTTAGAAGCCAAAAAATAATACATTAAGAGATCAAGTAAAACACGGAGGGGAGACACCTATAGGAGGACATTTGTAATTTCTTCTAAATCTTGAGAAGGTCCAAATAATTTTGGCAGACTTACAAGAGTTTCTCAAAAGGAAAGATGAATTCCTTAGTTGCAAAAATTAGTCACAAAAGTGTCTTGCAATGAGTTGGGCATTTGGGACATCTGGGGAAAGTTATGTGGGTGCCAAGGTCCTCTTTATGGTTGGTATCATCATGCACTAAGTTAGCTGTGGCCTCAACAAATAAGAGACGCTTCCTCCATTCCATGGTTTTGGTTTGTTGTTTTGTCTTTGTTTTTTAACAACGATCACAGACACTTGGAAAGCCAGGGTTTATCAAAGGGCCAGGACCACTGCATCAGAACCACTAGGGGGAGGGGAATGGTGGGCCCCCAAAAACTGAAGAATGCAGATTCTCAGGCCCCACTAGCGACCTACTAAATCTGAATCTCTGGGGGTGGGGCTCAGGTTCCTGTAGTTTGAACAAGCCCTTCTGGTGATTCTGACATGCTCTCAAGTTTGAAAGCCACTGCCTCAGGTCTGGGGTTCTCCAACACTAGCAACTATCAGAATCACCTGGAGGACCTGTTATAACACAGACTTCCGAGCCCCACTCCAAGTTTTCTGATTCTGGAGGTCTCCCCTGGGGCCCTAGAACTCGCATCCCTAACAAGTTCCCAAGTGATGCTGATGGTGCTGGTCCCTGGGGACTTAAAAGAAGGGAGCTGGGCACCTAGGGCAAGAGATTTAATTTCCATTTTATATCCTTTTGGAATTCTTCCTCACCTTGCGTCTATTTTTCTTTTCTTTTTTTTTTTTTTTTTTTTTTTGTGGGGAAGACCAGCCCTGAGCTAACATCTGTTGCCAATCCTCCTCTTTTTGCTGAGGAAGACTGGCCCTGGGCTAACATCCGTGCCCATCTTCCTCCACTTTATATGGGACGCCACCACGGCATAGCTAACAGGCAGTGCATCTGCAGGCGCCCGGGATCCGAACTCGCGAACCCCGGGCTGCCAAGCGCGGACTAAACCGCTGCGCCACCAGGCGGCCCCGAACCTTGCATCTATTTTTCAATAAGGAATGAAGAATATTTGTCAGTTTATAAGAAAATTCTATAGTATTACGGGGTCTTAGGATGACTTAAGAAAACACCAAAATAAACTCTTCAATGGAATACTGTTTCCCTTTTCCCCCTTCTGTCTCAACATTCTACAAGACTCCCAAAGACAAAAGGCACCCTAAACTTTGGGCCAGCAGTTCAGCACTTGGCCTGCTTCAGAGGGGCTCCAGCAGCCAGCCCCAGCCCGACTGGTTTACATCTCAAATACTCGCTCCCTACGCACTGTAGCCTCTGACTTCGCCTCAAAGTGATTTCTCTCTGAAACAACCGGTACACAACAACCTCACTTGGCACTGGTTTCTGTTAACGAACAGACTGGCCTGCGCCAACCACAACTTACAGCACGTGTACTCGGCCTACTTCCCTATTTTAAATGCCTAATGATTACTGCCGCGCCTGAACACATCTGAAGGGACCTGGGCCTGCTGGTTGCCAGTCGCCCCATTCCAGGCCCTCCTACCAGAGTGCACTCAGCAAACCCTCCAAGTACAGACAGGTTACACAGTGTTGCTCCATGTCAGAGCGGAGGCCTCAAACAATCAAGGATTTTTTTTTTTTTTTTTTGGAGAAATGATCAAACCCGGGGGTGGGGACAGAACTTCCTGCAAGAAACCGCATCCTGAACAAGCATCGCCACGACTCACTGTAAATAAATACTCTCTCCTTGCAGCACTTCCGTCAACTGTCAGGGCCCTGGCTCCAATCGCCTTTCAAGTCCAAACAGGAAAGGGGAGAAAAGAGAGTGAGATGGCAGATAGGAGGTTTAATTTGCTTCTTGCTGCAGTTTTCATTGGTGGGGCGCTTCCAATTCAGCAGGACTGCCAGCTGCCTGGAATTGCTCCTGGACCCCACTTTTTCCTGTTAACCTTCATAATTGTCTTATTACAGGCCAGCCCACAACTGGCCTACCCAAGGCTGAGGAGCGCGGCTTCTTCCCTGGATCAGATAAGCAGCCAGAATCAAACAGGCCTGCTGCCGACAGAAAGGCAACTGACATCTGCGAGGATGCTCTGTACACGCCTCTGTTGTAACTTGGCCCAAGGGATGGGAGGAGGGGGGAGGTGGCCGTGGGGACTGGAGGGTGGAGGGTTCAAGAAGGAAACAAGCTGGTGACCTCAATTTTCTGGAAAACGAATGTGAAGGATATCCTTTTCAAAGTGCACCATGTGGCTGGGTGGAGAAAGATGTGCAAAAGAAGATCATTCGTTTCAATAACAGCAATGGCACTATTTCTCGAGTGTGGACCATGTGGCAGGCACTACACAAACGGTTTTCATAGGCCTCCTCCCCTTAGTCTTCACTATGGTCCCTGTGAGGCAGGTACTATACCCCTCACTTTACAGATGAGGAAACCAAATGTGGGAGAGCTAAAGAAACACATACTGGTTCACAAACAGTAAGTGGTAAGAGCAGGACTCAAATGCAGTTCTGTCTGAATCAGGGCTGCCATGAACAGCTGGGAAGGGTGTGCACTGCACAACTCAAGAGGTGTCATACACATCATTGGCAATGCAAATGGCAGCCCCCGGTGTCTTGCTTGGAACCAGAACAGGGCTCACACGGAAGACCACATTTTAATCATGCAATTTACTGCCTCCTGAAGTTACTAGAAAATGAAAATAAGTTCCATCCAGAGAGCGTCTCAAGAAGTTCTAAGATTCTAAGGTTGTTTGAACTCTATGGCATTCAACAGAGTCAATTCATCCTTTTATCAGGGCCTTTCTTTGCTGCATTTCTACAGTTCTAATTTCCCATTTGTGTCTGTGTTATAGGATCAGGCAGCAAGTCTGTTTTCACTCGGCATTGAGAGCACCACTGCCTGATACATCATAAGCACTCAATAAATATCTACTGAAAAGAACGTGTGCATGAACATATGAATGAATGAATTCAGGTATTCAGTGTGGAATACCTGGTTGCCACAGGGACCAGAGCAGAAGATAGCTCTTGCCCTTCTCCAAGAAGCCTGGGCCCTATGGAGAAATGGTGGCTCTGCCACCCTGCTAAGACTGACTGCCACGAAGCTGCTGCCATTCATGGGCACCGTTTGGTTTTTTTTTTTTTTATAACTGTGGAAATGCAGGCTCGGGCACAGCAGTGGTAGCAGCTCTTGTTGCAGATGTGGGTAATATAATGCGTTGTTGGCAGCCCGAGAGGAAGCAGAGAGGGTAATGAGCAGGGAAAATGCATGTTGAAGAATGAAGGAGTGGGTGAAACCTCGTAAACTCTTTGTAGACAGGACATGCCCCTGGAGCCTCTGCCCTCGGGAGGGAAGGAACCAGGCGGCTTCCCCGGGGCAGAGAAGGGTGGAGCTGGAGACGGGGCTGAGGTGCCCAGGGCAGCCACTGCCACACATGGTGGGGGGCGTGCAGGGGGGTGGATTAAATGAATAAAAGTAAAAATGAAGCACCCCATGTGGCAGCAAAGTGTTATTAAAACGCTGTAATGTCTCGGAGGTTCCTATGAAGTCATGTTCTTACAATTCACTCGTAAGAATTTAAAGACAAAATTATATGCCTTGTAATTCTCCAATGAGTATGTTTTTCTATGCATCCCATTGTTTATATGGGATACACAGCTTCCAGAAAGTTTAAATCATTCAAGGAATTAAAAAACTGGCACTTTCCAGAAATCTAGCTGCCCATTCCACAGGGGGAGCAATGTCAATACTGATTATGTCCACAGACTCGTGTATACTGGGACATATATTTCGGGGCACATTCTATTAGGACTGCAAACTCAAATGCCCACAGGGGCCAGGCAGTTGCTTAAATTAATGAAGGAGGCAGAGAATCAAACACCAGGGAAGGTGTGGGAAGCATCCTTAACCGGATAGCTTGACAAGCCCCATCTAAACAGGCATCTTGGTCCCAGTATGAGAGAAAGGCCAGTGTTGCCACATCTCTTGATTTTTTAAAAGAAGCCAGAAATCCGGGTTTTGCATAGGAAATCT
The DNA here is from genome assembly GCA_031878705.1 of Tapirus indicus. NCBI lineage: Eukaryota > Metazoa > Chordata > Mammalia > Perissodactyla > Tapiridae > Tapirus > Tapirus indicus. Next base: position 68,075,566 of record CM062920.1, read on the forward strand.
TAGTAAATGTAAGTGATAAATTCAAATATTTCATTTAGAACACTATACAACTCAAACAAAACATATTTGTGGCCTGAATGCCTCTGTCTACACATATGGCTATACCTCCACCAATAACGATGGCTGTTTATATTTAGCCACCATATGACCAGGCCCTCTGCAGCAAACATTACCAAGTAAGTTCACAGGTTCCCCAAAGAGCTTACAAAGAGTAATACCCATTTAACAGATGAACAAACTAAGGCAGGAAGGTACCTGTGCAGTGACTGCAACCAGATGCCACGGGGTGAGAGTAGGATTCATATGGGAATCACTGCAGCTGAAAGGAAAGAGGTGGGGGGCCTGGTTCCACGGTGTCAAGAATGCCAATTCGCTCCATTGTCCATTATAGTTTTCACTCTTGGAGATGGGAAATCATCAAGGCCTATATTCTAGTTACAACCCAGGAATTGAGAGGAACTACTAAAGAAAAGTGTGGACAAGGCTTCCTGCTAACAGAAAGGTTATTAAAAGGGAGGCCATCCATGCTCCAACTGCTTTACCTGGTAAGACACAGGTTATAACAGATATAAGCAGAGTCCTTCTAAAAGAATCTAGCCTTTTTAATATACCTTCATTAAACTTGCATACTCACCAGAATGGGGGAAAGTGGATATCCGTTTCTCTCCCTTTTGTCCTACTCAGGATCACAGAGAAACTTCAACGCTTTAGAAGCAGCCAGACAAGTGTAGACGTGTTCTGAGAGAAGAACCTGAAATGACTCATTCTTCCAGTTTTCTCAAACCAATTTCAGCTTTTAGGAAAGAGGCTTCTTTCATACACACTACACATCAGACAGTGCCAGACCTCATGGAACCCCCTCATGGGTTGACGGATCCAAACGACACTTCTCTGCTAAGGAATGTGAACGTTGCCAGCCTTGGGGAGGGAACCTCAGTGCAGAAACGGGCTCCTTCTAAGACTTCAATCTTAGTGATTGACAGTTACAACTCCTACTCTATCGGGCGCTCTTTCTCCCCTGACCAGAGTTAACGATTCCCACTGCCTCTCCTCCTTACACACTCCTCATTGAATAGCTTCCACAAAGAAATGTACCAAATCCTGCTCCATTGAGTCTGCAAAAACTTAGCACGGACACTTAATATTTTAATAGTTCTGCAAATGAAGGCTGTTGACTTGTAAGGTATAAGCAATATTTAGGAAGGGAATTCCAGTACCTCTTCCAAAGGCAGACTGTACCTATAATAACGTCCCTAGACAATAAATGTAAGGGTTATGTGGTGGTCAAGAGCATAGGTATTAAGAGTTCAAGGGTTAGGCTCTGTTGCTTTTGACTGTGAACTTGGGCAAATGATTTCATTTCTCCAAGCAGTGATTCCCTCATCTGTAAACCAGTAGGTGCTAACGGTACCTGCCAAACTGGGTTTTCCTGAGGATGAAAGGGTAGGAATTCACGGAGAGCACTTCATGAGATACCTGTAACTAGTAGATGGTGTTTGTAGTATCAGAAGTAAAGATCATTCTTGTCAACTGCCTTACTGTCCTGAGTTAAGATGCCTATTACAAACTTAATTTCTCTGCTTTGAATACCAAATTACCATTTCCACAATTTCAGAGCCAAATAATTGCCAAGTATTAATCCTCTGAAACCTGCTTAGCAAACTTCAACCTGGTAATGCCAGTACATGTCTCTTTAACGGAGGGCACTTGGAACTGTACAACTTAATAAGGTGTGTGGCATGCAGAGTTTGTTAGCTAATGTTAAACCCTAGCTCCAGTGGGATCAAAGGAAAAACTACATGTTATGACCAGACCTAATGCAAAATTGCTTTTTAGTTCAGACACAGAATGTCCGCCAATTCAGAGAAGCTGCGTGGAAACAGTCATCAAACAATATTGTATGATCACATTCACTGTCATTTTTTAATTTTGGTAAGAAAAACAGGGTAGGTTACAGAAATAGCCAAAAGGTGGATGTGCTTCACTTAGATCAAGGATTTTTTTCTAATGCAAAAATGCAGCCCCAACGCAGCCTTCCAAAGTGTTACAGCAGGTCTCAAAACTATGGGGAGCAAGCAAGGTGCCTTGGGTGCAACATTTAAGGAGGTACTCACTTTCAGAGTCATTCCAAGCTCAAGGCAGCACCTGAGAGTGAGCATCTCCTTACATTTTGCTTGCCTCATCTTAAAGGTGAGGTTAAAGTCCAGTGTGAAAGGGAGACAGAGGTGAAATGTGATTTTCATGCATTTGTGTGCATGGCAGTGACTTGCAAGGAGGCACCAAGATATAAACTGATGGGTACCACTGTAACACATCTCTCCCTTAAAGACCAGAATTTCAAGGCTGGAAGCAGCTGAGGAAAAGGACAATTTCCTCGAATCTTACCAAGTTCAAAGGCAGGCCTTTGCAACTTTGTGAGCACTACCTAAACAACCTCTTCCCATCCTCTCCCATGCAAATTGGGGTTAATTCCATAAGCAGCAGAAAACCCCATTCTCAGATGTCATTTTTGCCTAAATTCTAAAGGAAGAGGGGATGCAATGTAAAATTAAAAGGGGCTATTTCCTGATCATGCAATCTGACCACTCAAATTGAGGACTTCTTTTTCTTTTCAAGGACTATTTGTAAAGGAATCATTGTTTGATTAGATAAATATTCATGGAGTTTATTTTTAGAAAAACTTAATAATAAAGTAAAACTAAATACATTCTAACATAGATCTATGGAACATGAGGTAAATAAAAGTTCCAAAAATCTCAGAGAGGTAACTTCAGCCTTAAGGCACGCCATTTCTTTTAAATTGAGCATTAAAGGGAAAAGGGGCTTTAAAAACATAAGGCTGTCAATGTTCAAGATTTCCTTTCTGGTTTTCCGTTTTAACCTCACAAAGTCTCATTTACAAATAAACATGTTTCTAAATACATAATACATTAGAACAAGGGGTAGGAGGAGGACAAAGAAAAATCGCACCTGCACGCTAGAGTCAAAGTGTATATAGTCCTAATTTCGATTATTTAAGCGAAGCCACTTTGGTTAGAAATGCTAAACAAATAGATCCAAAACTGAAAAATTACAGGTGTTTCTTTACCTCCACGCTGGCAATTTTTAGATGTGCTTCACTAATGATCTGAGCAGAAACACCGCACATGGGAAAACAACCAGGACAGAAAGTGTAATAAACTTGGCCCTCCCCAGTCCAACCTTCTGTATAACTTCACCATAGAACTAGCTCACCGCCAATGAATGCCTCCTTTTAATGCCACACGAATTTTGATATCAGCTGTCCAATGCAAACAGTGCATGATTCGTACACACTGCCGAGCTACGAAATAAGTCAGTGTGTGAGGACGTGTGAACATGAGCCTCTCTCTCGTTTCTGAACATAATAGTTTGTGGTGCCTAGTGCACGGTGATAATCTTGGTTCATCCTCCTCTCTCTTTTCAAGAAAGCCTATCACCCTATGTTAATTTTGAACAAAATTAAAGAATAGCAAAGGAGAAGCTCCTATGTAAATACTGCTAAATTCAATTTCTCTTGAAGGAATAAAATAAGTGATATGATGAGTGGGTCATTTTTTTCCTTTAAAGAGAGAGAGAAGAATAAACAATTTTATGGAATATTCTTTTTTTTTTTTTTTTTTGAGACCTAATTATATACTAAGCAAGAAGTAATTTTTCCCTCCTGCCTACATTTTATGTTTTGGGCACTTCCATTTCATGTCCCTTGACACCTTTTCCAATAATCCATCTACTTGATATTGGAAAGCTTCACATGAATAAAACTTTATGGCACTACAGGCGTTTAGCCTTCCACTGACATTCCTGGCCTGTTCAATTCTGCAATTCAATCAAAATCAAATCTCAAAATCCTCTTGTCAGCCAGCACTGCTTTCATATGCCCAAGCCTTGTGTAAGGATAACTGCATCCAATCTCCCCCCAAGCAGTGCTTATATTGTTTTATTACAGTTCAATGAGTGGAGTTCAAAATTACACGCAGCTGCCTACTACTGTGGTCGGGCTGTGTTACGCATGGACACAAGTATTGCCCACCAGGCCTGAAATCATTCACTTACTGGCCGGCCAGAAAGACTGGGAGTGCTTCTTTGTATGGAAGAACATCCTGTCTGCTAGATCTAAAGAGGGTGATGTTAACAGATCAGTCCCTTTATAAAAGGACTGTGAAAGCCCAATGAAATGCAACTCAAATATGCTCAATGTTAAGTATGTGGCTAGAGCACATAAAAGCAAAGATAAACCTCAACATGCACTACTGATTCTCAGAAAGCTTGTGAAGGAAGATAAAGAGATCTGGAATAAAAGACATCTTAAAGAATTTTTCTATGTGTTTTAAATGGTGGAGCTTCATTTAAATGGGCTTTTTTTTTAATACCCCCAATAATCCTTTCATCGAAACAAAAAGATAAAACACAAAGCCAATTAAATACAATTTAACCTGATGAACAATACAGCAATTAAAACACCAGTAGTTTGGAAATGCTCAGGATAAGCTAGCGTAAGGCAGACCGATGGCGAAATGGCATTAGGGGTGAACCGTCTTTTCAACACCGGGACGACCACATCAAGTGGCCATGCCCTGTTTTAAAAACAAACAAAAAATAAGGAGAACACACTGGAACCATAAAGGAAGACAAACTGGGTCTCACTTGTGTAGGTGTTCAATTACCCAGCTGTTGTCAAATGGAAAAAATGCTCTAGCTAGAAGAGGAATTGCCAAAACCCCAAATAAAACGGTGTGTGCTCACTCCCGGCTCCCTTCAGGTTGGTGATTCCACAGGTAAAACAATAGCTTCCTAGGGTGCAGCTTCCCAAGAGAAATGAATTACACCTCTCTCACTGATGAAGGTATGCGTCTCCCGTGTCGGTGGTCACACACCTCTCGGTGGCAAAAGCCAGTGCCAATAGGATAAAGATATACGTGCTACTGCGAAAATGTTACCTGCAAGGTCTCTAAAATTAGACACTCTTGGAGCCCCCAAAAGGTGAATTTATATCATTTCTAATAACTTCCACCCTGTATCTTTTGAAATAATGTCATCAAAGGGGACTCTAAAGGGAACATGAAAAGTTTTACTACAGAATTCCTCACACACTATAGAAATTGGTCTCAAGACTAAGTACTCAGTTTAAGTACTGAGTTAACCTCCAAGCCAAGGGGACATACGTAAAGGTATATTTATTCTGTTGCAGCGATGTTTACAGGTAACAGCTTGGAAAACCAGGTGATTCACGTGCAATGATATCTTATTTTTTTAATAACACAGGCAGATCCAAAGAACCAGCAAGGCAAGACAGGGAAGATTCAGAGTTCGCACAATCGTGGATGAGTTTCTAGATATAATTTTATTCTCTCTAGGATAAATGATGAGGTTCAGGCTTACTGACCCAAAGGAGGCTCTTGTTATATTTTAATATCAGAGAGGGCTGAACTTTGAAGGATGAGGCATACATTTTTGAATGTGGACACTGCTATGGTCAAGACCTGTCATTCTTTGATGGTCACAGAGAAGGCGCACCTGCCTCCCTCCCAAGTCAACTGCAGAGAAATGTTATTGTTTGACAGCTTTTCAATTGCTGAGAAAATCAGCTGGTGTTCCCAGAAAATGGAAATGAATTCCATACACCGGCCTCCCTCCCTTCCTTCCCCTTTCAGTCAGTGGAGTCCCAGTGGGTAAAATGAACAAATCTCCAAGGCATTTGAAGACCATTCTTACCACTTATAAGAGTGCACTTATAAGAGTCCGCTCTGCTTTCTGGCATTTCTAGAAAACTCTGAGGAACTGCCAATATGGCCCAAAGTCCTGACAACAACTGGATGAAGTGGAGTAGCAGTGTTGTCTGGTTCTCCACTCTCCCCACCCAACCTGCTGACTTCTTTTAAATTACCTGTGTGGCCCCTGTAACAATCTGAGTTTGAGACCCCCAGACTACATGCCACCTCAAGTTACTTCCAGGACTAAAATTCTATGATCCTGTCACACTCAGTGATGTCTGAGCCAATATCAGTGAATGTTCCCACACTGCCTACACTTTCTAACTTCCTAAGAAAGAAGAAAAGGGGAATAAGGATATATATAGCTTTGTGATAAATACCAAGACTGGCCAGCTAAACACAGACAACAAGAATAAAACAGGGTCACTCCCCCGGTCTCGTCCCTACCGACCCCCAGTTTCACAATGTCTAGCAGGCAAGGGAGTCATTGGTTCAAAACATGAATTATCAGATACATTCTTCAAGCTGAATGACACATGAAAATGGATATTTTGAGAACCGGTTACCTTGGTTATCCAAACAGCTAAAGTAAATTCGCAGTGTGATCCAGGCAGCCCCATAAGCTGAATGGAAGGGAGATTGTAATAGGATTTCAACATAAGGAGCAAAGAATGTCCAGTGCTCATGGATTCATAAAGCTCATTTAAGTCTGACTCTTGCTTTTTAACAAATGAATCCAACCTCCCCCACCTCCAACCCAGAGATTTTGTCAAAGTCACTGAGATGATCCATATCACCTTCACAATCTAGAATCCTATTCTCACTGAAGAAATACCTGCCCAAAATGCTGATGAAATTTAGATTTGAGCCCCCTGGTCACACTCCTCTTCTGAAGAGCCCACTTCTTCTGAAGAAGAAGTATAAAGGGAATTCACAAATATGTACCAAGCTCAGACACCAACATCCTAATAGCTCCTGCCTTCTACAGCTGAAAATGTAAAGTCTCCAAGTAAAGACTCATCTCACATCCCTATTCATGCAGAGAGATAAAGTCCTAAAAACTCATTATGAACCAGGCATCTTGCTTAAGACAGTGAACACATCAAGCTTGAAAGAGGCTGCAACTCTGAAACAGAGGTGGCGTGACTTCAAGTACTTCCACCAAACCACCTCCTCTGCTGTCAAATCCTTTACAGAGCAAATATTTATACTTTAGCACGAAAATCCTGAGCTAGACTGTTACTTCTCTCACCCCGCTCTGCAAGATGCCCCTCTCCAGCGACCCTGGAGTTTCGAACGAAACTCTGTTCTGTTTCGAACAACATTTGCTCTGTTTTGTTACATAACAGCAGCAGTAAAAGCGGTAAGAGAAGATGTCTCAAAAGAATCTTAACAGCCCCTCCGTCCAGCTGAGAGAGCTCTATTCCTACAGGGCGATCAGAGCTGGGGTCATGGGGGCTAATTTAGAATCTTTGTGCCTCCACATACATGAGGAGCATCATCTGTATTTTCACTTTTTGTGAAATGCCCCTTAATGTTCACAGACGTGGTTATACACTGAACAAGGAGGGGAGGCAGAGAGAGCGAGAAGGGTGTTCAATAGAAAACCACAGAGACAAAAGGCACCCAGAGAGTGGCTTTAAAATTTTTCCTTTCTTTTCAAAAACTCTGCAATATAAACGACTGAACTTTGGTGTTCCGAGTGTGGCCTGGACCAGCAGCATGGACATCACCGGGGAGCTTGTAAAGACGCAGGGTCCCAGGCCCCACACCAGACCTACTGAATCAGAACCTGCATTTTAACAAAATCCACAGCTGACCCCTATAGACACCAAGGGGGGAGGAACGCTGCTCTAGAAGAATTTGGATGCAATTGCTCCTGATGGTGGGATGGTAAGGACAATTCTCTGACTTCTAGAACATACATAAAAGTCTGTGGAACACCTGGAACACCATCAGAGCAGCTTATTAAAAACCACAGATTTCTGGGTCCCATCTCAGACACACTGAATCAGAATCACCAGCACTCAGGTAGTCCTGGGGTCCACTACGGTTTGAGAACCACTGAACAACTTCAAACGGGCCTCTCCTTCTGTGCTGTATTTATGGGCTGATTTCAAGCCACTGCTAAACTGATCAACATACTGCAACCGTAGAATTTGCAAAAACTTCAAAAAGCATGTCATATCTTTATATATGCCCCAGAGTGAATGGGGCAGGGACACTCTTCTGGAATTCTTATGAATGATACACATCTCTTGACAAATAGTCAAATTCTTAAAGGAAATGTGCGCATTCTCAGTAACACATGCACACACGCATGCTTTTAGTGCTAAACTCTTCATAGAAAATGACAGGCAGACGTGGAACTTTCTGCATGAGCACACATCCCCCCCTCTTATCTGAAATACAGAGGCACACAATTCAGAGTGCATCCCTGTGTATAGACTACTTCAAACAAAAATGGACCAGTTCCAGAACAAAAGCACTCTCCTTAAATCTAATATTCACTTTGTCTAGGACCAAACCTACTGATTTAACAAGTAGCAATAAATAACCAGTTATAAGTTAGCTTTTAGTCATTAAACACCCTTCCCTTTTAATCAAAGACAATGTGAAAACTAGCTCTCAAAGGGGTCCTAAATAAAAACTCACTTAACTGTTTAAGAAAACACTGCTTTTGATACAATCTGGACAAAACGAACGATGAAAACTCTTAAATGTTGGATGGGGTGGTATTTCCAAGAATTAACTAATTGCAATGTGAGAGAGAAACAAGATGCATTTGCTTCTGAGTCCCTCTCTCACTTCGTGCCTTAGGCCTTTTAAAGGCCTAAGTTTTAAATCTGGAGGAGAAGCCCAAATGTTTTTCATTAATATGAAGAGTCAAAATATTTTAAAGGGTTGCACTTCCAACGGTTTCAATTTCTTGCTGCAGGTTACCTAAAAAAAGAAAAGTGTTATTAGTAATAGTTACAGGTGGGTATGCAGTGGGAGACACACACGCACTCATGTGCCATTGCAGATCTGTAGAGATATGCAAAAACGGTTTAAGAAACACCACCATTTTACTTTTCAATTCAAAGTGTTCGTTTTCATTCAATTAAGTTATTAAAACATGACTATAATTTGACTACATTAATAAAACAATAAAGCAAGCACTCAGGTAAAGTAACTTGGACAAAGAGTTTCCAAAAAACACAGCCATAAAGTCATGCCACGCTGAGAGAAAGTTCATGTTCGTGGAAGTAAAGAGAGTTGCCCTTACTTTGATTATTCGAGTCTTTGGGAGGGAGCAACAGGCCTCCCCAACCAGAGCTGCAGTGTACCTACTTCTTGATGGAATTGACAAACTAGTCGGTCTTGCTTTACAGCAAAGCCTATGGGCAGCAGGCACAACAGAGACAGAGAAAGAGAGGGGGACACACAAAAGTCTGGCAAAACAGGAAATTTGAGGAAACTATTTCTGAAATGTAAATAAGGTTTTCTGTTACTTTCATTATTGCAGAAGCAAAGAAGCTACATTCAATGGAAGGTGCCGTTTTTTCTGGTCAACTCTTAATTTTTCAGATGTGAGAGTTAGTTCACAATGTGCTGAGCAGATATTTTATATATGAGTTGATAGCATCATAATAGTGACTAAAATTTATTTTAAGTGTTCCCTGGACCCTCAGCCCTCTCCTTTTCCCCTGGAGACCATGAAAGCAGGCTGTTTGAATCCCAACTCCTCCATGCACTAGCTTTGGGACACAGGACAGTGTTTTATCTTCTTTAACAACAGTTTCTTCTCTGGAAGATGGGGATTATAGCAGTTCCTACCTCATAGAGATATTGTGAGATACCTAAATTACACAGTGACTGAAATACAGTAAGTGCTAAATATGCTAGGTATTTTTACTATTAACAACAGGGCCGTCTTCTTAAAATCACCCCATGGAATATCAAAGAGTTAGCTGTTTTTTTTCTGCAAAAAATCTATCTCAACTAATATTAGTAGCTTTATTTTTAAAGAAAGAGTGTTTTTGCAGGTTATTGCTAAAGAAAATGTCCCATATGAAAAAGATTGCCCTGGCAACTTATCTCAGAGATGTGTCATTTACCCTCAAAGAAAGCAGAACACAAACATGGATTCTCATACTAGAATATAAAGATGGGTATTTGAGAGTGCTGACAGAATGCTAGGCTACTGAAGGCAGAGTTTACTCATTCACACATCTCTACCATGTTCTTAAATGTCTTTGCTAATCCTCACCATGACACTTAAAGGAAAAAAAAGATAAAGGAAAGCATTCACAAATTTCTAGAAATCAGAAATCATAGGAAGTTATATTAATAAAAATTAAAATACAATTTTAAAATTTAAAAATCCAATAAAAGCCAAAAAAGCCCACCTGATATATTTATACACACTTGATTCAAGCAAATCCTCGGCACTGCTGTCCACACAATCCTAGAGTATCTGTGTAAGTTATGATTATTGTGCTAGATTGCAATTTTATTATCAATTGGCGTGCACACATTCTGCGTGGACACACATCAAATATCCTCAGTATTCACAAAAGAGATCCCAGTCCTGATGGGGGACCTAGCCACATCTCCATTTTCACTTCCATGAAATTAAAGTAACAACTTTTTCCAAGTAGATGACCAAACACGGCCCTGAGTATCAAATAACAAGGCAACATCAATTCAGAATTATAGTGCATTTGCAGATTCATATTTAGTGCATATCCCTTTAAGGCATACTTCAGTGTACTCATCTCACATTTAGGCAACTGAGAACTCCCGTGCACACAAATAGTAGGGGAAGTAGCTCAGCCACTGGGTAAAAATATGCAGTCTGTCCAATATGCACAATCGAGGCAATCAAAAGATATGCCCGGGAAATACATTTTTACTGATATTATTGGTGAGTTTGTTTGCCACAAGTCATAGCCATTCCTTCCCCTCACTTTCTGGTTTTTAGCAAACACACCCTGCTTCACAACCCCGGCCATGGGCACACAGGACAGGCACTATGGGGCTGGAGGCCCCGCACAGCAGATCCCAACCAGCGTTGGCTACGACACCAGCACCACACTCCAATTTCAGGAAAATGAGAGTTCAGCCCTTTCTTTTCTCTCCATTTCTGTAATCTCGCAGAAGCACAACGGTTCCAGAAACCAGCTCCCCTACCAGTCAGATATTTACACTAAACCTTCACTAAAGGGCTTGCTATTACAATGCTATCTCATTGATACAAGATTACTTCACTTCTGAACCACATCGAGCTGTATAATACTCCAATAATCAAAAACATTGCCCCTCGAGAAAGATGCAGCCCAGATTACTTTCATGTGCTTATCGGAGCAGGATGCCAACATTTTTGTTTAATGCAATGCAAATCTCAAAAAAGAGTCAGAGTTGAACCATGAAGGCAGCAGGCAGGCAAATTTTCTTCCAACCTATATGTGTCCATATACACAGTACTTACATACACATTACACAGGCACATGGCAAGCCAGAAAGAATCAATGGATCAGATCTTTAAATATTTTCAATCTCTTCAAGTGCAGCTCTATTTTCAAAACCCCAAACAAGCACCAGATCGGATGAAACATTTTTTTAAATCTCCGTGAAAATATAATATCCCAGTTCAGGACAAGGTGAAATATTCTGCCTTTTTACTCAGAGGTGCAAAATAGGTATGTGGGCAAAGTAACAGAATATAGCATTTACCTGCCCATTTAGCAAATAATATGGAAGAGCTACTCTGTATCTTTATTCAAATGAAAATACTTTTCCCAGCATTATTTCTTTAGCTGGTAGAAACCCCACCCTGTAAGAAACACAAGTGTAGAGCAATCTCTTGCAATGGACCATTTTACTTATTCTGCAATTTCTTACCCAAATTACACAGGTATAATTATTTTGACACTATAATGAAAAGAAAATGGGATTTGGGCACCGTCAGTTTATCTAATAACTATTTCTTGCCAGAGACTTCACAGCACTGACAGTCACAAAGAACCTTGTCCATTCCAATAGGAAATATTTGATTTTACTGTAGGAACATTATTTATTTTCACCAAGTTGCTATTATCAGAAAGGATATGATAGCTGAATAATAAAAATGAAATCAAGAAATTCTGGTGTTTCAAGGCTTTATTTTTTTCTGCTCTCACTTTTGACATTTTCTTCCCCTGGAGAGACAAGATAAAGTGCTGTCATAAATGGGTGACTTTTCTTGTCAAATGACAGATTTGATTCTCCATGGCAACCACAAATCAAGGTGCTAGTAGGAATTAAAGCTTCTCTTAAAAGGAGTCTTTATGTTTATAAAATGAATTTAAATTAAATGGGTATTAGGTACAGTCTTTACCTCAATTTATTTGTTGACTGAAGAGCTCTGAATTGCAGGGAGCACATTTGCATTTTTAAGGAAAGATAACATATTGTCCTGACAGATGTATAAACAAAGCAAGTTACCAGGTCATGCTTCATACACTAGTTTAGAGAACCAGGAAGGGTATACAGATGGACATCTAGCAGTTAAGAGGTATTTAAATACTGGACAAGGTGTAAAAATTACCCCTACAGGGGAACAGATGAAGGGATCTCTCTATTTCTTCTAATGGATCTTTCTTCTATTGCCAATTAACAAAGATTTTTGTAATTGTCACAACAGAATACCAAAAGGCAGCCTCCCTCTTCATCTTTGTCTCTCATGTAATAGATACAGATTTTTTTAAAAATCTCATCATTGCAAATAAGTATCCCATTCAAATGAAATTATTTTAGCCCCCAAATTCCAACACTGCTGAAAAGAAACATTTGCTTTCCAAAGTTTTTAATACAGGCAAAACACACACACACAGAAACATGTATGACTTCAGAGGAATTAGACAATTAATCTGTGAGTTAAGCTGATTTCAATTTTCATAAGAAATGAAAGCTGATTTGCTTCATTTTTTTATAGCATGCTTGGCCATTAGAACTTAAGAAGTAAGGTAACATGCTTGTGGACCCGAAAATAATAAATCAAGTCCAATCCTCTAGATATTAGCAAGCAGTTACCTAGTCTAGAGGAGTGAGGGTTTTAAAGTCATAAATAATATTTTAAAACTTGAAGTACAGCTCATTTTTGGAAGTTTCAATTACAGCAGAGGGCATTGCTAGCCTGTTTGAAATAAATATTGTCAACAGTACAGTCATTCTGAGAGACATGTTTAACCTAAAATAAAGAAAGGGGAAAATAAAAGTTTTACACTGTACACTGGTGGTTGGGAGAATCCATCATTCTAAATGGCACCCTTGTAAGCTTAGCCAAATTTGATTTTACGCCATTTCTAGTTAAAAGAACGATATGGAGAATTAAATCAAATTCCCTTCATACAATCGTGTGATGGTGCTGCCTTGGACTGTTGGGAGTAGCTTTGACAAGCTAACGGGGGGAAAAACAGCTGGTACAATTACGACAAAGAGACGCACAAAATAACTTCATCGAGGAATTTGTGACTTTGACCCTAAATACTTGGAGGTTGTTTTTTGGGGGGTAGGGAGGTGTTACTTTTATTTTGTGGGGGTCAAAGAGACGTTGTTCATTCTTGAGTTTAATCAGTACTCGCTATAATAGAATAGTGCCTAAAAGTTATAAATCTCTTTGGAACTCTGTGTACAAAGCATAGTTTATGATGGAGTGAGTCACACCGAACTCTCTATTTCAGTCACAATGGCTTTTGTTTCATACTAGAATGAAGTGGGTTGATGATCTTATTCTCATCTCATGTAAAAAGTCAAACTAACAGCACATCTAAAAACAGAGGTTGACAAATTACACAGACACAAGCGCTCACGACCACTGCACGCGACACAACAGATGCATCGCAGGTACTGCAGGGTTAGGACATCAGTCTTAAAAATAGTGACCGCAGTCTGAAGCATCACAATGTCAAAGGAATCCTATCCAGGGGAGCTTGGCAGAGCTTGGTCATTCATGGAGAGTGACTAGAAATGAGCTTTTGTCCCTCTTGAAAATCACTGACCCTCCCTTCAGACAGAGGGAGGTGTCAAGGCTACCCAACCTGCTCACCAGGCCTTCCCACAGCAGGGCCTGCCTTAGATATTTCACCATCAGAGAGAGGAAGTCGTCAGGATGGAGACCTGACAGGACTGGACATAAACACTTGTTGCATAAAATCAGGAAACACTCTGCTAATGTACTACTGGATAGAGCAAATTGCTCATTAAAATAAGACCCGCCAGGGTAAAAAATGGGAATGTTATTCGCCTGGAAATGAAATTATTCATCATTTTGTTGGAAAGGGGGTGGGGAGAAGAATGTGTAAACCTATGTCAGTCGCGCCGTTGGAATCTGGTTACTCTGTTTAGCTGTTCACATCACAGAAACAGCTTAAGAATTTCTCAAGAAAAATAAAATATGGTTCACTTCAAACAACACCTTCCACCTGCCTTCAGGAGTGCTCTAGGCTTTTCAGAGGTACACATGGCCTCATATAACCATGTCTTCACCACCGGCTGATCCATGGGTAAAGCTCCCTTTTGGTAAGCTCCAGTCACCATTTAACTTGCTAAAACAAAATATAGGTGAGAACCCATTTGTGTCCAGTTGAAATTTCTCAAGTGTCTTTGGCCAAATGCTCCTTCGGATTTAAAAATCAGTTAAGATGTGAGAGGGAAATCATTTCATCTGCGCTGGAAATCTGGACTCTACTCAGAATAAATTCCATTTGGTTCCATCGTATTCGACAGTCATCTAACGATGGAAGAGTCGAACCAGCCAACACCTACGTGTTTTTAAATCTGTATGGGATGCAGCCTCATCTGACCCAAATTAAGGACCCCCAAATATATACTGGTGACTTGAGTGTATGCTCAAGGTGGCCCAGCAGTCACCTCCGCAAATGCCTCTTCAATTCCAATGCTCCAACACCCCCCAGTACCATTTACAAACCCACCTCCTGTCCCCTAAATAAATTGACTAATTGTGTATTTTCACCTGAGAGGTGCCTGCCTCTAAGTCCAGTGCCTTACTGAACCCCGAGCTGCCTCTCGTGGTCTCTGTGTCCCTGTGCTAGAAAGTCTCTCTCTGTGACTCAGCCACTCTGAGACCTCAGAACTCACCATGGGGCAGGGAGAGTCTCCACCAGCAGGTCTTCTTGGAAAACGAGAAAGCTCATGCCTAACAAGCGGCTGTAGGTTCAGGATATTTCAGGGCCCTGCTCAGGAAAGGCTGGCATAGCTACCTACCCCACACTCAGGGGCCACGTGTGACTAGCTCTCCCAATGGCACCATGCAGATGGTGATACACAGCTTCTTCAGGCTGGGCTGTCTCCTCAGGAGAAATGAGGATAATAATCCTTACCTCACAGGGGTGTTGTAATTTCAATTACTGTCTGTAAAATACTTTGTGATGCCTGGATTAAAGGCACCGTCAGATGAAAGCACAGAAGCAGTCACGAGGGTGACTGTTGGTATTGTGTCTTGACCCCTGAACACAACTCGGTTTAATTAATCATCCTCTTGAGGCTTTGTCTGGCTACGTCTGAAATGGATGGGAAAAGTCCAGAACCAAGAGCAGGCCCTACAGAGGCATATATTTTGTAATAATGGAAGTAATGATGATGGTAAGGAGGAAGGAACTGGCGAAAGGGGATCACGCCTCAGCAGTACTTCGGGGTGGCATCAAGCATACATTTCTGCAAAGACTGGGGAGTCCAGTTTTCCAATCTGTACGTGGGTACATCACTTAAGAAAACAAGGTGATTGCCCACAGGTCTAAGAGCCGGGAGCAGGTGATCAGCATCTCCTGGGAATGCCCCATTCACCCCAGCATGGGGCTCTCGGCTGACTGCCAAAGCTGGCAACCTCTAAAGAAAGGCTCCTCACAAATCAGACTGGTCTCCTGGGAGGGGGGAAGGTGAATGAGAGGCCAAATTACTACTGTTCCATCTCGGCCTCTTCAGGGCCTTTGGCTCCTGGGAACTGGGAAATCCAGATGCCTAACAATGCTCCGCCCTCCTCAGCTGGCTCTTCCAAAATGTCCCTTCTCCATGTGCAGTGCCAGGAATCAGTTTTGCCTCTGCTCTACCCTTCTCATCCCCAGAGCGGGGGATGAATGAGAGCAAGCAAGTGCCCTCTCCAGTCTCAGCTCAACAGTCACTTCCTTGGGGGAAGTCTGACCCTTAACTATGTGTCATAACAGCGGCACTTCCAGAGGACTGACTTCGTGCCAGGCAGGGGACTAAGCAGGGTCTCTGAAAGCCAGACTGCCTGATATCCAATCCCCATTCTGCCCCTTTCTCCTTACATAAAACCTCATATGAGTTATCTTAGCTAAAGCTCAGTCTTCTTATCTGTAACATGGGGATAACAGTACCTATCCCATAGGGTTTTGTACCATGTGTGGATCAAATGAGTTATTACACATAAGTACCCAAAAAAAGTCTGCCTAGAATTGTCATGAAGCGGATAATATTATCTCCACTTGGCAGCTGGAAAAATCAAGGCACAGGGTGCTTAAGGAATTTGCCCACAAAGGGAGAGCTAGTAGCTCTAACTAAGCAGCCCAACTCCAGAGTCTGCCCTCTGAATACTATTCTGCATTTCCCCATGCAGGGCCCACAAACTTCAGTTTGGTATCGTTTAAGATGGCCCTGAAATCTGACATTAATTCACGCAGTGCTCCATAAGGGCAGGGATTGTACCTGGTTTCACTCCTATTGCCTAGGACTTAGCACAGTGTAGGTGCTCAAAGAGTGAGTAGATGAACCAATCCATCCTTCCATCCATCTAAGCAACACATTGGGCAGGTAAAACTAAACATTTATAAAGCTGACAACTATGAACAAGTTGGCTCAGTCTCCTGTAGTAAAGAGATGCCAGCTCATCACAAGCCTCCTCAGGACCCTTCATGAGTGGTTACTTTACATTCTCCCCACTCCCCCCAACCCCATCCATCAGCCCCCAACCTCCCCGGCTTTTCTGGCCTCCCTTATTTTTGTCTTAGGGCTGGGAAAATCTGAATAGGGGCGAGCTGCTGACTTTTCTCTAGAAAACAACTTTCCCTAGCTATTTGTCAACTTCTGTCATTCAAAGGGATACAACACAAATGTATATCTTTAATGAAATTCACAGTCAAGAAAAGTTGTCATCATCCAGTTATATCTGTTATGACATACATTTCATTTTGTTCAATACATAACAGAGAAGCTTTTTAATCAAACAGAAGATTCTTGCTAAAATGACAGTCCTAGCAATGTCCAAACAAGCGTTTATTATGCTATGCGAATCTGATCAGGATTGGATTGTTTTCAGCGGATTTTTTTTTCCTTCCATTGAGAAAATAGCTTGGGGGGTGGGTGCAGAAAACCACACAAGACAATAGAGGTGGAGTGATGCTGAGTCAGTGGTGAGTGTGGGTACTTGAGCCCCACCCTTGAGTCTGTTGGGAGAAAGTAAAAAGAGACATCCCACCATCTGGAAGGCCATAAAAGGGTTTGCTAGGGCAAGAGGTTGTGTCTTCCTTTTCCTCACCATATAATTCCACACAAGAGAGGTACCAACCCAAATAGAATACACAATGTAAGGAATGATGACATCTGTGTTTCTCAAGTGATACTTATCCTTGGATATATTTTGTTTGTCTTTACAATTTAATGAACACTTAGCTTCAACGAGCAAACCCACGTTACTGCAGAAGAATTTAGTGAGTTGTAGAGCTAGAAAGCCCAAGGCCAAAAATACAAAAGGGGGGAAAAACATAAAGGAATTAACTAAGTACTTGGGCTTTGGGCACCTCAGACGGCACAGGTTTGAGGAAAGAAAACAAAAGATATCAGTAATATTCAGAGGATAACTCTCTTCCTTCTCCTCCATTCACTACACAGCACCTGGAACAAGGTGGAATATCAACAAAGAATCGTTGTATGGATGGACAGAAGGATACAGGAGTAAGTGAGTGGGTAGATGGATGGATGGATAGATACCCCACAAAAAGGAAATGACTGATAAAAATGATTTTAATATATTATCCTGAGAGATGGTAGCCCTTTATCACAGAGACTTTTTCCTCCTCACTCTTGCTAAAGGTGTGTCCTGAGCCATGTTAAGGCAGCTCTTCTATTAAAGGAAAAAAATATCTTTACAAGACAGTTGGGGCCAGCCTGTGGCTAAAAAACTTTCTTTTTCCTATGCCAGGTTAATTGGTCACCATGACAACAATGACAGGCTGCCAATTAGCCCAAAACTTTATATTACTATGCTAATGTTCTAAGTAAATGAGGGATGGTGAGACCAGAGGTGCTCACACTTGGAAGGCTTGTCAAAACAGATTGCTGGATCTCTCCCTCAGAGTTTCTGATTCAGGGTCTGGGATAGGACCCAAGAATTCTCATTTCTAACAGGCTTCCAGGTGATGCTGATGCTGCAGTGCAGCAGAACCAGTGACCTGGACGATCCCTAAGGTTCCTCAGACTCAAATACCCTACAAGTCTATTCATGAGCTACCAAAACTCTTCTGAATTGAATGAACTTTGAAAAGTACATCTAATGCTATTTGAGGTATCATAAAGGTACACAACATTGCTAAATTTAAGATCCGGATACCTAATCATTTCAGCAATCCTCACCATGTGGGTTTTTTAAACTTCAAAGGAGCAATTTTTTTATATCCCATGTTCATTTTTGGAGAGTTACAAATGTCTATCAAAACACGAAAAAATGAATTTCAAAAATTTATTCACAATAAGACAACATACATATGACCTCAGGAGCCTGTAAGGAATTTCTGTGGGGTCATCTAAGTCATTGCTTGTCTTCCAACAGGATTTGCAAACCAGTCACCAAATGCATATCTAAAGTATGCCTAACTGACATCAAGGTGAGGGCCCCCAACATTTCTCTTTGGTGGTGTCCTCTTCCAGAGTCTGGCCATCTTTAAAAGACTCTTGCCATGTTATCATGTCACACGGTACCCTCACTGCTCTTCCAGAGTTCACACTCTCCTAATGGTAGGTCTGTAGAGGGCCAAAAGGTGAACAGCCCCTTCCTCATAATCACTTTTCCTGCTTACAAAGACTTAATAAAACGCCCCCCCACCACCACCACACACACACCCTTGGGCTTCTTCTCTGTATGCTAAAGAGTTCCGATTCCTTTAACCTTTCCACAAAGATCCTATCCGCTCACCCTTTCATCATTTTCATTGATCATCTCTGGAAACTTTCCAAAATCCCTACCCTTTTCTTGTTCTCCACCTGGGGCTGGACAAGTCACTGGTCCTTTAATGTTTTACCACACTTTCATTAATACCTCCTGAATCATGCGAGGTTTTTAATAACAGCACTGCATTGCTGACACAAGCATAAATGGGAAAGGAGAGGGACTGGACAATTCCACATTCCTGAAAACAAATGAGATCCAGAGAACTTGCTTAAAGAGAAAAAGGACCAAGTTGGCAAGCTGGTACTTGAACAGGACTCAAAAGATATCCCAGAAATCACTCCCCTGAATGAAAATCTGGTCGCAGGGATGTTTGAGGCCTGTGGAGTACTTACAACTCAGAGCAATTCCACTAGCGCTGGGTGTTGGCTTTTAAATGGCAATATCCAAATCAGAGAGGAAATGACAGTGCGTTCCAAGCAAAATTGCACACATTTAGACAGACTAAGAAAAATAACAATAAAAGTACAAATTTATTCTGCATGTGTGAATGTGATTATCATTACATCAAGTTCCATATATGCCCAGCCAGAATAAATATTAACCCATTTTATAAATGACTTTATACTGCATTTGTGGATACAGCTCCACCCAAACCCAAAACAACACTGTTTCCATAGCAACCAACAGATTTCAAAGAAGGAAAAAGGAGGGGAAGACTTCAGAACGGATAGCAATCAAATAAAATGGCCAGCATCAACAAAATATGTCAGCATTATTTAAAACACACATTTGGGACCATTCTATAGTTTAATCTCTTTCCGAGAAAACCAGTTCCGCCTAAGTCACCTTCTTGTAACGCTGGTCCTCCCGCAAAAAAAAAAAAAAAGCAAAATTGTTTCCACGTTAATTGAAGAAAGAAGCAAATTTCTTGAGTCATTCCTGGGATTCAAATGGGAGTCTGATGAAGAAAATAACATCTACTGAGTGATTTAGCACACAGTGAAATTCAGATTAATTATCAATTGGTAATTATGAAATCGTAACTGGGCTTTGATCATCATATTAGAGTATCTATTCTCTTGCTGATAACGTAATGAGGGGGAAAAGAAGCAAAAGCCAAAATTCAAAGCCAGAGAGTTAACGAGCAGAAAAGCTGCAGACCATCATCCGCTGAAAGCCAGATCTGTCATTGGAACTTTCTCAAATATCAGTTCCCCCAAGTGGATTTCACACACGGATGATATGTAGTAGCTTGCCCGCATCCCCGCGAGCTCTGCAGGTCTTATGCCCGTAAATACACTCAAGGCCACCCCAGTAGGCAGCACCCTGTCTATAGGACAGGACTGGCTTCATGTTGGGTCATCTGTGAACTCCATAAACTGACAGTCCTGGCCAATCTCTCTCTCACTTGCCCACTGCCTCCTGATTCAAAATAGGACAGACGAATAAAAATAAAATATTCATAAGATGTGAAAATGGATATTTTGAGTCCCTGGCTCCTACCGTCCTTCAGAAAGAAGTTCTACAGTTATTAATAATTTGCTCTATCCCACATTCTAACTGCGGGACCTTGGGTAAGTTATTTAACCTTTCTTTAACCTTCCCAAGCCTCAGTGTCCTTACCCATAAAACAGGAATAATAAAAGTATCTACCTTATAAGGATGTATAACACATATAAAGAGCTTAGCAGAATACCTAACACACAGCAAAGAGAACAGGTGCTTCTATTGCTGTTATTATTTATAAGTAATTCCTCTTTCTTAATGATTGGAGTGAAATCCTTATAGATTTTCCTTAGAAAACACCTCTCAATGTTGCAGAGAGAAATACCGCTGAACAAATATCTTAAGAACAGTTTCACTAGATCTCATGAATTGCAATTGCTCAGCAGATCAGCTCTTCTTGAATGGCATACTCACCGAAGCAGACAGAACTGGGTGTGAAAGGCACTCACGGCCATGTGACCATGAATTTGTCCCCTAACCTTCCTAAGCCTCCTAACCTTCCTACCTCTTCAATTTAGCAATGAGAGTAACCACCCAAAGAATTACGGCAAGGGTCAAGTGGGAAAATTCCTGTACAGCATTTCACAAAGAATCTGTTACATTCAATCATTAAATATATATCAGCATTATTACTACATTTATTCGCTCACACAAAACAGTGATTCAACAGCTATTTATTGAATGCTACTGTGTGCTAGGTGGTGTGTGATTAAAAAAATTGACATAATCTGTGCTCTCATGGAGTTTATAGCCCAAATGGGAATGTTTACATGAATAAACAGACACACAAAAAAATATATAATTACAAACCTCAACAAGTGTTATGAAGGAAAAGAACAGGGAGAAATGACTAAGGTTTATCACTGACAATAAATAGCATGTTACATTTTTAAGATTTTTCTCCAGTATCCAAAATAACACAAAAATGCTATATTCCACCAATAATTACCCAGACCACTAGTATGGAAGTTTGGAATATACACGTTCTAGCCTTTTCCATATAGGACTCAATATTACTGCAGGGCCTTACTATTAGCCAAAACCATAGCAATGTTTTCACTCTTTTGAACCTAGACAAAAAATAGGCTAAGTTTGTTTACAGCAGACACACAAGATAACACTAAAGCAATGGGGGGGGAAAAAGGTAAAAATGAGACAGTCCACCCTTAAAGCCACACTGTCCAAGACTCAACATGTTTTGCTCCTGTGCTACTCTATGAATCATCAATAGCATAAGAATCCTAAGGACACAGCATACAGATGCAGCTCTACAAAGTTGCCAGGTGAACAAAATGAAGGGACCACGTTCCAATGACTCAGTGGTTCCATCTGACCAGGCCAAGAATGACACCACTGCATGACACCAAGTGACTCCCAGGTTTAAAGATTTATCTGAATTTGTTCAACAACCCTATTAGCAGAGTTTTCCCTTACTTCTTCCCACAGTTTGCCTAATGGTAGAAGACACACAAATGTAATTACATTTGCATTTTATTATGAAGTCAGTGAGTCACTAAAAGTACATGCTAGAACTCAACGTTTTATTGTTTTTCATTATGTATTGTGTGCTTCATTGCCTTTAGGGTCATATTTTTGTCGGGGGAGGAGTTATAAGTATGGAATACTTATTTGTGGAGGACATACTTTTCTGTCCAGGTTTTCGTTTTTAACACCACAGGATCACTCTCACTCCATATTATTGGAATTCACCCGTTTAAGTGTGGCACATTATTCTTGACAGGGAATAAAGATTTGGACTTTTGAGATACAATATGCAGAACTGTTCACACCTAATGTACACCCAATACAAAATACACAAAAGTGACTGACAAAAAAAAAATGAAAAAAATCAAAGAGGTCCAAAAGAATTCAGTAGAAGTTTAAAAATACCTTCCCATTTTTTTCTGTGTGAAATCAAATCAAATGCCTTCCCATTTTCTTCTATGCCTCATTTTAAATTACATTTTCCAACCAATATTTTGGGTGTTGGCTCCACTTACTTTAATACATGCTATTTGGATACAGTGAAGCAAAGACAGATGCCAAACTTGAGGCAAAACTTCTTCCCTTCTACCCAGCATTTGGAACTTTGAAACCAGCCCAGAACTCCAACCAGAAGCCGAGGTCCAGAGAAGAAACAAGAAGGGGACACAAAGTTCACTGTTTTACCCATAACAAGGTACTTTATTAATTTTAAATATTTTAACACATAAGGTAAATATGTGAGAAAAACATGTAGCTGTACATACTAGTTCTTTTTTACCCCAAAGTGAGAAGAGAGAGGAGAGGAATAATATATATTATCCCACTTGTTCAAACTCCCTAGGCCATTACTGTATCCCATTTACAGAGTACTCCCACCACATGCAGGCACTGCACTAAAACATGCCCTCCATTAGTCCCCATGAAGACCCAACAAGAGGGATTTTTCAGTGTTGCCATTTCACAGATGGCAAAACCAAGGCTCCGAATGGCAAAGTAATTTACGAAGGGCTCAGACACCTAATCAGTAATAAA
Source organism: Tapirus indicus (assembly GCA_031878705.1). Lineage (NCBI taxonomy): Eukaryota > Metazoa > Chordata > Mammalia > Perissodactyla > Tapiridae > Tapirus > Tapirus indicus. Next base: position 68,098,486 of record CM062920.1, read on the forward strand.
GTCAAGATTTGAACCTATAGTCTGGCACCAGAGCTTGTGCTTATAACCACTATGCAACAGTAGACAAACGTTGGTCTCCACTTTAGCTAACAGACTAACCTCATAGAGCTCACTTAATCTCACAAGATCTGAGGTATGCACTATCATATAATAGAGGAAGATGCAAAGAGATGCAACTGGGTTAAGTAACTTACCCAAGGACACATAGCTGATGAGCAGCAGAACTAGGATTTGAAGTGAGATTCTGAACTACCAGCCTTTAAACACTCTCCAAGACTGTCCTTAACATACTTGCTAAGAGTGTACTTCACTTCACCGTTCGAGGTGGTGGATGGGTTAGACACGGAGGAAAAGAAGCAACTAGGAGGGAGAAACCAAGGTTTCCCACTTGAGATCTTGGTCAAGATTTTGTCAGATGCCCTTCCTCTAAGACTGTCAAAAGGTTATCCCAAAATTGTGAGTAGCAAAACTCTAAGGTAACAAAGCAGCACGGAGAACCACTTGAGGCCTTATTCTACAATGAAACGGCAGTCATACATACAACTGACGTATAACTATCTACCACAAATGAAAGAAAGTAAAAGAACAAAATGTAACCAACCTAAGTGTCCAACATTTAATGTCCAGTCGGAAAATAGTTAACCCAATTACGTTTTAAACCAGTGATCGATCCTCAACTGAGGAGCTAGGGAGGGTGGTATTTAAAACTGTGTGGGAACATTTTTGGTCATCACAATGACTGAGGTGTACCAAAAATACTGCACACTCTGCTGCAAGTGTGTATAGCACACACAAAAAGAACTGTTATGTCTCAAACAGTGATGGTGCCCCCATGGAGAAAAACGGTAATCAATTAATAAGCCCACATGGTTGAGAAACTGGTTTTGCTCATTCTAAGGACATAATACAGGCTCTGGCCCACAGAAGGCACCTAATAGATATCTGTGCAATGAATAGATGATCTATTACACAGTCAATAAAAATAACTGTTATAAAGATAATATGGCAACATGAAGATAGTTATGTTAGAGAAAGAAAGTAGGATACAAAGTTATAAGCAACAGATGATTGCAACTATATATTTATTTAAATTCTGCATGCAGGAAAGACTAGAAGGAAATATACTAAAATGTTCATTTTTATTGTTTCACAACAGTGAAAGAATTAGTGATTTTTTTCCCCCTCTATTGCTTAAGTAGGGTGTCATTTATGATGAAAGAGTAAAAAATTTTAATCATATTTAATTGGCCAAAAGAGACCTAGAATAGAAAAATATTGGAGTACAACCACTCCTGAATAAATGTGGCCAAAAGAAGAGTTCACATGAGAGAGTTTCTGAAGAAAGATAAATTATGACTGTCATCTGGGTATTTCTAGACAGAGTTTTCACCCTCACCTCCAAATTCAGAGTACTCCAAACTAAAGTCAATAGTTTATAACCCCAAAGTCTTCCTCATCGAGTTTCCCATCTCTGGTAAGCACACTGCCATACACTATCAGGCAAGCTCAAAGTTGAAGTCTTATTTTCTCTTCTCCATCCCGTGCCTCCCACCTCTAGGCATTCCCCATATCTTCCCAGCCTTTGCTACAACCTACCATGTGTCCCTACCCGCCTTCTATTTCCAGTATCACCACCCTAACTCAAGATCTTTCCTCTCTCCTTTAAGCTGCCGCCATGCCTTCCCACTCTACCTACATAAAGGGTAGTCCATTTCCTATCATGTGTAATCAACACCCAATATTTTTATTAAGCTGGCTAAGACGGTTAAACCCTACAATTAAAATTCTCAAAGGAAGTAGAAGCTACAACTTTTTTAAGGTATAGAAACTAAGTTTGCTCTCAAATATTTCTACCAAAATATACCTTAAATGGCAATAGAGGGAAAGGGGAGGACAGTAAATGTCCACTCATGAGGAAGGAACGTTCTGGAAGCACAAATCAAATGAGGCCTAAGTAAACAGGAGTGTCATTGTAAACATTCAAAATCTTGCATTGTATGCAAGCATAAGTTTGGCCATTTACAGTGTAAAAATGATGTCTTTTCCCACCAAAATTTTCCAGGAAAAAGTGCCTCTTCACAGAGGTATGCTGGAGTAAATTAGTCTATGATTTAGCAAGATCCAGACTACTCTGGTATAGGCCTAACGGTATGCACATGACAGTCTGAGATGGACAGGTCTATGTGACAAAATAGAAGACAACTTTAAAAAAAAAAATACATGATCTGCTGGTATTCGATGTCAAACATCACTAGTTTGTTAACTGTAACTCTTCAACCAGATGTGGCAGTATGGTGTACACAGAATGAAAATGACTGAAAGTGGTTTTTCTCATAATCAGATTATAATCCATGAGGGACTATTTACTGCTATGCTTCATTTACAGTAGATGGACTGAATTAACTGGAAAAGCATTCTGTCTCATTTCATCTTTTTTATAAAAAAAATTAGTCAAGTGTTTTTTCAACTTGAACGATGTTTGAATTCCTTTTTAAGGAAAAGAATTTCTTGAAGAGTCCTGATTTTAGAAATATGGAATTGATATATCCTATAACAGTATTGTCCAATAGAAATACAAAGTAAGCCACATATGTAATTTTTAATTTTCTAGTAGCCATGTTAAAAAGACAAAAAGAAACAGATAAAATTAATTTTAATGATACTGTTTATTTAACCTAATATATCCAAAAGCTTATCACTTCAACATGTAATCAATGTCTTTGAAATCCAATGTGTATTTTACACTTAGCCCATCTCAATTCAGACTAGCCACAGCCACACTTCCTGTGCACAGTAGCCACTAATGGCCAGTGCTAGGTATCAGAAAGTACAATTCTAGAACATCACATAGTCATGTCCCATAGAAAAGATATTTCCGAAAGAAACTCATCTGATTCTGTTTTAGAAAACTATCAATATTGTCTGGGTTGACTGTATTTATTTCTATACGGAAGGTCTTTACCAGATCTAGATGGGAGTTCTAAAGAATTCCTATATAATATACATGTCTTTTACCTCCAAAACTATAATTAACTGCTTAAATTCCAGACGAAAGTAACACTCATAAATCTGGTTTCTGGGTTCGTTTTTAACTTAAGGTTCCTGTCCTTCGGTCTTATTCACAGTGTAATGATAAGTAATTAGGTCTATGACATTCCCTGGGAGCCCTACAGCTTTAAGAATCTGTCTCATTAAGGAATTACTCAGTCTGAAGGAAATTTATTGACACTTATCTCATTTTCCCTCCTGCTCTTCATGACACCTATGATTTTCAAAGACAAATGGCTAAAGATGAGGGCCTTTATGTACCATAATGCTGTGGGTGCAGCTTCCCCTGGCTACTTTCCACCATCTTTCTTCCTGCAGCAATGGGTACACTGTGAGGGTGAGACACAGCGCCCTCCAGAGGATCCAACAAAAACAGCATAAAATGCTGCATTCCCCTCCCAACCAACTGGCAAGTACAAAGTTCAAGGTGCTGGACCTGTGTCCCAGTCTAGCCAGATACTCAAATTCTAATTTGCATAGAATCTTGTGTTTTCAAGTACGCGTCTAATGAGCCCCCAGAAAATGTACAAGTCTCATAATCAAATGCAATTGAATCATCATAAAATGAAAAGTCTGGGAATTGTGTGTAGGCTGCCATGACTTGGCTCATTTTTCTCATTTCTTTAATAAAATATATTTTAAAATAACTCTCCATTCATATATTTACAGTACAAAGTAAAAACATAACATTTGTTTTAAATAATTACATAGGTACCCTCAACAAAAGCAATTCTGAAATGTACAAACCCATACTACATAAAATCAAAGCAACATTTCTAACCTCCTAATACTATTTCTCTTGTAATATTTAGCCTTGCATTCATAATGCTGATTTGAATATTAGTGTTACATTCAACTCAGGTAACCATGACACCTCTAAAATAGACACAAGCCATAAACACAACCGAAATCCTGTCAGATTATTCAAGTGACATTGGAAAAGAATATTACAAGGTAATTTTTAATATTGAGGATTTGTATCCATACATAAAGTACCAACTGAAATAGATCTTCAGAATGAAATTTCCTAAAATGATTAAAGTAAAATGTGAAACCTCACAGTTTATACAAGACAAGAAACATTTGGCTGCAAATGGTTTTATAATTTTGCTAATTAAAAATTATCCCATTTTCACTTTGGATTCATCATGTAACAGAAACAGGAATAACCTTACCATGCCAGAAACACGAGCAAATGATTAAAGTTCTACTCTCAAAAAAATCTTTAAAAGTTGGCAAAACATTTCATTAGGCTACAAATCAAAATCCGTCTGTCCTTGACATCTCTTTAATGTCTTCCAGATTCCACATCTACTTTTTTAATCACTCACTGAATCACTCAGAAATTAAAACATGTTAAAATACCACTCACTATGGACTTCTAGAAAAGTCCTCTGATATAATACAACCTTCAGGCCCCTCCACATGAGCAATGGGTCCATAATACCACCAACTGATTTACGTAAAGTATTCAACAAATTTCACAATGACAAAAAAATAATATTCCCAGAATCATGCCTTCATCAATAAATCTGCTACATGTGAAGAATATAAATAAATACTAAAAAGAGGCCACTGTGAACTCTCTCTTCTGCAGTTTGCCAAGTGGAAATGGGTACAACTCTGATTAAAAATAAAATCACTTTCAAGCTTCCAAGGTGTTACCAACAAAATATGCTTAAAAAAAGAAGAATGCGAGTGGCAAGGAGGTTGACTGATCAACATGTATTTCTCTGTAAAGCTAATGAAGGCAATGTTTACAGCACACACTTATTTATTTACACTTCTCTTCCCTGAGTCCTCCATGTGCCATGGGAGTCAGTGTGCGTTAATGGCACCAAAAACCAGAGAACCTTCCAACTGCAAGTTACAGCAGTCACTGTGTCAGTGGAAACAATGAATCACAGACATTCAACCTGGGATGAGTTGTGGCAGCACCTTACATGTGTCACCAATGTGTCACGTGACATGGCTGTTGCCATGGTGAGGCGCCATGTTCAGGAAATGTGTTAAGTCTCATAGAAGGCACCCAGCCATCCCCTAAGTTACCCATGCCCATGAATGTATTTTGAAATCTCTCTACTGCTGATAACATTGTGATTGGCTTCCTCTCTGGGAATCTTGTTGGAAGCAGAGGGGAGGAAAGTCACTTGGGGAAAGCTGAAAAAAAAATGAAGTCTACCATCCCCGGTGTCTGTACGTGTGGGCTCCAGTGTATTGAGAATAGCTGTATCTTTAAAAATAATTAGTTTGAATTGTTTCAGTGGAATAAAAGTGGGCCATCTCAAAAAAGAAAGGTAATTTTAATGTTACTGGTACAATTTCCATGCATTAAAACAAAAGATAAAGCAACAGAGACCAAAAATTACACAATTTTTAGGTAGAATAAATTATATGGATAAGGATATATGGACAAATAATCCTGGTCATGTTCACCAAAAAATTCTCCTCTTGAGCTTTTCTTACCAGAGTCTCCATCTTCACCCTAGCTCTGCTTTCGTCATCTGAAGATAGGAATGAAAAGTGTAACAGACTCACAATCATGAGGATGAAATGACCGATTACAACTCAAGGACTGAGCAGAGTATCTGGTGTGTGGTAGGCACACAATAAGCTGCTCCCACAGCCACTAGAATCATAGTGATTACTATTACTTCTACACAGCTACCTGGCTCGGAACAAAGAGAAGCCTATCCCAGCATCCTGAGTTTCAAGGGAAGATTTACGATTCTTTAGCCATGGTTTCTTGACTTGCCAGCTTCCCACGTTTGGAATTTAAGAAGTAGGTTAAGAAAAGTCAAAATGCTTCCCTTTCCAAATGATAAAGACAGTTTTGTCCAAAAGAGGCACCTTGACATGAACTATATGTAAATGTAGACACAAGCAAAAATTATGTCTCTGTGGCTATTGGTGTGGTGAGAACCAAGATGGTTCCAGGACACCTAAAACCAAACAAGAGAGGAACGGCTGAAGGAGCAAAGGATTTTTAGCCTGGAGAAGACTCAAGAAGAATCTGTTCACTATCTGAAAATATTCAGTGGATTGTCATGTAGAAGAGATGGGTTTTGTAGAATCCCAAGGTACCAAACCAAATTAAGTGGGAACCCCATGGGTGGTAGATTTTAATCAAGTGTAAGAAAGAACTTCCTAGCCGTAAGGGTTGGTCAAAGATAAAATGGGCTTCCTCAAGGACAGAATTCCATCATCCCAGAGTTATTCAGATAGTCTAGATACTCCTGTAGCTGCAAAACAGCCTTAAGTTTTAGGTATAAGATGCATGGGGACAGCAACAGGCTTCACAATTCCTTCCAACACTAAACGTCTAGGAGTCTTTGAATGTACGATATGTATTGCTAAGATACATAGATAAACATATATAGATATACCTAAAAATTCACACCATGGGACACTCTAGATTTAATGGTAAATTTGCTGTAATGATCTCAGACCACACTTATTTAGGGCATACTTAAGGGCTAATAGCTAGATACATTATTTACTAAAACTTTACTATGTGCCAACTCTTTTGTAATGCTTTATGTATATTAACTCATTTAATCCCACAATCAGCTATGAGTTAGGTACTATTATTATTCACATTTTAAAGGTGAGGAAACTGAGGCACAGAGCAATGGAACTTACCCAAAATTATACTGTAAGTAAGAGGCAAAGCCAGGATTCAAACAAGTTGTCTGGCCAACATCCTGTGTTCTTAATCACCACATTTAGCTGTTTATTACACATTAAGGATTCTATGCTTGGCCCTGGATCCTGGAATGTGTTTATTTTTCATTTAACAACAACAACAAAAAGATAAACTAACTATTTGCAAAGCTTTCAACATAATTCTTCCTTTGTTGTGTTCTCTCCCACTTCCTACCTTTTATCATTAAAATGGACATTTGTGTGAAAACGTATTTGCTTCTTAGGGGTTCATCTTTTCTAGGTGTTTATTCCCCAACTGCAATAACAATACCTTGGTCCATAAATTATGGCTGGCTGACAATCAGAAACTATTTCCCCTTCATGTCCCAGTCAGTTTTATCATGATACTTGATAAAGAAATATTCCTCCAGATTATTCTCCTGTACCTTTCTCGAAAAACATCTGTTGCATCGCTCTTTCTTGGTCAGACTTCCACCATCCTTTCCCACAAGGATGCCTTGAGAATTGAGTGCACACCTCCTTCTTCACACATTTTCTCTTACTTGAAGCTGTGATATCCCTTGGCCTCCATTTTATGAAAATGCCCACTCCACGAATTCATTCTTCCTCATTTTTCCCCCTGCCTTGACTTCCCCCACTGTTTACGAGGTAAAACATTAAAATTTTCAGCAAAAAGGGGAGCGAAGACTCTGATTTAAGGTGTCTTCACTTGAGAATACTCACACTCATTTTTGATCATTCTTGCCCTCCAGAGATTTCTTTAAAGACAAATCAAATGATGTACATTATGTGTCTCCTGGTCTCTACTTTTCCCTTATGATAAAATAAAGGACATTCAGAGGAAATAATTGTGTCTAAGAATGTGTTTGCTGTGTCCAAGATCACTTGTACAATAATTCTTAATATTTTTCTTTAAACCTCTCAATTTTATTAAATGCTGTACTTAAGTAATATTATCTGAAAAACCAGACTTGATGTATTAATAATATTTTTGCTACATATTTAATATATACTATCTGTATTAAAAATAGTACCTAACTCTTAAATTTTCAAAAATGTTCATCTGTGCCTCCTATTCATCTTAAATTCCACTGGTGAGATACACAATACGTTTCAGAAAACACTGGTATTGAAGAGAACATAAATCTTAACATCACTTTCAAAGTCTACTTTTCTTCTTTGACTTGTTTTCCCTTTCACTTCATCTTTTACTCCAGCCTCACTTTTACTTCTCATTTATATTTCTCTTGTTTTAAACAAAGGAAAGGAGAGGTGGGCCCTCACTAAATCTCACTCTAAATCAGTAAATAATCCCATCACACGGAACAGCCTCTCTCAAGCTGAGGTTTCAACAAAAGCTGATGACATTATTATTTCATCAGAAACTTAGGAGCAAATGCTGAAGCTGAAGCATCACAGGGCTAGGACAAAGAACTGAGTCCTCACCATCACTTCACGCTCCTCTTCCCAAGTCCAGAGCTCAGCAAACTACACGTCCTCGGGCCACACTGAACCTGCCACCCACGAGCTACGAGTAGTTTCTACATTCTTAAAGAGTTGGGAAAAAATTAAAACACTACCACTACTTTGTGACACATGGAAATTGTACAAAATTCAAACTTCAGTGTCTGTAAATAAATTTTATTGGAAACACAGCCACACCCATTCGTTTATGTATCATCTATGGCTGCTCTCACACGACAAGAGGTGAGTAGTTGTGACAGACCAGGTAGCCCACAAAGCCTAAAATACTTACTACCTGGCTCAGGAAAAGGTTGTGGATCCCTGATATCGACAGAGAAGTTAGATTACCCTTTACCATCATGCACGTACACAAATATATATTTTTTAATTATAAAAGTTTTCCAAAAAACACAGTAGTGGAAAGAAGGGCATAAGGAATCTCCATGTATTCAGCCCCAGGACCAGATAGAAATCTCTTTTTTGTAACTGGGGCACTGCTTGAAACACAGACCCCCGTCCATCAGTACCAGTCCTGCCTCATGTTCCACCACCTCAGTTTTAGTTCCTCTAATTTCTCATGCAATTCTGATGACTACTAACCATCTTAAGAGTAAACTATCCTGATACCTTTTTAAGCAGCAACATTATTAACAATTAAAAAGCTGCCACCACACATGCACAATAACTTTCTTGTATTTTAATATGCATATCCATAGTCTGATTATAACAGCGTGGAGAGATTGACAGGAAATGACTGAGTGTAATGGCTCCAAAGGAGACACTACATTGATCAGTAAATAATACACGTTTTTTGAAACTGTCTAACTGCATATTTACACTTGTCAACTCTCATATACTTTGATGACAGAATTCTTTTTCAAACATCTACGTAAAAAATTCTAATACTGATTTTTAAAATGCTTTTTAATAATTACAAGAAACACATCTAGGATATATACGGTTTAAATTGTATCCACCAAATAGTGCCACCTGGAGCATTAATTGCTACAGCCTTAATATTCCCAGTAATGTCAGGGTATTTGCAAATGTCTCAAAAAGGTTACAATACAGTTGCAAGTAACATATACCTAGTGCCTACCAGGTGCCACGCACTGTGTTAAGAACTCTTTATAGCCAACAAGGTAAAGGCTGTCATTGATAAAATATCATTTATCATGAGGAAACTAAGGCTTGGAGAGCAGACACGACTTGGCCAAAGTAACACTATTAGTGAGACCTGAGGCTGTCTACTCTAACTTCAGAGACCACGCTCTCCTTAACCAAGCCCCAGGCCTGTGCCTGGGTGTGGGCCTGGAAATCTGTAATTAACACACTTCTGGGGCGGCCCTTGGATCACACATTGAAAAAGACGACCCCAAGGACTTAGAGCTAGAGGAGAAGAAAGGCCGATGGGCCCTGTACTCTACTCCCCTCCACTCCTCTACTCCTCTCCAAACACTGTCCACAGGAGGATTAGAGAGAAATTCTGTAACAGGTGGATCATAGCCCCTGGCATGTCACATATGCTCAGCTACGACAGCTACTGAACTACTGTCCTTCTTATAGGTTAGTCACGGAATGCTTGTATGTCGGGTAAAGTCATTTTATCTATATTGTCCAGAAAATTACTTCAACTCTTGGCTGATTAGGTTAGCATCTCCTTGCCCTAAGACTCCACATCAATTAAATCACACCAGCAGCTGAAGGCTGGCCAACGTGGCGTGGAGGACAGGGGAGCGGGAACCTGGTTCTACCTGGTGACTGGTTCATCAACCACTAGACTAGACAATGAGCTAGATAAGCCCCTCATCCACTGCCTGGCTCTCACCCTGGGCACAAAAGCCCAGGAACCAAGGTTTTCCCTTCCCACACCCATTCTCTGGAGCAGCTGGCCTGCTATGCGGTCTGTTCATACTGTATCGAGGAAGAAAGCTCATCTGCTCAGATGGTAGGGACTCCGTTGAGCTTCCACCACCAGGAGCACCTCTGCTTGAGAAGAGGACCGAAGAATGCACACAATGCTGAGCCCATCCACACGATTCTGGGAGATTTTAGACTGAGGAAAAGGCCAGCAAGTAAGGAATATTTTTGAAAACTTTTTTGGAAGAAGTTATTCCCTTTTATATCACTGGTTCTATAAAAATCCTGTCTGTGGATTAAGCTACAATTTTTAATGAGTTGGATTCTACTTCTTCCATAAAGACAACTATAAGCTACAAAATTTTCCCTACCAAAACCAAATAAAAAGGCCTTCAAGAACCACAAAATCTATTCAAAGATGAGGCAGTTGAATGCCCTCGCGGTTAAGACACAGGCTTTTTGAAACTGGCCCAATTTGAGGTAAACCTCACTTGTAAAACTTGCTATGTGACCTTGAGCAGGTGACTTTGGCACGGAGCTTCTGTCTTCTCAACAATAAAACCAGAATAATAATATCCAGAACACAAAGATGCTGTTAGGATTAAAGGAGATAACTAATGTGATATCCAAACCACTGCAGGAAAAATAAGTGCCTAATGAATGGCTGCTATGATTATTTGTTACCAATATTAAAATCTCATGGAACACGAGGAGGGATGAAAAAGATTTTCTCTCATGAGCCTATTCCAATCAGCTGGTTGGTTGGAGCTACACAGAACACTGTGCAGAAAAAATCCAAGAGCCTCCACCATCCATGATGGGGCTCACTGATTTTGTCATCCTTGACAAGGCCAACCACGTCATCCTATGAATATAGGCCAGGAGGTTAACAATTCATGTGTTCACTCACAATCACTTTCCAGAACTCTAGTTACCATGACCAACACAAATAATCACACAGTATGTTGAAACGAAATTAAAATGTACATTAACTAAATGGTGCTTAAATGTGTTAATTGCTCATTTTTCTTTAAGAAGGAATTAAAATGATGGCAATTCTCACCAGGGTAGCTCAGCAGCCTACATACACACTGAATGGAAATTTCCTTCTCTTAGCCTCTGTGCATTACTTGAACCAAGTTAACAGAAAACAGAATATTTTCAAAAACAACATGCAATGTAGTTTAAGTTCCTAGAATTTTACATCACGGAAGATATCATTTGAAATATAATAGCTGAATGCCTTCCTCCCTGGTACAGCTTGCTTCAGTCTATTGATAAAAACCAAGATTAATATGCAAAAGGAAATTGCAAGAAACTTGCCCTGCACCGGTCAGCACCTGGTACATGTGTGTGCCCCTCCCTTTGAGAAAGAAACTGTACTCGGAGAGTGAAAGTCTGGCTTTAGTTCTCACCCCACCACTTCCTTGCTATGTTTGAGCCTCAGTTGATGCACAGGTAACAAGAGGGCGAAAATTGTCTCTTTCTTGTCTTTTCCAAAGTTACAGACAATGAAAAAAAAAAACCCACAAAACTATAATGCTTCACACACATAATACCAAAACCAGATGAACGGTAGAAAATAAACTACCAAACAAATCATACAAATACGGCGTGTACATAACGTCAGAAATCCAACCGTTACACAACCAGATAACTGCCAGAATTGTGCATGTGTAAGATTCTCTCATTAATATAACAAACATGTACTTTTATCCACTGAGTGCCAGGTATTGGGTATACAAAGTAAAACTACAAAGACTGGTCAAAAGTCACTTGCTTGACATGATTTTGCCCATACTCGTGTTAAGTGATGAATTTGTAAGCTTGCCTACAAGAATTTAAGTGGAATAATTCTGAGGCCACATCCACGCTCAGCAGAAGAGAGAATGTGATCAATTAGTGATGTCTGCCAGGGCCATAGGAATGGGCAAGAGTGGGGGGAATGTAAGACCAAAAGTGTGTCAAAAATGTTTGCCACCCTTGATTTGGGCAAAGGGCTGGACGCTTTGTGTAGATATCGTGTGAATAAAAACCTGCCCAATACATTAAAAGTTTACTGTGAATTTGTATGTCCAGAATAATGTGTATATAATCCCATAAGGGGCTTTGAGAGGAATGGAAAATATCTGCAATATAAATGCAGATTACCTTTATTACAAAATTGGATCATATTCTCATTCCTAGACTAATTTCCTATATCATAAAACCTATATTCAATTTTATAAATAGCATACACCAAGAATCATAAATTCAGTTAATGCAGAAATTTAACAGATTTTTTTTAATAAAAGTGAGAAAAGGCTGTTTCAGAGCAAGTATCTGAAAGGACAGAAAGGGTTCTTTCTTTGAAGATATGTTTTTCACTCTGACTCTACCTCCTTGGGGACATAACTAGAGAAGAAATAAATCTCACAGCTAATATATATGAAGTAACATGTTTAACATTATCCAATGAATTTATATCTACCTCCACCATATAAATTTATCTCATATAAACTGTCACCTCCAACAGAATTCATTAAAACAATGTTATACCTTCTGAATTAAATGCAATCTTTAATTGGAATTTAATCTTACAAAAGTAGTTGGTGGATTTTCTTTTTTAATTGACAAACGGAATAGTTCATTAGTTTGTCTTACAGTTCTGTCTGAAGAATTTGAAAGTAAGTTTGACATAGGGATTGGCTGTGAGGTTTTGAGGGGGGGTGGTCGGCGGTTCTTTCATCATCTTCAGAACTCCTCCTGCTGCTTAAGAGCGGGAAAAGAATGGATACTCTGGCTGACACCATCCTGAATTACCACATTACTGACTATTCCATTACCTCCACGTAAATGTCGTGTTAATTTCTGATCCTCATCAAGCCAGACAATGGTTTCCACCTTGGCCCCTAGTCAATTAGCTATGTGGAAAATATTCAGCCAATTACATTACTTCTATTAGGTTAGGGACTGGAGAGAAAGGCAAAATAAATGCCTCGAAAATACTTCAGAGATAAAATGTAAGTTGACACTGTCTTCACATGCTGGAGCCCAAGTTATACAATCTGATAGGCAGCTGCCAGCCCTCATAACTGCTTATTAAATCTAGCCTCTCTTTATGGCGTGAGTGAAGATCTGTATTTTTACCAATATTAGGTTCATTGTGTTATGAAAGAGACCAAAGTACTTAAGATCATTCTCTCCAGCTTATAAAACATATTATGTAGTTTATTAAATTGTTAAAATTACTTTTCAAAGTCAAAATTTCAGGGACTGGAAGTTTAAGCACAACAAAGTAGCTTGGCCCACTGACAGGTTCCAGCACAAGGCAGCTCAGGAGGGGAGCCCATCAGCCGGCTTTCCTGTCCCAAAACACCTGCTACCTGCCCCCACCTCTTCCAGGAAGCTGCACCACCACCACCACCACCCCACCCCAAAACTGATGACAAAAAAATGCATTCTCGAGTTTTATAAAAAAGCAAGGAACTCTCAGCCAAAAAAGTAGCCCATTACCAAGTCTTAAGTGAGAAGAATTATGTTCCCTGTTTTTAGCTCTTCCTAGTAGGTTAAAAGCTAGGAATCTGATTATGAGAGAGATCAAAAGAGGAACTGTGGGCAAAGAAGGAAAAAGAACTGGTGAGAAAAAGAAAAATGTCACATGATGCTTACACTCTTATACCAGATCCACCAGCAAGGGACAATTCGTTGGTAAGGACAGAGCAATGCCAAGGCCGAGACTGACAAGCCAGCATATTCACCATCTATAGTCAACTCTTCTCAGGAAAACTCTATGCAAATCCAGACTGTTATTATCACATTTATTAATAACGCTGTGGCTAACTGCATATTAAATATGCAGCAGACTTAGCCGTTCTTCACTCTTGGAGTCTCGTGATATGCATCAGATAGGTACCAATAACAACTAAAGCGTCACACCAGGGAAACAGGAGCCAACCCTGATTCCCTGCCAGCGAATGGTGGCATTGAAGAACCACATCACTAAAGACAGTGGTCACTCAGAGCTTCTTTCTCTGTATCCTGCCCCTAAGTCAATTTATTATGCATGCATGGCTATCACCAACATAAATTGAGTACATTACCCATTTTCTGACCTTAAAAATTTGCCATAATAATCTATTCGTGCAAACGTTTTCTCGTATGGTTTCATTTCCTTGCATTTGAGTGAAGCAATTTGCTGCTCTGGCTGCCTACCCCTGTGACTGTGACCCTGTTCTACCATGAGGACAGTTACCATGAAACATTTCACTCAGAATTAGAGTTCACTGCAAGCCTAAAGACTCCAAATTATCAGCTGTAACAATTAATCGGTGCTTCTTCCAGTTACTCAATAAACTGTAAAGTTCTAAAAGCCATAGGACTGTGAATACATTTTTGACAACGGAAGGACTAACTAGCTATCAGATACATAATGCACAGAAAATCAGGTTATTGCATCAAAAAGGAAGAGAATTAGTCCTCTGAGCAAACCTTGGAGGTGTGCTTTAAGGAAAAACAGGGAGGACAGAAAACCAGAACACATGCTCCAGCTCATCAGATTTCAGGGACCTCTACTTCCTACTAAAAACATAGTGAAGGGAAGTTTATTACAATCTGATAAATACAAAGCATTTCCTTATTTATAAAAAACTGGTATTTGACTGGGCCTAAAAGTACATTTTTATCAATTTAAAATAGATCATTTTCATTATAGTTCTTCAGAATGATTTTTCAAATAGCAGGCCTTACCCAATTGAAATTAATGAATAAAATGAACCTAGTCTTCAATAAGTCCATTCATGTGGTTTTGTTAAATTTCATACATCAATTTTATGATAGTGAGATTGAGTCAGACTCTCTCAATACTGAAGACAGAGATGACAGGTAACCTCAAACCTGAGTTTGTTGCTATTTCAATACCTTCAGAATTCCAACCACTTCTATGAATTCTCATGTGTATATGAGACAGACCCAGGCTTTGTTCTCAACTCTAGCTGCATCCCCAAAGATATAATTTTTCATAACGCATGCTATCTGCTCACTAATCTACAGACCATCAACAAAAGTCTATCACAGGTGCAGAGCAATGGAAAAACCTCAGAGGAACTTCATAGGTAAGGGATCCAAAGGACTTGCCCAACACCAGCCAGTAAGACAATCGAAGATCTTTAACAGCTCTAAAACCCCGTGACTCCATTAACCTTTTCTTCTCTCTGTGGACATCCTTGCAGCTTATGTATTCCTATTTACTATTTGCTGTATTTCTTGCCAATGAAAGAACGAATATGGTAAGGAAGATAGAAGACTTTGTTTTTCCTCTATCCAAGGCTCCATTCCATTCCATTGAATGGAATGCAAAGTACAAGTAGTCAGATAACAAACCAGCCTAGGCGGAAGTGAATTTGAGAGCCCACAGGCTCTTTGAGGATCACCTGGAATCTGATATTTGGGCTAGTTGCTTCAAAAGGCTCCTTTTTTTTTTTTAATCTGTGAAACGGGAAGGAGCTCAAAATGGCCTCTAACTGTAAAATTTTTAAAAATCTGGCTGAAATAGCTGAATGCATAACAGTGTCTTATAGAGATACTTATCATCAAAAAGGTTCACTAAGCTGCATGGGCTGCATGTCTCAATGTTTATAATTGAGATAAACTAGAAAGAGTCATTACTGAGGACAAAAGAACTAGGCTCCAGTTCTGACCAAGCCCAGGGAGTCAGACATCTCAATTAGACTCTATGGGGGTCAGCTGCTCCACTTATAAACCGAGGGGATTTAGAGAGACAACTTCAAGGGATTTGTCAGCATTAACAAATAGGATGCTCTAACCTACCTGCTTTAATTTAAATATAGGAAATTAAAAAAGAGACCAACTTGCTCCATGTCAGGTAACTACCAGGTCTCCTAATTTCCAATAAATTGCTCTTTCTCTTTCACTGCATTTCCCACCATGAGGTGGAATCTGTTTCAAATACAACTCCACTAAGACAAACAAGAGGACGTGATGCCAACGTCATTGAATACAAAACCTGAAACAAAACACTATCCCATAGAGTTGACCTCATTCTATGACAAAGCTACCACTGAATGATATCACAGTTTTTACCCAAAACACCTGGCCTCAACCAATTATTGTCTCTGATAAAGGCAACTCACAATCATTCATTCATTACTACAGGGGAGCCGCCAATCTCTGAGGAACATGGTAGATGCCATAAAATATGGAACACACAGGTGACAGAAAAAGATCATCATGTCTCTTCTAACCTCCCCGTAAAAATCACAATGAATAACCTGATAAGGAGAATGCTGATAGAAAAAAAAAATGCCCATAAGTCTTTCTGAAAATCCTTGAGAGTCTGAAGTAGCTTTCTCAAGAGCCCTCATCAGTGGAAGGCTTAGGATGGGACCTTCTCAATGAACAAATCAGACTTAAATTCCCTCCAAAATTCCAGGTGAGGTCATTCTAGTTTTATTTCATGGTGGTTCATTTTATTGCTGAGTTGCAATGAGACCTAAAAAGCAATTACTCTTTCAACTGTGCATGTGGCTCATAATTCAGATAGTCCACCCTTCAGAGTATGATTAAAAGAAACATGCAAACAAAAAAAGTTCTCCTGTGTCCCAGTATGCCTTGTATAAATGCTCAGGTCATTGTAGGAGTTATCCAGAAAGGTTATACTAGAAAACAATGGCAGAGTTGTTCCTTCCTTGGAAATGAGAATCTCTCATCCTCGGTGCGCAATTGTTCTGATGAATTTAGGACTTGCATCAATTTCCTGCACCATGTAGGACCCCTGCAGCCGACTTTTTGTCTTGTGAATTTTCAGATGAATAATCATAAACGTTCACTCACCCTTTCGGCCAGCAGGCATCACATCCACCCGTTCATGGTTGACAGCAAATCAGAGAAGGGATCGAAGCCCTCACCATTGCCCAAATGTTTCGTTTGGAAACTGGAATTGTCAGTAAAAGCTCCTGGGACACTGCAATACACAAATATTTTTTACACATAACTAAGATGTAACTTCTAAAACCACCACTTCCTTAAACTTGAAAACAGCAAGACAGACATAGAATCTAGAGGTAGGGGAAAACACCTTCCAGACAAGGCTATGTCGATATATCAAGTGTGATGCTGTAAAATATGAACCGGAAATACTGTTTTGAAAGATACATTTACCAATTACTTCAACAAATACATTGAAAAGTTGTTGTTTATTGCAGACTTTGTGCCAAATATTTTACATATTTTGGCATTACAAAAATATCATGACCCATTACAAAACGCTCAGGTAAAAATAAGCTTTTTTAACTCAAATCTTACATGGATAAATGCATCATTTCCTATTAAGTAATTATCTTTTCCAAAGGATGAAAAAAACATGAAAATATTAAATAATTATAATTTTAAATTATTTTTTAAATAATAATGAACATCAAACCTAGTAAAAGAAGTAACCATAATCATTTTCTCCTCCAAAATAATTCTAAAAATGTTTATGAATTGCCTAAGGAGCAACACTCATGGAGATATTTCCATCAAGAGAGAACATCCTATGTACTGTGCAGGGATCAAAGTGGAGAAGCCTGAATTCTGGACCCAGGATTGTGACCAATCAATTGTGTGGCCCCAGGAAAGCCATTTAACATCTCAGGAGTCCAGTCTCTTCATCTGCAAAGTCAGGGCATTAACTGATGCTCCCCAAGTCTCTTCTACCTCTCAGCTTCAGTCTTTTTTGATAAAGCATACTTATTCTAAATAACCTAAACTATTAGCTTCTCCTTTAAGCTTCCTGACTGAAAAGAAGATTTTTACCACGTATCACTCTTATGTTGATCTGCCATCAACACTAAATATGTGCTGTGGGCAGAGGGTTTTGCACATACGTAGAAAAATTCTCACCCTGGCACGAGTGCCCAACCTTGGTGAGCTGCCACCCTTGGCAGCTGACAGCATGCCCTGGGTGCCCAGGGAAGGCTTCCATTGCTCTCCAGAGAGTACAGCTCCAACTCCTATGGAAATCTGCCCAAGTGTATCACGGATGAGTGTTTCTGAATCTTTGGTGTGCATAAGCATAACTTCGAGAGCTTTTTAAAATGCAGATTCCTGGGCCCCAGCCCCAGAGATTCTGATTCAGTAGTTTTGGAGTGGAATCTGAGATGCTGCGTTTCCACCAAACTGCCAGGGAATGCAGATACTGCCGATCAGGGACCACAGTTTGAGTCCAAATGATAAAGCCCCATTCTCTAAGCCTCAGGCAGCCTTGAGACCCAAGAAGTATTTCCAAGGCTCAGAGAGATTCTCCAAAGCTACTGAGTCAATGTCACACAGCAAAAAGAAAGGGGCTAAGTTGTCCACAATCTTTAGGATTAAATCCAAACTTCTTTCTTAGACCCAGGAGGGCCTGCATAATTGGGTCCCTTTCTAATTCTCTGATGCCACCTCCAGCTACCGATCCAATCTCCAACCAGACCACAGATACAGTGGCCTTCCTACCATGTCAAGTAAGCCAAGTGTTTTCTTTTCCAGAAACCTGGAATGCCTTGAGCTTACTCCTTGCACAACTGGCTGCTTCTCATCACTGGGTCTTAAGGACAAAGGCTACTTCAAAAGGCTGTCCCGCCTATCCTTTACCTACTTAAACTCGGTCCCCAGTGACTCTCAATTACATCATCCTATTTGCTTTCTCCCGAGCTCTTGTCGTAATCCATAGACCTTTTTTCATTTATTCACTTGTCTCCCCGACTAGACTATAAGTTCTACAAGATGAGGGAACTTCTCTGTTGTATTTGTCAGTATACTCCAAAACTTCAGAAAAATGCCTGGCTCATAGCAAGCACTCAGTATAAATTTATTGGGTCAACAAATGAGTCAACAATTAAAAGAAATAATTCTTCAGCATCCTATAAAAATATATTTGCCATTTATTGAACACTCACTATGTGCTGGATATTGTTTCAAGTATTTTACAACAGTTACTTCATTTAATTCTATTCTTACAACAAAGCTCCTAGTAGATACTCTTATAATCTCAATACGCAGATAAGAAAATTGAGCACAGAGAGTTTTAGTAACTTGCTCAAGATTGCACAGTAGCAGGGGCTTGACTCTACAAAGCTTACACTCATAGGAACTCCATATTTTTCCGGTCAATAGACTAATACAAAACTTTTAAGTGCCTACCTTGTACCAGACACCCTTCTCACTCAAGCTTGCTCAAGTGAGTTTTGACTGCAAGGCCTATGGAAGATACTTAACCTTTCTGACCCTGAGCTTCCTTGTCTACCTACACAGGGAAAGCTCAGGCACCCCCACAATGACCAAGTAGATAACACAAGTGAGCGAAGTAGGCTGGGTGTAAGGTACAGGGAGCGGTGAGGAATGTGGCAAACCAGAAGACCTGTGCTTTCTTGGCTGAAGAGGGCAGCCAGTGCACTCCACAAGCCAATTACTGCCACACGGGAACAGAAGCCCAGGGCTTCAAGAGCTTTCAATTCTACCAACGAAGGCAGTAATCCAGACTATTATTTTGTGAAATTTCCTAATTTTTCAAAGAGAGCACCTAATCTTTTAATAGTACCCATGAAAAATGAAAGAACGAAAGAAAGAAAAACAAAACTTGCAACCCCTGAACCAAATGATTGCTGAGGTCACGCCATGTCTTCAGGTCTGTGATTCTAGAGGGATCCAGAAGCACAGAGAAGCTATATAAATGAACACAGTAGGTCTCTGGGCAGATAAGGGCTTTCTAGAGGAATTATCTTGAGCAAGTTTTGGAAGGAACTGGACGATGGGGTGAAGGAGGCATTCAACAGAATCAGAATATGGTACTCAAAGGCTAGGAATTGGGTAGTAGGCAGGTGACCCCAAGGAACAGCAGTGAGGAGGGAGAGCTGGTGCAAGAGTTCATGTAGCAGCTTTCATTTTCATTCAGGATTGGCGCAGCTGCAGGTTTCTAGCTAAAACATAAGGCGGTCAAACAATGCTCGAGGAATATGATCATTAGTGCTGTCTTGCTTGACTTTCTAAAACATTCAAGTCATCAGGTATATCCGAAAATAAGGGATAAACTACCACTGTGGTTTGTGGAATTTTTTTGTTTGTGTGTGTGTGTGTGTTTCATTAAGAGCCCAACAGCCCCAGCACTGAATTCCATTTCCACCAAGCTCTATAACTCTAACCAAAATACCAAACAAATGATATATAGTGTAGGTTTTATATGTATTTATATTATGTATACTGTAAAATATATACTATATACATACTACAACACATACATATTATATACTATAAAATACAAGCCCTATAACTCTAACCAAAATACGACATAAACTATATATACTATAATTTTTGTATTTTATAGTATGTATACTATAAAATACATACTATATACAGACTATAATACATACATATACACACATATATATACTATAAAATACAAGCTCTATAACTCTAACCAAAACTCTGAGCTCTAGAAATGAAAAATATAGCAAGTGAAATTAAAAAAAATAATAAACCACCAGAAAAGATGAGAGAGATGCAAATAAATTACCCAGAACACCACCCAGAGGCAAAAGCTGTCTCCCTAGAATTGTATACCCAGAAAAACTATCTTTCAAAAATGAGGGTGAAATAAAGATCTTTTCAGACAAAAATAAAGTTTATCACCTCTCTACAAGGACATTTAGAAAGACGTATTTCAGGCCAAAAGAAAATGTTTCAGGAACAGGTTCTCTGATGTAAGAAGGAAGGGAGAGCCAAAATAATGGAGAACTTTTGAGTAAATAAAAAATAAATGCATTAAAACGATGTGAAGGGCTCAAAAATTAAAGTAAGTAAGAAGTCTGTCCACACCAACACTCGCTCCCTACCCCAGCTCACTATTTGCACCGTAGCCGGAGCAATCACTAAGGCCTTGGACTGCAAACCTGCGTGTGCAACTGGGGCACCAGCTTGAAATGCAGATTTCTGCCCCCACAGTCCAGAGATTCCCAATCAGGTCCCAGGAATCTGCATTTCTACCAGATACCCCAGGGAATTCTGACGAAGATGGGTCCTTGCCTCCACTCTGAAGAGCACTGCACTGCTTTCCACCACTTTAGGGCAGGAATCCAGTGAGCCCCAAGGGCCCTGGGCGGTCACAGCTGACACACCAGCCGGTCTTTGTTCTTTTCCACTTCCCTAGAGCTCCAGAGAGCACCTTGGCCCGGGGGTCAGCAGCAACCCTGCCTCAAACCCTGCTAATCAGGAGCTGCAATAAATTAAAAGCCCATTAAAATATTTTAGAGAAAAGCCTAGAAGTGCTGAAACATTAATTGTGCCATATTCAATCTGTTTTCCTAGAGATTTGAAAAGCCAGATTACCATCTTGGGGGTCATTAGAAAGAATGAAGCTTTCTCCCTTTTCAATTTACATATTTAAAAATGCATATATTCCTGCAGTGGCTACTACACAGACTTTCCAAGTCCCCTGGCCACTCCACAGTCTAGCCATGGAGAAAGAAGCCTGGGATGCCACGGGGTCCTGCCTTGTTTTTTAAAGCAAAGGAACCAAAGCCCAGGGCCTGTGGTTGCAAAACAGCTCCAGGAAAACAGGTAGAGGCAGCCACAAAACAACAGTGATGTTTTCTTGTTTTGTTCTCCCCTGTTTTATTTTTCCCTGAAGCAATCCTTGTTCGGTACAAAAGTCTGCAGGGAGCTGGAAAGAGCAGCTGTGGTTCCCTGAGGCCAAGACCTAGCAATCAAGTTGTTTACCAAACACTGCCAGGCACCGGGACAAACAACAACAGCACAGGCAGCATTTGCATCTGTTTTTCAAAAACAACCTCCAAAAGTCTGGGGCCTGCTGTGGTACTTCCTTGCATGGCTGAGAGAAGAACTTAGAAATTAAAAGCATGAACTGCATTGGGTATTAGCCCCGATGCCTAAATGGAATCTATTATTCCACTTCTTTTGAAGAGAACCTATCCTGAAAATGGAGGATTGGGAGTCTGCATGGTTTCAAAGCAGTGGATTGACGTTTCCAAACAAGCTAATAGTGGCCATCTTAGCAAACTGACATGATGTGCTGACCATCCAACACCTTAAGACTTCCAGCAGTGGTTCTCAATCTTGAACAAGCACCAGAATCTCTAGGAGGGCTAATAAAACAGATTGCTGGGCCTCTACCCCAGGGCATCTCATTCAGCAGGTCCAGGGTGGGGCCTGAGAATCTCAAGCAAGTTTCCAAATGATGCTGGAGCTACTGGTCCACCCACCATGCTCTGAGAACCACTGCTCTCAAGCTGGATGCTTCCTAGCCACCTAGAATATGTGAGAACTCATTTCCCACCCTGACCTCCCCCATGGATTATCTGAGTGAGCATGGCAGCGTCATGCCCAAAGGAGTTCACAGAACAAAATGCACTGGATAGTTTTCCATGTGCTTCTTCAGATCTTCCACCCACGATCCCCTCACTCCCTGCTCCATGCCCTGGAAGGCTGCCCTGTGTGAACTGTGTCAACGGGTAGTCTTGTCCTCTGGCTTCCAGCTGGGCAGAACCGATGGAGGTTTCATCTCTAAAGGACAGAGAAGAAGGGGCATTTATCGCCTGGGCTCCCTCCCCCTCAAGGCATTGCAGGTTGACTGAGTCCCTCACAGCTTCTGCCAGGCAGCCCTCTCCACGTAGTTAGTTGCTCTCTCCAGGTGCCAGTAACCACCACCCACTCTTCCCTTGTCCTTTCAGGCCTAGGACAGGTAAAAGCCACCTACTTCCTGCAGGGACCCTGACACAAAACTCACATTCAATGTGTTGTCACTGACTCTCCCTTGGTTTTAGAATGCTAAGTCTGGAATTTTAGATACCCACATAATATAAGCATGAATGTATACGTGTATATACACATACAAATATATATGTACATATGAATGTACACACATATACATATATATCTTAATAGATTTTTTAATGCACCTAAATCAGATTGGCCAGAAGACCTGGGAGCCCCATGGCCAAGGCCATCTCATGTGTTTGCACCCATGTTCCTTCAGGTCCCATGTGCCACAGGAAGAGTGGGCCCACTTGGTCTAATCAGTTACACAACCTGATAGGAAGGGGAGCATTTGTGAGAACTTCAATCCTTCTCTAATTGACTAACTTAGTTTCCTTTGTTGCAAACAGCACCAAAATAGAAAGGGAACAGAAGTGGGTGGAGCAAGCTCCATCACTAACTCCTGTGAATAACTTTCTGACAATGCTGAACCCAGTTCAAAAAGCACGTTGGCTGCAAAAAAAGGTGTGTGTTGTCAACTCACAAATCGAATGCCAATCTCCCTCAATTAATAAGGCTCAGAAAAGACGAATAAATAATACTTGTCTTAAAATAATAATAACCTCAAATGTACCCTAAATAAGCATTTGTCTAAACAGCGAAGTTCGAAAGTTCTAGTAAAAATGGTCACCTGGATTTAACCAAATGGATCACTGTACCAACATCTGTGGCTTCAGGGAACCCACTTGACTTCATTTCAGTTCCCTAGAACTAATCGCTATTACTTTCACTTAACATTCACTAGCAAGATTTCTTTCAACTCACCAGAGGACTTTTTGGTATCTATGCTCAAAAACAAGTTTTTAAGGAAACCCATTAGATTAATTAGAATGCATGGGGAATATGGTTTCTATGTAATTACTTTTCTAGTTCACCGAGGCGCAACCAGAAACCTTTTTTGTTTGTTTATTGCTCTTTTTCACTAAAAATCTTAATATTCCATCTAAAACTTAAAAGCTGGTGAATTCTTCCTGCTGCATCCGTCTGCCCCCTCCCCGCTGTCTCCTCAATAAGCAGCCCAGCTTATGTCTGAACCCTGCCACAGAAAATGAGTGACTTAACTGTAACCTCTTCTTCCAGGATAAGCTGTACCATCATCTTGCTCCCTTATGGCCATCCTAGAATCCCTCTTCTGTGTTGAAGAAACTCCACTCACCCTTCACCTTGGCTCCAATGCTCACTTCTTCCTACTGCCTTCATTTGCCAACATCATGATGAATCTAGAGATTTTCCTTGTTCCTTAAAGATGCCCCTCTCACCTTTTCCAGAAGCCATGTACTCCACATCCCTGACATCAGGCAAACAAAGAGGGAAGAGTTGGCCTTTCCTTAATTCCTTTTCTGAGAACCAAATTATTGCTCTGCTAACGGCCCACCTTGCCTGGCACCTCCCCTAAGGAAAACACCATCGTCCCCCTCTACCGTGATTCCGATCCTTCAAAACTCTTCTTTTGATGACCACATGTGAAGGAATCACTACTCCCAGCCCAGCCACATGGCTTTTACCTCTAAATGTCAAGGATGCTCTTCTACAGCTTTTCAGATATTTTAGTATCTGGTTCACAATTTCTGCCTAGATCCCTTCAATATGGCCATTTCTATCAACCTCAATAGCCATGCAGATGGTCCTTCCAACAGCCTGGCCAAGGCTTACATCGGGTCTGGTACAGACAAGGCACTCAAAAAACATTTTTTTGTTGAATGAGTGAATACATACCTGGTTATCTTCCTTACCCTAAAAGCTTCCAGCCCATTAGAGAAGCAATAGAGGGCAGCAGCTGAGAGCATGGGCTGTGGAACAGACCACGTGTGTCCTATCCTAGCTATGCTGCTTACTAGCTGCAACCTTGGGCAAGTTCCTCTGTACCTGAAAATTAGGATAATATTTGCCCATACACAGTAAGGGCTCATTAAGTGCTAATTAACCGCTACTACTTCCTCTGCACCTGAGGGGATGGCCAAAACTTGGATCTCATCATCCCTTAGAACTGCTCTACCTCTAAGACTTTGAATTCTGAAATTCATTAACAAACTCGCACCGAGCCACCTCTTGCTGGGTCACTTCTCCTGAACTTGCTCCTGGACTGCACCACCTGGACTACCACCTCTGGTCCACAACTCCTCACCACATGCACAATCCATCATCCCCTGTCTGAACTCCCTCTCTTTTACATCATCTAAGGCTCACTCCATGGTACCCAGTACCCCCAAACCCCTGTATCACTCAGGATGCCCTTGTCTTTTCTACCAACTTCCTGTTCGAGCTATTTGGTTCCTTCACCAGAGTGAGCTGGGTGAGGCAGGGGCTGGGTGTGATTCATGTTTTATATCCTGGATGTCTACACTACAGTGCCTGGGACACAGAAGGTCGTTACGTGTCATGTTAATCTGGAGCTCCTTCAGGGAGCCAGAAAGAGTCTCCATAAGCCTACTTGGCACCCAATCTATGACAAGTTGCTATTTAAGAATCATGGGAACTCCAGGCTCAGTTTCACAAATACCTTCCACTCCAGGTTCAGTTCAATGGCACAAAATACAAAGCTTCCATTCCCACTGGCAAACTGGGCTAAGCTAAGCGAGTGGAGCTTGCGCAAGGCAGGCCGCCTGCTGGCAGGGCAAGCGGCGTCCCTGTCCCTGAGGCCCAGGGGAGCCTCAGTAGCTCCCTAGAAGAACAGTCAAGTGAACAGATAGCTGGCTGCCATCTGGGCTCTTTATAAGGCTTTTGTGGTAAACATGTTTACTTTCTTTTCATTGGCTGGGCTTATCACGATCAGGTAGTTTGTTTTGAGTCTTGCTCTATAAACATGTTTACTTTGAGAAGAGAGGTTTTCTGATAGCCAGCACACATTTTTTTCACACTTCTAAATTCAAAACATATTTTTCACAGCCAGTGGTAAACAACTCAAAGTGGTAAACAAATTACGTTATTTCATCTTCACACTAGAGAGGCGATCCCTATGTGTCTGTTCAAAAGGTTGAACTGGACTGTGGGTAACCAAGGCTCTCTATTGGATGAGCACATGAATCACATTCGTAGCAATGACGTTACTCACAAGAAAAAACTACAAGGGCAGATCCTGCAGAAGGAGAGTAACAAACCTAAGCCTCAGTTTCCCCAGCAGGAACATTCTATGAGAAGCTAGCCGCAATGACAATAGAGGTCGTCTTGTTAATCGATGGGATCCATATTTTCAATGAAAAGTTAAGATTACAAAGCCTTCAGCATACAGGGATGAAATGGGGGGAAAAATAAAACAACTTTTCAAAGAATGAAGAACCAACTAGGTCACTAGATTAACTGCAGTTCTTCTGAGACTTGTTCTGCGATGATTTTTGCCTGGTTTACAATTAAGACAAAGGCAGTGGCTTCGACTACAAAAAGGAGAAGTCTTCTATTACTGGAAAAGGAGAAAAAGAAGAAGAAGTTGGGGGGGGGGGGACTTTTGAGGAAACCCATAGTCTTAAAGTAGGATTTAAAGTGCTATTTACGAGAGTCGCTCTGTAGGATGAGGCACAAAGTCCCACCACAGTCGGGTCGAATCTCTCTTCTAGAGAATTCTCTGTCCCAATATTCCAACTAGAAACAAAAGTGTCTTACCACAGGCCTTAGAGGTTAATTACAAATTAACTTTATACTTAAAAGGATCAAAACATAGAGGCCAAATTCTTTGTCAAAACAAATAATACTCCCATCCTCAAATCATCTTCTAAGCTCGTGCCCAAATTAAAGGAGTCAAAAAACAACAAAATTAAGGTTGGGGTACCACAATAAGATAAACACCCTCATTTACAGAGCAATATTATTTCATCATGGTTAGTGCTGCAGGGAGGGGATGATGTGAGAAGGCATAGCAACGCCACATGGCACCTTACCATCATTCAAGACGGACGATGGACAGAACAAACAGACATCAGAGAACAGACACTAAACAGACTTCTTTTCCAAGGTTGTAACATGCTTCAGGGATACGTTGGACAGGGGGTCAGGAGGAAGGGCCAAGGGCATTTTGAGGCAGCCACCATCCCTGACATTGAGGGCATTCCAATCAAGGAAGGAGAACCAAAATCGGTAGCGTCCCAGGTTTTAGTTTTAGCAGGGCGGTGGGTATTGCATGACGAATTAATGGGAAGAGCAAACCCCGTCCCAGCTTAGCCAACAACTGTCAGACATTTTGCAAGTCGGCAAGCTTCTCCAAGCCTGGGTTTCCCTACCTATAAATGGACAGCATTGAATCCCACCTTCTTGAACAATACCATGTCACAATTTTATGCCTTGGCCTCAAATCACCAGCACCACTTCAGGAGATAACCGACAATCCCAGGCTCCATAATCCAACCAACACAATACTTGGAGTGCTTTCGAACAAGCCACAGAGGCATCCAAGTTCCCACAACTGAGGAGCAGAAATGGAATTTGAAGTGAATGTGACTCGGGCCAGTGACTCGTCCTCAAACATACTTCAGCGTTTAGTTGTCTGAGCAGACAGCTGACTCAGCGGGGAATATGGTTACCCAGCCAGCCACGTCCATCTGACCCACGGCCTCAAAGTAATTTGTCTTCAATCTTAAAAACCAAAAAAGTTAAATGACTAATGAAATGACTGAGGAAGAACTTCCAGACAGTTCTTACAAAGTTAAAAAAAGAAAACAGAAAAACTAATCACAACGTTAAGTAAAGAAGAAAATGACCAGGATCCAAGTTGTTCCATGTCTGATGGCCACACTTCCTTTTGAGAAAAGAGGTGTGCACATTCCAGGGGGCGAAATGACATGGTTTGGAAACGCCTCAGGAGACCAGGAGAAGAGCTGATGATGAGGACCAAGTCATCAAGGAAAAGTGTCAAAGAGTCAAAGTGGTGAAACGTCTGTTGTAAATACAAGAAAAAAAGGAACTCACTGGCCTTTCTCCGTGGTGTTCAACAGAGTGGGAGGCCTTTGGATGGTCCGAAGACAGCCAGTTCTATGACCAGCTAACGTGTACAGAGCCCTGAATGTGCCCAGCACCCCACACCGAGCATTTTCATCCAGCCTGTCATAAGCCTTACAACAGTGGCACAAGTAAGTCCTATTAACTCACAGACGAGGAAACCGAGGCTCGGACAAGTGAAGTCCTTTACCCAAGGCCACAGTTAGTAAGTGACAGAGCCAGTTAGTAAGTGACAGAGCCACAGGTATCTGAAAGCCAACTCTCCTCCGTTAATGACACCGAATACTACCGAGTACCACTCTTCCAACAGCTCGAACGCAGAACGTGTGAACCTTTGGAAACTCCCCCAAGATAAAGCCCAACTAGGAGACAAGGGGTAGAATTCTCACACTGCCTCCCGCAGCCTAAATCTCTTGCCTTCTTGCTTGCAGTCAGGCAAATCGTGAGAGGGAGGGAAGCAAGGAGCCAAGTGAGCCCTGGTGGTGTGTCCTGGAAGTCACATGGGACATCCCCACTGAGAAAGGAGACTGGAGGAAAGGGGCTCATGCAGGCAGTTGAGCCACCCATTCAGTCCTTCCGTCTTCTGTGCAAAAGCAATGCTTTCTTGTCCTCTCAGTCCCCTCTCTGTTCTCCCATTTCCTTCCGATTCATAATCTTGGGCACTGTCCCCACCTTCCTTACTTACCCCTTCCCCTCCCAAATACTGCCTGCTAAAGTCTCCAGGATGAGAGTCCTGAAACGAAATGCAGCCAAACATTTATTGAGCCCCACTCTGCTTAACTGTGGTACACATGTTTGGGGGTGGGGGGCGAGATCCAGGCACAGTCGTCTTCCCAGCACGAGAAGTTAAATAACAATACGTGATTTAAATAACATTTCAAGACAACAATGAGGGCTGTGTCACAGGGAGTACATGATTAATTGCCAGATGAAGTCTACAGACAATAACGGCTGCAAGGTTCAAAAGGAGGGAGAGATCACTTCCAACAAACACATCCCAGGTTGCAAACTCTCCACTGAGTTCCAGTCCCCGTCTGCTTTGGCCCAGAGCATCGGAATTTGGCTGCCTGGGGTCTGATTCTGGCTGACACTCATGGACCAAGTTATTCAAACTCTCTGGGCCTCAGTTTCCTCAGCTGTACACGGGATAATGACAGTTCCTACATCATGGAGTGGTTTGAGAATTAAGTGGGATACTGCATGTAAGCCTTAAAACAGGGTAAGTGGTGTTATTCTATCTCCTGGCAGATCTCCAGCCCCAGTCTCCATGGTCCCATACATACCATCGGAATCCTCACTCTCTCTCTCTACACTCTCTCTACACTGGCTTCCCCTCCCCACGTCCCTGTGTCTGCCAAAGCCATGCCTTCTATTCCAACAAGCTAGAAACCCTGTTGGGGTTCCACTCTGCCCTTCCCCCAACACTAGCCAGCCACCATGTTCACCTCTCACTTGGTCTCCATGCTGGCTCCTGCATCCATGTTTCCATCTCCATTTCCAATACCCCAGGACAAGAGCAGGAACCTGAGAGATAGGGCACCTGGATTCAACTCCCAACTCAGCCATAAAGAGCCTAATTTGTGATTTTGGACAAATTACATAACTTCTCTAATCTCTGTTTCTGCAACTATAAAATGGGGCTAAAGAGAGTCTGCACCTCAAAGCGTTTAACCTGCTGTGAAGGTTAAATAACATGGGTTGGGGGCGTCGCACACAACACCTGGCCCACCATAAGGGCTCCACGCACGAGAGCTGCTGTCCTCACCTTTGCTTGGACCACACAATTAACTGAACATCAGTGCCCGACTGGTCTCTCCTCTCTGGGTTCTCAGAGTCACTGCTCGTCCTTCGTGACACCAGATTTGGGTCAGTGACCCACAGAGCATAATTATGCCCCGTTTTTCTTTTGAGCCCATCGATCTAACGTTACATCCAAGGTTCACAAGTAGAAATGGGCAAGCTCATACATGGCTGGGTTCAGGGTAAGCTAGCAGAGCCTTTGCAGAGGGTGATTTGGCACTGCTTCAACAGCCTAAAACCATGCTTCCTGTTCGCTCCTTACTCTTTGGCATTGATCCTAATGATATACAGTCACGTGTTGCTTAACGACAGGGACACATTCTGAGAAATGCATCGTTAGGCGATTTTGTCATTGTGCAAACATCACAGAGTGTACTTATACAAACCTAGATGGTATAGCCTACTACACACCTAGTCTATGTGGTACTAATCTTATGGGACCACCATCGTTATATGTGGTCCGTCGTTGACCAAAACGTCCTTACGTGGGGCATGACTGTAGCAACCACTGTGGAAAATTCAGCTACAAGGTTGCAAAGAAACACATCACAGCATCGTCTTGTGGCATATAAAAATTGGGGAAAATAAATGTCCAATAAAATTCAAACACATTGTGAGTCATACTGATGACGAAATACTATGCAGCCATTAAAAAGTTTTGCAAAAATAAACCAAACCTAGAAAGACACATGATCCCCAAATCGTACCTGCTCACCAAATGTTTGTTGAATATGTTGCTAAGTAACAAAGATGTGTTACAAAAATTGATTCTTTTTAAAGTTATGGTTTGTAGGTTTACTGTGTGCCAGTTGCTACAAAAGAGCACATTATATACACTGGGCTATTACACACCCCAATGAAGTTTTATTTATTTATTATCCCCATTTTAAAGACTTAAAATGGAGACAAAGAGAAATTAAATAACTCATCCGAAGTCACGTAGCTAGTAAGGGAAAGCAACGATTTAAACCCAAGTCTTATTCCAAAGTCCTTGCTGTTTTCTAACTAATGCTGCTGCTCAGAAAAGTATTAGTATATTTATAGTTACAGTAAGTATATTTCCATAGGAAATAGACTAGAAAGGCAGACAGAAAAACACTAGCAGTAATTCTCTCTAGAGGGTGAAACAATAGATAATTCTTATTTATTTTTGCTTTGGTTTGGTTTTAAATTTTTTTACATTTATCATAAATTGCTTTCATAATAAGGGAAAAAGGGACAAAGCTTTTCTGTTTTAAAACCCAGATGTCAGCTACCCACAGGGAAGGTGACTTCCCTGTGACAGATGCAGACAGTGGCAAGCATTGGGCTTGTGGGGGAAGCACAAGGGGATCGGGTGCTGGAATCAGATCAGGCCTGGGTGTGGACCACCGGAAGCTCTGGCAAACCTGCTCAGGACTGCTGTGAGGATGAAAAAGGCAGGGACGCAGAGGGCTTCGATCAGGGCTCACCCAGACTATGCGCCCTATAACATTAGTGATGATTATTATTCCCAGTGACATGTTCACCACACTCAATACACTTTATAGCCTCTCTCTGGAGATGGGACCAAAACATGGTCTAAGATAGTGTGTCCCAATTTAACCGATAATCATAACAGATCCAACAACCACCCCTCCTGAGCACCCCCGATCTCCCAGGGCTGGCAAAGCATCAACGTGGACAGGCCTAGAGCATGACTACCTGGCTTTGAATCCCAGCTCTGACCCTGGCTGGCTCCGAAATGGCACAGATGTCACTTCATCTCCTTGCCTCAGTTTCCTCACTTGCAAAATGGAGGTAACAACAGCTCCTGCCTCACAGGACTGTGGTGAGGACTGAAAGAGATAATGTACGCAAGACCTTCGCCCTGTGTCCAGCCCAGCGTGAGTTCTCAGGAAATGTTTACCCACATTATTGCTTCAGCACCCACTAATACAGCTCTACTCACCACGTGGACTTGGTCAATCTTTGTAGGTTTTCTTCCCTGTGAAGGTTTTCTTACCATCATTTTCCATGTTTAAACATTTTACTATAATATGGAATAGACTTTTTCAAATGACACATGCCCTCCTGTAGATTCTGATTTGCCCCATGTTAGTTTGCTTTGGTGCCATCAAACTATCACAGAGTAGGTGGTTTAAACAACAGAAATTTGTTTTCTCACAGAAGTCTGAGATCAAGGTGTCAACAGGGTTGGTTTCTTCTGAGGCCTCTCTCCTTGGCTTGTAGACGGCTGTCTTCTCCCAGTGTCTTCACATGGTCTTCCCGCTTATGTCTCTGTCCTATTCTCTTCTTATAAAGACACCACTCATATTACATTAGGTCCCACTCTAATAACTTCATTTTAACTTAATTACCTCCTTAAAGACCTTCTCTCCAAATATAGCCACATTCTGAGGTACTGGGGGTTAGGACTTCAACACACAAATTTGGGGGAGACACAATTCGGCCCATAAGGTTTCCCCACGTCCTGGAAGAAGAGGAATAGGTCTCAAATTAAGAATCAGTTCTCTTGGGCCGTGGCCATATGAGCAGGTACAGTTTCTGGGGAAGATGCAGGCACACAGGTGTAGCAAGATGGCAGGATTTCCCCTCAGACACCCATCTGTACCTTCCCCATAGTGTCACAGGCTCCCATCCCACTCCTCCCAGACCCCAGATCTACACAGCAGGCCAATGCCTACCAAGTAAAATGCTCAACAAAGCTGTGGCTAATCAGGTCAGCAGACCCAACTATTGCTCACATGTACATCTGTCAAAAGACAGGACGGAAAGTGTTCGCTCCTGGCACTGACTCCTTAATCTGGGCTCGTGAAATAAACATAAATCACAGTTAGAGGTCATTTTTAAAAATCAGTACATACTTCATTAAAACCAATTTCAAAAAAAAAAAAAACACAAAACGGAGTTTCTTGAACCACAGCATATAATTTACAAAGTGCAAATATCTAAGATACATGTGATAAATTTAAAGAAACAACTATTATTAAACACCCCATTATGTAAGGCAGTGAAATATATTTGCACTCTGTACATCCGTCATAATATTTCAACTGAGCCTCACAATGTTTGGCGGTGCTTTCCTTCGGTGATAATAAAAGCCTTTTCTTTCCATTAAATATCTAAATTAAGTCAAATAGTGTATGTTAAATAAGCCCATAAGTCCTTTTGTATGATGCAATGAAGTCTTGAAATGCTTATCTACTGAGCACGCTAACTTAAAGGCCGGCGGTTTATGTCCCCTGCAGAGCCCCGGGACCCTGCTGGCTTGGCCAGACTGTGAAAATAAGCTTCAAATGACCAAACGCAACTACAACTTTAAAAGTAGGAACCAGACCAGACACAACAAACCACAGAGTAGTCGCCTCACTTGTCATAATTCATGTGTGTGGAATTCGACTGTAAAAGCATTCACAGAGTGCTAACTTTCCTCCATCGGGGCATTCCGTGTGGAGTGTCAGATTTTGAAAAGCTGTTGATAAGCCACTCCTGATTACAAGTCTACACGTTGTAGCATTAATCAAAAAAATATTTATCCCAACCCCCAAATCCAACCCTCAACAATGCAGGCAAGTGTCAATATTTTTAAATATCCAGGTTATAAACATATGTACTCAACTGGTGGCCCTGTATGAATATCAGGTTTCTTTTTTGTTTTTTCTTTTAACTTCCATTTTTACCCTATTCTCCATTTTGACGGCCTACATAATGATCACTTATAGCAATCTTTTTTTGAAAAACAATTTCTTGATGGTTCAATGACTCAAAAATATAATTCCTACAGATTTTTAGAAGAGAAACTTGAATGGATAAATTTATACATGTGTAGATTTCAAAGCCATGCATGTATATATAAATATAAACACATGAAAATGTAATAATCCAATTAGCACATCTTTTTTGGAAACTAAATTAATCTTAACAAAACTGGCCTAAGTCTCAGGTATAAACCAAAGGAAATGCCAGCGATGATGATAACAGCTGATGCTAATTCAACATCTACTATGTGCCAAATACTGTGTCAAGCCCTTGACACACATTTTTTTCATTTGGCTCCTCACCACAACGCTCCCACATAGGAATGTATCTTTTACAAATAAGGAACTATGGCTCAGAGATGTTAAGTAACCTGCTCAAGGTCACATAGCCATTAAGTGGAGGAATGAGGATTTGACTCTAGTTCAAACTGTGCTATATTGCCTCCCAGTGGTGCCTTCGAGACAGGATAGGGCCTGGCTAAGGGTAGGGTCACATACCTGGCCCCTAAATGACCTCTGATCTTGGCTAGGGACCAGCAGCACAGCGTAGGCCCCATCTCAGGAGAAGACTCAAGAGCATCCACACCCGGCAAGCAAGGTAGGAAGTCAAAAGAGCTACATCCGCCTCTCCCGGAGGCACGGAGAGGAAGAAATCCCCACCCGAAAATGAATCCCTAACCTTCCCCAATTGTTACCTTTTTGCTTTGTTACCAAAAGCATCATATGAATGTTCCTGAAGAGTCTCGTTTGCCCTTGTTGAGAAACACTCAAGGAAAACATATTTAAGATAGAAAAGCAACAGCAGTCTTCTCTCTAGAATGCAATCCAACTTTTGCTGGGTGATAAAAGACGGATAAAGGGATGAAAGAAGCAAAGCGCTGCATCACCCACTTTCTGAATGCCTCATCCAACAGGAGCTGGTCACTGCCCAGCAGAGCAGAAAGAGAATGGGGAGACAGCCAACTCAGATTCCAGTTTCCACTCTGCCCCACATCCGGGCACCCAGTCTCCTCCTCCCACAGTGAGGGGTGAAAGAGACAATCTCCAAGTCTGCGTCGATCCCAGGCTTTCTGTGACTTGGAGAGTTTCCTCTGAGTGCACGTAATCAGCACCCCAGCCCTGCCAAGCTCAAGAGCTAACACCTAACACCAAGGAAACATCACCTTCAAGAGCTAAACTGAGCATCTTCTTAACAGGGAGCACTTGGGATTAGCAGTGCTCAGGAGGATCCCTGAATAACCAGCAGGTCAGTTTTAGGGTAACATGAAAACGATCTGCCCGGGCAACGGTTACCAGACATTTCTAGCTCCCCCAGGCTCCCAGCCCAGCCCAGCCCACATCTCACTCCTCAACTCCAGACTGGGTACCTATCTGCTTCCACCACATGTCCTCTGGGACGTCTAGACATCTCAGACTCAACATGTCCAGAACTTGACCTTCCCCCTGAAACAGGCTCCACACACATTCCTCCCCATTACAATCCGTGGCAACCGCATGCTTCTAATCACACTCAGGCCAATGATCTTTGAGTCGATCTGGACTCATATCTTTCTCTCAAGTCCTACCCCTATTCCATTAGGAAATCCCACGCAACCTCCTTCAAAATAGATCTAAAATCTAACCACAGTTCCCCACCTTCACTACCAACTCCCTGGTCATGGCCACCACCATCTCTCCCTTGGATTACTGTACAAGCTTCGTAACAGGTCTCCCTCCTTCTTCCCTTACCCCCGCCCCCACCTATGCTCTATTCTCAACACAGCAGCAGGCGGGATGCTGTCAGGCACCAGGACACTCAACTACAAGGCAAGTCCTCCAATGGCGAGGCCCCAGTTAGCTCTCAGAGCGCACCTCCCATCACGCTCCTCCTGGTCCACTCCCCGTCACATTAGCCTCCTGACTGGCCCTCAATCATGCAAGGCACGCCCTGCACCAAAGGGCCTTTGCATTAACTGTTTCCTCTGCCTGGAATGTACTCCGGGACTAACTCCCGTACCTCCTTCAAGTCTTTGTTTAAATAGCACCTGTAAGAGACTTACTTGGCCACACTAGCTAAAAATACAATCCACTCCCACCCCACAGCACTGCCAATCCCCATTACCCTGATTTTTCTTCCCTTGCACACACCTTCTAACACACTATATAATGTACTTACTACGTCTGTCTGTTTCTATCCCTTGTCTCTTTCCAGAATATGAGCATCCACAGGGGTGGGAATTTGTTTTGTTCGTGGATTTATCCCACATTCCTAGAACAGTGCCAGGCACAAACAGGCACTTAGTAAATACCTGCTGAATGAACGATTGAGTGGATGAATGAATCCAGAGGAGTGGACATTCTGAGAAGACTCTCTCCCCTGCAGGGCAGAGTGTGCTGTCTTTGCCTCGCAGATGCAAGAAAGAAAAACAGACATGTCTATATTCAGCACAGACCTGGCACAGACACCACAGCTCTACGTCCTCCACATGGAGCAGACCCGGGTGAGCAGCTCAACTCTCCTGCCCGCTGGCCCAGTCACAGCCTCAGAATCCATCTCACTAACACTGCTCCCAGTGAGGGACTGAAACAGCCAGCCCTCTACGACCCTTCCTTCAATGCTCCATTCCACTTGCTAACAAGATGCCTGGTCCTAAGACAAGAAAAACACAGTTTGAACACGTAAAACTGTAATTGAATGAAAATTAATTAGGGGCCAGCCTGATGGCATAGTGGTTAAGTTCGCGAGCTCCACTTCAGCAGTGGGGTTCTCCGGTTCGGAACCCGGGTGCGGCCCTACACGCTGCTCATCAAGCCACTCTGTGGCAGCATCCCACATACAAAATGGAGGAAGACTGGCACAGGTGTTAGCTCAGCAACAATCTTCCTCAAGCAAAAAGAGGAAGATTGGCAACAGATGTTAGCTCAGGGCCAATCTTCCTCACCAAAAAAAAAAAAATTAATTAGATCCACAGCAGGCAATTTCAATGGAAAAATATAAAAATTACTATTTTTTCCAGAGGTCAAAATTTTAATTCAGCAGCATAAAGATCATCATGCTAAATGCTTTTAAGTTTTCTTTTAACTCAAAAAGTTCAGTTTGCAAATCTGAGGACAAAGCATCATTCCCCTCGGTACAAGCTGGCGTCTCTAGACCCTCTCGTAATCTCAGCCTGGGATCCTGCCTTTTGGTGGAATATATAACCCCAGCTTTAGTATTCATGCCACCTATCCCCTACCTTCTGCATCTAACCAAAATGCTCTGTGGAATGTGGTATGGAAAGCTTCTATGCAGACCAACACCTCTATTCTTTGCAAATCTTTAATTCACATTTCCAATGCCATTTTATTTCTGCTTGTTGGTTTACATTCATGCATGATTAAATTTAAAAGAAACATTCTACTAAATGGTATATGCATTTCCCTTTGATCAAAATTTACACAGCAAAAAAACTCTGCATATTTATACAGCTGAGCTTGCCACAAGCCATTGGAATCAGGCTTGCAGAGTAACAGTCATTTTCAAGCTTTTATTAGTTACTATAACGATCAGAGACAGAGGTCATCAAAATGCCTTTGCCAGAGCCAATCTAACGTTACTGCAAATTCCCATTGTGAAATTAAAGAAGTCTGGGGAGGAGGAGGAAGAGGAGGAGAGAGGAGAAAGGGAGACTTTTGTGCTGTGAGGTTACAGAAGAGAAAAACAGTAACACCGGTATGCAACACTGTGAAGAGAACAGCACTTAACGTAAGTTCCATCTAGCTCACCTCTACTGATTCAACACAAGGAAAAACATTTCTACCTCTTGGGCAGTGAGACCCAGGAATATATTACTAAGGAAAGTTGCCAAAAAAGTAAAAGCAACATCAACAATAATAAAACCCCCTCATCTTTTTAAGGAACAAGGGGTCAGAACATCTTCTGTCTCTGATACTTAGAAACAATTTTGTCTGCAGCCAAGAAAATGGATGAAAAGGATGGCCAGTGTTGTTCACTTGAGATTCTATAATAGATTTTGTTTAATCAAATGTTCATTAAATACAAACTTATAAAAAAAGACATGACGACTAAATGCAATACATGATCCTGGATGGGATCCTGGACTGGGTAAAATAACAGCTATTAAAGACGTTACCTCCACACTGACAAAATTAGACAACAGTCTTGCATCACTGTTAAACCTCCTGATTTGATAAGTGTACTGGAGTTATGTAAGCGAATAGCCTTGTTAGGAGATAAATACTCACTGAAGTATTTTATGGTAAAGCTGTCTGAAGTTTCAAACTGGCTCTCAAATAATTTAGGAAAATTATATGCAAACATGTGAGAGAGAGAGTGTGTGTGTGTGTGTCTGAGAGAGGAGAGAGGAGAGAGGAAGGGAATGATAAACAAATGGAACCAGGTATAAATAATTGGTAAATCTGGCTAGAGGGTATATGTAAATTCTTCGCATCATTCTTGCAACTTTTGCATAAGTTTGAAATTACATCAAAAGAAAAATAAGCTCATACTTTGTATCCTAATCTCACTCCTGAAATACATTATGTTGGTTATTTTCTAGAAAAATGAAAGAAATTAACCAGAATAAGATACATTCTTCTGTTCATGCATTCATTGAG
The DNA here is from genome assembly GCA_031878705.1 of Tapirus indicus. Classification (NCBI taxonomy): domain Eukaryota; kingdom Metazoa; phylum Chordata; class Mammalia; order Perissodactyla; family Tapiridae; genus Tapirus; species Tapirus indicus. Next base: position 68,136,375 of record CM062920.1, read on the forward strand.
TCACTCAACAAACATTTGCCAAGCACCTACCCAGTTCCAAGCATGCATGGCTGGCCTATCAGAGCCGACTGTGTGCTTTCTGTTTCACCCCCGATAAATTTCAAATAACTGCATTACTGATATGAGAACAACATGGCTTCCCAATTTAGAAATGAAGTCAGCCATGCTGGTTAGTACTGAGACAATAATCCATTTTTTTAATACAGAACTTTAAGTAGTCAGAAAGGAGGATCAAAATACCATGTCTTACTTACACTAAAAATATTAACCTACCGTGCAGGTGAGCTACCAAAAAAAAAATTAGACTTGGCTATGCAAAACACAGATGACAATCACAACACATGTGCAAGTGCAAGTCTGTATAGACTCATGGTGTCAAAGAGAGGGCAATAACCAAATGCTTTCAAATGATGGAAATGCTGTCTAGTCGCGTATGACAAGAGTTAAATAAGTAACAATGCGAGAATGCATCTGTCTACCGTTGCCCAGGGGTTTCTCGGGTTTAGCAGCCAAACTGGCAACAGGGATTATATTATCAAGTAGTATCTATACCACTTTATTAACTGTCAGGGAAATGTCTATTATAATAATTGTCAGTGAAATGATGTTTACTTTACTACCACCGGAGCAACTTGGCCAATCAAATGGAGATTTTTCCATCCAATCGTTCCCAGAGAATGGCCAGCATTCCATGAACGCTGAGTTAATGATATTGCTTCTCCTTTACCTGAAGTCTCATGTTGTTGGTGTAAGAGGAGAAAAGGCTTTCTCTTTTACAGAGTACTGGCTTAGCAGGGTGCCTGGGTCAAATTCCAGCTCCTCCACTTAGTTAGCCACATTATCTTGAACAGGCTACTTAACCTCTCTAAACCTCAGTTTCCTCAACTGTAAAATGTAAAAAAAAACAACCTCAGTAGGTTATTGCAAAGATAAAAAGAAATTATTAGGTAAAGGGTTTGAAGCCACCGTTACTGGCACTGAATGACTGTTTCATCTCACCACCATCATATTCCTCTGGTAAACAAGTAACAATACTAGTTCTCTAGAAATCCATGAGGTGCACTGGATGGCACCTCAAAATTTCAAATCCATTCAGTAACTAGCTGTTTAAGAAATGGTACAATGGCACATTAGAATAATAAAGCCTTCCAGCGAAAAACTCCCAACTTACCCTCTTAATGAACAACTACTTGGAGAAATCAGAGAGAATCTTGCTGGACGTTTTACAGTGTTTTTTCCATTTTATCTAAGTGCATGCATCTCTCTAAGAACTCTGAGGAACTGAATTAATAGAAACAGCCAGTTGGACCAGATGATTTCGTCAAGATCACCAGCAGCAGTAAGATTCCCTGACTCTAAACTTCTACCCTTGTTAGGCAAACACAATTCTACAGATGGGAAAATCCAAGCTCAAAGTCAGTCAACCAAAAACCTTCCCACTCTTGTTATCTGTGGAGAAATGTGCTAAATGCCATGAAAGATAAAAGTATACACAAAACACCATCCCCGCCCTCTAGGTAATTATAATCCCCTTTTTTGAACACCTTTCACCTGTCTAAATGGAATATTTGTGGGAGTGTTGTACATTACACTTCCAGGGCTGGTCCCTACAAATTTCGCTTATGTGATCCTCCTTGCTCTTTTTTCAAGCTTCCAAAATTTTAAACCACACCTAGAAGATGGCAGAGCCACAAGATGGATGGAGAAAGGGCGCCTGAATCAACACTTGGAAGAGTGGCCCTGTCAATCAGGAGGAAAACATCTATTAGGTTGGAGCTATTAAACATTTGTGGGTTTATTTGTTATAGCAGCCAGCATTACCTTAGCTAACACATTCTCCTTCCCTCTGTGACATTATAATCAATTCCACCAACATTTACTGAGCGTATACTAAATGCCAGGCTCCATGCAAAACATCTGGGGGATAAAATGATGAGAAAGAACTGGCAGGGTTTCTGCATATATGAAGGTAGTAATGTGATATGGGATAAAAGAGTGTGTGAACTGTGCAGAATGCTGGGCATACAAAGAGAGGTAAAACTTGCCCCTGAAGAGACCTTCTATAGTACAGTATCACAGAATGGCCTTGTAGCTCAGATGTCAGATTCCAGGCCTTATTCTCTGCTATGTGGATCAACTGCCCCTCATCTCTCTAAATCTCCTACATCTGATGCCAGGCACAGAGCATCCTAACTTTCTGATAACTAAAATTAGAATTCTTCTCAGAAGTCCTGGACCTTTTCATTGGACCCCAGCTCTACTCATTCATCCTCCTTCCTAGGTTATCCATTATCATTTTCCCATAGTTTCTCTGGTTTCATGCAACAGATCCTTATATTTACCTAATTTGGGGTAACTTTAATCGTATTCTTTGGCTTAAAAAATTAAAGACTTAGTCTTTGGAATGCCACAAAGAAACAAGTCAAAAGCCCAATGCCTCCCCAACTTGTAAAACCAAGAATGATACTGTGGAATAAGTGCTTGAAATTACAAAATGTGCATTTGCTGCCGAATCTCTGTAAGGGTGCTGACTAGCTCCACTGGGATATAAGCAAATGCTGTGTTCTCTCCAGCGTCTGAAATACTTTCCCATAAATGTGGCCAGGCCCGGCCGAATATGATCTCTCCCGTAAAGGAGCCTGTGTCAGATGCAACAAATACATGTTAAAACGTTCCCAGGACGTAAGTTTCCAACTAAAAGCCAGGTAGGTGACCAGAGAATCTTTTGATTCAACATTAAAATTAGGTAAACATCTACGACCAAGTACAGAAAAAAAGCAAAACAAAACCACCACACAGACAGGAAGAAAGAAGGGAAAAAAGCACACGTGCATACACCTCCCCACACACTGTTCCCTATTAACTCCATCCGTCTCCCCAATTATCTTGGGACATTTCTTCATCTTATTACGAGTGTCTGAGACACAGAACATGTTCTCTTCTAACCCATAAATGAACCGCTCATAGACTTCTGTTTGCCTCATCAATTTCTACACCTTCTCGAAAAATAGATCATTTTACATTCCTTTTCAATGATGGAAAAGAGTCCACATTTTTGAAAAACGTATATCCATTTCTTAGCATATGTACAGAGTGACTTCCCAGCATGAAACTGGCTGACCCCTTTAAACGTCCTCATTCTAAACAGGAGGGAAAGCCCATCTTATGTAACGCCACAGGAATTCTTGCAGGATTATATCAGATGCAAACCTCTTGGCGGCTCATTAGAAATGGTCCCCGTCTGTCACTAAGGTTAGATTTGAGGACATCTTTACAAGGATATAAGGGGGCCTTTCTCCCACATTTCCCAGAACAGCAACAAAATGCAATTCCAGTTGGCCTAAAAATGTCAGCGTGAGACTGCCCTGGAGAAAACGGCTTCACATCTAAAATGTTCTAGCAAAGGAATGAGTAAATCAGGCATCCTCCAATGCTGAGAACAGTGCAGATCAGAAACCTGCCAGTCTGCGTCTCCACTTAGCCTCTAGGAACCCAAACAGATTGGCACTGACAAGTCAATTGAAATCTCTGTGACATTTATTGTTTTTTTTTTCTCTAAAGCAACTCAGGTAAAGTCACAAGGCATAATCAACAATGACGGTTGCCATCTGAGAGCAAAGCGATGACCTGACTCCACCACCCACACCAAGCAGAATGCATGCAAATGAGATGAGAAAGAAGAACACACCAGGTGAGAAATGAGGACCATTCCCCGCTCCTCCCCCTGACCCCAACCTGCGCCAATGTCCACTTGGCAATCACTCAATGTGCATCCACCGTGTGCCAACACTGTCCAGGGGGATGACAGAGAAGTACAAGGACAACTAAACTACAGGGAAATAAATGCTAGGCCAGTGTTGTTGGGGGACAAAAGTGGAGGAAGGCTCCTAATTTAGACTGAAGGGGACAGACAGGGAGTATCAGAAAAGGCTACTTCCCTGACACTGTAATCTGAAATGAAAAGGAGAATGTGGTTGTGGGCCAGAAGCTCTCTTATAGGCCTAAAACTGCAAATCAACTACCCAAGGGCCCAACGTGGTCCAAAGATGTGTTTTGCTTTGGGCAGACTAGATAGACTTTATTTTTATTTCGTTTCCAACATTTAATAATCAAGACTCAACATTTTTTAAGTTTTCTGATTTCTTTGGAAGATACAAGAAAAGGAAATCCAGCCACTTCAACAACTAACATTTCTCCCATAGCAACAAGGGGATGAGTCTGAACGTCCCAACTGACCCATCTCAGGTGTTTGCTTGCCCCCGTCGACTTCTGAGTTTGATCCCCCTTCTAGGCAGAGGAAACTGCACATATAAAGGCCCAAAGGACATTTTAACATGTCGCCAACAGCCCAAAGAAGTTCGGCCTTGGCTCCGAGACACCAAACTTTTTATAAAGCCCTCTGACTTGGTACATTTTCAAGTCTCTTTGCTTGAAAGCCACAGAACATCTGAGCAGCAAGAAATGATGCCAGAGTTACTACTACAAAGGGCAGATAACAAAACCAAAATAAAAAACAGCCACCCACAAACATCCCAAACACCACGTACCAGCAATTGCAAGCAAACCCTGGGGCCTGGCAAGAATTCCGAGAGAGACACTGGCACCAGAATTACTGAGCTCCCGGCAGGCAGCTGTCCAATGACAGAGGCAAGGGTCCCTGGGCTCGTCTGTCCATATTGGCACATCCAATCTAGAGAAACTTCTTTTTTCGTAATATTCATATTTCTCAGGGTAAACTCTACTCTGTTTAAAGAGAGACAGACAGACCCAAAAGACAGGAAATACCACCAGACTGCTTTTCCTGTGATGGTGTTTTCCAAGAGAGGCTAGGAAATTGGGGTACTTAGGAAGTCAGAGACAGAGAGACAGAAAGAAAACAGGCTCTGGATTCAGAAAAGCTTGAGTTTCCATCCTGAATCAGCTATGTGACCCTGAGCAAGGCAACTGGCTTTCCTGATCCTCAATGTCCTCATCTCCAAGATGGAAAAGACACTGGACACTGCCTGGATTGATTGTGAGGGTTAAATACAATTTATATAAAGTGCCTCCAATATAGCAGGTGGCACTAGAGAGCTTTAAGACTGCTACCATAACCCAGGATCTTTCTGGGCCAATGCCACCCCCTGTCAATCATCCTATGACTGTTATAAATTCATCAAACCACTGTGCACTGGGGGCCAGCCCGGTGGCATAGTGGTTAAGTTTGCATGCTCCGCTTCAGCAGCCTGGGGTTCGCGGGATGGGTTCACAGATTTGGATCCCGGGTGTGGACCCACGCACCGTTTATCAAGCCATGCTGTGGCAGGCGTCCCACATATAAAATAGAGGAAGATGGGCCCAAATGTTAGCTCAGGGCCAATCTTCCTCAGCAAAAAGAAGAGGATTGGCAACAGATGTTAGCTCAGTAATCTTCCTCAGGAAAAACAAAACACTGTGCACTGATGTCATATGAAAAGAAAGAAACATAACCCGTGACTTGGGCTCCTCTACTGTACACATCAGTGTCTGCCGTTTGCACAAAGGGAGGATGTGGTGGTCACAAGCAGGAATGGACCTACAGTAAAGTCAGGAGAGACCCTGGCATGTCTCTTCCTCACAGTTTTCCTTTCAAATCCCCATGGGTTTTGCATTCTGCTCCATAATATTCTAAGGAGTCACAGCATTTGCACATTTAATTTTCCTAAATTCAACTACATGAGCTGAGCAGAAAGAGAAAGGTGGGTCAGAACGTGACATTATTTGGAAATAGGGTCACTGCAGATGTAATTAGTTCAGATGAGGTCATGCTGGAATAGGGTGGGCCCCTAATCCAATAGGACTGGTGTCCTTATAAAAGGGGGAAATCTGGACACAGACATGCACAGAGGGAGAACGCCAGAGGAAGATGAAGGCAGAGATGAGAGTGATGCTTCTACCAGCCAAGCAACGCCAATGACCCCCAGAAGCTAAGAGAGGAGGCATCAAACAGATTCTCCCCCACAGCCCTTAGAAGGAACCAACCCTGCCAACACCTTGATCTCGGACTTCTGGCCTCCAGGATTGCAAGACAAAAACATTTCCGTTGTTTAAGCTGAGGGAGGCAAGGAAGACGAGAGTGAAGGAGGGAGGGAGGGAGGAGAGGTAATAACTTAAGCAATGAGTTCAGAATGGCCAGCATGCCACATCAAGAGCTACGCTCTCCTCTACAGGACGATTTCATTGGTAACCATGCCCCTGCCTTCTCCCCACTGCTGCCAAGGGAAGAAGGGGTGTCACAAGGAGAATGACCAGCATCCTTCATCCTCTCCTCTGCCCTGGCTGATTAAGACCCGAGCCAGCTGAAAGTGAAGAGGACAGAGAACGGTGACCACAGGTATTTCTACTAAGGCAATGCACGGCTTGAAGAGTGTGGGGAACAGGGAAGAGGGACCCAGGGAAGCTGAAGTCTGGGCACTACAAACCGAATAGAAGTGAGAGGAACTCAGGAGAATATTCCAAACTGGATTCTATTTCCTACCAAAATAAGTTTCATTTAAAAATATAAGAGAATTAATTTTTGCAGGAAGGAGAAAAAAGAACTAGAGGAATTGTAGCAGACAAGTGTTCGAGATCTTGGTTCTCATCCTTTTCTACGTTTAGGATCCACAGGACACCCATTTATTCTTAAAATAAGGCTGTTTTTGCTTAAATTAGCTGATTCTGGTTTCTGCTACTTGAAAGTCAAAAACATTTTTTTTTCACCAAAATATCAAGAGTATATATCTCTGGGTAGCAGCATCAAGGACAGTTATTTTCTCCATTTAGCTTATTTGCATTTTCTAAATTGCCTTCCGTGACTACTTTTTCTTTCTTAATACAGATATATTTCTTGCATCTATGCCAGAAGTTCCCAAACCTTCTCAGTTTATAGCACTCTTAGTGTTTTAGTAATTTTTTTCATGGCACTCCTCCTCCCTCCCTTCCGACCCCCAAGGCCAAAGAAATGCTAACAATTCTATTTATTAAGTAGTTAGATCCAAACAACTATTATTAGCCCTAACAACTTAGTAGCTATTTGGGAAAAAAATAAATTGAAAGAAAAAATATTTTTATTTCATTCTTAAACAACACAATACTTACTAATAGGACATACGCGCCTGTTGCACACTGCACAACTTCTCAAACCTTGAAATCAGATTGAACACTGTCACCCTTGTTTTCTGTTCAATGTTGATTTTTCAAACAGTACATTTGCGTTTTATCATGGCAACTGCCAAAAACCCAGCTATGCAAAAATATAACACTACCAATAGAAATATAACACAATCTAAAAATAAAACTGTGAATAACCTAATAGTTTGCACAGTGTCCAACAGATGCTACAGACCACTGTATTTCCCTCCAGCAGCCCCTGTGAGTTTGCAGCCCAGGTACCTCAGCACATAGTTCAAGAACTACCTCTCTGTACATTCACAGAGGTACGTGCATGTGCACATATTGTCAGGATTTTACTAACCCTTTCCACACTAGAAAAATGAATTCTTTCATACCAAGCCAAGGAGGGTCCAAATTTTTTGACAAATGATCAACCCTGTCTGGTGTTTAATGATACTACCCTTAATTCACAAAGACACTGGCCCAAAAAGAAAGTTTAAACACAATAGCACAGATAACTTTAACTCAGAAGCAATTTACCTACCTTAAGATAAACAATAGCCCTTAAATTTTAGCGATCAAAGCTTTCTCTCTTAAGCCAAACTATATGTAAAGATTTTAACCTTAGATTAATAAGAAATAGCCAAGAGGCCAATATATTATTTTGAGTAATACATTCAAAACGGTAGGAAGAGTCACTTAATTTTTCTTCTTAAGATGAATATTTTATTTTGGGGGTGACATTCAGAGTCACCTTAGGTGACATTCTAAATTCGCTACTTGTCAACTTTTCTAATTGTACGGTTTTCTTTGTTTTTGTTTTTTTCTAGTTGTACTTTTCCACATGAGCATTTGTAGAAAATCCATTGCGTGCATGGTTCAAGAGAGAGATGAAGGGATGAGGCGTGGACAGTGATGGTGGGCCCCAAACGACTGAACTATGAGTTCAAGCTGGACGAGATCACCTTTCAAGCTTCGTTCATTTCCTACCCCCATTTAATGATTCTGCTAACTCCCCCAGTTAATGATTCTGCTAACTGGGGGGGAGGGCACAGCAGCAAGGATCACCCACAAAGCTGAGAGATGTAGCTAAATTGGATTGCTTAACTCATCATAGATGGGGGAATGTGTCCATGTAACTTTTGGTAAAAAAATTTATTATGTTACTGATCAACAAAGATCAACACACAGTAACACTGCGACATGAAATAACAGGGTAAAAAACCAAAAACAGGAAACAATCTGAACTCACTGTCCAGCCAGAAACAAATATTTAAAAGAGAGAAGGAACGCACCTCCCAGGTGAATTAAAAACTCTATCAAGTTTTAAATCTTGGTGGGACGAGGCTGGTACCCTCTGTCCTAACTTTGCTGGGTTTCTACAGGAGTTAATTTTAACTTGCTGGCAAATGCAAATACATTAAAAAAAGAAAAAAGCAAGCCAATTAAGACACAAGTGTTTAAAGACACAAGGAGTAATTACAAATGTATTATTCATACCTAATTTACAAGATGAACTTCTTTCTGTAAAATATTAAACTGTTTACATGCAGGCTGGGAAGACAATTTTCAAACTGTTCATGTTCCACTACAAAGCAATGACTATTCGCAATGCAACAGCTTCTGGCTGCCTTACAGCATGGACGAGGCGGTAATCAGAAAATGTTTGACCTCAAGATATCTACTTGACCCCACAGAAATGCAGACTCGCCTGCTATAAAATCCTAAACAATGGGGCAGACAAGGTCACAGGGTCAAAGCGAGTATTAACAGGTCACCGTGCGGCCCACTTGGGAGCAATTACTTCCAGTCATGGCTAAGTGGACACTTGATTGAATACCACTAAGACAGCTCACATCTCATGGATAACAATCCTCACAGCGATTAAGAATTAAAGCCCCCATGATTCAGCCTTTATTACTCAAATGAACCTAACTCTTCCATAAAAAACTCTGGGTATATGCCTGATGCAAGGTCTAAATTGAAATGCCACCTCATTAAACAATAATATCTAATTTTATCTAAATGAATTTTCATGAAAGTGCGCCACACAGCTCAGGAATTTTTAAAATGAATTATCACAAGTGCTACATAATTTCGCCAAAACTGGGGCGGAAAAAAAAATTAGCTTGAGGAATAAAAGGAAACATCAATGTTGAATGAAACACCTACTCTTCCATGGCTAGAGAGAGCAACAGAGAATATAGGCCGCTACAAAACAATGGTAACCTATTTTAGGAAAATCCCTAATATTCGCTAATGTCAGAAAAAAATAAACCAGCCAATCACTGAGGGAACTTAAAAAAAATAATAAAATACAGATTTCAGGTCTTCCTTCTAAATCAACTGGATCTGTGGCTCAAGGAAGTCAAGTTATTTTAAAACTCTCAAGTGATTCTCACATACAACCACTTTTGAGAGCTCTGGCACATACCATGGACAGGTTGTGAAATGGTGGGGAAACCAGGAAGACCCCACCATCCTCCTCCTTTTCAGTCTTCCCCCACCTCATTATCTTGCTGAGGCCCTTGTGTTTATTTTTATCGTCACCAATCACTTATGGCAAGTGATTGTTTTCTAATTATAATAATAAGTGTAGTTTCTTTTCAATGTAAAATGACTTACATTGTTAAAAATCCAGTAGAACAAAGAAATTATTAGTTTTAAAAATGAGAGTACTCATGGTACTTGATGTCAGTCAACACAATGTCCAAAGTTAGGCTGACACTGATACATGATGATCTAAGAACTATAGGGCCAGCCCCTTCCTTCTGGGTCACTTACAGATCCCACACATTTGCACATGAAGTAAGAAGCCAGAATTTAGGCCCAAATATGTCCCTCGGCTGACAAGTTGGACATTCTCTGCCAGGGAAATGTTGAAAACTACGTCAGTAAATACAAATGACCCCTGCTGAAATGTGCAGTTAGTAACAGTCTAAATACAAACTACATATCTTATAGAGGCCCGCAAGGAATAAAAATTGGGGAAAAAAATTAATATAGTAAGGGAATCCCATCCAAAGCAGAAATGGGGCTCTAAGAAGCAAATGAATCATTTTAGGGTCTTACATTTCAATCTATATTTATTAAAAAGCCCTGAATATGGCACGGTGATAGTGTACTGCATCACCTCCTACACCTCAGCCATTCCAGTCATGCACGTATGTGGACTAGAAGAGTTCCCTTCTTGCAGGGAGCTAGCCCTGCAAGGCTTGGTGAGCAGAAGGCACTAGGTGCAAACATTTTTTAAAGGCTCCTTTTTTTCCAGGCTGATGCAGACAGGGGCCAGGCCCTGACAAGAAGAGCTAAGGCGGGCTTTCAGCCCCTACTCACCTCCCCTCCCTGGCACACTCGTCCAGTGAACAATCCCAACTTCACACCAGAGCAGCCCATAGGACAGTAAGAGGTGATTTATAACTATTGGGCAACTTTCCACCAGCACAGATTTATTAGATTTAACAATGGCTAATGATTCCCTCAAGTATCACTAGGAAGACCAGCTGGTTTGAAATTAAGACGCAGTCCCTGCCTTCCAGAAGCTCTCTCTCACCCAGCAGACTGGGAAGAACACCGTGTTGGAGAGCGGCCCTCAAGAAAGTGACTCACGTCATTAAGTCCTTAACCAATGAAGACCTTCGACGTCCAATCCAAGCTGTAGATTTGACTAGATGGTCTCATAAAAAAGCACAGATTATGCCAGAAGCTATAAACAAAGCACACTAGCTCAAGCTCTGTAGAGACTTGGTTTCCAGTCCAACCCCATGAACTGTCATCAGGACTAACACAAAAGTGGCAGAGAGCCACCAGGTTCCAGGTGAGTCTGCTCCTCTTCTTTAAGGCTAAGAAACCAACGGCCTTACCACAGTATAATTAAATAGGATTTTGTTTTCATGACAGGACAATCCGTGCAACAGGGGAAAAAACAAACAAAAAAAATACGCTTGTATTATGTTAAGTCATTTTTAACAAAGGATCCAAAATGAAATGCCAAGGGGAAGGCTGTTGTTTAAGACTCAAAAATTACCCTGACTTGGAAACAATCCATCCTGTATTGCCTACACTTTGATTTCAAATAAAAATTTGTTTGCTTTTAAATTGTAGCTTGCCATATTTGCTCACTATCTTACCTTTTCTTAACTTACCAATAGCAATTCTGCCATAACGATACAAAGTTTGGGTCATTCAAACAGAAAGACCATGGTGTTTTCAGGACACCGAGATGCCAAAAAAAAAGAAAAAACCAAAAGGACTTTAGGCATAGGTATTTTTTTAAAATATCTCACACACCTAAAAATGCAGATCCCCAACAATGCAGGCACTATTACGGTTGCTTTTTTGTTCTCTTTATAAAAACATGTTTGTGCTTACACCTCCCAGCACTTGTTCAGCGTTAAATAAAAACAACTCCAGTAAATTGCTGACAAACAGGTAATACAAGTAGAAAGAATTCCCCAACTTTCAAACTCTCAGCTCAGGGGAAAAGAAAAAGCTGAAGCAAAAGATGTCCCCAAAGTCATCTGGTAAACATGCTTTCCCAAAGAGAATGTGAAATGCATAGCAAAACAGACACTTCACTAATTTTAAACGTCTAATTATATACTGCCTAAACAGAATTATCAAGAGACTTGATTGACTTCTCCAGAGCTGTGATTGCCATCAAGCAAACCCAGCAAAATAATAAATAATGTTTGACCTTCCAGTGTCCTCAAAAATTATTCACAATATCAAACTATGTGGACCGCTGGCATTCCATTCCAATATTGTCAGGGAACACGGAGGTCACAGATTAATTTGAAGTTAGTGACTCAGACTCATTTACCCTGATTTATGTAGAGAGTACAATTTGAAGAAACACTTAAATTGGACAAACAAAATCATAAGAAGGTTGGCTACCTGAATAAGAAAAAAAGAGGAATGTGGTAAGCAGGCATATAACACATGTGTGGTAGTTACGACAGCTTACCCAAAAGAAACAGGAGTGGATAATTTCACAGAACTTAGAAAGTCAAAATTTTGGCTTGGCGGGGGATGGTTAGGTGTGGAAGAAGGAAGACAAAAGGGTGCTCTTTACAAGCTGTTTTCTAAGGAAGTCTGTCTTCGGTATCTACAACAAATGGTGATTGTGAAATGTTTACCTACCAGCAGGGCTAAGCTAAGAAACATTCCTGGTTTTGAAAGAGAAGGCCATATAAGGCGAAACTTTGCCCCAAGTATAATCATAAGACATAACTGAGATTTTAATACAGGAGGCTTCTCTGTGACTGATAAAAAGAAAACCAAAAAGACCAAACCTCCAAGACCAGATTCCACGACTCAGCCAGGTCTGAAAATCAGCACTCCTCGCTCTCGGCCCTAAAGATTTGGGTCGTGTACTGACGTGATGTTATAAAAAGTTTTTAGTTTGAGAACCAAATTAAGGTTTTCATCCTTAATTTACTACAGCCTGTGAGTATGTGTCAATACTTCATGCGCATATCAGGCGAAACAATCTTCTCTTCCCATTTATATTTAAATTAAATCCAAGCTTGGAAGAAAGTATGAATTTGGATATCTTACCCAAGTCTCCTTTGCCCTCTTTGGAAAATTGCATCAAAATCCCTATCCAAAGGGGAATTGTCAGACCAAAGGCCATTATCTACAAGGTAATTTCTAACAAAATCGCTTACTATGATGTACATCCTGTGCTAAACCCTTTATAAGCACTATCTCATTTAACTATCACGACAACCATACAAGGCAGGTATGTTCATTAGTCCAATTTTACAACACAAAAACTAAGATTAAGCAGTTTAGCTTCAATGTGCTGTAGGTTAGCAGGATTAGGATTTGAACCCAGGGCCATGGGATTCCACACCATATGTAAGGATGGATCAACCTCAAGAAAAGCCCCACCATCCAGGAAGGGAAAAGGAAGAGGGCTGAGCTAACTTTTACTAATTTTGCCCCCAAACTGGCCCCCACCATGGAAACGAAAATGGATCGTGACTTTTTAACAAGACTTTCCTCTGGCACAATTTAAACGGTACAGCTGAAACTTGTTCTTCACTTCCGTATGTTTAACTCTGAGTTCAGGTGTGAATAAAACCTTTGTTCTTTATTTCCACTATCTCCACCTCTGAGGAGGGACACACGTAAATAAACATAATTTCTTCCGGGCCCAGAGCTCAGTGCAATGCTCAGGCAAAGCAGGAGATGGCAGTTCAAATCGAGGCTTCGGATTCAATTCTTGGACCCTGGCGAGATGGGATTTACAAAGGTATGGCTTCTCAAGGTCATCTGGGAAGGGCCTGCCTTCAGCTTAACCAGCAGCCCAGACAGCTGCCTGGCCAGCAGCTCCGAGCAAGAAGCCCCTCAGCTACCCGCCTGGCTCTGGTCACAGCCGAGAACTGCTACTGTCCTAAGGGAAGAAACTGGAACCCTCAACGGGAAAGGGCTCAGAGCAATACATTCCCAGTCCACCCTGCTATGAACAGGAGATTCTGCCTGAGAAACAACCTGGCCAACAAAAAGACAGGCAAAAAAGGAAAGAGAGAGAGAGGAAGGAAGGAGGGAGGGAGGGTGGGAGGGAGGAAGGAAGAAATGGTGTGTGGGTGGGTCTTGTTAGGAAAGAGAGGGAACTACATAATAGCCAATGTTCTCAGAACAATCCTTCTTTTTTCTTTTGCTTCCCTATAGAACTGCACTATATCTCTAGTGTGATCCTTTAGGACAGGAATGACTTACAGTTCTGACAAGATAAGGTAACAATCTTCAAGCCAAAGGTGTTTGGGATGGGCCAACAAGATGAAACCCATACGGAAAGGGCTTGACTGGGAACGCACGTGTGTGTAGGTGGACAGATCCCTCAACCAGTGTCCTCTAGACCCAATATTTTATGTGACTCTACCTCATTATGCAGGTAAATGGAGGACGCATGACATTTATAGCCCAACCATGTGCTTTGCATACTCCAGCATTTCAGAATACTATACAGAGACTCATGTACGTGACTTCCACATGCTCAATTCTTCCCTCCCTTTTGTTTGTTTACTTTGATGGAGTCTCAGGTCCTACAGGATTCCACAGAATTTACAGGCAGCCTTCCTCTTTTCCCCTCTCTTGCAAAACTTCCTCCCCCACGCCCACCCGGCACAGTAAAGAAACTATTAAATGCAGCTACTCAAACATCAAAAAAGTGGATGTTCCCACAACCAAAGCCACTCCTTGGATGCCTATCATCTTACCTTCATTTTTTACCCAAAACTGTTGGTCAGACAGGTCCTAGCTGAACGATTTTTTAAGAAATTAATTTGGTGTCAGTCTGAGTTTTCTTAAGGTAGGAAATCTGGAAGTACATCTACAAAAATAACTTGCTTATTAAAACTCTCAATGATGCCAAAATCTCCTCCCAATCCATACACCAGTGTGCCGAGAGGAGATGAAAAGAAGGTGGGGCACTTTTTTTTTTTAACAGAATTTGGCAGGAAAAGTAAAGGGAAGCTTCTTCTCCCCGTTCCCCACCTGCCCCGCCCTTCCACACAGAGAGAACAGCAAGTGCCTTAAGCAACAATTAAGTTTACACTAGCCCTCCAACCACATATCTAGCAATAACTTCATGATGTGTTTTTAAGCATAAATTTTTGGGGGAGAGGGTAGGATGTACTGAGATATACACACTTCATCCTTGAAGGAAACAAAAATGAGTCACGTCGAACCAATTCAAACCAAAGCATAGGACCGTGGCAATACATTTTGCTTGTGTAACCAGAAAAAAAGAATCGAGAATCTACCAGAAGTTAAGGTTGTCACACTAGTTTTAAGAAATACTTTTACAGCAGCCAATGAGAATTCAACTGCTAGAAAAATGTTTAATTTTCATAATATGAAATAAAAATACAACGCTGTTTCAATATTTCACAACTGTTAATTAGGCAAGATGTACTCTAAGGATACATATATTCTATGAGCACTTTCAAATCCACCTCCCCTCTCAACTCTTTAATTTTGCAGAATTAAAGAATGTTTTTGATTTTTTAAAGGGACAATAGCACAGGTTGGGAAGACACGCAAAACACCTTCCAGACAAATTTCAGCACAGTCTTACACTATTTTTAATGAATAATGGAAGTCTTCAGCTAATATGAAGGAATCCTCCAGAGAGATTCAAGAAATATGAGAAATAACAACAGAATCCAAAATTTCTTATTTAGAACCCACCTTGCTCAAAACAGATTAAAGGTGGCTGTAACCAAAAGTGAGCAGAGAAAAAGCCCTAACTCTCAGTGTCCATGAAGGTCAAGTGTTCCAAAAACAGAAGAAGAACGTGATTCTTTATCTCTAGGATTAGAAAGCTTTACTCTAAAGTTAGCTGAAGGAGCCTGAGAGCTTTCTCTTAGAGGCAGTAATTCTCAAAATTTAGTGTGGATAAGATTCATCATCTGGTTTGCTTAATTAAAAATGCAGATCCTAGGGGCCAGCCCTGTCACATAGTGGTTAAGTTCAGCACGCTTTGCCTCGGCAGTCTGGGTTCATGGGTTCAGATCCCAGGCGCGGACATACGCCACTCGACAGCCACGCTGTGGTGGTGACCCACATATAAAGTAGAGAAGACGGGCATACGTGTTAGCTCAGGGCTAATCTTCCTCAGCAAAAAAAAAAAAAAAAAAAAAAGCAGATTCTAGGCTCTATCTCTAGAGAATCAGATATAGCAGGTGTGGGATGAGGTCAGGGGTCTGCATTTGCTTTCTTCTAGGAGTTTTATGGTTTCAGGTCTTATATTCAAGTCTTTAATCCATTTTGAGTTAAGTTTTATATATAGTATAAGATAGTGATCTACCTTCATTCTTTTACATGTGGCTGTCCAGGAGGATCTGCATTTGAACACGTGGTTCTGATGCAGACCCTGGGAAAACACTGTGTTCAAGGTCCCACCAGAGCCAGGGACCAGACTCCAACTGTCATTTATCTAGCTTGTGGTTCTATTTGTCTCATTCCCATTATCTAGTCTACATCTTTTTTTTTCGGAGGAGCGGTATCCTAAATTAAAAGGATGAACATTTCCTGAATGTAGTCGACAACTCCAAGCCAGAGCTGCCTGGGCTAGGGACGTGCACATGGCCTGAGTTGAGCCAATGAGATGCTTTAAATTCTTCCCCAATGAACTTGTACTAAGATATAGTGAAATCACATTGTGTTCAAGCTTAACTAATACCAGTTAACTACTGGTGCTGGGGGAGGGTGGCGGGGGGGAGCACGTTTACTAATAGTGCAAATGATAAGCAAACGGTGCAAAAGGAGCTGTAAATCTGATGTTCCCTTAGTGGGTCTCTGTTCCCACGTCCCCAAAGACTGTGAGCATCTTGCCTCACTTACCAGTGACTTCTAGAACTTTTAAAGGAAATTTTAACTGTAAGCAATTTTCACCTGACATGCTGACTTCAGAACCTAACCTCCAGGTAAGAGGCAATTTCACTAGACGAGAACGCAGCAAGTCCACTGAGAACTCAGGGCCAGGAGGCTGTGTCTGAGAAGCAGATAGTGAGTCTGCAGAGAACAGTGCAAAGCAGATGCACAGTGAGAATCAGAGACGAGAAATGAGAGGACATTGCCCAAGTTCCTGATGTTTCTACTTCCTGGGTCTGCTCCCTTCAGAAATATAGCTGCATCCCAGGGTTACCCCAGAACCTTTCTAATAACTATCATGCTTCCCCCTCCTCCTCTCCTTGGCTTGTCTGTTAGCTATCTGCAACACCAAGACTCCTAGTAAGAACACTAAGTATGCAGACATAAGTAAGACAGAATCCTCATCCTCCAAGTCTCAGGGACCAAGGGTGACTCTTGGGGGTAGTCATCACGGGCCATCTGCAAACTGTCAAGCCAGTCTGCAGGGAGAGAAAAATAACGCATAGCCAAGACACAATGAGACACGAGAAGTGACAGAGAGAAGGTGCCTTGTTTCCTGAGGATTCCAGTTCCCAATTTTCCCCATATATTCCATGACGCAACTCTAAATCATTCCAACAAATTCCAAATTCCCCTCTGTTCTTTATAACCAAACAATCCTTCCAAGTATTATTTTTAAAATATTTTAGACTAAAGAAGGAAAGTTTCTGGATTCTCAATATTCACGTGCAACCTAGGAAGTGTAAAAGAATGTAATTCACCCACCCTTACCATCCCTCACTCAACGGCTGAGATGATCAGTGTCTTCACCTCCAGACCAGTCACCCTAGTCGGCTACTGACAGAGTCTTCTTTGAATACACTCTGAATTTGCATACTCAACACAGTCCAAATTACTTGGAATGGAAACAGTACTAAAGTCAGGACTCTTTTCTCAATCACATGAGTCCATAAATAAAGAGCTTACATTAATCACTTAAGCACTTCTAAACTATTTCTTTTCTTTCTTCTTCCTTTTATTTATTAACTAATTTATTTTTTCGGAGTTGTTGCTCCATCTTAGAAGAGCACAGAAAACATAGCTTCCAGAGGAAAATCCTCGCAGACAAAGCATGGGTGTTTGAGAAATGAACCGAATCCTAGCACAGGCATAACAAAGCTTTCTGCCACCCTGTGGGAAAGGTTCTATAGTCCCATTTAACACTTTCTTGTTGTGTCATGATGCAAACCCATCATGATGATGGTTTGTCTGTGGGAGGAACAGAGAATGAAATAGGAGGACATGCCTTATTTACAACATTCCATTTTCCCCAATAGCAGCACATGCACTGAATGGTAAGGACAAGGGTCATGCAAAGATAGAAAAGTGACTTACCTCCCCATGCCCTCTGCCTCTTGCCCACCTGAGCCATGGAGGGATGGAATGGCAAAGAACCAAGGATGGGAGACACAGAGCAGGAAAGACCAGCACAGCACTTAGCCTGAGCGAGCGAGAGACCTCTAAATGGAAGGCACCCCTGGTGTTTTAACTCCCCTGAAGGTCCTAACCAAGTTCTGGGCACTAAATTAAACAAAGAGGCTCTAAAAAATAGTCACTGCAGAGGGTTTAAATGGTCACAGCCAACCAGCCTGCCAAAAGACGGATGATAAGGGGAAAGCACAGCAGCCAGCAAGGCGGACTCGGTTCCAGCTGGATTTAGGGTCAAAAGGTGGCTGAGGCATCGCCTTCCCAGAAGAAGTGAGTCACAAGGCAAGTCTGAAAGGGAGGCAAGGTGGTGGATTTGTTTTTCCCGAGGCCCAATGTCGGTCCTGGCTTAGCAATCTGGAAAAGAGCACTAGAAGAGAATGGAGGAAGTGGCCATTCCAGAAAGACTGGAGAACGCAACATCCCCGATGGCACCAGGGAGGGACAGAGGCAAAGTCAGAGAAGCTCAAAGTGACAGCACAGCTAGAAGGGTCTAAACTGCCTTGATTGATGTGGAAGGGTCAGGCAGGAATGGTGCATGGTAGTTTAAGAGCACAGATTCCAGGACCAAAGCAGATCAAGGCCCAGCCCTGGCAACCACTGTCTGTGTGACTTGCTTCACCCCCTGAAACTCTCAACTGCCTCATCTGTGAAATGGGGACAAGAATAATACCTCCCTCGAGAGGCTGCTAAAACTTATTTAAAGCTTTTAGTATGGCAGCAGCATAAGGGTCGGCAAAACACCGGCCCCATGGCCAAATCCCTCCGACTACCTGCCTTTTACAGCCCGCAAGCTAGGAAGGATTTTCACATTCTTACATGATTGGGAAGAAAAGAAAATAATACTCTTTGTTGGCACATGAAAATTATATGAAATTGAAATTTCAGTGTCCGTAAATAAAATTTTATTGGAACCTAGCCGCACTCATGCATTTACATATTGTCTATGGCTACGTTCACACTACAATGGCAGAATTGAGGGACTTCAGAGACAGTCGAGTCTGCAAAGCCTAAAATATTTACTTCACAGAAACATTTGCTGACTCCTGCACTAGCCAATAGAAAACATTCAATAACTGTTAGCTGTGCCCCACTTTATAAGTAAGGAAATTCAGACAGAGATATTAAAATCTTCTGACATATAATTCACATGCCATAAATTCTTTTAAATTGTACGATTAAATGGTTGTTAGTATATTCAGAGTTGTGAAACCATCATCACAATCTAAGTTTAGAACATTCTTACTACCCCAAAAAGAAACCCTGTAACCATTAGCAGTCACTCCCCTTGCCCCCTTCTCCCCCAGCCACCAGGAGTCACTAATCTAATTTCTATTTCTATGGATTTGCTAGTTCTGGACATTTCATATAAATGGGATTATACAATATTTGGCTTTTTTGTGTCTGGCTTCTTTCAGTTAGCATATTCCCTGGATTCTTCCACGTTGTAGCATGTATCTGTACTTCAATCCCTTTTATGGCTGAATACTATTCTATACCATGTCCATAGCAAATTTTGTTTATTCATCAGTTCATGGACATTTGGGTTCTTTCTATTTTTTGGCTATTCTGAATAACTCTCCTATGAACATTGATGTACATTTTTTTGTGTAGGCATGATTTCATTTCCCTTGGGTACATGCCGAGGAGTAGAATTGCTGAATCAGATGGTAACTTTTTAACCTTTTGAGAAACTTCCAAATGGTTTTCCAGAGCAGTTGAACCATTTTATACTCCCACCAGTAACTTACAAGAGTTCCAATTTCTCCACATTTTCACCAACACTAGTTATTGTCCACCTTTTTCATTATAAACATCCAGGTAGGGGCCAAGTGGTATCTCACTGTGATTTCGATTTTCATTTGCCTAATGACTAATGATGTTGAGCATCTTTCCATGTGCTTATTTGGCCACCTATATAACGTCTTTGGAGAAATGTCTACACATATCTTTTGCCCATCTTTTAACCAGGTTGTCTTTTTATTGTTGAGTTGTAAGAGTTCTTTACATATACTGGATGCTAGATACCTTCTAGATATATGATTTACAAATATTCTCTCCCATTCTTTGGGTTGTCTTTTTACTTTCTTGATAGTATTCTTCGAAGCATGAAAGCTTTTAGTTTTGATGGTGTCCAATTTATCTATTTTTTCTTTTGTTGCTTATGCCTTTGGAAATCATGAAGATTTACTCTCAGGATTTCTTCTAAGAGCTTTATATATTGAGCTCTTACATTTAGGTCTTTGATGTATATGTTGTGAAGTACGGGTACAACTTCATTCTTTTGCACAGGGATATCAGGCATATCCTGTTTGTTCCTGTACCATTTGTTGAAAAGACTATTCTTTCCCCCATGGAATTGGCTTGGCACCCTTACCGAAAATCAACTGACCATAATGTAAGGGTTTATTTCTGGACTCCCAATTCTATTCCATTGATCCATATGTCTATCCTTATTCGAGTACCACACTTTTTTGATCACTGTAGCTTTGTAGTAGGTTTCAAAATCAGGAAGTGTCAGTCTTCAACCTTTGTTCTTTGTCAAAAGAGTCTTGGCTATTCTGGACAACCTGCATGTCCATATGACCTTTAGGATTAAATTGTCAACTTCTGCAAAAAAAAAAAAAAAAAGACACTGGTATTTTGATAAGGAGTGCTTTGAATCTGTAGATCAATTTGGGGAGTACTGTCATGATAACAGTATTAAGTCTTTCAGTCTAGGAACACAGAATATTTTTCCATTTATTTAGGTCTTCTTGAATTTTTCAACAATGTTTTGTAGTTTCAGCATACAAGTTTTGTACCTCTTTAATTAAATGTATTCCTATTCCTAAGTAATTTTTGATGCTACTGTAAATGGGATTGTTTGACATCTTTTTTATTAGTATAAATTTTAAATTGGAATTATAGAAAGTCAATGGATGAGTGTGAAACAAGGACAAAGGCCTAAGAGAAACCAAAGGTAAAACTAAAGTTGGATTTCAAGGAGATATAAGGTGCCAAGATTCATGCCAGACTTCAAGCTCCTTGAGGGCAGGCACAGTGTCTGTCTGGTTCAGTCTGCATACCTAGCACATAGTAGGCACTCAAGAAACACCTGTTGAATAGAGTTTTCAACACTTGCAGAAAGTATTTAATCTGTATTTTCTATTTTAGCCAATAAATATGCCCATAAGTTTGAGTTTCTTTAAGCCACAGGTTGGTTCTAATGGTGTGGATTGCAGATATTACTGACTCTCCTGAGACAAAATATTCACATGCAAGAAACCAAGTTTAGTGAGGACTCCCCACCAACTGACAAGCTCCTCTTTAGTTTTTCCAGCCAAAGAGTTGAAGAAAATGTCACCAGACAAGGAAGAGAATAAGGGTAAGCATAGAGGAAGCACTGAGCATTTTACAAATAGCACTGGTCCGCTTGACAACGATGTAAACAATGTATAATGACACCCACAGGTAAAGCAAAGAATGCTACCGAAGGTGCCAGATGGGTAAAGGAGGGGGGAGGGAGGGCAAGAAGCATGAACCAATCTACTCTACAGAAAGAAAAGTTGGAACTCAGGACTAAATATGGTATTTATCACTACTATAGCTCTCCTTTGTTGTCAAGGAAAATGGATAATCAATTAAAATAATAAACTTTCACTAAGGACGAGCATACTATGTGTTGTGCTAGCACCATGTACATAATCTCATTAACTTCTTATGACGATCCGGAGGTGGGTACTATTATTGTCATCATCATACTATATTGTCACTATTACCTCTCATCAGAGAGAAGAGACCTACAGATGTTAGGATAACTTACCCAAGGCTTCATATCTCCCAACTGCACAGCTGGTATTTAAACCCAGCTCATCTAATTCTGAAATGTACACACTATTGGAGGTGTGTATAAATACAGATATAAACACATATTATATACACTTACTCACAGGTTTAGCAACTATCAAATACCCTGATACAGTTACTAATTCTAATACCCTCACACTACTTACTAATTTGATTCCAAGCACAAATCAAAGTTTGGAAAGAGACAACTGTTGCTACTCTTTTCAGGCCAACAAGCTAAAGGGGTAAGAAATCCATAACAAAAATATTGCAAATATTTTTCCATCGAAACCACACATATGAAGCCTGAGATTATGTTATTTCCTGCAGCCATCGGGACAATGCTGGGTTTGAGCCCTGGATCTGTCTCAAACCTGCTATGTAACTTTGGAAATGTCCCTTGTCTTAGCAAATTGCCCTGCCTGAATCTTCAAGGCCACTGCCAATTCTATGATTCTACCAATTCACTTCTCTTCTAAGCTTTCAATTATTAGGTAATCAACTCTCACTGCACACATACTTACACCTTTATCAAAGCCACTGGTCAACTACAGTTCTCGGCCCAGGTTAAAAGAGATGAATATTTGGGCATATTTGGAAGTGCCCTTGATCAGAAGATCATTTCTTAGGTAAAGAAGAAAGAAGAGCACGGGGGTTGGGTGGAAAGATTTGCCTTGATACCGTGCATCTTGAGCCCTTTCTCCCCTGGCTGGTCCATATTCTAAATCATTCCCTTGCTTTCACGTAGTAAATTTTCTGCTAGATGTCTAGATATGCTGGAGATCAGGTTACAGTGTGAAGGACAAAAGATAAAAACAATCTGCATGCTTCCATCTGGCTCTTCAGAACAAAGTGTAGAGACTTGAAATGTGAGGGGAGAAGCACGCTACTCTCTCTGCACAACAGATACTGCAAAATGTCACAGAAACAAATCTTTCAAGAGAATCAAAGATGCTGGAACGTGTAATTAACCTAAATTTACTCCGAGAGAATTAAAAAAAGTTTAGAACAGACCAATGTATTAGAAGGTCCATACTGTAGAGATGCTATTCTTATTGTCATCAAATGACTCCTCTTTAAAAAAAAAAAAAAAAAAGAAAAAACACTTCCATATATTTATTAACACAGTCTTGCCTAGTTTTTAGAACTCAAAAGTCAACACTCAAGATTTGACTCTTGTCAAACTATTTCTTCACCACATGGCAGTAGGCCACGCAAGACGGATTTTCAATATGAAAGAAACCAGAAGGTCCAATACAAACACGGGCTTTCCAATATATAAAATTTAAGAAAAGCCAGTGTCTGTGCAGAAAACATTAAACTGGTTTATATATCAAAATCATGAGGTTTAAGCAGAAATGCAGCATTAAAATAATTTACAAAATGGCTCAACGATGAACATTTTCCTCCACGAAAAAACAACACCCTTAATGTTTTTCATATGGCACATAAATTTTACAATACCTGCAGGAATATTTTCATTGGTTAAACCAACACCATAGGTCTTTTTAGCTCTTAACTATATTACGATTCTTGCCTTTTTATAGCATTTTTGTTGTTGTTTGCACCCAATGTAATAAGCTTTTGAGAACAAGAAACAAACCACAATAAAAAGAAAAAAGGACTACCCTTTGTAACTGCAACTTTCACGAGAGGGGTGGGGGAGAGCGATTCAAATCTAGTTTTTATAGCTGCTATCTTGATGCAATTAGTGTAAAATAATTGTCTGCAGAGGCCAAAGAAGAGGCTAAGTTGAGGCACTTGAATGCATTCCCGAAAATTATTTCCCTGCCTCTCCCTTCAGCCTGCTGCAGCAGATGTTGGCTGTTAAGCCGCGCAGACGACACAGTTCATGACTTTTCTAAGACGGCTGTGTGCCACATCTGCAGTTGATGAAATGGAGAGCAGAAGTGTGGCAGACACACAGAGGAGAGTGTGAGCGAGGCAGGCAGGCGCAGGCTGGGCCAAAGGAACTGTCTTGAAGGCTGGCCTAAAAATAGACACACACACACTTACACTCCTCCACCCTCTGCATCCAACCTCATAAAACGGGGCCTGCCTGTCCTATTATGGAGTCAGCCTATGGCAGACACTTCCTGCATCCAACTTCGGCTGCAGAAAACGCGAAAGCGACGAGGCAGGAGTGGAGGGAAGCAGGCTGTGCAGCATCCTCAAACTGCAGCTTCGCTCTCCGAGCCTCGGTATAACTGGGCTGTGGTCCAAGTTCAGCTGGGCCCCCAGAGAAAGGCAATGCTTGTGTTTAGCCCGCACAATACTGACATAACATTAACAGATTTACATATGCAAAACTGTGAAGCAACAGGCATTCCCCCTCAATTGACCCACAGCTTGTAGTGTCTGCCGAGTTATTCCCCGCTTCGGCTCTGTAACCAAGTGGGCGGCATGCGAATACCATCTGGGTACCACTTATTGAAAACTGGCAGTCGTTCTGTAATAGGCAAGCTGGCAATAAGAGGGAAGGGAATAAATTGCATCATTTAGTTAACATCCACTTGCTTTGCGGCTGTTAAAAACCCATGACTGAATAATAATTTGGTTATTTCTTTTGCCAGAAACTGCTGTCAGCCAAATTGTACTACGCATGCTGCAGAAGTCAACTTGCAAAATTTCCACTTGAAAAGGGATTGAGGAGGATCAGGGCGAAATGGGCACCAATCCCTGGTTGTGAACAGTGGTGACTCCTACCGCGCGGTGTCTCCACGTCCTTTAGGTGTCCTCGTCGACACCCAGCCCTGGTTAGCCACTTGACCTAGCTGAGCCACGGTGCCAAGCTGTGATGTGCAGTAACGCCCCTAAGGAGCCCAGATTCAAGGGTACGTGTGACAAGTGACATCTACAAGGCTCTCAGCTGGCCATGGTGGCAGATGTAGCCAGGCAAGGCTTGTCCTCGAGTTGACACCCCCTAGTCTCCGCCTCAAAACCAAGCAGGCGAGCAGACCCACAACAAACCTGACTGCTACCTGCCCATGTGCCCCTAATTCTGTGCCTGGAGCAGTCGGGCTGCATCATTTCTTTCTGGTTTACTCAACTGTTTCCACCATGACCAATGAAGAAAATGCCAGAAACCTGAGACTACCACAGAAAGACAGAAGTGATCTTCAGTAAAAACCCACGTGTTTGAAGTGGTTCTCTTTTAGACATATTTGTAAAGATAAGAAATTATTTTCTTATTTACTGCATACTGTGTGTATATACATATACATATATATATATATAACTTTATTTTTCTATGTCTTTAGGAAAATCAGAGCTGAAATATGTAGAAGTGACCAGGGCTACAGCAATTTTTAAAAGATAAAAATATACTTTAAAAATTTTTATCTTTTATTTACATCTTTTCCCTTTTTAAGTCTTTTAGAAAAATCAAGGCTGAAATATGTGTAGGTGACCAATGCTATAACAGTTAAAAAAGACACATGTAGGGGCTGGCCCAGTGGGGTAGCAGTTAAGTTTGTGCGCTCTGCTTCGGTGGCCCAGGCGCGGATCCCGGGCGCGGACTGACGCGCTGCTTGTCAGCCATGCCGGGCGGCATCTCATATAAAGTGGAGGAAGATGGGCACGGATGTTAGCCCAGGGCCAGTCTTCCTCAGCAAAAAGAGGAGGATTGGCAATGGATGTTAGCTCAGGGCTGGTCTTCCTCACACACACAAAAAAAGACATATGTATTTACATCTTTTAAAAATTGCTATAGCCTTGGTCACTTCTCCATATTCCAGCCTTGATTTTCCTAAAAGACATAGAAAAGGAAAGTGAAGAAATGGAAAGAAACAAAAGGAAAAATTGGAACAAAAAAGGAAAACACAGGAAAGAAAAGACATGGAAGTACCACAAGTGAACACCGTTTGTCCGATCAAATAAAAAAAGGGAAAAGGAGAGCATCTACAGCGATGTTCCGGCATAAATACATGTTTACAAAATCCAACCTGAAGCTCTTCTGACTCCCGCATTTGAGAAGGAAAGGCTAAACAATTTTTCAAAGCCCAAAACAAATTTATGAGCGGGGTGGTCTTTCTGAAAATAATGCAGTCAGCTGTCTGTACATTAAAATAGGCAGAATACCATCAGGAAGGAGGAGGAGAGAAAAAGACAGCAAGACCAAATTGTTATTATTTTATAAACTGCAACATTTGTAAGTCACCACATGTTTAAGTGAAACTCCAGTAATAGTTATTTTCCAGGGAATGACGATAGACAGGAAAGATAATAGAGGTTTTTTTTTTTTTCCAGATTCAGCTTATGATTGTAATCTTACCTTGCTCTAAACAGCTTACAAAGCAAAGACAAGACTAAGTCACTTCTGTATCTAGAGATATCAAGATGTTCGGACTATAAAGCAATAGGCTGAATTTGCTCCTTGAAAGCATGAGAAAATATTTCCAAGTTGCTGAGCTTAACACAGTTTGTTACAAGGAAGAAAAATAGTTATTTTATTCACACATACACACGTGCACGCATATGAACATGTACACACACCCCCCCCCCAATAAAATCAACAAGCTGTCATGGAAATATACTGTCCTGAGAGTCAGAGACTAGTTTCCACCAAAGCTCTGCCACTTTCTAGCTGTGTGACCTTGGGTGAGTCACAATGTCTCTGGGTCCGATTTCTTTTCTTGGAAAATAGTGATGTATAACAAAGGCAGTGCTAGAAATCCCCAAACCTAAGCCAGGTAATGGTTTTCCTAACAGCTCTTTATTGCACATTTCTCATTACAAAATGTGAATCCTTTCTATGAAAACAAATGAATCCAAGTTACACAGGATTTCAAAATTACCTTCATTGTACTTTGCAAATTACACTTAGCATAAATATTGCTGGGGTTTTTGTTTGTTTTTGAAAATACACATGTTGAAGGACTGAACTGCTTTATGCAAATATTTATCTTCCAGAACATTATATGTTCCTCAGAGTTTGTTTAAAATCCAAAAAGTTTCCAGTAATGCAAGATTTCTATTTAATATGCAATTCCTTAATAAGTAACTATAACACAAAATTAACTCATGTGGCCGATCATTTTGGCAATAGATACGAACCAAGAGTTAAAAATCTAAAGAACCTACAACTCAAACGTGGTTTGGTCCATCCTAAGATTTTGGAAAATAGGGCATTCCTAGAAAACATATTTTTAAGCTACTGTCATGTTCATTTTCATTGCTGCATATTTAAAAATAATCATTCTCTCCTTGTTGGTCTCCACTGTTTTATTCCTCCTAAGCTCTTCTAACAATGAACCATGGCACGGTTTTCCCTAAACTGCTTTAAATGTTACATGTGTCCTGGCAGAAGTCCAAAATGCTAGCAACATCAGCATTTTCCAGTTAACCTTAATCAACTCTATTGTCTTTCAGAAGTGGTGACAATGCAATTGACCCTTGGTCAGTGGGATATGTGGGTGAGGGTTTTCCCCAGAAGCGGTTATGGATTTGTGCTAATAATCTACACAGCACCTTGCATAACACCTTACCCCACTCCAACATCCAAGTGCAGACATTCCCAAGCCAGCTGGCTAGGGTTAGCGGTCGGTGGCCAGGAAAGAGAGTGAAGGTAACTGGTCCACGAGACGCAGGAATTCCCACGTTCGCCTAATTAGCAAAAGGGCTGAGCAGCCAAGACTCAAGTTAACATTAGCCAAATACACCTGGCTAATCTCGTAAAGAATAAAGATTTGCTCATTAACTGAGCTTAGAAAGGTGTGACCTACAAACCTGAAGAGCTATTTTCAGGTCCTTAGTGGTATTAATTTTGTGATCAAGTTACAAATTCCATGTGGTTCTTCATAAGGTTCCCTTAAAGAGACTCTTGATGTTGGACAGTTGGGCCTTCTGCCATATCATTCACACAGACACACACACAAACACACCACTTCTACTAGGATGTAGGCCCTCAAGGTTGAAAATAGTCCATCCAGCAAAACGAAAGTCAACCTAGGTGCAAGTTACCTGACCGCCCATCTGCTGCTGATCAGACGCCATGAGGCAGCAAACAAAGTGCACCTCGAATGCCTCGCTGAGTGAAGGGCACTGGTGCCAAGGCCACTCCCTGCTCACCCAGGGAATAGAAGCTGCTTAGCTCATTTCTAAGAGGCTCTTGGACAGCAACGGTCAGGGAGCCGCCGAGTCTCTGCAGCCCACTCTCCACATGGACAATGATTCAGCGATGGACATTTCTCCCGCGAAGACTACCCAGGCACTAATGGAGCCAAGCACTGGCTCGTTCTTTTAGCTTTCAGCTGAAAATAAAATTTCAGGGTCCATTTTCATTACGAGGTCAGGGAAAGAAGGAAATAAAGAAGGGGAAAAGGGAGAGAGAGGGGGAGAGACAAGTGGAGAGGTGGAGAGAGAAAGACAGGTAGAGAGGCTGAGGGGGTGCAGAGGGAGAGAGAGAGAGGGAGAAAGGAAGAAAGAGGAAGAGGAAGGAGTGGGGAGAGAGAGAAAAAGAGCGAGAGGGGGGAAAGAAGGAAACTGCTTGCCGTGATGACAAAACAAATTGCGACATCTAGGAGCAAGTACTCAGGACTGAATCCCAACACAACTGGTCTTTGCTGTCAGTTTTAGGAACTAAAACTCTTATCAAAGGCAAAAAGGTTCAAGGGGAATTCAATATATCTGGGCTTTACATAAACTAAAAATTACAGGTTTCTAGAACAATTCGGATTAGGCAGCACCCCTCTCACGGGTCGTCTCCCCCCTGCATTTTGACACTGTGAGGGTTCCAAATCTGCCGACCAAAACATAACCAGAGCAGCCTCCAACAACCAGCTTCTGGCACAGGGCTGGAGAGCAGGTTTGTAGAAACCCAAAGAAAACATTTTTTATTTGAGGGAAGGAGAGCCTGGCAGGTAGACAAACATTTCAGGCCTTATCCAGGTGTGCAGCTGGGGTGGGGCCAGGGCAAAGCCCAGACGGGCCCTGCATGGGTCGTTGTGTTCCTGTGCACCCAGGTCAACATCCTCTTACACGGCTCGGATGCCACCAAGGAAGTCCAGTTGCCCGGCAAGGGCCACTCATACACACAGTGAAGGGGCCACACACGTACCTCCCTCCTTCGGCAACATCAAGAGGCAAGTTGCTGCTCTTGGGGCCTGAGGCAGAGACGAACATGAGTTAAAGACACAAGAAGTTCTTGTGGGGAATTAGTTCTGACAATTACACAACACCCTCTTCAATCAAACACCTGGTTGGCTACTTATCAGTAGCAATCCTTGAAGCATTCTAGCACATTCCAGCAAGGTCCAGAGAGAGGACAGCTGCTGGACTTTTCAACCCCTTGGTGATCATCATCACCTCTCATATTTACGAGGTCTTTGGCGACACAGGTTTGAGCCCCGTTGTACACATCCATATTAGCTGGAAAAAAAGATCTAAGTTTCTTCCTCAAATCAGAAAAGGCCTCTTAAACCAAATCGACTTGCCCAGTCCCAGGGGAGGGGCTAGTGCAAACAGCCAATTTCGAAAGAGGCCAAAGGGCAGCTTGGAAAAGCGAACAGGGAGAAAAGATGAGGCAATTCTGCTCTTCATCTTCTGCTGGGGCCTCTCCGTGGTGCTTCATTCTTTGTTTGGAAGAGATACAAATTCCAGCATGGAGGGCACACCCATGTGTAAATACACATTTGAAAAAGTGGGTGACTTGCATATTATGTTAAACCACTGATCACCACCATTAGAGTGCATGTGAAAAAAACTGGCCCTATTAAATTAAAGGCTAATGTGAGAGAAGGTTGAATAAGCAGATTCAACCTTTAGCTTAAAACTAAAAAATACACACACACTGTAAGTTTTCATGTTGAGAACATAAAATTATTTTTCTCCCAAATAGCATCACGAAAGTAATGGGCTATAATAACTCAACATACGTACTTAACCCTCTCCTCCATTCTCTTTTATTTGTTCCTTCCTCTATATTTCCTACTCCCCTCAAACTAGACTTGACCTTCAATGCCCCACAAGTAATGAGACAAAAGTCAAAAAAAGACAAAGCAAGTACTAACAATAATCACTAATATTTACTCAGCACTTGCTATGTGAAAAGTACTAAGTGTTTTACTTGTATTGTATTGACTCATTTATTCAAAACAAGAAGCTAAGGAGGTAAATCATCCCTTTTTACAGATTTAGAAACTAACACCGAGTGTTTAAGTAACTTATCCAAGGTCACCCAGCTAGTAAGAGGCCTGGCTGGAACTGAAACCCAGGCAAGTTAACCACCACACTCTACAGCCTCAAAGACGTATTAACCAAAGAAGTTAATTTTTCACTTTTAGCTGCTAAGGCTCCACAAGTTGGTTATATATTGGATTTTCAAGGTTAATTTTAACTTCATGCGATTTATGCACTGACTTTATAGATGATGCACCTCAACTCTTAGCAACATACTAAACTTATGCCACATGGAGCTAACAACTGAAAGAATGACAGATGAAGTATCCTCCCCTACCTAGTGTTTCTTCCATGCCAACAACTCGGTCGCTGTTATTTTGTCTCATCTCTAACTTCTGTACTAACTAAAAATGTATTTTTTAGATTCCAAAACAAATACATTTTCATAATCCATATCCAGGATATTTTATTTCACAACTTAGATATAATAATGGGAATGAAATCCCTTCTCAACTCTGACTATAACTCTTAATCTTCAGATGAACTGAAACTTGCCTGAAAGCCCGTTAAGATGGAAGAAATGGTAAATTATATTAAAGAAGACGCCAAGCGTGGACGTTGCTCCCCCCAAAAAATGCTTTGGGGTAAACTTTTAATTTTTGTACGCCTCTTTGTATTTAGAACATACCTTTCTAAAGTCTGAAGGTAAGCACATGACAAAAGATTTTTCTTCAAAAACAACTTTTATTTTTAAAACCATACTACAACTGTAATACAAGGGCACTGTATGAAAGTGTTTCAAACAACACAGCGTAAATAAATCAAAAGAAGAGTGCTCCGCCCCACCCTCTCACCTCCAGCCCTTAACATAGCTTGTTCTTCAGAAGTGGTCACAGTCATCAGCATCAGTGAGGGTACAAAGGGGTGTCTTGCAGGGCCTAAGCTCTCTCCAGTCCCCATGACCCCCCACCTCTGCCTCAACAAAATGATTATAAACTGGTTAAGAGCACAAAACTGTGAACAACACTCTCTGGGTTTGAATCCTATCCACTCAACTTACTGGCTGTTTGACCTTGAGCTAATAAATTACTTAACCTCTCAGTGCCTCAGTCTCCACGTCTGTAGAGTGAGGATAAGAGCAGTAGTACTTACTGAGTCATGGTAGAGGGGTAAATAAATCACACGAGCTTATAGTTATTTATAAAACAATTAGAACGATGCCGGGCACAGAAGTTCTATTTAGGTATCCATTAAATATATTTTTTAAATAAATCAATATCCAATGAATAAGAAGCAAAACCACGAAAATATGTGCCTAAAAGTGCTCGGGCAACTTAATTTGTGAAAAACAGAAAATGGTTAGGTAGAGAGGAAAATAGATTCTGCTTCTATAAACCCATAAGAATCCCACTTATGGGAACAAAGACTCCATTTTCATTAATTCGTCTTGAATTTTGGGTTCAGACCATTACGATCAGTCCCAGACAACAGTTCATACATTTAGGGACCAGGTAAAGAAGTGCATTTGTCTAGCTATCTGCGGTCACTATATTTTTACCACTCTATAGCATACAGCTGAAGTAAAACCAGCAGGCCTGCTATGCAACCATAGCTTCGAGACCCCCCATCAAACAGAACGCACTCTCTTTGCAGCTCCTGAATAGACAGGATGAGCTGCCACTGTTGGTGTGTTTCCTCCCAGACTTCAGAGTGTTGGGTTTTTCTCAAGAGACAAATTATATAACTAGAAACACAAAAACTCATGCTCACTTCAAAAATATTACCAACAAACACTGAGAAAGCTGTTTTCTCTAATATTTATGCACTTCAGAATGAGATTCTGAGAAGAATAATGCCTGAAATGGAGAGCTCGAGTGTTGAGTTGGGTGTACGTGTTCGAGCTTAAACTCTCAAAGGAGTAAATATAAATTCTTCCAAAGGAAACAATTGCTACAGCATAAAACTATCAGGCTCTATCCACAAAAACATTCTATAAAATGTCAAGTCATTTATAAGAGTAAGGTGAGCTATAAAACAAAATGACATAAATTATAGGATATTTTTATTTATTGATTCTGAACACAATATATAACTCTTTCCCCCAAAATACTTCTGGGATTACTCAAACACGACAGTAGGGCATGGAGAATTATTTTCCTCTTTGGTAAGTGGCATTTCCCTGGTCAAAAGAAAACTTTAGAAGAATAACTAATACCAAAGTAATAAAGGTGGCAATGGCCTGGACAGACAGATGGCAAAGGTTACAGCCACAATTCACGTGGATAATGTCTCCAGGTTCCTCAAGTTATAGTTTAGATTCAATATGTACATTTCTGACATACAAAACAAATATTCCACCTTTAGTTACTTGTTTAAATGAAATTTTGCATTTCCATTCAAAAATCAATTATAATTGTTTTGGGGGAAATATACAAAAATAGAGAAGGAATTATTGCTACATATGTGGAGCTGATTATACACTGTGATGCAATGAAACTGCCTCACACATAAAACCTTCAAATCTTAGGATGTCTACCATCCATAATTGGGCTTCTGGTACAATTCAGATGGAAAGAACTCAAAGGACAGAATATACTATTAAAGCAAACCCTCGGAAGTTTTTCCATATTATTTATCTCATCAAATGCATCACCTCTAAACCATTCCATCTCAGAAGTGTCTAAATACTATTTCATACCTTTATTTTATTCTAACTGTGCAACAATATTCTGTAATACATGTATTCATCCTTTACTAAATGCCTATCTTTGTATGAAAGACCCATGGAGATACAGAGAGAAATAAGACAAAGTCTTGCCCTGGAGAGAATTAAGTCCAGCTTGAAAGAGAACCCTATAAAGAACTAATTACTACCACT
This sequence comes from Tapirus indicus, assembly GCA_031878705.1. NCBI lineage: Eukaryota > Metazoa > Chordata > Mammalia > Perissodactyla > Tapiridae > Tapirus > Tapirus indicus. Next base: position 68,169,160 of record CM062920.1, read on the forward strand.
GCTGGCATTGATCACTGTTCTGTAAGGCAAAACCAGTGCAATAACATAGGACAAAAAATACAGAAAAAGGAGATATTATCTATGAGATGCTAAATGTTCCTTGTTTTTTGAAATATAACAGCAACAATAAAAACATAAGCCCTAATGAGAGTTCACCAAGGTGATCAAATATAAAATATACAGAAACATAGAGTTGTCTACAACCCAAAAATAATCACTAAAATTATATGAATAGAATATCTTTCTTTTCTAAGTACAGACCTATAACTACAAAATTTTCATAAGAAACAAAAGGGAATATTTGAATAAAAGTATAATTAAACTATTTTCCTGTTTGGACCGAAAAGATATCAATTCTTCTAACAGTTATTTTGAATTTCAATCAAAATGCAAAAGGAAATTATTGTTAACAAAAAAAATTTAAAGGTGGTTTAAAAAAATTTTTAAAAAGCAAATAAATTTTAAAAGCTGACTAAAGATTATGAAATGTTTAATATTAAACATATTATAAAGCCATAATAATTAAAACAGCATGGAATGGCAAAGAACTAGGCAGAAAAATCAGTAAAAATATAATAACAATATTGATGATAGTTATAACAGCTAATGTGTGTGCTTACTATATGCCAAGAGTTTTATATTTAGAGTTACCAATTAATTTATCATAACTCAAGATTCTTTTGTAATTGACTGACATTACAATAACACAAGCAGAATAATTTTCTTAATAGACGTTCCTGTACTTGAACCAGTTTCTTAGCTGTAACTGTCTTTTTTACCACGTCAACAAGTTTCTGGAAGAATGTTAGGAAAAATGTTGGTCTTAATATTTTTATTATTTTCAGAAAATTGCCTGCAACATTCTTCAAAGTTGTATTTTACGACTGATAAGCATGGATTTCTGACACCTTCAAATGTAGATATCTCTGGTCTATAACACTAACTGAGAAAATATACCTTCTATGGGAGTAAAGTACCTGCTGGCTACAGCAAACTTCACTAAATTCAGCATATTCTCAATTTCATTACTTTATATTGAAATGTGTAAATATTTTATTCTATTTATTTTTGTGTGTGTGAGGAAGATTAGCCCTGAGCTAACATCTGTTGCCAATCCTCCTCTTTTTTGCTGAGGAAGATTGGCCCTGGGCTAACATCCTCTACTTGATATGGGACACCGCCACAGCATAGCTTGACAAGCGGTGCGGCGGTCCACACCCGGGATCCCAAACTGCGAACCCCGGGCAGCAGAAGCGGAGCACACAAACTTAACTACTGCGCCACCAGGCCAGCCCCATGAAATGTGTAAATATTTTAGTTCAAATATCTTCACAGGTCATCTTTTTAGCTCCATGTTGAGTACCTTTCTTTGACAAATATTTTTACAAAACAAAACTCATTAAATAAATAAGTTTGCTTTACGATTCCTTGGAAGGTTTGACCAAAAATAGATATTGCAAAATTGCAAGTCTTATCAATTTCATTTCTTTTCTGCACAGAACTCACATTATCTGATATAAAATAGACGTTCCATCTCCCACTGGTGAAATACTACAAAGTATAGTTACAGAATTTCAGAATTAAAACTTGTTCACTTTTTAAGCTCTCATTATTTAATGTTCAGTGACTCCCTTGCCTCTGCAGGAATTAAAATCATAATGTTCTATTTGCAATCTTTTTTTCCCAATAATTGTAATTTGCTAACAGTCTCCCAAAAAGTTGTGTGTGTATGTGTACACTCCATTCTTTGAGTTAACATTTCCAACTGATTTTATACAAAATGCAACCAAAAGTTAGAGCACTCATTTACAAAAGTTTGATACCATCATAGAACACTTATATTGACTTACAAAATATTTTCTCCAAGTCTCAAACAATTCTAAAATCCAATTGATAGCTGAAGTATTTGTTTGTACCCAGTGTTAGCCTCAACAGAAAAATGTTGTTATCTGGTTATCTGTGTATATGTAAGAATATTTATAAATGTTGGTATCTACAGCTTCTATTCAAGTGATTTATATTTCTGTTTGGACACAATTATGAAATATGTGTTCACCACAATCACTTCCACACATATTTGTTCCACAGGTTCCTTTATCTAGTAAAAATAGATTTTACAATATGTTCTCCACCAAAATTCATACTTATATCATCACTGCAAAAACAAATAATTTTATATTTAATGTTAAACTTTTTAATAGAATTTATAATATCATCCATAACAATGTTAGATGCTTTACCTTCAACAGAATGAAATTCCAAGAGCTTTACTTTGATCCCATGAATTGGATGGGAAAAAAATCAAATTATTATTGGAATTACCTTAACAGATTTTCTATTCGAAGCATCCGATGACCTTGATGTGAAATTGATGCCATCACTTACTGTTTATAAAGAAGTTCTGTGCAAGTACAACAATATTAACAGTTATCGATTCACTTTTTGTATGAGCTAAAGAAAACTTGGACTCCAACATGAGTGAGATTAATTTAGAAAAAACAGTCATTTGATCTAAATGAAAAGTCATGCTTCACAGAGTAAAATATACACGTACATTCTGCAGCTGCGTGTGGGCAAAGTCTTCTTAAAATAAGTACTAACTTTAAAAAAGACGCAGTATTTCTTCAGCAAATGGATCCCCTGATTTTTCTAAGTTCAGTGATTTTACTATAACCCCCAGGGAATGGTAAATGTCAAAAATATTTTATGGAAGTAAATGCTCATGGTCAACTTTCTTGAAAATAGAAAAACAGTCATGTAATATTTCATTAAACAAGTTCTGGTTTTTTAAAGCTCATTGTTGCCAAAAGGGTTTATTACAAATATACGTTTAAAAGCTTTACCAAATGTTAAAAATAAATAATGGTAGATTTACACCATTTAATAAATGAAAAAACCATAAAACCTACTATGGCAAGAAAATCAGACTACTTCCTTACACTCTGCAGCATGACTCCTCAGACTCTATTTCCCATATATTTCATGTAAACTAAAACGAAATTTCCCATGTTTCCCCTGACCTCCTAACCAGATGGAGTTACTGGTCCCACCATTCACCCCAGAGCACACATTCTTTGAAACAGAGTTTTTGATATGATGGTGTGCCCAGAAAAGGTTAGGAGAAAAGAAAGGGATTATTGCTGGTCATCTTTCAGAGGTCACTACACAGGCATCTCACACATTACAAGGTGAGACCGTGCAGAGGTGGAAATACCACATAAAGTAAAGGTCTACTATTTATAACACTTTGTTATAAAATGAAAAATCTGAGGCAAATGCTAAGCTAGACAGGATTCTTGAACAACAGGTGTAAAACCAGGATTGTTCCTAACAAACTGATATAAATGGTCACCCCTTTATATAATTATCTCATGTACCCCCCACAGCATCCCCATTATATGGTCCCATGATCATCTCCTTTTTCAGATGAGAAAACAATGGTTCAGAGCTGTAGAGTAACTTGTCCAAGGCCACAAACATTATATTGGTGGAACCTAATGCCAGAATCCAAGCACAAAGCTACTGTGTAATATTGCTTCTCTGCAAAACAGAATAGGGATTAATCTCAGTAATATATAAAGATCTCATACAACTGAGCAACAAAAAAACAAACAACCCGATCAAAAAATGGGCAGAGGATATGAACAGACATTTTTCCAAGGAAGAGATACAGATGGCCAATAGACACATGAAAAGATGTTCAACATCACTAATCATCAGGGAAATGCAAATCAAAACTACACTGAGATATCACCTTACACCCATTAGAATGGCTATAATCACAAAGACAAATAACAACAAATGCTGGAGAGGTTGTGGAGAAACGGGGACCCTCATTCACTGCTGGTGGGAGTGCAAACTGGTGCAGCCTCTATGGAAAACAGTATGGAGAGTCCTCAAAAAATTAAAAATAGAAATACCGTTATGATCCAGCAATCCCACTCTTGGGCATCTACCCAATGGACATGAAATCAACCATCACAAGAGGCATATGCACCCCTATGTTCATTGCAGCATTATTCACTATAGCCAAGACGTGGAAGCAACCCAAGTGTCCCTCAACTGATGATTGGTTAAAGAAGATGTGGTATATACATACAATGGAATACTACTCAGCCATAAGAAAGGACACAATTGTCCCATTTGCAACAACATGGATGGACCTAGAGGGTATTATGTTAAGTGAAATAAGCCAGAGAGAGAAGGACAGACACTGCATGAACTCACTCATATATGGAATATAAGTGAACACACGGACAGAGAGAACTGATTGGTGGTTACCAAGGGGAAGGGGGGTGGGGGATGGGCACAAGGGGTGAAGGGTTACATCCACAAGGTGACAAACAAAAACGTACAACTAAAACCCCACAGTGTTATAAACTATTAAGACATCAATAAAAAATGGTAAAAAAAAAACAGAATAGGAAGCATAGAAACATTTATTTTAGATTAAAATTTAGTGTACACTAAAGCATTTTAAATCAATAATGTATAAGCATTATTCAATAAATAATTCTGGAACCGTAAGTTACTTATTTTTTAACAATCAAGTCTCACTTGAGACACTGAAACCTTTGTCTGTACACACCTGTCAAAATTCACTGAAATAAAATTAAGACAGATTGAGAGTTAAACACTTTTTTAAAAAGAAGAGAAAAAGGAAAAAAGAGGAAGAGAAGAAAGAAAAGAAAGAAACTAAAAAGCAATTATAAGGGAAAAAAATGTGTTAAGTAGAAAAATCTAAGTCTTGGAGAAAGTTAGAAGGCATAAATGAAAAGGTGAAGAATTTATAAAGATCATGGTAATTACCCCCCAAAATACTTTATATACAATATGTAAAGGGAAAAGAAAATTTGGAAAAATATTAAAATCCATAATGTAAAAAGATATCTTATCAATCAATAATATCAATACAAACACCATACTTCTAAAAACTCACTATAGAAAACAAATAAGTGAATTACAAAAGTGCTACAAATAGCCAAAAACCAAAGGGTGTGGAAAGTACAATTTCATTAGCTATGAAAGAATAACATATTATCAGAAGTCTATACTATCTTTTACCTAGATTGTCAATAATAAGATGGGGGGAGGGTAAGTTTATGCAGAGTTGGCCTGGTGCAATGAAGTGGAAACTGCCATGGCCTTTATGGAAAACAAATTGGTGACGTAGCCAAGAGACTGTCAGTGTTCACCATCCTTTGATCCAGTTATAGAATTTACCCTAAAGGAATAATGAGAGATGCAAATACATGTATGTACTAGAATGTTCACTGCAGCATTATTTACAGTACCAACAGCCTGGAAACAATGTAAATATCCAACAAGAAGAGAACAGTGAATAAATTATGGTATGCTATGAACAGAATGGAATTGTAGCAATCTTTAAAAGTCAGGTTTACAGAGAATATTTAATGATACAAAAAAAATGTTCACGATATGATGTTAAATGAAAATAAGCAGGAAATGAAACTGTTTAATCTCACCTGCATGTGTTCATTCGTATGAATGGAAAAAAGATTAGATTTAAATACACTAAAAATGTTAAACTCTTTTCTTATGGGTGGGAGATATACTAGGAAACTAGAAAATCACAATTCTCAAAATTGGACATATCACATATTTGTCCTTTCTGAACAAATAATTGGGGAAGTACTAGCTTACTACATGAATGAGAGAGGCAAAATTGGAACTAGTAAGATGTTTGAGGGAAAAATAACTAAATGTTGGCGTGCCTCTATATTATCTTCCAAATCTCAAATGGTCAACTTATTTTTCCCTGAAAAAATATCTGATTATTACAAAAAGTAAGAAGTCCATTATGTCCCTAAATTATTGCACACAGCACAAAATATCAACCCCACTCTTATGGTTCCTAAAGCTACGAAAAAAGCTATGAGCCAAAAGCTATGAAAAATAAAAGAAATCCTTTTGCTTGGCTTACTCTGCTGTGAGACACGCTGTTGGAAGGCAGCTCTGAGGCTGACCAGCCACATTCAACTGCCCATCCCACCTCCACAGAAGAGTGAGAAGGAAAGAGACGAACAAGTTCTAGCGCCAATCCTGCCTCTCACTTTCTGCTCTTAAAGTTCTTTATTCAATAAAGGGTACAGATAACCAAGATACCTTCAATTGTATATACATTGTTCAGAAAGAATGGCTTTGCCCATGCTATGTTCTTAGTCTGAAATGTCTGCTTCCCATGCCCACAGTGTCCCCCTGGAAACCTGTATTTCTCTAAGGCAAAGCAAGTTTGGCATTGCCAACTGGATTCCCAACCTCGATTCCCATCTTCCTCCTGGAGGGACCTTCATCTGATTCAGACACGACCCTTCCCCCACAGGACCCATGAGCCTTAGGGAAAACTAGCCCCACCCCGACCCAGAGAGGTGAATTGGTTTAGGAACCCAGGCTAAGCCAATCAGGAATGACATCTGTCTGGTCATGGGAATGGGCAATTTGTGCTAAGACAGCAGAGAGGAAGTTTGTGGGGAGGCTGCTGAGCAGGCAGTTTCTCACTTTTAAGGGATGGCAACTGGACCGGACAGCCTCTCTCTTCCTCTGGATACTGTGGAAGTCAGGAATTGCTACTGCCATTTTGCCTCCCAGGCAATGACAGGGAATCACTGGGAACTACATCACTGGATTCAGCTACGCCTAAAGGCCACCCTACCTCCAAACTTCCAGTTAAATGAGTTAATGCATTCCCTTAGTATTTAAGCCAGTTTGAGTAAGGATTTACGTCATGTTTGAATAAGTTTCCTAAGTGGTAGAATGGACAACTACTGTTTCTACCAGGCAAACATCATTTCTTATTCTTTTATAAAAGGAACCTTGATTTTCCCTTTGGGAATCACACCTCATCCATTCTCAGTTCCCATGGTCTGGGTGGGACTGATCCCTCCCCACACTAAGCTCCAGGGTAGGCAATGCAGCTAGGATGGCCAATCAGAACACTGGCGCTAACTGGTTAGAAGGCAGTTACATTAACCTACTGGGCTAATGAGAGACCTACGCTAGCCTCCTGCAAGAACTATGGGGAAAGAAAAACTCCTGTTCTGTTGGACATGCTTACATGGTAGACTTATAAGCCCAGATTTGCTGGTAGCCATCTTCCCACAAAAGGAAATAAAATGGCTATGAATAAAGGAGCCAATGAAAGAGAAAGGACAAGAGAAAGAAACAGGCAACCCCTGACATTGTTTTAGCACCTGGATCCATCTGTACCTGAAGCTTATCACCACAAGACTTCTCAGTTATGTGAGCCACTCAATAATCATCTGTTTCTTAAGATTTGAGATAGGTTTCTGCTCCAAGTACCATTATTCTTTGTCACCATACAGCTACCATCACCGTGTACTGTGACTATGTTTCTGACTCCCCATAGACAGCTTCTGTAATAAAGACTGTGTTTTTCATCATTATATTTTCCCTACCTAGAGAAGAATCTGGCTCATACTACCAGGTGTGGTACTTGAAGCAAGTCATTGGAACCCACCCAGGCTTGGTTTCCTAATTTCAAAACAAGATGGTTAATCACAAAGACAGATAATAATAAGTGTTGGGGAGGATGTGCAGACATCAGAACCCCATACCTTGCCAGTGGGAATGTAAAATGGTACAGCTGCTTTGAAAAACAGAACAGCAGTTCTTCAAAAGGTTAAATGAAGAAGGTACCATATGATGCAACAATTCCACACCTAGGTATATACCCATGAGAATTGAAAACATATGTCAACATAAAAACTTGTATATGAATGTTCACAGTGGCCTTAATCATAAAAACCAAAATGAAACAAGTGTTCATCAGTGGATGAATGGATAAACAAAATGTGGTATATCTACACAATGGAATATTACTCAGCCGAAAAAAGAATGATGTACTGATTCATGCTACAACATGGATAAATCTTAAGAAACATTATGCTGAGTGAAAGAAGCCAGACACAAAAGGTCACATATTCTATGATTCCATTTATATGAAATGTCCAGAATAGACAAATCTATAAGAACAAAAAGTAGATTAGTGATTGCCCAGTGCTGAGGGGGTTAAAAGGAAATGGGGGTGGGGAGTATGATGCTAAAGGATATGGGATTTCTTTTTGGGGGAGGTAGAAATGTTCCAAAATTGATCGTGTTGATGGTTATACAACTGTGTGAATATACTAAAACCACAAGTCAGTACACCATAAATTGGTGAATTTATGTATATGAATTATATCTCAAAGTTGTTACAAAAAAAAAAGCCAGTTGAACCAGATGGTAGCCAAAGTCCCTTGCTACCATGACCTGCTATGATTCTCTATAGTATTTTAGAAGAAATAGGGAAGATCTAGCTAGGTGACTCTGGGCAAGCTCTTCATCTCTCTGTAACTCAGTTTTCTCATCTATAAAACGGAGATGAAAGTACCTTCCTCGTAAGGCGGTTGTGAGGATAGAATGAATTACACGTATAAAGCATTACAACAGTGCCGCACACACTAAGCATTCTGAATGCTCTGGCTGCTGGTGAGCTGGCATTTGCCGACTAGCCCTGACATGTGGTCCCACATACGCTCACTGCAAATCAGAGTCTGCTCCATGCAAGTCATCAGCCTCAGGCACCAGTATGTGCCTTGGGAAGCATTTTCATTCCCTACCCCGCAAACTCAGGAAATCACGAAGATGTATTCCCACTTCAGTTTCATTTTTTTCTTTCTCCTGGGGGGGGGTGGAGAAAGAAAGAATGAAAATGCAAATAAGTTATGGCGAGTAGCAAGTTACCGTTTTTCATCTTCCACTTGCAAAGCCAAGGCCTGATGCCCAACTGCTATAAACGACTTTCATGTGCTCCATCCCAGGCGAAGAGGAAAAAGGGCCAAATGTTCAGGCCTGATGATAGGAGTCTGGGTTTAAAACCAAGACTCTCTAACCATGTCTCAGTTTTGAGCGTCTGCCCCCAAGCTGTCAAGAAATGGAAGGATTTGAAAGAGTTCTACATGAGTCCTCTCGATGGCTCTTTCTGCCTGGATAGGGAAGGGGTAATAATCATCATTATGGGCGTAATTAGGACAACCACAGTGCTCCCATGATTTATTGTGGGGCTCCCCATGTTCTAGACTCCCTGCTCTGTTCTAAGAGAATTACATGCATTAACTTATCTAATTCTCACTACTAGCCTTATGCGGAAGGTACTATCATACCATTTTGTGGGCAAGAAAACTGAACCACAGAAATGTTTAATAACTTGTCCAAGGTCATATGGCTCATAAGTGGCCAGGCTAAGAATTTGAACCAGACTGTCTGATGTAATATCCACTGCACTATGCGATGGGTTGGACTGTTCACTAGGCACAATGAAACCGCTGCCTCCAGGCATTAGAATAATAGGGGCGAATATTATGCACCTTTTACTGAAGGTTTTTGATGTGCCAGACATTGGGCATTACATGAATTATCATCACAACATCCCTAATAGGTTCATATTATCACCACCAAACCATTTTACAGAAGAGCAAACTGAGGCTAAGAAACTGACCCAAGACCACCCAAATACTAAGAGACCACACTGAGACTCGATCTTGTTCTGTCTGGTTCAGAGACCATGCATGTCAGTAATGCAATAATTTGGTTTTTCTATTGGCAGAGTTGAGTGTTCCTCAAGTAGGAAGTTGAACAATGACTTATGGGCCTCACAGAGATGTGATCTGGACCTCCTGGATCCATTCCCTTGTCTTTATTTCTCCTTCTTTTATTTGGTATTCCCTCCCACTCAAGTAATCTCCACTACGAGCAAATTCCATCTCTTTCTTTAGGAGCAATGGGAAGGGAAGAACTGTGCCTCTGCCAAGTGCCTTTTTCTGGAAAATATAGGATGTAAGCGGAGTGAGGTTGGGGAAATGAATAAATGAATAAAGGAGCCAGCCTGGTCATGCGAGATGAGGTGGGAACAAACCAGAGAGGATTGAGTGTGTGTGTGTGTGTGTGTGTATGTGTGTGTGAGAGTGTGTGTGTGTGTGTGTGTGTCTGTGTCTGTCTGTCTGTTTGTCTGGGAAGAGTCAAGATGAACAAGAAGAAACAAAGTTCAGGCCAAGTGGAGCACCGGGGGAGAGACATAAAGGCTGGCTGCTCCATAGAGTCAGGAAAATTATTTGAGATGCTCTCTTACCAAAAGCAGGAAATGGATGGGCATCTTACACATAGGTAAGTGTCCCACTTTCAGTTCAACAAAGAAATGCGTATGGAGTGGCTTCTCCAGGATGGTGGGCCATGCCGGGCAAGTTTTATTCAATTCAATGCACGTCTCAGGGCTCACTATATGTAAAGATGAGCACTTGACCCAAGACAAAGAGAGAGACCTTCCCTACCACACAGGCAAGGCAACCAGGTCTTTCCCTAAGCCCTCCAGGACAGAGAATCAAATTAAGCCTTAAAGACAACACCTTCTTTAGATATAACCGTTGGGTTGTCCGAATATTTGAACATCTGGAAAACTTGGTATTCTAGCTACGGATCTTCAGTTTTCAAATTTTTCTACGTGCCAGAACGTGGGGCAGTATGTAACATGGTCTTAAACCCAGAGGAGATTTTTTCATTCCAGAGACATGGTGCCAATTCATTTATTAAAGATACCTTCGAGGGGCCGGCCCGGTGGCGCAGTGGTTAAGTTTGCACGCTCCGCTTGGGCGGCCCGGGGTTCACAGATTTGGATCCCAGGCTCCGACAGATGCACCGCTTGTCAGCCATGCTGTGGCGGCATCCCATATAAAGAAGAGGAAGATGGGCATGGATGTCAGCCCAGGGCCAGTCTTCCTCAGCAAAAAGAGGAGGATTGGCAATGGATGTTGTTAGCTCAGGGCTGGTCTTCCTCACAAAAAAATAAAAAATAAAAAAGATACCTTCCCTGCACCCAAGAGGTATAGCCTCCAAGATAACGTGAAAGGCCAACAGACAAAACAGCATCTACAATCCTGTGCCTCTGGACAAGTGAAGCCCAGCCTCAACACCGTCTTCCCAGAACGAGGGCTCCCCTCTCTCTCACCCCTCCTAAGGAGCCGGGCAAGCTGGTGCCAAACTGCCGTATGACTTCACTCCCTGTAATCCACATGGCACAGAGAATACCCACAGGATGCCAGATTATCAGTAAGGTGATAACACTTGTATATTATACCTGTTTGGCACAATTTGAATGAGGCTCCCTCGGGCCACCTAAGGTTTCACTTCCTGTTATCTGCACCTGCACCAATTTCAGAAGCAAATAAAAACACCCGACAAAACCATATTTTAGGAGCTTATTCAAAAGCGAAGAGACAAAACCAATGCAATCAACACAAACCCCAAAACACAACAACAAGGTAATTAACCTGAGGTTCCGACACCCTCCACAGCTGTGAGGTATGCCTCCTTCCGCTTTTTAGTGATCTTTGTAAAGTTCCACATCTTTTACCCATCTTAGCTATTTAATGTGACTTTTAACCAATACAGATAGAATAATCATAAGAGTGTACACGTATAAAGCTCCTTCCTATATTTGCCAGGCACCATGCGTCACCCTCTATGTGGATTATCTCATTTAATCCACAGAACAAAAGGATGAGCTAAGTTCTAGTATTATGTCCTTTTATATACACACACATGTATGAAAGATGAAGGTAAATTAGAAAGGTTACTAGGCTCTAAGTCACCCAACAAATGTTAAAAAGCCTCTTTAAACCCAAGTCTGTCCAACTCAAGAGTCACCGCCCTTAACCACCAAGCCATGGCGTGAGTGACAGCCACGGCTGCACTGGGTCAGGATCCAGATACACCCTTAACCAGTGTCACACGCCTGGACAGTGTCCTCAGCACTAATGAAACTCTTTATCACTAGAGGTAAATGGCTTTTGCAGAGTTTTGTTTTAATTTATACGTGGGAATTTATATTTCAATGATTGGGCAATGAGTCCTTTTGGGAAGTTAGTTCCGTGCCGTTTTGGGAGGATGAACATTGAAAAGAGGGAAGGAAAGAAATCAAATCATCCACCAAGGGGTTAGAGGCTGTGGACACCGATGTTTCTGTCACTCTGTCCCTGATGCAGCGTTAGGGGTAAAAAGGATGAGAAATATGGGCTTCGTGGACCTCAGACTGCCGTTCCACATCGCTCACAGGGCAGCTTTCCCTGGAGATGCCAAGAACACAGCAGGCGTTAAAGCAATTCCATATCAGTACCTTTTTAACAGGAGTGTATTAAGATATTTTATTTTGATTTTATTTTGAATTTTATACATTGTATAAAATTCATTGTGTCAAAGAAAGTCTTCACCAAACACACATATTTGGGGGAGGGGGGAGCTAAACAGACTCTTAATAAGAAATTCAAATCAAGAATTGCTCAAGACGACACCTGCCGTCTGGCCTAATGGAAAATTCAATCTGTAGGTCTTAATTCAGTGCCCAGGCTAGAAAGAAAAGGCACTGCTTATACTAGGTACACTACCTAGTATAGTATTAGTAGTCAAAATGCAACTGAAAGCCATATTTGTTACAGAAATGCTAACTATGCGTACAGAAGACTCATTTGCTTCTGGGGGCCTATATATTTAGTAAATAAAAGATGGAACTAGATGAACCTCATAAGCTTCGTGACAAAGATCTTTGTGAATAATGACATTTTGATGTCTAAGTGATGTTGTATTAGAATACCTAACTGAAGATGTCCAAAAATAATCAGATGTCCTGATATGGGGATCAGGAAGTAATGCTTCTGGGCCCAGTAGTAATGTTGGGTCAGTAAATGAACAAATGAGTGAGGAGTAGAACAAATGAGGAATAAGTAAATAAACAACTGAATGAGTGAATAAATAAATGAATGCATCCGTGTGTTACTTCCATGCTGGTCACTGAAATAACTTAATTCTCCACTCTATTTTATATAATCACTAAGAAATGTGCAGCTACATTAATACCCACGCCCCCTCAGTGACCACCATGGAGACAGTTAAAAATCTAATCAAGCTACCCTGCATACACTCACCACAGACGTGGCTAAGTGGATGGCAAACGCTCACCTAACACGGGTCATGATCACTGTGGGGAACTGCAGTTGGCAAACGTGTGGTCCTTCTTCCCAATCTGCTAAGCACACAGCCAGTTCATTCTCCAACTGCTCTGACAGAGGTGGGGAAACAGAGACACTGGAAACCGTGCGTGGATTACAAGTTAATAACTGGTCTGCAAATGGTGAGCTGTCCTGAGCGGCTTGCTCGTTCCCCTAGGAACTAAACACCAGACACCTTGCCAGGGAAAAATAATACAGACCGACTACATAAACACATTCAAATCCCAAACCTGACTATAAAACCCTTGTGTAGTCTAACGTTTGACCCAACTAAAGTATCATTTCCAGTCCCTGTAGTGTGAAAATGAAGGTTGTTGTGAAAGGGCAATTCAACGGCAATCTGGTAAATAGCTAGATAGGAACGCTGATGTTCAAAACCGGAGGAAGAGGAACCCAACAGGGGATCACTCACTGCAACTTCTTTTTCCTTCCTTTCTTCATTCCATGTCGGACCTGTGGGGGCAGGGGGGAAGTCAATGGAAAAAGCACCACGCCCTCAACTGAATCTGAAAGAGCCTCCTCTTGAAGGCGGCGGGCAGACTCTGGTGCTAACCTGCTTCCAGCAATCTTGAGCTTCCTAAAAAGGCCATGGTGACATGAGAAGTTCCTCCCCCAGCCTGGCCCCTGGGGTGCTCCTCATAAACTCATCACACCCCTCCCCAGAAAAACACGCACACACCCTCTCCCTGGGCTCCCAGAAATGGCCTCTGTGTCAGCTCAGAAAACATCCTCCCGGCATTCACAGCCCCCTCAAAACTGTCACACGCCATTGTGTCAGGAAGAGCTATTGTGCTGGACAGAAGAGGGAAGGAGAGGAGAGGCCAGTGAGGAGAAAAACATGGGGAAAGTTGGGTGAAGCAAGAAAGCATGGGAGATAACGTTTTTTTCTTTTCTTCCCCCCCCCCCCATTTTTTTTTCTTTTTGTGAGGAAGACCAGCCCTGAGCTAACATCCTCTGCCAATCCCCCTCTATTTTTGCAGAGGAAGACTGGCCCTGGGCTAACATCTGTGCCCATCTTCCTCTACTTTATGTGGGACGCCACCACAGCAAGGCTTGATAAGCTGTGTGTAGGTCCACGCCCAGGATCCAAACCTGAGAATCTCGGGCCGCCAAGGCGGAGCACATGAACTTCACCACCAGGCCACAGGGCCAGCCCCCAGAAAGCATGGGACGTTTTTTAATTTTCCTAACTTTCATTATCACACATTCTAAAGAGAAAGGAGGGAATGAACTGCCAACACACAAGTTCAGGCAACAGGAATCATTCTTATTAATAATAAACAGTCACCAAAAATCAAGTGTTTATGACAAGCCAAAAGCTCTGTTAAGTGCTTTGCATATATCTGCTCAGTCATGCCTCCCGTCAACCCGAACACCAGGCACTGTCACTGCTACAAAGAGAAACTGAGTCGCAAAGACCCGCCAGCCCCTTGCTCAGGATGCCAAAGCTACTAAGGAGCAGAGAATCAGTGTGCACTTCAGGAGAGAACAGAAACTACCTGGCCCAAGGTGAGACATTCCAGAATCACCAAATTATGTTAAAATTCTAAAACTTGGTAAAATGAAAAAAAAATCCATTCTTTTCTTCCAACTTCTGTTGGACTTGAACCATCTTAGAGAAGCTCATTTTATCTTCATCAATGAGGTTGTCCTGACCGTCCAACGCAGAGGTACAACATCCCACAAAATGATTTCTGCGTTTTGTGCACCTTAGGCCAACCACATCTCCATGACATGGGGCCTGGGCAGCTTGTAATTCCCAAAGGCAGTGAATCAACCGGTGCCCCTCCAGAAAGAATCTGCTTGTTTAATAATGAATACTTTGGGATGAAAGGAGGAAGAGAGCGGAAGCCGTTTTCTGAGGCTGCCTTCCAATCGTAGGTCCAGCCGGCCTCTTCCAGAATGAAGCCAAGGGCAGGTGACAATGAAGATCAATGAAGGTGACAGGGACAGAAGGTACAGCCAAAGCGACAAGATCCTGGGAGAAGGGTTCAAGAAGGAAAAAAAAAGGGAAAGAAAGAGCAAGCAAGAGCAGTATTAGCTTCCCTCATAGGACCTTGCAAAATGTCTGCAGAGAACACCTAGTCCAGACGACCAATATTTTACACTCAATGGATCTTACAACCCAGGAAGAGGAATGTGCTTTAAAAGGAATTTTTGGCCCAATTTGAATTCAGCAATCAAGAGAAAGCCAAGATCACTGAGTAAGAGTGACACAGGAGGGCCTCAGCCTGCCATGCCTGTCCCAGCCCTGCCCTCCTGTTTTGCAGGGGAAGAAACCTTGGTGCAAAGCAGCAAAGCCTTTCAAGACAGTTTGTGAATCCCAAGCAGGCCCAGCTTCATGGGTATGTGACCTGTGCTCAGAAGGGCCAGGAACTTGTTTTAATGCTCCGTTGTCACCATCTTGAAATTCTTTTTTGTTGTTGTTGTTGAGGAAGATTCGCCCTGAGCTAACATCTGTTGCAAATCTTCCTCTGTTTTGTATGTGGGCCTCCACCACTGCATGGCCACCGACCAGTGGTGTAGGTCCGTGCCTGGGAACCAAACCTGGGCCATGAAGTGGAGCACGCCAAACTTAACCACTAGGCCCCTGTGGCTGACCCTTGAAATTCCTAATATTTAACAAGGAAACCCACATTTTCATTTTGTACTGGGCCCCACAATTCACGCAGCTGGTCCACTCCCATTTTTTGCTTGTTCTTCAAATTTCCAAAAGCCTCATAAAACTTGTACTTCTACTTTTTTTTTTTTTTTTTTTTTTTTTGTGAGGACGACCAGCCCTGAGCTAACATCCGTTGCTAATCCTCCTCTTTTTGCTGAGGAAGACTGGCCCTGGGCTAACATCCGTGCCCATCTTCCTCCACTTTGTATGGGACGCCGCCACAGCATGGCTGACGAGCAGTGCGTCGGCGGGCGCCTGGGATCCGAACTTGCGAACCCCGGGCTGCCAAGCGCGGACGAAACCGCCACGCCACCAGGCGGCCCCGCACTTCTACTTTTTTATAGAGAATTTGTTTCATGGGCTATTTACACTCTATGTTACCTGGCTTGGTTGTCCCAGATTCCCAAAAATTAAAATCTAATGCACAGAGCAAGCATTTCTTCACCTCGCCCCTAATATCTGCTCCAACCTGCAAACGAAAATGTGTCCAGTCTAACTGTCAGAGCCCACAGAAAAGCAAGACACAGGTGCCACTACTGGGTTTCACGGAGGGATGATGGGACAGGGTGCACTTCTAACCTCAAGGGGTTGTGAAAATCTGAACCACTCACTAAAACTCAGTTCCAGATCTTCAACCTTATTCTATTTCATCCACAATAAAATGTATACCTCCCAAACATGTACACACACACACAAGTATACACACACACAGGCAGAACAAGTACCCAGAGAGAAAACTTGGAGCTCTAGAGGCCTGTTATATCTTCGGTCCCACAGATGTTACAAACATCAGAGAGACAATTTGGTCCTTATAGTGCTATCCTCAAATAGGGTTTCTTTGCAGAGGAAGAAAATATAAATGTATTCACTGGAAGACCAAGTAATATTAACAACTGTATAGAAGACTATTTATGATACAGAAAAATGTTCTTGATATGGTGTGGAATAAAAGCATGTAAAAAAAAGTATATGGAGTATGATCTGTATATTTTGTCTTTTAAAATGTATATATACATATGAACACACACACTTAGATATATACACTCACATATATACGCCAAAGTAGATACCTACACTCACGCGTGTATGTAAACATAAGATATAGGTATGGATGTTATTGTGGGGACCAAGGGTGGATTTGCTCCCAGTGGCTATCTGACTCAGCAAAAATCATGTCGCCTCTCTGAACAGTCTCCTCGTTGACAAACAGGTGGCTTGGATGGAAGCATCACTGAGGTCCTCTACACTTCTCACTGGTCCCCACTCTGGGGGTCAGGGCAGCCCAAGAAGTTCCTCCATGAATACCCAAGTCTCAAAAGCAAACTGGCCCCTGCCTGCTTCCTTGTTCTCCCTGGAAACTTTAATGCTCATTTGGCATGGGTAAAGGGAAAGAAAGACTATATATTTTTTTAAGATACAGATATGGATGATGGTTACAGATATCTTACAATCCAGTAAAATTTTTTCATTAACACTTAATTTTTTAGAGCAGTTTAAGGTTTACAGCAAAATTAAGGGGAAGGTACAGAGATTTCCCATATACTCTTTGCCCCCAACACACACACAGCCTCTCCCATTATCAACAACCCACCAGTGTGCTACACTTGTTACAACTGAGGAATCTATATTGACACATCATAATCAGCCAAAGTCCACAGTTTACGTTACATTATGGTTCACTCTTGGTGTTGTCCATTTTATGGGTTTAGACAACTATATAATGACATGTACCCACCATCATGGTGCGATATAGACTACTTCACTACCCTAAAAATCCTCTGTGCTCCACCTATTTATCCTTCTCTCCCCAAACCCTGACAACCACTGATCTTTTTACCATCTCCACAGTTTTGCCTTTTCCAGAACGTCATATAGTTGGAATCATACAGTATGTAGCCCTTTTCATATTAGCTCCTTTCATTTAGTAATATGCACTTAAGTTCCTCCATGTCTTTTCACAGCTTTACACTTCATTTCTTCTTAGCGCTGAATAATATTCCATTGTCTGGATGTGCCATAGTTATTACTTATCCATTAACGTACTGA
The DNA here is from genome assembly GCA_031878705.1 of Tapirus indicus. NCBI lineage: Eukaryota > Metazoa > Chordata > Mammalia > Perissodactyla > Tapiridae > Tapirus > Tapirus indicus. Next base: position 68,186,944 of record CM062920.1, read on the forward strand.
AGGACATCCTGGTTGCTTCCAAGTTTTGGTAAGTATGAATAAAGCTGCTATAAACGTACGTGCCCAGGTTTTTGTGCGGACGTAAGTTTTCAACTCCTTTGGGTCAATATCAAGGAGTGCGATTGCAGGATCCTATGGTAATAGTATGTTTAGTTTTATAAGAAACCACCAACCCCTCTTCCAAAGCGGCTGCACTATTTTGCATTCCCACAAGCAGTGAATGAGAATTTATTTTTTAAGACATTATTTCTAAGGTATTCATTGTAAGATTCTCCCCAACGCAAGGACTAAGGATCTTTTACATGGCACAAAAAAAGTTCAAGGGAAACGTTTCATCTTCTTTAAGCCTCTACTCAGCCCCCTCACACACGATGCATGGTCAGGCTCCTTGGGATTTCTCATCCTGAAAGAGAAGCTGCTTGGTGAGCCAGGCTCTGTGACCACCCATGATCTGAATTACGCACAGGTGTTCGAAAATACAGAGGGATCCAACATAATTAAGAGTATTAAACAATCATCTCAGCCCAAGGAGGCAGTTGAAGAAAAGAAGAATATAGTTTGGGCAGCGCTTTGGGAAATAAATTCCACAGCCTTTCACCAAGTTGAAATCTTGGCTTTAGATACACATAAAAATGAGCCTGGCTTGATCTGAGCTCCCAGTGGACATATGCCAGATCACAAAAGTTGACCCAATTGGCCTGCCCTACCAGAGAAGGCCACTGCCGAACAGCAGATGGTATTGCTAGTAAACGCCAACATGGATGGACAGGACAGCGGACAGGAAAATGGCAGAACACGCCTGGTACAATCCAGGATGGGAGTCTTTGCTTCCAAGAGAATCATTTTTTACAAAGCATTTTTTTTTTAGATAAGATCATAGCAGCCTTCAATCGGATTTTCTTCTTTTATAGACTTCAATCACTCTTTCTTTATGTCCTATAAACATAGCTAATTATTCTTTGATTTTCTCTCGTCACTTTGTACTGTCGCACAGTAGTAAAATAACTGCTGAAGTCTATGCAGAGAGGAATGTCTTTTAGGGAGAAATGCTGTAGAAACCCCTTTGCAACAAATAAGACAGTGTCAATGTTTTTCCACAGGGTTTCAGGGACCTAGAAAAAGATGCTAAGTTACAAGTATTACTTCTCTTTAAAAAAACCATTACCAAGTATAACTTTGTTATGAGAAACTCAATTTTTTTAAAAACTAAATCCATTGTTTAATGAGTAACACTGACTCTAATGGTCCCTGTTTAACACACACCAGTCTTTTTAAAAGAGCACTGTCCAAACATTCCCCCTCTGTTATATTTTTCTCCATTCTTCAGGGAAACACTATACCTTTAGACTCATTTTGTTTAACATCTCTGGTCATTTATGCTATTTACTGAGTATCTGATATTCCTAATAAAATATCAGTACAAATAGCCAAGTTGTCTAGGAGGAAAAAAAAGTTTTTCCACCCTTCCCTGGCTGGTCAAGGTAAACAATTCCACAGCCCACATCAGTTAGCCACACTGACACAAATGCCTTTTATCTTTCCCCTTAAATTACAAAAGATCATCATTTTACTCAGCAATGAGCCTCACTAAATTGAAACTCTGTGCATCAGAATTAAATATTTTCTATCTACTCGAAATGAACAGTGTATTATTTATCACTAATATTTAATGACAAAAAAACTGATAACTCTCTCCGATTATACCACTGATTTCATCTAGTCGCGCATCATCGATTCTTTTGGTCATTAGCATAATCACAGAGCATCAACTCCGGCTTATGCAGCAAGTTTGATAACAGAGCTGAAAGTAGACACACACTATTTTAAAAACATGTTCCGATTTTCATCTAAGTATATCTTTATTTATATGGCTTTCTTACCATAAAGATGCCAGTCCTTTAAAATATGCAGAAATCGCTTTCTCCACTGAAGAACAAGGTGCTATATGATAACAAGGATACAGAAGTATAAAGCTCCTGTTAATTAAACATCGCTTTTTAACTTGCTACCCTGCATATGTAACTGTTAAATTCTAAGCCAAGTCTTTAAATAAGAATGAGAAAATGGCTAGGCTCCTTCAAATGAATGCCTTGCCTGGTTTTTTTCCCTTAAATGTAAGAGATCAGCCATTTGATATATTATTTTTTCTTAATCAAATTCCCTGGTAAATGTTTGATTTTAAAGTTTTCCCCCCCAAAAAAGCACTGGCAAATGAACAAATTATGAAGTTTGAGTCAGGACTATTAGTTTCACATTAATCCTAAATTTTCAATGTATAGCACTGCAGAATGCTGCTGGGTTCTAAGTTCAGATGTAAAGAACTTGTCTTGAATTAATATGTAGCACTTCAAAAGGTTCACAGGGAAAAATGAATAAACTAGAGCTACATGTATCTACATGGATGGATTTTACTAACACTACTGAACCAAAAAAAGCAAGTTACTAAAGAATATATACAGTAGGATGCCATCAATATATTTCTTGAACATGCAAAAGAAAACCCTGCGTTTTGGGAAATACATGCATATGTATTAAAACTATAAAGAAATCCATGGGATGAAGAACAGCCAGCTGAGAGCAGAGGCCACCTCCAGGGAGAAGGATGGGGTTAAGATGAGGGAGGGATACGCGAGGAGTCTCTTCAACCAGGATCTTTCTGAAGCTGAGCTGCACGTACATGGGCACTCGCTGAATTACTCTTTGAATTATACCTTTTTGGTGTCTTACATATTTCATAATAAAAATGGAAAGATACAAGCACATAGTTTTAAGAGAAACAGCGTTGTAAACACCTGCCAGATTTCTCTCCTCAAAAGTTGTTCTCAACTCAAACACCAAAGTGCGGAGGCCAAAGCATCACATTTTATTGAACAATTGAGGCACCTGTTATGATATTAAAACCATGCAACCCAATATAAAATCTATTCCCGCTGTTTTCAAAAGTGCTTATTACTACCTTAAAGAATTCTTCCACCTCAGTCCTCTGCCATGGGAAAATCATCCCTGACACACAAATGATCTCTATAGTCAGGAAAAGTGATTGTCCAGCTTCCCAATTGAAACAAACAAAAACAAATACAGAAATGAGATCTCTCTTTAAGTATCTTTTAATTTTGAGTTGACGTGAACACACGCACAGGAAGAATTAGCTGGCAGCATACCTTGTGTATAATTTCGGGACAAAGAGGTATAAAAGAACGGTAAATTTTTGCCAGATGGGGAGTTTCCCTCCCTCCCCCACTACACACCCCATCCTCATCCCCATCCTGGAATATTTAAACCTCGTGCCGCAGTTGCCATAAAGACAGTGAGACAAAAGGGAGAAGCACCCCCAGTCAGCGGCAAGGAAGATGACTTGCTTCTACAAGTATAAGAATTTGTTGTAAGCTTACCAAAGTTACAACTGCGAGTTTACTGTCAACATGCATCATACTGCAACAAAAGCCATTATTTAGAAAATAAGATGAACACATTTAAGCAGTTGAACCCCTCCTAAACCCAGAGAAGGCATGCAAAACAGCAGGTCTGCAACAACATGCCTAATGAAGGCCATAAAAGAAAACCTGAGACTGAACAATTTTCTATCTTAATAGACTCAAATTATTTACAGTTGCATATGGACAGTGACCTTCTCTAAAGACGCCCCACCCCCCTTCTCAAGGTCCAACTAGCTCCCTTCCAAATAATTAAATGCGGCAAACTTTCTATTAGAAAATTTCTATCATACATCACTAAAAAGGATCTGTCATTGATTCCCTAATGATAAATCAGTTAATTACTTAACCTTTCTTAATGAAATGATTAACACCCTTTCAACAAACAAGGTGGAGTGATTTAACATCAAGCTGTAGATTTCATCAACCGGTGACAGTGATAATACTATGCATCCTCTGTCATTGCCCGTTCCATTTTTTTCAATCGGTTCCATTTTTCATCTTTTATAGATACCCTTTATTCAAAGGTAGAGACATTCTAGTTTTAAAACTTGGTCCATCAGAGATTTTTTTTTTTTAAGTGCTTCAGGGTCTGAACAGAAATAAAACAACTTTGTAATGCAAGAATATTCCAAATGCCGCCCAAACCTAGAGCCAAAGCAATAGTGAAGTTCTAAACACAAAAACAATTGCCAATTTTTTGGTATCTATTAAAATCAAGCCACACCCAAAGTCAAACGAAAATTTTTTTTTTTTAATTTAGGTGGGGGCATTTTGGACAAATGCTTTATTGACGAGTAACTTCAAAATGCACGTTACTAATACAGACAAAAAATGTCTGTACAAAAAATGTCTGTTATTTCATTTAAATAACTTTTTTGATCTTAGTGGTTAGATCTTTAGCTGAAACCCTGAATATTTAAACAAGCCTCCTTAGCATTTTATCTTCCTTTATCTCATAATCTTGTAGGATGCATTCTTCTTAGGATTCTGCTTTTATTTGTGTAGCATTGTTGACTAAGCTATTTCCATCAATATTCCTGCAGGCTGCATCACATACAGTGATAGAGAGTTTCCCAAGATGCCTAGGGAAATCGAAATACTTGTGCCAGCAGGGTTAATCTAATGAGTAAACAGTTCTGATTTTAAAATTAAGATGAAATACTCAGAGAAAAAAAAATTCCAGAAAGCCATTTGACACTAATTGGTAGCTACAAGATGACAACGCCCATTGGAAACATGGATACAAGCAAGGCATAATTTGAAAGGAAATGTCTGGTACTTGGTGAAAACTATGGCAATTCCAGGTTGCTCCTATCACTTCGTAGAACTGTCAGGCTCTCATTCTGCCTCTATTTCTCTAAGTATCTAATGTTTCTTATGATGCTTGACTCTGAAAAGGGAGCCCACATTCCTCTCAGGTTTCATGAGGTCCAAGTGCCTAAGTTAAACCCTTAAGAAGAGTTGTAGACTTTCATGCAACTCTGATAATTAAGGAGTCCAGTTCTCCCATTTTGGTGGGCATCAGAATCACGTGGGGAGCTTTCTTTTTTTTTTTTTTTTTTTGGTGAGGAAAATTTGCCATGTGCTAACATCCGTGCTAATCTTCCTCTATTTTGCATGTGGGTTGCCGCCACAGCACGGCTGACAACTGGTGTAGGTCAGCTCCCAGGATCTAAATCTGTGAAACTGAACCGCCAAAGTAGAGCGCACCAAACTTAACCACTATGCCACGGGGCTGCCCCCGAGGGGGAGCTTTTTAAACATGCAAAAGCTGACCCCACCCCAGATGTGGCACATCTGGGAACAGTGCAACTACGTCCATGTTTGGAAGAACAGCTCTGTCATGATTCCAACACTCACGCTCGCTTAAAGACCACTGGTTTTGATTCTTAATAGAAATCCAAGCACATTAAAAACAATACAGGCCTCAAGATATAATAAAAAATGAATCAGTAAAATCCAAGTGAAGATAAAGATTTCAGCTCTGGAATCTCTAGCAGCATAACTCACTTCGTTCCTGGGTCTCTGTTCAGTGTGCATCAGAATTACCAGGGGAAGTTTGTTAAAAATGCACATTCTCACATCGGTCAGCAAAAATTCTGATCCAAGAATCTGTATTTTAATAAATCCCCCGACACACACACACACAAACACACACAATGATCTGGAAGCAGGTGAGCAAGGGACCTCCCTCTGAATCATGCTGAATTAGGACCAACTGCAACCTTTTTCCACTTCACACACGAGCATCTGTGTTCTATCTCTGTGCTCACCTATCCCCAGGAGAGGAGGCCGCCAACACCTCTGATCAGGTATCAGCAGCTCAGGGGAGAGTCTCTGGGACAGGAGAAACTCACGCAAAACTCACCCCACACCCTCCCCCCGAGAGCACTGGTCACTGTCCTGAGAGCAGCAAGAACATCTTGAAAAGTATGAGTAATAATAACACAGCACCTGTGCCATTAGATCACTAAGCTCAAAGAACATACCTTAAAATACTACCCCTAATTCACGGGCAGAGAACCTGCAGCAGGCAAATTCACATTATGACTCAACTGCAGAGCTGGGAGGGAGAAAAAGAAACCTCAGGAATTTAGTTTTTGAGTTTTATGGTAGAAATATTATTCAGCATGCTAGTAAAGAAAGCCGATCACAAAATTAGCTAAAATCAGAGAATCTGACAAAATGTGGATGTCCACCTGACTTACTACTAATAAATAAATATGTATCTAAATATAAAATTCAGGAGAAAATCTTTGTCCCATCCTCAGGTGAATCTATTCCATTTAATATAAACAGGGACCCAATAATGCCATGTTCAGATCCATTTTTTTTCCCCTCAGTGAATTGTCCTATAAAACACTAGCCTCCGATATCTTCAAGCTGTTGAAATAAAACAGAATGACACGAGCTTTCTAGTCAATGATCCCTCCATTTCAGCCGTTTGTCTGAATTAGCAGCAGTTGGAGGAAATAAACACATCACCGAGTGGTCCTGAGCAGAGAGAACTAAATAGTAAACAGAGCGCCGAACACAATTTTGTGTGGATTCATGTTCCTTTCTTTAAAAAAAAAAACCATTTTATTAAAAATGTGATTTGGAAAGAAAGTGCAATTAGCTTTGCACAGGCACTGCCGACATGTTCCAGAACGCACCAGACATATGTAAATATTTCGTGATATCAGTTCCATTTGAGTAGACCTGTCAAGATATTTACCGGGCTTGACAGTAGTTCTATCTTTAATTAAATTTTTGTCCAGATACTTTAATGTAATTCAAATAGATTATTAGTTGTCAGGATCTAATATAAATTTTGTTTACGATTTAGTTACTTTAAGTACTCGGATTGAAGAAACTAATTTAACCCCACGACTGAGCAGCTTTAAGCGTCAAGACGAGACCACTAAAAATCTCCCACTGCCCTTTGCACTTTCCCAGTAATCTTAAATTACTACAGCTTCATTGCAAATATCAAGGCACTAAATTGGTATTTTAAAACAAAACTTTTTTAAAACAAAATCGCGTGGGGAGGGTCATAAGGAAAAACCCATCTACACTTGTTCAGGTGGCAGGTTCTTTCATTTAGGCAGCCCATTCTCCCAGTTGGCTGGCTAGGTAAGAAATGTTTTTCTTGCTTTAAATCCCATAAAATAACACCAAACAAGCACCTGTCGTGCACGAGGCAGGGCATATATTAAAAACTGGCATCGGGGGATTTCAAAAAGAAAAACAAGCCTTGCAGAGACATCCACAAGCTAATTTGGTCCATAGGTTTCAGGAGTGGGTAAAACAGAACGAGGGAAAGGATACAGCTTCTGGCACAACCTTCTTGTGAATGGGAGCTGACTTCTAAATAAGGCCCAAAAAATGCCTTAGCACAAACTGACTGTAATTAATAAGAATAATTTATTAAAGAAACAAAGAACACTGTCTAATTGTCTTTCTTGACTACCATGCACTTTACCCCACTGTACTTCCTCTTTCCAGAATACCAGCCTTGTAGCCATAATTGCAAGAACATTATCTTTGGGATGCAAAACCAAAGCACTTCTTGAAATCAAACGTTCCTTACAACATTATTTTTAGGTTGGCAACACAAGCCAAATCTGCTTAATTTCCATTAACCACATCATCACATGCACATTGAAATAAACTATGTAGGTCCCCAGAGGAAAAAAAACACAACTGTCATGCATAAGACACCCCATTTTTGGCCAGGTTTTCCCCTGTTTCAGGAATTTGTCTCATCTCATGGCCTGCTGATGTTCTAGCCTTTGGCACCCCTAACCTTAATTCATCCAAGCACCATGGAAGAGAAATATTTTTAAAAATCAGTTTAAGATGGCTCCTTGGATAGCACATGTATAGCAAAGTGGCCTGCAGACCAGTGTAACAAGTCATAAGAAAGATCATTTAGAAAATACACGGGCCCAACCATACACTTACTTGGCTTGCTGGCTTGACTCACAAAGTCAGTGTTTGATCACCTGGTGGGATTACTACCATCAACTACAGAAAAAAAAAATCCCCTGCAAATAGTAAAAGTATATGTTGGCTCATGTATAAAGTTCACCTGTCTATTCAGCCGATGCCTCACTTAAGGTTATTTTCTTTAGAAAACAAACCCCTACTTACTTAAGACCTTTATACACTCTAGGTCCAAAAACCATACTTAGAAAAAGAAAGACAATACTGCTGGCTTAGCAAAAATGGCATTTACTATGACAGAATTTTATAAAAGGACTATGACACCTAACAGAATAAGAAAAGAAAAAGCCCTTAGCAAAAAGAATTTGTTTGAAAAACAAAAATACCACCTGTGCAAATCCAGCTATGTTCTGGAAACCCTTTCTCAGCCATAGAGAAACAGCTCATGCTCAATGCCTTGAAGTTGCAATTAAATTGTAGTAATTTAAGATTATCGGGAGAGCAAAGGGCAGTGGGAGCTCTTTGGAGGGCCTCCCTCCCCACTTAATGCTCTTTAGTCAGGGGTTAAATGAGTTTCTTTAATGTAAGTACCTTAAAGTAACTGAATCATAAACAAAATTTATACTATTTTCTGACAGCCTGCAATCTATTTAAATTTTATTAACGTGTGCCTAAAATTATTTTTAAAAGACAGAACTCTTGCATCGGTACTGTAACACCTAACATTGTCTGAATACATATACGCTTTTGTGATGTGGACTCTTACAAGATAACATTTCAAAATCGAGTTTGAGTCTTAAGTAAAACATGAAAACTAAATAAACAGCACAATAAGACTGGTTGCAAAGAGGAAGCTGGGTTCAAAAGAAGTTGTTACATCTGCTGTACTCTCCCTTCTCTTTCTTAATGTTGGCATTGACATGCTGTGGTATAAATATATTTGTTTAGGAAATATCACAATTCTTCTGTTAATTTAAACATCTGCTGAAAACAGACATATCCTTCAACAGAGCCTAAGAATGCAAATATATAAGGCCAGGGTTAGTCTTAAGAGAAGCAAGGAAAAACTTAGTAACAGAAAACTCTGCCCAGGCTCAATATTAACCCAGTTAACTTTTCTTATTGTTGGTACAAATGATTTAACTAGAAAATATTTATAGCTTTTTAAAAAACATTACATATTGCAGAAAATTGCCTAATAACATCCATGTGTATGTTTAACTTGCATTGTTTAATTATACAATAAAAGGTATATCCAATAAAACCTACAGACTTTGAAACATGTTGGGCACTATGGTTATAAAACTGATTATAAAAAAACAAAGTGCTTACTATGTGATCGACATTTGATCATTAAAAACGCAATCCTTAAATGATAATTATTTTTATTCTTCTGTATGTGTTTACTTGTCCTATTTCCTACTTTGTTCTACTCAATTAAAAATGACATTTAATTTAGGGATAATTTATAGCAAAAAAAAAGCGTTACATGGTTTATACTCCAGGATTTAAATATAAACACAAAATCTTACAGACATCTCCAGCAATACAACCCCTTTAATTTGAGACAGTTAACGTGAATAGCTGATGTTTCTTTCATTATACTTTGATAAACCTGTGAAAACAAAATGCTAAAGTAATTACTGTTACTACTCCCTTTAAAAATGTAAAGCAGTTCAATTTTCTTAGACAACAAGCAAGAACAAGTTACAGAAAACTTGAAAAAAAGTAGTAACATGGTCATGTTGAATGTCAATCTGAAAAAAGAGGTTATGTCTAATCTGAGAATGCTCCCTCTTGTCTTCTTAAATTCCAAGAGTGGGCTGACACAAAACTTCATCACCAGGGAATTTTCTTTTTTTTTTTTTGGAGCTTCACATCAGATTTAAACTCTCACATACAAAACCTTGGCTTCCCTGACAAGGCAGAAGATCTAAACTTGATGTGAGAAAACGTTATCTAACTCTAGTGTAGGAGTCTAAGGTTGGTACAAAGAATTCCACTGCACAGATCTGGGTAGCAAGACAGCCTCTGGAAGACTTAATATTCTTTTAATATCTTTTTGGGTGCATTCTCTTTATAAACAAGAATGCATTGAAAAAATAACTCATTTAGCAACTCAGCATCCATCAGGAACTCAACTGCAGCCTAGTGAAGGGCTCAGCATTTCTTTCCAAGTGAGCCTTCGCTGGCACAACAAAGATCAGTATTTGCAATGGTCCATTTCTGCATTAGTGAATATATAGCTTTGCTGCTTGATCGAATAGTCCAGGGTTCTCCATGTAGACCTCCTGACAACAACCCAGCAGCAGTTCTGTTTGATCTCTCCGGCTTCCTTAATTTGGGTTGTCAAGGTTCAGCAGTTGGAGGCTGTTTACTTTTTCAAAAAAAAAAAAACTGATTTCTTTTTTTTCCTCTCATACAATGAATAATCCAAAGTCTAAGGGGGGAAAAAATGCAGCCAGTGGCAAGATGTTAAACCTTTTTTTTCCCCTTTGCAGTGAGATTTTCGCTGACACCTTTTGAATGGCAACTAGTTGAGTTCCTTTTTATATTTTTAATGCTCTTTAATTATGAGACCTTTCAAGTAGAAAAGTCAGAGAGGAAAAAAACCCATTCCAAATCTCTGAAACTGTGAGCCCAATTTCCTTTTCCCAGACTCAAAGAGATGGGTATTTCCATGTTGAGAATCAAAACTCCAGTGGAATTCTAAAAAAGATTTGATACATTTCTCTCTGGAACCGAAAATAATAGGAACTCCTCTGTCTCAATTATGCAGGCAAACCCTTGGTAGAAAACACCTGAATTCTTACCATTTCTCTTCAAATTCTAGCTAAGACATCTCCCCCCAAACTGATTCTCACTGTGGAAAAACGAGAGGGGGAGGAGATGGAAGGTAAAAATTTTGCAGAGATTCTTCAATATATTTTCAGCAGTAGAAAAATCTTTTAAATATCCTTCAGGTTTTCTCAACTTAGCTGTCTTGCAAGCCCTAAATCCTGAAGGCTCCGGACAACCAAAGGTAAAGTGTAGCCGGTTTCAATGTATGTCTAGGCTCCTTTCAAAGGGAATACAGAATGCCCCGCCAGCATTTCTGTTTAAAGAGCAGTAACAAAAAAGGAAATCCGAACTCAGAAAATACCTGTGAGCAGTCACGAGAGCAACACCAGCCCCTCATAAGTGGGCTGGAGAAACTCAAATGCACCCAAATGAACTGTTTATATTAATTTCATTATTCTGCCCAAGCCTCCCAGATGAGGGCTGGGGGTGGGGGAGTGTTGGGAAGAGGAAGAAATAAGTTTCATTTCGGGTTTTCTGGTTGAGCAAAAGGAAAATGAATTAAAATGAACGCGTAGGATGAGCCCAGACTAAATCAATACACTTTGTAATCAGCCCGGCAAGGGTATTTGGACACAATGACTTGGAAATAATTAATAGTTAAAAGGGGGGAGTGGGGTGAGAAGGGGGACGAGGGATGTCACCATATTTTACCGGACCACTTTACACTCCACGCTAAACTTTGATCTTCAGATTTTCGGATTTAAGAAAGAAAGAGGAAAAAAAGAGAGAAAGTCCAGTATTTCGAAGCACCTACCGGCTTGAGGATGGGCACATTCCTGGCTCCCGGCGCCTTTTCGCTGCGCTCGCGCCGCTCATTCTGGCGCTTTGGGCACAGAGAGCCCCCGGGTGCAGCCTGGGGCTCTAGGTTGTCCCCTGCCCTCGCGCCCCCGCCCGCGTCCTCGCCCCGGCGCCCGCGGCCGCCTCGACTTACCCGAGGAGTCCGGGGAGGGAGTGGGAGCGCCGCCTTCACGCCCGCGGAGGAGGCGCCGGCAGCACCATGGTCCCCGGCGCCACTGCCGCTGCCCCTTGCCCGCTTGCTCGCCGCGCGCTCTCTTCCTCTTGCAAACTTTCAGGTTCTGCGGTCGACAAGAAACCGGGGCGACCCTCAGCAAGTCTTCCCGGTGCAGGTTGAGGGGAATTGAGGGGGACCGGATGAGTGAGTAGGTTGGGAGGCCAAGATAGAGAGGGCGGCGGGCTCGGAGGACCCAAGAGCGCGCGTGGAGGGAAGAAAAGATGTGGCTCAGGGAATCCCTGCAAGGATCCCGAGACCGGGAAATCGGCCCGAGCCAAAGTCTCACCACCTTCCCTGGGATCTTACAAAGTTGCAACAACAAAAAAGGAGGGGGGAGGAAAGGGGGAAGGGGGTGGGATAGGGATACGATCGCAGGCGAAAGGTTTGGAGTTACAACTGTTTATTTAGTCCTAATTCTCAAAGGGGGAGGGAGCAGCGCGGGAATGGGGTGGGGGGGCTGCATGCAGCGATTTTGAAGCAAACACTTGGGAGGGGGCATGCGACTTTGTTTCTGGGCGCGGAGCTCCCCGGCGCCCGCGTGTATCACGGCCAGTCTCCGGGGACCGAGGCGGAGCTCACAACAGGTGGGGAGGGGGACTCGCCGAGGGCCAAAAAGGAGAAGGAATCAAAGTTTCCGAGCGCCGCTGTATCTGGGGAGGAGGGGGGCGGGAGGCGGGGGCGAGGGAAGGCGGAGGCAGCAAATGACCGCGACCCCGCGGCAACTGGCAAACTCCTCAGCTCCCGGCGCCGCCGCTGCTGCCGCCGCCGCCGTCCCCACCCGAAGCGCACACCGTCCTGGCTCGCCGGCTCAGCTGAGTCCTCTCTGCGGGACAGGAATGGAGCGCGTGGAGCTCGGGAGGAAGGCGGCGCGCGGGCGAGGGACAGAGAGCCATCGGCCGCCGGGACGGGGCCGGCGGGACCCGGCGACTCGCGCGCGTCTCCGACAGATCAGAGCTTAGGAAATCCCCCCCGTTCCCCAAGTTTAAGAAGACAGGGAAACCAGAAAGTGTGTGTGGTGGAGGGACTGGGGATCCCGGCGCGGCGATTGTCCGCAGCGCACCCTGCTCCCACTGCCACCCGCGGAGCTGGCCACAGCTGTCGCGAGCCCGTCGTGGAGAGGCTGAGTTCACCAGGCCGAGCGCGCGTGGGGGTGCGTGTCTAGCAGGAGGTGCGCGGGTGTGTCTGAATTTTCTGGACTCCGGGGGGCGGCGGAGGAATGCCCCCGCTGCCGGGTTCGGGACAAGGCGTGCGTGGCACCGGGGATGTCCCCAGGCGCGGCGCCTAGGGTGAGAACGTCCCCAGTCATTCGGCCGGGGCCCGCGGAGCAGCCCAGGGGCACCGAGGGGGCACACACTCGCCGAGAGCGAAGGGGAAAAGTTTGCTCCAAGTCCAAACTTTGGGCTCCAGAGGCGCCCGGAGTGCGCCCCCTCGTCGCGGACCCGACCCTGGGCCCCGCGCCCGCCCCGCTCCTCTGCAGGCACCCAGACGCCGGACACCGAAAGTTGCGCCAGGCGGCCTGGGCTTATTGATTTCTCTCCCCGCGGCGATCGTGGAGAGCGCAGAGCGAGGCGTGAAGGGGCCGAGGGGAAGGCGATCTCGCCTCCTCGCTGCCGCCCCCCCATCTGACTTATGCAAATGAACTCGAGTGCGGGCGCCGCCCGAGCCCCCGACCCCCCCCCCCCGGGCCGGCCGGCAGCCCCCACCCACCCCAGAGCCTGGGCCCCGACCCGCAGGAGAGAGGCTGAGAGGGGAGGGCTGGGGGAGGTACACGTGGTGCCTGGAGGTGGAAAGTAGTTTTTTTTTTTTTCTTTTTTCTTTTTTTTCCTTTTTTTTCTTTTTTGTGCTGGTTGTTGTTGTTGTTTAAAGTGGCAGAAACAAGGCGGGAGGCGGCTTGGGAAAAAGTGGAGCAGAAATGGAAAAATACAAACTCACCCGCTGCAAATGGTCTCTCGGTGCAAACTAAGGTGTTTTCGGGCCTTTCCCCGCGCGCGCCCACTCCCGCCCGCGCGCGCACCCCCGCGCACACACTCACTCGCTCACACACACGCGCACACACGCACTCCCGGGCGAGGGCCGGGCCGCCGCGAGTACAGCATGCAACCGCCACACAATAAATAACAATAGATTCCTCCGCTCCGGACTAGCTTCCCGGAGCCCAGCCAGCGCCAGTGGCGGCGGCGGCGGTAGGGGCGCGGGCAGTGCCGGGCTGGGGGCGCTCCCTCCTGCCAGGGCCCCCTCGCCGCCTCATGCACCCTCAGGGCCCACCAGCGCCCCCAGAGCGCGAGCCGCCACCGCCCCTCCCCCGGCCACTCGGGTGCAGGGGCGGACCCCCCCTCCCCCCGGCCTCCCGGAACAAATAAATAAATAAGGCGCGCGAGAGAGGCCAACACGTCGCGGAGGGAGATGTTGTTATTTTTTGCTGTTGTGCGTCCCTGACGTCACATCCACCTGCTGGGTAAACAACAAGGCTCGCAGAAAAAAAAAATCGCAATTGCCAAAGCGAGGAGGGGAGCGGGCTGGGGGGAGGGGGGGTCGACCGAGGGGCGTCCAGGCTGGATGGGGAAGAGAAGAAGGAGGCAGAGCCCGGCAGACTAGAGAGAGGAAGGGAACGCCAGAGCAGTCCCTGGGAAAAGAGGGATCTGGCAAGAAAGACCTGGAAAATAAGGGGCATGGGGGAGGGGGGATTCCTCAGGAGATGGGGAAAGGGGGCCCATTCAGACACCGGAAAAAAAAAAAATGAGACGGAGAGTGTTAACAACTAGGGACGAAGATGGGAATGCGATGGCTATTTGCTTGGTTTCTGAGCTAAAAATACAGAAGGAAGGGGAGAGGATAGGCGAGGATGTGAGTTTCCTCCAGTTAAAAGTGAAAGTGTTTTGCCATCAGTGACAGTTGAAGGAGGGAGAGGTGGGGGTGGTGTTTTCAACCCCCTTTCTCCTTCTCTCCCGTCCTCCCTCGGTCTCCTCTTTCTTTCCGCACTTTGTCCAATGAAAGAAGCCGAGTTCGGGAGGTGAAAGTTCAGCAGAAGGACAAACCCCTGTTTGCAAGGAAACAGAAACCCTCCAGCGAGGGGTTTTTCCCCCTCTCTTGCTGAATCGGGAGAGTGTAATGTGGGACGAGCTTTTCTCCCCCTTCCTTGCCAGAGTCACTGCAGGAATGTGTAGTTACATCCACTTTGGGGGAAAGTGGGTGCATCAGGAGCTGTGTTCTTGCCACGGTTTCTCCCTGGGAAAACGCCCAGGGGCTAGCATGTCAATCAGTTGTTTAATTACCTGCTGTCCCAGAGATCAGTCACATGCAAAAAGCTTTGTCCAGTTCTTTGAGAAGGTGAGGGGTTTTTTGCTTTTGCTTTTTTGAAGTTTGGTGGAATTTAGGAATTTGAAGGAGTAAATTAGGAGCCTGAATGAAATGTTTTGAAATATACATATACATGTATAAAACAAAAGACACTAGTATTTCTTTCCCTCTTAACAACACAAATAGAGAAGGAAGACGACCTCTTGTTTCCAAAATGTGACTTAGAAAGAGGTAGGGTTCTATGGCTTGCTGCTGTTGTTAACAGAAATAATTTTTTTTAGACCCATCACCCCATATTGCTGCCGAACTCCCAAGCCAGCATTTCCAGCTACTGGCTGGATGGTGTACCAGGCCAACTCTTCATGAGAATACATTGAAAGCCACCCCTGTGGATTCCTACAAAGTACTTTGGGGCGGTGGGGGGAGTACTGTTCCTTTTGTCTTGAGACCAGCACAGTTGTAGATAATAAATATTCTGAAAAGTTATTATAAATTCTTTTGGATAATGTCTTTTTACAAATATTGTTAACACTCATTTACAGAAGAATTCTAAATCTTGATTTAAATGATAGCATAAGACTACCACTTTAAAATTGTATCTGTTTTGCAAGTAAAAAAAATAACAAAGCCATTCACTGGTGCTACAGAATAAAGACAGAGAAAGGGAGACTGTGCTAATTTCAGCAAAGCAGAATTCATGTTGAATGCATGCTGCGCAAGATTCCATGCTATCCAGGCACGACCATCCATCGGATCTTTTGGACTAGACTGTAGGTAAAGAAAATGCATTTTAGTTTGTGTAGAACTTCCTAGCTTCCTAGAGGCTAGGGTTCGTGTGTCTTTGATTCAAGATAATAATGAGGATGAATAACACACCTACTGTGTTCTAGACTATACAGTAGCCACTGAGAGATCCAAAAATAAAACTTCTGCCCTTGAGGAGCTCACAGTCTACAGCTGTCAGTAATAACATCTAATATTTATTGAATGCTTACTGTGACCTAGGCACTGATATAAAAGCTTTATATCAACTCAGTTAATGCTCCCAACAACCATTCACCATCACTGGAAATTCCATGTGATGGATTCACATGGAATTAAGTGGAAATCTTCAAAGTAGCCAGTCTGCTGGGGGGGGGGGGGTGTTGTTTTTTCATTTCTAAAATGTTTATGCCAGATATAGCATGTTTATGGTATATGTTGGGTTGCAGAATTATAACTCAGGGGAATAGCAATTTATTTAAATGTGACAAATTTATTCATAGTCTGTAAAAAAACAATTCATGCTCTGATCTTGTTTTTCAGATTAAACAGTGAGTTTTAAAAAAATTATTAGTTTGCCATACTAAAAAGATCGTTACCTTGCCTCTGATCTTATTCTGCATTTTAACTGCCTTAAATTCTACATTCCCTTGAAAATGGGGGCCAAAGTCAGATTGGCAACAAGTTTTGCAGACAAAAGGAAATCCTGGTTGTAAATCCCATGATATATTGTACTCAATTTTGTATATAATACTGTCTAATGTGCCACCTTATTAAAGAACTCCATGTCCACTTGGCTTACATTAGAGGGAAACCGAACTGCAGCCTAACATATTGTTCATTTTCAACACTGTCACGTTACATTCATAGGGAGCACATTTTAATTTCTTTATCAGTAATCAACTGGAAGTTTCTTTTTGTTAAATTAAAGCAAGCGTTTTTAAATAAAGGGCATGGGGGTAGGACGCCACCTTTTGGTGGTAAAACAAATAGAAATCCCTTTTTAAACAGATGTTCCTGACATAATTTCATTTTTAATTACACCAAGACAAAGGTGCTTGTCCCCATTTCATTATATTAAAATATAATGTAACAGTAACAGGAAAAGAAAAACAAATACTGTAAATGCAAAATTAGCAAACTGTGGTAAACTATTTCGGCCAAAATTTCCCCGAAAGGTATCAGAACTTGTTAGTGCCCTGTCACACACAATTAACTATATGTCAAACACCAACTTTGTTCTGCAATAGTGTGTCAATGAATATATGCACATTTTGGGGAACAGAAATTGGAGTGGATATTTACCTCTTAACGAGATACCTGAATGCTCTTGTAAGTTTAGAATTAAATGAAAACTTTAAAATCACCTAATTCAGTGTTTCTTAAACTATAGCTACCATCTTCCTAATTTATGCCATATGTACATAACATAATAGTTCCTGAATAATTAATATGCCACACTCATTGGAGTACAATTATTATGCTAATTGTGCTAAATATTTTTCTTTAAATCAGTCTACTTTTTATTTACTTTTCTACTACCTTAAATGGGAAATAGGTAGCGCCCTCCATAAACTAAGAACAAGCATGGCGAAAACAAAATCATGGATTTTTTTCTTTGTTAGGAAGAGTGCCAAAAAAAAATTAAAAATATTTGTTTAAAAAAGGAGAGCTGCAAGTGTTGAGAAGTGTTAATGGCCTGAGTGTCAAGGGATAATTTAGTTTTCTCTTTGTTTCTGTGAACAACTTTAGGGATTGAAGGTGATCGCAGAGAGAGTATAGTTCTCAATACGTGATTCCGTGTTATCTAACGCCATCCCAATGGCAAGACTCCTGCGCTTAGAGAAAAACTGGCATAACCAAGTCCATCAGATTACAGACTAGGAAGCTGAGGCCCAGGGAGGTTAAATTGCCCACCAAGGCCAAATAACTGGTTAGTGGCTGGACAAGGATTGAAATCCAGGTGTCCTGCCTTAACGCCTTTCTGTGTTTCCTCTCACACTTTCCACTCGCAATAGTGATGTGCCACCGTCCTCAGACATTATGTGGCCTGCCTTGCTTCTCAGAAACAGCCAACCTGCCTATCCCTTTACAGACAGGGGAGAAACTGAGGCCACAGAGGGTCAAAATCAAGTTCAACTCCCTACTCACCTTTTCCTCTCCCCCAGGTGTGGCAGACATCCAGGTGGGGATACATGCGTCAAAGAAAGGTGGGGAGAATTGAGAGGAGAGAAGGGGAGTCTGAGAGGGGAGTGAGGGAATGGAGGAGGTTAGTAAAAGTGGGCAGACTTGTCTCTAAATGAAAGCTTACACTCCTAAGTTTCCTTCCCAGAAGATGATAATGGCTAATGAAAGTCACGTGTTTCACAGTAAGTGGTAAGAGGAGCCTGTGTCCTCTCTGTTCTGATGTCACTATATGTCCACACCGGAAATCAGCAGAGGATCTGTTATTTTGAAGTGTACACTATTATCAGGCACTCTGAGACAGACCACATTTGATAACTGAGTGGCTTGAAAAGCTAGTCAAGGAATGGTGAAAGACCCCGGCTTTCAAAGGGTTTCCCCAACAACAAAACTTGTTCAGAGGCTCAGCGTGAAAACTAGAGACAATAGTGCATTTTCTGATGTTTTAACCACAGAGACAGGCCTCTGTTACAAAGATTGCATTTCCTGCTTTTTTTTTTCTTTTAAGAGCACAGTTCTATAAATATAAATAAACATGGCCTGCAAATATTTTTTTGTTTTTCTAAATTGGTCCTTGTGAAAAGAGGTTGCTGATAACTGTCCTATACGGCTGTTTGCCCTGTGGGTCCCAATGGATTGTAATCCCTCTAAACTACAATGCACAAGGAAGTATTCGGCCAAGTACCTCCACTCCAAAAAGCTATCCTAGTCCCCTAACCCCTCAACACTCACAGTGCCACATGTTGGTGATTTGGGGGTACATAAAGGGAGTATGAGCAGCCCAATCCTACCAGCCACTACTAGAACAATCTACAGCCTTGCTATGCAAAATGAGATGTACTGGCCTGCAGCATGGGCACCACCAGGGATTGTGTTAAAAATGCAGACTCTCAGCCTGCTCCCTAGACCTACTGAATCAGAATCTGCATTTTAACAAAACTGCCCAGCTGAATCTCACACACATTCAGGGTTGAGAAACACAGATCTGCGGCGCACATAGCCTCTTATACAACAGGCACCATCTCAGTCATCTTTACAGCCTTAAACTACTGGACAGACAGTCCTGCAGGTTGTCTGCTGTACCTGGCTCTCCAAACTGGTGTCTTTTGTACTGGTTCCTTGTTTTTCAACCACTTGCAAAGTTAAGCCACTAAATCACCTATGTAAACCGTGATTAATCCCTTTAACATTAATAGTAGGGCGACTTCTCTCTCCTGTTGCCCCAAAGAGACTGCTAATTGCCCTCCAATTGTTTACCTTTGTATTGTTTTACGAGTGCTCGGAGAGAGATGGAAGATCTTCCCCACCAGGCCAGATACAAATGCCAGACAGGTTTTGGGAAGGTGAACACATGCTATGACTACACCTTGTTGGTCGAAGGGCTTTGCTTTCTTTGTTTTGTTTTCTTTTTTATGGAAGGGATGACGCCTCCGTAATTATAGGTGTTGCTGTTTAAAACCCAGAATGTTTTCCAAACCACTGAGGGGCCACACCTCCCGCAGCCCATGAGCCATCCTGGTTGGATTCTCTTTCCAGTTCTTCTCAGTTTATAAAGACACATCCAAGCACCAATAGATTTACATTAAGGATAATGAGAGGAAGAGGGACCCCATCCAACTATGGCTGCTTCCTGAATAAACATGAAGGAACCACAGGTAAACCTCACAGCTGATGGTTAATTTGTATCTGTGAAGTTCTCGAAAAGACTGTAGTCACTTCACCTTCCTAACAAGACAGCAGGTTACTTTTGTAACCCCCCCAAAATAATTAAAACTATTGTTTTAATACTATCCTAAGGCAGTATAATTAAGTCTCTGAGTGAGTAATTGTGTACCTGAATTCAAAATAAGATTTCACGTGTAAAGCAAAGTTCTGATTGTAATCTCTGAGAAGTGTCTTGGCTTATATTTAGAATCCACAAGTGCCAGCTCAGAGTTACAATGGGCATTGTTCCGTAAGGCTGGAGACAAACTGTGTTTGTATGAGGAGGGAAATGAGGCAGATCTACCCACCTTCGTGAACAGTGAGGTTGTGTGTTCCAAATTGTAGAAGATTTTAGAAGAGACTGTAGGATACTAAGCTTGGGGATAGGTTGACGTTTTTGCTATGCTAAGCTTTGGATTTGGGTGTTTTTAGTAATGTCTATAGAATAGCTATCAAGAGAAGCTTCCTTTTTTCCCCCAGGACAGGATGTTCTTGAGCCACTGTGAAAATTAAAAAGTCATACAAAGATAAAAATCTGATGTCCCCAAGGCTAGTGTGAATCCTATGGTAATGGATTAGACTTGAAGGTATCCATATGGACAGTTTAAAAAATACATATATATATATTCATAGATAGATACAGAAATAAATATGTGTGTATGCATGAGTTACTATACATAACATGTATTTTCTAGCTCTATCCATTGAGAGAGGCTAGAAGCAGTGACAACCCAATAGCAATGAGCACACTTAGCACCCAGATCTTGGTTTCTAAATACCTTTTTCCAATAAAAGAAATCAGGGATCCTTGGAGAACTAGCTAATTCCAGGGGTGGAGTAGGGAAAATACAAGATAAGCCTGGAGCATCTTGTGGTGCCAGAAAATGCTAAAAAAATTAAAAGGACGGGTTGGTGGCGAAAGACTTACTAAAAAGGCATAGGAGCCAACCCGTAAGAGCTCCTTAATGCCTAAAGTTGAGACATCTTGAGTAAGAAAAGAAATAACAATAGTATGGGATTATAACCCAAAGAGTGAAATAAAAATATGTAAATCCATACTGAGATATATATATATATATATATAAACTCACATATATGTATGTATATCTGCATACATAAATAAATGGGGAAGTAACAACTCTTCCTTACAGAAGATTGGTGGGGCCAAGGGATTGGTGTTTTAACAGGTGACGCTGATGCCGTGGCCTCGAGAACTCAACCAGGTAACTTAAATTCTGAAGTGGGTTGTGTGTAATTAGGGAGGAGTGGGGACGGTGGCAAATTCAAGCACACAGGCCTCAACTAAAAGGGGCAGATGCTGATTGCTGTCACCAAGAAAGCAAGCCCACAGCAGGGAGAGATGTGAATTTTCGAGAGAGGTAAGAAATCCAGACTTTTATCCAAAGAGTCCTCAGTTTTAAAATTCTAGGTGGGCCAATCAAAGCAGAGCTGCAGGGAACATCGAGGCCACAGGCAGTCCATTAGTGACTCCTGTCTTTGGGGAAACTGAGTCACCACGTCAGTTCAGGATGAGAGGGTTTGTTTCTTAAGTGAGCAGGGTGAATACAACCAAAAGAAGAAGGGAAACTTGGAGAGTACTTTTACTTAGTCTTAAATTCCTTCCCAAGCATGCACGAGTCACCCCAAACATCCTGGTGAGGAAAGCTGGTTTGCATTCTGAATTGTTCCTGCATTCTGAATCATCTGTCAGCAAAGACTCACATTTTCAAAATATCAGTCAAAACGTCATTGTTTTGAAGGTGCTGTTATTTAGAAGGATTCTTTGTTCCTCCCTAGAAGAGGCAGTTCAAAAGTTTTACTAGGAGATTTTATTTAAGGAGTCCAGCACCAGGGTGACCTCCCATAATCATTACTCTCCATGTGGTCGGTCATGAAGAAAGCCATGGCAGAGTCCGGTCGGTTTTTATCTTGTGTCTGCTGCATCCATCCTCACCTATTCCTTTTGCTCACATCAGCGCAGAGCCACACACATCAGAGTCCCTCCCCCCAAGGAAGATGCCATCTTGCTCAGGGAAGACTTGTAGTAAGTACAAACCAGGTGATAAGATAAATACCTTAAAAGCAGCATAAAAAGCAGAGGAATGAGCAGGGAGCATCTGGAAAGACAATAGGGAAAAGAGCGGATGTGTCTTACAAGATGGATAAGATTTTAGCCCGGGGGGCTGAGATAGCTGAATTACCCTACAGGTGAAAATTCAGCAGCTGCAAAGGTGTGGAATCTCCATGACAGTGGTTCTCAAACGACTGTGCATGGGAATCATCTGGAGATTTTTTTTTTTTTTTTTTAATACTGAGGCCAGTTCCCAGTCCCAGACATTGGGATTTAATTGACCTAGAGTATAATCCGGCATGGGGATTTTTAAAAGCTTCCCAGGTGATTCTATTGTGCAACAATATTTGGGACCCCCTGACCTGGGGTGAGTTGAGGACAAGAGTCACAGCCTGCTCTGCCAGCGTAAGGGATCCAGGGGCCACAATTCACCCCAAAAACTGAACTTCCACTGTGGCCAGCATCCTTTCCTTGAAGGAAACCAATAGATTAGACCACTTCTCCCAAAGGGGCTAGAATAGTATTCTTCGGTGTGGTCTTCAGACACCGTGCATCAGAATCCCCTGGATGGAGGGGGCAGTTAACATCAGGATTCCAGGAGCCCATTTCAAACCTGCTAAATCAGGGTGTTGGTGAGGGACTGTGGAAATAGGTGTTTTTAGGAGCTCACCAGCTGGTTATGATATACACTGAGGTTTGGAATCCTTCCATGGGATTTCCAATTGTCACCTATCCTGGGACTATCTCCATTTAAAAAGGGGATCTTTAAAGAGGGCAAACCAAACAGTATAATGAATATAGACAACAATATTGTACTATAACTATGTAACGTGATAAATATAGCTACAAAGGCAATCATCTTACAATATGTAAACATATCAAAGTAACCAGTTGTGCACCTTAAATTTATATAATGTTACATGTCAAATATATTCAATACAAAAAATAAAGAGGGCAAGACAGAAAACAAAGGAACAAATCCGGACATCGTAGCATTGTAAATGTTTCCTAGAAGTCACGGTGTTTAACGTCCTTGTTTTCCACAGGTGAGAACAGTCACGGGAAGGTTAGCATTCAGCCTCAGAGTGCGACAGGGTAAGGTCTTGGTTACTGGCAGTGTTGGACATCAGACATCCCTGGTTGAAAATCCCAGCACCACCCTTACCAGCATGTCCCTTTGGGCCAGTTCCTGAACTTTCCAAGCCTCCGTTTGCTCCTCGGTAAAAGAGCAGCAGTGACAGCACACATGTCACAGGGTTGTGGGAGGAGGGAAGGAGAGAACGCATGAGCAGTGCTTAGCCCGGGGCGGGGCGCAGAGTAAATGCCCAGCAAACCTTAGTGCATTTGGAAGTAGCAGAGCTTGATTCAAAATCCAGGAATCCTGACTTCCTGTTCAGGGCTTCTCCGGGTCTCAACTGCAGGAATTCTAGGCCTTGGAGCTCAGATGTAGAGGAACATTTTAAGTCCGGATTTTCCCAGTGCCTTTCAAATCATTCCACTTAGGCTGCCTGCCTTGCCCACTTCTGAAATCAGGTGTACCTCCAATTCACTAATTCTTGATGCAAGAATAAGATGGGGATTCTCTTTTTAAGTCAGAACTGGAAAACAGCAACAGAAGAATTGCCTTCCCAGGCGGGAACATTCTCATCAACTGAGCAGGGTTCCTTCAGATCGGGGTTTCTCAACCTGAGCACTATTGACTTTTGGGGCCAGGTAATTCTTTGCTGTGGGGGACTATCCTGTGCACGGTAGGATATTTAGCAGCATCCCTGGCCTCTCGCCTACTGGATGCTAGTGGCACCCACCCACTCCACAGTCTTGACCACCAAAAATGTCTCCAGACATTGCCAAATGTCCCCTGGGAGGCAAAATTGCCCTCAGGCACTACTCCAGGTGCCCCCAGGGCAGGCAGGCAGAACTCTCTCAGGCCCCCAACATTCCTCTCCCTGCCACTAGTATTTATCCGATAACTTCTCCCACAAGGAAGAGCAGAAATCAGTCTCATTTCTGTCTGTAACTGAGTAACCAAATCATTTTCTTTTCAAAACAGAGTGGCTTAAGAGGAGGCTGACTGTAACTCCAACAGAGCTCAAGGTGGGCTCCATAACCATGGTCAGTCACCACCAACCCCTTTTCAGTTCTGAAGAAGCTCTTGGCAGCAAAGCTTGTTCCATCATGATTAAGCAGACTTTATTAGAGTCCACGACTCCACAAACAACGTCAGATGTGTTGTCAGCCTTAGAGCTCTCAGTCTAAAAACAAAACGCAATAAAGGACGTGGCAACGGATAGAATCAGAACTTTAGGATATTGCATCTCATAAGATGACACATGGGATTTAAATTAGGCAGAAGCTTCATCTGGATGTTCTAATTAAAATTACCCTTCTTCTGGGAAGTCCAAGGGCATTTGCATCTCAGGTGTAGGAAGCCACAGAACCAACTGGACAGTTTATCTTGGGGAGGGGTCAGTGCCTGTCACTCACTGCGCCTTCTCAGTACTAACTCAACCATTCTCTCTGTGGCTCCTGAGCAGCTTATGGAGCCCAGCTTGTTGTTGCTGTTTTAAAGATCAATAATGGAAATGTCTGAATGATTGATAGAACAATTTGGAAAAAACAAGTATCTGTTTCCAAGACTTTTGCTAACCTTGGCATTTTGATGGTTTTACCACTAACACGATTCTAGGGATTCAGTTTGACTTTGGAGGAACCTTTTTTTTTAAATTATTTTTTTGAGGACATATTGGCTTATAACATTGTGTAAATTTCAGGTGTACATTATTATATATCAGTTTCTGTTTAGAGTGTATCACATTCACCACCAATAGTCTAGTTTTTATCCGTCACCATACATATGTGCCCCTTTATCCTCTCGCCCTCCCCCCACCCTCTTCCCCTCTGGTAACCACTAACCTGTTCTCTTTGTGTGTTTATCTTCCTCATATAAGTGAAATCATACAGTATTTGTCTTTTTCTGACTTATTTCACTTAGCATAATACCCTCAAAGTCTATCCATGTTGTCACAAATGGCATGATTTTGTCTTTTTTATGGCTGAGTAGTATTCCCTTGTAGATATATACCATATCTTCTTTATCCACTCATCCGTTGATGGGCACTTGGGTTGTGTCCATGTCTTGGCTATTGTAAATAATGCTGTGATGAACATAGGGATGCATAAATCTTTTTGAATTATTGATTTCATGCTCTTTGGATAAATACCCAGTAGTGGAATAGCTGGATCCTATGGTGTTTCTCTTTTTAATTTTTTGAGAAATCTCCATACTGTTTTCCATAGTGGCTGCACCAGTTTGCATTCCCACCAGCAGTGTATGAGGGTTCCCTTTTCTTCACATCCTCTCCAACACTTGCTATTTCTTGTCTTTTTAATAATAGCCATTCTGACGGGCGTAAGGCGATATCTCGTAGTTTTGATTTGCATTTCTCTAATAATTAGTGATGTTAAATCTTTTCATGTGCCTATTGGCCACCTGCATATCTTCTTTGGAAAAACGTCTGTTCATATCCTCTGCCCATTTTTTGACTGGGTTGTTCATTTTTGTTGTTGAGTTGTATGAGTTTTTTATATATTTTGGAAATTAACCCCTTATCAGATATATGATTTGCAAGTATTTTCTCCCAGTTTGTAGGTGTCTTTTCATTTTGTTGATGGCTTCCTTTGCTGTACAGATGCTTTTAGTCCAATGTAGTCCCATTTGTTTATTCTTGTGTATGGTGTGAGACAATGGTCTACTTTCATTCTTTTGCACGTGGTTGTCCAGTTTTCCCAAAACAATTTATTGAAAAGACTTTCCTTTCTCCATTGTATGTTCTTGACTCCTTTGTTGAAGATTAGCTGTCCGTAGATGTGTTTTTTTATTTCAGGGCTCTCAATTCTGTTCCATTGATCTGTGTGTCTGCTTTTCTGCCAGTACCATGCTGTTTTGATTACGATAGCTTTATAGTATATTCTGAAGTCACAGAATGTGATACCTCCAGCTTTGTTTTTTCTTCTAGGAAGAACCTTCTTATGAGAAGCAGAACTGGGCATCTGCCAGAGTCCCTCCCACAAGCAAGCCTGATGTCAATTTCATTCAATCATTCATTCAACAAACATTCATTGCATGCTGCTGTGTACCAGGCACTGTTTTAGACCTTAGGGAAGAGTAGTAAGCAAAAGATAAAAATCCTTGCCCTCATGGAGCTTACATTCTAGTGAATTTCTCCCTGAAGTATGTGTAATTTTTGAATTGAGCATTTTTCTTTAGAAGAAACTAGAAGCCATAGCCACCAATGTAAACTGAACATGTCTCCAAAGAGGATGTAGTTTGTCAGAGTTATCACTTTAACTATAAGAAAATACAAATAAAACTTTTGTAGATTTTGAGGCAGTGGATAAAAATAGAGAAATAAATGAAGCATAATGGTAAAATGGTGATTAAGAACCTACCACAAAGAAGTCTGAAGTTTAATTTACCAACACTGGAAAGATCAGGCCATTCTGAAAAACATATCTGAGCCCCCAGCTTAGCTCAAGGAAGGACATAGGTCCTAGAAAGATTCAGAAAACCAAATGATGCCAAAATTTGTGTTCTTAGGAGGGAGAGAGGAAGGGAAGGGGAGAGGGAAAGGGGAGGAGAGAGAGAGAGAAAGAGAGAACACATCTTTTAGTGGCAAGTGAGCTGTGGCTTTCCATTGAAAAGAGTTCGGGGCCCAGAGAGAAATGGTGGAATGAAGATTATGATTCTGGCATACCTACAAGACTCCAGTTGGCACAACAAAACTAGTCTTTCCTCTAGGCAACAGAAAATAGCCTCTTCTGGATGCTTGTCTTAGGACACAAAACAGCAGAAGGTAGAAAAGGCCAATCAAATCTTCTTTGGTTGTTCCAGCAGGTACTGGGGCAGCACGAATCTTATGCTCATGGGGAACAAACTGCATTTTCTGGGTCAGAATTCAGAAGTTAGAATTCTGGAGAAGAGATGATAATGGTCCTTATAATTTATATTGTCATCCCCAAGGAAGCAGCAGCATCTGTGTTCCAAAAGAATCAAGCACGGCTGGCCTGCTGTTTGCCTGGTGGATCTCTGGGCTGGCTGAAAGGTCACATGCTTCTGGATGTTTGGAAGTGTATTAGCCATTTGTTTGTTTGTTTCTATCTTCCCTATAAACAGTTTGGTCTCCTTCCTGGGAAAAGAAGTAATGTGAGCATAGCAAATACACACACACTCTCAGAAATGCTCTGCTCCAATATCCAGTAAAGCCAGATTTTTCTAGGGCAAGGAAAATCTTAAAGAGGAAGACCATAGCTTCTGCACAATTTCATCTCACGCTGAGTACTGAATAACATGTTAACCAAAGAGCTGCTGTAATTATTTTATGTGGCAATGTTAAAATTGGCTTTTCTGGTATATAATGAAAGAAAATATAGTTTAGAACTCCATCCTCTCTAGTGTCCTCACAAATTCTCTCTGAAATTCGCCTGTCAGGATTCCCTTATTTAGGATAATATTATTTTATGCCTATTTTATGTATTGACGATACAATTATTCTGCGCCATTCATGCTGTGGTGGGGGCGTTGGAGCATTTACCTTGCTCTTCCCTCTTCTTCCTCAAGCTCTTTGCATGGCTAGATCTTCAAGTCTCAGGTGAAATGTCACCTCTTCGGAGAAACCTTCCCCAACCTCTTCCAGCTATACAGCCCTCCCCTCCTCTTCCTTCAAAATTAATATCTAAAATTCTGACTTGTTTCTTGACTTATTTACTCATTTATTGTCTGGTTCCCTTGCTAGAAATAAGCTCCATGAGGCCAGAGACCTTCCTTTTTTCTCACTGCAAATTCCTCAGTGGCATATAATGGGTGCTTAAATATTTGAGTGAATGAATAATCAGGTGACAAGGTCACTCTGTCATCAGGAGACCCCATCTCTTTTGGCCTTTCCTTCCTTCACTATAAAATAACGATGCCCAACTCAGCAATGAGAGATTCAAATGGAAATGAAACTTCCCTTTCCAGGGACTCCAAAGACGACAGTATGGCCACGCTGAGCAGGAGCTCATGGAGGCCACCAGGAGAGCTGGGAGGGAGTCTCCAGGAGGCCAGCAGGCTGGGGAGGGCCTCAGGAGCCCCCGTCGGGATCTCCCCTCACCTGGGACTCCACCGGTGCTGAGCCCTATGTGTCTAGACGCGGACAAAGAGAAGCTTGGGCCTCTGGTGACCTTTATGTCTCCTAGCTCCACATATGTATTTACACATGTTCTTTTAGACTTGAAGTTTCACCTGGACCCCAGAATCACCGAGACCTTTTAATTGTATGAGCAGACACACAGGAGATCTTTCAAAGTTGCTTAAAATGGGAAACGTATGCCATAGGGAATAAAGCCAAGCAAATATCATATTCAGAATTGAAACACATGACGCATAACTATAAAATAATGCAAATGAACACACACACATCTGAATTTATGGTTCCAAATGTGTGCAGTATGCTTAAAACTAGCCACCTTCAGGATCTCTGTACTTATTCCAACAAAGATTCCATTCATCAAACCACATTTGGATCTCCCTTTTTGGAATTTCCATGAGAAAATTAAGACACTGGTTAAAACATTGCCTCTTATGGTAAATTTTATCCACGTGGCTCTGTTTGATTTTTGAAAATGACCAAACAGAAATTCAGAGCATGCCTTGGGGTGGGAGGGGGCAACCAAGTGGGTAATTCCTGGTGTTTTTCCGAAATAATGAAGCCTGGATCTCTTGTCGGGTTCAGAAAATAGCTTTAAAGGCAATAATCAAAAGTGAAATTCAAAAGAAGATGTTTCACTGGTAGCATCATTGAAACAAGCATATAATTTCCTAAGGTAGGAAATCTTGAAGGACAACATTCTTTTGGATCTATAACATGTAATATGTTTATTTAAAAATTCCTTATGATTACTGAAAGAACAACCTTATATGGGAAAAGCAGCTTACAAATGTGTACAACCCCCACTTCTAAATAGCTATGTGTTACATTAAGGGGCTGTGTGTCTCCCTTCTGGTATCTAACATGAGAAATTAAAATATAATTCCTGTTGCTTTTCAGTCAACCATAAGCAAGATCAAATGCATAGAAGGTAGACAGTTGTAAACATAATTCATCACTTGTTTTATAAAAGTCCCAGGACTGCATAATTATAACTTTGTTTTTTAGTACTTTAAAAAAAATAATAAATGCTTAAAGCAGAAAATTTGGAAAAAGGTAAGTATAAGTAATAAGTAACCAACACCCATAATCCCATCATCTATAAATAATCAAGGAAAACATCTGGGCATCTATTCTTCCAGATCTTTCTCTAGTATGTGTGTGTTTGTGTGCACTATAGACACACAGTCTAGGATGGAGGGTCTATTCTGCCACTTGGTAACTGTGGGACCTTGGGCAAGGTACTCTGTGCCTCTGTTCCATCATCTGTAAAGTGGGAATAATAACACTTGCCTCATGCATCGTAACAGTTAAATGATATCAGGAGCATTAAGCTCATAGCCTAGTGTTTAACACGTAATAAGTACTCAGATTCATTACACCTACATTATTATGATTATACAATTTGTAATGTAGCTGTTATCACTGAAAATTATATTGTGAGCATTTTCCTTGACATTGTTTTAAATTCTATTACAAAAGCATAATTAATACTTGGCACTATTAATCTGTTACTGAAAACTGTCCACAGTTGGTAAATATAAAAAGTTGCAGCCTGATATGAAGGTAGAGATGTCAAAGAAATAAGAAATTAAAAAAAAAAGATTCCTTGGAGCTCAGCAACAAAACTAATGGAATTAGCGTCCCTGACAGCGGATTCAGGTACAAATATATTAAACAAACACTAAAAAAATCTATAAGTGAAGTTGGGTCTAGTCCAGTGGTTCTTAACTGAGGGAAATTTTGCCTCCAAGGGACATTGGGCAATATCTGGAGATATCTGTCACAGTTTGGGGAGTGGGGTTACTGGCATCTGATGGGCAGAGGCCAAAGATGCTGCCAAACATCCTACAATGCACAGGACAGCCCCCACAGCAAAGAAGTATCTGTCCATTTAAATGTCAATAGTGTTGAAGTTGAGACACCCTGTCTAGTCCTAACTAGCTTTATAATCACAAACTAGTCCCTTTCCCTAATAATACTGCTGCTGCTGATGATGACAGCTCACATCGATTGAGCACTGCTGACAAGCACTGTGCTAAATGCTTCATGTAGATTATTCTGGGTTTTCTTTCCCATCAGTCTTATGACGTAGCCTCTATTATCACCCACTCTTTATCACTGAGGAAACAGGCCCACGAGGATTAAGAACTTTGCCCCAAATCACACAGCTAACAAGTGGCGTGGCTTTAGTTGGAGCTCCTGTCACTTCACTCTTGACCCCACGCTCTTAAATGGAACACTCTTCTGCCTCACTCTGAACTTCCCCATGTCTCCAGACATTTGTAGAGAGATGTTATGATCTACTGATAGAGAGTCCATCTCATATGCCAACTCCATTGGCATTTTAGTGGAAGACTAGGATACCATGTCAAGAAAGATTGTGTGGTCATGGATGGCTCGACAGAAAGAAAGCCATGATTGATTAAGGATGTCTGCTACGGGCACAGAAGGGAAGAGTAGTGATATTTGTGCCACATACTTGATATCTTTGGACTAAATGATCTTATTTAAGGCCCGTCCAAGAGCTAACCACCTATGTTCCTATGTTTTCTTTTCCCCGCCATGAACAGCACAAGAGCTCTTGGCCAAGAGCCATTTGCAGAGTTGTGCACATCAAAGAGAATCAAGGACTGAGCAGTCTATTGCAAGAGCTTTTTAGGCAATAGACAGTTTTCCCTGGTTGCAAAGAAACCGCTGAAAACTCAGGTCCCAGCCTACATAAGACAGAAAACCTCCAAGTTCATGAAAATCACAGCACACCTCCACCCAGAGCCAAAGCCAAGAACAAACAACTCTGGGGGTTGGACTGATTTCATAAAATAATCTGAGTGACTGAAGTAAAAAACAGCAATGACTATGAAGTGTAGGGAGGCCAAAGAATAATCTACTACATTTTTTAAAAATTATGCAATGTTTAGCAAACTGAGATCACTAGGGGAAAAAAAGAAAGAAAGAAAAGGAGTCACACAAACTTCACTAAACAAAGTCACATACCAACAAACATTTAAACCACTGTAACCAAGATAAGGAACTGAAGCTCGTTTTCAGTTACAAAGATCTGAGGGATGGGGTGGGAAATAAACAAAAATCCAAGGGGAAAATCATTAATAAGATACTCTGAACTATTTTCCCACAAGTAATTTCTTTAAAAAAAAAAAAAAGAAAAGCTATACTCTGTGTTAAAAAAAGCCAATGTCCTGCATTCATGTCCAAATAAAACCTCTTTGCAAGCAGTCAACCAAAAAACTGAAATTCCATTGTCATAACATTATGTCTGTGGGGTACCACTTCAGAATTATCTTCCAAAAAAAAAAAAGAGCTGGGTAATTAATACAGGACTCTGTAATGAAGGGAGAAAGAAAATTAACAAAATAAAACCCATCCAAAAAAAAACTACAGAAAAACCCTGGATTTATGTCCTTGTAGTGTATCATTTCAAGGGCTTCCTGTTTAGTAATAACAATTTACACACGTGTGCACGCACGCACACACACACACATACTACCCACATCAAGTTTTCCAGGAAGTTAGATATTTAAATAAAACAACATTTGGACTTCTTTACTAAAAGCAACGTAATTTCTTCCTAAACCACCTCTATTCTTGATGGATGAACTGGTGCAGTTTTTATTAAGGGAGTAGAAAACTGATTCTAAGGGATCACATTTCTATCTGCCTGAAAGATTCCAAGACATATGGAGATAAAACAATACATGATACGTAATTTTTTCTTATGAAATAAGCTACTTTTTAATCAAATTGTCTCACAAGCAAAATAAGCCATCTCGGTAACACAAAAGCAAATAAGTATTGAAAACTTAAGTAAGATGAATTTTGCTAATGTCGAGCTTAAGGCAACTCAGCAAGAAATGACAACACTGTACTAAATTATTTACATTCGTGACATCTTAGCTGTGTCTACAAGGCACCAAAACATTGTGATGAAAAGAAAAAGTCAGTAATTGCTCAGATATTATGTCTAGTCACCAACAGCTGGAATTTCCTCAGTATTGGCTCTCTCTCTCAGCATTTTTAGAAGTTCGCTAAAAGGGCTTTTCCCGCCACTTCTCTCTGTCAGCTCACACTCCCCTGGCCCTCCTCAGCTCCTCACTGCATCCGTGGAGGCCACCACATAGCCATGTTTGGTAACTTACTTGTGTTGGGCTGTTCTGGCCTTGCATGTTGACAGCTAATGGTGCACTTGAATAGAAGCAAATTCTTGTCTCTGGGAATTTTCTTAATTACAAACTGTTTTTTTCTGTTCAGTCAAAGACTATGATTCTGCCATGATAATTCTAAGAGTTGAGGAAGAAAAATCATCTGGCTCTCCACACCCTTTCCTTTTCCTCCAAGTGATTCTCCCATCTTAACCTGGAGAAATGGCTTCACTTGTCAGTAAAGGTTGCTCCTCCCTCAAGTCCCGAGTCTTTAACAGCCAAGAGACAGAGTGACAGTTCTCCAAACTCCCTTCCACCTCTTCCCAAGAACTCCTTCAACAATTCATCCTTGTTTGGAGTCTCCATCCACACTGAAGCCACCATCTCCTCATCCTCTATGGCCCGGGAAGGACGGGACAGCATGGTTATGACAAACTATAGTCACACTGCCCAGAGATCTAATGCTGGTTCAGCCGATTATGACTTGTGTGAGCTCAGGTGGGTTACTTCCCCTCTTTAGTCTTCAGTTTCCACATCTGTAGAATGGATGCAACAATAGCGTATTAGTCTGCTGGGGCTAATACCACACACTGGGTGGCTTAAACAAGACATGTATTTTCTCACAGTTTTGGAGGCCAGAAGTTCAAGATCAAGGTGCCTGCAGGGTTGGGTTCTGGTGAGAGTCTCTTCCTGACTTGCAGACGGCCACCTTCTCACTGTGTCCTCACGTGCCCTTTCCTCTGTTTGCACGGTGAGAGGAAGATTTCTGGTGTCTCTTCTTCTTCCTATGAGGGTACGAGCCCTACCAGGTTAGGACCCACCTTTATGACCTTATTTAACCTTAATTACCTCCCAAACAGTCTGTATCTCCAAATACATTCACATTGGAGATTAGGATTTCAATTAGGAATTTTAGGAGGACACAGTTTAGTCTATAACAAATAGTATTCCCGCCTTCTAGAGTTATGTGAAGAATGTGCTAGTTCAGGTCCTCTGAGAAGCAGACACCAAGATGGATTACATGTGCAAGAGACTTACTGAGGAAACGCCTGTGAGGGAAATTGGGGAGCAGAAGGAGGCTAAAAGAACTGTCAGACCAAAAAGCAGGTCTGACTGATGCTGTGGGAGAAAGGGGAAAAAAGGGAGCTGGGTAGAGAAAGTGTTAGCTTGCGGTGCATTTCTAAGAAAGTTTCAGCAAGGTCACTGAAGAGTCCTGGAGCCCAAATCCCTTGTGTATCCCTGCTGCACTGGGCCACTGGTAGGGAAAAGGCTGTGGAAAGTGCTGCGAACACAATGGTGAATTCAGAAGACAGCAGGTGGGACCATTAGTCAATAATGCTTCCCTGGGTAGGAGGAGGTTCATCAAGGCCACCATCCGGATTAAATTCCATAATGCACACGAAGCTCCTATCCCCATCTCAGAGTAAGAGCTCTATAAAACAGTAGTGGTGAAGATGATGATGATGACAATGATATCACTGATTTTACTGAGGTTCTTGGAACCTGACTCACAGTTTCCATGTGTTGCCATTATGCTCTGAGGCTGAGAAATCCTTATTGGTGAGTTAAGCTGGTATATCCATATTCTCCTATACTTAATTGGCCTTCCCTTCCCAACACTTCTGCAAACACCTACTAGGTGTTTTTTATCATAAAACCTGTATTTTATCATCACCCAAAGAACTAAGAAAAGCCTTATGATCACCCCAGCTTGCTGTCTGGAGAAATATTCCAGGCCACTGATGTAGGAAGGGGGAAGTGAGCCAGAGCCTGGCAGACTCCCGTAGCGGAGGGCACAGAGGTGGAAGTCCAGGAAAGCAAAGGTGGCTAAGGTTCTCAGGGCAGAGTACCAGAGGTGAGACCTACATGGAGAGGGTACTCCAGAGATTTGGAGTCCCTTTGATTATTCAGGTGAGAACTGATCTGACGTGCATGTAAAGAAACTACCCAAAATCTAGGGGAAAAAAACTCAAAAGGCTTAAAAGGAACAATTCCTAGAGCTCACGTGCTACCAGGAATAGTAGATCATCTCGACAGTCAGAGTGGACAAGCTCCTAATTCACAGGGCATCGGGTGGAGTACTCAGAAGGGTCTTTCCACAAGAATGGGGAATAACCAATCCTAACTAAATGCTGATCTGGTCCCACCCAGCAAAGTTTAAAAGCAAGACCTGCAAAGAACATACTGTTTCCAAGTAACTTAACCCCTGCCCAGAACAAAGTGCAAGAATGTTTACAGGAATACAAAAATATCCAGCATGCCACAAGATAAAATTCAAAATGCCTGGGATCCTATCACAAATTACCAGGCTTGTAAAGAAGCAAGAAAATAGGATCCTTGATGAGGGGAAAAATCAATCAAAATCAACACAAAATTGACACTAATGTTAGAATTATCCAACAAAGGCATTAAAAGTTATTATAACTGTGTCCCAAGGGAAATGAGAAATATATATATATATATTTTATATATTTTTATATATATATATAAATATATATGGGTTTTTTTTTTTTTTGGTGAGGAAGATTGGCCCTAAGCTAACATCTGTTGCCAATCTTCCTCTTTTTTGCCTGAGCTAACATTTGTGCCCATATTCCTCTATTTTGTATATGGGATGCTGTCACAGCATGGCTTGATGAGTGGTGTGTAGGTCCGTGCCTGGGATCTGGACCCGCGAACCCCGGGCTGCTGAAGTGGAATGTGCAGACTTAACTACTACGCCACTGGGCCAGCCCCATGAAAATATTTTGAATTGAATAAAAATAAAATACAACACATCAAAATGTGTAGGATACAGCTAAAGCAGTGCTCAGATGGAAATTTACAGCATTAAATGCTTATTAGAAAGAAAGGTCTCAAGACAACAATTTAAGCCTCCAATTTAAGAAACAACAAAAATAAGAGCAAATGATCCCAAAGTAAGCAGAAGCAAGACCTAATAAGTGCAATAATTAATGAATTGAAAACAAAAATAATAGAAAAAAATCAATGAAATGAAGAGCTGGTTCTTTAAAAAGACCAGTAAAACTGATAAACCACTAGCCAGACTGACAAAGAAAAACAGAAAGAAGACACAAATTACTAACATCAAGAATGAAAGAGGAGATCACTACAGACTCTACAGACATTGAAATGATAAGGAATAATATGAACAATTCTATGCACATAAATTTAAAAACTTAGAAGTAATGGACCAATTTCTTAAAAGCAACAAACTACCAAAATTCACCCCAAAAGAAAGAACCTGAATAATCTTACATTTATTTCTAGAAATTGAATTCATAGTTAAAAATCTGCTTCCCAAAACAAACAAACAAAAAAAACCTCTTCCAGTCAGATGATTTTCACTGGCAAATTCTACTAAACATCTAAATATGAAATGAAACTAATTCTAAACAATCTTTTCCAGAAAACAGAAGAGGAGGAAACACTTTCCAACTTATTATATGAAGCCATCCTTACCCTGATACCAAAACCAGAAAAAGACAATATAAGAAAACTACAGACCAATATCCTTCATGAACATAGCTGCAAAAATTCTCAACAAAATATTAGCAAATCAAATCCAGCAACATATAAAAAGAAAAATACATCACAACCAAATAGGGTTTATACCAGGAATATAAGCAAGCCCATTTAAAACATTCAAAAATAATCAGTGTAGTCTATCATATCAAAGGTCTAGAGAAGAAACACCACATATCAAAGGTCTAGAGAAGAAATATCACATGATCATGTACTTGATGCAAAAAACACTTGATAAAATTCAAAATTTATTCATGATAAAAAACACTCAACAAACTAGAAATAGAAGGGAACATTATCAACCTGATAAAGGATATCATGCTTAATGGTGAAAGAATGAATGCTTTCCTCCTAAGGTTGGGCACAAGGCAAGGATGTCTACTTTTACCACACCTGTTCAACATCGTACTGGAAGTTCCAGACAGTGCAATAAAGCAAGAAGCAGAAATAAAACACATTCAGCTCAGAAAGGAAGAAATAAAACTGTGCCTATTTATAGATGATATGATTGTCTATGTAGAAAATCCCAAGAAATCTACCAAAAACAACTCTTAGAACCAATACGTGAGTTTAATATGATCATCTGAGTCAAGGTCAGCATAAAAAAATCAACTATGCAAACAAGCAAACAATTCAATTAAAAAATGGGCAGAGGATCTGAATAGACATTTTCCCAAAGAAGACATGCAAATGACCGACACATGAAAAGAGTCTCAGTGTCATTAATCATCAGGGAAATGCAAATCAAAACCACAATGACCTCACACCTGTTAGAATGACTATTATCAAAAAGACAAGAAATAACAAGTGTTGGTGAGGCTGTGGAGAAAAGGGACCCTTGTGCACTGTTGGTGGGAATTTGAATTGGTACAGCCACTATGGAAAACATTACGGAGGGTCCTCAAAAAATTAAAAATAGAACTACTATATGATCTAACAATTCTACTTCTGGATATTTATTCAAAGAAAATGAAAATACTAACTCAAAAAGATATATGCAGGGGCCGGCCCAGTGGCGCAGCGGTTTAGTTCGCACTTGGCAGCCCGGGGTTCACTGGTTCGGATCCCGGGTGCCCGCCGACGCACTGCTTCTCAGCCATGCTGTGGCAGCATCCCATATAAAGAAGAGGAAGATGGGCACGGATGTTAGCCCAGGGCCAGTCTTCTTCAGCAAAAAGACGAGGATTAGCAACGGATGTTGGCTCAGGGCTGGTCTTCCTCACAAAAAAAAAAAAAAGATATATGCACCCCCATGTTCATTGCAGAATTATTTACAATAGTCAAGATATCGAAACAATCTAAGTGTCCATCGACGGAAGAATGGATAAAGAAAATGTGATACACACACACACACACACACACACACACACACACACACAATGGAGTACTACTCAGCCATAAAAAAGAATGAAATCTTGCCATTTGTGACAACATGGATGGACCTTGAGGACATTATGTTAAGTGAAGCAAGTCAAATGGAGAAAGATACATACCACATGATCTCACTTATATGTAGAATCTATAAAAAGCCAAAAAACAAAAACTTGAGCCCATAGGTACAGAGAACAGATTGGTGGTTGCCAGAGGTGGGGGATGTGGGGTTGGTGAAATGAGTGAAGAGGGTCAAAATGTACAAACTTCCAGTTATAAAATAAATAAGTCCTGTGGATGCAATGTACAGCATGATGAGTATACTTAATAATACTGTTTTGTATATTTGAAAGTTGCTGAGAGAAAATCTTAAAAGCTCTTATCACAAGAAAAAACAATTTGTAACTATGTATGGTGATGGATGCTAACTAGATTTATTGTGCAATATATACAAATATCAAATCATTATGTTGTACACCTGAAACTAACATAATGTTATATGTCAATTATACCTCAATTAAAAAAAGAAAAAAGCAAGGCAGAAATAGTAACCCTTTTAGGGATAGTATAACTGATGGCTACTGAACTGAATGTATACGGTACTGTATTTCTTGCTGATTTTAATTTGCTGGTTCTCTACATAAATATGGTTAGAGAGACGGAAAAATTCTATTGTATTTCTATAAACTAGTGATTAACAATTGGAATCCAACTTTTTTAAAATCCCACTTACAATAGCCAAAAAATACTAGTTATAAATCTAGTAAAACTTGTACAGGATATATATGGTGACAACTGCACAATTCTGATCAAACTAATCATAGAAAACCTAAATAAATAGACATACCATGTTCATAGACTGAACTACTAAATATAGTTAAGATGTAAATTCTCCACAAATTGACCTATAAATTTAGTGCAATTTCAATAAAAATCCCAGGAGGAATTTTTGTAGATAGACAAGGTGATTCTAAAATTTATATGGAAGCCGAACAACTAAAACAGCAAAAGAAATCTTGAAGAAAAAGAAAAGTTGGAGGACTCACACCACTGATTCTAAGACTTCTTAGAATACTACAGCATTTGAGACGATGTTGTGTTGGCAAAGGGATAGACACATAGAATAGAGTCCAGAAATGGACAAGGCAAATTCATTTTTGAGAAAGGTATACAGGCAATCCAATAGAGAAAGGATAGTCTTTTCAACAATTGATGTTGCAGCAAATAGGTGTATACATGTAAAAAAAAGTGAACCTCAACTTAAACCTCACATTCTTATACAAAAATTAATTTCAAATGGATCATAAATCTAAATGTAAAATTATGAAACTTTTAGAAAAGTTCAGAGGAGAAAGTCTTTGTGGCCTTCTGTTAGGCAAAGAGTTCTTAGCTCTGATGCCAAAAGCCCAGTCCAGGTAAGAAAAACTGATAAATTGTACTTCATCAAAATCTAACACTTTTGCTTTGCAAGAACCATGAAAAGTCAAGCTACTAACTGGGAGAAAATATTTGGAAATCACATAGCCAAAGAAGGACTTGTATACAAAGTATATAAACAATTCTGAAAAATCACCAGATGGAAAACAAACAATCCAGTTTTTAAATGGGAAAAAGATTTCAAACAGTGTCACAGACACTTCACAAAGAAGATATATTGATGGCAAAAAAAAAAAAGTATGAAAGATACCCAACATCATTGGCAATTAGAGAAATACAAATTAAAACCATAATGAGATGCCACTACACACCTATTAGAACAGGGATAAAAACTGTCATGACCCAGTGCTGGCAAGGGTCTGGAGCCACTGGACTCGCACACACTGATGGCGGGAATGCAAAATGGTATACCACTGTGGACAACGATATTTAAAGACATGCTTACTCAAATGACCCAGTGACCTCACTCCTATGTATTCACCCTAGACCAGTGAAAACTTATGTTCACACAAAGACCTGTCCAAAAATATTTATAACTTAATGCTGCTGAACTGTACACTCAAAAAGGGCTTAATTTCATGTTATATATATTTTACCTCAACAACAAAAATAATGAAAAAAACCATACCTCTGCTTTCTGAGAGGAAACAAATGTTTATAACAAACAACCCAAATATTCTTCAATAGTGAATGGATGAGCTACCTGTGGTCCACCATAGAATACTACTCAACGATCATAAAAAGGAAAAAAACCATTGATACACCCAACAGTTGAGATGAATCTTAAAGGCATTATGCTGAGGGAAGGAAGTCAATCTCAAAGCTTACATGATATTTGATTTTATTTATTTACATTTTGGAAAAGGCAAAATTATAGGGATGGTGAACAGATCATTAGTTGCCAGGAGAAAGGAGTGGGGGGAGGTTTGACTACAAATGGGCAGCACAAGAGAGTGTTTTGGGTGATGGAACTTTTCTGTATCCTGATTGTGGTGGTGGTTACATGAATCTATATATAGAACAGTATAACCCCAAAAAAGTAAAAATTATGGTATATGAATATAGAAATGATAATTTATAAAATAGAAATAAATCAAACCCATCATCTTCTTAACAATAGCCACCGCCCACATCAAAATAAAACAAAAAACAGCCCACTCATCCCTCCCTGCATTCTATAATGATTAATATAGTCCAAATTGATAGCCAACTTTGAGTCCTTGTTCTTTCCTACCATCTCGACATAAGGACATCAAGTTCTGTTGATTTTAGAATCTGAACTGTCTTTTGAATCGGTCCTTTCCTTGCTAAACCCTCTGACTTCCCCAGTTCTATAAGTGTTGTGGTCTGGATTATTTTTGTAGCTTCCTAAATGGTTTCCCTGTTCCCAGTTTCAATTTGTCCTCTGCATTATCACCAGATCTGTGCATGTCAATCTTTTACTTAGAAAAAAAAATTAAAATATCCCACAATGATTTGCTATCATCTCCAAGATAAAGTCCAAATTCTGCCTCCATTTTCCTCCTACGCTGATCTCTTTACACCTCAAGTTAGCCCTGCCCTTCCTCACTTATTCATGCTGTTCCCTCCTCTTAGCTTTCCTTTTTCATTTGAAAATATTCTTTACATCCACTAAGGTGTTGTTCAGATGTCATCTTCCCTGATGTTCCCAGACAGAATTTTTCACTGTCCCCACTTCTTCCCCATACTCCCCTGGTACTTTTTCCATTCTTCTGGGGGGGAAACTCAGCATGTTGTGGGGCTGTTATGTTCCAGCCCATTTCCCCAGAAAATGATCATCTGCTTGAGGACAGGGACTAGGTCTCATCTATTTCCAATGCCAAACACTGCCTGGCACTGAGGAGTACTGAAATCACATTTGCCGAAACAAAATTAGAATAACTGATATCAACTTAATAAAATATCAACTTCACTTTCACTTTTCCCTTCATGATCCTGGTGTGCTATGGCAACAGCGTCAGTCATGAGTATATATTTGTTTTTACCACTTTGTTAAGAATCCTCATTGGGAGTTTACTCTGTGCAAAGTACCAGTGGGCGAGGGGGCGGGGGGATAATATAAGAGTTTATGGGAAAAGGACAGATACACACACTGAAGGAAGCTAATAATATTCAGGCAAGATTAATGCCCCCCTAGCTCTTGACTCCTTTTAATATTTATTCTAATACCATTTTTCCTCTTTAATAGAATATGAGAGTCATTCAGATTTCAATAATTCAGAATATATTCCTGACTTGAATATGGGTTAGTTCTCTAACCACATTTGCTGTCCTTCTGGAATTATTTCTTGCTTTCTGCTTTGGCCCTTCATTAGTTGTCTTTTTTTCGTTTTATTCCGTTCTTCTCACCCACAATTTTTCTTTCACGATATTATTATATTTGTCTTCTTTAAAAATATTTTTGGATTTCAAGTACTAGAGATACATGGCTTAATCTGGAAAGACTTTGTTTGTAATGCTGTCATTTAAACTTTGAGAAAAATCATCGAAGAAAAATGTTACCCCTGGGAGCCTCAATGAAAGAATCAACCTGTGTGCCCCATACCCATTGTCAGGTGTCCGGACAACACATTACTGTGGGGATTTGGTGACATTTAAAAAGTATTTGGAGATAAAATTGCTTGATCTTTTTTTTTAATGGAGCTTTTTATTTATAAGGTTAGTAGTACATCGTAGTTTTTAAGAAAGGTACTATGATCTTGGGCTCCATTTAAAAAAAACGTATCATATTGAACAGTGGCCAAAGCTTTTGTAATCACGTACACCCAACACTAAAATATTTTGAGGCTGCTCAAATGTATGTATTTTTACTTATTTATAAATTATATATGTATACAAACACATAAACCACTATGCCGATGTGAGCATTATAAACAATGCATGAAAACAAGTATTTTAAAGAATGAGATTAAATACAAATGAGAGAAGTTCTAGTATTTCCTTCTACACCCCAATGTATTGTACCATATGCCCTGTGAGGTGGGTACACCATTTTTTGGAGACCATGCATATAGAGAACGTACCCTTCAGCCCATTTCTGGAAGGCTATGTTGGGTTGTTTTAGGAGGCAGGTAGACAAATTATAACAAGTTATAAAGAGAGTGACTATGGGAGACACAAATGGGAAGTGTGCCCAGCTCACAGTTCCCCCATGACCACATCTACACCACCCCTTTCTTCCATTCTTCTCTTAACCAGCTCTATCCTCCAAGCTATAAGGGGAAGCCCTGGGCCCAGGCTGGGCTCATCCTCTTCCACAGGAACTGGTCCAAGGATGCATGTGGCCCTGGCTGAGCCAGTCTGTAGAAGTTCCTCTACCACTGATTTTTTTAGCTGGAGGATGAGCCCTTTATTCCCTCTGGATAAAAACTCTAGGGATATAAGCTTAGAGTTGCTGGCAAACAGACTCCATACTTCATGGAGAATGCCCATCTACAGTAGTAGAAAAATCAAGGCAATATGTCCTTATCATGGCTTGATTATGGGATCCCATGAATTCCTACTTTTGCTTAAAACTGGTATGAACTGGGTTTCTGTAGCTTGCAACTAAAAATAAAAGTTTATAAAAATCATTGAGAAAGATCCTGAGGGATTCGAAATCATTCATTCATTCTAAAAATATTTATTGGCCTCCTATTATGTATCCAGTCACTCCAGCTGCCAGAAAAAAGAAGTGAATCATCAAAAAAACCCCCAAAACCCTGCACTAATAAAGCTTATATGGGAGTAGGGGAGACAGAGAATGAATAAGACAAAGAAAAAAAATCCATATTATGATACAAAGTAATAAAGAGAAAAAAT
The DNA here is from genome assembly GCA_031878705.1 of Tapirus indicus. Classification (NCBI taxonomy): domain Eukaryota; kingdom Metazoa; phylum Chordata; class Mammalia; order Perissodactyla; family Tapiridae; genus Tapirus; species Tapirus indicus. The sequence continues at coordinate 68,229,180 of CM062920.1, forward strand.
ACAGGTGGGAGGGGGACAGAATGTATTTGTCTGGGGTGGCCAGGGAAGACTTCACTGAAGTAGTCAAGGGACCAGCCATGAAAATACCTGAGGGAAGAATGTTCTAGGCAGAGAGAACAACAAGTACAAAGGCCCTGAGGCAGGCCTGCTGTGTGAGAGGTACAGCCAAGAGACTAGTATGGCTGGAGCAGAAGGAACAAGAAAGAGGGTAGCAAGAAGTGGGAGAAAGGGACCAGGGCCAGATCACATAGCACCTTGTGGGCCATTGAAGGCCTTTGGCTTTGGAGTGAGACGGAAGCGTCTGCAGAGTCTTGAGCAACAAAGAGACAAGTTCTAACTGTTTTTGCAAATGCATTAAATGAGAAATGTAAACAGAGTTGGGAACATCTATCTTAAAGTGCTCTCAGGAGGACCCAGTAGTGGTTCCAATATCTGAAAAGCCTGTTTGTTCAGGGCCATTCCCTGACTCTGGGGAGAAACGTCTGGACAAGTAACACAGGAATGGAAGCTACATGGTGTCAGATTTCAGCTCGGTTGTTACTGACATCTGCTCTGTCATAGACTCCATTCACCCCGAAATCCACGGGTGACGGGCTGTAAGCATCAAACAACCATTGGCAACACCTAAAGATTTTGCCTCGCTTGTGTCTCTTGAAGGCAATTGCTGTCGCAAACAATTCACATGAGCCTTAAAAAGGAGCCCAAATAAAAGCCAGCTCTTTGGGGCTGTTTCTGCCCAATTTTCAAGACTGTTGAGTTGTGACGTCAGAAAGATCTAGTCTTAGGGGTGCCCACCCCGTGAGCAAAATAACCCCATCCAAATGACACGACCACTTCATTCTGGCGTGAGCCTGCCTGAGATGGGAGATTCCTCTTCTGTGTTCAGGGAAAAGCATTGCTTAAACTTCTCTAGTCTCCAAAAGGAGCCCCACATCCACACATATGTTTTTTGCCTATTGAATATTCAACATGACCCACATATGGTCCTTGAACTCATGGAATGTAAGAGCAGACAGGGACCTTTATATTTATCTCACGAGAATGCAGTATTGGCTTCATCATGATTGCCAACTCTGATGGATTGGTATTGACTGCCTGGAGGTCTGTGATGAAAGCTGGTGGGATTTGCAAGGAAACCTGGAAGATGAGTAAGTGATTAGAGCTGAGCAGCACAAGTACCTGAGTCTGTCCTGTTCTATCTAACCCAATCCCTCCACTTTGCAGATCAGAAAACTAAAGCTTTTACTATGCCATTGGTCAAAAGAAATCTTGACAAAGACCCCAGTTCAGATGCACTGTAATTAATCTACACTGGTCAAATATGGCTCCAGGTTTTGGCTCAAGCAACACTGAGGGCCAACTTTAGGAATGGGGGGCTACCAGCATGGTTTCACATATTTGAAAGGCGGCCAAAGGGTCCTTAACCTCTCTCCAATCCCCAGCTTCCACAATTACACATCCAATAAGCTTCAAGTTTCTCCTTTGAATTAAAATGTTAATATCCTTGGATAGAGGCAACAGGAAATGATTTAAGTCTTGTCTCTCTTAGTATGAATGGTATTATTAGATACCTTCCAGTAAAAAATCTTTCTTTAATGGTGTCATTTAAATTTAGAGAAAGATCATTAAAAAAACAGTTACACCCAAGGTGGGTGGACGAGGATTAAGCAATAAGGGAACATGAGGAAAAGGTTGCTGGAGGCAATGCAAAGCCACCTTGACACACTCTTCACTTCTGCCTAGAGCCAGTCCTGTTCACATAATTTCAGTGTCAAATGGCTAAGTGATCTGCATCCTCCAATGGAAGCTATGCTAGATGCAAATTATCCTTCACTGTCTGCTAATGGGAAAGTCACTGTACTTAAAAAAAATCAAGCATAAATTACAGCCAGGTTTTATCATTCTGCCTTTACTTTCCAGGAGTGTGTATAATAAGACCCTCTTACCATCAATCCAACACCTTTCCTTATCTTTTCCCATTGTGGTAGTTAAAAATGCAGGTGTGCAGAAGGACCAGGCAGATGAAAGCAAAGAGAAAACAAGGCCAGGTCAAAGATGATCAAGGACAGCAAACACCGCGCATCAGGAAAACAACAGGGAAGAGTGAGGATTGGGCGTGCTGGGCAGACCATGACCACTTCAAGGAAGCAGCTGCCCAACTCCTTCCCATCATGGGATTGAGAGCTTATATACTAGGTCTTCCAATTTCTCAGCAGAGTCAGAAACACCTAGCTCCTTGCATAAATATCCTGATTTTTATTTATTTATTTTTTTGGGGGGGATTTTTAATATTTTTAATGACTGAAGCAAAACAGATCTAAAACTGCAGCTTCTGGAAGAACCATTTGTTCTTGCCGGTCTTGTGTCTCTCCTCGAACTTGACCTTGGCCTCTCGTCGGGCCTTGCGTTTAAGAGCAGGGTCTCTGAATACATCCTGTTGACAACAGTTTTGTCCAAGGGGATATCCACAGAGTACCTTGTGGGCATGAGGTGATTGTAATTATAAACTTTCACAAAAGACTTGATCTTTGACCTCTTGGCGATTTTCTTCTTGCCCATGGCAGCTGTCACTTTGCGGGGATAGCGGTCAATTCCAGCCACCAGAGCATGGCTGTATGGGCGGTCTGATGTGCCATCATCAATATTCTTTACGATGACCGCTTTGCGTCCGGAGTAGCATCCGGCCAGGACCAGCACCACCTTCCCGGGTTTCATGAACTTGCCCATTTCGATAGTAACCACCAAATATCCTGATTTTTAAATGTTGACTTTGTGTGTGTGTGTGAGGAAGACCAGCCCTGAGCTAACATCTGTTGCCAATCCTCCTCTTTTGCTGAGGAAGACTGGCCCTGGGCTAACATCTGTGCCCATCTTTCTCTACTTTATATGGGACACCACCACAGCATGGCTTGACAAACAATGCACCAGTCTGTGCCCAGGATCCGAACATGCGAATACTGGGCCGCTGAAGCCGAGTGCACCAACTTAACCACTACACCACTGGGCCGGCCCCGAAATGTTGACATTTAACTTTTAAAAAAGCTGAACATCATGCGACCTGATCATAAACATCTTTAGCCAAGTTTGGCTTATTGGCGACCACTTTGCTATCTCCACTTTAAGGCAGCAGTTGGCAAACTACAGTCCTTAAGCCAAATCCAGCCCCTGTCTATTTTTGTAAATAAAGTTTTGAATATAAGCACTCCCATTCATTTATGTATTGTCTTCTGCTGCTTTCACACTAATAACAGCAGAGTTGACTATAGCTGTGTCCAAGACCATATGTCCCACAAAGCCTAAAATATTCACTATCTCATCCTTTACAGAAAAAGTTTGCTGATCCCTTGCTTTAGGGTCTTGAAGTTGACAGACTCTCCCAGGATCTCTGATCATTCCAAACAGATCAGCTGGGAATGATCAGCTGGCCACTGTTATGAAACGAATGAAGAAGGAAGAGCCTGAAACAACTTTCATTGGCCTCTCTGTACCACATACAGACCAATAAAAAAACCAAAATTGATTGTTTTGCCATCACAAACAGAATAATCAATGTGAATACTAACTAAGCCATGAAATAGCAGAACAGTGGTTTTGTGAAGAGACGCCGGGCATCTGAAGTAGACACACCTGGGACAGAATCCCACCTCTGCCACCACTAGCTGTGAGGCATTAGGCTGAGCACTTGGCTGTTATGGCGGCAGTTGCATCACCTATAAAATGGCAACATTGTTAAGTGAATAATGATACTTACCCTGCAGGTTTTATGCTGAGGCTCAGAAGTAACGTATGTCAACATCTGGCACTTAACAGAAACTCTATAAAGATGCAGCCAGCAGTCTTCATGGTGCTAACAGTAACCGTATCATGTAGATTCAAAGTTTGCTGCCCAGTACATTTTCTCTCTCTTAGATTTTCTTTGATAAGTAAAGTGCTTCTGGGACTCTTGATGTTTCAAAGGAAGATTCAGGATAAACATAGACAATTCCCTCCTTTAAGACCCAGTTACTCATAACGGGGACTGGAGAGTGAGTCTCTTCAGTGTAGGTGCTCAGGAGACGTGCAGAGTAAGGGGTCAATAAAAGCTGGTTGATCTGTTTTGATAAATGAGTGTATGGTGGAAAAGATCAAAAATAGTGTAGGGTCAGAAAAAAATCTGAAGCTGGAGTGTGATATTTGTCCTTTGCAATGTTTCTGAAGAAATTGTCACCAAGTAGGATTAAATTAGACAAATCCCGACTGTGAGACCATGTACAAGAAGACTGACTCTCTTCAACGGTCAATGCAGCGAAATAAAGCAGTGGGGTGTGGTGTGGTGGGGGAATGTTCTTGATTAAGAGACTCAGGAGACATAATGACCTAATGCAATGCACAGTCCTTGACTGGATTCTGGTTTGAATAAATGGGCTATAAAAGAAGTTTTGGGGACATTTGAAAAATTTAAATATGGACTGGGTATTAGATAATATTAGAGAATTAATACTAATTCTGTGAGCTTTGATAATGTGGTTACATCATTTTTAGGGATACATAATAAAGTATTTAGGGTTAAGATGTAACAATGACTATAATTTATTTTAAAATGCTTTAACCAAAAATAAAAAAGAAATTGGGGTTGGCCCCGGTGGCGTAGTAATTAAGTTCGCACACTCTGCTTTGGCGGCCCTGGGTTTGCAGGTTTGGATCTCTGGCATGGACCTATACACCGCTCATTGAGCCATGCTGTGGCGGCATCCCATATATAAAATAGAGGAAGATGGGCCCAGATGTTAGCTCATGGCCAATCTCCCTCACCAAAAAAAAAAAAAAAAGAAGAGAAAAGAAATAAACAAACAAAGAGAAAGAAAAGTAACAAATATGGGAAAAAGTTAACCGTTACATCTAGGTGATGGGTATACTAGTCTCTCTACATTTCCGATGTTTATAATTTTGCACTTTTATATGATATAATGTAAAAAAAAATCAATAAAAGTTATCTCTTCCCTGAGTTCTTAAGGATGCTGATTATATTTATTGTATTTGGAAATTGTTTCTAGGGCTGAGTTGCCCTTTCGTCTCTCAAGAGCAGTGAAGTCACCTTTTCCATTGAACTCTAGGCATTTTAGTAATAAATAAGAAAAAAAAGGTAATATTACTAATAGTGTTAGTATCAGTGTATTAGTTTGTTATTGCTGCTGTAACAAATTCCAAAGACTTGATGGCTTAAAACAACATGAACGTATTATCTTACCGTTCTGTAGGTTAGAAGTCAGACAGGGCTAAATTCTATTTTACTGGGCTAAAATCATGGTGCCAATACCTGGAGGCTCTAGGAGGAATCCCTTTCCTTGCTTCCTGAGGCCACCTGCATTCCTTGGCTCGTGACCTCTTTCCTCCAACTTCAAAGTCAGCAACCTGGAATCTCTCTGACCTTTTCTCTGTCATCACATCTCCCTCTCATCTCATCTAGAGAAGATTCTCTGCTCTTCAGGACTCATGTGATTAGATTGGGCCCACATAGATAATCCAGGATCATCTCCCTACCTCAAGGTCCCTAGTCTTAACCACAACTGCAAAGTCCTTTTTGCAGGGTGAGGTAATATATTCTCAGGTTCCAGGGGTAGGGCGTGGACATCACTGGGAGGGGGACATTCTTCTTCCTATCACAAACACTATTAAATTAATAATACATGATATTGTGAGCAGTAGTAGTATATATTAAAAATAACTGTATCTGCAGCAGCAGCTCCCATTCCCTGAGCATCGACAATATGCCAAGCACCTACTAGAGGCTTTCCGTGCATTTTCCCGTCACAACACCGTGAGGTTCATCCTCTTATTCCTATTCTGCAGATGAGGAAACTGTAGTTCTGAGAGGTTGTGCTATTTGCCACAGTGGCAACTTGAATCCAGGCCAATCTGATCCTAAAAGTCAAGTTCAAATAGACTGGGCCCACACAGATAACAATTTTCCTATCTTTGATTTCTTAAGCACCTTCCTACATCTTCAGCACACCTAGCACTTTAACTGATGTGTGTTGCTCGCCTCCCATCCGGCCAAATTTCAATTATCCATTTACTTCCTCTCTCTTACGTCTTTCTTTTTTTCTCTCATTTCCTTTTAAAAGAAAATTTCCCACTTCCTATTAGATTTCTTCTGGAGAAATCCCTCCCAAATACTTAAGTGAATACTGTCACTAGTCTGGGACAAGTCATTCGCTTATGCAGACTGATCAGGACAGATGTCACTTATAAAACATTTGACTTGGAAATCCTGTGGTTGTTGGACCAGACACCTTCAAAGTTGGGGTTTTATCAGAAACTGTTGGTTAAGAGAGCTCACAGAAAGAAATCCATTAATAAAGAGCCAGCTCCTCCTGAGATGGGTAGACTGGACTTGCTGCCTTTGTGGTTTGTCAGGGAGAAGAGCAGAGATGTCTTGGGTGGTTGGTTGTTTCAGGTAAATGAATATGTTAGAATCCCCACTCATTCAGCCTGAACAACCTGGGTATCTAGGGGCTTCGGCATTTCTGCCAAATTCCCTTCTCCCTCCTCCATGAGAGCGAAGCAAAGTTACACTAGGTATCTTTCGATGCAGAGATTGTACATTACTCTAAAAACCAAAAAACTAATTCTCACTTTACGTCTTGGTTTCAGAATGGTTCACAGCATTTATATTCCTTCTAGAGTTCTTCAAATTTTTAGCTATTTTATCTAACAAGCTCCTCACAGAGAGCTTGATTTGGCATACATACTTCCTGTTAGAAAAGCTTAGCAATTTTTTTCTTGAATAGTCACAGAGGCTGAAATTCCAAGGTGCTTCTATTTGTCCATTAGAGAAAACCTCTTTACTTCATATAATCTCTCCAAAGCGCATTTAAGCCAAAGTCGCAATATCACCACCTCTTTTTATAGATGCACTCCTCCTAAAATCCCAGGCCGGGAGATGGGTCATTTGTAGATCTAGCCCTCTGCATCATCGATTGGTTTTCTCCTTCCTTCCTTCTCCAGCCACACACAGACTTTGTCAAACCAAACTCAAGATAAGTGATGCATGAACATTTCATCATCTGGGGAAAATAGGGAAAACTTCAATCAAACAAATAGTTTGGTATTTCAAACACCATCAGTCCACATGTACATGGTGTTCACCTCATACCTGGCACAGCCGTCCAGTTGGCCAACTGGCTCTGAAAAATTACATATAAATCTCCAACTCCTAAATGCTGCTAAGCACCTCTTAATTTAATTTTCTCCCTTTATGAAATAGGAATAGTATAAACACAAGATGGGAGCACTTAACGCTTCTTTTAGCATCATCTTTCTGGAGCTGAGAGGGCTGCCCAGGGCCTTCACACATAGCCGCCTCTTTGGTCTCCAACTCAGCTCTTCTCAAGACATTTTTAGGGCCTCCTCCAGAGGCTCAGGCCCAAACAGATGTCCCTCTCGCCCCCACTTCAAACTGGCATGGCATGAAGAAACACAAGAGAGAAGAAAGAAAAAAAAGCTTTGGTAACCATGTGTCACAATATAGAAAGTGGTTCATATCTTAAGGGAAAGTCAAAATGAAAAGCCAGAAAATATGTAGCTAGTTCACGAGCATCAGCAATTCAGAAAACAACTTCTAGCAGCTTCCCAGCTGCACCAAGTATGCATGAGCCTCAGATGATTAGATCAAGGATAACATGTCGAGCTGGTTGGGGTTGTGACCATGGAGGTCAAACTTGGACACCCAAAGGCAAGGTTTCTCAGCCTTGACAGTATTGACATTTCAACCTGGATAATTCTTTGTGTAGGGGGCTGTTCTATGTGTTAGATGCTCAGCAGCATTCCTGGCCCCTACCCCCTCGACATCCATAGCTCTGCATTTGTGGTAACCAAAAATGTCTCCAGACGTTGTCAAGTGTCCCCTGGGAGCAAAATCACTCCCAGGTGAGAACTGCTGCCCCAAGGCATGAGTTTGGATTATATAGGATGCTCATGTGATGGTTCCATTAGTTCAACCTAACAGGCTTCTACATTTTAGAAATTCAAATCTCAGGAAACTTACACACAGAGAGGACCAAGAGGAATTATGTAGCCTAGCCACATCACCTTCATAGATCAGGAAACTGAGGCCCCAAACTGAGGAACTGCCTCGCCAAAGTACTCCACTTAATGGCAGCCAGAGAAAGGGTGATGTGGGGGGGAAGGGGAGAAAAAAGCAGGGGCTGAGGAGAGAGGGAACGAGTAATGACATGAAGCACAGTTGTGTTGCGATGTGGTTCAGGGGAAGCAAACACACAAACTCCAATGAAAGCAGTAGCTCTCAGCCTGTCTGCATTTTAGAATCAATTGAGAAGATGTAAAAAAGAAAACAACCTCAAGCCTGGGCTTCACCTCCGACCAACTGAATCGGAATCTCGGGAGAGATTGGTACTGTTTTTAAAAATATTCCCCAGATGCATCTAGAAGTAGCCAGGGTTGGGCTAGAGATGGATCTAGGGGGAGATGCACTACAGACCAGAGCCCCTGAAGACCTGCTGGTGGTGGATGAGCCTGTGGGGATGACTTCTAGGAAGAACTGCTCACCAAGATCTGTCTGTGACCAAGAAGGGCCACTTCCTTTCCTTCAGAGGTCAAAAGATCAGTGTCACAAAGCAAGTCTCTGGCTCTCTAAGATACCTTGGGTCAAGCAAAGAGCCCCCATACTTCCCTCATCAGTGCACTCTTTAGAAGGCGGCCTAACAGCAGCAGACTGGCTAAAATGTAGGATTTATTCATAAGTTGGGCAGAGGTGTGTTTGTAGCAACTCTATTTGCATGAGAACAACATTCTGCATGGAAAATCAGGCATGCAAATTTCACCTTGATTTGCCAACTGCAGGCCTCACACCACAGAAATGAATACATCAACTGTTTCCTCTGGCTTTCAGCTCCTAAACCCTGAGAGAAACCAGAACTCCTACTTCCTGCAATCCGCTTTTCACTTCCCCAGCTCACCCAGCGACCTGCATTCCCTCTTTCTGAGGTCTTCTCTTTGCAACCACAACTCCCACCGTGGGCCCCATCACCTGAGTACAGCAAGCAGAATGTAAGGGACCGTGGAGGACGCTTCTGGTCCTTGAGCCTCAGAGAACTTATACCATCGCCATGCATTCCCAATCGTCCTTCTGCCTGCTTTCTCCAAGGTGTTGTAGTGGACATCTGTTGTTTTTGTCTGCCAGGCCCACGTTCCTCCTCCTTCTGGTAACAACACCGTGGTTTTTTGCTTTTTTCCTAGGGAATCACTCCTCCCCACTCTCGGTCCTCAAGGTACAGGTGGGGCTGGCTCCACCCCCACCCCCAAGTGTGGGATTAGAACTCAGGCCTGGCTCAGCAGAGCCCTGTGGCTCTCTGGCCTCAGAGATTGGTTCAAAGATGGGCAACTGAGCCGATTAGGGACAAGAGGCTGGATTCCAAGAGGGTTGGTGTTTTTCTTGAAAGAGATTGATTCCTATAACAGATACTGCTGAGAGGACAGGGCCCAGGCTGGGCCAGGGGAGCCACCGAAGTAGCCTGCAAGAGAGAGAGAGGAACCAAGAGGTGGAGAGAAAGTGACCGAGACCCCACATCCTGGCTTTAACTTCCAATCCAGGCCTGTGTTAAGCCGCCAGCCTTATTCTGGACTCTTGACTTACTGTAACCAGTTAATCCCTTTACGCTTAAACCAATTTGGGATATGCTCCTGTCACTGGCAATTGAAGCAGCCCTGACAAGTGCAAGAGATATGGGGCGTCCTCTGATAATCAACCATCTGCAGTTCACCAATTCACTGGATATTTCCAAACATCCTTTTCTTTGGGCTTCTAAAAAAGATAGTTAAAGATTTCCATAGCTTCTTGTCACCTATTAAATCCAAACCTCCTTAGCCTGACATTTCAAGCTTGCTGTAATCTGGCGTGAGTCACCTTGGCCAACCTTTCCCCAGTCCCTCTCTTCTGGTGTCATACCTTTGCCTACACTCTCCTCAGAATCCCCTCCCCTCACCCCCATGGCCTTGTGCATCCTCTCCTCCATCCTAGGGTCTCGCCAGTCTTCTAGTCTCCGCTCACATGTCACCCTTCCGTCAAGTCTTCTGTGATATCACTGGCTCAGCATCAGTCTCCCTCGTCTGAACGCCTGTAGCTCGTTGCCCGGACGTGTCTCTGCACAGGGAAGTGTGTGCACCGTGAGGCCCAGGGCAGGCATTGAAGAACATGTTACTGTGACAAGTATAGTGACACATGACTTGGTTCTGCACGCCCATCTCCTTAGTCCAGCTTTTAGTCGCAAGTCTCTTGAGGGTCTACATCCCATTCATCCCTTTTTCCCTTGTGCTAAAAAGATACGTTGTTGAATGAATAAGTACACATGTGGATATTTTGCTATTATCTTACTAAAAACAAGATCAGTTTTTATGTTGCCAATAGAGAAATGAAGGGATGGAGACACAGAATCAGTGAAAAGGAACCCCTTGGACCGCATCTGAGATGAAGTGGGGAGTTTGAGTGAAGTGGGATATAAATATAGGGCAGACATGGGGCCCCAGGACTTAGAGACCACCCGGTTTGGGTTCAGATCCTGGCTTTGCCACTGTTGGGGGATCTTGGGCCAGTTTCTCAACCTCCCAAATCTGTTTGCTCATGGGTAAAATGGGGTTTCTAGAACACATCTCGCAGGGTGCTCAGGAGGTGTAAATGTTCCAGCATGTGCAAAGCACGGCTCTTATGATGTGACGTGTCGTATGTGTTCAGGAAGCAGCAGCCAAAGGGAAGTGTCTGGGACCCCACGCCCTGTGCACGATGATTCCCTCCTGCCCTCCCCATTTCTCCAGTCCTCCTAGCCTTGAGGATGATGTTACCAGGTGCTTAGTTGTTTCTCGTCTCTTCCTAGGTCTGGAGATGTCAGTTCTCCATCTCAGGAGAGCTACAGCTCTCTGTATCTCTCTGAAAATGAATATGTGAAATATTTCTCTATCATCCCTTTACTTCCTTCACCCCATAATGCTCCCCCTGAGCATGCTGCCCTGGGGCACCCAACTCGCCTCTTTTTATTCCCGTCTTGCCAATCTTGGTCATTTAAAAAGTGTATCCAACACTACAGGATTTTGGAGAAAGTTCAGTGGGACAACAATTGTGATGACCCTTCCATGGCGCCTGGTGCTGAGTGGGAAATCCAAGAAGATTTCTGTCCTTCCTTCTCTCGCTGTTGGTCTCAGTCAATATATATTTATGTGCCTTCAAAGTACCAGGGACGGTGCTGGGCATGGGGACATTCGGGGAACCAAGCAGACACGTTTCTGTTCGCACCCTCTTCAAGTCTGCAACAGTCCCTTTTCTGCAAATGGAAGGGAAACGAAGACTGGAACTCCACCAGCGCTCTTCGTCCCCTGCCATCTCCTTCTTTATTAAAATTGCAACATAAAAAGGGAAAATCAACAACCCCTCCTCCAAGAAGGAGCCCGTAATTACTTGCCCCAGTCACTGGCAGGTGAACATGTTCGCTGCTTTTTAATTATATTGGTCTTATTGTTTCATAAGAAAACAAAAAACAGTCTCAACAGGGAGACTGCAAGGAGGAGAGGAAGCCAAGTATAACTTAGGCACCTTATTAAAAACAATTAGGGATTGTTTGATGAGGCAGATTCGGCTCCAGATGGCCAGCCTCCATACAGCCATGGTTCAGATTTCTTCTCACCTTCCCCCAGCCTCTTCCCAGGTTTTGCATCATCAGTTTTCTTAAAACACAAGGATGGGATTGTAAGGAACACTGTTCCCGTGTTCAGTCCTTTTCTCTTCTCAGTGGCGACCAAGTTGTTTCTGCACTAACATTTATTGGCTCTAGGTTCTCGGGGCTTCTGTGTCACCATCTTGGTCCCAGCTCTCAGGGTGCCGGGAGGAAGGGTGAGAGATGATCCATCAGCCTCTTCGGACCTCTAGGTTTGTCTTGCTGGGTGAGCAAGTTTGCTTGAGGGGACCTTGGGGAAAAGCATTTATCAGCTTGCAACTTAATTTTAGGCATTAGAGGACCAGAGGGATACAAAAGGCCACTGTGATGTAAGGTTGGCAGACTTCCCTAGACTGACTGCCTCCCTTCCCACCTCCATCATTGCGTTTCAACAACACCCAAAGGCTGCAGGTTCTCCCACGCACATCACATGCTGCTCTGCTCTGTGTCTCTGCTCTTGCTGTGCCTTCTGCCTAGGTTGTCCTTTTCCTCCTTCTTGGCTCAGCTAATTGCTACTCACCTTATCACTGTCAACTGAGGTGTTACCTCCCTCCCTTGTCTCCCATCCAACTCCTACATCTGGGCTGTGCTGATGACTCCTCGTGTTGACTTGGATCACAAGGATCTGTTCGAGGATCTGTTTTCCTTAAATCACAAGCTCCTTGAGGGCAAGGAGTGAGCTGTATTTATTGCCATCTTCCCAACACTTGGCACCGTTCAAGGCACACAGTCTGGGGGCTCTCAATACTAATTACCTATTAGAACCACTGGGAAGGTTCTTAAAAATAAGCCTCCCAGGGCCACACTCCTTGGGAGATGGTTTGGGATGGGGCCCCACAATCTGTGTTTTTAAGCAGCTCCCCAAGTGGTGCTCATGTACAGCAAGGGTTGAAAACCATTACAATCACCACTCAATAAACCTTTGTGAAACTGTGCCCATCCATGCTGGGAAACAGGAGAAATTTCTAGATTATCTAGAATAGGTTCTTTCCTGTCATTCCTGACTCTGAGGAATCTAGAAATACGAATATATGAGGAGTAATTTATTTTCCCATGTTGCTTGGTTATTCTCTAAAAATGAAGAAAAGAGAACAAGTTGAAATGAGTGTGAAATAGCAGAAAGTTGGTTAAACCTAAACATCTATCAACAGAGGATTGGTTACGTCATTCTGGTGCATCCATACATTGGAATCATACAGCCACTGAAAGGGCAGCTCTCTATGTATGGAAATGGACCAGTACCCAAGACACATTGATAAGTAAACAAAGGAAGATACAAAGCAAAGTTTGGTTGCTGTTGTGAGTTGAATTGTATTTCCCCAAAAGACACGTTGAAGTCCTTACCCCTGGTACCTTTGAAGGTGATCTTATTTGCAAAAGTAATCAAGTTAAGGTGAGTTCCTACTGGATTAGAGTGGGCCCTAATCCAGTGACCGGTGTCCTTATAAGATGAGGGAAATTTGGACCCAGACACAGAACGCCGTGAAGATGGAGGCAAAGATTGGGGTGATGCATCATCTACAAGCTAAGGATCGCCAAGGATTGCTGGCAACCACAGAAGCTAAGAGACACATGGAATAGATGTTCCCTCAGAACCTCCAGAAAGAACCAACCCTGCCAACAACTGGATTTCAGACTTTCAGCCTCCAGAACTGTGAGAGAATGAATTTCTGTGGTTTCAAGACGCCCAGTTTGTGGTAATTTGCTATGGCAGCCCTAGGAAACTAATACAGTATCCTGTCATTTTGTGGAAATGCCTATCTATCTACCCACCTACCTACCTACCTATCTTTTAACACAGAGACTCTTTCTGAAAGGAAAGATATCCAAGAAACTGAGAACAAACGTGGCCTCTGAGAAAGAGAAGAGGTTGGCTGAGAGCGAGGGGAGGAACTGATTTATTTTTCACTGCATGTTCTTTTGTACTACATTCACATGCTATCTATTAAAAAAATCAACAATTTTACAATTTTTGTGGGTTTTTTTTTTACAGCGTGGGTCAGCTGCAAAAATGATCTAGGAGAGTTGCTTAACTTCTTAGATCCTCAGACTTTACATCCAGAAAATGGGGCTAATGACAGTAACTCTCTTACACACAATGCGTGATCCTCACACACAATGCATGATGTGCCGGGGACAGCGCCTGGCACAGAAAAGGTCTCGGGAGTGATGGCGCTGGCTGTTGTCTTTATGGCTAGTATATGGTTAAAGTGCTTCAACAATAGTTAAAATCCAAACAAGGAATCATGAATGGAAGCCTGGGGACGCCAGACCAGACTGTGGTGGCCGCTAAGAAAGCTTCCACCTAATCAACTGTATTATGTGCTACACAAAGGAGATGCCCTTGAGCAGGTTTCTCAACAGCAGCAGTGTTGGGGGCTGGATAATTCTGTGTCGTGGGGGCTGTGCCGCACTCAGTAGGATGTGTAGCACCGTTGGCCTCTACCCACTAGATGCCAGTCATGCGCCACCCTCAGTTGTGATAATCAAAATTGCCTCTAGACGTTGCCAAGTGTCCTCTGGGGCGCAAAGGACTCCAGTTAAGAACCACTCGTCTGTGGTTCGCGACATGTGTTCCCCAGACCAGCGGTATCAACATCAGCTGGGAACTTGTTAGAAATACAGAATCTGGGCCCCTTCTCAGACCTACTGAATCAGATCCCATATTTTAACAAGACCCCCAAGTGATTCAAACGCACATTAAAATTTGAGAAGTGTCGATCTACATCAGTGACTCTTTACTCTCCTAAACATAGGAATCCCTGCAGCTTTGGTTAAAAACACAGATTATTGGATCCCACCAAACCTGCTACGTTGACTCTCCAGGAGGAAGGTCTGGGAATTGATAGTTTAAAGTGATTCTTATGATCAGGAAGGTTTAGAAACTCTACAGTGTTTCTATAGAGGGACAACATTTAGCAGTTACTTTCTAAAACTGCCCAGGGAGAGGGTGTCTTGGCTCAAGAATTTGTTCTCTGAATATTCAATAAATCCTCATTGAGCACTGGCCTAGGGACAAGTGACCATAAGCAAACGTTTCTTTACCAGGCTAGAGTTCACAGGCTAACAGTACACCAAATGGTAGAGAAGCAGAGTCCAGATGACATTGTATGAACTCCTGGACCCAACTATGTCCAAACCCTTTGACTTCCCAATCATGTGAGCAAATAAGGTCTGTCTTTTCTTAAGCCAATTTAAGTTTGATTTCTAATCGTCTGTCTTTGAAACAGTCTCAACTAACACACCAGCCTTAAGGTCACAAGACTTAATTTTGTGACGGATCCTGTGACTATTTTCATGAAACAACCTTCTAATCCTAAGGTGGCTTTCCATGAAGCTCTGTCTGCAGAGAGACAATATAGAGCTCAGTGAGCATGAGACTGGTACTTTTTGTAGCTATACATAGCATTATAAATGAATTGCATTCTGGCTTTATACATCAGTCTCTTGTGAGTTTGGTTCCCATGAGTCAGTGTTTAGGTTTTAACACATCTGGTATACTTAGCAAACTGAATATCCAAACCAGTCCCTGGAATGAAGTGATGTAATACCACACCCCACTATTTTCAGGCAGGACATCTTCAAACAGCAAAAGTGGTTAAACTCAGCTGGTCTATAGATCTCCTTTCAACATATGCAATAGAAAGTTGAACTTTTCCTTTCCTTCTCTTATTTATAATTTCATTTATTTACATCAGGCTTATCTCTTTTTGTTCCTTTTCCTCTATCTCCTATGACCTATAAAATATCTACAGTCAGTGTTCTTTTTTCATGGTCCCCTCCCTAAGCCCATGTTTCTTTGTACAATTTTGCTTCAGGTTTCTCCATGGTCCCACGTGCTCACACAAAGTGGTTCATGGACCCCCTTTATCTGTTGCTCCATTGCTTTTACCTCTACATACAACTTGCTGTAATGATACTATTTCCTTCCAAAGTTCTCAGTTTTCCCAAATTAATTGCTGCCATTAACACCCATCATCTGAACCACACACTCACCTAAGTGTTTATTCCTAAATCCATACACTCCATGGCCTGCCTCCTTCTCTCCATCACTGTGTTATGTGGAAAAACAACAGGAGTGGCTCTCACATTCCCTGCTTTTGGAATTTAAACAGGTTTTTGGAGGGCAAACACCATGTGTATAAGGAACCTTCGCCCAACAATGACATATCCAGGAATTTGTCCTAAAACAGCAGTAAGATAAGTATGCAAAGTTGTCTGGTCGAAGATGCTTGCAATATTCATAATGTTGGCAAATTGTAAATAACCTCCAGGTCCAATGATAGAGGATCAAAAAAAAAAAAAGTATAGTCTAGTATCTACAATAACACAAATTCCTATATAATACAATTGGCGAATGAACTCTAGTCCTCAATCTGGCCGTCAAACAGGTGAGCTGGAGTTCTTTCCCTGTAGTCTGGGTGGGGTAAGGGGAGGGGAGGTCAAGTGACAAAACGTCAAACAATCCTGTTTTGGGAAGGAGAGAGATGGATAGTGAGTCCCCATCCATCAGACATGGCCCAGACTTCCTAGATGGGCTAATGAAATGGATGCCATCTAGCTGGAAGATTCCTGGAAATGCCATCACTGGAAGTCCCTGCGAGACACAGGACCCAGTTTTGTCTCCATTGATGTCCAAGCCACAGTGGCCAATCTCCATCAAGAGGTACCAAACAGGAGGTGGGACTGGCAAGGAGTCGTGTCTTGTAGTCGGACCCCAGACATCCCGTCCTACAAGCTGCATCGTTCACTCTGGGGAGAACTTGGCTAAGTCCTTTAATCTCACTGTGGCCCTGTTTCCTCCTCTGTCAAGCGGGAGCAAGAACAGTACCCACCTCGTAGAGTTAAGACATGTAATGCCCTGAGAAGCACAACTGGCCCATGGTGAGCATCTGGAAGCATTTGCTGTTATTATTATTGGTACTAAAAGTCATCCATAAGCTCTTTCTCTTCTTCGTCTTACTATGCAAAGTTGGGATTCCGAAGTGAACAGCTGCACAGTGTTATCATCTTTCTACACATTCACACGTAGCAATCTTAATGATACATCACAATGAATAATTTGATTTTATTTAACTCTTCATACTGGAAGCCGTGGACTGCATCAAATCCTAAATAGCGATCCTGCTCTTCAAATTTCAGCGGCGAAGTCATTCATAAATAAAAAAAAAAAAACGGCTTCTTGCTTTGTATGAATCAATTCACAAGAAAAATATTTAAATAAAATGTGGATTCAATTGTGCTCTCCGATGGTAATTGCTGGCTCACACTCTGTTTCTATATCAATGTGTTTTCTTGTATTTTTTCCCCCAAGCTGACTAATGAACAGAGCTGTCAGAAGCCCATTGCTGGTGATCTAGTGAGCGACACGTTAGCAGTTTCAGATAAATATAAAAACCATATTCACTGCAGCTCGGGAAGTGTACGCAGAGCACACAAAAACTCTGAATACTCAGTTGCTATCAACAGATAAAGAATCGTGGGTGATAAATGCAATTAGCTAAGAAATTGACACTCTCACCATAGGAATCGGCCCTGCATCACCCCAGCTATCAATAAAAAAAGATAATACAAAGCACAAAGCCCTTTGTGCATAGAACATGCTTTATTTTGAAGAGCCTACAAAATGCCAACCTGAGGTTGCAGGGGGAAAAAAGCACCTTTATGTAACTTGGGGATATTTACAATCCCTACATTGCACAAAATCACATACTCTTGAATTTATACTCCATTCAAAGTGGGGAGAATCCAAGGTTTTTTGTCTTTAAGACTCAAGATTCTTTTAAATGTCATTTCATTCATATCCTTCATATCTCCACGGGCTGTTCTGTTCCAATTTTATGGTTTATTCACTCCATGAAAACGTATCAAGTCATTCCCATGTGCCTGGCACTGATGGGGAAATGGTGTCCAGGAAGAAAACTTCCAGGCTCTGACAGTCCTCAAAAGAACCAGAAATGAGAGGTCACTGGCTCCCAAACCGCTGTGCTCGCTAGAAGCGCTGTAAACTCGCAAACCACAATTCTCTAAGATAAATATTTAAATAAAATGTGTTTTCAATTGTACTCTTCGATGATAATTACTGGCTCGCCTCCTGTAATTGCAGCAATGTGTTTTTATCTCCTTGTCTCCTGCTGATTAATAAACTTAAGATTCAGAAGATACAAAATTCTGAACCTTAGTGATAAAAGAGGAGATACAACTGTTCCAAGTCATCAATTCTGCGTATTTCTCCATCTTCCGATATTTTCTCTCTCAACTCTTCAGCCGTGTGGAGGGTGAGACTATTCGACAGAAGTTGCAAGGCCTCCTCAAATTACACCCATGATGCTGGCATGAGACGGTTCAGTGCTCATAGCAAATGTCTCCTGTGAGGTGGGTCCCGTCAAGGTCCTATTGTGATACCTCTGAAGAGGAAGCAGCCAAGCCTCGTCACCAGTTCTGTCTAATCCACTCACACCAGTGACCCCGACCAAGTCAACAGCACCCGTGCAAGGGCTTGGAAAAGTCAAGAGTAAGAGAAAAATAATGTTGTATAACCCAGGAAAGAAGTGAGAGGGGGACTCTCTGGATGTCTTTTCTCTCTGACCCCCGTTCTTATGTGGTAGATTAGAATATTGTTCAGAAATATTCACTTCCTACCTCCATTGTTTCCATGGATGGAGTTGGGACCTCCTGAATTTGGGTTTGGCCATGTAACTTGCTTTGACCCATGGGATGTTAACCAGTATGACATGATCAAAGGCTCAAAAGGCACTTATGAGATTGGGCATGTTCTTTTGGCTTCTGAATGTACCCAGGCTAGCCCAATGGTCCCAGGAGGAGGATGAGAGACAGGTGGAGTGGACCTACCCAGCCAGCCCCAGCCAGCCCCAGGTAAGGTCATGAAGGACACATGAAAAGTCTGATCCAAGAAGTATGAAATGGTTAACTATGGCAAATCCTGCCATGTGGCTCGGTAAGCAGGGGCCACATCATCCAACCCCATGGCTTTAGCACATCCTCCTCTGCCAATGGTTGTTAAATACACAATAAAGCCACGACTTCTCTCCTAAGCTCTGCACCCATATTTGCAACTGTCCTTTGGACATCTTCACCTGGATATCTTGCAGGTGATTCCTGCTCAGATTCCCCAGGCCTGAGTCATTATTGGCCTTCCAGACGTCCCCTCTGTGTGGGCCCTGTTTTGGTTGGATTGACATGTGTAGTAGGCACCGGTGGCATCTTGTCCATACTTCCTCAGGCCTTACCTGGTTTAGCTCACTCTGCAGACCTCCAGAGGCCCACAGCTTGCTGTGGGAGCTGAAGCCCACTCTACCCCACAGGCCAGAAGTGTCAGAGTATTAACCCCCCACCAAGGCACAGCCCTCACCCAATGGCTACAGAAGACTTGGTGAGCATGTACCCCAGCTCCCTCACCCTTCTGAGGGATCCTGCCAAGATTCCCAGAGTCCCCAGTGATAGCTCCAATTTCCACAATGGTGGTGAGCTTGATAATTGACTGACTTCCCTAGCCTGACTCACTTTTCCACAACCTCGCCAGTGTTTCCTGGTATCGCCCTCCAAGTAAACTACTTATACAGGAATCTTATATCAGGGCCTGCTTATGGAGGAACCCAAAATGCGACAAAGTGACTGACTACCCATTCTAAGCTCGAAATCTTTAACTCCCTCTCTTTTACACCTGTCTCTAATTGATCACACACACACACACACACAACAGTACCTTACTCATTCATTGAAAAATATTATCCAGAACTAATATGCTAGGTTTTAGGGATGCAGCTGTGAGCAATAGAGGGAGGACCCCAGCTTCAGGAGCTTACGTTCTAATGGGCAAGAGAGACAGAAAGGTAGACAAATACATAAATGATATCATTATCTGTAGGGATGAGTTTTATGAAGGAAATAAAACAGGATGATGAGATAAAGAAATTGGGAAAGGCCATTTTAGGTGAAGTGGTCAGGGAAGGTGGTGGACATTTGAGCTGGGACCCAGAGAAGAGGACAAATATATGAATATTTAGGGGTGAAGGAAGAGAATTACAGGCAGAGGGAACAGCAGAGGCAAAGGCCTGGAGGTCGGAAAGAGCATGTATGTCCAAGGATGGGAAAGGAGGTCAGAGTAGGTGAAGTACAGGGGACAATGTATAAGATAAAGGTGGGCAAGGGCCAGACCATGGAAGGCTTTCTGTGTGATGATTAGGGGTTTGGCTTTTATCCTAAGAACCATGAGAAGCCACTGAAAGGATTTAAGCAAGCGTGTGACATGGTGTGATTTGGGTTTTAAAAATTCACCGTGACTGCTGTTTAAAGAATATTTTGGAACCTGCATGAGTGGAAGCCCAGAGGTTCTTGTAATCCCACCCGGCTTCTGCTCAGTGTTCATTCTGACTCACGTCATCTCTTGCCCATAATGTTATAAGAGTCTCCAACTCTCCCCTTGAAGGGGTGCAAGCTGCAGGCGAAACACAACAAATAGGATCTGTGCCCTTGCAGAATTCATAACCGAATCCAGAGACAGAACAGTAAGCGGGAATGATAACACAGTGCACGAAGCGCGCTATTGGTGCAGCGGAGAGGTTCGGAACTCAGAGGAGGTGAGGGAGGGCTCTCCAGGTGAAGAAATGTGTAGGCTGAGGCCTGCGGGGGTGTAGGGATTAGCAAGATACAGAGGTTCATGTGCAAAGTCCAAAGAGGAAAGAGCACGGTGTGTTTGGGGAACTGAAACATTGGGTCTGGCCAAAGCATGGAATACAAGAATGCAGGTGGTGAGAGCTGAGGCTTATGTGGTCAGTTAATGCTTAGTGAATAAATGCGTGAATGAATGAATGGGTGGTGAGGGACACAAGCCAAAAGGAAGAAAATTCTAATCTAACATTTCTAGTCCTTCAACAGTGCCATTCAAGAACTTAAACTGTACAGCAGATGACAACTTGACAGATGAGTTACACTCAACTCAGGAAACATTTATTGAGTACTTACTACATATCAAGCATGTGTTAATTAAGCATTCACAATAGGTCCGTAGGTCTGGCTCTTGCCCTGGAGAAACTCACAAAGCCAAGTGACCTTTGTATGACCATCAGAGACTGTGCTTTGACACTTAAATGACTATGATCGAAAGTGAGGCATAAATAAAGTGGATTTGTAATGTGGATTAAGCACAGGGATCTGTTTCAGTCTCTCTCTCTCAAATATATATATATATTTGTTTGTTTCAAATATCTGGAGTATGGGCCTAATCTTTAGCTTTGGTCAACAGAAAAAAGGAGATCTTACATCCTACCATGGATTTCCCCTGCAGATTCTTCTAATTCTCTATAGCCTCACTGTCCAATATTTTTATTCTCTATACCTTCACTGTCCAATATGGTAGCCACGAGCCATATGTGGTTATGGAGGCCTTGAAACGTGACTACTCTGAATTGAGATGTGCTGTGAGTGTAAAATACAAACACAATTTCAAAGACTCGGTATTAAAGAAACACAATGATCTCTTTAATAATTTTTATATTGATTACAGGTTAGTATAATACGTTGAATATTCTGGGTTAAATAAAATATATTATTAATTTCACCTGTTTCTTTTTACTTTTTAAAATGTGGCTATTAGGAAACTTAAAATTACATATATGGCTCCCATTTGTGTCTTGTATTATACAGCTGGTTCTACTATAAGGCTTATTTTGAAAATGTGAATTTGTTCCAATGCGATTGATACATTGGGCAATGATTTGAGCATAACACAGACGTGGTGTCTGCTTACGTCTGTGAGGAACGCTAGGTGAACCCAGAAAACTGCACCCAGCTGAACTGGGCCCCGTGGGCACACAGAACACGCCCACACACGCACAGACCTCAAACACCTACCAGCGACTTCAGCCCACCGCACGAATTATGCAGCACACACATCCACGCCTGGTGCTCCGACTTACTGTCCGATGTCAGGCTTCCTTCCGCCGTTTCACAATAACTCACAAGCGGCAACCCACCGCTTGTAGATGCCACTCTGCAAGCAAATGCCAGGACTCTTCCAAGGTAAAGTGCAATATATAGTCTAGTGTTTATGTATTCTTAACCATTTAACACATGCAAAACTGGCCTACTGTTTTTACTAGCTTCCTCTCTTTTTTTTCTAATGTGTCACTGACAAAGTTTTTGAGTGTTGTGCCCCTAACCTCACATTCTCCTTAAGTCCTCTGGTTTTTATCGTGAGATTTTGCATATCATGGTATTTTTCAGAAACGCCTCTGACTGTATTTCTATTGGATGATGCTGCACTACAGACTTCCGTTCCTAAAGCTAATTCTAGCATCTCAGTCCTACTCTTCAGCCACCTGCCTAACAGGATACTGGATCTTCCTTGAAAACAATCTTCAAAAAGAACCAAAGAAATATGATTCTAAGGTACTGTAGCACCACACACCATATAACTAACGATTCCTTTGATTTAATGATGTTACTGCTAACATTGCTGTAAACCTGGAAACAACTGTTGTGCTTTCACGAGCAGTGCTGGGGGAGTGAAATAAATAAGAGGCCTCGCCGCCTTGAGGACAATGTTTCTTTTATGGATGAGACGGAAAGCGTGACCATTTAGGAGGGCTCCTCCTTAAAATCCTAGGGGCCACCATTATTATGACGTCACTGGAAAAGTGCTGGTGCCTGGGATTCCTGCTTCTGAGACGATGATGCTTTATTTTTTCTTAAGCCAGGCTTTACCCCAGCGCTGTCAGAATGGACCCTGGGGGCTTAATTGAAAAACCAGTGTAGAATATGGACTCACTTAAACATAGACACTTCCTTAAAAGCTTTTGGTTCGATGTGAATGTAAGTCATTTTGATTACTCAATTTCTATATTTATTAGGAATGATAGATAAACCAGAGTACTTGAAAATAATTTCAGTGGCGATGAACTGTGGAGCTCGATCGATGGGGGACACGGCAGTCAATTACCCTTTCACTTTATTTTGGTCCTTGGCAATCAGTTGGGATCAATACTCTCAATCTCGATTGATAGCAGAGCGCAAATCACAAATAATTTTTTTAAGTGGGCTGTCACAGTGTGTGCAGGCAAGTCCAACAGGTCCTGAGCCGTCCCCTACACTTCCATGTGGCCATGGGGACCGGGTATGCGCTCTGGTGAACTCCTAGCCCTGTCTTTTCAGCAGGAGCCGCTGCGACCGGCCAGGTCAGCCTGAGCGGATGTTCAGCATCACAACTGCGTCTCATTACAGCCCACTCTGTCTTCTTCAAAATTTAGCTGCCTGAAATCATCTCAAGTCTGAAACTTGGTAAAATCAATTAATTGAGCAAAAAGAAGGGTCTGGAAGGTAAATCATGCAAAACTCAACAAAGATAAAGAAGGGAAGAACTATAATCCCAGGAAGGATACTCAGATATTCTAAATGTGCTCTTTAAAAAAGTGGGTGGTGGGAGGGGAGCTTTGCTTGAAGGTACAGACTCTGGAGAAGGGCTTACTCATTCATCCCCCACATGTCTTCTCTGAGGGGGCAGAAAGACCCCTGCATTGCAGGCAAGAGCCTCCCAGTTCTGCACTGAGAAGCTGGGTGACCTAAGATAAAACACAGCCCCACTTCACTGCTGGAGAGGTGGGTCCCAGTTTATGAAATGAATAGGTTGGATTGGGTTGATGGTTTCCAAACCGTGTTCCCTGGGGTACTTTGCACTTCAGAGAAAGGGGGGAAAGGGCTGATGAGAGAAGGAAGGAAAGGGTTGAGGGGAAGGCCAAGAAGCTCCTCACTCCATATAAACAAGAGCCGCTCTGCTTGTTTATTTTTGTTTTGTACATTTGGCTTTATGTAAGATTTTGTTTGAAGAAGCAGCCTAATTAGTTTGTAAGAGTCTGAACACTGGAGCCAGACTGCCTGGGTGTGTATCCCAGCTTCTGCTTTCTAGCTGGGTGACCTTGGGCAAGTTACTTAAACTCTCTGGGCTTCAGTTTCTACAAATGAGATATTGACAGTACCTACTCTAATGGAGTGATTATGAAGACTAAATACATTAATATTTGTAGTGCACTCAGAACAGTGCCTGGCATGTGGCAAGCACTATATATGGGTTTAAGTAAATACAGTTGTATGCTGCCTTTTAAAAAGCTTTAAAACTACAGCTCTAAGCTAAGGGTCTCTACACTTTTTGATGATACATCCTTATCAGAAAAGAAATTCTGAACTGCAACACCCTGTGTGTACACTTGTATATATCATGTACTATTGTTCTAATATAGTTTGTGTTTTAAGGTGTGCAGACAATTCTGTGATGGACATAAAGTGGAGATGGAAGTAGTGAGTGAAGTTAGACCTATCACCTCGATTCTCCTCTGGTATCTTGGGCTCAGGGTACTTGGCACCCAAAGCTTGTCTCGGACCTCCAGTGAGAACAGTTGGATGAGCCCTGGTTGAGCAAAAATAGAAGGCTTTGCAAAGTCATGGCAAAGGGACCCTTGTCAGTCTCCATTTTCATTCAAGCTGTGATGCTCTAAGGGTTCCCAAGCATGAAGTGAGAACCTATTGTGTGCCCTCGGGGCAGGAAAATAACACAAGACGAGGTCTATGGTCCTAAACAACTCAGACATGTCGTGAAAAGCTAATACTGAAAACCTGGCCACAGCCTCACCCTTGAGGACCTCTGACAGAGGGTCCACGCTGCAGTGCAAATGGTGCCAGGGAAAGAGAGACTCTCGTGAAGACGGGAATGTTCTTCTTTTATATGAGCACTCTAAGACTCACAGTAAAAGCTCTCCTTTCTCCTCTGCCCTGCCACTCCCTGTGGAAATTCTAGGCCAGGAGTCCAGGTCTTCATGGCCTGTGCCCAAGGGCATTTCTCATAAGACCATGATAAGCAGTAGTAACAGAGCTACCAAATGTGCCATCAGATTCCCACATTTGGACTTTCTTGTTGTGAACAGGTTCACCAACCACTCCCATGGCCAGCTCAGGGTGCGTGAACTGTCCAGACTTAATCTGAGATCAGAAGAGCCCTACTAGAAGCCTGCAACATCCACATAGGAGGGAAGAGAGAACCAAGCAATTATTGAGAAACATCACATAGACACAAAACATTTCATTTATATCATGATAAATATCTAAGTCACTCTCCTCTAAAGATATTCTTAAGAGCTAATGTTTCTCTTGGGAAGTAGCCTCTGGAACTGAGCATTTTTATGTTGTTGTCTTGAAATGTTCTGGGCTGTCTGCTCAGCACACAGCAACCCTCCTATCTGCCCACCTCCTATACAGAGTGACGGCCAGGCAGCCCCATAGGTTCTACAGCAGAGCTTCCTAAACCTCAGATTGCCTACCAACGACCTGGGATCTTGCAAACATGGAGATTCTGATTCAGTAGGTCTGGGGTGGCCCAAGAGTCCACATTTCCAACAAGTTTCCAGGGGATACTGATGTTGCTGATCCAGAGACCACATTTTGAGTGACAGGTTGTATATAACTCCACCTCCGGCCAAAGCTGATTGTACCTGGAGTAAACACTGCCCAAATGAGCCAATCAGCTTCCCTCCCAGACATTTAAATTTGAGACAAAGAGATTCTCTTCCCTCTGGGATGGTCTTTCAAATGTGGAGAGGTCGAAAGACTCAGAAGCTGCAGGATGGCCATTTTCTGCTATGTGGACTGAGAAAAAGGGAAAACCAGGCGGCACGGAATTGAGCAAGATGAGAGACACAGAGGGGACTGCCTGAGTCCTGCAGCATTTAATCCCTGGATCCAGGTCCTATTCACCCTCTAGGATTTCCCTCACTTGGGTTCCACAAGACACCCCTTCATCATTATAATCATTTTCTCTTGAGCTTGTTGTAAGTTGCTTTCTGTTACTTGCAACCAAAGAATCCTATGATGCAGTATTAGAGACTGTAATCAGTTACCTAAGGGCAAGCACTGGTCCTTTTCCTCTCAGACCTTAGCAACAGCACATGGAAGGTGCTTGTTAGATGACTGAATGAATGAACATAATGCCCAGGCATTGTGTTCTCTACAACTTCTCTGCACCCAGAAATGGAGAAACGCTTCTATTTCCTGTCTCACTGTCGATCCTAGAAATCCAATTGTGAATGCAACTCACTGACTGTCAATTTTTCTCTTTATGCCATCGAATCCCTTGACACTCTAATTTCATTCTTCATATCTGGCAAGGGAAAAAGGGACTTGGGGAAGGTGTATTTCCCCTTTAAATACCATGAAAGTTATGAATATATCTTTCCCAAACTGCCAAAATAATTGTTTCATTTACAGAACTGAAATTCTCCCGGGAGCGTCCCAGTGATGTTCTAAATTGCTAACATCAGATATGCAGAAAACAAATATGGAGCAATCCATATGCTCCCAATCCTGAATTTAGCATTTCAGCTCAACAAAAACTTGCATTTCAATCACTTTTAGTCAGTTGTGGGTTATGAGTATGTGCAGGCTTAGGGCTGCGTCAAAGCTACCGGCCTGGAACCTTCGGCAGAGAAGGGCTCTGTCTGGACAGCCTAAGGCTCCCGCACAAGTTGCCGTTTCGAGAGCTCACTTTAAATGAACACTTACCGAGGCTGCAGATCCCCAGTCAAAGGGAAAAGCCGAGAAGGCCCCGGCTATGTGATTGCAGGAGAAGTTGCCAAATTTCCCCTTTTTCTTTTTTATTCCACTCAAAAAATCCTATTGCTTGGGGGGTTGGGGCGCATCCAGGAGTTCACCTCTTCTCAGGGCTCCGTTACGAAAACAACAAGTAAAAAGGAATAGCAGAGCAGGAGCTTGGCACGATGATGACGATGACGATGATGACAGCGAACATCTGTAGAGCACATTTTTCTCTCGGCACTACTCTCAGCACCTTACACGTGTTAAGCCATTTAATCTTCAAAATAACCCTGGGAGGCGGGTATCATTATTAGTCCCATTGTACAGATGAGGAAACCACGGCTCAAAGAGATGGAGTAACATACTAATTAGGTGCGGTGGAACAGCTGTTGCTTTTTCCTGCCAGCAGCCCTCCTCCCTCTTCTGCTAACAGTGCCTCAGTTTCCCTTTGGAGAACCACTCTTCCCTCTGCACCTTGTTTTGGTGGGATAAAGGGCCTAACTTATACTCTAGGACCAAAAGGTCCTATCCAATTCAGCCATTGTTGGACTGTGAACTACATGAGGGCAGGCACTGGTCTTTTTCATATCAAACCCTAGCACAGGGCACGATTGAGGGGCTTAATAAATATTTTAAGAACAAACAAATGAACATAGCATACAATGTGTAATATATCAGTGTGATGTTTTCTACAGCAGCTGTGTGGTTAGGAAGTGTCCTGATTGGTCAAGCCTGGGTTGTGTATTTTCCCTAGACCAATCAGGTGCTTTCCTGGGAATGTGAGTGGGATAACACATGGATAGAAGCATTCTGGAGCTGATCCATCCTGACTGTGGTGCCCTAGCTGGGCTGCTATTTCTATCCTGGACCTGACCCCGGTTCCTGTACTTTCCAGGCCCAGATGTTCGGCTTTTCCTTCAGTTCTCTGAGATACCCTTTGTCCCACAAATAAATTCCCCTTTTGCTTAACTGCGTCCGAGCTGGTTTGTATTGCCTGCAACCAAGTCACCCTGAGTTCTAACTGGCATGTTTGTGCCATTCATGACATGGCTAGACCCGGAAAATTTAACTACAGGGACACAGGGCAGCACTGAAAGCCTAGGACCTAAAGTTAGGCACAGTCTCTGGCATGGAGCATTCATTTATTCAACAAATCATTCACTGAGTACTCTAGGAGCCTGGAGCTATGAGAGCTCTTTTCCCTAGATTTTTCTTTTCAACAATCACGATACACGGATGTAGATAGTATCATGTCCACTTTGCAGATGAGGAAACTAAGGCTCCAGGAGGTTAAAGAGTGAGTGGCATAGCCAGGACTGAAAATCATGTCTTCCTGAGGCCAATGCAATGGCTCTCACCATTGTACCACACAGTCTCCAACGGACTGAGCGCTTGGCTCACGGGCAGGGCTGAGAAATCCGGTTGCTAGAGCTTTGGCAAAAGGAAGCAGGAGAAGAGAATGGAGGTTGACTTCAATATGGGTTAAACTAGTTCAGGGATGGGGACAACAACCAAGTAAGTCATTAAACACTATTC
The DNA here is from genome assembly GCA_031878705.1 of Tapirus indicus. Classification (NCBI taxonomy): domain Eukaryota; kingdom Metazoa; phylum Chordata; class Mammalia; order Perissodactyla; family Tapiridae; genus Tapirus; species Tapirus indicus. The sequence continues at coordinate 68,257,016 of CM062920.1, forward strand.
AATGACTTTTTCAATTAAATACAAATTGCCTCATTTAAGGAGAAACCTTGTCTGAGTCAATAAAAGTTCTAGGAATTGGCTGAATCTTCCCAATCCCCCTAGCTTCCATGCTCCACGTCCCTCAGATCTCCTGCCATCACGGTCTAACATGCACATGCAATCTCTTCTGTCCTAAGGACTGCACTCTCATGTTCTACAGCCCATATGAATCCATTCACAGTCAGCTTAAAACCCACTACCACTAGTAAAGATCGACTGAAAATATTTAAGTCAAAGAGCAATGCATGACATCACATAGCCAAGTGGAATCTTGTTTCTTCTCTCAATCTAGCGAACAGCTGATGTTTTTGCCCTTATAGCATCCATTTCACCTCCTTTTGATTTCCCTTTGAATAAGCCCCTCTTGGTGCTTGGTCCACGTGGCTGAGCGGGGCTGACCTTAATTCCTCCTCTGTTCTTAGGTGCAAAATGGGCATGTGACTCAGGTCTGCCAAACAAATGCCTTCTACTCCCCTGGCTACATTTGGTTCATGGTTGGCCACCCCAGTGTCTCATGTGACTCAGTCCTGGGGCTTTTGCAGGACTAATGATATAAAGAAGCTCTCCTTCCTTTGGGATTACCAACTATAGAGAAGACATAATCCTAGAGCTGCCTGAGAATAAAGCCAACCCCAGAGGTGGCAGAGCTACTGAGAAATGGAGAAGAGGATGGAAGCTCACTGCATCATTCAAGCACCTGAATGCAGCCATACCTGAAGTCTATGCCTTGGATTTTATAGTTACAAAGTTAGACGGAAGGTCCCTTTTATTCTTAAGCAAGTGAGTTGGGTCTCTGAATCTTCTAATCAAAGGAGCCTGGAGTAACACCATGGACTCAACCATGTGTTTTGGAATTACATTTACCTGCCCTGAATCTCTCCTAAGTTTCCCCAAATCTTAATAAAATTGCCCAAGATTTGCCAATTTTTAAATTTTACCTTTTTTAAACTTCATGCCCTAAAATTCTTTTGCCCATAAGTTAAATATTTTAACATAAGGGGAAAAACCCAATTCATTCCCAAGTGGGAATTTATTAAGAAACTGAATTCTCTATAATAAGCCCAACTAACGTACTAAGACTGATACTTAGGAAAAAATAGTTATGTGCCTTGCATATTACGTAATAGTTATTGAAAAACCACTAAGTTCCAGGTTACTGGGGGTAAGTCAGTAAACAAAACCAGAAAAAAAAAATCCTGCCCTCATGGAACTTATGTCCTAGTGGAGGAGAAATAGACAATAAACAAACATATAAATAAACATAGCTGGGCAGAGGGAGAGAAAATGATGCAGGAGGTGATGCTATTTTAGACAGATGGCCAGGAGGCTCTCTGAGGAGGTGACATGCGAGCGGATACAGTTCCTAGCTGGGAAGAATATCATAGGCAGAGGTAACAGCTAGTTAGCGGCTCTGCAGCAGGCATGTGCTTGGCGTGTTCCGGGAACACCAAGGAGGCCTGCGTAGCTGGAACAAAGTAAGTGAGCAGAACAATGACAGGAGATGGGTTCAGCAAGGTAGCAAGAGGCCAGATCATCTGGGGCCTTCCAGGTCCAGAAGGACTTTGGGTTTGATTTTGCTGTGATGGGAAAGCATGGGTATGTGTGGGGCAGAAGAACGGCATGATCAAATGTATATGCTACAAGGATCACTCTAGTACCGTGTGGAAAAGGAACTAAAGAAGGGCAAGAGTAGAAGCAGAGAGACCAGTCAGGAGGCTACTGTGGTCTGGGCAAGAAATGACTTGGACTAAGAGGCTGAGGTGGAGGCGGTGAGAAGTGGTTGGATCCTAGGCGTATTTTGAAGGTAGAGCCACCGAGGTTTAGGGATGGACTGGATGTTGGATGTGAGAAAAAGAAAAGAATCAAGGATGATGTTACCAGGTTTTGAACATGAGCCTAAAGGTGAGTGGAGGTGTCATTCACTGAGATAAGAAGGATGGCAGAAGGAACAGGTTTGGGGAGTAGAAACCAAGAGTTTAATTTTGGGTGAGTAGTTATTTTTTTATTGTGGTAAAATATGCATAAAGTTTACATTTAACCATTTTGAAATGTACAGCTCAGGGGCGTGAGTCCATTCACAGCGTTGTACTACCATCACCACTATCCATTTCCCAAACTTTTCCATCATCCCAATGATGCCTACTGGATAGCCAAAGGAAGATATTGAAAGGCAGTTGGACACACTGATTCTGGGGTTGAAGGGACAGATGAGAACTAGAGATATAAATTTGGAAGTCATCACCACATGGAACAGCCAGCAGACAATTCCCATTTATTAAACTGAATGTTTGACTTAGTGTCTCTCACTCCTGTGCAGCCCAGAAAATGAATATGGCGCCAGACACAGTGCCTGGCATTCAATAAATATTTGTTCAATTGAGTAACTCTTTGCCCTCTAGTTTTGGAAACAGCAATTCTTTGAACAAGAATTTTTAGAAGTACAAGCCTTTAAAATAAATAGCTCTATTTCTTAAAAAAAAAAAAAATGTCTGAACAAATTTTAAAATACACTGGCACTTCTATCACAGTTTTCAGAAATACTGTTTGATTTGTGAGCTCTTTGGCTGACGATTGTGCCAAAGCCAGTACCACTTGACACCAGGCTATGTTACATAAACAGAACGGGAGTGACACAACCAGATGTGGTGTGTCGCAGCGAGGATCAATGAGATTGAAAGGCAGGAGCAGAGGTTTCGTCTAAAACCAGGCATTCGGAGTGTGTTTCAAAATCCCCAACCTCTATTTGAACTACCCTGGTGATGTCTGAAGAAAAAGGAGGTGAAATGATGGCTAGCAAAGAGATTCAGACAGCGATTTATCTTCAGCCGACAAACGTTTGCTGTACAGGATGACTTTCAAGTGCCAGATCTTGATAATCTTGGTTACATGCAGGTATTCAGGAGCTGCTCAGCCCAAGTGTACAGAAACTCTTTGGCGTATCAACATGTGCGATACATAATCGGGGTATGGGAGATGTTGGAATTTATCTTTGGGAAATAACATTGGAATCATCTTCTCCAGCCATGCAGCCACAAGCACAGAAATTTGGGGATAAAAACTTGGTCTGGGAAGATTTCAAAAGCCTCAGCTGTTTATTGCATTCTCTTGACACTTGCTCCCATAACTGTATGATTAACCATAGGTTGGTAACCCACTAGTGCCATGGCTACAGCCTTGAGGTTGAATTGAAATGACCTCTTCAGTGAAACTTAAAGTAGAGAGGGACAGATGGGCAAGCGTTCATTACCCCAATGTCAGTGTTTCACTGGGAAGTGGAAACACGTCAGTGTTTTCTCTCAGTCATCATACCTTCTTAATTCACAGTGGCTGTGTTGGTGGATGCTTAAATATCTGAATTTGGCATTAATAATATTTCAAGAAACCAAATAGTTTCTGGAAGGCATATGAGAATTTCCTATTACTTGAGTTGGAATTTGAATTTTGAAAGCTAGAATACATTTGCCTACTTTGAAAAAAAGATAACCTGAATAGTTTAAAAGGCTGGTTATCCAACTCCAACTGTGTGGGGAAAAATTAATTTACCTCTTCCCCCAAATTTCATCATTGGGTTTGGAACTTCCTTATGAGTTCAGAGGAGGAAGAGACCAGTATTTCTCCATATTCTGTTTAGAGTGCAAAAGTATATTAAGGATGGATTGCACAAAATGCTCTCTTAACCTGGTGCTATGTTGAGTCACCACCCTCCTCCAGATATGTATTTCCTTGGGGTACATAGGCCACCTCCTGTCTTCAGTGATGATAGAAAAAAAGCATTTTCATTGCTACTGTATCATGAAGGGATTTAAGGACCAAAATAAATGCTTAAATTCCTGCATTGGAGTGTTGACAAAATACAAGGGACTTGTAATTTTTTTTCCTGAGGAAGATTAGCCCTGAGCTAACATCTGTGCCCATCTTCCTCTATTTTGTATGTGGGATGCCACCACAGCAATGGCTTGATGAGCACTGTGTAGGTCCGCACCTGGGATCTAGACCCATAAACCCCAGGCTGCCAAAGCGAAGTGTGTGAACTTAACCACTACACCACCAGGCTGGCCCAGAGATGACTGGTTTTAATTCACTGACAGGAAAATGGAGATGAGAAGGAGGAGCTGTTATTGATTAGAGAGGAATACGGGAGGTCCTATTTTGGAGAAGTTGAGTTTGAGTAGCCTGTGGAATATCCAGCTGGAAGCTCAGGTCTTACCTCTAAGGAGAAGAGGCACACCTAAAGGTCTAGATAGTGGAATGGCCCAGATGGAGGTAATATTTAAGCTCTGGGAGAGAATAAAGGAGGGGTAGTATAGGGAAGAAGAAAGCTGAGGCCAGAACGTGGTAGGAGGAAACTGTGGTCAGTGAAAAGATGGAGGAAAAGGAGGAAACCTGAAGCATGTAGTGCATGGACACCTGGAAGGAGAGAGTCTCAAAAGTTGCAAATGATGGGAGTTCAAGAAGAACCCAGAAAAAGCCCATAGGATTTGTTAATTAGGGACTTGGTTTATTTCCGTTGGGTCAGATTAAAACTGAATGAGGATTCTGCCCAGCAAAGGAAACCACCAACAAAATGAAAAGGGAACCTACTGAATGGGAGAAAATATTTGCAAAATACATATCTGAAAAGGGACTAATATTTAAAACATATAAAGAACTCATACAACTCAATAGCAAAAAAACCCCAAATAATCCAATTAAAAATAGGCAGAAGATCTGAATAGACATTTTTCCAAAGAAGACATACAAATGGCCAATAGGTTCATGAAAAGATGCTCAACATTACTAATCATCAGGGAAATGCAAATCAAAACCACAATGACCTCACACCTGTTAGAATGGCTATTATCAAAAAGACAAGAAATAATAAGTGCTGGTGACGATGTGGAGAAAAGGGAACCCCTGTGCACTGTTGGTGGGAATGTACATTGGTGCAACCACTATGGAAAACAATATAGAAGTTCCTTGAAAAATTAAAAATAGAACTACTTCATGATCCAGCAATTCCACTTGTGGGCATTTATCTGAAGAAAACAAAAACACTAATTTGAAAAGATATATGTACCCCCATGTTCATTATTCATGCAGCATTATTTACAATAGCCAAGATATAGAAACAACTTAAGTGTCCTTTGATGGATGAATGGATAAAGAAAATGTATATATACACATACACAATGGAATACAGATCAGCTATAAAAAACAATGAAAACTTGTCATTTGCGACAACATGGTTGGACCTTTAGGGCATTATGCTAAGTGAAACAAGTCAAACAGAGAAAGACAAATACTGTATGATCGCACTTATCTGTGGAACCTAAAAAAAAAACCAAGCTCATAGATACAGACAACAGACTGGTGGTTACTAGAGGCTGGGGATGGGGGTGGGCGAAATGGGTGAAGGGGGTCAAAAGGTACAAATTTCCAATTACAAAATAAATAAGTCACGGTGATGTAATGTACAACATGGTGACTATAGTTAATAAAACTGTATTGCGTATTTGACAGTTACTAAGACAGTAAATCTTAAACGTTCTCATCACAAGAAAAAAAATTTTCCTAACTACATATGGTGACAGATGTTAGTGAGACTTATTGTGATCATTTCACAATACGTACAAATATTGAATCATTATTTCGTACACCTGAAACTAATATAGTGTTATATGTCAATTATACCTCAATTTAAAAAAAAGTGAATGAGTAGAGGGGACAATATCCAGAGGCATAGTCTGTGTGGCTCTTTGGAGAGATGGGCCGGTGAAGGAAAGGAGAAGATAGGAGGGGCACGTGAGTGCATGCTGGGACTGAGGCCTTCCACAGCTAATGAGCAGAGTAACCAGAATGATGCAAGGTCTGGGTAAAGTGGGGTGATTTTATTGTATCCAATGCAGAGTTGAAATACCTGGCCATGTGTGTCAAGGTTGAGTAGGGAGGCCCTCATAGCCAGAATGCAAATGATAGCAACCACAGGAAACCAGGGAGAAACTATCTGGGGGTGGGTGAGGAGGATAAGGTATATTCATGGTATTTGCTTTGTTTTGTTTTCTTTTGGTGTACATATGGTTTTGAGTGCTAGTGAAAACATCCCAAGGGATGTTTTCCATGGAATTTAAAAAAAATTGAATTAGTTGCTAACATTTAAAAATGGAGAATATTTCATATAAAACTTCTTTCTGCTGTCCTCGGTAAGTGGCAGGACCCAGGGCACGCTCCTGGGCGCAGCAATCATCAGGGGCTGCCTGGCGGTGGGCGCCTCCTTTGGATCCCGCAGAGGCTCTCCTGTGCCCTGGTCCTCACCATTCCCTGTTGTCTACCCCAACCCACCCCCTTTACGTTCTCTCTCGGGCCCGTTTAAACACAATAGTTTGCAACCTCTGGGCTGAGAGGTTCTAAGTAGTCAATGAGAAGGAAAGAGGAGAAAGCAATGAATATGTAAAGGATTGTGATTAGAGGCAATTTCAGAGCCAGATCTCAAAAGCCACCTTTTTTTGGAATCCATAGATTTTGAATGTAACTTCTACATGATATTTCTTTTAAAATATAAACCCACATACACAATATAATACAGATCCACATTCCCTTATTCACAATTCAAAAATTCAAAGGTTTATTTTTTTAAATTAACTCAACGTTGGCAAATCCTGACCTGACACGAGATCTTTGTAGAATTTACTTAGACCCTTAGTGTGAACATTCACACATTTCACCACAGAAATACTAAGGCACCAGTTACAGGGTACGTAATATATGGTCTATGCACCCTATTGTCTTTATAAAATTCCCCAAATTCTAAATTCTGGCACAAGAGTTTTCAGGTAAGGGATTGGGACCCTTAAATATCAATGTTCACACATCTATAAGATATAACTTTCTCCATTTGAGAAAAGTATATAGATACCCCGCTGGAAAAAAAAGTGTGTCTAAAACGGTACTTTTTAAAATAACATTTATGAAGACAGTTAGCAAGTGTGTGTTGGGGGAGTCCTTCAGTATTCTCAAATAAGCAGGTAATCAGAGGAACAAAGCATGCGTGAGATTTCACAACAGATTTTTGCCAACAGAAAGCAGAGGACACAAGTTTATTAAGCAGCAAGTCATTTCTCTTTGCTCTGTCCCCAAAGCTCCACTTAATGCTCTTCCCCCTCTGAAAAACGGACATCAGCAATTTCAGGAGGGGCAGGGGAGAAGCTGCAGTCTTCTCAAGTCTACTTGCTAGACTAAGATTGGTCATTAGTCCATGTCTGTTCCGCAGACTCTCTGGCACGTGACTTATTTCCCAGAGAGACTAGCCAAGGCTGTCTTCCCCCAAAATGGAGGCTCAAACCACCCGAGAGGAAGCCCATCGGTTTGTGTGTCAGCTGGAAGTTGGCTCTGCTGGCTTCCGAGACCACATTACCAAGCGCGGGCACTCTGGACTACAACGTCCCCCTGAAGCATTTCTGCTTGGACATTGACCGATACTGTCAGCTGCCCCCTGTTCCATCTATTTTCTCTACCAGGGTGGGGGGGAGGAGAATCATCAAGAAAAGGAGCCTGATGTTTCCACGTAAAGTCAGCCTCCTCAATGACCTCCTCTTCGCCAGGTGGAGTCACACAGTTTGCGGGGATGCTAAGCACTTCAGAAAACCATCTCATGGATGTCACAGCAGCATCGGTACCTCTCCCTCGAGTGTAGGGTATTGAACAGTGCCTGGATACCTGCTTGCTAAGCAGAGAAAAGCATGTCCCTGGTTTTATGCCAAGTCAAAAAGAGGACCCACTTGGTATCACAATAGCCTAAGATCTCCAAGAAACTGTGATTAAAAAAAAAAAAAGCTTTTCTATGAAGCCAGAGAACACGCTGTCGAGGTTGCTGTTTTCAACTGTACCTGAAGCTATGGAACCCCTACAAAGGAATTTGGATGAGGCTTTTCCTTCCCTCTTTCCCCTTTAATCTCTAAGGGATTGCCACTAAACCAGGGCCACTTTGGCAGAGGCAGCACTGACCGAGCCCTTCTCAAACAGAGCATGGCCAAAAAAAAAAAAAAGACACAATGATGCCTGCTGCATCAATATCCCAGAATACTTTTTATTCCCCAATGCCCATCTATAAAAGGCAAGGCTTGCTTTGTGAGAAACAAGGGGATAAATGTGCTGGCACCGACATCCAGACTCCACAGCCAGGCCCTGTGGGGCGGGCCGCTGTACTGAGAATGTCTACATCCCCCTCCCGTCAGACAGGGAAGCTAAGGAGAAGAGGAAAACGGTTAAACAAGGTTTTCATTTTGACTTTAGTTATTATATTCCTGAGACAGAAGTAAGAGTGGAAAACACCTTTCCATTTTTGCACTTGTGGTTTCTGTCTGATTTCTCTCCTTCTTTCTTATTATTTTCAAAATCTTTTCTTTCAGGTTCTATTTGAATTCATTTTCTCTGAAAATGTAAAAGGGCCTGTTTGCATCAAATTCCTGGACAGCATGTCACTGATTCAAGTCCAATGCGAATTGAAAATGTTCTTAGCACGTTTCCTTGTTAATGTATCTCCGTGGGAATAATTCCCATATGCTCACCTGCAAATCTGGTGATCTACTTTTAATTCTTTCAGTCCTTATACCGTATAGCTGACTCTTCCCATAATTTATGTTACAGTGCCATCTTATGGTAGTTTATGACCACCATTTATGGATAGAAAAACTCTGGGCTGTCTCTTCCGTGTTTTGAAGAAATATATGGGTTTAAAATTCATCTTTAATTAATCACACCAGATAAATGTGTCAAAAATGGTGGTCTGTAAATAAGAAAGCTGTTTCATTGTGGTCTGCTAAAGGCCAAACACTACAGAGAATATTTGAGCAGCTGCACAAACCTTAAACACAACTGAGGAATGTTTTCAAAGGCATTTATGTTCTCATTCAGTGATTATTACTGCATAATCCGACATTTAAGCAGCAGCGTTCTTCGAGAATGCCGTGACGTATTTGGGAAGACTATCAGAGGGAGGGTCTGGTCTAAGTAAGTGATTTGTGGCCCGGAATTTCCAGCTCTGCATTCTCATGGTGCATCATTTCGCCCTCCTCATCTCCAAAAAAACCCCACAAAACTCTCTGGGCCCCTATCAGCATGACACAAGGAAACCCAGCCCCACTTTTAAGCCTGATCATTTGCAAATGTATTTCAGTCCCAGGCTTAATTCAAGGAGAAGACTCCTTGGAGAAGCCTCATTCCGGAAGTCTGCCTGCCAATTTTTGGAGGCTTTAAGGCATGTTTCCTCTCTCTTCTCCAGGTTTCTTTCCACCCACAAAGTTAACATACATCGTGAATGGGCCTGAATTTAATGCCTTAATCAGCACTTGCCAGTTCTGTTGCCGCACCACTGCCAGTCATTCTCAGGAAGGGATAGGAAAAAGATGGTTTCAATTCCAGGTTTGTTTGGGGGCTTATGAGTAAATGAAATGAGTTCATGAGACGGGGGTCCTGGGGGATCTGGGGTGGTAGGAGGGTTTTACTAAAGTAAATTCCCCATCCTCTTTAATGACAAAACAGTCTAATAGCTAGCAGAGTGATTTAACTCCCACATTCAAGAATTCTTTTGTTTGCATCTGGTCTCCTTTCCTGACTGCCCCATTTATTTTCTCATCACACCTATAGGATCAAGAGAAAAAGTTTGAGTTGATGGTGCAAGGCAGGGAGGTCATCCTTCAGTTCTCCATGTAGATACCCCTTTTCTCTCCATAAAGAAGATAGAGAACACACAGTGATTCATGACAAAGGAAGAAAAATTAATATGTGTTTAACCAAATGCAAAATAAGAACTTTGGAACAAAGGCAATTTTTTAAAAAGGCATTTGAATGTCATATGTTTCTAAGGTTCTCCATGCCCTGTCACGATTGGACTGCTTTCCTTTTTCACTGCCCCATTTTCAATCATTGTAGGGAATCACGATTTCAAATTAAATACTCCCAATACACCACGGTGGGTTTTGTTTGCTTGGTTTCTGCTGCCCTTATGTGCTCAAGCCCCCCTCCCCTCCCAGCCCTCCTTGACCTCTGTTTTGCTTATGAACTTACCTTTGCTGACCCTTCTCCCCTCTCCTGTTTGGGGGCTGTTCTTGCTTCAGTCCCTGCACTTGGAATGTTCTTCTCTCTTCCACTCCCATCCCCAAATCAGCAGACACACGCCTGGTGCCCACATTTGTCTCATCTTTTGTTGAGTGTGTGTTTGTGTGTCTGTTATTGTTTTCTTCCCCCCGTTTAATCAGAAGAACATGATCAGAGACTGCAACACATTCAGCTCAGAGCCTGAACTGACTGTACCCATTAGGAATTCTTAAAGTGCAGATCGACGCTACAGAATGACTCTTTACAGATGCGAAAGTGACATCATGGGCTGCCTCACCCCCACCCCACCTCCCGACATGTATGGTTTTTCATTGCTGTTCCAATTTAAATTTCTCAGTTTACCAGTCAAGAGAGATGATTTTTTTCTAATATCCATTCTGCAAACTCCATCTGGGATCCCCCAAACAAGCTGTGTTCTTCTGTCTCTCTCACAGGCATGAATTATAAAAAGTCTGCAGTAGGAGCAGGGACGAGGTCAAGCCTTGTTGGTCCTGAGCCATGAGACTCTTAACGCCTGCAAACAGGCCAGCGAAGTGAACGGGGGAGATGAATTAAAGCCCTTCCTACAAGTGATTTTCCCCCCATCCAGCCTGCTGATCCCGTGCAAATTACCTTGGGGAAGCCCAAGTTACAGTCCTGCAAAACCCAGAAGTGAGGAGCACCTGCTATAATCACAATGATCCTACGATGTTCATGCTTCACAGGACATTATTGCCCTTCCAAACTTTCAGCCTAGTCTCTTGTGTGACCAGAGAACCAGATGGGAGTTTTGGGGGCTAAAATGGATACACCAATTATTTATAGATTCGGACTAAAAATCCCATGAACTGCCTTCTGTGGAGTTCCATTTTCCGAGAACAGACTTGAAATAGACATAGTTGTGGAAAGTCTCAGAATCATTTAGAATAATCCTAAACATGATATTACAAGTAGGGAATGGTGGAGTTAAGCCTAAAGAATTTTAGAAGCCCCTTCATAAGGAAGAACATAGTTTTAGAACTATCCTTTGGAAATCTCTAGAATGAGACTCGGTGGTTCAATTTTATCTCCTGCTGGTTTTAGTAGCCTTGCCCCTAGCCATTTTTTCCTGCTGGAAAAACCTTTAAAATTAGACATGACCGCTTGCATAGCTAGGTGTCACCAGCTCTGGAGTAGAAGGAAATTGTTCCTAGCACCTTACACACGATAGGCACTCAATCAACGTTTACTGAAAGGATAGAAGAATAAAAACAGACCTTCTTTTATTAGTTCTAAGTATATGACTCTGTATTATTTGAGAAAGTTTCCTTAAGTTCTCCGTTTTATTTTTTTAACTTTGACATATATGTAAGTTATTTTTTTTGTCTGGGGTCACCCAGCCAACCAACTCCAGAGCCCAAACCCCAACTGCTCCCAAACAGCCTGTTCTGCTGTGATTCAGAATGGAGAAATGCTGCCTTCTGTTTTTACCCATAAATCTAAAAATCAAGATGGAGGAAATTTGGGGAGAATGTCTGAGGCCATTAAAATTTTTTAGGGATGCTTACATTTTCATAGCCAAAAAAATCATTTAAGGGATTCAGCAAAAGCTTTTGCTTTGTTTATTCTTTTTAAAAATTTCTTTAATAAATAGAGTCTCCTGGAAGACATTAACAAGGGTCATATGCCAGCTCTAAACTGCTCTCTCCAGGCTCTCCTATTAGCAGACCCCTCTGGTCCACAAATTACCTAAAAAGATTAAAATAAAAGGAAAACTTAGAAATGAACTTATATCTGGTGACATCAATATCTGAGTTATGGTGCTAATTCTAAAATAAGCTATTTGTACTGATTTAAATTTTTATCGATATCCATTTGAACATATATAACATCACTAAACATGTGGGAAATTAATAACTTTAATTCTCATTCACCCTCTACTGGGAAAAAGTCCTCATTCATCTGAAAGTGGAGATTCTGCCACTCTATCAAACTTGCTTGGAATCAAAACAAACTTGCACGTTTTCCTGGTTAACTGTAATTCTCAGGGAAAAAGCACTCAGCCGGTTTCTCAGCGGTATTCCAGGCCGCTCCCCAGTCCCCACCTCCCACACATAGGTGTTAACTGAGCCATGAACAAAGATCTGGAGAAATGATATACTTCTGTGCCCTCTACTCCATGTGGCTTCAATAATGTCAGCTGGAAGAGATACATTTTATAAAAATTAAAGGCCAAAAAAATTACAATAAAGCATGCATTGAGCTATCAATATTCACTTTGTATGGGGGACATTTCCAAGTCAAGCACCTAAAATTTAAAAAGTTCCTGTTTTTATGATGCTTGGAAAGTTGCAAATGTGGAAACACACCTTTCCCCTTAGTTTTAAATCCCCTTGTTCCACAATTAATTTTCCCACTGTCATGGCACGGAGTGTCGTGGGATTGTGTGTGTGTGTGTGTGTGTGTGTGTGTGTGTGTGTGTTCTCTACATATTCTTTGTACTTCAGTTGAGCACCACCTTAGATCATCCTCGACGAGAGAGTAAAGGTTATCATTAGCATGTTGAATAATGGATGGCATCCATTGTATTTTCTTGTTTAGGAAAATAAATCATCCTGAAAACTTGTATTATGTTCTATGTGAAATGGAAGCGCATCAGCACTTGTTATGTTTTCCTCTCCTGAGTCGGCTTGGCAGGGCGCCTTAGGCTGGAAAGAACAACCAGGGGTTGCCAAGCAAGGGCTGGCTGGATTCCGTGCCCATTCCTCTAGGGGATGTAAACATCCTGCCCTGGAAGACTTCACCAACCTGTAGCTAGAAAACTCCTGTGCACAGCGGTCCAGCGGGAAAACTGGAAACCGTGAGTCACAGCCCCAGCCAGGTCCTGCTGGGTAATGAGGAGCTCAAATGTTCAAGCTTCATCCACTCCACCCTAGCCCCCAGTATGAGAACAGCCCTGAATTTAAGGAGAAACATACAGGAATCAAGTGTGGACAAAGGGCAAAGAAGACTAAGATTTCCTGACTACCCACCAACCATATGCCTGTTATATCACGTCATATTGGGTAGGGCTGCTCAGTGGATAAAGCCATGGGCTCTAGAATGGGACATCCCTGGGCCACCACTCACTGGCTGTGTAGTCTTGGGCAATTTGCTTAATCTCTCTAGTTCTCAGTATTCTCCTTGGTCAAGCAGGGATGGAGCAGTTAAAAAACTGAAATCCTGGGGCTGGCCTGGTGGCCCAGCAGTTAAGTTTGGTGCACCCTGGTATGGCAGCCCCGGGGTTCGCGGGTTTGGATCCCAGGTGCAGACCAACACCACTCATCGAGCCATGCTGTGGTGGCATCCCACATACAAATCAGAGGAAGATGGGCACAGATGTTAGCTCAGGGCCACTCTTCCTCACCAAAAACTAACAAACTGAAACACTTTCATACAAGACAGTCAAGAGCAGTTGCCTTGAGTCCCCAGAACACATACCGTCCCACTGTCCTGGCTGCAGCAGCCTCTCCCTGGGAACTACCCCACCCATCGTGGGCCACTTTGTAATCCAGGAACTACAGAGACATGTGGACACAGCAGAGCTGCTAGGAGCTGTCCAGCGGCAAGGGCCAGTCTGCTCTCGTTAATTGGTACCCACGCCTTACCAGTTGTTAGACAGCGTTATAGGGCTGTCCTAGGGACAGGTGTGGATTCTACAGAGCCTATCGCATGACAAGTCCCAAATAAATGATGATAGTTATACCCATTATACAGATGGGGAGAGCTAGGCTAAACAAAGTTAAATAACATGGTAAAACCCAGGAACCAGGATACGAATCTAGGTGACATAGATTCTCAACTGTGTCTGTCAACCATGATGTATCAATGGGAGAATCATAAAAGCCCATTTAATGATGGCATAAAAGAGCATCCCTCCCAGAGAGAGCCACTGTGTCAGCTAGATTTCAGATGTCCATGCTCATCTTGAAGATCACCCTTGAGGATTCATTCAAAGGCAAGTGTAGATCCAGTTGTGATGACAATGTTTTAATGTCATCAGACTTATTACATGGAAATTGCTTTTCTCGAGACTGAATGGAATAAACTGCTCTCCACTGTGGAAGGGAGTTGGACAGGCACACAGCTAGTCTTCTGGATCACAAGTTAACATGATGCTACTCTTAACGTTTGGGTACCCTGAGTGAGGACTGAGTTGTCTCTCTGTGGTCCTCTGTGTTTTCTGAGGGTGGGGGTAGAATGTGTGTACAAAGACTCAATACCTAATTTCATGTTGTCAATAAAACTATTCCTTTAAAAACTTTTATCATGGTAGAATATTGTCAAGATATATTAAAAATGATGACTCACCAAATAAAAATGTGATTCTCATGTAGCAGTCACGACATAGATCCTATACTCTGCTCTCTGAGATACAGTCTTCTGATTCTATATCCTGCTTCTCTATCACCTATTAGCACTTGAGTATGAAATAATCACCTGGGGGCAGGCGGGTGTTTCTATGGGAATAAAATATAAGGCAGTTAAGTGTTGTTAAGAGAAAGGGGAAGAGAGAGAAACATTATAGGGGGAGGCCAGAGTGGAGATTATTCCAGAATTAATCTAAGACTTTGCTACCCAACATGTAAAAGACTCAATACCTAATTTCAACAGCATTGGCATCGCCTGGGAGTCCATCAGAAATCAAATCTGAGGCCCTCCCCCGTCTGACAGATCACAATCTCTATTTTAATCAGATGCCCAGGTGATCTGTATGCACGTGCTGTTTGAGAAGCTCTACTCACTCTTGGTGGCTGGGTGTTGGTGGGGGGTGGCACAGAGCAGAAAATGAAGTTGTAAGAGATGGGAAGGTACCCAAGTGTTTGCCTAAGAGGGTCTCCTGTCTGAATTGGCTGGAAGAAAAAAAACCTGTTCTCGGATGATGAGCAGGCTGTGGTTGCAGTTGCACACAGCATGATGGCCATCTGTGTATGAAAAGAAAAGAAACACTGTGCAGGAGTGTGGAATTGCTACAGAGGCTAAGCACGGCCAGGTGTTTAAGTAGGAAAGCCAGTCTTGAAGATCAAAGGCAAGTCGATTGTAAAAGAGAACATCTTGCCCACCAAACCCAGGCCCTCTGAATGGAGAGAGGGCGACATCTGAATAGACCAGATGTTAGCGGCTGAGGGATCCTCAGAGCCCAGAATAAACCTGCCTAAATAGCTCTGTGGCAGCTAAACCTCATTATCTACCAGGCCCACCACTAAATACAAACACAGGTTCTACAAGCAGAAGTGAAAGCAGTCCTTTGAGGCACCCAGCTGAGGCGGCAAGAATTCTCTGTCCCTGTGGTAAATGGGCAGTAATTAATTATAGGACAGACGCTGAAGCCCTAGAAGTGAGTTCTCTTTTGCGGATGACGAGGGAGTGTAGTTTTTGGAAAGAGCTGCGTGAGCACTTCGTGGGAACCAGTCTGGGGCCATGACAGGTACCGCCTCCTGCAGGCCTGAGATGGGCAAACAAGTTATTTTTGTCCAGAAGAACGGGTGGCCCTGGCTCGCAAGCTCCCACCCGCTCACGCCCGTACATCAGATCTAGGACCACCACACCACCACGTCTCTCCACCGGCAACCCAGCGGGATCATGGGGGACTGGCAGGGATAAGGGCCTTTCACCAACTTGTGAATTTTCCACAAGTACAAGCTGGTCTCCTCTTAATTGCCCCATGGAGATTTTCATAAATACATTTAAATAGAATAATTATTATTGTTATTTAACTTTGTTCTTCTAGATGGCACCTTTCCTTTAAGCAGCTCAAAGAACTATTCTGAAATTATCCGATTAATCTTTGCAACATTCCTGTGAAGAAGGTGGGTGGCAGCTTCTCTCTGTTTCTGGAGGGGAGTGGAGAAACAGAGGGGGGTTTGACGCCTGAGTGGCATGAGGATGTCACAGAAATGGAAACTGGGCTCCCAAACCCTGTTCCCCCAGACAGTCCTCTCAAGTTCAGCATCCTTGGAAGTGCCCAACTGCCTCGGTCAGAGCCCTAAGTACACTTGTATTCCAATTCCGGTGCCACCCCTCATGGGGTTGTGCAAGTCACTTGGCCTCCCTGGGTCTCAGTTTCCCCATGTGTCAAATGCCTCAGTGAGGTGCCTCAATGAGATGTGGTGCCGGAAGGATTGCTCGGCTGCTCAGGGCAGGGCTCTAAGCAGTTGTACATACTCTCTTTCTGTACGGGTAGCACAGCCTCTGGAGTCCAACCCCAAGGGGCTCTTTGGCATTTTTACGCATCGCCTGTGTAAATGGCATATTTTGGCACAGAATGCAGCAGGAGGGTCCAAGATCGGGCTTGGGAGATGGACAGCCTTGTTCAGCTCTTGACTCCAATACTTCCTAAGTCATAGACTTTGGGCAGGTCAGTTAACCACCCTGAACCTCTGTCTCCTCATCTGTAAAATGGTGATGGTGATGATTCAATGAGGTCACGCAGACAAAGGGTCTGGCATTAGTAGGGCTCCATAAGTATACAGAGAGTGGGGAAGAGGAGGACCCTGCGGTCAGACCGCCCGCATTTGAATCCGGGCTCACCACTTTCTAGCTAAGTGACCTTGGGAAAGTCACCTCACCTCACTGGATAAGGAAGTTTCCTGTGAGAATTAAGCAGGTTCATATGTGTAATTAATAGCAGAACTGGGCACAGAGTTTGTGCTTGATAAATGTTATTAATTGTATTATAATTATTGCCTAATTTCTTGTTTCTATTTTGTCTGTGGAGCCATGAACCCTGACCTCCACCCCCAAGGAAAGAGATTACTCCACAATTTGAGGGAATGTGGAAGGGAAGATAGCCCAGGATTAGGCTACTTTCCCCCAGTAAACTGGAAGAAGTGTCTCTTAGCTGGGGAACCCTCTGGCATCAGCCAGGGCGTGGTCTGCCACTCACTGGCTAAGGGATGCTGGGCAAATCCTTCATCTTACTCTCAGTCAGCTCATCACAAAATAATGGTAACATGCTAACCACCTTGATTTGTTAGAAAGATGACTTGAGCTAACGTACACAAATGCACTTGGTAAACTCTTAAATGCTACATATATTTAAACCATTACAAATTCAGAAACACACACTTATATACTTTAAGAGCAGACAAAGATCTGAATTTTCATTTGCCAGAGGGGAAACCAAACACTTTTGTGTGTGCTTCTATTTTTCATTCCTTTGAATAATAAAAAAAAAAAAAATTTTTTTTTTTTGAAAAGCTCTTGTCTCAGGTAGGAGAATGAAGACACTTTAATTTCCGGTGGTGCCAGCACTGGGTTTGGGCTTTACTCCGAGTTGCTGTAAAACCAAACCAAACAAACAATACGTCCACCCACCCGGGAGACTCCAAGTAACTCTGGATTTCTCTTTGCCGTTTCCTGTGGGTACTTCAAAGCCTGGAATCTCTGCAGATGTCTTGGTGCTGATTTCCCTTTAGCAAACACATGGGACATACTCCAATAAGAGAGAGACCAGCTCCACAGGAGGAAATTTGGGGGCAGAAACAGAGGGAAGACAGTTTGCAGGCCGAGCCCGATGAGCACAGTTGGCTGATCCTCATTTCTCAGATGTCCAGCATGTGTTTGCAGCTGGGGTCTAATCCTCCAGCTCACCTCCAGCACTTATAGCAAGGAAGCCTTTCTTGGGTTCTAGGTGGTAAACAGTCAAAACCGAACTTGACTAGAAAGAATTACGTTAAACACCTCACTATTGCCAAGACCCTCCCTGCAAGCCGCCACCCCAACCGAAGATAAGAACAGCAGTCTCTCCTGCTTGTGAGGGGGCAGGGGGCAGGCAGAGGGTGGTTTAATCGCCCGTTGTGTTATTTCCAAATTTGTGTTTCTTTTACATTTTTGATTTTCCTCCCAAAGCAAATTTCCTTTAGTCGGGGATAGTTTTACCTTGAGCAGCCCTAAAGCTTTAACACAGTAAATACTTTCAGGAAAGTTCTTTTGTGGATTAAAACCTGTTTTTTGAATCAAGAAGCAGCTCATCCTTTCAAAATAAGAATTTTATACAAAACTGCAAGGTTGTCTACAAACCTAGACAAGGAGTGCTAAGAGTCTGTGCAGTCAGCCAAGGGACTGTTCCCAAGCTACCTAGCAGGGTCTCAGCGTTTCTTGGTGCCTGGCGGGGTCGGGGGGCAGACACTCTGTGCTCAGCACACTCTCCCTGGGCATCAGCAGGCTGCTTTGCAGGGCAGTGGTCTGATCTGGGGGTGATGACCACAGCTGCAGGTCAGAGTGAAGCCCCCTCATCCACTGGGGCACCAAACCCACAGGCCTTCACCTGGGAGATGCCTGCCCGCCTAGTGTTCATCCCTGGTTGTTCTAGACACCAAAGATCCTGTGAACACCTGCTATGTGCCAGGCCTTCTGAGTGACAACCATGGTCTCTGCGTGCACTGGGTCGAGCGGGAGAGGCAGATGGGCACTCTCAGTCAAGCATGCCACGTGCTACACTCGAGAGGAGCAGGGCTCTGAGAGCAGAGGAGGGGCTCGCTGGGGTGGAGAGGGGGTTTCCTGAGCAAGGTGGTCGGTGGGGAGATGGAGGGGGAAGGAGAGTACTGCAATGGCATCCTGGGGAGGTCACTCACCTCCAGGGAGGAGCAGGGGGAGGAGAGATAATGGGAATGGATCCAGAAAAGGCTGGAAACTTAGCTCCAAGTGGGCTAATCAAGGAGTCAGGACTTGATCCACAGGCAACTGGGAGCCACTGCATCACCAAGTCCCAGCCCACAGGCTTCTTAGCTCATGCTAATTGCTAACATGTATTGAAGCTGACTACACACAAAGCTTAGGATACCACACAAAATGAGGGCAGTGCCATATCATTTCCATTCTGTAGCTAAGAAACAGAGGCTTTGCAGTCAGGTAAGTCTCCTTAGGTCATCCAGCTACTGGGACTCGACGCTGCAATGGAGCTTTTTGAGTTTTGTCAACCAATATCAATACCCCCTTTTCTGGGGGACCACCTCCATGAGTTCACTCCCGCCGTAGGGATTGGTGTGTGAGTTAAGCCTGGCCAGTCAAAGCATTGCCATCCTGTGGCCACAGTCACTGGCTCAGGAAAAAGAATGAGATCCAGTTAGAGTCAATGATACACAACCTTGGGACTTACTGGGACTCTTAGAGACAGTCTCATTCTGTCTATTTTGGATATATAATAGGGAGGATGTAAGTTTAGAGTTGGAGAATGAAGACAACACAAAGAGAAGAACCAAGAGATGAGGTCTCCCGGAACAAACTGCCTGAAGCCACTGCTCCACAACTTTTCAGTTATGTCATTCATAATTATTTTTTCTTAAGACAGTCTCAGTTGGCTTTTCTGTCACTTGCAATAAAGTAGGCCTAATGCAGTGGTGCTTATGGTGACCCTCTTACTGTACACCTAATCATATAAGCTACTGAAAATGATTTGGCGTGTTGCTAAATTCTCACACTAAAAAAAATACCTCTGAAAATTTCAAACATGGAATAAATTGAACGCTGAGAATGAAGGCAGAGTAGAGTACAGGGATGCATTAACTGTAAAATTACAGTTGCATAGGAAAAAGAACTGGATGTGGAGTGAGGGGGACTGAGGTATATAGATCTTGCTCTGGGGCTCACTAGCTCTGTGACCTTGGGCAAGGGACCTTTCCCCTCTAAGCTTCAGTATCCACAGCTGTGAAATAAGGGCGTGTTAGTAGATGGGACCCTGACTCAGGTCCGTGACTGCTTCCTAGGCTGCTTTTGAATAATCAAACGTTGACTAACAAGATTTAGGAAGCCCATTCATATCCAAAGGTAAATGGAGGTTTACCTTCTTTCCAGGAAAGTCCACAATTCCTTGTTTGTATCATCATTGGCTTGTACCCAGGGAAGTGGAATTATGTAACTGACAAACCCCACAGGATCTAACTTGTACCAGATCTTGGAAATCTCAAATGGCAGCCCTGGGAGAGGGTGTCCAGGCTGGCTTGAGCCGTGCTGTGTTCAAGAGATGACATGACTCTACCACCTAGCCAACCGAGAGACAGGACTTTCCCAGTTCACTCTCCGCCATCATGGAATCGCTCTAAAGCAAACCCTCACTCGGAGCCCCCAAGCCACAGCTGTCTTGGTTGTCTCTGGATGACACCAGCCAGCAAACTGGAAGGCGGCCCGCAGGGATCCCGTGAAAACCACACTGGGTAATTTATAAAGATTGACACTGGCAGGTTGCACACGGGTAGCGACTCTGAAAGAATCTGAAGGGCTGAGTATCTTGTTTACCTATCCTGCTCAATATTAACCTTAGAATTCCTACAACTTTTAAAAATAGATGCTTTCACCTATTTTGAACGTCATACAATGAAGAAAGTATCTATAAGAATTGGAGATGAGAAGCCTGTCACTGAATCGACTTTTAATGCAATCTGCTTTTAAAACCTGTATTCTGTCACAGACAAGTATATTTTGTTCTCCAACAGTTCCATCTAAGAACTAATTAGATGTTTTTGTCTGCAACATGAGATTTTAAATTTTGTTTTGTGAAAAATATACCAATGGCCTATTAAGATTTGTTAGAACAGGGTATGTTATAGTCAGAAACCACTGATTCCTTTTCACAGGCAGAAACCATCTCCTCAGCCTCAAATCACGCCAGGAAAGGCGCTCGCTTTAAGTCCTGGTGAAGTCCTAACACAACTCTGACCTCTGCCGTCTCATGTGAATGACATTCTAGGGCCGCTCTGTCTGGGGGCTCCACGTGGCAAAGAGACATAAACTATTTAGCAGAACAAAAGAGAAGACCAAAGGAACTCCCATTTTTATACTCTTGGAATTTGACACATACTCAAATTCTAGCGAAACGTCCAGTGGAAACTATTCACGGTGCACAACTTTTGTCATGATGACTATGATTCAGCTACATAAACACAAGAGGCATAAACCATTTCTGAGGACCAGATACAACACTGACAAAAAATATAATTAGATTTAAGACCACAAACCTCCACTGAAGTTTCTTCAGGGCCAACAATTTCTGCCTTTTGGTGTGAAGATAACGCATATGTGTTGATCAAGGTGAGTGATGACTGAATTACCTATAGGGGGGTTTCTAAACTCCAGAAAGTCAAAGGGGGCTTTTATCTGCCCTCAAACCTCCCCTCCAGGTGCAGACTTAAGACAGTCCTACAGGTGTTGGACCCACACAAATGAAGCGTAATGGCTACGTTTCCTTTAAAGAATTTCCCAAACATGGGGAAGAGACAGGTGTTGTTAATAAATTACTTTTCAGTCCCACCTGAGTAGGGCGGGTGCCTCTTTGCAAGGCTCACCACATTTCTTTGGTCCCTCCTTTTTCCTTTTCAGTGTTCCTTACATCCTTCGCATCTCCTTTGCCTGGCCCTAAGCAGCTCAATTTTCTTGCATATGTTCAGATATCCATAAACACTGGTATTTCTTACTAGTATCATTTAGGAATAAAAAATGTTTTTTTGGGGGGGGCTATTATTGTTTGCATTTGTTGGAATGAGCAGTATTACTTCTAAAAAAAAAAAGGATTTTCAAAAAAATAAGAGGTTTCTGAACTCTAGGAAGTAAATTTAAAACAACTGGCCAAGTATCTAAAAAATCAGGCCTACTTTGACCAGAACACTGCAGTACCATGAAGCATTAACATCAAGACCTACACAAGAACAGCACTTAACAGTTTGTAAAGGGCCTTCATACATATTTTCTCATTTAATCTTCCCACCTAGTGATGAGGCAGTCATTCTCCCTATTACCCAGACAAGCAAACTGAGGTTCGGGAAAGGCAGGGAGCTCTCTCAAGGTCACAAAACTAGCAGGTTGGGGTGTAGGGAGGCAGGAGCTAGTCTTCTCACTCAAAACACAATGCTCTTTCCAATCAAAAAAACAATCCCCAGGGGTGGAGGATGGGTTTCTTAAGGTGGGGGTCTCTGATGGGCTTGTGGCCAAGTGGCTCCTCCATTCAACAAACAGCAGAGTGTGTGTGTGAAGGGCTACGTGTGAGGTGGGGTGTGAAAAGGCCTGGGAACTCTCAAGTTAGTACCACCCTTACCAATAAGCACACACACTGGAGTGAAGCAAGAGCCAAAGGAGAGGTACAAGAGAATTCAAGGGCCTCCTAGATTGTTGGAAAGGAGGGTTCCTCTTAAGCTTGAAAGCTCAGAACAGGCGTCATGGCGAGGGGCCTAGGCACGGAGCCCTGGAAAGGGGTGAGCAGGGAGGGAAGGAGGTAGAGGGCTGGACACACAAGGGGCTTGGCTGGCCGCAGCTCGGAGCACACGTGTCAAAGAGCAGGGCGAGAGAACGAGCCAGCTCACAGGGGGAGGCAGACCCCTCCGTATAGTTTGCTCATTGCTGGAATCTAAAATACAGCTTTAAATTATTACGGATCCTGGAATGCCACAAACATTTGAGAAACTGCCCTTCAGGAGGAGAAAGATACTTGGTGGGAGGATCTTCAAACCAAGTGTCAGAAATGAGGGATGGGCCCGTGTGACCCCCCGTCACTCGGCACACGTTCATCAACTTTCAGTTGCTGGGTGGCGGCGGCGCGGCCGTGTGGAAGGAGACCCTACAAACTTATAAAATAGGAACCCCTAGTCTGTACATTTGTGTGTTTTGCCTACATATGAAAGGGAAAAACCGTCTGGGCCTTCTTTCCAAAATTGTGAAATCAAGGTATGAACCCGTCATTTTTTGAAATCTTTTTGGGAGAGGCGTAAAGCACTGGGGGGACCATATTTTGTGCAACAGCAATTCTTCTAAATATAGAACGCAGAGCAATCACAAGAAGGATGAGAGCGCTGTCCTTGGATGCTCCACAGAACAGGCGGATGACAAAGCTGCTAAGAGGGTTTTGCATTGAAATCCTGTGCTCCCCGATTTAGCAGAAGGCTTATTTCACTCTCTCACATGAGTGGGTTGCAGGAGCAGACCCACAGCAGTTGCATTTTGAAGCCCATGGCTTCACCTTGTCCTAGGCCTGCCTTAACAGGTACATAAATCCCCTGGACTCGGGGAATTTTCTTTTTAACCAGGTAGAAGTAAATTTCCTTATCCAAACTCGGGCTATCGCTAACGTTTGCCAGAGATCAGAGGCCAATTTCTGTTCTTTTTTTTAAACCTCATCTTCAGAGCAGAAACATAAAAGGGGAGATCTATAAACATTTCAGATTCATAATATACTACTTCCTCTAGGTTTGTCTAAGCGGAAACTTTGCTCTTGAGAAAAGGTGAGCATCTACTAAAAAGAAATGTTCTCTGTCAGAAGGGCTCGCCGTGCACTCAGTCACAGCTGAAATGTGTTTTAATGTGTCTTTCTCCTTTACAAGCCCGCCTTGCTTTCAGCTCCGTCCCACAGCCCGAGCAGCGAAGAAGATGGCTCTCTGATATCCTTTTGTTGCTCTAATCAGAGCCAGAAGGGCCGTATTGACTTTCGGGCCTTGGGGAGTTGTAGTTCTTTTGTATCCATCTCATCCAAGAAATCAAGTTTGATTAATTTGTCATCAAGGAAAATGTGTGATCCACTCAGAGCCAGGCCTTTGAAGTGGAAGGATGAACTTGGGCTGCAAAAGCCCGGGTCAGCAGGCAAAACAGTGGTGCCGAATGGAACAAGTTCTTGTCCTCACAGCTGCCTGTTCTCATTTAAAACACTTCAAGAAAAACAACAAAAAAACCCTTCTCCACACAAGTGTTCAGAGTTGGACTGCTTCCTGTCCGAGGTCTCCTTTTGTTTACTTTAATTTTGAAAATAGAGTTATCAGGGCTACAAAGCAAGACCCAGAAAACACCGAGGCAGGCCACAAAGCGTGGGGGTGGAGGATTTGACCTCCTGCCAATCTTAAAAGACCACTGCGAGTGGGAGATTCAAGAGGGCTGAACTCGGTGTCAGCACGTGCTTCTGGAATGAATAATCGGAAGGGGTCTCCAGCTGGGTCATGGGACAGATGCTCATTTATGATGCTCTGGTCTTGTTAACCTGCACTTAGTGGAGTTCCCAAACTGCTGAAAATGCATAAGGTAGTGGCCCCAAGATATTATTTAATCCTAGACTTAGTGTCATATTTCTTGTTCAGATGCTATATATGCTTTATAAGGAATTACAGGGCTTTTAAAAATTACAGAGTAAGCAATCTTTAGACATTCCACAGTGTAAGAATCCCTATATTTAGCATGTCGGTGCACAGGCCTTTTTATGATGGTTACCCCTCAGGTATATATATAAAAACACAGTGAATTACCAGGCAAAAGTCAAGGGCTCGCTTGGCTTTTAAAGATGTTTGAAAAGCACCAACAAATTATAAGCAGCCTTTGTGGTTACTGGATTCAGTGTCAAAACTATTATTAGAGAATTTTAAAACAATAATGAGATTAGTGAAAACACTCAGCTTTAGAAATCGAAAGATATTTTGACTTAAAAAAACAAAACACAAAACCTCTGCTTACGACAACAAACATTCCTTCATTCAAACATGCACTCAGTTTGTAGTAGGTGCAGGTAGGTGAAACTCAAAGATGTTTAAGATATACTTCCTGCCATTCTTACAGTCTAGTAGTTCAAGTTTTAATGATATTTACCAATCCACTAAATTATAAGCTCCACGAAGAAGGGACGATGTCTTGTTTATTTTTGTATTCTCAGTGCCTAGCATCTCATAGTTTTTCCATAAATACTTGCTGAGTGAATGAGTCAATATCCCATACGATCCATATCTCAGCTATATTAACACCTATCAACTTCCTTTAAGGTATCCAGGATTCAAAGAATACAGGGAACTCTTGGGAGCCCCTACAATCCTCCTCCAGTGGTAAGTGTGAGTGCCTACAATCCACAGTGGACAGTATGGAACTTCATGCTTCAACAAGAATTTGTTCAGCCTGGAAAACATTTTCATCAACTGAACTTCCTTCTTATATTCCTGAGTCATGATGGCAATAACACCCTTAGAAAATAATTAATTGGAAGATTCATTCAGGTTTTAAATTAGTTCGTGGCAAAATGACTCAGAAGTCAGGTACACAGAGCTCAAGTGAAGATGGCAGATTTGTTTTTCCCAACATGGGGTGATGAGGTAGAAAGATCAGTGAACAAGCAGTTAGGAGACTAGTGGGTTTGGCCAGTGTTGCCACCAACAACTTGCAGGACCTTGAACAACTTCAGCTGGACCAATACCTCAAGGGTAAAGTGAGAAAGTTTCACTGGATCAGTTCATTCTCTTTACTGTGTGGACGAATGGATATAGTCAACAATGGAAGTGTTAACTCTCCACGTGAGCAAAACACTGAGCTGGGTGCCTATATATGTTATTTGCTTTGAAGAAGCTCTACCTTCTTCCCTTCTAAGATGAGGAAACTGGGGCTCAGAGAAGATGAGTGACTTGTTCAAGGCATAAGCTAATAGGATTTCAACCCAATAAGGCAGATTCCAAACTAAGCTCATTGTATTGTGCCAGTTTGCTTCCATTCTCATTGTTGACATCCAAGGCTAAGTTGGGCATCCCAGAGGGGTTCAACCCAGAGAGAATCCCACAGTCTCCCACCAAAACCATCAAACCTTTTACCAGGACACCTAACACTCTGGTCAAGAAACCAAATCCCATCTTCTCTGCTCCTCTCCTTTCCAATCTCTGGTAGAAGCATTTGCAAACACAAATAGTTTGAAGGTCACCAGTAAGAAGTAGAAGAGGGATTCTGCAGGATCCATCTGTGCTGGGATAATCCAGAATTGGCCGTGAAAACGTTGAAGGGCCTACACTACAGCAGTAATTCTTTTTCACCTGCCATCCATACCAGTCAAATGTGTTATTCTTGTACATTCTTAGGAGAAGAGTGTTAGGCATGTGCATCTACAGATTGGGCACTCAATAAGTGAGCTAGAAAAGCAAACTTCAAATATAAATTTTTTAATTCCCAGTTAAAACCTTGAGAAAATTAGTGGATGGTGTGTCCTAGTTATAAACTAGTTTCAAGTCAAGTCTACTTGTGTGGAACTGATGCAAAAAAGCAGATTAGAAAATGTGTCTTTTTTTCCACAAAGGTATGGAATGAAGGAAAGACCACTGATTTCAACAGCCAGAAGATTAAGGATCTGGCTGCAACTTTGCCACCAACTGCTTGTGTGACCTTAAACAAATTCTTTATACTTTCTGGGTCATTTCTTCATCTGTAAAATGAAAAGGTTGAACTAGACCGGCAAGTTTTCAGTCTTTTTCTTAAAGCTATAGATCCTTTCCTTTAGAAAAGGATCTTACAAGGAATCTCAAAATTCTTGTACATTGGAATCTTCAACTTCCATCAAGGGAGCCTCGCATTGGGAGAACAGGCTGGAGCCACGCTACCTTAGATGTGTCTCGGCTCTGCGATAGACTAATTGTATGACCTTAGGCAAGTTATTTCACCTCTCTGAACCTCAGTTTCCACATATAGAAAATGGGAACAGCAATAATAGTATCTACCTTGTAGTATTTTGGGGAGAAGTCAACTAATTAATCTAGTGCTTAGATGGCATGGAAGTCCATACACGTTAGCTATTATTATTACTGATATTATAGCTATGAACAGAGCCACACACTGTAGCAGAAGCATGCCAAACTCTGCCCAATCACTGACTTGTGGGGTTGGCAACTGCTTACACAGTATAAATCTGCAATTATCATTTAAAGAGCTTATAAACAACTTTTCTGAACCCAATTTTCATAAGTAGATGAGCTTCTATATAAAAAGATAAAAATGATGTTTATCACTTGAGTGATAGATCCAGAAAGGAATGCAAGGAAGTGCTTACTGTAAGTCAGGGTAATGGTTACTTTAGTGGGGAAGGTGGGGGCTGTGATGGGAGGGGACTCGTGAAGGGGGCTCTGGAGGGGGGTGGCAAAGTTCTATTTCTCAACCTGGGTGCTGTTATAAGAGTGTTCCTATAACAATTCACTCAGTTACACATTTGTTTTGAGTGGTTTTCTGTATCTTTTATTTTACAATAAAAAGGTTTTAAAAAGTGATGTTTCATAAAACAAAATCAATATTTTATTTATGATCCCATGATGTTTGTTTTTTTTTAAAGATACATTCTGAAAATCAAAGTCTTTTCCTTCATAACTTGACTATCTTCATGAAACGCCAGTTATTTTTGCCTTTAAAAGGAAACATCGCTTTAATGTTTAACTTTCATTTTCATCATTCTCCAGTAAGAGTAAGTCACAAAACCCAAAACTTTCCTAGGACCTGAAACCTTTCTCCAGTTCTGTGCTTTCTAGAATTCTGTATGCGCAAAAAGCAAATGATTTAAGTTTCCCGAGTGAAAGAGGAAATTGGGGAGTAAGAGCTTGTCCACATCTTTGGGGCTCGGAGGAGCACACACATTTAACCGTACCATCTGTACAAATGGGACCAGAGTTCAACATGCTTATGATTAGAAGTCCTTATGATTTATGCTTGCTAGTTAAATATGCTTATGATTTAAACTTATTTTCTCTGGCAAGCAATAAGCTAGTCAGCACCATAGCCTAGCCAGATGATAGGAAATAAATACATATTTCAATGAGACACATTTTAACTTGCTGAGCCTTCTAAATGCTACTGTTTTCTTTTCTTCCTATAACAAAAGACCTATCTTCCTGTAGGATTCCAGAGATTTTTTTTTCAATACAGCACATTCATTAGTGAAAGCAGTTAAAAGTTCTTTCACAGCAGTTACTACACTAAAAGAATCTCTGGTGTTAGTCTCTAAAAAACTGTATCTTAGGTGGAAAGGCAGAGCCTATGCTTATAAAACAAACAAGAACACGTTCCACAGGGTGCACTGATAACCACCAGATGATAAAGTACACACAGATTACATGGCAGAAGTAATCAGACTCAAACATGAGAGGGAGATATTAGGAAAACTTAAAGCCTTCAGAGTGTTATGCCCTGCCCCTCACAGATTTCATTAAATTTGGTGTGTTAAAATTAACTGGGCATCACATACGTAGCCTTGAATTGCTTGCTTCTATAGTGAGAGATAGGAAAGTCTACAGATGAATGGGAGAAAGAAGAGTTTGCTGGTATTTTCTGTTTGTTTTTAAAGGGATATATTAGACTGCCAGAAAGGAAGAATAAATTCACTTTACTTGGGCTAAATGGGGGACAACTGAATCTTACAGGCAAATTGGAGGACAAAAGGGAAACAAGAGTAAGTGAATTATTCTAAAATGAAACCATTCTTAGGAAAGGGCAAAGAAAAAGAATTAAAATACACAAAATGTGTTTTCTAAGAGACCAAGATAAACCCTGTCACCAAATATGTTCAATAGGGGAATATAAGAAATAAAAAGAGCTGCTTCCACCTACTAAGGGTCAATCACATGCTAGGAGCTTCACACACATTTGAGGAGTTGGAAAGAAGGTTTCAGTATGTGCTGGATAAACAGGGTTATGACAGTCACCACACATATACTTGGAACCTAATTAAGATGAAGCCATGTGGCTAACAAAACTGCAAGACATTTTAAACCTGAGGGAGGAGAATGACATTTCTATACTACAGGATCTAAATATGGAGTGAGATTTAGTGGCAACAGGTTAGAAAAAATTCTCAACATAAAGTTCTACAAACTAATAAACATTTAAAACAAACCCCACGAACTTGAAAAAGGAAGGAGCGCAAATTCATAGCAATATCGTCCCAGATGAGAAAATTGCAAGAACCTTTGCATGCAAAGTCTAAACATTTGCACTAAACGCATAAATCACTACATTTTCAAGTAAGAGAAGTTCAGTCTCATCTTACCTGATTGCTGTAGAATGCTGGAATAAAAATTACTGACTTATAGAGGCAACTTTCACATGTATGTGAACATCAAACACAACACACAATATAAAATCAAAAATAACTAGAACAGAAAAGTTTTCAGTCTGACCTTAAAAATACTGAGCAAATCACTAGATGAAGCCAGATCAAAAGGAAGGGCATTACAGCAGCTTGTAGCCATATGTGGAAGGGCCCCAAATGCACAGGGCACAGATGGTATACGGTGGGGAGGAGGGGGGCACAAGCAGATCCAAAACATAAGGCAAATAAACCTGCTTCAACTTACACAGGTAAGACAGTTCGAAAGAGTGAATAATTCTGAATGCAACTGATAAGATTTTAAATTTGAGACAAATGGTGCTACATGTCCAAGCTGAAGTATGCTCACAAGTTTAAGCTCTGAAATCCTTTTGTGTAATAATTTAAACGTAACTAAAACCTTGCTGAGGATACACGCAAAGGGATGGTGACTCATTATTAAATGATTACTGAGAAGAGTTAAAACTTTCTTAAAAAACCATACAGTGGTTGTCAGCCACATGACCTGATTAAGGTTTGAGAAGTTTTGGGGGAATTTAATGTATGCTCACAAAATTAATAGCTCTATTTGAAAACAGAAACCCTTTAAGTTTATTGAAATCCTCAAAGTCTTTTAATATTCCCCATTAATCATTATAATATAAGGTGCTAAAATTAAAATTTTCACCTTCTGAAACCTTCGTATGTAAAAAGACTAGAGGTACCATTAATTTTCTATAGAAAACTCAGAAACGCTCATATTTACTTCACACTCCGTTCTCTAATGCAAAGTTGCCAGTTTAATAAGTCTCAAACACTTGTTCCAAAATAAAAGTTTAAGAAAAATTAGAAGTTGAAATTTTCATAAAGAAATCTTGCATTTCGTTAAATGAGTTGATAACCTTTTTCAGGCAGCAACCAAAACAAAACATTTAACATGGGTTCCTTCAACCCCATGATTTCTGAAGGACACAAGAGCATAGAATATCCAAAAGGCTATTTTATTGGATATTCTAATAAGGTACGTTCAACACACACATATACAATGGGACTCTAAATTTTAGTAGCAATGATGAACAAAAAATATTGACTTCACAATGACTCTTGCTTATCATTCACATGATTGAGGGAATACTTATTTGATTTTTTTGATACTTCTATGTATTAAAGAATCCCTCCAGTTTAGTAACAGCTTGGCTAAGCTACGTCTAGGAGTGACAATTAATTTTAGTGGAAATTCATTCCCAGGCTACTTTGATAGTCATTTGAACAGTTTTCCGTTATTTTACATGCAATTTTATAGCTCTGTAACGTTCATTTAATCTTTGTTCAATGATGCTGAACCCCAGATGCCATAAGACATTATAGAAAAGCAGTTACCACACATATGGAGTAACTACTTTTTCTGAACATTAATTTCTTTTCTCTTAACAGGCTGAAATGGTATTTATAAAAGAGAAAAGCCACCATTCTGTATTAAAGGTTTTTTATGCTGGACTTCCAGAGAGGGGCTACCTATTACTGCTGTAGTCCTCACCATAAAGTTCTTATTTACGAGCATCATCTTCTCAAGTCTTAGTGACAATGGCTTTCTCCAGCCTTCCTGAGGTTGTTGGGATTATACATTCGAATCAGGTCACCTGGGAGGGCTTGGGAGCAGGGAGGTTTCCTCATTTGTCATCTGCGGGGGTTGGCTATAATAAGGGGTTCTCAAAGTGAGATGTGAGGATCATCCGCATTAGAATCACTGGGCACTTGCTAAAAAGGCAGAAATCTAAGCCTTCCGGACCTACTGAACTCAGAATCTCTAGGGTTGGGGTCGAGAAATCTGCATATTAAGTAAGCACCCCAGTGATTCCTCTGCATGCTCAGGGGTGAGAAGCACTGGTAGATGATCTCAAAGGTCCTTTCCATTCTAAAATTCTAAGAATCTGTGAGTTTTCTTTTAAAAACGGAGTTGTGTCAGCAAGACGAAAATATCTCTACAACCCAAGATAGTGACTTTTATCCTCAACGGGTTAACCTAAATCAGAAGTGTTCCCAGATTTTGATGCATACGTAAAAATAGAAAACAAAACAGAACAGTATCATCAGATGTGTAAGGAATCCACTGGGGCTTTTTTCCTCGTGGGAGAAAAGTACGTAGAGGGAGAACCCTCTCTAATTGCTAGCCAGGAGCACAGGTTCAAAGGGTTTTTCACCGTACCTCTGTTCCTATCTTTTTCCTCTTCCCTTTCTGACTCCTCTCAGCTGCTGAGGCAATTATCCCAGCTTTCACAATCCTGAGTCACCAAACTCTTAAGTAATTTTGAATCGGTCTGCATAAATTCCTTTAAGAAATAAACTACCCACAGGCAGTCCTCTACTTTCATTTGTAATGAGTGAAATCTTATAGAAACATACACCATAGGAAAGGTGAATCATAGACTCACATATTTAAAAGGGAGTTCTATATTCAGAAAGCTAAAAAAAAAAAAAAAAATCAAACCCAAATTTTACTTCTCCCTTTGGGCACAATATTTGATGAAATATTTCTGGTATTTCATATGTTAGTTTATTTCATTCTTTTTCTTCATAACTGCTTATAGGCTCCATGAGAGCCTAAGATTTGAGATTTTTTAAGCACATCCGCAGAGTTCTATCTTTGACACATTTTTATTAGGTGTAGGAGAGCTAAACTTCTATTGGTAGTATCTCATCTAATTTTTATAAAACCATAAGAGCAAAAAGCGGTCAAATCTTAAAATAATTACAGAAACATAGCTAGATAAATTATGCTGCTGAGCCAGAACTGTTGGCTGGAAGGCAGCGCCACCATGTGATGGCTCCACATGTTGTCAGTTTTGTATAAGTACAAAAGTGGGGATCCTCTAAGAGTTGAGCATCTCATAGCAAAGGCCCACCTCCTGTAACAATAAGGTTATTTTCAAACACCAAACTGTAACACTGTTTTCAGTTACTGATAATGAGAGGGAAAGAATGAGAGCTGTTTATAATGAGGACATCTGATTATGCATTGGCCTATCAATGGCCAGACTGGATCACCTATTTAGTGCTTGATCTGGGTGACTTGTTTTGGAGTTAGGTTGACAAACTTTGTATGTTCTCAGGTTAAGGAAGCCTGGACTGAGATGTAGCCTGCAGACTCCAATGTCCAGCTCTGTTTCTTGCCAGTCCACCTCCTTTCACAAGGGACAGGTTTGGTCAAGGCTGTGACTCTGTCAGTGGATTGAACATTGTGTCTAGTGGACCTAACTACACCCAGAATTTCTTTCAACTAGAAAGTCTTGCGACTGCGTGTATGATATAGATGTGAGCTAAATTCAAGAAGAGAGTTGAGAAGGTTAGAGTCAAGGTAAACTCACTTAAAGTTTGCTTGAGTTGTGTTTTTCTTTTCATGTTTTTTTCCCTCCGTCAACTGTACCGTGAATTTAATAGCCACATTATATTAAATAAATGTGTTCGCTGTAAACTATACCCTCATTTCAGAAATGTGGAAAAGTGGGGGAGGGGAGGAAATTTTTAAATGGAGTAGGTCAGCACTTCAGAAAGTGCTTACAAAAGAAACTTGAAATGTAGACAAGTTACTTTAAATGGGTATTATTTGTCCTTATTTAAGGGTTGTGACTTTCCCGATGTAAGCAAGCACCTGAGGTCTGACAACCCAGGGAATAATGAGAGGAGAAAAAGCAGACTGGTTTCCATCAGAGTCCCTGGCTCTGCATCACTGACCCCAGAATCACAAAGACAAGGAAGTGAGCTCTTGGACTTCTGTATGGCTCTTTGTGGAGAGTACAGGCTCTGTCTGCAAGGACTTGGCTGAGAAAACCCGGATTCCACTATAAGTTCCCACTTTCCCCAGCTTGGCTGAGATGGGTACACTACCCTAACACAAAAGTCACATGTTCCACAAAATATTTCCTTGTATCTCGAAAGAGTATTAGCTTCTTTAATCCAAGGAGGTAATGAGAGGTTTTTAAATTGATTAAATCAGCTTAGTTCATACAACGTCTCTTATGAACTAAATATTCAATTAAAGCAATTTCCAAAGCAAAATCTGACAAAAATCCTCTCTTAAAGTAACTTAGATGATAGGTTCTTAACCTAGGTAAATTAAATCCTTCTCACAGTTGGTATTTTCCAAAGGGTCAGAAATAGTTGCACAAGTTCTCCAGGACCAAAAATCTACTTTGTGTGTTAAGCCATGTTTCATGATCATAAGCAATAGAAACTAGAAAACATTAAAGTGAGCCTAACATTCCTATTTATTTTATTTTTTTTACTTCAAAGGCTACATACATGCAAAAGTTGAACATGTCATCACAATGCTTTAAATAAAGTCCAAAAATAAAAATACTTTGAAATCCATTTACTTATGGAAATATATATGACAATTATAATGAAGGTAAGTCAATTATATCCTTTTTTCTAATCTATCAGAAAAATACTTATATTATAAAAAAGAACTTTAATTCATGTCCAGAATAATTTTTTAAATCCTTAATGAATAATTTAAAAACAAGCTGGATGTTAGTACAATGTTTAGAGAAACAAGTTCCAGGCTTTTGAAAAATGGGTCTGAAAGAAATCCTTATAACCTCATTTTGAAATCGCTGAAGAAATTCAAGGTGAGAAACAAAGCATTTTTTTTTAACTATGATCATGGTTCTTGTGGTGGATGTGGTTAATAATGCAAATGAATGGCACAACTTTTATAAATAGATATTGTTGAAAGTCCTTTAAAATGTTTTTATGGAGAATTTTATTTACAAACACGTGTTGGAGGCTGGCAGTAGCCCCACCTTTCTCTGCTGGTCAATACTGCAAGAGGAATTAAGAATCCTGCGTACAATGAAGTTCTGAGTGCTCAGCCCTTCTGTGAAATGTATAAGCACGCACTAGCTCCCCTGACTCCAAAAAACCCCGCAGGAGAGAGCATCTTCAAATGGCCCTGCCCCTTTTCAGGTAAAAGCAGGAGGAGGCTTGGCGGAGTCCGGAGAGGGCAATCAGCACATTTTGAGCGAGTCTCGGTGTTGCAGAGGGTGGCCATTTTCTTCTACTAAAACCAGTATTTCTTTCTATGTATAATAGAATATATATCAACAATTCCAAAAAATTAATATGAACAGAATGTACTCAAAGTTCGACTTTTTGAATGTTCACATTCATCCTGGAAATGAGATTTAACTTCCTGCTCCTAAATGAGAAAGGGAGGGGAAAGCTGCCCAGGTTGGAGGACTATTGATCATTGGAAACAAACTACAACATGAGCAGGAAAAGGGGATCATTTAACAAAATGTGTTCGACTTGATTTGGAAAGTCCTAAGTGGATAGTACACACACCCAACATTTGGTAGAAGCTTAAAAAACAATTAAAACATCGCCTCCTCTTTAAATTAGAAATATAAGGTTTCCTATCGGGAGAAATTCGTTGCTACCACTCTAAGCCTTCCTTTGAAACGGCCAAATTGAAATTCTGGTTAGAAATATTGCCACAGAGGGTCTGAAGACCTAGAGTTTGATTTATATCTTGACACTCAACTGTGATTATAGTTTCCATGTTAGGCAACCCAACTATTATTTTCTTTTCATCGCTAAAAAAAAAAAAAAAAAACCTTAAAAAGGAAAAATAAAAGATGTGTGTGCTGTCAGTGCAAAATCAGATTAAGTATGGTTTTTCTTTTCCCTGGGACAGAAAAAAAAAATGCCCAGTGCATAGTATGTAGGAATGTGTCACAACAAATAATCAAAAGACAGTTTCACCAAGCTAGTATTCCTCCGAGTACAGTGTGGTTTTCAAAAGCAGTATTGTCATGAGTATGCATATTCTCATTAACTAGGTACAGCAGAGCTACTTAAAGGGAAACCAATTTCTTGTGCCTCAATGAAAGGGGAGTGTAGAAAACAATAATTAGACTGAATAAGGAATTTAAAAGGGCAAAAAAAAAAAAATTGGAGTGAATAGAACAGAGAATTTAGAAAGCCAAAAAAAAAAAGCAAATAATGTGACCGTAGAAACCCACACGATCTCCCCCCACCCCACCTGCCACTTGGAGTCCTAATTGCTCAATCTGTAAGGACAGAAACCCACTCTAAATTGACCAGGATCGGGCTTCGGCAAGTCTTCTCTTCACTCTCCCTCCTGTTAAGACCGTTTCCAAAACCAATCAGCAAAGGATAAAGAATTCTTTACAGAGTGCAATTAGTGTTTTCCACGTCCACCTTCAAAAGCATGATGCTCTTCATGGGCTAAAGGACAGAAAAAAACAAAAAAGAAAAAAAGGAAAGAAAACTTTAAGCAAAGGATGGGGCAACCCTTCTCTAAGGCATCTCATTCAGTTTCCCCAAATGTTGGCAAGAACTCAAGTACCTTTTTGTGCCAGTAACTGTTAGCTAAGGCGTGCATTTCCTGAGAAACATAATAATGAAAATTAAAACAAGGAATAAACAAGCAATGGGCATGCTGCCTGTTTCTTCTTGCTGTGCTGGAGAGGATGAGTAATCCCGACAAGCTGATGAAGAGGGTATGTTGGGCTGCAAGCAAAAGCTGCAGGGGAAGATGCGCCCCGCAGAACGCATGGGGTGGGGACCTGACGCTACCCAGGACAGGGCCATTCACAAGCCTATCTTTAAAAATAAAATAAAACAAAAATAAAACAAAACAAAGAACAACACAAGGGTGGTAGCAATTCTATTATGTCACCTCCACCTCTGAACACCCTCTGTGGGAAATGATGTTTCACTGAATTGATGAGTCTTTTATTTTTCCCAATCATGGTTTTTTTTTTTTTTAAGCCCTCTGTCTGGCTTGCAAACGACTAAGTACAATTAGGAACTCTAGAATAAAAGATTATGCTACCAAAAATATTTTCCAAAGACTTGAAATTTTATCAAGTGGCAGTGGGAGATGGGAAGCCTGGGAAACATATAACGTCTCCTCCAAGGCAAAAGGCCAAGTCTGACAATTCATTTCCTGGACTTGGTTAACCATCATCATGAAGCAAGGGCAGATCCTCTTCTCTCAAGTGAAAAAGTCGCTGTGGCTTGGGACTGATAAAGCCAAGGGCGACTCAGGACCCCCTGTGCTTTGTGCCCCACACCCTACCCCTATGGACAGTGAAGGATATCCTAGGACGGCATCAACGACCTGGCCCATTTCACCTGTTAAGCCCCTCCCAATTCTCTGTTTTTAATATGGACTAAATTCTTCAGACTACTGTGGGGTAGGGGGTGGGGAACAGGACTATTTTTCCTTCAGGATCCTCCTCGATGTCATCTCAACCTGCTCGTCACTTGGATAAACAGTGGGAGAAGCACACTTTATAGCTCCCAGGGTAACCTCTCGTTGGCCAAATTCCTAAGAGTGGCTTGTAATCCGAACTGATTTAACTGAACATTTCTCACATGTAGAATTTCACAAATATTTTACTTTGTATGTTTTATTTTTTCTTTTTAGGAAAGATTTTTAGGGCAGACACCAAAGAAAATATAGTCTGCTCTACAATAAAATACAGTGCTGCTGGGTCAAGTGGGGGAGCCACAGGCCTCTCAGGGATGCTGGGCTCCAAATTATAAATCAAGAGACATGGACCGTCCAAAGATTTTTATTACTTCTAAGTGCGAGGGACAGTCTGGGGCGGTCATAGTTGAGACACTGAAATACTGTCATTTAGATGGGCTCTGGAGATAGAACAGAACATTCAGATTGGGGAGAGTTCTGGGGAACAGAGGAAGTTCTGTCAGCCTTAGGTTAGCCTTGGTAGAAAGGGAATAGAGAAATGCTTGAAACCAGGAGTCAGCAAACTTTTTCTGGAAACGAGCATAGAATAAATATTTCTCTGCTCCTTTCCAGAAGCAGAGGCTTTGCGGGCCATAGGCCCTCTGTCCCAACTATTAACTCTGCCATTGTAACATGAAAGCAGCCATAGATGATATGTACACAAATGGGCACTGCCAGCTGCCAATACACTTTATATATGTGGACACTGAAATTTGAATTTCATACAGTTTTCAAGTGTTACAAAATGTAGTTCTTCTTTTGATTTTTTCCAAAATTTAAAAATGTGAAAACCATTCTTAGCTGCAGCCCATATACAAGTAGGCGGGCAGGGGGCAGATGTGGCTTGAGGTTCGTAGTTGGCTCTAAACCATTCTCACATCAGAAAAAACTGATGCTGCTCTGAAGAACCTAAAAGAATCTGCGGGGAGGAGGGTCTCTGTACGTTGTGAGTTTCTCAGTCAAATAACCAATCTGAATTCAAATCATCTATAACTTATCAACAGCCCCCATCCTCATCCACCCTGCAGGAGGCCTTCACAGAATACACAAGGGCTTTCTACATGGAAAATCTGCCCTGTCACCTGTCTCCTGTACACTTGTGAATACTTACACCAGGATCCCACTAACAAGACAGAGTGAAAGCATGGAGTTGGTCATTTCTAACTTAGCTCGCCCCACGACTGTTCTTCATCATGCTGGGAATAAGATTTCTGCCCAAACCTCATTTTTCCAAATCAGTTCTGCAGCATGTGGTGTATAACCCTACTGAGTAAAGGACTGCCTGCTTTCTATAAAATAAAGAGAATTGCTTGTTTCTTCCAATTCAATTTTTTTATTTGAATCATCTTTGAGATTTTAAATGTTAATTTATGCCATTAAAATATGGATTTCCCGAGACCCGTAGCCAGTTCTGCATTACTCACAAACTTCGCAACGGCATCTATCTTTACAGGGTGTCTATTCAGCTTGATTCAACTGGCCAAGTGGCAATGTTCCCCTCTTCGCTTGGCTTTTTTCCTCCCCCCAGCCATCACAACAACTAAGCAGCGACTCAATCTTGTTCAGTCTTACCTGATTATTGCCACTGTCCTAAAGACTAGCCTAACCACCCTGTGGCCTAATTATCTAATGAAACACTCATATCATGTTGAACCTGATGCTGCCCAACGTGTTACCTGGAAATTTAATCATAGAATTTTGAAGTAGAAGGGACCTTGGAGATCATTTAAGACCAACCTCCTCAATATTGACATCAGAAAGTGAAAGGATGAGAAGTTGTGACTTGCTCAGGGTCACACTGTTGAAGTGGGACAAAAGGCCAGAGTGCCTGACTTAATGATTCCAAATTGCTTTTCTCCTCTTTTGAGTCAAACGTGGAGCTGGTTCAAAGGCGGAAAGAATGTTTTAGCCCCGTTCATAAATGGCAGTGAAACACACTTCCTTCCAGAAGCAGAGTTTCTGCTGGGGTTAGTCTTGTGGAGCGGAAAAAGGAAAAGACCCTTGATGACCTTTCAATTAATATCTGGCAATACAATTAATGTTCCCTAAGGAAGGAAAATTGCATCTACAAATGAGCAATTTCCACACTGCACAGCCAATAAGTGACTTCTGCAGTGCCATCTTTCCATCTCTTTTATTGAAACTTTCATTTAAAATTCAGAAGCTAAGTACCTCGTGAATATCTGTAGCACCTGATCAGTCCCCCTGCTTAACATCTAAATCATTCGGCCTGCAATTACATGATTCCTTAGAGGGAGGCCTTGCTGTTAACATCCTCTATCATACTAAGACAATCATGAAACAAAATTCGATTTTTTTCTCCTTTTTGGCAAGGGGTTGGGAAAAGTGAAACAATAATTAAGTGTATTTCAGCAATTCTAAGATGCGTTCCCCCAACTCCCCACCCCACATTTGAAGACTCCTAGAATCAATAATGTGTCATAGTTTGATTGGAAGTCATGTCTTTTTCTTTCTTAGTAATACTAAAATAATACTTATCATCAAGGGCATCTTAGATTCAATGAAATACAGTAGTTAAAAAAATTGGGTTATTGACTCTTGGAACAGTTTCAGAAATAGGAAATTTATCATGTATGTGTAGGGCTGTCAATCCTTTTCTCTAACTCATTGTTAAAAGTGTAACCTGCAGTTTGATCTACCAAACATTGGTTTAATAGCACTAAGCTGTTTTCATTATGAAAAAGATGACTTTTTCAAAAGAGCACACAAAAGCAATGAACATGAATCATGATGGAAACAATGGGTCCACACACCTATTCATACTGTTAACATTTCACCACTATGCGTGAATTCTCCTTCGGTTCTGTGTCACAGTCCCCCCTAATGAGGAAGTATTAGCATTTCAGTAGAATATTCAATCATCCCAGCGCTCAGAACGCGTTCCTCCACAAATACAGATGTTACACATTATAAATTCCTGTTTATGAAGGGATGATTGAATATCTACCTGCCAGCTCATATAATAACATTTCTGTTATTGTTGCTTCAAATAGAAGGTAATTTTTTCTGAGAATGACCAACGTAAGATGAGGTTTAAATTTCTGAAATAACAAATACAATATGTATCTCCTTTTCTGAACTATGCATTGAGGCGAAAATAAAATCTCATTTTAATTTCTGAGATTGAACTTGTTTCTTTTTAAACACTTGAATGTATCTTATTGAATTATTTTCTGGATTATAGAACTTCAAGTGATTCTGCCTTCACCTCATTTGCAACACAGTTTCTATCTTTAAAAGTGTGATAGAATAAGCTAGAAAGTAATAACTGGAAATGAAGCACTTACGTTTATAAAATACCGCTTTAAAAGATATGTGGGGCAGAAGTTCATAGATCTTTTCTAAAACGGTCGCTTCACCCACTAAAGAGGCATTGACATTCCAGACTTGGACGACGTCTTCTCGGTCCCGAACGCTGACACTAACTCCTATGACTTCGTCATCTGAGGGGAAAGCAGGGAAAAAAGAAATAAGTGATGATTTGAAGTCTGCCTGCATTGTCTTTTAAGCACATTCATTTTATGTGTAAGATACGGACAAGACGATAAAAAGGAGGTGGCACCAGAGAACCCGTAGTAAATACTGTTTCTAAGGGGAATTGTCGGACAAAAGCAAGTTAGTGAGCAAAAGCTGTAGCAGTCATATCGCATTTATCCAGGGACTTAGATAAACACAGTGTTCCAGCCAAACAATTTTCCAGATAAGTAATTTACCCTTTTTAACATGTTACCAAAGCTTTTTGACTATTTCTTACTCTGTTTTGATGAGACTTTTTCTAAAATGAGTTGCATAATACTTTGCCCTCGAAAGCCAAGTGAACTGAAATGAACTTTTCCTCGATACTTGACTGTCTTTGTTAAGAACAGCAAGCATTTCTCCTGACGTCCTGCCAAGCATCAGGGATCTTGGGGTGGTTAGCGCCATTTGCCCCAATACTAACTGACCCCAGACTGTGTGTTCCAAGTTGCTCTTTCTCCTTTTTGTGGTTTGCTCGTCTGCTCCTTTCCTATTAATTCTTCCAGCTCTCTAGTGCTTCTCTTTAGCCATCCTGCTGCTGGTTTTGGGCTTTTTAACTGTGGGCTAGAGAATGAATGACCATCTGTTAGCACTGTGTATAAAGCAAGAGTAAATATCTCCCAAGAGTGGCTCTGCTATTACTGTATTTCAGTGAACAGACATGAAAGCATTTATCTACATTGATCAGTGGGGGTCTTTTTCTTTTCTTAAACTAAATTCTGGATGTGGGGCTGCCTTATAGATATTTGAGAATGGTGGCTGGATAAGTCAGGTTTTGTTATATTGTATATTATATATCCCCTTGCAGCCACTCTATGTACATTTATTTACAGCAAAATGATAGCAGTAAAGACTTCTGACTCCTGGTTTACATGTTTATGACATATTAATGAAACAGGGTCAGCTCTCTGCACTTGCTTATTCAGCATCAATAAGTAAAATGAGAAAGGTAAGCTTTATCAAAATTAGAAAATTTTGCTTTAGTTAATATGCTTTGCCTAATTTCTGTAAATCTAAATATTTATGCCATTAGTTTTTCTAATCGTCTTCTGGAGGTTAAAACATTCTAGTATTCAGATACAATTTAAATAAGGACATGTCAGGGGCCGGCCCGGTGGCGCAGCGGTTTCGTCCGCGCTTGGCAGCCCGGGGTTCGCGGGTTCGGATCCCGGGCGCCCGCCGACGCACTGCCTGTCAGCCATGCCGTGGCGGCGTCCCATATAAAGTAGAGGAAGATGGGCATGATGTTAGCCCAGGGCCAGTCTTCCTCAGCAAAAAGAGGAGGATTAGCAACGGATGTTAGCTCAGGGCTGGTCTTCCTCACACACACACAAAAATAAATAAATAAATAAGGACATGTCCAATTTACTAAAGGAGTTCATCTTCAGTAAAATAATTCCTTTCGTTAATCCTTCCTTCTCTTCCCTTCCTCCCTTCTTTCCTTTTTAAATGAATTTGATCCTGGCTAAATGTGTATGACTTGACACTAACTGATTCCATTTATATAAATTTTTGAAAGCAGGAAAAATTAGCCTAACTAGGTGTAGCTCACTAGCACCACACTTTCAGAAACGGCACGGTGAAAAGGCTGTGGCTCTTATACAAAGGCAGATTGACCAGCAAACATGTAATATTCATAAGTAGAATCAACAGCAAAACCCTGACTATTTTAGGGTACCAGCAGCATAAGACATTAGAGCTGGGAGGAGCCACTGGTAAGGCCCAGAGAGATTAGCTGACTTGCTTCAAGTGGCAGAACTGGGTTAATGGAAGAGCTAATGGTTAATAGTTAATGGTACTCTCATTTCCTAAGTCAACCACAGAACAATAGGTCTTCTTTACTCAATCCTGGCTATTTATTATTACTTAGACTATTTTCTCTGGTTCTGGAAACTGGAAAAATTCATATAAAAAACTTCCTCTCCCAGGGATTTATGTGTTTATAATTATACTGAGGACGCATTTTTGGCTGCATACTGTGAATTGCTAACTACTCCCTCTTAAAACAGAAGGAATCTGTACTTTTAAGACAATTTCATCTTAACCCAGGTTTTGTCTTAAGTGAATAAAAAGTGGTGTAAGAAGCAAGCAAAACAAAAGCAGAATTTTTGCAATGGCTAGTGAGATGAATTTGAAACTTGCCATGCACCAGCTAATAAATCTGAGGGCAAATTAATCAATGCCAACCAGTTAAAAAAAATCTTAACTAAAAGCTGAGCAGGAAAAATGTTATTCTAAATGTTAACCTCAGAAGCATTCAGAAGTAACTACTCAAGAAGAAAACAAAACTTTAAACCAGCAATTCAATTCTCTTCTTTGAGTGGTTTCACGATAAAAACAAAGCAAAATAAAAATATACTCATGGAGGCTCCCAGAAATTCACTCAGAGTTTGAAAATGGTCTCTAAGGTATAGTCCCGAGACCTTATATTTTAGCTTCAATTGTCGGGTCACAGGTAATAATGATGAGCACACCCCTGCCTACCCTTTATGTTCTCTTTGGGAAGGACAGAAAGGACTGTGCCGACCCAAACACTAGACACCAAAGGCACTTTCCCCTTCTGGAAGAATTGAAATAGGAAACCTACCACATATTGTGGTAAGAGCCCAACTGATATCAAATTTTTGTTTCTGCCTATTTATTTTGGACAGATGGTCATGGAAACTATTAAGATGAGCTACCAGAGAAAAAACATATGCATATACACATATGTACATAAATATACTAATATACACATAGGCAAATATACATGTGTACATGCACGTATAACACCAAATGGCACAATCACATGAAAAAAACCTAAGTAATTTCACAGTTATAAAATAACTTCAAAACATGTCAAAAGTCAAACACACACAACGAACTTCTGCAAATAACAAGCACAAGCCACACACACACGAGCAGCGCCGACGGGAGCAGTGGGCTTCTTTACCTGCAGCGGCACAATCTGTGAACTGTTCCCCGATAGTCGCTAACAACAACTCTTTCCAAACTGTGGACTGGCATGGGAAAAGAATAAAAAACAAAAAACCAAACCAAACAAACAAACAAAAAAAAAAACAACAAAAAACACATATGTATTTTTAGACAGTTATCCTCAGGAGCTAAACAAGTCTCATTTTCTTCAACTTCACATGCACTTTCCACGTCCGTATTTGGAGCCCGCAGACATCTCCAATTCACAGGCATAAACACTCACAATAGTGGCATATATTGTATCGTTTTACAAATAACTTTACACAGATAGGTGCAAGTGATTCAAAGTCACAAACTTTGGATCCAAAAAACTTGGTGTCTAAAGTCACAAAGCTAATCTCTAGTGAAAGCTTTGATAAAGTTCAGAAGACTGGGGGGGAAATGCATTAAAATGACAATTTTCTGATTTCTTTACCTCTCACTGATTGAAAATCCGTCAGCTGGTTACATTTGAATGCTCTTAGTATAACCCTTCTTTTCAAAACCCTTTCCTCTGTTTTTCTTGCAGTTTACAAGGTACTTCAAAGGTTACACAAGTAAAGAACACTTAAGGAAACACTTAAGAACAGAAATGAGGAAATTGCTGGTTTCTTGACTACTAGAGACTTGCAAATTTCCATTCACTTGAGGCAGATTGTTGATGCTAAGGGATAGAACTTTCTGGGTAGACAGATGCATTTCCCTGGAAGAATTAGTACACGCTCTGGTCTGCTTCCTACCTGTGAGAAAAGCTGGAGTCCTTTCTACTTAGGATCTACTAATGCCATCCAATAAACAGCCAGCACCCACTCACGGGTTACTGGCGGCCTAAAAGTTCTAGTTATTCTCCATCGAAAAGTTCTTGGTCCCATTTATCTCCCTTGCCACAGTTCAGAGGCTCTGAACTCTCCCAGAACTGGGTTTGAATTCTGACAGGCGGCTTAGTATCTGTGACCCGGGCAGGTTATCAACCTCTCTGAGCATCAGTTTCCTTAGGTAGACAGAGAATAATAACAGGGCCGACCTCCCAGGGTTGTTGTGACCACGAAATTAGTCAACAAATGCGGTCAAGGGGCTTAGCACTGCAACTGCAACAAAAGGACTCAACATTTAAGATCCATTCCATAAATAGCTGGCTGTTTGCTATATGCCAGGTGCTCAATACACATTAACTAAAATAAGAGTGTTTATTACTATGTTCTAAGGAGCTGAAAGCAGCCTAGTTGAATTTTTAACCAAGACTATAGCAGTTAATCATGGTGACCTCTCACTCTGAAGAAGGAGGATTTTCTCCTCTCTTTCCTAGACCCTCCCTTCTGGTCTACTTGTCTGCTATCTAGAGAGTATCCCTTCCATTTTCTCTCTCTATCTGCAGTCTCTTACACTGTTAGG
Source organism: Tapirus indicus (assembly GCA_031878705.1). Taxonomy (NCBI): domain Eukaryota; kingdom Metazoa; phylum Chordata; class Mammalia; order Perissodactyla; family Tapiridae; genus Tapirus; species Tapirus indicus. Next base: position 68,301,088 of record CM062920.1, read on the forward strand.
GATGAAACTGAGGGTGGAGAGAGGAAGTTAGGGGAAGTGAAAGTTCCCTCTCCCGCTTTGAATTCAGACAAGGTTGGCCCACCAGACTCCCACTCGGCGACAACTGAGAGGGGGCTGAACTGCTTGGGATGAGGACATTTGTACAGACATGAAAGCGTTATTGTTTGTAACTGAATGTGGCCAAGTGGGCTAATAAGGAGAGAGAAGACAAACGTGCCTTTCAGCCACTTTCCACCGAACGCTGACATCATGATTGTTTCTTCCATGATTCAAAGTCTAGTGTGAGTAAATAAAAGACACGAAAAGGAAAGCTTGTTCCTGAAATTAAAAACAACTTACATTCTCTTCCTCTCTTCTATTCTCTGCTTTCTCTCCTGTTTAGGGGGACAGGAGGAGTTTCATAGGCCCTGCCTGGTTTGTTATTCGCTTCCCTGACATTTTTTTATTATGTAAGCCAAATAATAGGCAAGTCTTGGAGCTACACACCTTGATGACAGTTTGCATCTTTACTCAATAAATCTGGTCTTATCTTTAGGTTTGTGCTTATAGGGAAATGACTCCAGCTCAAGCCTATGAGTCCCTGGAGACATTTCAATTCTTTGAGCTTATCCACATGAAAGAAACCACGAAAAGGTGGGACTGGGTAGCATTTGCCCTTTCATCCATTTTCAAAGATGCCTTTTGGTTTCCCAGGGCTTAAGAATAGATCTGAATGTTCATTTTCAGTCAGTACGATGAATTAGAGACCAATCCTGGGAAATCTAAGTTTCTGAAGCTCACAAACCAGTGTCCCAGCAGACCATCCCACCAACCAGGTTCTCCTCTGCCCCAGAAGGAGGTCAGGCACAGCCTCCCATGAAATTGCAAAGAATGGTAAGATGCAAGGCCCCCCAAGCACCCCCATTCTCTGAGTGATGGTCACGCTCAGAACTGCTTTTGCCGCCAGTGGAGGAGGGACAAGCTTTTGGTGGGAAGGATCCTGCTTCTTACCATGTAAACCAATTTCAATGTTATTTATGGCTGGTGAGGAAATGACCACCAAAATCAACTTTTCTGCAAAGTTTCTAGGCGTGTAGCTCTACAGACTATATGATACAGTCACACTATTACACCATTTCTATAGAGAAACACAATAATACATTTTCAAGGTGACAGTGTAAGGCAGAAAATCACCAAGGTCAGAACAGAATTTCTCACCCCCAGTCCTATTCTGAGACTACCAGGCAGACTGTCTACAAAGCACAAGATGCTCATCATGTGCTGTCAACAACAACCCCAAGCTTAGCCAGTTCTAGAAAAGGATCAGAACAAACCTACCGTGCTGTCCTTGGGAACTTTCATCTTCCATACACCACCCTTTGCATTACTCTCCTCTTCCCTGGATCAAAGACCAATGTTTAAAGTCATACTCAGGAATTAAGTACTTCTACACACGTTTAATTTAATAATAGATGACATTAAAAACAAAAAACAATGGAGCATTCTTTAACAAATTCTCCCCCAGTCCTTTTATTGGAAACAGAAGCAGATGAAAGAAAAAGGAAGGGGGTGGAGACAGGAAAGGAAGAAAGTGGGATTTAAGGGCCACAAAGGCAAGGAAGGCGATGGGACACCAGGTGCTTATCCTCAAGGAGGTGGTGTGAGGAGGTCTCCTAGACCATCTGGGGATGGACAAGTTAATACATGTGCTTCACCTGTGTGACGGCCTTTGCATTTCAATATCATGTTCATGACATCACCTCGTCTGATTCTCATATGAACCTGTATCATGGGCCAAATAGGACACTTGGCCACTGTAGTGGGCATCTGCTGTGTTTCCCTGTTTAGCATCTGCTCCCTCTTCTGGTAAGAGCACACCAATTCCCTTAAGGAACTACTTGTCCCCTACTCTTATGTCAGTTCCATTCCGATAGGCTTGATTCTACATCGTAGCTTCAGAGATGGGCTTATGATCCAGGTTTGCCTATAGAATACTGCCTCTTTCTAGTCTTTGTGATTGGCCAGGGATGGAAAGGTGATCCATGGTGGGCCAATGAGAGCCAGCCCTGGCATTTTATTGGGGCTGGTGAATGCTGACATTGATAACCTGGAGCGGGTGTAAGACTGGAGCTTATGAAACCCATTTTACCACCATGAATGGGAGAGCCTTACTGAACATTAAACCAGCGCAGAGGAAAGCAAAGGCAATCTGATGGAGAACATCAGATTCCTACTAACATTTGTGCATCCAGATCTGCCAGAAATCAGCCCTATCAGTGGACTTCTCCATTACAGGGGCCAAAAATTCCATTTTTTTGCTCAGGTTAGGTTTCTGTCATTTGCTACCAAATGAGCCAAGATACATTCCCATTTTATTAATGATTAAATAACTTAGAACAGTTGAGGGACATGATACAAGGACTTATTACTAATTGAGACCCTAGCCTAAGCAAACTGGCTTATGGTCCACCACCCTCATCACTACACCAAACTATTAAAGAAGGACATGTCCACTAGACCCTGGGCCATGATCAGTATCACAGACTATCTATGTGTCCATGAGATAGATATGTCTGAGGTGATATGATCTTCGTTCAACCATACAATAGACGTGGACACCACATCTGTTCCCCTCATCTCCCCACCAGCCTATAAGCTTTTCACTCCACTGTCCAGGTCATTATTGAACAAATGAAAGAAACAACCAAAACGCTGAAACGCCCCATACAGAGACCTGCATCATACCTCAGTGCGCTAACAATGACCTATTTACAGTGAGGCTGAAATGGGGTGCTCAGTGGGGGGACAATGAGGCACCAACTCAGCATCCTGGAGCCCAAGGTGAAGAGGGTAGTGGGCAGGGGCTTATTTTATAATTAAGTAATAGTTAAAATTACTTTCCAGTATCATTGAGAGAAATGTACTTTGGTATTCCAATTTGGCATGAAGTAAATACTTTATGAGGTTCACAGCCATTTCCCTCCCACCTTAACCTCAAATTACACGTTTGACACTTACCAAAGTGGTCGCCTCTCTCCTCTCATTAAATGATAACTACATCTCAAAGGCAGGCTAGTCACAGGAGGAATATTATTGTACACGCTCCAGAATATCTTTAAAAGAAAAACACTTTGTTTAATATACCCAGTATTGATTTACTATGCCACTAGATTATAAAATTAATGCATTAAAGAAAAAATCAGATTCTCATTAAATCCGATCCATTCAGAATAGATTTTTCTCAGCATTCTTCCTAATTTTCTGCAGAAAATGTAACATAACATTAAAGAATGTTCCTTGCTGAAGTTGAGCCAAGTTCTATGCTTCGGGAAGCTATGGTTATTAAGCAAACATTCCTATGCAAAGTGTCTCCACATAAAACTGGATAAGGATCTTGCTGATGATTTTTTTGACAGGTAGATAGCATCTAATAAAGTCTATAGTGCTGGATATATGTATTGAACCATATTTCCTTATTACACAGACTCAGTGTTCTTTCTAAGCCTAGAAGGAGTCTGTTATCCTTTGGATTGGGGGATGGGGGATAGAGGAGGAGGCAAAGATGAATCACCTTAGGTGTTCTGTCCTTTTTCCTTTCCCTTCCTAGAAGGAACAGCAAACAGCTCAGCTGCTAAAGTAACAAGTTGCCCAAGATTCAGGGTGTTATGGACTGCATGTTTGTGTCCTCAAATTCATATATTGAAACCCTAACCCCCAGTGGGATGGTATTAGGAGGCGAGGCCTTTGGGAGGTAATTAGGTCATAAAGATGGAGCTCCATGACAGGATCCCTATAAGAAGAGGAAGAGAGCTAGCCCTCTGTCTCTCCACCATGTGAGAATACAATGAGAAGATGGCTGTCTGTCTGTAAGCCAGGAAGAGGGCCTTCACCAGAACCCAACCATGCTGGCACCCTGATCTTGGACTTCCAGTCTCTAGAACTCTGAGAGATCAATGTCTGTTGTTTAAGCCACCCAGTCTGTGGTATTCTATTATAGCAGTTAGAACTAACTAAGACACAAGGTGACTGGTAGATAGAAACAGATTATATAAAAATAATAGAGTAATAGTAATAGCAGTAATAGTAATAGTGCCAGGTTTTGGTTTATGAACTTTTACATGTTTATGTAATTTATCCTAATGACAACCTCATTAGGAGGTACCACTGTTATCCTTGTTTTAAAGACAAGGAAACCGAGGCACAGAGACTAACCTGTCCAACCGTCACCGTTTGGTATGACCATTAGGATTAGGATGGAGATGGAGTTACAAAGAAGAACACCCTTCCCCATTTGTTTGGAATGGCCACGGAATCGCTACGCTATGAACTCTATGCGTAGAATTACTACACAAATGAGAAATATCATGCCGTGTGTAGTAAGTAAAGGCGGATTGTCTGGGTCTCCTAGTGGGTCGAGGGGAACAGCACAAGCAATAGAACAACTAGGAAAATGAATCCTAGGGCACCATGAATGGAGTAGCATTGGTGGAATGAAACTTTTGACTGATAATCCTTATGGGTTGTTTGAGCCTGTCTTGTATAAAAATTAAAGCTGAACTAATTTATTAAAGGGCAGCAATAATAAATGGTAAGATAAGATTGAAGGCAAAAAACTTCTTGACAGTAGATTCATTTACTAGGAATACCTTGGATCCCTTCTACTAAAATGGTGCCAATGTAGGGAGTAGCTGAAGATAGATGTGTAGTAACAGTAGGTCCTCAAACAGTATCTTCCTTATGGAGGTAGCTACCCTATACATGGTTTGCTCTTAGTGCAAAGAATAAGATTACTCCAATATTTCAGCTTCTGTCTGTGGTGTGCTCGTGAAAAGGCACAGCCAGAATCTGAAGTCATACAGCTTGATTCCCACACCTGTGTTCTTAACCATTAAGCTATTGCCTTTGAAGACAGTACAATGTCTTAGACACATCTTTCTCCAATCTTGGACCAGGTCACGGAGTTACAGAATGAGGGAACGTTTGAAGATGTTTTCCCACCAGTAGATGCTCTTAACCACATCCAGTATGGTGGCTGCCTTAGCTCCAGCCTGGGACTCTTGCTATGATGTGGTAACGACCCGTGAGGAATTTATGGACAAGATCACGCTAAATTAAAAATCCCGGCCTTAGGTAAAACCAAGAGGATGCTGGTGCTGAGAAACTTCAAGTCTCCTGAAAGACATCCCAAACCAGAGCACCTGCCCTCACACCTCTGCCAAAAGTTCTTGAATCCTGACTCTTTGCCTAGTGTTTGAAGCACCTTGAAGAAAACAACAAAATGCTTCTCCTAGTCCAAAGGTAAGAAAAACACTCTAAGGATTGTGCTGAGGTTTGTAGCTTTAGAAGCTTCTCTTGAAAACAAAAACAGACAACCGATTTTGTTAGTCTTGGCAAATCTGACAGGAGATTACAGCCCAAGAAGATACAGTGATAGACTTCACTCTGTCTTAACATACTTATTAAAGCACCTCTTCGCACATTTGTGCAAGAACACAAAATGGGAGCAAAATATCTGGTGACATCATGGAAAAGAGTCCCATTAAAGAAGTATGTGGCATTAAATTGGTCTGTTTCCTTGTTGCAAACCTCATCCAGTGTGTGGAATATTTGTTAGGTATGTATGATGGTAAAATAGCTCCAGGAAGGAACCAAGCATTACACAGCTCCTCAGATCCTCTTCCTCCCTGTGGAAGTGAAAGGGCTGTTTCCCTGGAAGCTTGATAATTCATGATCATATTCTCTGTAATACGTTTTTATTTTAGTTGCAACACCTAAATTTTACTATAGATAGTAAATCTTGCAAGCAGATTTCAAAAGCCGTTAGACTTACAATTAATTCTATTTGGCCTGCAAATAGTAGATTACAGTAAAAGCAAAACTAAGCACAATATTTATTAACAATGGTTAATGGTAACCCAAGGACAAGGAGAGGTGTAAGAGTTGGGCATCATTCATTCAGACAACATTTGTGGACACCAGTTAGGGGCAAGGCACTGTGACCACTGTGAACCGAGCAGAATGCACTGAGGGGTGGCCTGTGCCCATGGAGTCCACTCCTTGCTGAGTAAGTTCTCCAGCAGCATTCTGGTACCTCCCCTGGAAGAACTGAGGCAGGGCTGATGGTTGTTCAGTGGATTCTTAAACCCAATGGAGTCTACCTGGACAACCTTCACAGGCCACAGAGCCCTTGAAACACAAGTTTCCGTCTCTGTATAATGGGTCCAATACAGCTATTTCATCGGTTAACTTAATGACTAAATGCGAAGTGAAAAGTGCGTGGTCCGCCTAACCTAAGAAAGCGAAGTGTGGTTAGACTCATTAGACAATGGTGACCCCTTGATAAATCCCCAATCTACTAGTCCTGATTGGAGCAATTATGCCCCACCTGACAGTCTTCTGCCAAATAAATAATCATTCATTACCAGGAAAACTGGCAAATTTCCTCATTTTTCTAATAGAATGATCTGAAGAAAAAAAAAAGAGAAAATGAGAAGAAAAAATGCCATGTGCTGACAGACAACAGGGTGTAAAACAAAACAAATACACCTCAAAAAAACACAAAGTCCAGGATTTCTTCTGAAGGGCAGAGCATGGGAAGCAGGAGAGTACATTTGAAATAGTAAACAGACATTTTTGTTCATTATGTATTTCTAGTTGTCTGGGGCTTGGTTCCCACCAACTGGATCAACGGTATTTAAGGGGAGGGCAGACAGAACCTAGAACAAAGAAGGCAACTGAAGAGATTAATAGATGTTTTTAACTCACAGCAGACACAACAGGCTGAAAACAAAGTGCTTCCGATTTGCAAGAGCTGGGTACTTGAGAGAGAAATGGGTTTTGCTTTGAATTCCAAAAGGGCTTGACTTAAAGGGAGAACCAAAATTTGGAGGACTCATCACAGAGTAGATAAGACGAAGGACAGGATGTTAGGGCCATTTCCCACCACGCAGGAAGTCAGTGGATAACAAAGTCTGGGTTGAGGAGCTAAATGAGATTCAAACTTTGAGAGAATAGGAGAGAGCCCCCCATAAAAGTTTGGGGAAATGGAGCAGTGTGTACCCTGCTTCCTGGGGAAAACCCACAGGTATATGTTTCTTTATTGATGTTAACATTTTAAGGGTACACAGGCTTCACAGAATTGAAGTGAAAACCCAAAGTGGTTGTACTCAGAAGCTTATATACCATTTTAACAAAGGGTGAGAAGTGACTAGACAAAGGAAAAGGGGGGTTGGGCCCCCAGAAGTGGTAAATTTGTGGGAAGGTGACTAGGAACTACATGGTAGACAATGGTTGTTGAGTAAGGTTTGTTATGCAGACTCAAGTGATGAGAAAGGGGGCTATCTTTACAAAGGGAAATTCATGCCCTGATTTTAGGCAGATGGGAGGAGAGCAGAGAGCCCCTCCTTTGTCTGTTGTTTCTCAGTTGCCTTCAGCTCAAAATAATCCTTATGCTAAAGTTGTTACCGCACAAAATTGGGGTTCTCTGCCCAATGTGCATAAATGGACAATTAAGGCAACAGCCTTTGGGAAAAGAGATCAGCTTTATTCTGCGAGATTGATCTGCAGGGAGAACAGGGTGGGTGTGCCCTTAGATCTGTCTCCCCAATTCAGGATTTGGGGGAAAACTTAAGAGGTTAGGAAGAACAGGCTGGCACATGGAAACACTGGTGGGACAGGTTTTGATTGGTGGGCTTCAAGCATTTATGGTAAGATTCTAAACCTTTATGACAGGGTTCTAAACATTTATGATGAAGTTCTAAACTTTTATGATGAGTTGGGGAAGGAATTTTAACACCGGGTCTTCCTGAATGAGGGACCCCTCGCTTCTGATAAGAGTCCAACTTTCAAGTTCCGGTTGTGTCCCGGTCCTTGGGTTCTGTGGGAAGGAGGATCTTTGATTCCACAGTCATTTCAGGTCAAGATTTCTTCTTCTGGACATGCTCTGGCTATGTGACTTTGCAGATCTTCTGAAAGGCAATTCTTAGTCATTCTGTTGGTAGGAGATGGGGTCACAGTTGACCTGGTCATGGAGGACCCATGGTTAGTTACAAAGTGGCATATTTGGGGGTGGCATATTCTGATCCCCTTCAGAAGAGACCAAGTTTTACATTTGAAGTGACTAAATTACTTACACTTTGCAAGATTTAATATCCCCCCTCAACCCTCACCCCACCCACACAAGGGCCTTCATTGCTAGAATGTTGGCAGACATCAAGGATCACGGGTAATTTGACTTCCGTTCTATTTCTGCACAACTGGGTTGTGACTATACATGTTGATCCCATTATACACGTAATGAATAAACTAAAAGAGAGGTGAAGAATCGTGTTATACTTGATATTAAGTCTGCACTAGCCAGGGCTATGAACTAGACCTTGCTTCAGGTCCTTCTCTCTGTCTTGTCAGTGTGGAGTCTCTTTCTCCCCTGGGCCCCTCCCTTCACCCAAGTGGTTCACTCCAGGTCATTCTATTGCAGGATGCCACCCACTGGGGGCTGCCTTTCTGTGTCCAGGGCAGCGAGTACTCTGAGTCAATCTTTCCATCATTCTCCATTATCAATACTGACCTATAAAACCTCTCCTTCTGAAAGGCACAGCCCTCATTTCCCAAGGATTTGGAAAGCAATCTGTTGTCCTAACTTAATGACCTATAACCGCACAACTCCATACCTTCTGATAAGAGATGCCTTGATATCGTCGGCAGTACACAGTACAGAAGGAACATTCTCTCAATTTTAATAGATTGTATTTATTTTTTATGAAGACCTTTTGTTTATGATAAATGATGCTGGATATCCATTTACAGAAGAAATACGAAGTTTCTGTGTTATGAAAATTTAGGTAAAAAGTCAACTTATGGGAAATACTGGGTAGAACATAGTGCAAGTGGGACACAGTGCAACAAAATCTTGACGGTGATAACACAAACAACTCAAACAACTGAGGCGGGATAGAATGCTGTATAGGAATGAGTTTTCAGGGGTAGAATTTTTGGTCTTGTGGTAGCAAGGCTGAAAGATCCTGGGGAGGAGGGAGCCCTCCCTTGCAAATCACACCTGGCAGGTAGCACTTCCTTTCTCCCACAGGTGAAATCAGGCTTGTTCAGAAGTTGTGTTCTATTCTCCACTGCATCCATTTAGGACATAAAAACACAGGAGAAATGTGGAAAATTTGGAAATGTTTACAAGAGTAAAAGGAATCAATAAGCATCTGAAAAAAAACCACATCTAGACAAAAAAATGGAATTTTCCAAGAAAGGCAGGAAAGTAGGAAATAAATTTAACTTCAAGCAGAGAGAATTATTGTTGGCCATGAGGATAGTGTCCTCAGCAGGGGTCACTGGGCCGTCTGGAGGCACACACCTCCCCCACTCCTCAGCCAGTCCTCGTCAGGGTGGAGTAAAGAGAGAGAACTGAACTGCAAGTGGAGGGAGTTCTGGTCCCAGAGACGCGGATGACCGGTGGTTTCCACTGGATGTTTTGGGCCACTTACCTCTCAGCCTCAGTCTCCCCAGCTAATAAATGAGGATAACAATTCCTCCCCGACTCCTATCAACATCTCTGATTTGCTGAAGAGCCTCAAAGTACAAAAGGACATATTACGCCCTTATATAAAGCAATCATTAATAACACATGATTCCTAGATTTCATCCAAATATACATGGGGGGAACCATAGGCATGACTAGGGATGCGGTTTCCTAGTGCTGACAGAGTGAGAGTTTAAGAATCAACCTACACTCACAGAGGAAGACGACAGTGGGACAAACGCACGTCCTCAGATGACTTTAAAATCGGCACCTAGGCTAGTTCTTAAATACTAAAGATGATTCACAGATACCAAGGACACTCACAGGCTGAAATTCCAAAAGTTATTGGTAAGTTAAATGTGTTTTCATAAGTAGAGGTGTTAGCAGTGGGATAATCTGGGGAATAATTGCTTGAAATAAATAATTCAGAAGTAGTGGTACGCAGTTTTCTGACGTACAGTATGACTGAGGAAAGTACAAAAAGCTGTTCCCATAGAAGTAGGCAAATGACGGCAGATGAGCTTATGATTATTAGTGGGCACTTACCATGCACTTAATGTTGCTATCATGATTATTCTCATCTTAAAGATGAGTAAGCACATACAGAGGAGTTAAGCAACTTGCCCAAGCTAATAAGTGGCAGATATGGATACAAACCCAGGCAGTGTAACTACCTTACACCCTCGCCCACAGGCTCACCAGTCAACCAACGAAACCAAGGGGTGGAATCCAACAACACTTTAGTAAAAGCTGCCAACGTTGGCGAACTTACTAAGTGCCAGGCACTAGTAAGAACGACTATATGCAATCTCATTTAACCCTTGCTCAACCTTGGGGAGTAGGCATTGTTATTACCTCAGTTTTACAGACGAGGAAACTAAGGGGGACAGAGCATCAGAGGGATGACAGAAGTTCCTGACGACTTAAAGCAGTGTTTCACTGTCACCCCACCCACCCACCCAAGAGGAGCCCTTTTCCTAAGCACCTCCTTGTGAAATTTTAACCCCACAAGAAAGGCTGTATATCTGTTTATGTACTCTATGTATGTATGTGCTTTATACATACAAAGGGTAAGATTTTTTTGTCCCACCAAGAATCAATTTTTGCCCACACTGAGAATGTGTGGCCTACAGCTTAATGGATCCTTATGAGAGCAGTCTCCTGTGACTCAGGAAAGTGGTTCATTTATTAATTTCTCATTCAATTCTTCACTATTTATTGAGTGAAAGGAACCAGACACAATACAGTATAGTACTGTGCGATTCCATTTATATGAGGTTCAATAAAAGACAAAACGAATGTATGGTGATAGAAATGTGAACAGTGGTTGCTTCTGGAAGAGGAAGGACTGACTGGAAAGGGGCACGAAGGAATGTTCTGGCAGGATGGAAATTTTTTTATCTTGATCTGGGTGGTTACAAGTTTGCATACCTTTGCCAAAATTTATCAAACTTAAGAAATCTGCATTTACTGAATATAAATTGTATCCCAATATAGTTTTTAAGAAAGTTTTCTTTTTCTTTTGTGAGCAAGACTAGCCCTGAGCTAACCTCCATTGCCAATCCTCCTCTTTTTTGCTGAGGAAGCTTGGCCCTGGGCTAACATCCGTGCCCACTGTCCTCTACTTTATATGGGACGCCGCCACGACATGGCATAACAAGCGATGTGTCAGTCCGTGCCTGGGATCTGAACCTGCGAACCCCAGGCTGCCGAAGAGAAGCACACAAACTTAACTGCTATGCCACCGGGCCGGCCCCCTTAAGAAAATTTTAAAGAAAAGTATTTCCTAGTATGTGCCAGCCTGGGTCCTTTAAATTGGTCCCTGAAGACCCTGTCTAACTTGCTGCTGGATGCCAAAGCTGAACCAAATGCTCTGTTGTCATCGCGCTGGGTCAGGGAAACAAACTGACCCCCTAATCTGACTGTACCAATATCTGCCCTGCAATCCCAGGCAGAGCTCTGATGGTCCAATGTCATAACGGAATGGAACAAGTCTAACATCCCTCTCTGGACCTTACCTGGACTGTGTGCACTGTGTAGATTTTCTTCAGATTTGATGCACATTCAGCCGCTGTGGCACCAGGGAGGGATCTGAGCAAACACAAGCAAAAGGGCAAGAAACAAGCAAAACAAGCGGTCAGTGTTCATGATCCAGTCCACAGCGCAGGTCTGCAGGTCTTCATACACAGCAGGTCTGACACCGCAGCACCGGGCACTTCTGGGACGCTATTTAGAATATAAAATGTGAAATTCCGACTTTGTGAAGTCATGTGTTTGCTTCTGCTAAAAATAAGCCTATGTCTCCTGTGGAAATTTAATTAAAAAAACGGAAACGTAAGTAAAAAAGGTATTGGAAACCTTAAAATCACATTTTAAAAAACACTAAAATAACCTTGCAATAACCAAGCCTCTTGCCTAGGACTTTGGATAAGAAACTGTGCCTATTGTACAGATGACAGTGAAAATGCAGGATCCTGACCTGGTTATACGTTTGAAAAACTTGTTCATTTCCCCCTGGTAAATATTCATGAACTCCGGTGAAACAGAATGACCTTTTGCCAACTTTAAGAAAACATGATTACTAAAAGTCAACTTTAGTTTCACCTGAATTTGCATGTGTTTCCAAAACACTTGCTTTTAGAAAATACTTCCAGTTATTTTCTCCGGCTGATTTAATTAGCTCTGCTGAACTCTGCCGTCAGAATACATTAATCTTTAGTTTGCCATATGTTCCACTAGATGGCAACATACTACAGGTTTATTCACCAGAAAAAACCCATGCAATACCACTAGCTTTATCCAGCACCATCTCCTGGGATTAGGGGTAACACAACATGGTCTCATCAATCCTCAGAGTTAAGACTCTCAATTTCTGCCACCTTTTCTTTTTCCCTATACTGAATTAGCAGTTCTTGCTCAAGAATGTTGGGGTCCAGTTAGGTCGGGCCTAAGATGAAAATTTACCACTCAAATAATGCTTGAAAGCCCCATGTCTGGTTAGGTGAGAAATGAGGCTTGCTGAGAGGAGAAAATACTGGCTCACTAGGATCTGGAATCTATAAAAGGAATGTTCTTTACCAACCACTGACTCTCAGAGACACAGTCCCCAGGAAACCTCAAGGTGTTGAATTTTCTGGACAGTCATTAAACCATTGCACACTACAGATGTGCACAAAACTCACCTAGCTCAGAGGTAGGGAGGATGGCAAAGCAAAGGACCATGTCCAGATGTGGGGTGGGCATGCGGCACAAGTGGCAGGGCCCTACAGGCTATATTCCTGGAACTATGGACCAATGAATGCTCCTTGGTGTCTAACTGGAATATCAAAAACGCACTTCTAAATACAGTTCCCTTGCTTGGAGGTCACTAAGGAAGCACAATTATGGACTAATTTGGGGGCAAATGGGGGACCCTCGTTGAGTAGGCAAAGTCTGATAAATAAATCTACCCTAAAGCACTGGGTTTACGACTCTTTTCTAGTTGTTTATACATATGCTGGACATTTTTTTTTTTAAGTCAATCCACAATAACCATCATGATTGCACTTTTTTTGCTAGACTTGAAGCCTAAAATAGCTATGCTGAAGAGTGAGGTACTCAGTCAACATCTTGCTATGACAGTGCCTGGGCCTATGATGCATCCGTCAGTCTGTCTGGACTCCCTGGGCTTGGTGGTACTCAAGTATGGACTTGGATAAATATAATTAGCCTTTTTTTTGGTTAGGAAGATTGACCCTGAGCTAACATCTGTGCCAGTCTTCCTCTAGTTTGTATATGGGTCACTGCCACACATGGCTTGATGAGCAGTGTAGGTCCGTGCCTGGGATCTGAGCCTGCGAACCCCGGGCCGCCAAAGTGGAGTGTGCCAAACTTAACCACTATGCCACTGGGCCGGCCCCTTAATTAGCTATTTAATGCAGGTTTTATGCTGTTTGGGGTTTAAATTATAAAAGGATTGGGGAAAAAACTAAAAAAAAAACCCCAACTTTTTCTGAATAGATTTTTCACATGAACAATCTATTGCTTTTATATGAAAATATTCTGGCATTTATTCCAATACTGATTTTTCTTCTTTTGAAAAGTTTAGCTGACCTCTCCACCAAATACGCCCAGCAAATATATCCCTGGATCGCCCAAAGCACATAGGAGAGCATATACAGGGCTCCTTCCCTATGGGGTGGGGCGGGCGGCTGTTAGGGTCCACAGGTAGGAAATGTACTTTGCATTCTTTTTCATTTTTATTTCTTTTTTATTATTTTTGTGTGTGTGTGAGGAAGATTAGCCCTGAGCTAATGTCCGTTGCCAATCCTCCTCTTTTTGCTGAGGAAGATTAGCCCTGGGCTAACATCCATGCCCATCTTCCTCTACTTTATATGGGACGCCGCCACAGCATGGCTTGACAAGTGGTGCATCGGTCTGTGCCCGGGATCTGAACCTATGAACCCCAGGCCACCGAAGTGGAGCATGTGAACTTAACCACTACACCACCGGGCCAGCCCCCACACTTACATTTTTTAATGGGGTTTTGCAATTGACTCTTGGTGTGTTCTCATCAAAGCCACCATTTTTAATGAATCCCATTTTTAATCCAAGATTGTGTCCATATAACTTTCTTAGAATAGCCTTTCCAATAGAGCAGGGTAGAGAAGGTCCTCACTAAAACCAACAGGATTGCACTCAACGACAGGTCTGTTCTGATTAACATCTGATGCTGATGTATTGGCATTTGACAGGAAATGTGTCAGGTTCCATGGAAACTCAGTTTCCTAATTTCTTAATGGAGGATGTTGGATTCCATGATCTTAAAGGTTCCTCCTGGCTGTTGGGCAGTTTTATGAATATCCAGGTTTCAAAGTAACAAAACCATGTTATAAGAACTTCTGACGGTAGTAAATGGTTGGCTTGGCCAGTGCAAGGAACAGCATTCTTCTGAGAGTCAAATCTGATTCTGACAGTCACTGAAAAACAGCCATGTGCCTAAGCCTCGTGCCTGAACCTCGGACATCTTTAACAAGCAAAACTGGGCCATATCCACAGAACCAATTTTAAAAGGGCAAACAAGCCAAGATTTTTAAATGATCTGCCTTGTAAACAGGTCAGTCTGTACTGGACTTGCTGATTCAAAGTTGAACCAGAAGCTGTATCGTATGTCTACTGTTACTATTTCTTAAAGTAGCAGTGCAGGCTGCCCATGGCAGAACCGTAGCCCTGGCAGCAGACAGCCCACGCGCGCTCTTCCCTGTTACTCTAACAGATAGTTGTAGCAACTAGAAGGTAACTGTTCGCAGTAGATTTCCAGGAAAGAAACATTTTTACTCTATCACATATACAGTATATGCTCATATCTTTAAAAAATCTTTTTACTTCCATCATGTCACAAATCTAAACCTCCCAACTGAACCTTAACCAAATCTTCTCCCTGCAGACCAAGGGTGCTCCTCTGGGGGTGCTGTTGCCCCGCAGGGGGCATTTGAGAATATCCGGAGACATTTTTGGGTGTTACAACTGAGGGGGATGCTATTGGCATCTAGTAGGTAGAAGCAGGGCTGCTGTGGCACCTCCGATAGTGCACAGGACAGCCCCCTCAGCAAAGAATTATCTAGTCCAAACTGTCAGCAGAGTCAATGCTGAGAAACCCTGTCATAGACATGGAACAAATAGTCTCAGAGAACATAATTTAATCAACAAAGATTCACTGCACACCTCTTAGCTGATGGGGATACAGCAATGATCTTTCTAGATAAAGCCCTTGTCCTCCTGGAGTTTATGTTCTAGAACTGGCACCCCTGCTCTCTGAATTCCCCAGACTCCTGAAGGCAAAGAAACAATGTTTAGATCCTCTTTTATTGGCCTGGGAGGGAGGGGGTGGGAAAGAAAGCCGAGAGAGGAATATACACACTGATGATGACCATTCCTAGAAAGAGATACAGCCAGAGCTGTGGAAAATCATAGAACCAAGGAATCAGGACCTATTTTCACATTCTCTGAATTCTATGCCACCCTCCCACAGCATATATAGCAAGAGCTGAGAACACAGCAATGGAACAATAAATGTCCTCCAGATGGATCACGTTAGGGAGTTTGAACTGTTCCACCAGTTTTCCTTCTGATTTAACGATACCAATGTAATAATGGCTTCTTTTTATTGAGCATGCATTATACGAGAGGGTTTTACACACTTACTATCTCTAATCCTTACAGCAATCCTACCAAGTTGGTATCATTATCCCCACTTTACACATTAGGAAACTGAGGCTTAGTGAGCCTGTTTTTAACTAGCAGATCTGGGTTCTTTTCCAGGTCTGTCTGGCTCTGATGCCCATGATCTCCCTCTTGGATGAGGACGCCTCTCAGTAAAAACCAGACAGTCACTGTCAGCACGGGTGGTCACATACAGCACATCTTATGGCGATTCCTCTCTCACCCCTTCTTAGATGATCTACTCCCTCCTTGGGCCCACCCACTGCTCTTGCCTGTCATTCTCTCCACCACCATCTATCTAGCCACTCTTGGGAGGGGGCAAGAGCAGAGATGCAGGACAGAGTCAGATGCCACCAGAATCCCTGGCAATAATGATATCCCAAAATGTGATACAAGGAAGACAATTCAGGAAGAACACATCTACAGGTCATCTTATTCTGGGGCTGGACATGGGAGAAAGATATTTACCACACAAAAGCCACAGATGGGCTGTAGCAGGAAGGCAGGAAAGCAGAGGGATTAAAAGGATGGTCTTTGGAATCAACAGATCTGAGTTCAAATGTCACCTCTGCCACCTACCAGCTGTGTGACAGCCTGACCCTTTCTGGCCTTCACTTCCCCTCTCTGAGATCATGGTTTCTACTCCATTGCTTTGCTACTTCAACTACATGAGCTAATGCTATAAAAAGCATTTACACAGTGCCTGGCCTTTAACAAGCAGTTGTTGCTGATGTCATCATCGTCATCATCATCATTGTCATGGGCAGAAGAACAGGAACAGAGGAGAAAGCAATTAGAACTAAGAGACACCAAGTACATTTTCTAATCTGTGGGGCAGAGAGTAAGAATTCTATGAAGGCTGTGTGAACTACACACAGAGCTGAGAAACTCCTGTATCGACCCTTGGAAAAGAAAGCCCATCAGGTGCCAGACTCTCTGGGCCTAAGGCCATAGCTACAGAGAGGGCTGCTTCCACTTGGACTTGGCTAATTCAGAAGCTGTGATGGATAAGGCTGAAGTGGGAAGGGATCTTTCGAGGTCTGCCAAGGAGATGATTAGTATAAAGATGTCAGGGGAGCTCTTAACGTTACTTAAGACCAAAACTCCCAACTCCAGCTTTCTATTACTCCTGTGTGTCTTCAACTTAATAATGGGGTAACAGGAAATGCATCTTAAGATTCTCTATGTAAAACTGGTTAAAATTCCTTTTCATCTGGGGAGTTAGGAGAAGGCAGGAAGTCCAATAAGGTTGGACCAACTGTTCTACTTAAATGGTTTCCAGGCACCTAAGCACCATTTACATGTGAAAATTTAATGTGCTATTTACAAATCATCTTTATCTACTCATTAAAGCAGGTCCCTGAGAATCTCCACAAGACAGAACTCTTTTAGCCCAATTTAAGTCTGAAATGATTCAAGGCATTTTATCCTCTCTCTTATTCAAGAAATACTTACTGAGTCCCCAGTAATTGAAAAGACTACATATCATTTGCTACATGCATGCATTACCTCAGTTCATCCTCATTAAAACACCACGAGGTAAATAATAGTTGCAACCCCACTCTGCAAACTAAGATAGCAAACTAAGTCTGAGGGCAGTAAGGTGACTTGCCCAAAGATACACAGTTGATTAGTGGTAGAGCTGGGAACTGAACCAAGGTTTCCCTGGCAACCTTGCTCTTAGTCACTAGCCTAAACTGAACACTTACTACAGGACCCACACTCTGGTGCCATGAACACACCTCTGCACCAAACACAGTCTCAACTCTCCTGCAGCTTGCAATCCTCAATTCAGACTTTCCAGTAGCCCAAATGTGTCTTCATTAAACTCCATCCCTAAAGATAGGCTAAGCTCATGAATAAAGTTTATGGGGACAGAGCCCTTTGTAAATACCTAAGGAAATTAACCATTACTGGCTAGCTCTTAGTGGGCCACAACACCACTTACTAGCCACCTGAATACCTGGAGATGCTTCTTACAAAGAAGAGAAGCTTGAAAAGTTTTCCTCAAACCCTACCTGCATCCTTGCCACTCAAAGTGTGGTCCATCAACTGGCAGCATCTCCTGGGAGCTTGTTAGAGATGCAGAGTGTCCAGGCCCACATGACACCTGCTGAATCCCAGGTGATCCATATATGTATTAAAGTTTGAGACATGCTGACCTATGTCATCTAAACCAAGTCACCAAAAGGAATGCTAACCACTCAGGAAGTGAAAGCTAATGAACTATAGACAGCATCACAAGAAAAATGTAAAAATCACCATTCTCGCCGATGTTCTTTTGTTCATCACCCAAAGAGATGATCAAGATGGAGTTATTATTAAATGTGAAGGACAAGCTTATAAAGGCACTTAAATATGGGTTTTTAGGCAGGGCTCTCTTTTCTCTGCAAATTCTGAAGCAGGGAATCCTTGGCTTAATTATCTCCCATGAAACAGGACCTTGGTTTCCTTATTTGTGAAATTAAATCATAGGGCCAGCTTACCTCTCAAGTGCTGTCTAGCTCCTGTATTTTAGGATATGAAATATGGGAGAACTGCATCCCATTCATTGGTCATATTCACAGGGAAGCAGTGTTCAGCAGGGTTAGGGATGCCAGTGCTTGGGGTCACACAGTCCTTAACTGGAATCCTGCTTCTGTTCTATATTAGCTGTGTGACCTCAGGCAACTTACTTCTCTGGGCCTCAATTTTCTCATCTGTAAAATGTTGCTGTTATATTCTACTTCATTGTGAGGATTTTGTGGATAATTATGTACAGCACCCAGTCCAGTAACTAGCACACTGAAGAAGCAAATGGTAGTTAATATTAAAAGGTTAAAGTGGAAAAAGACATTCAAAACTTTAGGGTACAATATACAAAAACATGGTACAATATATCCATGCATAGATACACATGCCCAGTGCACACACACACAATAAATGGTTGGTGAAAATATGAATGATGACAACATTCCACCTTGTATGAGAGATCATTTCATTTCAGCCAAGAGAACAACCTTAAGGGGGAAAACTTTCAAGCCAGGGATAAGTCAGTCTTCTTGTTGAATCTACTAACATCAGGCTTAGCCACCAGAGGGAAAATCTGCACAGGCCCAGTAACATGACAAAGGGCACCCCTTGTATATCATCCACTCCATTAAAGATGATTTCATTTTAATTACTTTTAGATAGATATGTGGCTTGCGGCTATACCAGCTTTCTGTTTGAGAGTCACATACAAAAATGGTCCAAGGCCTATTATTAACTGTTAATAATGCAACAATTGAAACTATCTACTTAATCTAAATGTTTTATTTTTGCATATTTGTTTATTAGATTTTGATTTCTCCCTGTGTCTATCCATTGTCACCCCTAGTCTATAAGCTCTTTGACAGTAGCAACTGGGGTTCTTTTCATCTTGATATATAATTAATCCTTCAGAACATGGGGTTGGGTGGAAAAGAAGTACAGCCATGCACCGCATAATGACGTCTCTGTCAATGATGGACCACATACACAAGGGTGGCCCCATAAGATAAGTACCATGGAGCCTAGGTGTGTAGTAGGCTATACCATCTAGGTTTGTGTGAGTATACTCTGTGATGTTCACATGACAAAATTACCTAACGACACATTTCTCAGAATGTATCCCCACCGTTAAGCAAGTCATGACTATAACAGCGTTAAGAGTTACAACACAACTAAGTAGGGCCATATTTTGAACTGTCATCATGCCAGATAACTAAAGTCTTGCCAGCTGCCTTAGGTTTGGAAATAAGTAAATGGCATCTGTAATATTAAAAGCAGGAAAACATATTTTTTGAGCAGCTAGTACGGGTAAGGGCTAGTAACTTTTCTGAGTGAAGATGTTCCTCAGGCCTGTCTGCAGGAAATAACTACCGACACACAGTTGGAGAGGCTGTGCACCCCCAGGTCACGGCCATTCTCTGTTCTACCCAGAGACCCTTTGCCCCTTATAGAAAATAAAATCCTGGGCCATTAAGAGTGCCTGTGGGTTCAGAAGGGCAAGAAGGCAAGAAAAAATAGGAAAAGTTGAGATGTCGGCCACTCTCTCCCTGTCAACTATAGCCTTCCAAGCAGGCTTCTCCACTCACCTAGTCCCAGGAGGCCACTCTATGAACAAGGATGACTTCGGGATCCTCTTTGTCAAGACTGGCCCCATCTTCCGTATCAGATTTGTTATTATGGAGCACACCACTGGAATGCATTCGAAAGCATCACACCCTGAAAGGTGGGCCCTTCTAGAACTTGGTATATGTGGAACTCTTCACGGATGCTACTGAAGCATGTGGCACGTGAGACATCCCTCCTGGAAAGCCCAGGCCCATGTTTTCATCATCTTTGCATGCTCAACCCCTAGAAGAGTGATCGGCAATTATATACTCACTTAATCTGATCAATAATAGAGCAGTAATTCTCAAGTGCATTTATTACAAATGCACATTCGCCCCCGGAGGTCTGATTGAGTAGGTCTGGGGCAGGGTCCAGAGCCTGTTTTTAACAAGCACAGCCAGGTGATTCGGATGTAAGTGGTGAGGGACAGCACTCTGAGAAACACTGGCTGAGTGGAGCTAAACTCTGATGGGGTGGGGGTGGCGAGGGATGTACATGATGGCCCACCTTTGTGACTAAAAACACAGAACACAAACACTCACTAAGCACCTACTACGTGCACAGTAACGTAGGATTGTAAAGAACGGACTATAGGGAGCAAGGGTAGAAGCAGGAAGAACAGTTAGGATGCTCGTGCATTAATCCAGGTGAGAGAGATGGTGTGGTCCAGGGTCTAGGATGCAGGTGGTGAGAATGAATTGGATTCTGTATACATTTTGATGGTAGAATCAATACCATTTGTTGATAATGGATGTAGGGGGGAGGGAGAAGGACAAGGAAGAGGAGAGAGAAAGTGGGGAGATGAGGAGGAGAGTCACAGATGACTCCAAGATTTTGGGGCTGAACAACTAGAAGGATGGAATTGCGGTTACCTGCTCTTATCTGAGATGGGACAGACGGAAGAAGCCAAGTTTGGGAGAGAAGTTGAGGAGGTGGTTTGGCCTATGCGGAGTCTGGATGTGTATTAGACATCCACAGAGAGACAGAGAGGAGGAGCTGGATGCACAAGTGTAAATTTTAGGAATCACCAGCATATAGATGGAACTGAAAGCCTTGTGACTGGATGAGATCACTGGTGTGGATGGGGACAAGAAGAGGCCTGAGGACTGAGTCCTGTGGAGAAAACTCAGAGGAAAGGAGGTCACCACGAGATGAAAACAAAGCACTCAGAGATACACAACCAAGAGTGGCCCCCAAGAATCAAGACAGGACAGGGTTTTAAATATCCAGAAAAGGTGAGGAAAACTCTTCATCCTATACCCCCAACCAAAATTACCCTCCAAGTGCTTAAATCCTCAGCCATACAATACAATTTTTTAAAAACCAAATAGGAACTTATTGGAGTTTACTGTTGAAAATGCAAATAACTCTACTGAAGGGCTCTCCACTTCATCCATGGGGGGAATGAATTTAGGTTGCTGGCTTCCTAACACTGAATTCAGACAAGCTGTTCCAGGGACTGTTGAGGGGTGGGGGAGGGGGGTGGAGTTGGTAATTTGGGAGCATCGAATACCAATGTTAGTAGTTAAAGTTTATTAAGCACTTATTCTATCCCAGATACCCATGTTGATCTTTTACATTCATTGCTCTTGTTTAATTCTCAGAACAGCCCTATGATATATATCCTATGATTATCCTCATTTTACAAACATGAAAGTGAGGCTTAGGGAGACTAGATCGCTTGTCCATTATCACGTAGTAGTCTGGAAGGTAGGACAGGCCAGGAGTTAGGTGGTAAAGGAGAGTATGAAGTAGCGAGAGGCCTTTGGATGCTGTGGAATTCAAAACTGATGTCATGGGTAGCAGACATCAGCTATGCCGGGGTGAAGGTCACCCTGGAGGGCTCTCCTGAGAACCTTACCACTCTTCCTAGAATCTTGTTTCTCCGTGGGGGACGGGGGAGAAGTTACAAAGGAACCTCTAGAACACGTGTTCATCACTCCCAGGGGATGGGGGGCAGACTACATAAGTGTGATGGACTCCCAGAGAAGTGGAGAAAGTTCAATAAACTTTGGGATGAGTAATCAAGCAAAGTAAATTCACATGTGCAATGTTGGAATTAATTATAATTTCTAAGTTAATAAATCCATATCTATTAAAGATTTGGACACTGTGGCAATAACATATTTCATTTAATTACTGCCTTTCAGAGGACAAAAATATGCAAACACATAGTAGGCAAGCTGTAGTTTGTGTCTTCACTGAAGTTACCGTTATTATCTTAAAAGATTCCGGATATTCTTAAAAAGTTGTGTGTTGTTATGTAGTACTAATATCTGAAACCATTCTTAAAATGTTAAGCCTGTAAGTAGACTAATTTTTGACCTGTTTAAAAAGAAACTCTCTTGATCCTGTTTCCACCAGTCAACAGTACCCACAATTTAGACCAGAGGTCCAGGTTTAACACCTTGAAAACAGATACCAGGTAGCAACAGCAGTTACAGCACACCATTGAAAACAAAGACACATGATTTCATTCTACTAAAGTTTGCCAAAACCACTCTTGTTATGACAGTAAAATGCTCTCTTAGCATCTGATAACGAAAGTGAAAATGTTTTGAAAAACAAGACTCATTATATCTCCCCCACCCCCAACTTCTTTGGGTCCCCAGAAAAGACACTGGCTCTAAGTGTCAATTCTTATAAACGAATCCTAATTCCAACAGGAAGAAAGGAATAAGTTTGTTTTCTTAAAAAAGATGAATATCACTTTTAAAAAATCTTGCAGGCACCTTATGCAAGGCCTTTTAAGACCAGATTTGTGTCTATTAAGTAAATTTCACAGAAAACTGTCACATACATTTCTTCCTAACACTTCACCATAGTAGATACAGTGTCGTAAAAATTTCCATAAGTTCTTGGGACAACCTTGAGGTGTCATTGTTGGGCACCCACTGCCTGACAGCTTACTAGGAAAGGGCTTTGCATTCATCCATTTATTCATTCGTCAAAAATTTCTTGCCCTCCTACTATGTACCAAGCAGTTTTAGATACCGGGTTACAGCAAGTGTCAACAACAGTTCCTGCTCTTTGGTCTCTAACAGAGAAGTGTTGAGGGGTTGAGACAGATTGAATATGAACAGATTCATGCATAATACAATGCAGTAGCATTAAACATTATGAAGAAAAGGGCAGGAGAACACAATGATTGGGGGGGTGCGAATTTACATGCAGTAGTCAGGGAGGCATTTCTGAGATGGCACCTGAGCTGTCCCCTGAGAAAGCTATAATTGTCTCCACTTTACCGACAAGGTGAGATATTGCTCACCACTGAATCCCAGCGCCTAGCAGGCATGTGGCTCCACAGTAAGCGCTCAAGCAACACCTGCCCAGTGGATGAGAAAGAATTCAGAGGTGTCCATGGCAGCCTCGGTGGGGCATGGGGGGAGGCGCCCGCTGTGCCGTACGAGTACCACCACCGCACATTTCCCAGGGGGCTGGTCAACTTTCCCGAGCGCTGTCACAGCGAAGGTCGCGTCCTGAGCTTCCCCAAGAGCCCCGTGGGGTTACCAGGACAGCATCACTCTCCCCACTTTACAGCGAGGACCCGATTACCCCCGACTGGCCCACCATCTCCCACCGCCCGCGGGCATTCTTCTTCTGAAGGAAATAAAGGGGGAAAGTGCTGCCGAAACTTTTGGGGCTGCGCTTCTCCTCTCCCGCCCGGGAGGCGAGGCCGCCGAACAGCCGCTCGCCCCGGCCCCAACCTCGGCTTCCGACCCGGCTCCGCGCGAGTCCCGGGGCGCACGGAGGGCCGCGGCCGCGCGGCGGGCCCGGGGTCTGAGCCACCGCGGAGCGGGGTCGGGGGCCCAGCCGCCCGAGCGCACGGGGCCGGGGGCCGCGCGGAGACAAAGCGGCGGTGAGGCCCGGCGGGCGCACGGCGGCGGCGGCGGCGGCGGGGCTGGGGCCGGGACCGGACGCGGCGGGCCCCGCGCCCCCTCACCTGTCGAGCCAGAAGGTCCAGGGCGAGTGCAGCGGGACCCCGCCCGGCTCGGGCCGCAGCGCCGACAGCTGCTGCAGGCCGAGCGGCGGCGCGGTGGCGGCGGTGGTGGCGGCGGCCGCGCGGGGCCCCGGCGGCTCCCGGGCCCCGGCGGGGGGCGCGGCGGCCGGGGGCATCGCCATTTTCTCCGCCCCGCCTGCGAGGCCGGCGGACGCGCGGACCGCGGGGCGAGAGGCGGCTGAGTCACCCCCGGCTCCCGCCCTCCCGCCCGACCGCCCCGCCCCGCCCCGCGCGCCCCGCCCCGCCGCCCGCCGGGCCTGGGAACCGGGCTGCGGGGCCGCTGGGGACACGGCCCGGCCCCGGCCGCCAAACAAAAACGGGCCGGCCCACGGCGGGGTCGGGGGCCGATTCGGCACAGGCACAGACCCCGAGGACAGGGGGCCGACGGACAGGCCGGCCGGAGAGAGGGCAGAGCAGAGGCCAAGGATGGATTCACGGGCTATGGGGGCGGGGGGAACGGAGAACCGGTCAGGGGCCTGGTTCTGCAGCCAGACAGGAGGTCGGTGAGATGGATGGGCGGGCTATAGGAAGATGGAGGGATGGCTGGATGGATGGGCCAGTGGCTGGAGTCTCCGACGCACATGGTGGTAGGGGAGGAGAGGTGGCTAGATATACCAGCAGGCTGAAGGATGGGTGGGAAAGCTGGCAGATGGTTGGAGGAAGGATGGAAGGGCAGATGGAAGCGCAGTTGGATGAGACAGATAGATGGCAAGGGGAACCGCTGGCCGAATGGATAAAGAGACTGGAATGCTGGAGAGCGCAGAAAGAAAGGGCCAGACAGGCAGAAGTCAGGTACCACTGGCTCGGGCATGTGGTTGTAACAGGTCAGCTTTGCATTCCTCCTGGTGACAGCACGTTTCCTAACCCAGCTGACTTGAAGGGACCAGGGCCCCCATCCCACCCTCTCTGGAGCCACCACGTGCCCACAGTGAGGGGCCCAAGCCCAAGTTCAAAGGAGGGTTCCCAAAGTCAGCTGAAGTTCTCTAGACTTGCCCCAAAGCACCGGCAAGGAAAGCGGAGGAAACCAGGCAGTCATGAACACAGAGCCCTCTGTTTTCTGAACCTCTGAATACAGAGGAAGTCTCTATGACCATAAGATTCCCGAGCTCAAAGTAAGAGAGTTCCTCCTAGCCCAGCCCCTTGCCAGGTCTCTGTCACTCTCTCCTTGAAAAGAAAAGGAGAGGCACGAGGGCATGTAAACACACATCAGAACTGGCATGAGCATGGACACCCTCTTTAAGCTTGAATTTCTGGGTAGTCCCTCTCTGTCCTTTAAGAGCTGTGGATGTAGATTTCCATCTCCTCCTAGGTTTTCTACCTGGTCTAGCATACATTCTGCTCTTAGCTAGAGCATTCATCGGGATGGACTCAAACAGGAGCTGCAAAACCAGATGGGTTCTGGGGCTTCACAGACATCGTAAATGCCTGTTCTGAATTCCAGGGTAGGTGCCTTCTCTAAAAGTTATTCAAGATCTGATAAAATGACAACAATGAAAACAAGACCACTGCTATGTGATCTCTGCTTCAAACATAATTTCCATACAACATGTGATACCGGAAGCAGTGACATATTTATAAAGTCCTTCCAACTTTGAGATATTGGTGGTCCTTTTGGTTAGATGCATTTTTTTTGTTTAATTTCTCCTTTTTTTTTTTTTTTTAGGAAAATGCATTTATGGCATTGTTTAGGCTGTTCTGAGCATTTTATACTTATTAACTCATTTAATCCTCACAATAATCCAACGAGGAAGGTACTTTTAGCAGCGTTTTTATGGATGAGGAATGGAGAAGTTAAATTTCACACAGCTAGTAAATGATAGAGCCAGTATTTAAACACAGGTATGCAGACTCCAGAGTCTAGGCTTTTAACTGTCAGGCTCTACTGTCTGTCTAACTGGATAAACCAACAGGTCCTCATAGTAAAAATAAGGTGATGAATAGTAAGTCTCCCTCCCTCCCAAGGCTATCAATCATCCTGCCCAGAGGAAACCACTGTTAACAGTTTCCTTCTGGAAAAATGCAAGTATGCACATAAAAGCATATATCTAGGTGTATAAATTGTATACCTATCTATATCTTTTATAACAGAAAATAGAAGCATTTTACACCATTGCTGCACCTCCGTATCTTACTTAACATTATATATTTGAAGGCTTTTTTCCATATCCAGATCCAAAACATATAGATCTACTTCATTTTAAAGGCTGCAAAGAATTCACTCTAAAGAAGTAATTTAACTTAATTCACTAGCCCTTAAGATTTATGTGGTTTGCAGTCATTTTCTTTTATAAATAATGCTACCATGAGCATTTTTATATTTAATGTCTTTTCTCATCTGCACAAGTTTACTTCAGAAAAAGTTCGGAGAAGAAGAATTTTTGCCTGCATTTAAAAATTTGACACATATTGCTAAATTACTGTGCAAAGTGGTCACATGAATTTATATATAATTTATCTATAAATAATGGTTGATTCTGAAAACTTATATTTACTAGGTGACATTTATCTTTATAAAAGTCTACAACAGAGGGGCCGCCCGGTGGCACAGCGGTTTAGTTCGCGCTTGGCAGCCCGGGGTTTGCGAGTTTGGATCCTGGGCGCCCACGGACGCACAGCCTGTTAGCCATGCCGTGGTGGCATCCCATATAAAGTGGAGGAAGATGGACACAGATGTTAGCCCAGGGCCAGTCTTCCTCAGCAAAAAGGGGATGATTGGCAACAGATGTTAGCTCAGGGCTGGTCTTCCCCACCAAAAAAAAATAAAATAAAAATAAAATTAAAAAAAAAAGTCTACAGCAGAAAGGGAGTTTATGCTCTCTAATGATTAGAACTAGTCAAACTATCAAGTTTAGCTTTTTTCCTTATGTCCTTTAACAATACCCTCAGCAAGAAAGGTTTCTTTTTAAAGTTTTATCTGCAGTTTCTAAAAGAGAGTATGCATCACATGATCAATTACGTTCAGAATTTAGAACTAGGAACAGATTTGCAATTTTTCTTTATTGAGTAACAATTACGTATCTCCCTCTCTTTTTGCTTTGGCTTCCAGGATGCTCAGAATTACATCTGAAGCTCAATCATAACATTGATATTAACCAATGAAGAACCATCACTATTTTTATATTAATTCATTCCTATTTTTATTTTAATGACCTAACTGCACACATATGTATCTTATACTGTGAACTCCTCAAATCTATTTTGGAAGTAGGTGATATACAAAAAATAAATTGTAAATGATTTTAAGATTAATAAAAGCGGTCAGGCAACATGGTTAATGGGAGAGGCAAGAAGAGAACGATGGGCATAACTTTCACTCCCTTCCTGTTTGAAATGTCTAAGAGACAACTACTGTTATTGCTCTTCAGAATCATCCTTAGAAAATAACAAATTAGGAAAATCCCCCTCATCTTCCCCACTTTGCAACTGGACAGCAGGAATTAGAAATTCAGGGTAGAAAGGGAACTTGCAGATTATCTAAGCAAACCCATCATGTTAGAAATGAGGAAACTGAGGCCCAGAGAGGTGAGGTGACTTACCGGAGGCCACAGCTCTAGGAAATGACAGAGGCAGGACTAGAACGTGGGTAGCTTGAGATCCAGGCCAACGTGCTCTCCCACTGCGTAACACGCAACTCAGATGACTTGGGGTGGCAGGAGGGAGGAAGAGAAGGTGACCCCACAGCCCCTATCAACAAAAACAACAAAAAGGACTTGAGGCACTCATAAATAATTAAGGAATTAGCTGCAGCAGCTACACCCCTCCCCTCCAGCATCCAGTCACCAAGGCAACTTGGGCAGGGTGCCTGCTGGTTGCCTAGTAACAGTGTGGTCTGCTCCCATGACATGCTCCCTAGGCATCAAAGGATTTGAGAGCCAGGAAGAGCCTTAGACAGGGATCACTATTCCAACAGCTTCATTTTCCAAATGGGGAAATGGAGGCCCAGAGAAGCCGAGTAACCTGCCCAAGGTCACATAGCTACTCAGAGGCACAGCCAGGCCCCATTTCCAATTGCTTTCCATTGCACTAGGGCTGCCTTGAGGATGCTGCAGATGGAGGAGAGGAGATCTCTGCACAGTTCCTAGAAGAATGAGAAAGTAACAGCGAGCAAGCAAGCAAGCAAGAGACAGAGACCTTGAGCTCTCATACTCAATTAGCAGGAGCTGGTAATCCCATCAGCCCAACTTTCATCATCACCATGGCAATATGGGTGAGGCGGGTGCTGGTTGCCTAGTAACAAGTGGTCCTCTCTCTTCCACTCACATCCGGCTCCCTGGGAGTCCCAGGAACAGAATGTTGGAGCTGGAAGGGAAGGCAGGGATCCTAACTCAGTCTCCTCCTTTGACCAATAAGGAAACTGAGGTTCCGGGACACTGCAGGATCACACAGCCACAAAGCCAGCTAGTGACAGGGACTCGTTGGCCGGCCAGCCTTTCCTGAATTCCCTCTACTTACTGCCTCTATCACAGCACTGCAGGAAGGGAAACTTCACTCAACAGAGTCAAAACATGGGAGGGTAATGGCTGGTGGTCCCCTGGAGGTACTTCTACCACTTGTCTAAATGGTGGCTATGCCACACACAAGGCCTGGCATACAGTAGATGTACACAGGAAGCGCTGTGCACGGTAGTTAAATACAGGGTCTCTAAAGTCAGAAAACCTGAGTCAAAAGCCAGCTCTCCCCAAACCTGTCAAGCCCTCTGTGCCTCAGTCTCCACATCTGAGAAATGGGCATCCTAACAGTCACTATGTCTCGAGTCATCATTAGGATTAAATGAGAAAATGTACATGCCAAATGCCTGGTATATAGTAAAATGCAGTAAATGTTAGGTATTCATTTATTCTACAGTCAATAAATATTTGTTGCATGTCTGCTATGCAAATGCCACTGTTCCAGGCTCTTGAGATTCATTAGTGAACAATACAGAAAAAGAAATTCCTGTCTCAGGGAGCTTACTTTCCAGTGGAATGAATGCATATATATGTGTATATATATATATATTTAATGTTTAATGTTTCTTGAATGGGTGGAGGAACTCATTGGCAATATGCTATGTTTATGTTACTGGGCTCCTTTTCTAAGACTGAGAAGTTTCCTGTTTACAGGGTGTGATGCTATAAATATGCAGCAGGCCTGTCTTGTATGTGGGAACTCTGTTTTCCTTTCTTTTAAAAGCTCAGAAGAAAAGGGAAGGCAGCCACCACTAGATGGCAGACCTCAGTCTCCCCAGATAGCACAGGAAGGCACCAGCCTGGGGTACAGGCCCTGATTGACATTTCCAGCAAAGGCAAGTGTCGCAGTTGGTCAGTCCTAGGGCAATGGCTTGGAGGGGTGGGGGAGACTTGAACAGCGTCGGGGGAGACTGTAGCATGGTTTCAGAGTGCTTGCTTTAGTGAGACTGAATCCTGCTTTAACCAAGATCCTGCCACAGGTAAGCGATGTGACCTCAGGAAGTTATTAACCTTGCTGAGCTCCAGACTCCACGTCTGGAACATGGAGATAATGACAAGGGCTCCCTAAAGGGGCTGCTTTGAGGCATGTATGAGAAAATACGTCTAACGCACCTTGCAAGCTGCACATAGAAAAAGCTCAACCAATGTTACTCATCTAGAATCTAGAAGACCCGAGGGTCTAGGTTCCAAGTTGGAAGTGAAAGGGAAAAGGGTAAAGGAAGTAGCACTTGTTAAGTGTTTGCAGTGAGGAGACTGAGGTCCTCCCAGTCACCATGCCTGGAAAATGTGATGTTGAGATTCGATTCCCCCCCCCTCCACATCCAAATCCACCGAGAGCCACAGAGTCCTTGTTTTGCTCTTCCTGCATCCCTTGTATTGATCTCCCTTCTTTATTCCCAGTGGTACCACCCACTCCCGGTCCTCGCCTCCTGAGTTCCAGCCAAGCACAACACCCTCCTCACTAGTCTCCCTGCTTCTAGCACTTGCCCCTCCAACCCACTGCCAGACAGCAGCCTGAGCAGTTGTCCCCAGACACCCATTTGATCATGCCTGAAGTGCCTCATTGGCTTCCTCTGCTCTCAGGATAAAGCCCAAACTGTTTCTGGTGGCCACCAGGGCTTGGCATCTTCTGGATCCTTCCTGACTTTCTAACAGCATGGCTGCACTCTCCCCTTCCTCAAAGCCTTTCTGCGCTGAGAGGCATCTGCACGTGCTGTTCCCTGTCCGGAGCCTCCAGTGCCTCTGCTCTGCATGGCTGGCCCTTCTCCTGTCAGGCCTCCTGAGCGAGACCTTCCCCACCCTCCAGCTGTAGAGCACGTCCTCTCTCCTCCCGGATTATTTCCTTCACAGCACGTGTCAAAGCTGCACCCATCTTCCACACCTGAATATCTGGTCCAAGAGGGCTGGGCCCTCTTGTTCACCTCTGTGGCCCTGGTGCCCAGCACAAGGCCGGCTGCAGGGATGGCACACCACCAAGATTTGTTAAGGAAATGAACTGGGTATTCAACAGCTATTCACTGAAAAAAATAGTCTGTGAATTTGTCTCCCAATTCCTAGTCTTTCTCCTCTGCCAGTTTATCCTTTCCATGGATCGCACATTAGTTTTCCTAAAAAGCACTTTTTCCCTGCTACTTCTTTGCTCAAAAGCCCTAAATGGCTAACTGTCTCTCACAGGCTGAGTTCTGAAATCTCCAGTCTAGCATTTGAAATCCTCCCCACCCAACCTACCTCCCACAATGTATTTGCAAGTATATTTCCTGATACATTTGGTTGTATATATGTATATACACCTATATTTACATATACTTGGAAATATATAAATATGTGTATTTGGAAACATATATATTTGGACACATCCTCTTCCCCTTGGTGCGCCTTCAGCGCGACCATGGCCTGAGCTCCTGAGGGCTGGCCTGTGCCCCTCTCCTCCACCATTGGCCCCCACCCCCAGTTCCTAGTACAGCACGTGGGAGATTCAACTCTGCTGGGCCGATGATCTGTCTACTCCCCGCTCAGTAAACACACTGTGTGCACTCACATCTCCACACTTTGGTCCAAGACCTTTCTTTTCTTCTCTGGCCATCCAAATTCTCTAACCATCCTTCAAGGACCAGGGAGAGTTCCATCACAGAAGCTCAGTCACCAAACACACATCAGAAAGGAGCAGGAGATCCAGAGCTCTGGAGCCATGGCTGAGCAGGTGCCCAAACTGCTTTCCTTAGGAACCCCATTGCCCTGGCAAAGGGAACACTGGAAACTAACCATGTTTTCCCTTCGTTAAGAAAAAAGTCCCGTGATTTCGGAAACATTGATTCTGCAGCCAGTCTAATGATTCACATGAAGGGACCTCTGCTGTGGCTGCACAGGATTTTACTGAGTGGAGGGCCAATGATTCATATAACCAACTCCTCCTGCTGGGCATTTAGATTATCAAGGTTTGTCTCCATTATGTGCAACGCTGCAATAAATATACTCTGCAAATCACTGGCTCCTTATCAAAGAGTAGTTACTAATGCTTCCCCAGGCCAATCAACCAGAGATGTGGGGATCGCTCAGATGGGAAACTGGACCTGAAGAAGAAGGCCAGCAGGCTTCAACCTGGTTTTTGGTGGTTTTTAAAGGAGAGGAAAAGATGGACAGTAGAGAGGCAATGTGATCAGGGGAAAACCCACAAATGTGTGTGTGAGCCCAAGCTTAACAGCTGTGTGATTTGGGACAAATCGATCAACCTCTGTGAGTCTCCTTTTTTCTCAGTTGAAGACTGAGTGCACTGATAAGACCTGCAGCACAGTGCTGTCTGGAGGGGAGGCCCTGCACTAGCTGTACAGCGTCACACGAGAGTTGGTTGTTTTATTACAGTTCCTGCCGGGGATAACCCCGCATCTTCTATGCTGTTGGAACATGGTGTTCTCCTCTGCACTCTGGAGATTTAGAGGAGTGTGTAGAGCAACCAACTGTCCCAGTTTGCGTGAGACTGTTGGGATTTGAGTACTGAAAGTCCCGGAAAACCCCTCCTCAGTCCTGGGCCAATAGGAACAGTTGGTCGTGCTAGGAACACGTCCACTGAGCACGGCCTTTTCCACTTGGTTTTCTGCATCCATGGTGGAGACCTCCAAATCCCCACTGCAAGCTGACAATTACTTGCTTAATAAGATAAGTCAGCAGCAAGCTAGTCACTTCTTTACAGCTAAGAAGCTAGCTGCTTTAGGGGTAAGATTTTGTTTCGAGCTTTCAGTTATGGCTCAGACATCATTTAGGAGAACATTTGGCAAGCCAGTACTCTGAGGAAGGGCATTGTGCTTTCCAAAGCTCTATTTTTAAGCTTAAATAATCACATCTATCGTGGCATAAGAAATCCTGATAACAGAAAACATAAACTTAGCAAAATATTAGGAGGTGATGGGTCCTGTTACAAAACGACCACCTGTACCTTATTTCCCCTATTAGCCTAAGCTCCTTGGGGCTGGGAGCTCGCCTCCGTCGTCCACACAGAATATTATAAAGATTACTCATGTAGCAGATACTCAGTAAATACCTGGATAATGAACCTCTCTATCTCTATGATTAAAACATTCATTGAAATGTATATTGAAATATTTTATAAGTCATTTACTTCTTAAGAGCTGCGTACTCTAAAATTCGAGATGCTATTATCAATTGATGGGCAATTAGGAAAGGAAAAATAAAGCAATTTTTGAAATGAAGCCACATTATTTGTTTTCCAAAAATATAATTGCATAAAATTTTCCGAACTATAACTAACGTGCCAAGTGCTACATTAGGAACCATGAAGATGCTTTCAAACAGCACTTTAGGCCAATGAAACCTCTGCAGTTACTCAATCTCTTTCCTTTACCATCAGCAGAAATTGCATACTTCCCATACAGAAAGATACTGTCAATTTGTTACTCCTGTCCTTTTGATTTTCATTTGTTACATAATATACACATGATGTTAAATTGCACGTTATGGTATTTCTTTAAAAGTTTCTTAGTTTTTGTCGTAAGATGGTGTCTTTTTCTGAGAAGTGAAAAATAGGCACATATTGATCATACTAGGTCCGTTACAAAATGTGGTCTCTAATGGGGGTTATGATAGACACGGTACCCCGTGGATCACTTTGCACGTGTGTTTTGTGTCACAAATATTTACTATCGTAGACAATGATCTTGGAGATAACTAAGAATCATTTTTGTCCTTTCAAAACCTTCCAGATTCCTCAGAACTAAACTCCAAATTATCCTAACTTCGAGTTAATTCTCTAAAATGCCCAAGGGTCATGTTTCCTTGTCTTATGAACTAAAATATTTTATATTACATGAAACATAATCTTGTCAATAACATATGGTAACATCTTTTTCATATTTTGCAAAAGCATAGTTAATGATGCAAATAATTTCCTATCTTTCATTCTGAGGGAAAATCATTAATAAAACCAAACTCCTTGCAAGAATCGAAATTCAGCAGTAAGAGGACACAAACCACCCATAAAGGCAAGATATAAATTAGCAGTGAGGAAACAAGCCTAATGATTATAATGTCCAGATGGAAATGAATAACTGAATCATTCTTTGTCAAATCAAATAGCATCTTAATAAGTTGTTGCATCATCTCTGTTGATTCAATTTAACTGAAAGATATCAGAAAATGATCACGACCTGCAAAAATATCTTCATTTCCTACACTCATTAGCATTTGGCTTGTGAATCCTCCCCTTTTAGTTTGAAGGCGCAGTTACCCCCAAAATGGTCTTTAGGTTTCTTTCCCTCAAAAGCAGCCCAAGTTAAAAAGAGAAATAGCCCCAAACTGGAATTAAATTATTGGAATTTTAAAAAACTGGAACCCCAGTGTTTGGTCAAATCTTTTATCAAAGAAAGAATTCAAACACTTCTTTTACCAGGCAGGCTGGTAAGTACAAGTTGTCATGGAAACAGGATGTATTCAAATTACACAAGGAATGACGTTCTTCATCTAACTAGGTGTTCATCTCTTCTAAATAGGGAGAAATTGTTGTAGCTGAAATCCATTATATTTCTTTCAAATCTGCATTAAAAACAATCATTTTATATAGGGATTTTTTATAGGAATACACAGACACAGAGCCTCACTCTCATAAAAGGGAAAAGTAAAATTACTTCCAAAAGAATTGGTGCATAAATAAAAAGACATAAAATGAAAATGAATCCCATGATATAAATCTATTGATGCACAGTGAAGGGGTGGGAGAATGGAAATCAGATAATATAATACCTCCTTCACCTTCAATGGGACATATTTTTCTTCTATCACATTAGTGACTATTTTTTACAGAATGATCTAGGCCAGAACAGTTCTCTGGAAGTTGGGGTGACTTGCTAACAGGTGTATTGTCACCACTGCTGATTACAGCAGAGTCTCTTGTTAATTCACAGACTTCTAAGGAAGACACAGAAGAAATGCAATGCTATGTTGAACAGGCTTTTCCCACAGCTTAGTAAGGCAATTGTTAAGAAACACATGGCATGAGCTAATTTTGTGGGGAGGGATTTATAGCATGGAGGGCCCATGAAGTCACAGTTGTACCTAAGAGGCAGCCTGAAATTCTTTTTGGATCAAGGTAATCCTAGAGGAACTTTTTTTTCAGGTGTTGATAATTTCTCCACCTTCCTCCAAAAGAAGATAAAAATGATTTTTTCATGTTTTGCAGCCTAGAAGGCTGAGGTCTCAACAAAGCCCTTGCTCAAGCAATTAAGATAATAATAATTCAAATGAAAATGCTGACAGCTCCAAAATATACAAAGAGCTCTTAAAACTCAACACTAAGAAAAAGAACAACCTGATTTCAAAATGGGCAAAAGACCTGAACAGACACCTCACCAAAGAAAACACACAGATGGCAAATAAGCACATGAAAAGATGCTTTACATCATGTCATCAGGGAAATGCAAATTAAAACAACGAGATACCACTACACACCTGTTAGAATGGCCAAAATCCAAAACACTGACAACACCAAATGCTAGCAAGGATGTGTAGCAACAGGAACTCTCATTCATTGCTGGTGGGAATGCAGAATGATACAGCCAATTAGGAAGACAGCTGGGCAATTTCTTACAAAACTAAACACACTCTTACCATGGGATCCAGCAATTGTGGTCCTTCGTATTTGCCCAAAGAAATTGAAAATGTGTTCACACAAAAACTCCACACAAATGTTTACCGCAGTTTTATTTGTAATTGCCAAAACTTGGAAGCAACCAAGATGTTCTTCAGTAGGTAAATGGATAAATAAACTGTGCTATATCCAGACAATGGAATATTATTCAATGATAAGAAGAAATGAGCTATCAAGCCATGAAAAGACACGAGGAACCTTAACGCATATTACGAAGTAAAAGAAGCCAATCTGAAACAGCTACATAACATTATACCAAAAAACACTCTGGAAAAGGCAAAACCATGGAGACAGTAAAAGGATCGGTGGTCGCCAGAGATCAGGAAGTAAGGAGAGATAAATAGAGCAAAGAGGATTTTTAGGGCAGTGAAATATACTTTTACATAAAGACAGAAATAGGCTAAAAGTAAAAGGATAAAATGTGTATTTTTCTTTCTGCAGGTAGTATACAAAAACTTTTAATTTAATGAATATTTTCTGAGCACCTACTATGAACCAGGAATATATGAGAAAAACCGTTACGAGAACAAAAGAATATGAGAATTTATCGAAAACCACACACGTGTTTATGCACAAACACGTATTCATACACATACACCAGGAAATTCGAGGCTGAGGTTGTAAGCAAAATTAGAAGTTACAATGATCCTCAGCTTGATTTTATGAGCATATCCTACCATAAAATAATTTTTAAAATAAAAAAAGTAGAAAAAGATACTGTGCTACTTCACATCAAGAGGGCTTGAGTGGCTACATTAATATCACACTAAGTAAATTTCAGAGCAAAAAATATTACCAGGAATGAAGAAAGTCAATTAATAATATAAAGGAATCAATTCACCAAGAAGACATAACAATTCTAACATTTTTTGCTCTAACATATCTCCAAAATACATGAAGCAAAAACCATTAGAAGTGCAAAGAGAAATACTCAAATCAATTATTACAGCCAGAGACTTCAACACTTCTCTCTCAATAATTAATAAAACAAGTAGATAGAAAATCAGAAAAAATATAAAATATTTTAACAACACTATCATTCAGCTTGACCTGATTGACATTTGTAAAACATTCTATCCAACAACTGAACAATACATGTTCTTTTCAAGTGCACATGGAATACCTAGCATGATAGACCATATTCTGGGCCATAAGACAAGTCTTAATAAATTTAATAGAATTCAAGTCCTACAAGTCTGTCCTCTGATACAATAGAAATAAATTAGAAACACCAGCAAGATCTCTGGGAATCCCAAAATATTAATAAATTAAATAACACATTTCTATATAACCCTTGGTTCAAAAAAGAAATCAAAAGGGAAATTATTTTGAAATGAATGAATGAATATGAAAACACACATATCATATTTGTAGAATGCTGCTAAATCAGTAGTTATGAGAAAATTTATAATACAAATGCTGGTCTCAAATCAATGAACTCAGCTTCCACGTTAATAAACTAGAAATGAAGCACAAATTGGACTGAAATTAAGTAGAAGAAAGGAAATAATAAATATCAGAGAAGAAACCAATGGAGTAGAAACAGAAAAACATAGAGAAAATCAATGACATCAAAATATGGTTCTTTGAGATCAAAAAAATTGATAGACCTTTAGCCAGACTATTCAGGAAAAAGCTGAGAGGATACAAATTACCAAACTCAAGAATGAGATAGGTGATGTCAAGACAGATTCTATAGATATGTAAAAATAACAAAAGAAAGTTATCAACAACTTTGTGACAATGAATTAATAACATAGATGAGATAGATAAATTCTTTGAAAGACACAAGCTACCAAAGTTTACTCAAGAAGAAATAGATAACTGAATAGCCATATAACTATAAAAGAAATCAAATATGTAGTTGAAAACCTTCCCATGAAGGAAACTCCAGGCTCAAATGGCTTTACTGGTGAATTCTACCAAACATTTAAGGGAAAAATAATATCAGTTCTACATAAACTCATCAAAAAAAAAAAAATTGAAAAGGAGAGAATACTTCCCAACTCATTCCATTAGGCCAGCCTTACCTAGAAACAAAAACCAGACAAAACCAGCACAAGAAAAAAAAAACAAAAAACTAGAAACCAATAACCCTCATGAATACAAATGTAAAAATTCCAAACAAAATTTTAGCAAGTAAAATACAAGAATATATAAAAAGGATAATACATCGTAACCAAGTAGAGTTTATCTCAGGAATGCAAGGTTGGTTTAAAATTTGAAAGTCAATCACTATAATTCATCATTTAACAAATTAAAAAAGTAAATCCATGTGATCATCTCAACAGATTCAGAAAAAGACATTTTGGATTTGCCAAAATCCAACATTCATTCCTGATTAAAAAAAAAAGAAAACACTCTCAGCAAAGTAGGGGTAGAACGGAACTTCTTCATCTATAGGCATCTACAAAAGCCTACAGCTAATATCATACTTG
The DNA here is from genome assembly GCA_031878705.1 of Tapirus indicus. NCBI lineage: Eukaryota > Metazoa > Chordata > Mammalia > Perissodactyla > Tapiridae > Tapirus > Tapirus indicus. Next base: position 68,338,451 of record CM062920.1, read on the forward strand.
ACAGTGAAAAACTGAATGCTTTCCCTTTAATATGAGGGAAGAGACCAATGAGATCAGCTCTCATCACTTCAGTTTAAGACTGTAGTAGAGGTTCTAGCCAGTGCAATAAGGCAAGAAAAAGACAGGAAAAGCATCTAGATTAGAAAATAAGTAAAACTGCCTTTATTCACAGAAAACATGATCATCGATGTAGAAAATCTGACAGAATTGACCCAGAAAAGCTACTAGAACTAACAAGTGTAGCAAAATTTCAAGATACAAGGTCAATATGCAAAAATAAAAAAAGGACTTCAATCCATAACTCACCATTCATAAGAATTAACTCAATATGGAAGATAAAATTAAATGTAAAATCTAAAACAATAAAACTTCTTGAAGAAACCACAAGAGAAAATCTTTGTGACCCTGGTTTAAGGAGGGATTTCTTAGATATGACACCAAAATAAAATAATCCAAATTGATAAGCTGGACTTCAAAATTAAAATATTCTGCTGTTCAAAAGATGCTATTAACAGAATAAAAAGACAAGTCACAGACTACGAGGAAATATTTGCAAATCATATATCTGAAAAAGATCTGGTTTCCAGAATATACAAAAAACTCTCAAAAGTCAATTTAAAAAATGACCTAATGAAAAAATATGGACAAAAATTTGAACAAATTCATCAACAAAGAAAATATGGCAAATAAGCACATGAAAAGATGCTTAATATCATTAGTCATTATTACCAAACTAATAGAAATTCTATTCCCAGCTAAACTATTAATTAAGTATGAAGGTAAAATACGGGCATTTTCAGATATGTAAAATCTTAAAAACATTTACCTCCAAAGCACATTCTTCAGGAAGCTACTGATGTACACACAACCCCTAAAAACTGAAATGAAAGAATAAAACAAGAAAGAGAAGAATGTAGGCTCCAGGAAACAAGAGATCTGACATAGGAAGGGATTGAAGAGACCAGTCTCATGTTGAAGGAAAGTGACAGGGCAACAGCTGTGCAGACAGCTGTCCAGACCAGACTGAAGTAAGAGAATGAAGGTTCCAGAAGGATGCTCCAAGGACAAAATTACAACCAATAGATAGGATGATGAATTTGGCTGTACCAAGTGAAATTGTATGGTTCTGTCAAAAAGTTTGAGGTCAAGTAAGTTATAAGCACACATCACTTTGAGGAGAAAAAAAAAGACAATCATTAGCTCTAAGGAAAACCAAAAGTTGTACAAGTTACAAAACGTAGTTATATGACTCAGCTGTGAACTGTACTACAGTGTGGAATTTTACAATCCCACACCTCACTGATGCCAAGCAGACTCTAACTTGTCCTCATGAAACTGTTCTCTGCCTGTTAGAAAGTGGCGGAAGGGTGGCAGCAGGGGGGTTTCTGAGAAACGTACTGTTTAACCAAAATGTCTGACACTGAAATCAGACCTCCTCAGAGTCATGTGGAAGTCTGAGGAGAAATATGCCAAAGTCACACCTTTCATGTGTCTTGTTTCACCATAAAAATCTGTCTGCCTTGTCTCTAAAGTAAGACTCCACATTATTTTTGCAGATACTCTCCCCAACAGGGGTAACAATTCTGGCCAATGGAAGAGTTTCTACCTTATCTGAATCAAAACCCAATGCAAAGCTTGGCGTTGGGGGGAGAGGAAAAATTTATATGGGTGTGGGATGTGTAGGTACATACAGGATGGGTATTTTAAAGAGGTGAACTTTCATTTTTCATTATAAGAAAGCCTTTGGATAATAGATAACACAGAAAATCAAGAAATAGTAGGTGCATCCCTAAAGATGTGTCTTGTGGGTCTCAGTTCCATAGCTTAGAGCATTTTTGTAAGGATGTGCCCCCCAAAATCTATATTTTAGAAACTACAGTCTCTGTCATTCTCTAGAAGAGAAAGTAACAATAATCAAAGCACTACATGACTTTTGAGTAAATAAGAGAGGAGGGAGGTGGAGGAGAGGATTATAGCAGGAGCAGCTTTGATGTATAATACTTATACCATGACTCCACACACAGGAAGAGAACACTGAAGGAACGGGTTCCATCCTACCATCTTCTGCACTCACGGAAGCACCCTTGTCCTGGGGGCTGCATTCAATCTTTAAAAAACAGAATTTAGGATCACAACATGACTTAACATTAGCCACTAGAGGGAGTTTATACAGCTATTAAACATAATGGAAAAGAGAGGGGCCACAGAACAGAAGGCTTTTTTCTCACTTGCAGCCAGGGTTATAACTGAAAAAAATCTACTACAGAAATATCAAAAGTGAGATTTTTTTAAATGGTGACAACAAGCTAGTGTAGATTTTAATTTCTTTTCAATATTGGAAGCGTCCATTTTCAGGTGATTAAAATACTACCTACAGCATAATGGTTTCTCTCTATTCTGTATCAGGTGATACAACCCCCAGTTTAACATTTGTAAGATATGGATAGGTTTTCCCTCAGTTATGTATTAGTCGACACAACCCTGTGTGAATTTATTAAGAATTCAGGCTTTTAGGCCAGACAGACTAGATTTTAACCTTGCTTTGTCACTTTGTGCTGTGTGACCACAGACATGTAATGAACCGCTCTAGTTACTATAAGACTCACGGTCCTTATCTGCAAAATGAGGATACAGGGTTTTGCAGGATTAAATTAGATAATGTATGCAAAACACCTTGGTGCGCTAGTGGACCTAAAAAAATGATAGTTTTTCTAGTGGAAAGGCACTACAATATGAAGCTAAGAATTTCTTAATCCCTCCCCCACAAATTCACTTCAGCATCAAAGCGTGCTAAACGCCAAAGCAGACCAAAGGAGCAACACACGACCACATGGTAAGGCATGACACTTCTGTGGCCAGCCCCAGGGAAGGGCACAAGAATTCACACCTTAAAGGCCTACACTCACTCAGAAAGCAAAAACATGGAGTCCATGTCGCTTTCTAGGACCCTATCCATCTTTTAATAAGGATACTTCCAAGATCACAGAGGTAACCTGACTTTAATATGCAATGTTTCTTTTTTCAACAATTCTGTAGTTTCTTAGGACATTCACAGAGTTGTGCAACCATCACCACTACCTAATTTTAGAACGTTTTCATCACCCCCAAAGCAAACCAGTACCCATTAGCAGTCACTCTTCAATCCCCTCTACATCTCAGCCCCTGGCAACTACTAATCAACTTTCTGTCTCCACGGATTTGCCTACTCTGGAGATTTCATATAAATGGAATAGTACAATATATGGTCTTTTGTGTTTGGGTTCTTTCACTTAGCATATCATTTTCAAGGTTCATCCATGTTGTAGCAGGTATCAGTACTTCATTCCTTTTTATGTGTGAATAATATTCCATTGTATGGCTATATTGCATTTTGTTTATCCATTCATCCATTAATGACATTTGCATTGTTTCTTTCTTTTGGCTATTATGAAAAATGCTGCTATGAACATTTGTGTACAAATTTTTGTGTGGACATGTTTTCATTTCTCTTGAATATATATCCAGGAGTGAAACTGCTGGGTCATAAGATAAGTCTATGTTTAACTTTTTGAGGAAGTGTCAAACCAAACTATTTTCCAAAGCAGCAGCATCATTTTACATTCCCACCAGCACTATATGAGGGTTCCAGTTTCTCTCTATCATCTGTTATCGTCTGTCTTTTTGATAACTAGTAGGTATGAAGTGGTATCTCACTATGGTTTTGATTTACATTTTCCTAATGATGTTAAGCATCTTTCCTTGAGTTTATTGGCCATTTGTATATCTTCTTGGAGAAATGCCTATTCAAATCCCTTGCCCATTCTTTAATTGGATTGTCTTCTTATTGTTATAAGTTTTTCATATATCCTGCATATAAATCCCTCATCAGATATATAATCTGAAAATATTTTCTCCCATTCTGTAGATTGTCTTTTCACTTTCTTGAAGGTGTTCTTCAAGAAAGCACATTGAAGCACAAACTTTTAAAATTTTAATAAAATCCAGTTTATCTATTTTTAATTTTGTTATTTGTCCTTTTGGTGATTTTTGTTGATTTTTGTATATGGTGTGAGGTAGGGGTCCAACTTCATTCTTTTGCATGTGGAGAAAATCAACTGTTAAAAGAGTTTTCAATAAAGTGCGACAATATGTCACACATATACACATAGTCATTCATTCAAGAAATATATGCATCAAGAACAATATTTTGAGTTATGAACTGATAAATTTTTCTTCCTCTATTTTTCCCTTTCTTTCCCAACATTCAAACCTATAGCAGGCTCCAGTCTTCCTCGCCCAGGAGAAGTTTATGGCGAGGTAGCTTCCTGGCTTTTGTTTTCCCCAACACCTAAATTCTGGGACCACAGATTTCCAGGGGAACTGACCAATTATATCGTCCAGAGAAACAAGGAAGAACTGGTTTTCCCCTCTGCCAGAGTAGATAGAGTCCCCAGAGATGAAGGCAGAAGGGAGGAGAAGAGTACCTAGAGAGAGGGGATCTACACCCAGTTTCCCAGACATACCACTGAGAGGAATGGCTGTGGATACATCTATATCACACACATCCTCAGCCCAGATTCTCAACCCTAACTCTGGCATGAAGTAGCTAAGAATCACTAAACCACAATGGCTTATCAGGACCGGAACAATATGGCAACAACTGACCAAACATCAGATGGGACACCCACCATGCACATGCACACACTATCCTGAATGACTGTGTACCGTGCAACCTGAGCACTACCCTGGAATTCTGTCACATCCTGAAGAAGCAAGGGGCCATGATGAAACCCAAGAAGCACTAAAGTTACATTTTTCCCCACCAGCAAGGCAAAATGGTAACTTGGAGTCAGAAATTAGTTTCTAGGAAGCAGTTATATTTCTTGCACCCCTGATTGTACAGACTGACATTCATACCTGCCACATAAATACCAAGAACCCACTGTGTATAGGGCATCCTGCTAGGCTAAGTTGAGGTGGGGAATATAAAATCAATTAAGACATGGTTAGCCAAGGCATTCATAGTCTGGTAAGAGCAAACATGAATAACTGTAGTTACCATTTATTACACACCACCTGTGTGCACACCTTGTGCTACACTCTTTGTAAATGGATCACATTTAATGGAATCTTCCTCACAACAGACCTTTGAAGTTCAGAGGTTCAGAGGAGGCAAGGGACTTGGCTAAGGATGCACACTAGTAATTGCTGAGACTTGGATATGAACTGAGGTACACCTAACCCCAAGTCCATTTTCATTCCTGAAGTTATGACCCCCTCCCCCAGAGAGGTCAATCCGTACTATCCTTTGGTAACCCAACATCCATTGGAGGTAGACTCTGGCTCACATTTTCTAAGCGTTGGGACAGAGCTAAGTCAAACTAACTTTCTCTATCTTGGTGTTCAATGGTCAGGAGCCTGAGGTTGGGCAGGAGACATTGGCCAAACTGACTCCCACGATCATGGCATCCATGGCCTTGACTGTTCCTGTCAAGGTGTGTCAATAAGTTCCTCTGAATAGTCCAGATTTCCATTACCATTCACACCATCTATATGTGCAGCACAGAAGTGATGTAACTGATTTTTGGGGGAAATCCCAACTTTTCTATCTATGTGCAAAAGGAAGAATTTGGTCTTAAGCCAAACGGAAATTTTTCTTATCGGGAAACATCTCATGGACCTGTTTTACTTTGAGATACAGACGCATAACTTGGTGCCTAAGAAACTATTTTAAATTCTTGTCTGAAGCTTCCTAGAAACAATAAAAGGAAAATAAGTTGATTCCGGCAATAAAATGTTAATAGTTTTTCCTTAAGTATTAATCTACTGAACAAATGTTGAGACTGAAAGAAGGAGTGCTGTGAGAGCCACGATTTATGTATTTTCTGTTGCTGCTTCTGCTATTTAATCCCAGGCAAATGACTAAACCAACTCTTAAATCCCAAAGAGAAGCATATTGAGCCATAGAGAGAAGTAGAAAACAGAGAAATCTAAATTATAAAGGACCAGTGTCTCCTCTTTTGTGTCTCTTCTGAAGAATAAATCTCTCCCCATTTGGAATTATATTGCCATTTAACTTTCATTTTCTCATATACGAACTGAACCTCAGAGCTGAGGACCCTCAGAAATCATTTGGTCCAATGTCCTATTTTATAAATGGGAACATTTGAGATTCCAAGAGGTTAAGTGACTTGTCCAATGTCACGTGTTCATTAGAACAAATACCATTATTATTGCAACTAAGTGGGAAGGGTACTGACCTAGGAGTGAGAAGATCTGGATTCTACTTCCCACTCAGTCATTAATGAGTCTGTTTACAAAATGAAAGTGTTTGGTAAGACGGTTTTGAACAATCCTTCCCCCTCTGAAGAGGCTATAATTTTGTGAACATGAACATCACTAGTTTTTGTTTGTTTTTTTGTTTTTAGAAACTCAGTAACTTTCTCGGCAGTTATGATTAAGAGGCAATACGTATGGTAGTTATGAGTGTCGGCTTTAGAATCAGACTTTCCGCCTTGCAATCCCAGCTCCCACATTTACTTGTGGTGAAAGCCTGAACAAATTACTTAATCTCCCTGCTTCATCCACAAAATGAAGATTGTAACGGGACCTACCACACCTGGCCCTTACAATGATTAAATGAAAGAACACATGTCAAGTATTCAGCACAGTAGTGACACATAGCAACTGCTCAGTAAATGGAGGGTGCCCTCAATATTATCATAAAGGAACCAGAGTTGGTGTCTTCGTGTAGGTTATAAGAAGGCAGAAGCAGATCCACATCAAGGCAGGATCTCATGCTCTATGACTGTGTCTGTCTTTAAAAAAATAAAGAAACCATTTCCCAACCTCCCTTCCTGATAGTGGCAGCCAATGACATGTAAGTGTTTGTTACAATGCAGGACTTCTAAAAATCTCTTCAGAGTGGGCCTACTCAGATGGCAGGAACACTTTTGCTCTTTTCTTCTTTCTGCTTGGAATGCAGAAGCAATGACTGGGGTGTCAGCAGCCTACTGATCACGAGGGACGTGCTAAAAGATTTTCAGAGACTCAGTCCTTGAGCCAATAATTCAATGAGGGCAGCCCCTGATCTCCAGACTTCTTGTTTCATGAGGAAAATAAACTCAGGTACATTTTTTCGCTACTATTACCAAAATGCAATTCCTAACCAAAATACCCTCCAAAATATACTTCTCTTTTCTATCAACAAATATTTGCAGACCTGCCTGGTCAGCCACTTGCCCCAGGCCACGCAGAGGTCTTAAGTCTGGTCGTCACTGGCCATCACTCAGATTTTCACAAAACGTCGGACCTGTCTTCAAGGTCCTTGCTACTCAAAGTGTAGTCTGTGGACCAGCAGCATTACTATCACTGAGGAACTTGTTAGAAATGCAGAGTCTTCGGCTCCATCTCAGACCTACTGAATCAGAATCTGCATTTGAACTGGATCTCTAGTGACTTCTGTGCACGTTAAAGTCTGAGGCTCTGGACTAGCTTTCTAGGCTCTGCTCTGTCATTCCTCTTAAACACTACTGCCAAAATCATCTTCCTGAAGCACAGCTGCTCTAATTTCACTCCTCAAAAACCTTCAGGGGCTCCTTACTGCCTAGAAACTAAAGTTTAGACTCCTCAGCCTCATGATCAAGGTGTTCTATGATCTCATCTTGTGCTGGAAATGTCCATCAAAATGCCTGCCACACACACAGTAGGTAGGCAATAAGTAATATTCTGCATAAAAAAATATATGTGTACCAAAGAAACAACATATTCCTTAAATCTAGCTTTACTATTCTACGCATTTGGGGTACAACAGTACAAAAACCAGACATAGTCCCTTGCCTTCATGGAACTTAGAGACTAGCTGGAAGGACAGGATTTTAAAAAGAAATAAAAATATGTAATGATAAATTATAAGTGCTAGCAGGAAATGAATAGGCAGTGATACAGCGTAAGAAAGACTGGTCAGAAGAATGGCCCAAAGAATGGGGAGCCTGCTGTGGGGCTGGATGGGGCAGAGGGAACAGCACGTGCAAAGCCCTGAGAGAATTTGGTGTGTCTGAGGATCAGAACAGGGGCTGCCCTTTCAGGCTTACCCAGGAAATAGGCACCCTGGGAGGAAGGTGTCATGGGGTTCACCTTCCAAGTCACTTAAGAGAAAAGCCTGAATTTCTTTTCCCTGACATGTCTTCACCGGGTCCAGCCCTAGAAATCAGACCTAGTGAGATTCCTGTCCCAGCCCCATCACTTACCGGCTCTCAACTCCCTTGACCTCCAAGCCTCTGCTTCCTCAGCTACCAATGGGGTTAGGAATAGAACCAACTTTGTAGTTATTGCCAGTGTTGAGGGAGATAATACTGTCCACCTCCCCAGGACACTGCCACCCACATCAGTGCTCACCTGAATATTAGCAATTACATTATGATGATGATTACTACTGTTAACTATTACTACCTTGCGGGCAGAAGGTTCATCCCATATATTCCTGTCCCCTCGGAGCCTCCCGACCCTGCCATCCCAAGCAGCCTCCCCCCCGCGCACGGCCACCGTGACCCCAGGGCGGGCGCCGGACGCCGCCGCCGGGCCCCCGTTACCTGGGGCCAAACGCGACTTGTCGCCACCTTGCGTCCTGGGCCCTGCCTCCCTCCCGGCCGCCTCCCGGCCCCGCAGCTGCCGCGGCGGCGCCCCCAGCCCAGCCCGACCCGGGCTGCCTCGGCGGAGCTGGCGGCGGCGGCCACGCTGCGCGCTCCGGCGGAGGGGAGGGGGCTCCGCAGCAGCGGCGGAGGCGGCGGCGGCGGCGGCGGCGGCGGGCCCGGCGGGGGGCAGAGCCAAGAGGAGCGGCGGCGGCAGCGGAGGAGGAGGAGGAGAAGAAGGAGGATGCGGGGGGCTGCGGGCGGCGATGCGGCCCTGTCCGCAGTGAAGCCCGCGGCGCCCGAGGCGCAGGGAGTGGCCGTCACCTCCTGCGCGCATCATTGCTGAGATGGCGGCGGCGCGGCGGCGGCTCGGGGAGCCGAGGAGGGGCCAGCCGGGCGCGGGCTGAGCCCCCCGGCCCGGGAGCTCGCCCAGGGCCCGGGCGGCCTGCGGAGCGGCGAGGCCCGGAGCGGCCCCGGAGCGGAGCGCACGGCCTGGGGAGGCCGCGATGGCGAACGCGAGCGAGCCGGGCGGCGGCGGCGGCGGCGGCGAGGGAGCCGCCCTGGGCCTCAAGCTGGCCACGCTCAGCCTCCTGCTGTGCGTGAGCCTGGCGGGCAACGTGCTGTTCGCGCTGCTCATCGTGCGGGAGCGCAGCCTGCACCGCGCCCCGTACTACCTGCTGCTCGACCTGTGCCTGGCCGACGGGCTGCGCGCGCTCGCCTGCCTCCCGGCCGTCATGCTGGCGGCGCGGCGCGCGGCGGCCGCCACGGGGGCGCCGCCGGGCGCGCTCGGCTGCAAGCTGCTCGCCTTCCTGGCCGCGCTCTTCTGCTTCCACGCCGCCTTCCTGCTGCTCGGCGTGGGCGTCACCCGCTACCTGGCCATCGCGCACCACCGCTTCTACGCCGAGCGCCTGGCCGGCTGGCCGTGCGCCGCCATGCTGGTGTGTGCCGCCTGGGCGCTGGCGCTGGCCGCGGCCTTCCCGCCCGTGCTGGACGGCGGCGGCGGCGACGACGAGGATGCGCCGTGCGCCCTGGAGCAGCGGCCCGACGGCGCCCCGGGGGCGCTCGGCTTCCTGCTGCTGCTGGCCGTGGTGGTGGGCGCCACGCACCTCGTCTACCTCCGCCTGCTCTTCTTCATCCACGACCGCCGCAAGATGCGGCCCGCGCGCCTCGTGCCCGCCGTCAGCCACGACTGGACCTTCCACGGCCCCGGCGCCACCGGCCAGGCGGCCGCCAACTGGACGGCGGGCTTCGGCCGCGGGCCCACGCCGCCCGCGCTCGTGGGCATCCGGCCGGCGGGGCCTGGGCGCGGCGCGCGCCGCCTCCTCGTGCTCGAGGAGTTCAAGACGGAGAAGAGGCTGTGCAAGATGTTCTACGCCGTCACGCTGCTCTTCCTGCTCCTCTGGGGGCCCTATGTCGTGGCCAGTTACCTGCGGGTCTTGGTGCGGCCCGGCGCGGTCCCCCAGGCCTACCTGACGGCCTCCGTGTGGCTGACCTTCGCGCAGGCTGGCATCAACCCCGTCGTGTGCTTCCTCTTCAACAGGGAGCTGAGGGACTGCTTCAGGGCCCAGTTCCCCTGCTGCCAGAGCCCCCAGACCACCCAGGCCACCCTCCCCTGCGATTTGAAAGGCATTGGCCTATGAGGGGCTCTCCCACCACGTGCACCCCAACCCGCCCTTTCCCTTTGGCTTGGACAGTGACGTCGTTTCTCCCCTTCTGCCCCCTTTTTAATTTTTTAAGCTGCCTTCAAAATGACTCTCAAAATGGAAAACACTTGGATTGTACAGACTCCTTTTTTTGCGGGGGAGGGCTGGGTTTCGATGTTGCAGCCCCACCCCAGCTCCACGCGTTGGTCCTCCTAAATATATTTTCATCCTGACGATCGGCCCTGGAGTCTTTATACTGGTACTGACGTCTGTTATTCCTTTTTCTTTTTCTTTTTTTTTTAAATAAAGGCTAAACTAATTTTCTTCATGCAACGTTTCCTAAAGACCATGGCCAGTTTTCTACAGAAGCTATTTTTGACAACCTCAAGTGGCATTACATTTTGCAGTGAAGTAGAGGAATCTAGGGGGACTTCACAAGCTCGATTTCTTGAGGCAGGAGAATGGGGGGGAAACTGTCTTAAGTTCCCTCAGAATTGCCAGCCGTGGGGTCAGTTGTGCTGCTCTGGTTCTTGGAAAGTGTTGAGAACTTTGTCCAGTATTGATGTCGAATTTAAAGAGCAGAAATGGGGAGTGAGAAGCAAGGGAGTCGTCTTTTAAGCAGTAACAAGTCACAAGATGTATAACAAGTCACAAGATGTGTTTCCTATGTTACTTTATACTACTAGAAAATACACGTCAGCGACAACTGCTTTCTGTATTATACCAATCTTGAGTGGAAACATTTCTGTAAAATTGTAACTTTTAAAAGAGTGAGGTGTTTTTGGTGAGTAATGGTGTGGAGAAAATAGGGTATTGCATGTGTTCATACGTACTGATTGTGGTTCACGGATTGGGAGGGCTCTGAGAAGCAGAGGACTAAAACTTATAGGTATTTTTTGCCAATAAAAATTAAAATAATTTTATGCAAACAGCTTGTGCTTTTTGAGGAGCCCGGTTTTATTCTGTTTTATGAATCTAATTTCCACTTTGAAAATTGTTCTTCTGTTGTTTATGACATAAATGAATGGGATATAATGATAACTCTACTTCTACGAGACAAAGCGTTTCCTTAAAACGTTTGCTAGGTTAAGCTGTGCTGTTCTACTGACAGTTATTTTAAATTAATAATGAGAACTATAATTTCAAATAATATTTCGTAGGCAGGTTGTAACCTTAAATTGAAAGACTAAATTCAGCAAGTACTGTATAATATTTTTTGCTTATAATGCTACATTTTTATGAATGTACCTTCCGTTTTGAGGATTTATATCTGTATTTCTCTTTGCATTATACAAATATACCAGTATTTTCATTCTGGAGTGGTTTTTTGGTTGCTGCTGTTTGAAGCTGTGACTGGTACTAATATTCATCTAAGTATGGTACTCATGTTCTAGTATCCTTTAGTGCATGTTGTTTAGTTTGACTCAGCATATCTAAGACATTTGGAGGTTTGTTAACTTAAAATGAAAGATAAAAATCTACACATCTTCTCCTTAAAGGAAAGTAGACATACGTAATGCTTTAAAAATGTTTTATGAACTTATAAAACATGAATGTGAGCAAAGTAATCATTTTGATAAAAATAATAATTAAAAATGGATGCAGTGAGGGCTGGCCCGGCGGCATAGCAGTTAAGTTTGTGCGCTCCGCTTCAGCGGCCTGGCATTTCACAGGTTCGGATCCCGGGCTCGGACAGACACACCGCTTGTCAAACCATGCTGTGGCGGTGTCCCATATAAAGTAGAGGAACATGGGCACGGATGTTAGCCCAGGGCCAGTCTTCCTCAGCAAAAAGAGGAGGATTGGCAGAGAATGTTAGCTCAGGGCTCATCTTTCTCACAAAAAAAATAAATGGATGCAGTAAATATATGGAAATTTATTTTAGTTGAGCATAATATAAACTATTAAATGTTCAGTCCAAGAATGAGAAGTCACAATAAGAGGATGTGGCCAATTTAATTTATCTCTGGTAAGTGTTCAGCAGTATTTTATTTTGTCTGTAAAAGTCAATGAGTCTGGGCAGACAGTCTCATATATGGAAAATATAAGTAGCTATTACCCGATTTCTCCCCAGGACATAAGACCAGGTAGATGTTAATTATCCATGGGCCACTCATCAGAAATGTCAGCTAACCGAAGGACAGAAAGGACCCCAACCACCCAAGTCATCCAAGTTCAAGAAATAGAAGTCACTAAGCCCATGTGATATTCAGAATGTGTAGCACCTGGCATGGCCCAGGGACCCAGCCGTCACCGCCGACTCCTCAACTCTAGCCGACCACACAGACATTCCTTTGGCTCTGTCTGGCCTTGAGTTCATGGATATTTTTTCACAGAAGAATCCATAAGCCAGTGATCCTCAAATTTTTACATGCATAACAATGACCTTAAGTGCTTGCAGGGTCCAGAGATTCTTATTAGGAGGGGTTGAGGTGGGACCTAGGAGAGAGCATTTTTAACAAGTTCCCCAGACGGCTGGAGGCATACCTTGCGTACAAACTGGGTTATCTGGTTTTGGTTTGTTTTGTTTTACTCTGAAGGGTGATTTCTAATGAAGAGTTCAGGTGAAGAGTAATGAGAAATGACAGCCAACTGTAAAGGAAAAAGGAAGAAGAACCAAAAGAGGCGGAGAAACAAGCCATCTAGGGAAAAGTGTGTAGGGGCATAAAGCCCCTCACGTCTCAACAGCCTTTTTGATCAATGAATCTGTTAACATGTACTTTGACTGTTAATTAATAAAAGTCATCAGGAAAAGGTTAGTTGTGGTTCAGAATACTCTACTCGTTGTACCAGGACAGGTACAATGTTTTTGGGGAAGGCATTTTTAGGCCTTTTGATACCAAATAGCTTTGGAGAAAGACTGTCTCTATTTACATTTCCACCTGACCCTAGTCATTGTTTTAAAAAATGAAATAAGCAAAGCGGGAAAGTATATAACAAATCAGTAACCATAATGATAAATAATAATCTCTGTATCCACCATTCAGCTTTGCCAAATTTTGTCAGTTTTGCCATATTGGTTTCTGCTTTTCCTTCTCTCCTTTCCCTTTCTTTTTTCTTTTCTTTCTTTCCTTCCTCCCTCTCACCTTCCTTCCCTCCCTTTCCTTTCTTCTTTTCTTTCTCTTTTTGAAATTAAGCATGACACAGTTATTCCTGCCAAGTCTTTGGTCTCACCATCAGCCTGCTACATTCTCAAAGTCCCTGTCCCCTAAGAGATAAGAGGGTCCTGGGTCCTAGGGCCGAGCCAGGGTTTAGTTTTGCAGGTGGATCCCTGGGTTGGTGGGACTGGGTCTCCCCTTCACTGTCTTTCCAAGGCCTACTGGATCCAGTGCAAACTTCTTGCCTGCCACTGAAGGCTTTTCATGGTCTGGTCCCTCCACCATCCCAGCCTCATCCTTGCCTTGTATTTCCATCTCTCCCTTCTTTGATTACCTTTGTATAAGCTCTCCCTGGAAAGCCCATCCCCCTTCTCTGCCTGGGAATCCCTCACCACCCCCTCTAGAGCAGAGGCAATATTTACAATGTTTAATAACTGGGATAGCATGGGCATAACTAACCTGTGCAACTGTACCCCTGGGTCCTGGTTGGACATTGGGTCTGTGCTGGACCCTGATTCAAGACTTCTGGAAGCCCTTCTTGGTCCAGTCGCCCCTCCTCCGTGCTCTCATGGTGCATGGTATTTACCTCCGTGAAGTCTGTACTCCTGTGCCTGGTGCAATCCTTTGGCTCCTGGCTTCCTCTCCAGTCTCATCTCCTCCCACTCCCTTCTAAGGCCCTGTACTCCAGCCACTCCAAGTCACTGGCAGTGCCCTGAACAGATCATACTGTGTCACATCAACACACTTTTGTGTGTACTGTTCCTTGTATCCAAAGTCCTCACTCCCTCTTTCCTCAACTCAACTGCTGTTAAGCTGTCAGACATGAAGGGTGAACTAGCCTCTGCAGAGAGGGGGAGATTGTCCCAGTGCAGGCCCTGCAAAATTTTCAAGACTCCAAACTCAGCCTTGAGATCCGAGTGCCATGGCAGTCTGAGTAGCAGACTTATTGTCTTACTGGCATTTCAAATTGTCTGTGCACCGAGGTGGCAGGGGGTATAAAATGCAGCAAATCCCAAATACTGTTCTCCGTTCACCTGGCAGATGTGTCACTCTGTGTGACCTGCCAAGACCACTGAATTTTAGGACCTCCTCCATGAGAGGCAAAGGAAGTAATGGGAAACTGTCCCCACCCACCCACATTCTAAACCCATTTCAATATCCTTTGTACTGTTTATTAGCTGCTTCTGGAGTAAATAGAAGTAAAAGCAAACTTGATCTGAGTCCAAGGGATTCTTTATGCTTTTTCTCCAACTTGAACAAGACTTTTGGGGTCTAACCCAGCCCATGAAGAGAGCCCTCTTGCCCTCCCTCTTCTTTCTTTTTGGGATGTTTATAGTGAGGATGTGATGCTTGGAGCCACAGCAGCCATCTTGCAACCATGAGAAGAGAGACTGTCAACACAGTCAAGATGGCAGACCAGAAAGATAAAAACAGCAGGTATCTATTTTAACATTGTTGAGCTGCCTAACCAAAAAAGCAACCTCAGATCTCTAGACTTCTGGCCTTGAAATAAAAACTAGTATTGCTTGGGCCAGCCCAGTGGCGCAGCGGTTTAGTTCGTGCTTGGCAGCCCGGGGTTCGCGGGTTCAGATCCCGGGCGCCTGCCAATGCACTGCTTGTCAGCCATGCCGTGGCGGCGTCCCATATAAAGTAGAGGAAGATGGGCACAGATGTTAGCCCAGGGCCAGTCTTCCTCACCAAAAAGAGAGGAAGATAAGCAACGGATGTTAGTTCAGGGCTGGTCTTCCTCACAAAAAAAAACCAAAAAACAAAAAAACTAGTATTGCTTCAGGCACTAATATTCAGCAAACCTGTTATTTGAAGCAACAATTAACTGCAACAATACTTAGCACTACTCCATCCCCTCCACTCCTTTGATGGGTATGCTTAATATCCTAGAACTGTATTCACAAACTTTTAAAAAGTTAGACATTTAAGTCCCTTTTTCCAACTATCAGATCATTCAGCCTGCTGTTAACTGTTAAATTAACCTGGCTCTGGAATAATAATAAGATAGATTTGACTTCTTAGATTAGAATAAATTTAGAAGATTAAAAAGATACCTATTACTAGGCTGGTTCTGTTCTGGTTCTGTTAAAATGCACTTGATGAAACTTTTTTGATCAGTGTATGTTTAAGCTTTTTGATATCATAAATCTAGTTATAGGAAGCTGGAAAACCACCTGAATGAATTCATCTAATCAATAAGTATTGTAGGCTAACAAGAAGCCAGTTTCTGTGTTGGGCCCTGCGTGGGGACACAGGGATAAGAAAGGTCCAGTTCTCTTGCTAATGAGTTAGCAAGCTAATTGGAGAAACTTGGCAAATGTGCCCCGAACCATAAATCAAGGCAGAACATGATAGATGCCAAAAGAGGGATCTAGATAAACAGCCCGGGGATAATCAACTGTCTGGAAAGGGCCCTAGGCATTGTATCTCTGGTTACACAACTGAAGGAAGCAGGAAAAACCAGAAGACTGGAACAAAAATTGTCCAGGTTCCACATTCCCCCTCCTCCTGGGTTCTTACATTTCTTTCTGACTCCCACATTCTCCTCACTCTGGAGTCCATTTTTAAAATGAATTGAAATAAAACCACATAATTCTCTGTTCAAAGTTTTCTGTTTCGATTCTATCCAAATGTTCAAGTGCCAGTAAGGAATGTGGTCATTTTAATGGAGGAAGTTTGCTACATAAAATCTTGTTGCAAGGAGAGCCAGCAAAGATGCTATTGATTAGAAATGTCAGAACTGAATAGAAATCAAACAGGTGGCCCTCACGAAGACCACTAGACGCCCCTCCCAGAGGAAGGGGGAGTAGAGGGTTTACACCACAGAAAAGGGTATTTTGTGCTTTTGGTCAAGGGAAAAGAGGAGGAAAAGGCTTAGTAAGGTACTCGCCCCACGCTGTATCTTGGTTGCAGGCACTGGAGACAAACAGGTTGAAATTTATATCTGAAAGCCTGAAGTCACTTCAAATTACACAGAGAAAACATACAAAGTGTTTTAAATTGCAATGTCAAGGTGTAAATGCAATACTCTTATTTCTCAGTAACATTAAGGAGACAAGTAAATTAAAGCTGTTGTTACTTGGCTTCTAGGAGGAATAATTTAGTCATTTATCAATTAAGTTTTTAAGTGGCCAGCCTACTCTAGGTGGAGAACATGTAAACTGTTGGAAAAGTGTATATTTAAAAATTTCCCCGATACATTTATGTTACCTGAATTATGCCAGTCTGAGTAGCTTTCTAGGATGGAAATCTTATTTTCTGCCAGGATGTGATACCTGAGAGCCACACACGGTTTTTTTGTTAGAACCTGTGTTGGAGGCTGGAGAGTGCAATAAATGGTTTCATTTTCTCGAAGATACAGATGTGCTATAATTTCAAAAGGCTTTGAAAAATTATTAACGTTTCAATGCCAACTAAATGCATGCCTCATTAAAATATTCTCTAGAGATGAAATTTAAAATCCACAAGATGAAACTTTCCTTGCCTTTTTCATTTAACATTCACTTCTTTTCCTTTTATTCCCCCATATGTTTTCCCCATATATTTCCTGAGTATTGACAATTTGCATGACAATGTGCTTGGTAGAAGAGAAAGATGGAGAAGAAACAGAAAGAACCCCTGTCTGAGGCATTCATCCTGCAGCGATATAAAATCGTGTAACTGTACAGTGTGTAACTCTGTCACCCACAGTCATGATCAGCTTAATTTGCATATCTTGAGGAATTATGGGATACCCAGAGCTATTTCTAGAATTTGATTTGCATAATTATTCTAATCCTTTATAAGTATGGTGACATGTGGTCTGACAAAAGATTTTTTTTTAATTTGTAAGTTACCTAGTAAGTTTTATAAAGATGTTAGAATTAAACACTTTTAAATATACACTTAATAACTTGCCTCTATTGAAAGGAACACAGTTAGCCAAAAGTGTGATGAGTCTTCTGCTAATGGCATATTACTTTACTTTTTGCTAGTTTGAAAAGCAGCTTTGTTCACTGAAAGCTTGTCATTGACAGTTTATTCCTTTTTCTTTTCTTCTAGCATCTCTGGGCGAGATTAAAATTCATTTACACATCATAAGAAAATTTACCATTGTAACAGGCCTCAGTGACGTTCCCTGTCTCCAACACTTCTTAATCCACGGGTAGATTTCAGAATGTGGAACAGTGGCAGCAAGAAATGGATTTACACATTTTCTTAGTGTTTGGCATATTAATGCTCTCGTGACCAAAGTATATAAGTCAGTGCAACCATTTCTGATTTGAAGATTATTCTTCCATCTGGTTATCAGTTTCTTACTAAGATATTGTTTCAGGACTGTGATAAAGGGGAAAACTCCAATTTGGATGTTTGAACACTAACAGCTCTCAAGCCTCACCCTCCCCTTTCCTTTCTGCCCCACACCTGGGCTAGCCAGCCCAGCAGGTAGGGATTCTCACCTGGCCCCGCCTCCTGGCCACAAAAAAGAGCTAAAACCAACCAAACTGCTTCACTGTTGCCACTTGGACTGACTTGCACCTGCTCTATTCTCACCAGAAAACCCCATGCTGGGAGTGATGAGCCTTGTCCCATCCTCTTGACGTGTGCCGCATCATCAGTCCAACATCCCAAACCATTTTGGGTGGGGGGGTTGATCCCACTCTCTGCAGGGCAACCACTAAACAAGAACACAGAAACAATGTTTTAAAGACAACAAAATGAAATATAAAGTATAACAAAATGATGCACTTTTGAAAAGAATGGTTCTATTTGCATTGGTTAGGGTAGAGGTTGAAGTGCTTTAACGGAGACCCAAAATAAGAGTGGCTTGTTTCTCTGGAGTTCTGAGGGCTTTAGGAGGTCATCCAGTGACCCCACTGGTGGGTCAACTCTCCTCTCTTCCCCAAGGGCCTTCATTCTCTGGGTCCAAAGTAGCCAGATTCACTGTTGCATCTCCCCAGTGGAGAGGAAGTGGAATGCAATTTTCTTTGAAGCAAGTGAGGCAGATCACTTCTGCTCCCATTCCATTGCTAAGAGCTTAGTTACATGGCCACACCTAGCCAAGGACTGCTGGTAAATGCAGCCTCTAGATGTCTAGATGAGTGGCCATGTGCCCAGCTAAAACTACTGGGTGGGGAGGGGGAAGAAAATGAGAATGGATGAATGAATTGTGGAAAACAGTTGACATCTACCAGCCATGTCTTCTATTCAGGGATTTTTCTCTCTCCTAACCGAATCCAGGAAAATTAATAGGAAACACTAACATTTGCTGTCCAAAGGACTAATGATTGCAGACAACATTCAACTTCCCAGAACCCAATCATACCACTGTAGTTAGCAACATTCTCGCTAAGTCTTTTACTTTGAATAGCCAATATTTTCTTTTAAAATTTTATACAGGAGCAAATATTCATTCATGTGCACATTCTGGGCCTGAAATATTTTGTGCCTCCATTTCAACAACCTGGATTTCAAAAATATGTTTCAAGAGTACAGGTGTATCAGTGAAAGTACCTTGGAAACATCTAAGCAGAGAGCCATCATTAAAAGAAAAAAGACTGATGTTATTGCTAACACACAGGAATGTGGCTGTCTTTCCCATAGTGGATAGTGACCAGTGGACTCTATCAGGAAGGGACCAAGTTGATTTGCTTCAAGACAATACAGGAGAGGTGTAGGTCGGGGGTGGGCGGGTGGAGCTGGAACAAGACTGGCATTGAGATAATAACTATTAATAAAATAGTGGATGATGGATATTCGAGGCTTCCTTATATGACTTTGTTTACTTTTATGTGTAAAATTTTTCCATAACAAAAAGTTTTTTGTTATTTAGTTAAAGAATGAGCCAATACACTCATACCAACCTCAATCTTGTCTCTAGGGAACAGACACACTGAGAAAAATTCAATTTGTGAAACTTCTCAACAGGTATTCAAATCTAACTTAAACACAATTTTCTCCAGTTTTTCTTGCAAAGCTTTTGTGTTTCTGCAACAAAAACATTTTTCATCAACTACATCATATTTTAATCAAAATGCTGAAAATTTGGATTTAAACAATGTGGCAATTTGCTTAGAATTGCACTCTAAAGATGTGAAATCTTTCATCCATGTTTGAAGTCAATTTATCTGAGCCCTTTGCCTTAAGCTTTAAAGAATGACAATATGAAAATTTCCTCCCTGGCACAGTAAATTACAGAGCTGACATATAACTGATATTTCTTTGATTGACTATTCCAGTGTATCAAATGCTTACCTTTCCACTACTTTGAATGCAAAATGATAGTTTTTTTATTTTTAGGGTGCCAACTTTGTAAAGCCCCATTTGGAGGTTTAATTTTTTTTAATACTGTCATTTCAAATTCTGTTTAATACTGAAACAAGTTTTACACAAGCAGACACAAAATATCTTCAGACTAAACCAGTGGTTCTAAACCAGGGGGACAATTTACCCCTACCCACAACCCCTGGGAATGTTTGGTAATGTCTAGAGACAGTTTTGGGTGTCACAACTCAGGGGAGCTACTGGCATCTAGTGGGTAGGGGCCAGGGGTGCTGCTAAACACCCTACAATGCACAGGACAGTCCCCCACAACAAAAAAATAATCTAGCCCAGAAAGTCAGTAGTGCCAAGGTTGACAAACCCTGGACTAAAGTAAGAGAATGCCTGGAAATATTTGCAATTGCCTCTCCAAGAAGCAGGCCATGGTTTTGCCTAGCTGGCACAACCCATGAGTGGGTGTTCCAGGCTTCATAATAATGAAATTCTCCCGTGGACACAAGGATACATACTCTGGATGTACATAATATTGGTTAGCCTCTGCGTTTTATCATCAGAAATCATGCTCACACCATAATTTTCCACTCTCTTGCTTTTAATCTTTTGTGACATACATTCGTTTTATTGAAATGCTTACTAGTCTGAGTTACCCAGTTACAATTTGCTGCAATATCAGACTTTCTAAAGCAGTTTGATGACTTATGGGCCCAGTAAAATAGACTGAAATCCCGAGATTTATAGGAAAGCGGGGCTGGGAGAGGGGAGTATCTGCTCTGGAGTTCAGAGGCTGAGTCACCTGGGAAGAGGCAGCTGGAGGAAGAGAAAGGTCATGAAACCCAGGGCGCTACGGCTCCCTGTCCTGCTGTGGGACCAGCAGGAGAGCCAAGGGACCACCTGGGCTGGACCCAGGCCTGCTTCCCTAATCTAATTCTAAGATTCCCTAATCTAAATCTAATTCCCAAATCTAATTAGAATAGACTCCTCGAATGAGCTTCGCAACTGCCACTAAAATTCTCAAGTGGGAGCCCTCTGTGAGCTTCCTTCTAGTAGTAGCAGTGGGAGAAAGAAAATGGATTCATTTATGCTTGAGGATCACAGGAATTTTTGAGGGTGGCAAGAAAAGACAAAGACATTTAGCTACAATCTTTACTTCTAATTTAACTAGAAAAGTGTCTCATAAAGTGATGTCACAGGGAAGCAGTAGCCTTTCTACAGAATCGTATTCCTTTGTTCTTTCTCAGTGGCTGCCAACCGTGGGCACACCTTAGAACTCAATGAGTAGCTTTAAAAAGAAAATCCCAACACCCGGGCCTCACACCAGACAAATGGAATCAGAATCTCTGAGGGTGTGGATGATGGAAAAAATGTAATGGTACTTCAAGAACAGCATATTAATGGCACCTCTAATTTTGGGGAATATGTTCTGTGAAAGTACCAGGGAGGGGAGTAATAAAGTTTATTTAAGCATTATGTTGTTAAAGATTGTCATCTTTGGCATACATTAAAACATTCTAGGACAAATACAGTCCTCTTTCACGCAGAAGGAAGCACTGAGGATTAACAAATTAGGGGGAAGATATCAGAGAACAAAAGAAATGTTAATTCTGAGGATATTACCTGAACTACACGGCAACATGTTGAAACAGAAAGATCATAAAATGTTGCTAGTGAATTTCAGACAGTGACCCTCATTGAATACCAAAAATGTCCTGTTTTAAAATTAAAATGGTCCCCAACTTTATTATTCTATAAAATGGAGCTAGAAAAGAGTGGGATGAGATTTCTGATATTAAAACCAACGAAGAGGAAAATTGGTTTATGTGTTTGATCTATCACTGGACTGATTTTGACAAGTTCCAACAAAAGACCTACATACACTGAAATGCTGGAAGGATGAAGATCTTGAGTTAGGAGGGTTTGTAAAGAAACAGTTTGGGCACAGATTTTTCTGTGGTTAAAAATTATGTTGCTTTAAAAAAAGGTAGAAGTCAGAAATGGCATTTTTCATGAAAGTCAAAGTCTGCAAAGAAATCCAAAGGTGCACTTGAGTTCGGTCGGTAGCTTCTGGCATAAGATCTATTTCTACCTCAGAATGGAAGGAATCCATTCACAATATTTACATCAAAGTGATTGTTGACTTAGTTTTTCTTGTGTAAATTCTCCCTTTGCCTTACCTTGTAGAAATTCTGGCCCATGAAGTCCCAGCTTCAGGGAGAGACCATCCTAAGGGCTGGAAGAAATGGCAACACGATCTTTACAGCACAAGCAACTTTGTATGAATCTCCATGAAGCATAATTGCAAGTTTTTTGAAACAATTATTTGAAATTAACTTGGGTAACAAGTTAAAAATTAATAACCAAATAGAACTGTACACTGACAAAAGGGAGCATTATTCCTCAATAAAAATAATAACCAAGGGTAGAGGTAACAAATGACAAAGTTCTGTTTTTCTTTGGATGACAGTGAGTCAGTAGGTACAGTTCCAAGTTTTCATACAAACTTCACATTTGTTCTCTTGGCTATGTGCATACAGTCTACTTCTTTAGGTAGTGATTTTTAAAAAAATTGGGTGAAATGTGAAACATTTAGCAAAACTGCAGAAGTGCCTTTTTCTTCACCCATAATTCCAGTTGCTGCAGTTTAATCTTTTTTTCAACCTAATTCACTGAGGAATGTTTCTTGAACACAAACGAAACTGAATCAAAAATAATACTTCCATGACCAAGTATGGTAATTAGCACAGCAAAATCCCATACATTTCTGGGACACGTTAGCCCCAGGGGTAAAGTTACACACAACGTACAACTGTAAGCCCTGGCCGAGTAAATAACTACAAAATGGACAATTTTTTTTTTTTGCAATAGTTAGTGGGTTGGCATGGTCAAGTTTAGTCAAGCACATTTCATAAGTTGTTTATTTGTGATGATGAATCCATTTACAATACTTGGTGGGTTTTTCGAGGCCAGGCTACACTGGCGTCACTGTCCCACACCTGCCTAACCACCCAGGATAAACACTCCATCACTATTTGCTGAACCAACAGAGTGAAATCCCATGAGTCCATTCCTGATTACGATCAGTTTTGCATGTCATAATTCTCCTTCATGCTCCAAAACCTCACAGATTTACACATTGTTTATTTTTTGTATTACCTTAATTAAAATTCATGCAAACAGAACTTTCCTGTATGTTAAATGAAAATGCACATGTTGTTAGTGCTATTTTACTAACTTTGGAGTCTTTACCCATTTTAGAATGTGGGCTATATAGGAATCTGCTTGTAATAAAAACTGACGACAACTGTGACAAAAATAAGGATATAATATTAAAATAAATCAAATGATGTATAATACTGTCATTATTCTGATACAGAATTTTTACACAGCAATATCGGTACAGGTACAAACGGCAGGATGTCAGACAATCCATTACAATAGACCTTTTGGTTACAAATAAAGTTTAAATTACAACTTAATACCGATTTAAAAATGGTAACTAGTGTTATGCCAGATTAAAATCAATACTTCCTCTTCAAGTGACATTTACTGGAACATCTCAAACTATGAGACTTAAAAAAAACTTTATAAAAAGAAATAAATACGATATTGTATTGGAAAAGTCCTTCTTAAAAAAAACCCCAAACTACAAATCTGGACTAAACTCATTTGATTTGCCATGTCTTCTGTCCTCACACCAGTCAAACAGCAGACCTGAAGTCCACTTGCATAGGCAAGTTCAGTGGAAGTTTAGAAGCACCACCCCATATAAGACAAGTTTGGAGTGTCTGGTTCAACTGCAGACTCTTTTCACTGTTTAAGTATCAGGCAAAAAGCTTGATTCTTGTCAGTGATTCAGCCAGCAAGTTAAAGGATATGGACCCCACACACACACTTTAAAATGCTAGAGGGTCAGAGAGGGAAACGGCAAAGAATAAAGTGAGGGACTTGAAATTCTTCAAGGAGTGAGAGACAAGACCAAAAGAGGTGTGTGTGTGTGTGTGTGTGTGTGTGTGTGTGTGTGTGTGCGCGCGCGCGCGCGCGGCAGGGCTTGGGGGACTGGAATTTAAGAAAAAAAAGGTTTCTGAAACAAAATATCAAATTCGTATTCTCATTTTTGTGAAAATGGGTGAGTTATTGGCATAAAAAAAAGTCAAACCAAATCTAAACACAAACAAGGAAACGAGAACTGGTTCCATAATGCCTTGCATTTTACATTTCTATCCAAAATTAAAATCCTCCTTCAATTAAAAAAACACATCATTTAAAAATCAAATATAGAAATGTTACTTGGAAAGTTGAGGAAGCAACAGCATTTCTTTCTGGCATATTATTTGTTTGGCACAATCACAAGTAAATAGATTTTACAGACATCACGTGGCTGTTCACATTTCAAGTTTCTACTCTAAAGTGATTACTTTCGGGCTAAACAAACAAATCGATTAAATGAAGTCCGTAAACAGGCCAAGCCCGGCATACATGGACACGTGTGATGCATTCTCCGCCCAAAAAACGGAACCTAAAATAAAAAAGAAAACTCAAGTCAGGGCAGGAAACATAAAAAAAAAGAAAAAAGCCAAACTATTTTTGAGAAATTTCTTTGAATAATAATAGATAGTGTTTATTGAGTGTTAACTATTCACCAGGCAATATGCTCAGCACTTCTTTACATATTATTCTTTCCCAGCCATTACAACCACTCTGTGGAGATGGCAAGTACTTTAATTATACCCATTTTACAGCTGGGAGACTGAGGCACAGAGAGATTAGTAACTTGCCCAAGGTCACATATCCAGAACTTGAAGCTTGGCTGGCAGTAGGACCAGAAAGACCAAGCTTTTAACCACCAAGCTATACAGTCTTTTACTTCTTCTCATTTTAATTCTTTTTATAGTGTCTTGCTGCCGAAGCTCCTTAAGGAGAGCATATACATCTATATAATGAGCAAATATAAATTCACTGACAATGAGCGATATACAAATTCACACACAGATGTCAGAAGGAGTCCAAATTCTGGGGAGTGGGAGGAAGAACAAAAGGAAAATTAGGGAAGGAGGTAAGCTAGATCTGTAGAAATGGAACAAACCAAACCCTGGCCTAGGGAGAGCCAGCATGAGAGGCTGGCTTCATTCCAAGAGTCATTCAACTGATATTTCTAAGAGCAGTGCCCCTGCCACCAGTGAAGCTGGGTCGAGGAGGTCAACCAGTAACTGGCACGGTGGTTCTCTGTGCTGGGAAAAGTGGAGCACCCTCAAAATATGTATGCTTTCTAGAGGTGAAGAGAAAAATCATTCTCCCTCCCTGGGAATGGTGCCCTCTTGACAGTCTGCCTGCTTTGCAAGTTTTAGGGACAAAGTTTAAGCCCAGGCCTGGAGGCAGTTGATAGTCAAGGAAATGGAATGGCAAACTACTCTGATACAGGGTAATGTGAGAGAGGCAAGCTAGCACAGACTCATGCCTCAGGGACCCTTCTGCAGTTTACACATGGCAGGAAAATGCATCCTTCCTGTTTCCCAACTCGAATGCTTTATTCGGTATCATTCTAGTGTACTTCCTATTCTCTTCCACCAAAAGAGGCCGCCCCACACCAATTATCTGAGACGCATCTTCGAGATGACTTCTAAATAATTTCTTTATACATAGAGAAAGGCTGTCTGCAGACAGTGGCAGAACCATTCCAACCTCATTTTTGGGTTGAACTGATAGGATGGACCCAAATATACATAGTCCAGCAATGGTCAATGCTAATTATTCTGGGCATTATCTTTGTGGTACCATGCTCACGCTCTTCTTACCTCCTTTTTCCTTTTTCTTCTCTTCCTCTTTCTTCTTTCCTGCCTTCCATTTCCAAAATGGTTCTGGAAGGGCCAGGGAGATGATTGAGATCAATAAATACAAAGGGAAGAAAGGGAAGCAGTAGGAGGGCAGGGTATGTATGTGGTGATCAGGCAGGGCCATCCCAGCTCCTTCATCTTTTTGCAAGGACACTACTTTCAGGGCTCTAACGACAGTGTCTACACATGGGTACCATGGCCGCTGGCTCCATGCAGACTTGTGCTTAGAATGGTTCTGTCACTGTGTGTGTCAAAGGGCACACGGATGGCCGGCTCATTTGTTGGCACCAAGAACATGTCAGAGGAGGTGGGTACAGCTGGATTGGCTAGGACAATTACAAGTGGATAGTGGAGACTTTATAACCCATGACCTTTATGATCTGTTCTGACCCTAAGGCTTTAAGAGCTTCCTTTTGCTAAGCCTAAAACTACTGCACAGGCCAGTGGTTCTCAACTGGGGGTGATTCTGCCCCCCAGGGGACATCTGGCAATGTCCAGAGACATTTTTGTTTGTCACACTTGGAGGAAGGGGTGTTAATAACATCAAATGGGTAGAGGCCACGGATGCCGCTAAACATCCTATAATTCACAGGATACCCCTCCAGAGCAAAGAATTACCTGGCCCAAAATGCCAAATAGTGCCAAGTTGAGACAAACTAACAGAAGCAGCAATATTCAAGGAAAAGGAGCCTGAAATAAGTGAACTACAACCATAATGAGCATGTCAAGCTGTTATACATGGAAAACACCAAGCACGTGTCTTTTATTCATCCTTTCAACAGATATTTACTGTGTGTCACCAACATGTCAGGCCCTGTTTTAGGTGCTGTGGACACAGCGATGAACAAAACAGGAAAGGCCCCGCCCATCGCGGTGCTTCAATTTTAATGATGAAAGACAGATTGCCAGTAAGACCGTTTCAGCTACTAATAGGTGCCCTCACGGCACTTATAGTCTTGTACTTGGTGCATCACGACACTGTGGTCACTCATTGGCCTGCGTGTAGGTTCTCGGTGCCTTGAAAGCAGCAGAAAAGAAAAATAACACTGGCAACCTGCCATGGGCCAGGCATCCCAGGCATCGTGTATGAACATCACACCAAACCCATGTGCCAGATGTTCGCCTTGTTTTGACATAAGCTAAGCGGCTTCCTCTTGAGGTGAAGGAACATGCCTGACTGAGGTCACCCAGCTGGAAAGGGAACATGTCATAGCCAAATCCAGTCCCACTTTCTTCCAAATTTTGCTCTCTTCTCAAATGGCACCATTCCCAGACTTTGGGCTCCTCGAGAAAGGGACGCATTTATGAGCACATAGCACTTAACCTGGTACACAGGAGACCCTCAAGGAAAGATGTGTTAAATGCCTATCCTCCACTAGTGCCCCCACCATGGGCCGTGAACAACCTGGAGGTAAAGGGGTGACCCTCTCAGGTCCTGTGGCTTCCCCTGACCCCGCACACCACTGCCCGGCACTGTGCAGGCCCGACATGATTCACACCACCAGACTCACAGATGGATTTACACTGAAGCCAAAGAAGCCGAAGGCCCTCACTTGTGCAGACCCCTCCAGGGCCTAGAAGGGGCCCTGGCAATGTGTTCACAAGCTCATATGTTTTTGTGAAACTTTCAAAAATACCTTTGTATTATTCGTTTTCTTATCAAAGGCACCAAGACTGTATAAGCCTCAACCTACATCTGTCCCAACCAACCTTAACATAATGATTAGACTGTCCTGTGGGTCCCTTTATACCTGGATGCCCTTTTCTTAGTCTTAACAAATCCAGTTCCCTTTTTCAAGATTCAGTCTGTGTTTCTCCCCCCCTCCTTCCCTCCCCCAAGCCTTTCTTAACTGCACCAGCCTAGAGCAGTTTCCCTCCTCCCCTTCCATCTGTGAGTTCCCAATGACAAAGACCACGATTTCCGATATGATACACTCAGCAGATCCTTGCCCATTTCTCTAACGGGCCGTTCACTTCTAGATCTACATACACTGTGTGACAAACCTAATAGGTGTCTGAAAGTCACAAATGCACGAGAGAGTGTTGACAGAAGATGCGTATTCAGACGTACAAATATAGCCAAGGAGCTAACTGGTCAGCCCAAACTTGACAGTTTACTTTAGAATCAACTATGCATTCAGTTCAATGTTTCTAATAGCCTAGAATTCCAAATAGCAAATTCTAGAAATTACCAAGGCAGAACCTTCAGCCCTTTTGAGAAGGTATGAATCTTATCCACTTGCAACACTTTAAAAGAGAAAATAACATTGATATGAGACAAAAGTATTATTTGTGATTTCTCCCAAAACAGAGTCAGTTATGCCAAAGAAGGAAATATAATGCAATACATGAAAAAAAGCCTAGTCATGTGACATAAAAGCACTGGTCTTACTATAATTTTTGATAAAATTAGTTTTGTTACAATTTTTTCAATAGAAGTACATAGTTCAAACAAATTCAAATGATATAATAGTGGATAAAATAAAAACTAAAAGTCCCACACTCCCACAGTTTCTGGTTTTAATAACTACAAAGAGTACCATTGTATCTTAATTTGGTAAAGTTTCAAATTGTTTCTTCAAATTTTTTTTGGAATAAGTATATATTCATATAACCTTAAATAATGCAATTATTTACCTACTCCCCTCTTGTGAGTAGAGGGTTAACGTGGGGCCCTGGCTGATGGAGCCACCCTGACACTGAACTGGGCCTCCCACTGCACTGCGTCCTCAGAAAGAATAAAGGAGAACAGGGCATGGTGGGTTGGCCTCATTGGGTTGGGGGAGCTGTTGCATGCCTCTGGGCCCCTGGGACTAGGAAAGACATAAACGATTAGCAAGAAATAACGATGGTAGCTTCTGTGGGTCAAGGGGAGCCCCTACACACCTTGGCTCTCATCTGTGGCAGCCACAAGTACCCCATATGGAAGAGAGGGCAAAAGAAGCTGTGTGCTTGGGTAGCTGCTGAGTTCCCAATGAAATGAGGGTGCTGCATCTCCTATACCGTGTCCTGTAAGCCTAAGTAATCATAGTATTAGACCAGTGGCACTCAACCAGGTCAATTTCCATCCCCCAAACCCTCCCAGGGAACATCTGCCATAGTCTGCCATAGGGCAGAGGCCAGGGATGCTGCTAAATATCCTACAGAGCACAGGACAGCCCCCACAACAAAGAGTTATCCAACCTAAAAGGTCAGCAGAGCCCCGGTTGAGAAACCCTGTATTACACTATAGCACACTTATGTCTTGTGAGTTTCTCTGCCAATTTGAACAGCTACCATGCTGCCCTGAGAGCTCAAATATAGAGTGGCTCTTGACATTCGTGACAAGAAAGATGAGGAAATTAGCATATTATGCTTCCTACCACCCATCTTTCAATAAATTTTGTAGTTATGTTAGTTGTATTTTAAAAAAATTTATACTATTTATACTATTTAAAAAATTTATACTATTCTGACATTATAATTAAGTTTGTAATGTTTCATCATAGGTTGGTTCTAAAATAAAAAGAGCTAATAATTTTTTAAATCTTCCACTTTTTCTATTTTACACAAACAAGGTCCAGATTTTAATCTGAAACCTTTGTCTTCAGAAAAGCACAATGTATTGGTCAAGTTTTAAAGTGCAGCTAAAAAAAAAAAGGAAAACTAATGCTAAAAATGTTAACATAAAAAGTGGAGCAAAATGAAAATACAAGATGAATTTTTTGGAGGAAGTTGTTCAAACTGAAAAAATTCATAAAATAATAAGCAATAAAAATAAAAGTATTAATCACATAATTATAAACTTCCAAAGTCAATCAGTAATCAGAATGGGATGGAAATGGCTAATCTTTGTAAACTCTGAAAAGTGTAGGCATTAATTGAAATTAGTTTTTTTAAAAACAGTGAAGTATTCCCTGTAGACAAATGATTCAGTAACTCATTCTTAATTGTTACAAATGAATACATGCTAAAACTATTATTTGCCTAAAAATGTGTTTAGAAACCATGCATCTTGTTCTTCTTAGGTGGATTTATATTTTATTTTTGAATTATCAAATGGAAAGTTAAAAACTACACAATTACAAAATTAAAGCCTAGCAGTGACTGTAAACTCTACAAGTTAATTGATGCATCTGAAATAAAATAGTGAGCTGAACTCAGTGGCAATCAATTCCTACCTACAGTTCTCAATTTCATTCATCAAATATTGTTCACTTTATTAAAATAAACAGACTTCTATGGCTAATGACTAAGCCAAACCCAGAATGGAAAGTTTAAAATTTGAACAGGTGTAATCTTCATGTATTCATGGCCTTGTGTTTTTAAAACACTAATCCCTCTGACTACAACCAGTTAATCCATTTTTTTCTAACAAAAGGGGGGAAAAATAAGTAATGAACACATCACGTTAAAACAGAATTTTCTATAGAGTGTTTACATTTTTACCATCTACGAATGAGCCAATAAACTTCAGAGTAGAGTTTCACTAGGATATATTTATAAAAGTTTTTTTTCTCAAGTTGTTTTGAATGGAATATAGTCAAGAGATATTCTGGAAGAAACTAGATTTTTACCAGGATAGGTTAATTTCATCCAGAACAAGTAACAACTCTGGGACTAAAAACAGGTCACTGAAATGACCTATGAAAATGTATTTTCAAGACAAAAAAAATAACCAATATGAAAAGCTGTAACATGGATTTCTAAAACATTTCAAGTGGGCATCTGCATAGGAGGAAAGTTCAGATCTGACATAAAACCTTATTTTTTTTTAGTACTTCAGCTATTTTACCACTTCATTCTACTATGAAAACCATAATCTGTTATTGAAGATTTCATTATTAAAACTATGATTAAAAACAAAAGCCCAGAGCTGTCTCTGGGTTTATGGGAGAAGAATGATTTTGTTTACTTTCAGAACTAACCTTGCACTAAAACTGAACTAGAAGCTATACAGGAACCGGGGAAACAGAATTTGGCTCTCTGTTGGAAATACCTCAGATTTGGAAAACTCATTGGAACTACAGGATGAGACAAATTCCCACTCTGTACTGTTATCTCTTATTCCAGTGAACATTTTACCCACACAATCCAGTTTTGGTTAACTGGACTAAAAAATGTTCAAATTAAACACAACCATGACTTTCACGGAGGTAGAAGAGTACAGTGGTTAAGACCACACAGTGGAGCATCAGAAAGAAGTGAAGTCCAGTGCCTGCCCTCTGACCTATCACCTTGTGACCTCAACCAGTCATTGAAGCCCTCTGAGGCTTAATGTTGTTGTACGGGGAACATGACAAACATAAACTTACTTCACAGGCTTGTTGTGAGTATTAAATAAGAAATACAACATTTAGTGTAGTGTGATGTACCAGATACGTACATCACGGCATTCAGCTAGTGGCAACTCATTGCTGTTAATACAAAAATAGTTCCACAGAATATGTCACTCTTCACTTGTTTCAGCAAACAGGCTGTGTGATCCTCGCACCTAGGGGGTGTGGGGTTACACTAACACTGGACAAAAACAACATCCTTCTTAAAGGAGAAGGCTCAGTAAGAGTCAACTTCTCAGCAACTGTGGCTCAAATGTACAAAAGATGATTCACATTCGATAAGAGTGATGAAAAAGCTAGACTGGTGCCAAAGGTGGCTGGGCCAGCTTCACCTCCTCCGGGGGAGTTTGGCATCGAGGCAGACGACTAACGGTTTACAACCTTTCCTGTTCTAAAACGGCCAAAAATAGAAGGTACATGTCATGTTTAAAAATGACAGTCCAGTCTCGAGTGGTAAAACCACGGGAGGCACGGTCTACACATAACAGGAAGTATTTCTCAAAGAAACCACAGGAAAGCCAAATTCAGTCTTCAGATGGGTCCAAACAACCCAAGTGCCTATTACAGCTCACAGAGCTAAGGCGGAGCCAGTTTATTTCCCTAGGTTCATTCCAAGAAGGTCAAAACAGTCACTGTTACCTGTGACTTTAGAGTACAGGAAAGATGTCTGGCTCTACTAAGGTTTTAAACCCTACGCCACATGTGGAAAAACAAGGTTGAAGGTGAAATTCAGTTTGCTTTGAAAACATTCCATCTATTTTAAAACAAGAGTATACAACGTGTACAGAGAATGCTGCAGAGAGCCACCTGGCCTGGGACACATCCTTTGGTGCCTCTGGACTTCACTTTCCTGCTGGGTAAGACGAGGAGGCGGGACTAGGAGAGCAAGACGCTGCAACCTGGCCTCCCTGGGAGATTTTGCTGAGATCATACTGTGTTTTAAAACTTTTGAATCTGAAGAGTGAGGACTCTGCAGGCTCCATATACTTCTCTGCTCCCTCCTGTCTCCCACCCACCCCTTCCTGATGTAATGTAAGCCCGCCTGGCGCCCCCTGCAGACAGGAGAGCCTGCAACACAGGCTTTAGAGCCCCGATCAATCCTGCCATCATATGGTCACTTATTGTCAACAACTTCTCAAAAGTGTTGTTTAGGTTGTTGTGTTATTGAGCTATTAGATAAAATAAACAGAAAAATTAAATATCATTGACTTCTAGGATTGTGAACAATCTATCCTGTAGATAGAGTCAAAATACAGGACTTTAAGATACAAGAGTAATTGTATTATCCATGATTTTTTGCAAAAAACAAAACAAAACACAAACTTATTTACTTCTGCCTCATCGGTAGAGCTGACATTAAAGGTTTTTTCAAGAACTTCTAGACTCTGATTTCTGCAAAGATGCATACATGGTATAATATATATACATTTTGGTCCTAAATAATTTTTAAGAAAATTCACGTGTTTGAAATTATTTTTATGAAATGTTTCTAATGCCAGGAGAGCAAAGACATGAAAAGGATCACCGGAATAAGAATGGTAGAAGACACAAGTCTTTAAAATGGAAGGAGAGAGGAGGTGGTTTTCTGTCGTCATCTCTTCTCTAACTTCCAATTCCACGCACATTACCCTGAGGTCATGCCATACAGGCCTTGCTTGGAGTAAAGGCACTGCAATATAAGAGAACCACCATGAATACAGATGTATATACTAACTTTACGGGTCAGCGGATGGCAGCTGTCTCCCACTTTGCCCATAGGTGTGCAAATCCTTATGCTCTTAACCCAGATACTAACAGCACAGCACATGCCTCCACCACACTGGGGGTCCTTGTCGCAGGCCTGAAATGTAACAAACAAACAGATAAATATAGATAGCAGGGAAGACTCAGGCTAAGGAAATCTAAAATTAGCAGTAAAAAAAAATGCTCTTTAAATATCCAACTGCTATGATCTTAATAATCACATATATAAAGAAGAACTGTCATCTTCACTTGCTTTGCACATATTTACAATAAAATGTGATCAGAAGAGATTTTCCTAGTTTTTAAAAAATGGCCTAGATAATGGCCCACACATTATGAAAATCTTAAATAAACACAAGATTTTTTAAAAAACAAAATCAGCTCTCTTTTACTAGTGCTTTATGGCTGAACTGGCTTTGAATTTGAAGAAGGAGTCTATGTTAGTCTTATACCATAGATGGCCATTAGGAACGACATAAATTGAATCACAGGATTTTATGACTATTAACTGCAGCATACATTGGGCCCAATTTTAAAACGGGATTTAAATGGTCTCTAAATCTGGCATGAAACGCTCCAGACCCATAAAGGCCCTGATGTAAATTTCAGAAGCGCTCATTTTCCCTTTCAAATATTTGCATTTTGGTTCATGAGACTTGATGTTTCTCACACCACTGACTTGATTTTCACCATTTCCTCTTTAAAGCAAGAAATCTCAGAGGTTGAGGGTGGACAGACCAAGAATTTGCCTTTATGTTACTCTCTTTTCGGGTGAGTAACCTGCAAAAAGGAAATTATTGGCTTAGGATATACCTTTGTGTACACTGCAAACTCGGCTGAACTACTCAACAAGATCCATCAGATTTAGAAATGCAAGTGACAGATGCAATTAGCAACAGTGATTACTCAAGGCATCTGTTCCCAATATAAAAATTATAAATACGTATAATCAAAGAATCAATTATGGAGGAATTTCCATACTCTACTATACAGAAATAAATAATGAAATCTAAATTTATTTGCATGACAATAGATCTGAAGAACTATTGTTCTTTCCTAGAACCAACAAAAAATAGGATGCTTTGTCCGAATGGTGTGCAGTAATCTGTTTTGCTAACAGTAAGGTAAAAACATCCTGTACTATACGTATAAGAAACTAAAAAGTCTATAATTTAGACCCAAATTTAAATGTACATTTATTGGAAACAACTAAAACACTCCTTCAAAGTTCTTAGTTTTGGGGACTTCTCAAAACATAAATATATGAGCACACTCTTATTCATTATTTTTCATTAAAAGTTACCAACCATCTTAGAATTTTTTCTCAGTCGATTTAAAACAAGTATTTGGACCAAAACTACAATTTTCACCTGGGGATGTTTGCACCTTTATAGGAAAATACCTAAACATTTCCATTTTCCTATTTTTATCTCTATGCCAAAAACCATGTACACGTGGCTATTACATTCCATAAAGGAGATGTTCAGTACACAATCTTTTCCAATATGGTTTTTACAAATCTATGTGGACATATAAATCAATTTTTAAATAACTATATTACCCAAAAAAAGTAAATATTTAAGGTGAAGGTTTCAGGCAATATTTTATTTCAACAGATGCTCAAGACCAGGAATTCTGGAGCCTCACTAGCTCTTTTTAAAAGACAATCAAAATCCAGCCAAAATCTTTTAAAATTCAATCAATCACTTGGATGTTTAACATCCTATATACACGATGCATCTAGATAAGTTACTGAGTTTTTCATTTGACTCCAGATGGTTCCTGTCATGGAGACATAACTACATTTCTTCATTGCCATGTTGCTTTAGAGAAATTTTTAAAATTCTCTTTTTTAAACACTGAGTTAAAACAACAGAAACAGCACACATAACTATATAATAAGCTCAGTCCAAACCTCTCTAGCAGATAAACATCCAATGTGATAAAATTTCATTTTGTAACAAAAAGCTTCAGTTCTTGGAAATATTTACCAAGAATTGCATAGGTTTATATATTTTTAATTAGACAGCTGTTTCCCAATGCCCTTTATCCTTAACCCACTGCAGATCTATTCAAATAGTGTTGTCCTGTGAATGAAACAAAAAGATACTTATATTGCAAAGGAATTTTGGGCTCAGAGGATTAGGAGAAATTTAAAATGAGCCAGCAGGGGAAGATGGGGGAAAAAACCCAATCATGTTTCAATTCTCATGTATTAGAAAGACCTGTAAAAACTTTTTTTTCAACCACACAGACTGGCTACTGACAAAGCTATTCAAATACATTTTTTAAAAATCTCTAAACTATTCTAATAAATAACATGACGCTTATAATTAAATATCCATTGGATATAAACAAATACTGTTAAAGCACAAGGACTTTCAATATGCTCTAAGCCTATTAATTAACATGAAGACAACAGAGCTTTATTTTCTCAAGACCATGACATTTCCCTCAAATTTAAAGATTACTGCATTATCTACATATCATCATTTCAATATAGTTTTATTTAAATTCTATAATGTGCACTTAGATATCTGAAATAATTTAATGGAGGTGTAAAATAATTTCAGACTTCAAAAAAGGAGTAAAGCAGTTGAACCACCAGGAAATGGTAGGGGTTTTGCATTGTTGATGTAAAGTAGACTAGACTTTTTTACTTAGTACTGTAAACTCATCCTTCAGAACCATACAAAGAAAATTGCTGGTGAGAGTAGGCGAGACTTGAACTAGTTCCTACTTCCAAAAATGATGAAGACGTCTTAAGTTGAAACATCTACCCGGCAATCTACTCCATAATCATGCCGGAGAGCTGGAGGTGCTTTATCAGGAACTGGAAATGGAAAACTTTTACAGAGGGAACCCTAAGACGCTGGAAAACAGCCCTGGAACCCAGAAGGAAGCGCCCACATTGCTTTTCAAAGCGCACACATGGCCTTGGACCAAGTTATTTCAAAGGGTTTCTGCGGAGGATGCACTACGGAGGCAACTCCTTGACTATGGGATTAGGACTCGGCATTTGGGGTATTCGTCTCGCTCATCTGCATTTCAGACAGGGGCCCTCAAATTTTAAGGTTCGAGGCTGGAAAGTCTCGAAAAAGCGCTTGAGAAGACTCGGAAAGAAAACTTCTTTCAGCTTAACAGAAAAAGAGACCAAACACGAGGAGCGAGGTTGTAGGGGGATAAGGGGGAAGAAAGCGGGAGAAGGTGATGATGAAGGTAGTGGGGTGACACTTGGGTCACTTATTCTTCCTGGGCCGTCTGCTGCTTTTGGAGCAGAGCACTTTTCCGAGTGCGCCAAGAGGCGACTGAGGCAGGTGTCCCTGCTCGGGACCACCCTCCCGTGCCCCTCGCGTCCCCTTCCCCAGCCCCCCGGGCGCGCATCCCGGGCAGACAGGTGCGCCGGGGGCCGCTTACCCCGGTGATGACGGCGGCGTCCCCGGCGGGGGGCGTGAGTAGCAGCGGCGGCAGCAGCAGCAGGAGCAGCAGCGGGGCGCAGCGCGGGCTCCTCATGGCGCCCTCGGGACTGGCCGGCGGTTGGGGGACGTTGGGGCGCGGGGCCGGGGCGCGCTCACCGGAGCGCGGAGCAGCGGGCGGGCGGGCGGGCGGGCGGCTCCCGCGCGCCTCCCGGCCGTTATAAAGGCGAACCCCGCCGTGACTCACGCCGGCGCCCGCCCGGCAGCACGCGCTGGGGGCACGGCGCGGGCACACACCCCACGCCCGCACGCACACCAGCGCGCCCACCCCGGCCCCGCCGGCCTGCGAGACGAGCACGTGCCGGCGCGCGGCTCCCCGCGCCCCCGCCTCGGGCGCCACGCAGGCAGCGCCCCCCGCGGGGCGCCCCACTCCTGGCCATTCTCTCGCCTCTCGCCCGCCGCCGCCGCCGCCTGTCGCACGCGCCCGGATCGCTTTTGTGGTCTGAGACACACTTCATTTGCTGTCCTGGTTTCCAAAGCTCCACGTGCGCAGCGCCGAAAACTTGCAGCTCATTTGCTCTACAGATGTTTAGGGGGCGCCTACTACGTGCCAGGCGCTGTGGCTACATGGGGGGAGCACCGGGGCGGGGGGGACAAGAGCCTCTGAATGTTCATTTGTTCAACACGTCTTTCAAGAGCGCCCGCTGTGTGCCAGGTACTGCCACTGGGTATGTCCTCGTGATCCAATAACCGAAGAGAAAAGACAGACATCAAACACAAACTGGAAACGTGGAAGACAGGGAAAAAGAACAAAGAGAGCAAATCACCCCTAATCCCACGTCACTGACTACATGGAGGGGTTTGTCCTTCCAGCTGTGGGAGTCCAATTTCTTTCTTTCATTTCAAATGCTTTCCCTTTATGCTCACATCTGTTCCCGACCCTCTCCTCTGATTTTCCTCACATGCGTTTCCTCCCTTCTTTAGCATCGCGCCGGCTTCAGGCAGTTCAGGATGACGCCAAAGGGAAATGAGAAGGCCTGGCTTCGGGTGCCAGCCTGAGGCCCCTGAAGCCCGAGGTAGGCAGCTCTCTCTTCTGTTACTTTCCAGTCCAGGAAAATCGCCCTTAAGTCTTATAAGATGCGATACAGCGTTATTGAGATTCGTCCATTTATGTAAACGTGAATTAAGTGCCTCCTGAGTTCTAGGCTGACCACGAGAGGATTAGTGACATATTTGTCCCCCATCTCTGACCCTGGCCTAACTCCAAATCGGAGCCTGTTTTTCCTCAGCGAAAATGATTTTAAGAATACCTAGGTGTGACCACGCCAAACTTGTTCCCACCCAAGTTTTGAGAAGCCCGACTTTATTCCTGAAACGTCAGAACCTCTGGCTTTCCCTGGTCCCTTCAGAACTACAGACTGTTGAAAAGCAGATGCGTCTTTCAGACTGTTTCATAAATGCAGTGAGGAGTCGGGACAAAGTTACTTTCAGACTGTGGGGCTCCCCCATGCCAAAGCAATCAGACAAAATGTGGAGGAAAAAAAGCAGACAGTTATCTGAATGTTAAACAGCTGAATATTTGGAAAACCAAATCTTTGATTTTTAAAATCTTTCCTACCCATGTTTTCATGTTTGAGAAACATCCTGAAACAGAAAACAAAAGAAGAATCAAACTCTTTAACTTTTAAAAAATTGTTAAAATTGGGCTTACAGTAAAATAAGTGGAAACAGTAGCAAGTGACAGATTGGTGGAAAGTTTCCTTTTCCAGTCTCCATGCCAACGCTAGTATGGGCATGCTGCCGGGTAAATGTAAAAACCAGTCAACATGGATTTTAACATTCCTACAACTTTTCTTTTTTCAATGGTCTATTTCATATTTGCTACCATTGAATGCCAGCTTGGGTATTCCCTGCTTCTCCAAGCATAGAAAACCGGGTATGTCTACATAGGAAAATCAGATTTCAAAAGTGGATGGCTTCATACAAACCTGTTTGGAAAACAATCCTCATAAGACTGTTTTGAAACAAGGTTGGAAACTCTTAAGAATAGGGTTGGTTTGGTTTTATGTTGTTTCTTTTAATTGTTTTAATGCTTTAGAGGAGAAATGAAGGCCCCTGATGTGACAAATCTTTGCATCCATGGCCAGGTTAGAAAATTGAAGTCTGAAAGTTAGTTCCATCTTATAAAGGGAAAGATGAAAGGCTGAGTTTGGATTAGTTCGTAAAAATCAGGTAGGAAGGCCAACCTGCCAACACTGAAATAGAAATTGAAGAGTAGCGTAACTGTTCTATTCTACTTATTACTGCAAGCTGTTGATATAGCCACATGATCTGTTCCGCTCAGGGATAACTGTACAAGGAGAACCTAACTTTGTGTAGTTCAGGGTGTAAACTACCATATTCTAGCACTCCATCAAGGCTCGACTGAATTGAAGAGGCAGCACAGGAAAGTCCATAGAACGCTGTGTTTTTGAATCAGACTGACCTGGATTGGAATCCTGAGTGACCATTGGGCTAGTTGCTTAAACCATTCCGTGCCTCTGTTTCCTCACCTGTAAAATGGATATAAAATACCAACCTCATGGGGTACAACCTCCACAGGGTTTAAAGAGTATAATACCTGTAGAGTGCTTAGCATACTGCCTAGAACAGACTGGGAGCCCTGTTAGGGTTACCTGTCATTAAGTCTGATTATTTGGCGTCCTCTGACAATTTCAGCTAATACTGATATCATTTTTCTGTCTTGCCCACCAGATTAGATTATGTACTCCTTGTAATTAGGATGCTTGTGTCTAATTTCCCACACATCCCTCTTGGCACATAGCACAGTGATAGGCATATAGCAGGCACTCAGTAAATAATTGATGATCGACAGGAGTATATCCTATGGAGGACAGTCCGGAGACAGGCCACAAGAAAAAATATACAATGTAGACACATTTAATTTATAATAATCAATTAAATGTAGTCATCAAAAAGCTAGAGGGATAAATACTTTATCTGGTGCAGGTGATTCAGCCTGCCACTCTACTCAGTGGACATGTGACTGAAATGAGAGACACAAACCTGTCTCATTGCAGTCACTCTGGGACCCAGGCTGATGAACCCTCCATCTCAACATGTGCTTCATGATTGCCACTGTAGGGTGGTGTAGGGGGTTCAACTGTGTGCCCCTAAATGCTATTTTCAAGTCCTAACCCCCAGTACCTGTAAATGTGACCTTATTTGGAAGTAGGGTCTTTGCAGAAGTAATCAAGTTCAGATAAGGTCATCCTGGATTAGGGTGGGCCCTAAATCCAATGACTGGTGTCCTTATAAGAGAAAGGAGAGGGATACTTGGACACAGAGACACAGAGGAGACACAAAGGGAGAACACCATGTGAAGACAGAGGTGGAAACTAAAGTGGTGCATCTACAAGCCAAGGAACACCAAGGATTCCTGGAAGAGTCAAGGAAAGGTTCTTCCCTAGAGCCTTGAGAAGAGGCATGGCCTTGTTGACATCCTGATTT
Organism: Tapirus indicus; assembly: GCA_031878705.1. Lineage (NCBI taxonomy): Eukaryota > Metazoa > Chordata > Mammalia > Perissodactyla > Tapiridae > Tapirus > Tapirus indicus. The sequence goes on from CM062920.1 coordinate 68,377,886, forward strand.
CAGACTTTTAGCCTCCAGAACCGTGAGAGAATAAATTTCTGTTGTTTTAAGCCACTCAATTGTGGTAATTTCTTATGGCAGCCACAGGAAACAAATGCAGGTGGGTGGAGCTGGAGGGTTACACACCAGCTTTCAAATGCCTCTGCCTGGAATCGATGCACATCAGTTTTGCTCATGTTTTAATGGCCACAACAAATCACATGACTTTGTCTTCAAGGGGATAGATAATGCAAGTCTGTAATACACTCTGGTTTCTGAGGAGAACCAGAAATCTGGTGAGCAGCGCCACGTTTTACAGGAAAGGGATCAGTCATGGCTTGGACTCCTTAACGAGGATAATGATATTAGTAATTATTATAAATGATAATGTTATTTTAGTTCCTTTGTGTTTTTTTCTAGTTCAGTATTCCCTATATTAGAATTATACAAAGACTCTGAAAGAGTAAATCTATAAGCTGATATTTTCTGTTAGTGGGTTGTAAATCATCATTCATTGAACAGACATTTACTAAGTACTTACTATATGCCAGAAATTGTGCGAGGCACTGGAGGTACAATGTGAGCAAAACAGATGTGAATCCAGCCCCCTGGGAGCTTGTAGTCTAGTGGGAAGAAGTACGTGAATCAAATAATCATACAATTCTATAATTACAGGAAACAGATGTGTACTAGGAGAGAGCACATGGGGAGACCTGAAGGTTTCCTTAAAGTAATAGAGTCTAAGCTGAGGTCGGAAGCTTGAGCAGGATTTAACTGAGATGCAGAATGGGGGCAGCAGGAGTAGAGGATGGCTGGGCATTCCAGGCAGGGGATCAGCTTGTGCTGGAGACTGGAAAGAGCATCCATGTTCAAGGAGCTGAAGGGAGCCTAGTGTGGTGGGAAGAATGAGTCTAAAAGGAAGTCTGGTACAAATATGGAGCCAGATAGGTGGTAGACCCAATGCAGGGCTTACCTAGGCCACACTGAGGATCTCAGTCTTTATATGGCCAAGGAAGAGGGAAAACATAAGGCTATCCAGGCATAACAGGAGTAGATTTTGAAAAGAATAACTCACTGCAGTGTGACATATGTCCAGACCCCCACCCCAAACCTCTTTTGTTGAAGACAACTCCATCCTTCAGAGATGACCCTGGAGTCACCCTTGACCCTCTCTTTCTCTCACATCTCATGTCCAATCTGTCTGTAAATCTTGTTGACTTTGCCCTCACACTATATCTAGAATCTGACCACTTCCACTTTGCCAACCTTCTCGTTCTGAGCCACCATCGTCTCCAGCCTGGATTACTGTCATCGCCTCCTGACAGGCCCCCCGGTTTCACCCTTGCCCCTACATCCTATCATCACCCCAGCTGCCTTAGCTCTACTTTTAAAATGTAAGTCAGACTCTTTGCTCAAAGAGTCTGCAGTAGTTTCTCGTTTCCCTCACAGAGACTTTAGGTCTTTGACTTCATCTACTATGACCACCGCGTGTCTTCCCGCCAGCTCTGCTCCAGCCACATTGCCTCCTGGAGGAGCCTAGAACACACAGGTATGCTCCTCTGTTGGGAACTTTGTCCTGAAACTTCTTTGTCAGGATTACTCTTCTCCCAAACAGAGAAGTACTCGACAGACTCCCTCACCTCCTTCAAGTGTTTGCTCAAATCTCACCTTCTCAAGGAGGCTTCTCCTGACCACCCTAATTAAATTTGCAGCTGCCCCAGTGCTCCAGATGTCCCTTACTCTACTCTTTTTCATGTTTTGCTTTGTCCTATAGCACTTCACACCTTCTAGCATAACATACTCTATTATTTTCTTATATATTATGTTTGTTGACTTGCCCCACCTGCCCCACACATAGACCAGAATATGAACTCCATGAGATCAGGGATTTTTAAAAAATGTCTTTTGTTCACCAACTTATCTCTAGTGCCTGGAGGAGTGCCTGGCACATAGTAGGCGCTCGATAAATATTCGTTGAACAAATTACTGAAAATGTGGAGAAGGGATTGGAGGCAGGATGGGGCAGATGAGAACGGATTTGATGAGAGGCTGCTGTAGTGGTCCAGGGGCCTTCTGCTAAAGTCACTGGCAGTAAAGAGTGAACTGATTCACTTCTGAAGTGAAACAGGTAGAGAGTTTACTGTTGGTTGAGACAAAGAGTGGAAAGGAAATGTCAAGATTCATCCCCAGGATTCACCTTGTATTGACAGTGGGGATGCTGGGAGTGTTGGAAATTACTGGGTGTGGGGAAAGGCAGCCAAACAGGCCTGGGGTGCAGAGGAGGGACTGGGCGGGAGATAAAATTCTAGCAAGGCAGTTTCCCCTTAAAATTTTTTCTTATTTCTCCATTTCATATAATATAGCCACAATGGTAAAAATTTAGATCAGGTGTTGGCAAATTGTGATCTAGTGCCTGTTTTTATAAATAAAGTTATTAGAACACAACCACACTTGTCTGCATATTGCCTATGACTGCTTTCACACTACAACGGCAGAGTGGAGTATTTTTGAGAGAGAGATTGTATGGCCTGCAAAGCCGAAAACATTTATTATCTGGCTCTTTATGGAAAGTTTGCCGACTCTGGCTTTAGACGATAAAGAAGAGGAGTGTGGAGTTTCTCTACTGCTCCTCAGGGCAAATATGTTACCACCAAATTCTCCTGGGCCTGTACAGGCTGTACTTTTGATGTTCTCTCTGGCTGGTCAGTTTCATTCATCTGCTTCCTGAGTTTGGGAATTTGCCCCAATAGCTGGCTTCCTAATGGACCCCGAGCATGGCCACCTTTTATGCATTTTCATTTCAATTGCCTGTTACATAGTAGGTGCTCAATAAATCTTTAGTGGTGGAATTTAAGGAGAAAGGGCAGTACGTGTGTATTCGGTCTGCCATCTTGAACTGGAAGCCTGCAATGTCGTCTCAACTGTATAAATGAAGAGAATTTTATTACTTTTGTATATAAAGCTCTAGTTTTAAAATTGATTCCAGTTTGCTGGAGGATTGCTATTTTTGTGTGTCTTCTTCATATGACTTCTAATTATTATAGCATAATAGGTGGGCCTGGTAATTTCATAGCTGGGTCCCATTTGTCTTTGCATAAATGATTTTCATTTAGATGGATTCAAAAAAAATAAAATAGATATTCTGCTTGTTTTTTCACCCTTTATTCTTTATCACTATTACACGGTGGCTTTTCTCATTTACAAACCCACAATATCAGTCTGAAATATCTTTTTAAAATAATAATCATGCTTTAAATGTGACATGAAAAATGGAATTGCTTTTATAATTCTAAATAAGACATCTATTTTAATCTATTTCAATGCTGATGATTTCTCTTTATTTTTTAAAAATAAATCACCATGCTTCAGTTTGAAAGCCAATTGTCTATGGAGGCACTAAAATTATTTGGTCTATTCAAGTGATAATGTACAGTAAAGTTTACCTATTTTTAAATAGTTGAAATATTAATCCAGGAGAAAGAGTTTTCTTCAAACAATTAATATAAAATGCATTTGAAATAATATGAGGGGTCAGGATGAACATGTAGTTCTAAAAGATTTAGGTTTTATTCATTATAATGCTGAATACATTTAATATTCATTTTTAGCACTGAGGGCTGAGGCTTATATATCATGTACTCCATTAAAAGGAAGAGATTGTTATGTAAATCTGCAGCATATTTGGTAACTTTCCAAAAAGAAAGAGAAAGTCTCAAAGAGTAAAGAGTATTCTTAAGATAAAAACCAAGGCTAGGTAATTATGTCTTTATTATTTTAGATCAACATTTATTAGCTATTCCACACAAGTAAATTTCATTTAGCAATTTGTTTTTCTCCCGTAAATTTGAATCATATTTATTTTTCAACCACGGAAAAGGACTTGGAATAATAAGGCATCTGGGGTATAGGAATTTAAGGCACAAATCAATTAACAGAGCCTCCATTTCTAAACGTACAGGCTGGTTCTCTAAGCTTTGCACATGGTAGGTACTCAATAAATCTCAACACGTCTCGCATAATACCGCCAGTTACCCTATGGGGTAGCTGCCATCAGAATCCTCATTCCACAGATGAGGAAAGTGAGAGGCAGAGAGGTTAACTGTGTTACACAGAATCACTGAAACTTCTGAGTAGTAGAGCTGGGTTTCAACCCAGGTCGGTCTGATGCCAGATACCTCAGTATTACAGCTTCTTGTCCTATTTATATACTTAAATGTTGCCATAAAAAATTTAGGTAGCCAATAACCAGAAGCAAGAGACAATCACCATGGTGTGACTGCTGCTCAAACTCGTGTTAAAACCTCTCAACGCTCTCTCTTTCAACTCAGATATCAAGACTTCGAAACAAAATGGCAGAGAACAGGTATAATTCTAGACCTTTTGTTTGGAGGGATTTTTTTCTGGAGGGATTCCCTGAAGAACGGATTCAGAAGAGCTATTCTTTTCTTGTAAGGGAAACAGGCGATCAGTGTTTCTGCTCTGTAGGTTCATTTGTCCGAGTTGGGAGAGAAGACTGGTACCTCTGCTCTCATAACGTTAAGTAGCCTTTTAAAGGTGTCCTGCTTGCTTTTTTAGGCAGAAGGGTCAGCAGAGTGAGTCTAACACTGAAGGCTGAGGACTCCAGCACAGTGTGCCAGTGAGTGTTTCTCCTTGGAAAAATATTGAGTTTTAGGATCCAATAATTTTGGAGACCTCTTAAGGAGTCACAATTTGTATCAACACGTTAAAGGCATTGAGAAGTCCTGCAAGAAACCAGGCCAACTTGGTGTGACCCAGCATTTCCAAAATATTTGGTGACAGAGCACTTTTTGCATGTGTCAGGGATAAAATTTTAGGCAAATCTAAATTCCTTATCTTGACCACATGCAAGCCTTAACAAATAACTCACTAAATTTAGAATAAGTGTTTTGAACATGTAACCAGTCTTAGATGAGCTCATCAATCAAATACAAGGAATGTTGAGATACTCTGGGTCATCTCACTTGCTTTACTGATGAGGAAACTGAGGATCCAAAAGATTTCATCTCTGAGGAACTAGGAGATGGAGCTGGGAGTAGGTCATGGTTCTCCTGCTCCCTAGTTCAAGTTTTTTTTGACTATACATACACCTCTTTGAGACATGCGTACCCATCTACAAAACAGTTATAAACACATTTTCCAAAAACAGGAGACTACTTTGTGGCGATTCCGCCTTCTCTGTGAGGCATTGCCATCGCTGGTTCCACTGTCCCTACAGTGAGAGATGGCCATCAAGTTGTACATTCGACGTTAAAGCACCCTGGCTCTCCATCCACAGGGGTCATTTGCCCTTCACTTAGTTTGGCAAAGTGTGGGTTTGCTAAATGTATACAGAAGTGTTATCAACCTTTGGCGCATGGTGTAGCAAAAAGGATAGCATAGGCTTGAGGGGCAGGGGTTGGAAAATGACTTTTGGTGGGATAAACTCTCACTTTGAGAATCCTAAGTGGTAAATTGCTAACTCATTTGTTTACTTCTAAAACATTTCGAGCCGATAGATGCAATTCACTGTAATGAAAGTATTTCCAAGCCCTAGCCAATGATCCATAGTAACTGTGCTTTTATGATCTTATTACAGCATTCTCCCCTCCATTTTCTCTTGTGTTTGTCTGTTTAATAGACCCCCATCATAATAGCTGGAGATGGAGGAGTAGAGAGAGGGAGAGAGGGCAGGAGATGTTTACTGCGGTGCTTGGGTAAATCGGTTTTCCTTGCAAAGTGAGTGGGGCTCCAGAACTCAGCCTTGACGGAGGGGTTCACAGTCTTCCTTAAAGATGATGCAACCCCCCAAACCCTACCCTGGTGCTAAGTGCTTCCAGTCATTCAGTTATTTTTAAGTTAATGAATTGCCAATCTGATCTGTAAATTGATCTCTTGTACATTCAGTTGGGAAAAACAGTGGATTTCAAACTTTTTTTTTCCTTAGTGGAACACCCAAGTTTTGATAAGAATCCTGTCAGATAAAATTCTTCCTGGTTTCCTTTCTTTTCTGGCTCTTCCTTATACAGACAGTGCAGGGGGAACTGGGAAGGGAGAGCACAGGCAATTTCATTCACCAGAGACCCACTGGGTCCCTGCTCGTGCCCGTCGGCACTGGGAGAAAAGCGCAGGGAACACCAGTCTACACTGCACATTGCTGCCCGGTGGTTCGTCTTAGAGCAAGAGCTTCTCCATCATCACGTTCAAAATCCTAAACTGATTTCCTAAACTAACAGCTCATCTCATTAAGTCTACGCCCCTCTGAAAAGCATTCAAGGTTCTCTGTGATTTGAACCCAGTCTCCCTGTTCAGCAGTCTCACCTCCAAATTATAATCAGGCAGATTTCTTTCCTGACGTTACACAAGCCATGAGCATCCCTGCTTCTGCCCTCACTCCTGCAGGATTGCCCCTCTCCTGTCTTGCTGCTTATTTGCTCTTCAAGTCCAAAGCTATGCATCACCTCCTCTTTAAATGACGGCAGCCCACAATGGACTTTCTTTTCTAAAATCTGAGAGCATGTGGAGTGCACCCCTCGACCACTTGAGAAACACATCTGGATTTGAATCAGGGCTCCCTCACCTGCTACCTGCTACTTCTTGTCTCTGAGCCTCAGCTCCCTCATCTGTAAAATGGGGATAATGATGGTTCCACCTCAGAGGGTTGTTATGAGAACTGAATGAAATGAGGAATCAATATGATCCATCAACTGCATCATGTAAGAGCTCAATACGTGTAAGCTATCAGTACCCTCACACCTACCCACAGGGTAGGAAATGACAGGTAGGGAATAACAAGGACTGAAAGTATTAAATGAGATCCTGTAAAGTGCTTAGCAGACTGCATGGCATACAGTATGCGCCCAATCTTTGCCTGTTAGCTGTTATATGATGATGATGATGATGATGATGATGACGATGATGAGATCATGGAGTAAGGAATAAAGGAAATGACATATTTAAATATCTAAAGTGCTTAACACAGTGCCTGCCACACAGGGATGTCTCAAAAATGTTAGCTATTATCACTGCATTATTCCTCTCTATTATTATATTCCTGTTTCCTAAATGTAAGTCTGTTTATAATTTTTCTGCTTTCCCCAATATTAGGCCTCTGGTGGGTATTTTTTGATTACTGAATGTTTGTTCCAATTATAATGAGCCATGATATCAAATGATGAGCTCTTGAAGTCAAAGGGTATAAAATGTACAGCTACTCTCAGGTACACTTTATATTTTGAGTGCTATTACTTACCTTTCTGAAAATTATGATAAATTTATTAAAAGTGTGAGCAAATTTTGGGTTTAGCAACGTATTGCCAGAATTTGAGGACTAGAGTCAACTGCTCTCCCTTCCCCCTACTGGGGCAGGTGCAGATTTAACAGACACTGAATCAACTCAGAGATGTAGGATGTGAAAGTAAACAGACAGAAAGGCTTTCTGGTCTGGTCTTCGAGCCTTGCTCGTTAAAGTCTTTATCTTGATTCGTATTTAAAGAGCACTGCTTTGGAGTCAGACTTGATGGAGTCCAGTCCCTGCTCTGCCATTTACAGCCTGACTAGCCTTGGCAAAGCTATTTAAGTTCTCAGAGCTTCAGTCCTCTTAACAATAAAATGGAGCTAGTAATAATAATACCTGCAGTATAGGGTGGTCACAAGAATTAAATGACAATATGTCTGGTGCAGTGTAAGGAGCCAATGAAACATCTGAGATTATTAAAGGAAGAGGGTATTGTGCCAACGTCAGTGTCCTGGTCTCGACAATATCCTCTGGTTATGTCAGATGCTGCTGTTGGGGGAAGGTGGGAGAAGGGTTCTCGGGCAACTCTGTATTATTTTTGCAATGTCTTGTGAGTCTAAAATTATTTCAAAGTGAAGAGGGAAAGAAAGGAAGGAAGGAAGAAAAAAAGAAAAAGGGGGTCCCAGAGTACAGTTCAGTGATGCTGACCATCATCAGGCCTGAGGATCCTGGCCTGAACGTGTGCCTGTCCAGTGACAGGCAGGTCTCCCCTGAACTTGGGGAATAGCACATTCAGACCACACAAGCCCCCGCCCTTGCTCTGACTCTGGATCACTGCAGCTCTCTGCTTATACACACAGGGAGAGGCCGTGGGAGCCAGAGGGTCTGAGCACTGGTCCTCGGGCAGTGAGGGTTTTCATCCTAAATCAACAGATTGGCATTCTGATTTTATGACCCAAACCAAGGAGGCCTGGTTGTCATAGTGCCCTGCTCCCTCTCTGGAGGTGCAGACAGGTCGGGCTCTGAGTCTGCAAGGCACAGGGAGACACTGGATTATCATCACTGGATCAAGGTAAGGTCACTCCGTGACCTTTTGGGACACAGCCAGGAAGCCCTCCCCAGAAAATGCCTCCCCTCCCAGCTCCACAAGTGGAGGGTTTTATGCCTTTCCAGTTTTGGTTTTAATCACTCTCAGTATAGCAGAGTGCGGTCCAATAGAACTTTCTACAATGATGGAAATATCCTATGTCCATGCCATCTCTGACAGTACGACTAGCCACACATGCCTACGGAGCACTTGAAATGTGGCTAGTGCCACTGAGGAATAAAATTTTCAATTTAATTTAAATTGACATAGCTGCACGTGGCTAGTGACTGATGTATTGTACAATACAGGTACAAATTAAAATCTTTCTACACTGCTGTGAAGATTCTTGAAACATAAGGCTGAAAAAGAATACAGAAGATGTACCAATATCTCTACCCATATCCTTTTTGAATAGAATGTCGTATACCACAACAGCCTGAATCGTAGGAGAAAAATGCTCAGGCCACAAATACCAGGGACAACCTGCATCTATGGAAGATAAGTTGGCCAGGAAAACTTATTAACCAGTTCTAATAAAAATGATAATAGCAAACATTAAAAGAAGCACTTACTCAATGCCAGAAATTATGCTAAGTGTTTTATATGCATTGACTTCTATAATCCTCCCAACGTCCCCAAATAGTTATTATTAGAACAGCATCTAACATCTATTGAGCACTTGCTGTGTGTCAGGCATGATGCTAAAGCCTAGCATACTTTGCCTCATTTAACCCTCACAACCCTGTGAAATAAGTACTAATATTACCCCATTTATAAGCCCTGTGATTTTGTGCAAGTTTCTTAATCTCAGAAAAATTGAAATATATAATCTATACATAAAAGTATAAAATTTGTATGTATATTACAAAATAATAATAGACTAAGTGCCTGTGTGGCTGACACCCAGATTCAGCATTTGAACACTGCCCTTTGCGTTCTCCTCCCCAAATACATATCCTGATTTTTTTGTTTGTTAAGCATTTCCTAACTTGTGTTTGGTAGTTTTGCCAGCTGTGTACAGATCCCTAAACAAACATGGGTTCTTCTATGCCATTCCATGGCATCTCTGAGCCCTTACTCTTTTCCAGGTTCTGCAGAACTTGACTTCCTGAATTCCTCAGGAATCTTTCAACTGCAAGTAATGAAATCCAGTTCCAATTGGCTTAAGCAAAGAGAAAGAATGTATGTACTCTAGAAATGGAAAGGACCAGGGGTGGGTCCAGGCTGGTCTTCAGTCAGGTTTGGGGTTGGGTTGGTCTTCTCTGTCAGGATCTGCTGAATGGGGGAGCCCAGCAGCTCCAGCCTGCTGTTTTCTCTGTTTTTCATTTCCCAAAAGAGAGGCCCTAACCACGCCCCCCCCCCCCGCCACGCCCAATAATTCCAGCAGAAATCCCAGGATTGAGTCTCAGTGGACCATTTTGGGTTAGGTGCTCATCTCTGAACCAATCACTATAGCCACAGGGATGGACTGTGCTGTTGGAAAGCTTGTGATAAGGGGGTGTGATGATACGCATATGAGGGTCACCCCACTCAGACCCTTTGAACTTAGGGTGAGAAAGGGGTGCTTCTCCTCAGGAGAGTGAAAACACTGTCAGCAAAGGAAGAGAGGATGGACATGCACAGGCAAAGGCAAGAGGTGTGTGCCCCGCTTCCGAGCAGAGAGGGTTGCTCTGTACACATCTCTGCGACACCCTCCCGGGACACAAGCACTGATATAACGGCTCCTGTGAGGACCTTCTCAACCTCTGAAGAAAACAGAGAACATCTTAAAAATTATTCTATTTCACAAGGAAAACATTATCGAGGACCTGATCTTTGGGTTTACATTTTTATACACCATACTCTTTGACTCTAATAATGTACTTTACATGTTTAAATTGGATAGTTAAGTCTCTTAACTTCCTACGTGATGACTACATACATTATCTCTATACCAGAGTGAAGTAAATGAAAAAGAAATTAGTGGGTGCTATTTCGGAGATGTATGGCACAGAGATCAGCAGAAAAAGCCAGAAACAAACAAAAAAGCAACCTATGATTACTCATAATAAAGATAACCACCAAACAATGAGACTTTATGGGGCTAAAATTATGAAATATTTATAGACCAGTTCATTTTGCCACTGCAACTAGTTTTCATTTTTCACATTTCTCTCTTTGCCTCTATTAGAAGCCATGGAAACACCCTCCTCTTTTTTTTTTTTCCTATGCAAATTGATTCACCTCAGCATTTACTGACCTTTTCTTGGCATATTCTCTTTGACTGAGGCCATGTCAGTTGTAAAAGAATGCAAAGAACCTGATAATGAATGCTTTCAGAAGATAACAATGTAAAAACCTAATCTTGAATTAATGATAACCACAATTATTTTGCAGAGTTTTAAAATATATATATATATCAATGGCAATTTTCCTCACTTAAAATAATTATATTCCTCAACAAGGAAGGAAAAACAGTATGCCTCATTCTAGAGACCTGTTTTCCCCAAATTTCCATGTAAATCATATTTTTGTAAACTGAATCACTATTTAAGGTCCAGGGTAACTCAAAAAATTTTCAGTGAATCATGGAATAATTTTAGTTTTAAAGGAGAGAAATACTTCTGAGCTCTCTTACGTAAGTTTCTCCATTTGTAGATGTGGAAACTGAGCCATAGAGTGAGAAATGACTTACCTAAGGTACACTTATTAAGTGTACATAATTGCAGACTATGTTTAAGACTACTTAAAAGAAGGTAGGCCTATAGAACCAAAAGATTATTTTCTTCACAGCTCTCTTGTAGTTTGGACATAATTTATCAGATTGTAAAATTTGTAGATGATTAAGGTAAAACTTACAGGTTTTAAATAGCTTTTTGAAAGAAAAAGATCACAGTTTAAACCACTCTGGTTTGCACCTAGGGGTGATTTTACTCCCCAGGGGACATTTGACATTTTTGTTTGTCTCAACTAGGGGGAGGGGCATCTGGTGGGCAGAGGCCAGGGATGCTGGTAAACATCCTGCAATGCACAGGACAGTCCTCACAGCAAAGAATGATCAGGCCCCAAAGGTCACTAGTGCCAAGGTTGAGAATCCTGGGTTAAATGAACCCATTACTGCAGGTGAAGACTCCACAAAGATAAGAAACCACGTCCTTCTACTTATTCTGTTGGTGCTACTTTATCGAAGTGTCATAATAACCCTGCATCTCTATAAGAAAGCTAATTGTAGAAGCTTTTCTGCCTACTTTTGTACTTGCCTTCTGCTTCCTCCTTCCTGTGAAATGGAGCTTTTCCTCTCGAAGGCCAACCCTCCTCCAAGGTTTGGGAGCTATTTAGGATTCAGTTCAGCTGCATGTAACAGAAAAATCCCACTTCCTCTGCTTCACCAACCAGGGGTTTTGTTTTCTTAATGACACACAGTGGGTTCTAAAACCTCTGCAAGATTGGTTAAAAAAAAAATACAATGTTAAACTTGATCAAACAACCTGTTCTAGTGAAAAAGACACGTTTGAATCAGTCAAGTTCATATGATTCAGGTTATAATTAGTAACTAATTCTCCTCTCTGTATGGGTTTGATTCTATCTAGTAGAACTCAAGTTCCAAATAACCTGGTCAAAGTTGGATATTAAATTTTTACTTAAATTTGAGGTCACAGATCATTATAATATGAGAAGGACTAGGTTTTTTTTAATGGGTATAATTCTTCAATTAGCTTAGGTTCCCATTCAGAAGTCCAGAAGTCTCACCCTACTATGTGCCACAAAATTCCCTTTTTGGTAAGCAGGCTGGCTACACTGGTCACTGAAGCAAGCCACAGGTAGTGGTAGCTGAAGTTACTACAAATGGGAACTGGAGGTCCAGGAAGAAGGATAATTCTCATTGGGAGCCTACCTCACCTGTGCAGCACTTTCCTGGGGCCTCAGTGCTCATGGAGTCTGCTCACTACACCCCTGGTTTGAGCGGACTCTCCCTTGGCCTGCTCTCTACCCTTCATCATCCTGGGTGCTCCTCAGTGGTGCTTCTGCTGCAGGTGATGGTGCCCAACCCCTGGAGCAATTCCTCCTCCAAGCCACAGAGAGCCCTCCCCGGAAAAGCGGAGGCTTGAAAGAAGGGAGTCTGGGATCGGCTGAGTACTCTGACTGAATTTCAGTTAATATCTTACCTCACGTTTATATTATTTCCCTTAGAGCCAAGTACACATTTTTCTGTCACAACCCACTCTTGGCTTTGGAGTTGGACTCCCTGAGTTCAAATCCCAACTCTGTCCCATTCAAGCTCTGTGATCTTTGGCAACTCAATCCCTCTTGGCTTCAGTTTCCTATTTATAGAATGTTGGGTGCATGAGGGCAAGGGGTTGTGTTCTTTTTGACCGTTATTACATTCCTAGTGATTAGACAGTGCCTGAAATATGGCAGATGCTCAATAAGTCCTTGCTAATTAAATGAATAAGGGTGTTTATGAAGGCTGAAAGAAATAGGGAGTGTAAAAGACTTAACATAGTGTCTGGCACAAAGCAATCTTTTAATAATTGTTAGCTATAAATGTATAAAGTATACATATAAATATATATTTATTTTTTGCATTTGGTAACAGTTTCTAAGCGCAATTCAACGTGTTAGAAATCATCCTCTTGATTAATGGAAGCATCTCCATATTTCCTGACAGCAATAGTAAACATTGTGGTGAACACTTTTGGTTGCCCAGTCAGCCTCTGTTGACCCCTGTCTTTCTTCGTAACAGAACCCAGGCTCCGGTCAAGTATTTAACATTCTAGATGTCCCACTACTTAGGGGAATGTAACCCAGGACTAGGCTCCAGAAGTGGATCCTGAGCAGTCTGAGCCAATCACATGCCATCCCTCCTCCCTGCCCTGCCCCCGAGATTCTGATTGGCCACATAACTAAAGTTGGTCCAATTAGAATGAAGGAAAGATTTACACTGCATGCTTGGGGGTGTGGTTTTCCTCTCTCTCCCCGGTGGTTGAGAACAAAGAAGCTATAGCTCCAATTGCCATTGACAGCTGTCTTGCAATGATGAGGTTCTCCAGATTTAGGCTTAAACCCTCATGCAAAAGATGGAGCAGAGAAATGGAGCCAGATATTTGATAATATCTTTGAGCTACTGATTGTTCCACTTCTTCCAGTTATGTCAGATAATATACTTCGTTATTGTTTGAGTCATTTAGCATGGGCTTTTTGGTATCTTGTAGCCAGAAATATTCTACCTAATGGACTGCGAAATTATTTAGGAGGTGATACTAACAGTTCTTTCTTCAAATAATCATAGTAATGATGGCCAACTCTTATTCATCGCTATGTGGCCAACCTTGAACCAAGCCCTTTAGCTGTTTTACTTATTTACTCTTCTAAACAGTCCTATGAGGTAGAGGCTATTATTAACTTCATTTTTCGAGTGAGGAAACCTATGTCCAGGTGTATGTCAAGGACACACACACACCCTAAAACAGGTCAGTGGGAGAGCTGGGGTTAAATATAGGCAGTCTGGCTCTGAAGACAAACTTATACCTAGCCATAAAATCTAACTGTTAAACTATACGGTATTTATTGTTATGAAAGGTCACAATGAGAAAAAAACAACAGAATGGAATATGCTTCAGTTTTTTCAAAAAATGTGCACTAAATCTTTCTTAGGAAATAATTGAACACTAGCACAATTTTATTGTTAATGTACCCTTTTTTTTTTTGTGAGGAAGACCAGCCCTTAGCTAACATCCGTCGCCAATCCTCCTCTTTTTGCTGAGGAAGACTGGCCCTGAGCTAACATCATGCCCATCTTCCTCTACTTTATATGGGACGCTGCCATGGCGTGGCTGACAAGCAGTGCATAGGCGGGCGCCCGGGATCCAAACCTGCGAACCCTGGGCTGCCAAGCGCGGACTAAACCGCTGCGCCACCGGGCGGCCCCTTTAATGTACCCTTTTTTGATGGAATTTGACCCCTTTTGAAAACATGTAGTCATTCACTCAATCATTCATCAAATATTTATTGGGCCCTTATATGTCAGCTATTATGCCAGGTGCTGGAGGTACAATAGTGAGTAACTTCTCTAGTGGGAAAGACAGACAAGCAAACAGCAATCACCATGCCGAGTGATAAGCACTTTCATAGGAGAAACACAGTGTCTGCACCACGGGAGCATCTAAATGTGGTACCTAAACCAGTTTGGTGCAACAATAGTGTCAAGGACTGCTTCCCAGATGAGACATAAGACTTCCCGGGGAGAGGTGAGTGGACCTGTACAAGGGTCTGCAGAAGGAAAGAGAGAACATGGCATGTCCACAAAACTGCAAAGAGTGTGGTAGCTGGGAAAGTGTTCAGAGAGATGGGAAGAGAGACAGACTTCGGGAAGTAAGCAGTGGCCAGGAAGCTTGGTCTTTGTCTAAGCCCAGGTCCTCTGGAAAGTGGAGCCTGAGGCAAGAGTGAAAGCACTGAATGAATTTGGGAGATGCAAGCACAGGGCAGTGAGGGTAAGTTAAAAAGGGAAGGAGGCAAGTGAAGAAGAAAAACATTGCAAGTAAACTGTAATACATTGTCTTGGTGGCCATCATGTTACAATGAGCTAGAAAGAGGCACAGCGGGTAATTCAGCAGGCTAATCTGCTCAGGACATGGGAGTTGTAAGGAAATGTTTTAATAAGAAACCCCCTTTTAAAGCAGTCTACAAAGGCAGAAAGAAGGGAAAGTTATCTGTCCAGTTCCCTTCAATCTCCTATTTCCTATTATTCAAGGAACATCCATTGGGATTTAACTTCTCCATACTTCTGGGTTGTGTCATCTGGCCCTTGGGGTCATCCCAGAAAGCCAGATCTCATGCCCCATCACATGACATTTCATGCAATTCTGGAAGTTGAGGGATGGCTCAAAACAGAGGTTTATATGTGAGACTTGAAGGCCACACCAGCCCACCACTTCAACTTGGGCCCAGCCAGCAGAGCCAAGCTCCTTCAGAAAGAAGGAAGTTGAAAGAATCCATAAAGGTTCATAGGTTTATGTCCAATACAGTCTTTTTCCTGAGAAAAGCTATTAGGAGCTTCAAGCCTAGGCAACCACAATCAGGTTAGAGTTTAGAAAGTTCATCTGGGCTGCATTGACTTGAGAGTGAATTGGAAAGGGCGAATCCAAGAGTGTGCAGTCTACACTGCAGCCTGGTCTAAGAGAGTGGGAGTGGGTATGAAGCCAGGTGGATGGATTTGAGCAATACTAAGGCAGTCAATTTGATTGTACTTTGTAACCAAGTAGACGTGGAGGGTGAGAGAGAGAGAAGATGGCAGCCAGCTTCCTGGGTTGGGCAGCTGAAGAGTTAGATGGTGGTGCCATTTCCTGAGATGCAGAATGGATAGGTAGGAACAGGTCGGAGGTGAGGTAGGGTGGGGAGGAAGCAGGGAGGGTGAATTCAGTTTTGAACATTTTGAATTTGAGAAGTCTGAGACACACCCACGTAGAAGTATTCTAAGGCTATTCGTGACACTAGTCTGAAGTTTGGGAACAATATCTCAGCTAGAGAAACAGATGTTTGAATCATTGGAGTATGTGTGGGTAGTGAAGCAGGCATGGGGGGGGGCATGAGATATATGAAGAAGAACACGGGTCAAGGACCCAGCCCTTTTAGGTCCCACAACGCCAGTGTATAATGGCTGGATGGCCAGGTGAAGATGAGATGCCAGAGGAAGCTGAGAAAGCACGACCAGAGATGTTCCCAGGGCAGGAGAGCTTTTCAAGGAAACAGGAGGAATGTCAGATGCTGCAAAGGAGTCAACTCAGAAAAAGAGCGAGAAGTGTTCAATGGATTTAGAAACAAGGAGGTTTTTGTGTCCTCACTGAGAGCAGCATCAGTGGAGTGAGTTGGATTTGGGGCAGGTAGAAGCAAAATGTGGATAAACCACTCATCTCTTGTGCAGGGCTTACTTACAACTCAGAACAGTCACTGTAATTAGTGATGACGCAAAGGTAAATAAATTATAGAGCAAAAGAGAGTTCCAGTGGGTTTTAGCCCCTTACCCTGCTTTATGTTTCTTACACATCTTTTACAGCTTGAAATGATACTATCTGTGTGCTAGTTTGTCGTCTGTCTCCCCTCTAGAATGGAAGCACCATGAAGGCTGTAACTCTGCCTTGTTCACTCCCGTATCCTCGTGCTCGGCACAAAGGAGACATTCAATACATATTTGTTGAATAAAGGGTTGGACAAATCTGATGAAATTATGTAAAGGAAAAATATAAAATAGAAAAATAAGTTGAGCTATATGGACCTGTGTCCAGACTATTTTCAAAATAATTATAGATGAGCATTCAAATAAGAGAGAGCAAGTTGTTAGGATGACTATAAGACATCTCCTGTGGTCAGCCTCACAGACTTTACTTATAATTTAAATGGAAATCAACAATACTCAAAGACAGTGATGCACTTAAAAAATATCTTTATAATCTACAACTCTTGTATAGACTTTTATGGAGAAATTTTGTTACCAATTAAATCCTAGACTGCAAAGTAATCAGCTTAGGGGAAAAAATATAAATATAAATATATATATGTATTTCATGATTTTTTTTTTTTTGATGAGGGAGATTAGCCCTGAGCTAACATCTGTTGCCAATCCTCTTTTTGCTGAGGAAGACTGGCCCTGGGCTAACATCTGTGCCCATCTTCCTCTACTTTATATGTGGGACACCGCCACAGCATGGCTGACAAGTGGTGCATAGGTCCATGCCTGAAATCCGAACCTGCGAACCCCGGGCTGCCAAAGCGGAGCGTGCGAACTTAACCTCTATGCCACCAGGCTGGCCCCTGTATTTCATGATTTTAATTGACTAAAGGAGAGAAGTATTTACTCTAAGTTTGAAGCTTGCATATTCAGAATCTTGTATTTTTATTAAAGGTAATAGCATATATAACTCACATCATTGATACCAAAGACCTGTTTGAAGAAAGACCTACTTCCCACTGAATCATTTTTAGGGGAAGTGAACATTGAAATGGCAATCCCAAGCAAAACACTTTCCTTTGCCTAATTTGATTTCATCTTTACTTTCTACAGCTTCTTTATGTTACTATGTTTTAGCAGAAATCAATTAATTATATACTTTTAAATGAACTATTTCTTAATTTCGCCAGGCCCAGATCTGTCGGTGACTCAGTATGGTAGATGTGCATTCAGTTTAGATCCATGAATCCTGGTCTCCAAGACTTGCGATTTCAGTGATAAGGATGGACTGTGGAGACAAGGAATAAACTATGTCTTTCAAATTTAAGGAGCATTATTCTTCATGGTTGCAGAGGAAATTAAGAAGGAAAGAGTACCACTTAAAGTATCTTAACAGTGTAAGTAGAAGAGCAAAACTCATAAAATCAGAACAATTTGGGGAAATTCATTTGTCCTTGAACAGATTTTACAAGCATAGGTGTGAAATGGTTAGTGATATTTCAGATTGCCCTAGCTGGCTAATTAGTCAGTTTAGGGTAAATTAGGCTGCAGAAACAAATATACCCTCAAACCTCAATGGCTTTCAGTCATAAAAGCTTATTTCTAATTCTCATTTTATACCTATCTCAGAACTGTCTTTAGAGAGTTCTACCTCCAGTATGGCAGAGTAGGTTCCTAATAGACTGCTCTTCCTGCAGGTAACAACTCTGAACAGAATACATAAAAAACAACCACCTGAAGGCTCTGGAGAGTGAGCAAAAGCAGGCAGATTTCAGAAGGCAATCAAAACTTGAAAAAGGGGTCATTAGAGCATGAGTTTTCCATTTTCACAACTTCAAGATGAGATCAGGCTGCAGTCACAGCATGAGTGAGCTAAAATTCCACTAGAAAATCTGCTGTCTGTCTGGCCTGAAGAACCAAAGGTTCTGGGGCAGCCACTGCTGCTGGAAAGTGAGGCGGGAATCCCAGAAAAGACAGAGCTGGAGCAGAGGAGCCTCAAATTCTGTGCATAAACTTTGCTCAAGTCTCTGACCAGTGAACAATGTTTGTGTGGGGCAGACTCAAAGCAGCTCGGAGGAAGGCTAAGAGAAATGCATTGAGATTTCAGCTGCTGCCCTCCACAGGCAACACAGAATTCACAGTCTGAGTCTGTCTAAGTTAATTGCCTGCTAAAACAGAACCATCAACACTCTTTGTAAGAATACAACAGAATCAAGAGTTTCCAGAACACAACTAGAAAGAAGGCAGGAAAGAGGAAACAGAGGAACAAAAGGCAGAGGGGAAAACAGAAAATATAATGAAATGATCTAACTAAATAAAGTCATATTGAAAATCACATTAAATATTAATGGATAAACACTCCCCTCAAAAGACAGAGATAATCACATCTGGTTCTGGCTCATTGCTCTGTGACCTAAGTTACAGGAAGAACTTTCTAAAACATTGCTTCTATGATGGTATAAGGAAAGGAACAATGGGGAAAGTGCATAATAGCTCTTCAAGCTTCTACTCAGAAGTGACAGCCATCATTTTCACTAGTATTTCATTGGCTAAGGCAAGTCACATGGCCAAGCCTGACTTCCATAGGGCAGGAAACTAATTTACTCACAGGGAATGGAAGCAAATATTTTTAAATAAATAATAAAATCTACTCGTGAAGGCATGTTTACTATTATAGAAGAATAGTATCTTGGCTTCAATGACTCCTGCATAATGGGAATATTCTTAGAGAGTATAAACCCTCCTGACAAAATCTAGCATTACCTATGTAACCTCAGATAGCTCAGTAGCCAACTTGCCTGCCTGATCCATCCCCCTTTCTCAAACATTCTCTCTCTCACTAAGTGGACCACACAAAACCACTTCTGTGGCAGCAGTTAATTGGGCCAGGATGTGGATACCTTGCTCACGTTGGGCCACCTAGCTTTTCAAATCTGGTCAGTTCTATTAAGTGCAAACTGCGTGGCCAAGCAAACCCAGGGCTGAGATGGAGGTGTCTCGTCCTTGTAAAGGTGGAGAGAGAAAGCCTAACAGCAGAGAAACACTGTGTTCTGCATATAACCTTACCCCCTTTTGTTAATTTCTATAGCTTACACCAATTTGAAGGCATTTCCATCACTCCAAGGGTACCATTCACATGGTAGTCTATATAAACGACACTAGAGATTTACTTAGACTAAAATGTGAATGTTACCCCTGGAGTTGTACAACGCTATGGACCTGGATTTCTGTCCCTACAACAGGAGTCTTTCCTTCTGCCATCGCAGATAGAGAGCCTGTGGAAGAGACAGAAACATCGTTCTTGGATTGATGGGAAATGAGGAGAGTAATTTTGCTGAGCACATGGAAAGAGAACAAACCTCCAGTTTGGGGCTTGGATCTGTGCAGCACCAAATTTGGAACAGGAATAGCTAGAATTGTGGAAATACAATGGATGGAGACCAAAGTGTGAACTTTGACTAATTACAGACAGACATAATTTTCTTGCAATTTTGGCATAAAAATCTTTGCCAGAAGAGTTGATTCTGATGTAGCAATATACCATTTATAGTTATTTGATAATGCCTTTCTCTTTTCAAACATGAAAGACCATAATCCAGTACTGTACATATTTTATGGATATGTGTACCTTTCATTGACTAATTTATCTTCATGTCTTATTCCTGAATGGAAATTCCGCATCATATAGCCTTAGCTCTTTGATTTATCTTCCAAAATTGCATAAGCATATCTCTATTAATTTCATTGCAAACTTTCCTTCTTATATAGTGAGATATCTAAATATAAGTTTAGAGCCTCATATATTTTAAGAATTTTTGCCTTCCCTTATCACATAATTTAAAAATATGCCTTATAATCTTATCTCATACAATTCAAAACAGTAATACAAAATGCATAGGCAAAGGCTCTCCTGCTGTTTTAAACACCATTTAGCAAGTTTTATAGTTGAAGGGTTTGCTGACATAACTATCACTTTCTTATTATGGTGAGTATATGAATATTTTTTATAAACCAGAGAAAGATGCTTCTATAGTCAGGCACAGCATGTACCTTTCAAAAGCCAACTCTAAGCTCCTTGCTCTTAATCCTGCTTCAGTCTTTTTTGGAATCATTCAAGTACAGTAAACTCTTAATTACCTAGACACACAGAGAGATGCACAGCAAAGAAAGTTCCCCAATCATTCCTGGTTGGCTTTGGTTTTTGTTTTTGTTCTTAAAATGTGCATGAGAAATTAAAAAAAAATGTTTTTTCACATTGTGACCTGTTCTCTATTCATTTACCTTCATGTAGATATTTTACTTCTCTGGGAACTAGATAAGTTATATCAGATATCAAAATGTTTTAAAATCATGTCATCATTACCTAAATTATGCTTAGAAAAAAACCAGACATTGACAACACTTCTTAGCATTGAAGGGGAGAAGGAGCATTCTTTACCCACTCTGGGTCCTTTCTGGCTGGGCTACAAATTAAATTGACATGAGGCTGAATAGCAGGAGAAAATCAAACAAATCTTTATGACATGTATACATGGGAGAGACTTGGGAAAACTGAGTATCTCTCGACAAAATGGTGGAGCTTCTCCTCTTAAATAGACAAAGGAGGATATTGAGGGTGGATCAGTTGTGGGAGATTACCAGGAAGGCACAGCAAGGTTACCATGCAGATGTAAGGCCTCACCTTCCACACTGACAAGTTTCTAGAGATGAGGTAATTGACCCCTCTTCCCAGCACAGAGAAGGAGATACATTTACAAATGGAGATTTCCCTTACAAATGTAAATGTTTGGTAAACAGAACTTTGGTAAGAATGGGCGTAGCAAAGACCCTCCCAGTCTATCAATACCCAGAGTTATCCAAGGTGATGGCCCATCCCAGAGACAGGCCTTCCATCCCAAATCCCTTTAGACAGTTGGGGGCCGGGGAAGGTCAAAGCCTCCTTCAGAGAAAATAGACATTTTGGCCAATTCTGATCCCCCACAGCATGTCCTTCTTCAGAATGTGCTAGCCTGCTACCTTGGACTATCAGTTGAAAATTATAGCACAGGACAACAAAGTAAATCAGTTGATAAATGAACTTGACCATCTTTTGCAAAGTTAAAAGCACCATATCTATTTAAAGTGTTGTTACTGCCGATAATTAAGGAGACAAAAATCACCAGCTGAGGCTAAATTCAATCTGTTACCCAGTGGAACAGATTGTAAAAATATTCCCTTACAGCTCTTTTGAACTCTTAATTTTTCTTTTAGAAACAGCTTTGCACATAAAAGGAAATTGTTTGTGAATGTTAGCTAATTTGGTTTTGCCTGATGGTTCTAGGATTGGTTTAAATGCCCTTGGTGAACTCTCAGATAAGCTTCATTCAATAATCAGAGTTATTTACTGGAGGAGGCCTGATTGGATTAGCTAATTACATAATGTGCTCCACTGATATGGAGGAGAGGTCTTGAAAGTCCATTCTCAAACACCTGATCCTCCCATCTAACTCAAAAGACATTTGTTCCCTCCAAAAACCACAGCTGGTCTTCTAGACACCTTGGCTAATTTCACTTAAGATGTTTAACTCGCCCAATAGCCCTCATAAGGGGATTTGGTGATTTCCATGTTCTTTGCTGTCTAGTTGGCTTCTGGCTACTATATTGGGAACAGCTTCGCTGAAGCAGTTCCACAGTTCACCCCAGGCAAGAATTACAATTAGAGGTGGTCAAAATTCATTTGGCATTTATTATTTGTCATTTAGTCTCTCTCAATAGCTTAAAAAGTGTTAAAATAGCCACATCGATATTTCTACCCGGCATTGTGGGTATGCTGAAGATAAATCACTCCACCCAGAACTAGCAGTCCTAACCTTTAATCCTAAACTAAACAAGGACAGCATTTCCTTGGGGAGGGGGAGTTGGGGAGGGCACTGGATCCTGCCTCTGCCCTATACTAGCTGGATGACTTTGGGCAAGTCATTTGCCTCTCTTAGGTTCAGTTTTCTTATTTGTAAAATGGGGGTAATAGGGTTTTTATGAAGAATAAGTCAGATCATAATTGAAGTGTTAAATAGCATGTGGGAAGGGCTTAATTAACACTAGTTACCCTTATCCCACAGTGTATTAGTCAGGATTCTCCAGAGAAACAGAGCCAATAGAATGTGTGTATGTATATAGGTAGAGAGAGAGAGAGAAAGAACGAGAGAGAGAGAGAGATTTATTTTAAGGAATTGGCTTGCATGATTGTGGAAGCTGGCAAATCCAAAATCTGCAGGGTAGCAGGCTGGATATCCAAGGAAGAGTTGCAGTTCAGGTTCAAAGACAGTCTGCTGGCAGAATTCCCTCCTCCGTGGGGGAGGTCAGGGTTTTTTTCTATTAAGCCCTTCAACTGATTGGATGAGACCACAAACAAAATCCACTCGTTTAAATGTTAATCTCATAAAAAAAAGATCTTTACAGAAACATCTAGAATAACGTTTGACTATCTGGGCACCATGGCCTAGCCAAGTTGACACATAAAATTAACCATCACACACAGTAATGAGAATATAGTGCTTTGTGGATACCACTGTGCTAAGCACTTTACATATATTAATTTATCTACTCCTTTACTACAACCCTTTGAGGTAGGTATTGTTAGCGCGTCCATCGTACTAATGAGAAAACTTAAGCACAGATAGGCTAAATAACCTGCCCAAGGGATTTGTGCTCTTGATTGTTGGACTAGATTGTCAGCAACATGAAGACCGAGTCCACACAGGCACCTGCCGCTCCTGGCACAAGGCTGTATAAATATTTGTTAAATGGATACCCCAGTGACTCACTCATCTAACCTCTTGGGTTCCTTTAGGCAATGGGATATTTTCTCTGAATTGATCAGCTGTTTTGTTTTTGGTTTCATTTTGTGGATGAAACCTCAAAATGACATATTCTTTTCATGTCTGAGATACTCCCCAGGAATTAGTGACAATGTGTACAAATTTAAGTGTGCATAGCAAATGAAGTCATACATACATACAGGCTTGAAGGAGACAGTGTAAGTTTCCAAGTTGACTTGTGTATGCTCGGGGAATGGCCCAGGCAGGGAGAAAATATGGAGTTACTATAAAATATGTATCCATCAGTATAAAATTTTTGCTCAAACACTCCCAATATATGTGTATTTATTTATAAATTACATCACACACTACTGCAGTGATGTATAAATACATTATAACGATACATAGGGAATGAACTTTAACAAGGATGAGATAAGGAATAAATGTGAATCAAAATTCTACTTGCTTTTTCTTCTCACATCTCAAGGGCTCTTCTTGTGTCCTCCCACTTTGGTTTTCACTGACTTAGAGTCATTAGTAATTGGAAGTGTATCCCTCTACACAACTTAGTCAGAAACGAATTGGCTCACCCCACCAACCTCACGTATTCAGTGAGATAATGAAGCTCAGCAGAAGAGTACTCTGCGGTATAATGAGATATATGTGAAAGCCCTTTACACGGTACATGGCACTTGGTTTTATCACAAGAGATGCAGTATTGCATAGTTGTTAAGAGTACAGACTCCAGAGCCCAATGCCTGGGTGCAAATCCCAGCTTCACCATGGACTAGCTGTGACTGATGGGGTTGCTATGTGGATTAAATGAATTAAAAAAAAACACAAACAAGTAACATGCTTACAACATCCCGGCATGTAGTAAGCACTATATAAGTGTTATGGGCATCATTACAAGGGCCCGATAAACATTAATTGTTATTAATTGTAAAAACCAATGTAGAGACACACGCTGAGGTCATTATGCTTCTATTCCTATTACTTTGTTCACCCAAAATGCTGTACAATGAAGACATTCAGAAGGATGACTTTGAAGTATTGCTCCAGGATTTCATGCATTTGCATACCAGTCACAATTTTTGCCACATCTGCGTACCACCTGTACTATTATTTAATATTTGTCTTTAAATCCAGTTGGGTCTAATACCAAGACTTACTTCTTTATTTTTGAGAGCAGTAAGATCAGTGAAATCATGGACTTGATGTGCTAATAACATTTATTTTCCTAAAAATACATGACAATAAGCACATAACCGTTAAACCATTTCCCTCACTATAAGAAATATCGTGTTACACAGTCCTTAAAAGATGACTGCCTCAATTATATTCACTCTGCTTAATGAGAGCAAAGAATATACCAACATATGTTAGATATTTAACCAGTCTTCCTTCAGACTACCCTAGTTCTCAAGAAGTTTAGCAAGTTGGGATTCCAATCTTTTTACTAATACTTGATTGCTATTTTCTTTTGGATGAGAAGAATTTCAGTTTCTTTCATTCTTCTTCATTGGGCTATTTCATCATGAATAGATTTTTCCTTTAAATAAATAAGACCTATAAAGAGTTTGATCATTGTTATCATAGGGATACTAAAAGTACCAAGTTAAATTATATCAAATTAACCAGATTCCCCATGCATACATATGGGAGACAGATGAAAACAAGAGATAAGTCTAGAATATTAAAACAGAAATTCTGCAATATTGGAATCAAATCTATCTCTTTCAAAAGTGTGGAATTTCTACCTTGAAACTGACCATAAATAATGTTGCAAGCAATATGAGTTACAGTGAATCAGTCCTTTTGATCTTTCCATTGTTTGCTGTCATTTGTGACTCTGGAAGTAGATTCTTCTCATTTAAATCAGAATCCTAAGTAGATTTCTTTTAAATCCCTTGAACCAGTATGCTAACATCTTGAAACCTATTAGATAATCAGATGCTTTCAGTTTAAAATGGGAAAGATGGCTCCTTGAAAATGATGTAAAGGCTTGGACAAATTAAAGTCATTTTTCTAATCCATATCTAAGGGTTCCATTTTAGCACTTAACTCGATCATCTTTATTCCAGATGCTAAAGTCATAATTACTATAACTATTAGGGAAAAAAGATCCTTTGAGCCAGATCCATGATTTTAGTTGGTCTTGGTCTAAATCGACGTGACAAGATGGAAAGTGATCTCATTTAAGAAAACATTGAATTAAATGGAGCATTCTTTGAAAGAGACGCATTCACATAGGCTGAGGTTTCTCAGTCTTGGCACTATTGACATTTGGGGCTGGATAATTCTTTGTTGTGGGGGCTGTCCCGTGCATTTTAGGATAATTAGCAGCATCTGTAGGTCTCTGTCCACTAGAAGCAAGCAGCACCCTCCCGCAGTGTGACAACCAAAAATGTCGCCAGATATTGCCAAATGTACCCTAGAGGCAAAGTCTGTCCCTCCGTTTCCCAGTTGAAAACCACTAACGTGCTCAAGAAGAAAGCTTTGCCATCGCTTTTCTGAAAGTCATTGATGTGTTTGGAAAAAAAAGTTGATTTCTTTGAGATTTTTTGTGGCTGTATTACAAAATCCAAACTATAAATAACAGAAGTAAGTGAGAAAAGATTGAACGTTTATTACCCAGAGCCATATAAATTCAATAAATAATGGCTCTCTCTAAAAATGTGAGAAGTCTTTTTCAAAGTCATTAGTTCTAATCATAAATGAATTTAGCGGCATTTCTTTACATTTTGCATCTTTGTAATGAACTCTGATAAATTCATGGAACTGGATGTTAAATAAAGACATAGAAAGGTCTAATTTGCTGGTTCATTAAGCTAGCTTATTTCAAGACATTGCGCATATTGCTTTGAATTTCATATTTCTGAGCAGTGGAGACAATGTAGTGTGGCAGACAATTAGGAGCTCAAATGGATTAAATCTCATTTCATCAGAGATACACACAGTGATTATTATTTTATTGCCAAATACTGTCAGCATTACATTTCTTCAACAGCTATTGCGATACCTGACTCGCATGCTTAAATTTCATTAAACACTGTTTGGTAACAACAATAACTTGGGCTGTGTTTGCTTACGTGGCGTTATTCTTTACTGTGTGTTTTCTCCCCAAAGTAGTTTTAAGGATCCAAAGCTTTACACACACTTGATACACGGGAGGCATCCACAGCATTGAGGAAAGGGCACAGCACTGAGGTAAAAAACATGCATTCTAGTCCTAATGCTGCCCCTTTCAACTTCGGCGACCTTGGGAAGGTTACTTCTCTTAAAATAGGACTAGAATAAAGAAAATTTTCTTTTATTGTTTTAAATATTCTGTCAGATTTTTTAAATTTCAGAAATATTGCTTTTTGAAAGAAATGAAATTATACGTCAAAAAAGCCAATTATTCACCCCTCCATCTCCTTTGACCACCCCCATGGTCCATCTCTCTTCAAATAACTAATGTTAATCATTTAGTATATATCTGTCTATATTTTTCACCAACCTCCTACAAACATCTACAAGTAATTTTACCCAAATACAGTGTGTTCTTTTCTTTTTAAATTAAAAAATGCGATTATATTATACCTATTTTTCTCTAACTTGATTTTCTGAGTAACTGAGACCTCAGCCATTGTTTAGATTTAACATAGCTGCATAATATTTCACAGTATAGATATTAATATTTTTTAACCATTTCCCTCCAGATTGACCCCATTTTGTTTCCAGTCCTTTGGCACCACAAAACGTGATGCAATGAACATGCAGCACGGGGGCTAGATTCTTTCCCACAACTGGAAATGGGACCCTGGGACGTTTCACCCAGTTTGACTAACTCCTTTGAGGCTCAATTTCCACAACTGCATATGGAGAATCACAACATCTGTCCTACTTCCTTCACACATTGCTATAAGGGTGGTCTGAGCCAGCATATGAAAATGGTGTGGTGGTTCTAGAATCAGGAGGGCCCTCAATGAAAATCCCACTCAAGCCAATCTGCAGCCTTTTAAAGCCACCCGTTTCTGTCTGTTTGCACAATGTGATATAAAATTTGTACACGTGTCATATGCGCCCCAGCTCTTGAACATTTTTTCAGTAGGCATACCCACTTTTTGAGTAGATGATTCACTTTTTCAGTGATTGTATTTAGTTTACAAAGTGCCATAGCAACGTAGTGCCTGAGTTCTGAGAGCTGGGGTAGATTGTGTGTGTGTGTGTGTGTGTATAAGAGAGAGAGTGCGCACACCAGGTAAATTCACTTAGTATGAAGTGAAAGTCATCCAGTAACACATTCACAAGAGTGTGAGCTTTGGAAACTGCTCATGTGGTGAAGGAATATTCCATATATTTACTATTTTACCTGGCACCATAACCATTTTGAATTATTCTACTGTCTTATAATGTACAGTGTTAACATCTCTCGCCTGGAAATAAAAGGTCTTAAAAAATGCACCCATGTTTATATCATATCCTTTACTCAGACCACACTTGTATTCACAAAGCAGGAAAGCATTGATGTATGATGACTGTGTTTCACATTTATCTGGTAGACTGCAAAAGTACACGTGACCTTCTAGTTCAAGGGCTTGGGTCTAGACCAGAGGTTTCTAAACTGTGGTCCGTAATCCATGGGATTATGAAATGAAGTTGGGATCAAGATTGGCATTTTTTAAAATGAAGCAGAATAGAATGGAAAATGTCAGAGTGCAACACTCCAGATAATGATAATTATTGTTTCCTAAATCTTTTGTTTCAAAAATACAAATGTGTGTATGTGTGCATGTGTACTGGATCTCCATGTTGAATATTTTCTTACTGTGGGTAGCTATCAAAGACATTTGAAAGTCTCTGTTCTGGTGATGCTTTGCTCATGAGATCCATGGACAGTCACTGCTTTGCTGTCTTGTGTAGCTGTCTCTGTGTGCGATAAAGATGTGACCGCATGGAGTTTTCTTCCTCCTTCTCTTCTTCTCATCATCTCTTCGTGGATAGTGGTCTTTGATTGGCAGAGTAAAGAGACAAGAAGTTAATGGCATAACCACACATTGATCTTAAGCCTCAAGAGGCAGTCGGTATTAGTGAGATAAAAGTCTGCTTGCTTTGAGGAGGCTTTGCTCTGAAGAATTGGGTAGGGCCTGCATCCTGTCCATCCATGATGGAGCAGGAACCCTGGGAGGGAGACAGATGTAGAGAAAGACAGGTGGGATGGCAGGTGGCAAGAGTAAGAAGAAAGAGGGAGCCCAAAGAGAGGAGGGACTCCCAGATGTCCGTTAGAAGGTGATTGAATGGATGAAATAATATTCTGCTCCATCTTTTGGGTTCACTGAAAATCTTCCTTTCTGGTACTTCGTGGATTCAATAAATATTTATTGAGCACTTTCTATGTGCCAGGTTCTTCTCCCTGGGAATACAGCAATGACCAAGACAGGTAAAAGTCCCTGCACTTGTGGAGCAATTTAGGAGGGTGAAGGAGGAGAGACAGGTAAAAAATGACTAAAGCATCCAGAATGTCAGATGGTGATGTAGACACTGGAGAAAAATGAAGTAGGGAAGGGGATAGGTGTATGTGATGTGGGGCTGGGGCTGAGGGTTGCAATTTTATAGAGACTGGTCAGGGAAGAGAAAGTGACAGTGGACCTAAGACTTGAAGAAAATGTGGAAGCAAGCCATCCAGATACCAGGGGAAGAACATTCCAGGCAGGTGTGTGCCTCGTGTGCTGTAGAAACACGACGAGGCCTGGCTGATTGGGCGGAGGGTACAAAGGGGGAGTAGAGGAGGCTGAGGTTAGAGGCACATGGTGGGGGGGGTGGGGTCTATGTTGCACAGAGCCTTGATGGCCATTGCGGGGACTTTGGATTTTGCTCTGAATGAGATGCCACAGGAGGGTGTTGAGCAGAAGGTGACATGATAAGACTTACATTAAAAAAAATCACCCTGGCTACTGTGCAGTGGACAGTACCTATGTCCTCTCTCAGACATTACAGGTATAACTAAGGGGTACTGTAGAGCAATACAGATGTATGTGAAACAGAAATCAAAGCAGCAAGGAAAATGTCTAGGTAGATTACAGATCAAGGTCCACTGTTCCCTTTCTTCCCTTAACTTGATGAACCAGACACAGGAAATTGGAGTTCTTAGTGACCAGCTGCAGTAGCCTAGTCTAAGTGGCCAGTTAATTAATGTAGATGGAAGATCAAGTCATCGCCCCCATTCACACTCCACCCTGGGGAAGTTGGATTCAGAGCATTTCCTTCTGTGAACTCTTGGCATCGACAGCCCCTCCTTGCCCACATTCATGCTCTCTGCAATGGCATTCTTTGCTTCTTTTGCACATTTTCCAAAGCTAAACCTGAGGTCATCTAACTCCAAAAAACACAATGTCCCTTTTGCTGGACTATTGTCATGGTCAACCCAGGAGCCAACTCTGTTTTTCTGCTGCCAATTCACCCAGCCCACTGTGGCTATGCAATGCCATGATTTCTGTTGGTGCTCCCTCTGGGGGTGGTAAGATGACCTTTCCCTGTCTCTTCCCTTGGCAGAAAGGTAGTTTACCCCAAAGCACTCAGCAATACTCTCCTGTGCAGCCTTTGCAGGCTGAGAAGGGGTCACAGTCTGTCTATTGCTCTATCACAGCTTCTCTGTACCTTGCCCTGTTATATGAATGGGTGGATGGGGGGCACAGACAAGCACCCCACATGCAGTACCCTTCACTTTGTCTGCTTAATCAGCCCCAATTAGTCCAAGGGCAACCACTCTGCTGGCCTTTCTTCAACTCTGGAATGTGTTTATGGTCCTTTCCCCGGACATTCTGACTTTCCAGCAGCAGGGGGACTGTCTTCTCTTCCAACCCAACAGCATAGCCCTGGGGCTCAGCTTCCCACAGCAGAAGCACATTGTCAGGGAACACTGGCTGTGGCTGGCCCAGGTCTAGACTGCCAGGTTATAGAGAAGTTGTTAACACTAAATCAATTGCTTGCAAAATGGGAAGTGTCTTGACCATAAAGGTTGGGACCGATAAATACTGATTTACCTTTCCTACCAGGGAAGAGAGTAAGTCATATCTGGCCCTCAGAATGGCCTTTGTAAAACCCCTGCTGGTTGGTAACAGCTTCACTTTCCAATACCAACCCTGGGTTACTGCACCACCGCTGTGTTGCCCTATGTTTTACCCACTCACGTAAGTTGACTATGCCATCTGTTTCCTGTCAGGACCTTGATTAACACAATACAACTACAAATACATCCACTCACAAAAAGGGAAAAAAGGCTTTCAACAACATACTGCAAAAATCCAGTAGTGGGTATCTCACTAGGCGCTGGGTCAGCAGATAATCAGAGTTTCCCAGGAGGCAACTGGGATGGAATCCTGGTTACAGCGAATGAGATTTTGTAGGTGTAATGGTGAAAGCTAAAAAAATAAATACATAGGGGCCAGCCAGGTGGCGTAGTGGTTAAGTTCGCACTCTCCTCTGTGGCGGCCTAGGGTTCGCAGGTTCGGATTCCAGGTGCGGACTGACGCACTGCTTGCTATGCCATGCTGTGGCGGCGCCACATGTAAGGTAGAGAAAGATGGGCACGGATGTTAGCCCAGGGCCAGTCTTCCTCACACACACACAAACATAAAAATTAAGCTCTCTTGTCTTTCACAAAATCTATAGTGCAGAAATTCAGATGCCCTTTTCTGTTATATTAAGTTGCTACAACACGACTTTAGGTTGCTGTGTATGGTAAATGTTCGGAGAATTTTTTCATCTTCCTCTCTCTTTCCCATAGTCTTTGCATTTGCAGACAGAAAGCCATCCCCTCTCTGCTGGCAAAAGGGCTCTGGGGTGAGCAGATCCCTTGATAATCAATTAATTGACCAAACATTGATTACCGATTTTTAAAATATTTTTTCGAGTTTTAATGTTTGATTTTTCTAATCTTCATTATTTTTTAAAAAAAATTTCTAACACACAGGAAAGTATCTCCCTACCTCCTAGATGTAATAACTCTTAATATTTTGCTATATTTGCTTCAGATGAATTTTTTTCCCCAAAGAAGTAAAATATTATAGATTCAATGGAAGCTTCTTTTGTACTCTTCTCCCTCCTTCCTCAATGTGCATGGAAGCGATATTCTTTTTGTGTATGTTTTCATCTTTTACTACATTTTGTGTAAAAGTAAGCAATATAAAGTTTTTTAAAAAAACTTTAATATGGGATATTTTAAACAAACAAAATCAGAGGGAATAGTATATAAACTCTGTTTGGGATTTTTTAACATCTGGGTAAATGGTATCATTTTCCACATATATTCTTGCAATTTGATTTTACACACGTAGTCATGTTTCTGAGGTGGGTCCAGGTTGGTACATGGAGATCCATTTCGTTCATTTTAACTGCTCTAGAGCATTCCTTTATAGGAACAGCTACAACTTACTTATCATTCTTCTGATGGTGGAATTTTAAGTGCTTTCCCATTTTTCCAACAAGGCTGCAGTGAGGTCCTTGTACACATTTCCTTGTGCTCATGCACGAGGGCTTCTTGAGAAGTGGAACTGCGGAATCAAGTGGTATGCACACTTTGAATGTTACTAGGTTTTGCCCAATTGCTCTCCAAATGGTTCCACCAAATTACACTCAACACAAAGAGCATCGGAGTGTTTCCCCACATCTTCACCAACGCTTGTTATTGTTAGATTTGAACGTTTTACCCATCTTGATGGCTGTGAATTGACATTTCTGGGGTTTTAACTTGTGTTTTCTGGATACTAGTGAGGTTGAATATTTTTTCAGGACTTCTGTTCTATGGCGTGCCTGAACATGTCATTGACTATATTCTATTGGGGCGCTTATCTGTTTCCTGCTGATTTGACTCAGTTCTAATCATGAGTGAGCACTTTGTTCAGGCACTATGCTAGGGGCTGGGAATACAAAACAAATGAGGCACAGTCTCTATCCTAGATGACTTCTCAGTTTAGTGGGAAGAACGGTGCACATACGAATGCATACCACACAATAAAGACAAGCTCAGAGGGCTATGGGGCCACAGAAGAGAGAGGTGCAGTAGTCAAAAGACTTTCAGTTGAAAATGATAGAAACCCAACTCAAACTAGTTTAATCAAAGAGAAGATGTGTGGGCTCATGTCGACTGAAGGTACAGCATGGCGAGCTCTGGCATCATACAGAGCTCTCTGGATTCTCTCTCTCCATCCACCTCTCATCTTTGCTTCTCTTTGTGTGCTGGGCTGATTCTCTCCATGCAAACAGGCTCTTTCTAAGTGGCAGGGTTGGGAGGTTGGGGGTGGGGGTGCGTGGGAAGATGACAGCTTATATTCCAAGGACTAATTACTTATAGTTTATTGAGAGAGAGAGAGATGAGTTAAGCTGTCTTATCCCAGTTTGGAAAATTCATGGAAAGGATTCCAGCTGGAACAATAACAGGTACTATGAGTGGCCCAACCTAGTGACAGTCTAACCCTGTATGAGGAAGGACAGGAGTATGAGGGGGGGTGTGTCTGTGGGTGCTGGCACTGTAGTTACCAGCCCCACCAAAACTACAGGAAGGAGGAGAAGCTTCTCATCAGAAGAACACTGAACCAATAAAAACAAGAGATGTATACAACAGAGGGACTTGAGAGAAAGCCTCCAAGAGAGGTGCATTTTCCCCATGTAGAGCCCACTGAGATACAAGAACACTGGATTTGTATCCAGAAGATTATGGTGTCAGTACCAACATTGCCACAAGCTGTATGATGACCTAATCACTAGCCACTCTGCTTCTTCATCTGTAAAATGAGGATGGTTCTATCAACTTTCTAGGGCTGTGGTGATGACAAATGCTATAATCATCCACATATTTTCACTGACCTCAGATTTTGCTGTATTCAAGTTGCTCCAAATAAATGGGACATTGGCAGCTGACTTCGCTTAATTGTACAGAAATCTTTGTTACACTGGAGTTGTAAGCCTTGATTCTTCTGCACTAAATATTGAATCGCTTGTGCTAAGAACGATAGTGAATGAAAATACTCTCAAAATATAATGTATATTTAATTGTTATTTCATTTTTGATCCATTTTGTAGTGGTAGTCAATCTTTCTAATAAATATTCATCTTCGTTTGAGAGCAAGAGTGGATTCACTGGTTTCCAATACTACATTTTTAAAAGGGCCTATTTTCAAGCACCAATGATTTTTTAAAGTCTCTTTTGAGCTCTTGGAACATTGTTATTTTCAACTGGAATTAGAGAACATTTCGCACATATTTCAGACAATTTCCCTGAACAAGGATGCAAACAAATGTATTACATTAAGGAAAAATACAAATGGGGAAGGGCCTTTTTGAACAACAGGTAATGATATTTCAAGGACGATGCAGAACTATTCATTTCCGATATTCTCATTTCCATTCCTAGCAGCAGGCATAGATGTCTCTCAATTCCTGTGTAGTTCTGTTAATCTCTCTACACAATATTCAGTTTTCTTACAACGATTCAGCTGATTTATGATTTCTCTCTTGTGTTTTAAATGCTAAATATGCAATGTAACACTATAAATTTGTTTCAGTCTCTCAGCTTCGATACCCAAACTCAATAATATCCCCAAAATATCCTCTGCTTACATCACTCCTTTAAATGTGCTCTTTCTTGCCCAATGAGTTGTTACATAATTACATGGTGCCAGTAACAATATCATCTTGTTTTTATAGTTTTATGATTAAGGATATAAAATGAACTGAATTGGAGAAAATGTTAAAAGATATTTGCAAAATATAAGAGATTGCTACTATAGTTTATCACATATAAATGGTATAGTATGTATATGTTTAAAATTGAATTTTCTTAGTATCTGGTTTAAAAATGTTAGAGTAAAATCATTTTATTAATGTGTGACCTGATGATTCTATATACATTGAGTATGTCTTCTTTAGTGGAGGGTTAAAATAATTGTGAAAGATTTATTTTTGCCACCTCCCCCCCTCCCCCAATTATAACCACAAGTTTTCTGTTGAATATTTGCATCTAAAGTTATAGTGCTGAAAAAGGAGAAAATTTTTAAATGGGACCAACTCCCATACCGTACAATTCTCAACCTGCTTGCAGCTTGAAGTGTACTGGGGAGTGGTTAGGGTGGCCGACTGTTCCAGTTTTCCAGGGACTGAGGGAGTTCCTGGGATGTGGGACTTTCAGTGCTAAAATGGGAAGCATCTCAGGCAAACTGGGATGAGTTGGTCCCCCTAGAAGTAGTTTGGCTTCAGTTCTTCATCTCTAGCCCTCTGCACCCACATTTTTGTCATGACCTCACTGTGGGCAGAGAATTTCTCCCTATCCCTTGACTTTGGGCTTGGCCATGTGACTTGTTTGGCAAAAATATATAGGTGGAAGTGACAACGTGCCTCTTCCAAGATTTAAGGGGTCTCGTGTGTTTCTGGTTTCTCTCTTATGTCTCTGCCACAGAAATGCTCTGCAATAGGCCCCGACTAGCTCACTGGCCCAGGGAGGATGAGAGATGCCTGGAGTAGAGCCACCCCAGCTGACACATACCTCAGTGAGGAGCAGAATGGCCCAGATGAGGCCAGCCTAGATCAGCAGAACCACAGGCAACCTGCAGATGTGTGAGTAGAAAATGCTAACTGTTATAATGCCCCTGAGATTTTGTGGTTGTCTGTCATACAGAATTATTGTAACAAAAGCTAACTGATATAGGTAATAACAAGCACTCATTCAATAAATATTTATTGAGGTGCTACTATGTAGTAGGCACTGGGATGCAATGACAAGCAAGATGGATAGAATACTTGTTCTCATGGAACTTATAGTATTGCCGTGGTCTCCAAGACCCTTTTGGGAAGGTCTGCAAGGTAGGAATTATTTTCATAATAATACTAAAACATTATCTGCCTTTATCCCTTCTCACTGTGTTGATATTTGCACTGATGATACACAGACAATGGTGGGAATAATCGCTGGAATCCTGATATAAATCAAGGCAGGGATACCAAACTGTAGGAGTAGTCATTGTATTCTCCCCATCACATACTTTCAGTTAAAAAAAATACTAGTTTCAGGGCTGGCCCCATGGCCTAGTAATTAAGTTCAGAGCGCTCTGCTTTGGTGGCCTGCGTTTGTGGGTTCAGATCCCAGGCACAGACCTACACCACTTGTCAACCATGCTGTGGCAGCGACCCACATACAAAATAGAGGAAGATTGACACAGATGTTAGCTCAGGGCCAATCTTCCTCAGAAAAAAAAGAAAAAAAATGCCAGTTTCTTTTATGAATGTCCTTGATGAAGCAGTAAAAATTATTGATTTGATTAAAGTTCCACCCTTTAATGAGATGAATATCTTTTTCATAATCTGTATGACACAATGAGAAGTACACACATAGCATTATATGATGGAATAGGCAATAAGTGCTTGAAAACCGGTTACTCATTTAGATGGAAAAGTCAAATCCCTAACTCACAGCATATTCAGAAACATATTCCACTCAGATTAAAGATTTAAATACAAAGATAAAACAAAAAACTACTAGAAGGATATATTTTTCATAACCCTGGCTTGGGACACTTCTTTCTCAGCATTGCACAAAGGCCAGAAAACACAAGGGACTTCAGTTTTTCCTTTACATATTTCAGTATTGTTTTAATTTCTACGAGGATTTTTTAAAAATAAAAATAACAAAACTAACCCAATTAAGTCAACAAAACAAGTCTACGCCAGCATTCTTCTTAACGAATTGCAGCACAGATTTCATTGATGTCGTATGAAGGATGAGCAAGTTTTAAACAATTATTACACAACTAATCACAGTTCAATGGTACCTCTCATCAGAAAACAAGACAATCCGAGATTCTTGATACCATTTGTCATCGAAAGTCAGCATTTGATCACCTCCAGAATAAAAGCCTGTTATATAAATTCTATAATTTCCCTAGACGTTTCAGAGGGCTGGGACTTTAAAAAGTCCATGACAGTTTATTAAAACCAAAATCAGCAAGGGTAAACACAATCTTTCTGGCTGCAACAGTCAATTGGTAACAGGCACCCTTAATATTTTTCAGACCTAAAGTGTCTTCTTCCTGGAATATGGCGCCCAACCCTCTAGCTTCAAATTAATTCCTATTAAAGAACCATGCGAAGATTGCTTTTTAAGTGGCAGCCCACAAAAATGGGAAGGATATGAGTCAAGTTCTTAGGTTTTCACAGGGCCCCTGTTAGCACATACCATGCCCTTACAGGAATTAGAAAAAGACATCCCTCCCAGTGGACAAATTAGAAAAAGGCTCCTCCTCTGTGTGGAAGGGTTAGAAAAAGACACCCTTCCTCTGGTGGATGCAGCAGAGCCACCTCCCTTAGCTCCCAGGGCTGAAAGCCCTTTGGGAGGGTGCAGCCTGGCCATCTGTGTACCACGGCCTACGTCTTCACAACATAAGCTGCTTCTTGCTGTCTGGTTACAGAATTAAACTTTAATAAAGCAATAATAGAGAATATGCATACATGTCATCTAATTCCTCCTTGAATTACTGTGACACAAGGCTCACTTGGATATCTAGTATTTGAGACATAAGGATAAAGAGATACAATCTTAAAGCTCTATCCTTTATTATATTAGAAAAAAGACCAGCAAACAAGGGCCCATAAGCCAAATGTGGCCCACTGACTGTTTTTGTAAATAAAATTGTATTGGAGTACACCTATACTTATTCACTTATGTGATGTCTATGGCTGCTTTCACTCTGTATAACAGCAGAATTGAGTAGTTGCAACAGAGACCATACAGCTCACAAAGCTTCAAATATTTATTACCTGGCCCTTCGGAGGAAAAGTTTGCTGACCCTTGTATTAGATCACCAAATGGCACTATCTCCATCATACTGTGTCAGCCTAAGTGTCCTTAATGAACTGTAATTTAATGTTAATCCCTCAGCATATAAAGGTGAGTTATAGAATAAACACCCAGGTCAATCAAATTTCTATATATGGAAAAATGTCTTTTAAAATGACAATAATTTACAATCTCAAATGCAGTTCAGGTTCAAGGCTTCCATGAAACTAATTGGATTTCTACAAAGCAAAGATTAAGTAAGGCAGTATCCATTAGGTTACCTAGCATCTCTTAATATAGAACTCAGGTCACAAATTTCTCTACCAAATCATGGAAAGAAAAAGGTTGTCTTTACAAATGAGCTCATTCATTGGCTTTGTAAGACAAAAAGAACTGTGTAATTCAACTTCCTCTTTTACTTGGCTGCTAGAACACTCACAGCTCAATTCAGGACTCCTCTACAGGAATTTCTCACCCCAGTGTAACATCAACTCTCCTAAACTATCTCTTGTATTTTTTCATTTTTAATTGTCTTGTTTTTATATTTTATATTGCCTCTATTCCTTTTTTGAAAAGAGAAAGCTTATACATCTTATATTATCAAATCATCTTGGTCAAGTGCTCCTTCCCCTGACAACAATATGGTGCAGGGAAGGCACGTGGGTTTGGTGCCGATCAGACGAGCGTTCAAATCTTAGCTCTGCCCCTTACTAGCTTCCGGCCTTTGGACAATTTATTCAACATCTCTGAGGCTCAGTTTTTTCATGTATAAAATGAAACAATAATATCTATGTTGCAAGGTTACCAGGAGAATTAGAATAAATGTATGTAAGTGCCTCTGAGATTTTATTATACCATACGTTCCTACTTAATATGTTTATAATATTAAATAGTTATTAATTTTTGTTTAAAAATATCTAAATAGAACTTGAGATAGCTTTGAAATGAGATCACATAACCATCTGATTACTTTAGCATAGTGTAATATGAGAACTTGAACACAGCATCTTTGGCAATAACATGACATCATTTTGTCATATTCCAATTTTATAAAAAATAAAATTATTCCTGTTTAACCAATAATATTTGTAATTTTTTTTTTACAGATGTGTCTTGTGATGGCTTTTTTATCTGTCAGATAATCAGAATCACTGAGAGGAGTTCTTGAAATTCTTTCCTCTGCATAATCATGTTTATGAACCTAAATTGATATTTGGCAAATGGAATAAACTGATAATTCACTCAAAACATTTTTCCACATAACGTTTAATAATTCATCTTTGAAATGGCATTGTTTATAACATTACAGCCTCAATTTACAACCAAATGTTCAAATTATATGGAAGCCAGATCAAAATGTATCAAATACAAATCGTGACAAAAATAATAACTATTATTTTGACAACAAGGATTTAGATAGGACTTACCTGAAAAATGAGCAGAACAACACACTCAGGAGCTACGTGGTGCTTATTCCTTCTTATCCTAAAAATAGTATAGGATCAACATCAGAGACTAGTACAGACAGAAAAAGCAGGAATAATAGAAAAGAAAAACAGTGCACACTTATTCAATTCAAGCATCAGCTTTATTTGATTGCAAAGAGCTTTGGAATAAAATAAACCCGTCTCAAGTTAAATACCTGAAAGGAAAATTTTCTTTTCAGATGGTCACGCATTGACCCCACAGAAGAAGAGGTTGTGTCTGACTACTATTTGCTGCTTGTCAATTTCAAACGTATAATTGTATGAGACATTAACATATAGACAGTTGGCTTCCTCCAGCCAGATCTGATTTGCACAGAATCAGGGTAACAGCTCAGATGACGAAGCAGTCCTGCTAGGGTGGGGCCTGCAGAGGGGCAGGATTCAGGGTCCCACATGACCGACCCCCACCTATTGCCTTGAGACAGTCAAGTTCTGTCCCCTCTCCAAGAATATCTGGGGCCTCTTCTTTCCCTTCAGTTCCTCAGCTTGGGCCTCTGGTGGAAATAAAATCCAGATCTTCTTCCTGAGCGTGCAGAAGCGCCCTCTAGGCCAGGCCCAGCTCCAGAGCTAAAACTGCCAGATTAAATCCAGGTCACCCAGTTAAATTTGAATTTTAGGTCAACAACAAATAATTTTTTAGCGTTAAGTGTGTCCCACAAAGCATTGTGCTAAAAAGATTATTCATTGTTGATCTGAAATTAAAATTTAACTTGGCATCCTGTACTTATATGTGCAAAACCTGGACACCCTTGCTGGAGGGGACACTTTTGGGCGATGGTATTATCATTGTGGGGAACCAAAAACCAGTCTTAAAGCAAAATCCAGTGACTGAAAACCACACAAAACAGAACTTCCAGAGTAGTAAGAAATTCCCTCTAAAATCAATGCAAACATTCAACAAAGGTTGGACTGAGGTCCTTTATTTAAAAAATGACAAAAACTTGGCCCAGCTGGTT
This sequence comes from Tapirus indicus, assembly GCA_031878705.1. Taxonomy (NCBI): domain Eukaryota; kingdom Metazoa; phylum Chordata; class Mammalia; order Perissodactyla; family Tapiridae; genus Tapirus; species Tapirus indicus. Next base: position 68,417,160 of record CM062920.1, read on the forward strand.
GCTTGGGGAAGGGGGTGGAGGAGTGAGAAAAATTCATACTCGTCTGTTTTTTTTTTTTTTTTTTGAAATTTAAAACCTTTATGTGACTATTACAATATAGCAAATCTAATTAACTCTAATTTGTCTCATTTACTTTATCCCCCTCTTTGTCACATTCCTACCATCTTCAGATGATTGCCAAAGAGGATTTCTTGCATTTGTGCTTTAGCAAACTTCCTTTTGCCTAATCCTGTGAAGTGAGTCACCCCCAGGCTTTCTGCTGGTTGAGTGGCTAAGTTGACTCTATCAGAGATAATATTTTGAGTGTTGGGTTTGTCAAGTGCTTTACATACGCAACCCTGTGATGTGGGTGCTAATATTTCCATCTCACAAGTGAGAAAACTAAGACCCAGAGAGGAGAGCAGCCTGGTCCTCGTGGGTGGTGTGGTTCTGAAGGTAGAGCTAGTGTTTAAATCTCGGAGAAGAATTCTAGTCCCATGGTCCTCTGTGCTACCTCTTTCTTTCTTCTGTGAGGTTCTGCAGAGGGATCTGCATGTGTGCACACTCAGATTCTGCCCAATATTTGCAGATGGCAGTGAGATGAAAGTGAGACCTCCAGGGAGAAAGTGAAAATTCAGGGGAAGAACATTTATTGAGTGCTTCAGTGTCACACGCAATCAGATTTTGTTTTCTTTGGAGTTCTTTGTTCATCCTTTGGGGGATTTTGCGTTTGTTTATCTAAGGGGTGCTACCCTACAAATGCAAAAATATTCTCAAATATATCATCCATTGAAAAATCGCTCACTACTCTAATGGAATGCTTCCTTGGACCCACCATTTGATTCTGTCTAATCCCATATTCAAAAGTCATTTAGAAAGAGTTTTCTCATCCATACTTTATTTATTTATTTTTTCTTTTTTGTGGGGAAGACCAGCCCTGAGCTAACATCTGTTGCCAATCCTCCCCTTTTGGCTGAGGAAGACTGGCCCTGGGCTAACATCCGTGCCCATCTTCCTCCACTTTATATGGGACGCCACCACAGCATGGCTGACAGGCAGTGCGTCGGCCCGGGCTGCCAAGCGCGAACTAAACCGCTGCACCACCGGGCGGCCCCAACTCATCCATACTTTAAACCATTAACCTAGTTCCATTGTTTGGATATTCTTTTTGATTGGTTCACTCTGTTTTATTGTATTGAGCTCATTTAAGTGCTTCTGTTTTATAATTGTGTGGATTTGGGGGTAATTCATTCAAAGATGTATACCTTATAAATTGTTCTCCTTTTGCGGCTAATGTTTAACTGGTTCTATTGAAAGGAAAAAAGAAAGCAAGAGAAAGCTGAAGATACAGCTTTTGTTAAAGTGAGGAGAAAAAGTATGCCAATCCTGTTTAGAAAAGACCTTTAAAAACCCATAGTGATTATACAAAAGGGAGCAAAAGCATTTTAGGGAGAGATGAAGTAAATGGTAAACAATCATACCTCCAACATAGAGCCTGCGTCATTTCCTCATTTAAAAGAAGGTGCTGGAAGTCAGAGAAACTGATGTTCATTGTAAGAAAGAGAGCAGAGGATGGGCTTTTTTCCCTGTATTTTGCAGCATTTGTAGAGGCCATCCTGTTAATTAGCTATGCTTTTAAAAATAACCTATGAATCAGTTTTAAAAGTCTGAAAAACTAAGTAAAAAGAGAAAAAAGCTCAGGTCTGTGTAATTTGCACATCACGTAACTGTGCCTGAAACTTCGTTCAACCAAAGAATATTTACAAATATTCTGCTTTCTTCTGATACCGAAGAACAAGGGCAGATTTCATATTCCCTTTTATTTGGAAAGTTGTTTCCAATGGTAAATATCTGTGTGTAAAAAAGAAGGAATCAATACTTTTCATAAGCCATGTTATTTGATGGGTGTCCAGTGTATAATTACCCTGGCATGCTGTTATGGCATAGGATGTAGATGACATTTCTAATGGAATTACACCCAAACATCTCACTGTACCAAATTTATGAAAATTAACAAACAAGCTAGATGCAATTGGGAGAATTAGTATGCTTCCTCTGAGGGGGTGTGTGTGAGCTATTCCTAACAGAGGAGAAATAAAGGAGAAATTGTGATCCATGGTTTCTAGCAATGAGACCCTTTTTAGTTGACTCATCCAATGCGAAAATGAAATGAAACATCATCTATTCTGCAGTCAAGAAGATAATTAATGAGCCACTCATTTCTAAATGAAGGCCTAAGGGAATAAAGCAACCGGTCTTGAATTTAAAAAGAGAAAAGTGGTTACATGTTTGAAAGAGTACCAAGTCAAAATCACCCCATTAATGTTTGAATTTGAGTTCTTATTCGTTTTTAAATGAGCTGTAACCCATGCTGAGTGCCTCCGTGGGTGCTACTCCTCAACTGTAATTACTGTCTTTAGTAAACTAAGGACAAACAGGAATTCTTTTCCTTTTAGATAAAGTCAGAAGGAATGTAAATGTAGGAGCTCCTCAGACACCTGCCAGGGCTTCAAGGTGAACCTTTAGGCCATTGGTCTCTGATTTCAGAAAAACAAAAAAGCTGCCTGAAACGAGGAAGGGATTTAGAAAGAATGTCAGCAGAACAGAGTCAGACATCAAGCTTTGGATTCCCTACCCATCAATTTCAGGCACTGGCTTGAATGATCTTTAATGATGATAATAGTTAAAATTTATTTAGCACCAACTACATACAGAATACTTTACTTGCAATATCTTCATTAATCCTTATCATAAACCTTTGTGGTAGGGACTATCATTACTCCCATTTTCCAGATAGGGAAACTGAGGCTGAGAGAGTGAAAATTCCTTGCCCAAGATCTACAAGCTGATATAGGTAGAATTAAATCCATGTCTGATGACTCAAGAGCCCAAGTTCAAACTCTGCTTCTGTCCAATTACATGTGCCAAATTAGGGCTGGAGGGATGTGACACAGTCATCCGCTGGGTTAAGGGGTGTCATTCTGAGGCCGTACAACAGAGTGAAGGTTAGTTCTCGACTCTCCTTGATTCAGAAGGGTTCTGACCAGAGAATATTTCAAGGACCAAAGAGGTCAATATTATCTTTCAGAAAGAGAGACATTCTCTTCTCAGTTCTGAAAGATCCATAAATGTGCATTCTCTCATCCTCTCTCTTCTGGGCTGAACTGTGTGCCCCCAAATTTCTATGTTAAAACCCTAACCCTGTTAAAGAAAAAATTATTCATGATACTTGTCAAAGAGTAAGGCAGACTTTGTTCAAGAAGAGAACTATTGCAAAGCGGGTTTTGCAGTAGGGGAGAGAGATGGGCTCAACAACACACAACAAAAACAAGTAGAGATTTATGGCCAAGGAGCAGGTTGGGGGACAGCGGATGGGAAATTACTAAGAGGCTAGATTCTTGCTAGGGGGATTCTTGCTAGACTCACTCAACAGGATTCTCGCTGGAGGCAGGCCAGGGTGATAAAACATCGGGTGTTCGGGATGAGGAATTTGATCAGATATCAAGGGTGGGGAATTTTCATTAAACTGACCCAGCAGGATTCTTTCTGAAACTAGACTAAACCGGCCAAGGACAAAGGCCAAGGTCAGGGCCTTGAGGGTTTAGAGGAGCCTGACTGGAGTTAGGTCAAGGAGAGAGTCCTTGTCAACCCCCAATACCTCAGAATACACCTATATTTGAAGATTGGGCCTTTAAAAAGGTCATTAAGGTTAAATGAGGTCATTAGGGCTGGGTCCCAATCCGTGTGACTGTATTTGGAAATAGAGCCTTTGAAGAGGTGATTAAGATAAAATAAAGCTGTTAGGGTGGACCCTAATCCAACCTGATTTATATCCTTATAAGAAGAGAAATTTAGACACATAAAGAGACACCAGGGATGCTTGAGCACTAAGAGACCATATAAGGACACAGCAATAAGGCAGCCATCTGCAAGCCAAGAAGAGAGGCCTCAGAATGAAATCAATCCTGCTGACATCTTGATCTTGGAATTCTAGCCTCCAGAACTGTGGAGAATAATAATGAGTAATAATAATAAAAAATTTCTGTTGTTTAAGCCACCTACTCTGTGGTATTTTGCTATGGCAGCCCTAGCAAATGAATACACTCTCTGAAGCTCAATCTTACTGAGCATCTTTAAGTAGAAGAGATAAGTAACCGCCTAAGATGAAAGAGAAAACAATTGGAAAATATTCTGTTTTTAGATTTAGTAATTTAGTTCTAATAAAACTTTTAAAAATAAGAAGAGTGAACTCCATGAGACCAAATTTCTTTAGAATGGTGTCCTCCACTCAACTCCCTGGTCCTGTGGTTTTTGGGGGCTAAGTCCTTCATCTTGTGGGACCTTTCCTTCTTAGTGGACCGTGTGAACCACAAGAAAAGACAAATCTATGACATAAAGCCATTGAACTACATCATCTAAATAGCTCCCAGGAACAAAACCAAAACTTCCTATAAACATGCCCTTTCATTTCAAAATGATCGTTCTAGGAACATTTCCTTCATAAACCATCATCAAATATCCAACCACAAAACAAACCTATTACATTAGACTAATTTCCAATTAAATTCAAACTACAGAAATGCTACAAGTAAAGTGCTCTGGGTTGTTGTCTCAGATTCATCATTAATTGTGGAAGTAACTAGTAACTAGCTGAGTCACATTTCTTCTCTGTGTCAATTTCCTCCTCTAGACAATGAGAATAATAATGCATTTCCTAACTGATATTTGGTCAGTGATTAAAGTGATGCAAATAATTGTGAAATATTTGGGATGATAATGGGTTAGATAAGTGTAAGGCAATATTACATGTAACATTTTTCTTATTGGCTTAGTTAATTTCTACAAAATAACTGGAAATACACCTAAAAATATCCTCAAAAGAATCTTATTAAATATATAATAATTAGAGGGGTCTTTTTTTAAAAATTATGCTAAGTAAGCTGTGTGACCTTTTACTGAGGTAACATAATACTACACAAAATATTGACCCACAAATATTACACACAAACCCAGAAGTTTTTCATATATCACTGGTACTATTCTTCCACAATTTTCTCAAAGGTGTAAATTTTCTTCCATGTTTCCAAACAGTTATTCTGAAAACTTTATATGTACAAAGCCAAACTTCTTTGTCACTCTCACTTATAGCAACATCCTCTCTGCCACCTTTTAAGTTTATCATCTTCCCGTATCCTCTCTGGGGGAGGAGGAAATTTTCCTCTACCCTTCTAAGTTCTTCTGGCTGGTCTAAGAATTACATTGACATGAGACAGATTAACAGGAGGAAATCAAATTTAATTCTGTATGTACAGGAACTCCACAAACATGAGAGAGTCAGAGACAAAAAGGTAGAATAAGGTAATATGCCATCTTGAGGCAAGGAATGTGCTAGGGGCCTACAGCTTCAGAGGGGAGGAGGGTAATTCACAGGCTGACAGGAAGAGCAGATGTTCAGAAATTAGAGGTTTGCCCTGCCATACAGATAGGTCATAAAAATTTATTTCTGGAAATAAGGCTTACTATGGGCAAGGCCCCGAATTTAAATTCTTTGAGGGAGAGGTAAAAGTTTTTCTTGAGCCCACAGAGTCTTGCTAGCCTTTAGCTCAAAAAATTCCACACGCCCATAGTAGCACATTTTGGGGGGGCCTGTTCTGAACGCCTTCACCTCCAACAGTGTCTGAGCCTCCCTTTTCTTTTTAAGAAACAGCCTCTTTAAGAAACTCTTTGGAATTCAATTATCATGTGCATGAAAATGACACCCAAAGCCATATGCCAAGTTTTGACTGTTGAAGCTTTGAAACTTAACGTGTGTGTGTGTGTGTTTCGTCTTCTCCCCTCCACTCATACTGTCTTAGTCTTTGTTCCCTGATAAGAGAATGTGTAGTCAAGTAGTTCATCTGGGAGATGCTTTCAGGATGTGGGGGAACCGAGAAGTGAGGTGGAGAAGGGAAGGAAGCCGATAAAAGGTGTGCTATCAAGAGAAAGGCAGGCAACTGGGGCTAACCCCCGGCCCCTCCGCCGGGGATGTCTGGGGGACAGTGTAGAACATGCCCCAAGGAGCTGGAGTACTAGCCCACGGTCTGCCATCAGGTATGGGTTAGCCAGTGCCGTCAGCATGAGGTCCCTATTCTTAGCCTTATGTTCAACTCCTCTCTTTCACTGTTCTCATCGACTCCTTCGTCAAAGCCAATGGGTTCTTATCCCTCTACTGTGTCTTAGCTACACATTTCCTTGTTTCCTCCCACATCCAGACTCATAAGCCCCCTGGGCAGAGTTCTGCAAATCCTCTGAGCTGGAAGCCCAGGTTCCAGTTCCACCCTGACGCCATCTTGGTTATGCACTATTGCTCAAACCCCATGGACAGAATTTTTTTTTTCTCTTGCTCAAGTGAAGAAAGTTAAAAAGCCAACATTAACGCCAAACTATGTGGCTAAAGCTTTCCTTTTTTACTCAACTTTAACCCTAGATAATCAAATCTGCTTCATGCCTTTTGTGTGATCTGTGAGATCTTCCTGGTCTCTGCCCCATTCCGGCCATACCATGCCATTCTCCCGTTGTTCTCTGCGTGTCAGCCATATTTGCTGATGTTCTTTTAATTCTTAAATCTATCATGTCCCTTCCCACCTCAGGGCCTTTGCACATGCTGCTCACCCCTTGTCTGTAACACTTCTCCCTGTTCTTCAGTTACTAACTTTCCCTTCTTCTCTCGGTTTGAATGGCCTTTAGTTAAGCCTTTTCTAACTGATTCCTCCTTACCCAGCCTCCATTCCCTGTGCCCTGACAGGTCAGGTGACCTGTTACATACTTTTATAGCATCTCTTTTTCTCCTTCATACCACTTTTCATGATTGCAGTTAATTGACTAATTGCATTTTTAATATCTGTTACTCTCAGCAGGCTAAATTATGGTAGTACCTGTACTGTTTAACCATGTATCCCTAACACCTAGCATGATGCTTAGCATATTGCAAGCACCAATACATATAAAAGAATGAATATACTCAACTAAAACTTCCCAGCTCCGGAGGCTTTGCATTTCTCCCCCTGTGATGCCCTCGATGCTCCTCATTTAAATGAAATACTTTGTAAACAACTGTGCTCAGTAAAGATTGTAGATAGATCCCTGGACAAGCAATCTGAGAGGGCTCTGTGTAAATATGAAGGTGAAGAGCAAAATGCTACAAAATCATTATCATTCTTTATCTATAACCAAAACAGCATATTGCATACAATTTGCAAATTAACTGTAATAAAGCAGTACCATTCTCAGGGACTTGATAACAATGCTGGCAGTAGGAGACTGTAAAAAATAAGATGATTCTGTGGACTTGTTAAAGCTCATATTTACTCCCAAAGTTAAGGGAAAATGCATATGGCACTAATAGAAGTTAGATAGTAGAGTGATGACTTAATGCTTTGGAAATTTAGGGGACAGGTGTGACAGTCTATTGTGTCTCAGAATAAGCAGTTTCAACAAAGACATAAAGTATACAAATGGGAAGAGAATTTGATTTCACTTAATTTTATTTGATAGAACTTAACACTTGAACAACTGCTGTTTGCTAGACTAAAAGAGTTTTAAAATTCTCCGTTCTCCCTAATGGGTCCCAGAGAGAAATGTATCCATTTGTTGCATTGCACATGTTCAATTGCAGATTTAGGGGATAATAAAAGCTCTTGCCTTGCTATTTAATTATTCAGTTGACTGCTAGAAAGATTTAGCTACCTAAATGGGCTTGTAACTCAGAAATAATTGTACATGTTTATTTTAAAAGATAGCCAGGTAATTCCAAAACAAACTAGTGGCAATCTAGATTTTTATTATGACAGCAGCAATTTGGCAACTATGTAAAAAGTTGTAAAAAAAAAATTGGCAGTCATAAATTCACTTTTTACTTGGTAATCTTGAATACGCTTTCTGCAACAAACATTATGTTCTTGAAACTTCTACATTGAACACCCAGAGTGAATAACTGCATTAAGGGTGACAATGAGACCTTTATAAATATTTTTCTATTCAGCAATTACGTTTTCTATAAGAAGAGTTTAGTGTGTATTTAACATTAGACCTACTTTAAAATATGTACACATCATTAAAGGGAAAACTGCATTAAAAGAAAGCACTGTATTACCAATTTCTGGTAAAACTTTAAAATGATGTCATTAATTATAGATGGAGCACTTTTTCTGTGATATATTCCTATTTGTTTGACACCTGGCAGGGCCTGCACCAATTTATTCACTTTCTCTGTTACACGGCATTCAGTTCCTGGGGCCATTATTTCTGAGGGAAACCAAGCAAGATAACTAAAAGCTTCCATGAATGATTTATACTAGAACACTCTAGAACGTGCTCCTCAATGGGATATGCTGATTGACTAATCCAGCTTGAGGGCTGAAGTGTCTGTGGTGTCAGGAGAAAGTGATCCATGCGCCAGATCTCGAGATTAGCTAAGCCTTTTCAGCAGCTGGGGAGTCCTACAGTCTTTCCTTGTCTGTAGGAAATGTTTGCAACGTTATCGTGATGAAACGTTTCCCGAAAACACACACGTTGAACAAGGACTGCTTATCTTTGGCAACTCCTAGACACTCAGTAGTGCCTTTATCTTTTATTTTTTAATAACCCTTTTATTATGATAAAGACAGCACATTTACATTTATAAAAAATTAGAAAACACAGAAAAAGAAGCAAATAAAACTTCACCCACCTTCCCATCACCCAGAATCACCAGGTCTTACATCTTAGTGTGTATGCTTGTGTGTCTTTATATGTTTGTATGTATATTTGGGTTTATATACACACATATTTGTATTTTTCTATTTTTTTTTACCAATATGAGATTATACTCGACATACTGTTCCAAAACGTAACCTTTTTTATTTTATTTTTTGGTCAGGAAGATTGGCCCTGAGTTAATGTCCTTTGCCAATCTTTCCGCATTTTGCTGAGGAAGATTGGCCCATCCTCCTCTATTTTGTATGTGGGATGCTGCCACAGCTTGGCTTGGCCTGGGATCCGAACCTGTGAACCTGGGCCACCAAAGCAGAGCACATGAACTTAACCACTACACCACCAGGCCGGCCCCTTAAACTTAACCTTTTTTAGTCAATGATCTTTACCTTTACACTTCAGTACATTTTTATGTCATTGAATAGCTGAACCACATTCAAATTTCCCCAATTAAGCTAAAAAAAATCCTTATAACTGCTTGGTCCTATCCAGGAATCCTATCAAGAAACATATCGGGCTGCTAGATCCTTTATTTCTCTTCAACCTGTCACGATCCCCTTTTATGACATTGGCTTGCTGAAGACATAGGGCCGGTTTTCCTGTGGAACGTCTCACCTTCTTGGCTTGTCTGGTTGCTTCCTTGTTGTACCAGGCAGCTGATTGCCATCCCCCTCTATCTCCAGTTAGAAGATCTAAGGGACTGATGGATTCATGATAAACATTTTTGGCTAGAATATACCATAGGTGATTCCATATCTAGAACTACACTGTCCAATGTCGTAGCTACCAGCCACATATGGCTATTTAAATTTAAGCTTAAATTAATTAAAATTGAAAACTAAATCCTTTAGTTGCACTAGCCACATTTCAAGTCCTCAGTAGCCACCTGTGGCTAGTGCTACCATTTGGACATTGCAGATATACAACACTTCCTTCATCGCAGAAAGTTCTACTAGACATGCTAGCTAGAGATTGAGCCCATTTCTCCACTCCTTAAGTCTGGGCTTGGCTATGAGACTTTCTTTGGCCAATCAGATACTAGTGAACACGATGTAAACAGAAGCCTGGAAATGTTTGTGCACAAGGTGTTGCCCCCTTTTGCTGTTGAAACCCTGAGACCGCCATGTATAGAAGCTTGGACTAGCCTACTGGAAGATGGGACGCCACATGGAGAATGCCCCCAGCTATTCCAGCTAAGGTCTCAGAGATGTGAGTAAAGCCATCCTAGGCCATCTTGAGAGACCATACAGAGGGAAGCCTCAGCCATCCAGGCATCCTTGTCAACTGCCAGACATGTGAGTGAGACCATTTGAGATCCGTCAGCCCCAGGTGAACTACCAGCTGAATACAGAGCTGATCCAGACAGAAGAACCAACCCAGCTGACCCATAGAGTAATGAAGAATAGTAAATGATTATTGTTTTTAGCCACTAGAGTTTTTGAGTTGTTTGTTACTCGGTGATAGATAACTGATAGATGATCAGAAAGGAATTGGAATAGTGTTACTTTGTCCCTATGCAATGTCTTGCTCTCCATCAAACACTCACCTAATATATAAATCTTGCCTAAATTCATAATTTCATTAGGTTTTACAAAATGTAGTTTTTACTTTCTATCATTCCTCCTATATTTATTAACCGCCATTCTTTTGTAAAGTAGAGCTTCTCTTCAAGTGGGCTAGTTGGTTATCCTGTCATATGGTTCCTACTGGAAAGGCAGAATAAATATTTATTTTTTTGCCTTCATTGCCAATTAAAAAGTAAAGAGTTGTTTAATGGCTATCTCATGTGATGCTTTTCTGACTTCCTCTTTTTTGAGTTATCCTTATGAAGTCATGAATTTTACACATTAAATACATTTTGTCTATAATGGTTATTATGTGATCAAAAAGATGCTCAAATTGTTCCAACTTTGGCTCTTGGGAGCCCCTTCGGACCACCTTCTACGTCATTTTGATGCAAATCTATTAATCTTGGAAAGCTTCCTTTCTTTCTGACAGAACAAGCTATCTCAAGCTCACCCTGCATCTTTCCTGCCCCAGACCTAGAATCAGCCATTTCTCTAAGGAGTCCTGGGGATGTATCCAAGCACACAATCTGGGTGCCTAAATAGATCCTGAGATGACGTTGCTTAGAGGCCACTCTATTTATAGAGATGTAATTTGGAGCCTACAAGGACTTCTCCCCTCCTCAGCCCCCTAGTTTTAGTCTTTGTTCTCAAATCTGCTCGCAGCAGTTCTCACTCAAGACGCAACCCTCTCCTGGGTCTGTCCATTTGGCAGATTTGCAGCTTGTGGTACATTTCAGAATCCCCCTTCCTTCCTGTTGCACCATAGTGGATTTCATACCAGTTTCTGCTACCTTTGGGTTTGGGGTTTTCTCTGTCTCCTGAGGATGTAGCCCCTGAGTTTAGACTTTTGTTATCCCTGTTGTTCTCCCTGCTTTTCAGAAACTAAGGTAGGAAGATTACAAATTGAGCTGCCTTCAATCTCTATACTCAATCTTCAATCCAAACAAGGATTGGGCAAGTGACCAGGTTAGTCAGAAGGATCATCCTTCCGATCACGGTTATTGGTCAGGGAAGGGCACTGATCCAAATTTATCCAATCAAAAGCCATCTGGGACTTTTGCTAGAACTATTGAGCTAGAGGGGCTGAATGAATGAAAGCCTGGAACTGCTAGTACCTATGTGGCTCTGTCAAGGACAGAGTCTGGCTGAGACTGAAGCCAACATGGATGAGAGAATTGAAAGGTAGAGAGAGACAGATTTCCGGGGACCTCAGTTGAACACTGGGGTCTACCCTTATCCAAAACCAGACCAAACCTAGGTTTTTCATTTATGTAATTTTTAAAAAGTCCTTTTAATTAAATAAAACAATTAAGATGAAGCGCTTGTTCCAGTGAGTGGCACACAGCGAGTCCCCAGTCTATACTATCATTATTATTTGTGGAAACTAATTTAAGTTAGGTTTCTATCATTCGCAAGTGCAATAATAACGAAGAAAATAATACCGAAGATTTTTGAGAGCTGCACAGGCAGTTTATGTATTATTTCACTAAATCCTCACTTCACGCCATGCGGTAAGTAGTATTGTTAGTCCCATTTTAATGACTTAAAAAGGAATTGAGGCTTCGAGAAGCTGAAGTAAGCTGGTCACGTAGCTAGTGAATCATGGGGTTGGGACTTTAGCCTTAGCAGTTCGAGTCCAGAAGCCAAGCTCCAAATGGCTTAAAAATTGTTTGTGATGTAAAAAGAATTTAAAGTATAGGCACTTAATTGAAAGCAGCCAGAAAATCACCTGTAACATTGTGCTTAGTCAAGAAATATGTCTGTGTGCTTAGGATCTAAGCTGCACTAATGGCTCATGAAGTTGGAAGCTGTTCTGCTTCTCCCAATACCGCGGCTTCCTGACTTTACACCAGATTTCATCACCAAATGCCCGATTTCACTTTGCAGGATTCTTCATGTTGATTGCTTTGAAAACTGCCAGTTGAAACAATTAGCAGAGGAGCCGAACAATCGAGCCTGGTGGGATGCGGAAGACCAGATTTCCTGGACGATGCCTTGTTTGTTGAGGGGAAATGTTGTTCAGCTTTCTCTTGCTCCCGAAGCTCTGGAATTTCCCCTCCCAGACAAATATGAACAGCATGTTTCAAAATATGCCCTCTTTACCATTGAATGAAAATGATTCCATTAAAATCTTATAAATTGAATTAAATTACCACTCATGTTTCTTTTTAAATATGCCTCATAATAAATAAGTTGAACCAAAGTGATGTTATCGCTATGGATTCATTTTCATCCCGTTTCTTTATAGCACCTTTGTCATGATCGTCTCAGTAACAGGCACCAATGCTTTTCTACATCCTTGCTTAAAAAAGAAAAAGAAAAAAATGAAAATGCCCCCGTCAACACCTAACTGGAACTTCTCTGGGGAAAGACATTTTAAAAAAAAGTATAATTATGTTGCTTTTAATGTCTCATGGTAATTCTCTTACGTCACAGCCAGCCTGCCTCTGGGAAATTAGTCATGGAGACACCAAAATGGCAATAAAATTCTGATTTACTTCTGTAGATTTTCAGCCAGTGTGCAACCGTACAAGGGGTTAGGTACGATTATTACCCATTTTGCAAGCGAGGAATCGCAGGCTTAGAAAGGTTTAAGCAAGCTCACAAGCACACAGCTAGTAAATGAAAGGATATCAACCTGGATGATGCTAACATTTACGCTTGTCACTTTTACTTTTTCTCTTCTAGCAAAAATTTACTGAAGACCTGGGAATTTCAGAAATACCCCACAGAGGACAATTCACGTCTGCTCCAAGAGTCATTACTTCCAGAGCCTGCAGTCCTGAAGTCATCCTCTGGGACCTGAACTGCGTCCCAGGAGACCCCTGCAAGTCAGGGCCAACTGAAGCCACCCAGGGAGGAGTCGGTCTCCCTGAAAGGGGGAGTCAAGTCTCCCCTGGTGCAGTATAGTTCCCAGGGTGCCTGTTAAGTCCCTAGGATGACCGACAGTGGTAACACCCATTTATCTAAAGGGAAGCCCATCTCCTCACCACCTCCCCCAACACACACTATGGTCTGACCCAAATGGCCAGGACTGGACCATCACAGCTGAACCAGTCCAGGTTCCCAGCTGGGGCTACTTGCTCTGCGTGTGAAGCCATCACCCAGTGGATAGCTCTCTACCAAGCCCAGTACAGTCTTTCTTCTTACCCGATGTGAAGGAAACCTGCCTTGGCCAACACTCATAATCTCTATGAGAAACACATAAACAGTTCTAATGATCTTTTTCTGACATGGGATAATTCCAATTTAGCTTCAGGAGAAAAGAAACTCTCTCCCACAGTTCTGCTTCACTCTTACTTTACAGAACTCAACACAACATAGACAGGTTGCATAACGTGCCCTTGGGTGACTTCCCAGATTTAGATATTGGCTCACAAGTCTTGACTAGCAGTGCCCAGCAGAGGGGGTGAGCAAAGGGTGACTTTGCTCCCAAGACAGTCTCCACCCTGGACAGCAAACATTTTGAAATCTTGAAAGTGACAGTTTCTAACTTCAAAAAAGGTTAACCTCTGCCTACTCCCAGCACCCCGTTCCATATGGCACACAGCCACACAGATGCCTCATGCCAGGCAAGGCAGAATGGAAAAACCCCACAGGCTGTGTCTGTCATGCACGGACCATCTTATAGAAATGGAAAATTGATTTCAAATAACTGGTGGTTTCATGTTTGGGTTCACGAGTACCTTAGGTTCTGCTGAATTTTCAGTTTTCATCCAGGGTAGGAGATGGGTGTTAGAGAGACTCATGTGGATGGCTTCCACTTTCCAGAAGTGGTCAGTGGCTGAAAGTGGTCCCCTGGTCTTCTGCGGCACTTCGTCTGAACTTCCAGGGTCACTGCCCACCTTCTACCTCATCCTTATTTTGGAGGCAGTACAGCACAGAGGAAAGAACCAGGTTTCGGGGCTCAGAGACTGGGGAGGAATCTCCATCCTGCCTCTTACCACCTGTGTGATCTTGAGCAAGTAGCCTTAACCAGCAAGTAGCCAGCTTCTCAGTTGCCTCATCTATTATTGACATTTTATGGGGAAGAGTAAATGAGACAATATATGGAGAATATTTAGCACATGCCTGGCACATGGTGGGTGCCCTAGATATAGCAGCAGCTGTATCTGAACTCAGCTCTTTGAGAGCAGGATCTGTATTTTATTTTATCCTTCCCCTTACCCCATCCCCAACAGCCATGAACTTACCACGTGCCTTCCTGTACTTGATACATGTTCAGTAAATATTTGCTGAATGATGAGTACATGAATAAATGAGCGAATATGAAAACTGCCTACAATGCCTAGAGGAACACATTTAAGCCAATAATCTCATATTTTGAGTAATGGAGAGCGATATCTGCTATCTGGCAGACGTTATCAGAAATAATAAGGAAGCATGCAGAGTTTGTGAAATGTCAATGTGTGCGTCCCTTGAACAGCTGGCACTTCCGCTAAGGATGCACGGAGCAGACAGCCACTCAGGATTTAGCGTGGGCCTCCTCCATCACACTTCAGCCTAGGAGATGACGCAGGTGGCCTTGGAAGCAAGCATTCCATCAATGACTAGTCAAGTGGCATCCGGGGGGGGGGGCGGCCACAGGGCCAGGTACTGGGTTAGGGTCAGGAAATAGACTTAAAAAACAGAACTCCTGCTCTTGAAAGCTCACAACCTGCTGGAGAAGGCAAGTGAAGAGAGAATATGGTTGCCCGGTAAGCAGGGCAGATATATATGATATGTTTGAGGGTGTGGCAAGACTTCCCTTGCCTAATAGTCTCTCCTTCCCTAGCTATTGGGCCTGGAATCCCCTGTTCCTCAGACTCTGGGACTAGATCAAGCTGTATCTGATTCCTTCTCTGTAGCAATCCTTGGCCCCTCATAGCCCAACTCCTTGATCCTTACGTGAGAATGGCCACTTCTCACCCAATTTTCAGGTTAATCTTGAACAAAGGCAGGATTCCTTCAAATCAACACTTGTGGCTCAACATTCATTCTTCCTTTAATTATGGAAATGGTCCTGAGGGTCTGGGATGTGCTGGACAGTGAGGACTGCGTGGAGCCCAAGGCAGATCCAGGCCACGTCTTTATGGGGCCGGTCTGGTGGACAAGACAGACAAACAAGTGACTACGGCAGAGTGTGCTGACAACTATGAGGAGGGAAGAACAGGGAGCTTGGGAAATGCACAGCGGGGGGACTGAACCTAATTTAAGGGTAGATCTGTGCTGAGACCAGAAGGATAAATGACACTCAGGAAAGAGGGAGGCTTCATGTCATGATGGTTAGAACAGTGGGATCTAGGATCTGATGGCCTGGGTTCAAATTCTGGGCAAGGCAATTAACCCATCTCAGCCTCAATTTCCACATTTTAAAATTGGGAATAATAAAAATTCTTACCTCATAAGTTATTGTCCTCATAGGTAAAGATCAAATAGAATATATATATGTACCTATATATATATACACACATATATGTTCATTAGCAGAACATCTGACACATAAGAAGGCTTCATAAGGATGAGAATTATTAGGGATGGGAGTAGCAAAGAGTTCTCAGTATTGTAGGAATCGCACACGTGGAGATAAGGAAGAGAAAAAGTAAGGCTGAGGAATTGGTAAGGAGTTTATTATAGCTGGATCCTGCTTGAGAAATAGGGAGTGTCTAGAATTCATTTTGGATAAGCAGGGACCAGAGGGATCACCTATGTCACTAGTTCAACCCTGCTGTGGGGCCTTTCTTTTGGATCTCTGGGTTTCTGACTCATATAAAAGTGTCCAGCCCCATGAATGGCCCCACCGACAGAATTCCCTCTCAGTCACTGTTTACAAGTTTTTATTGTAGTCACCTCTTAGTACCCTAGTTCTGTCTTAGGCTGGTTGTGTATTAGTTGGAAAGCATTTGGTTGCAAGTGACAGAGATTGACTTACAAAAAAAAAAAAGAAGTGGAAATTACGGTTCACATAACTCAGAGATCCAGGCATAGTCATGGCTGGATCCAGGAATTCAAACGTTGTTGGTAATCTTTTCCCATTCTTGTTGTTCTGCCTTCCCTTTGTGCCGGCTTCATTCTAAGCCATTCTTCTCTATGGTAGCAATGTGGCCATAAGCAACATTTGTATTCCATAAGCGCCAGAAAGAAGTTTTCTCTTTCCCAAAAGTTCCAGGGTTCACTCTCATTGGACCAACTTGGGTCACTATAGTGAGCAGAGCGGAATTAATGATTGTCCAGGCCTAGGTCACATGCCCACCCCTGGAGCCAAAGGTCAGGGTCAAGGTCAGCTCCACCAGAATCATATGGACTGGGTGGTGCGGGGAGAGATGGTTCCGGGGCTAGTCATTTGCCTATTGCTCTCAGATCTCCGCTCTGCATCACAGAGAACTCTAGCTCCTTGATGTGGTGGCCTTCTTGTTCTCAGGGAGATTCGGCCAACTGGAGGCACTGACGGAAGATGAGAGGATAGGAGGAGAGTGAAGCCGGGGTATTTATCCACCTCTCTTTGCTTCAGGTGGTGTCACAGACAATGCTGTATCTCCTCTGGGGCCTCTCTCTTCACAGTCCCAGTTTCTGCTGATCAGGCCACCATAGTTCTAGCTTCCACCAGATGGCCCTAGACTCTGGCAAGACTGCCTCCTCCCTTGATTCCCCAGCCATAAGTGTGGTAGAGATTTCCTGCTGTTGCTAACCACTGGGCAGCCTCACTACCCTTTGTTCAGCCTCTCAACCTTTCCATTAACTGCATAACTAGTTCCCAGGATACATTCACTCTGTTTGAAATATCTGGAGTTCTTCTGTTGTGACTCATACAAATCCAAAAAGGAAAATCTAGGAGAGAGCATGACCGCCAGGCAGGCAAATCAACAGATGCCCACTACGGATTAAATCCTGGATGGTCTTGCGAGTTCCTCTCCCAGGGACTAAAATTTTGCCCCTTAATCCCAGCCTGTCTGCCTTACAGCTACTTCCAACATAACTTAGATGTTGTCTTCCAGGAGGCCTGTAATAACAGCAGCAGCAGCACCAACAGGAAGCATTTATATGCCGTAGACTGCACGAGGCACCGTTTTAAATGCTTTACATATGTCAACTCACTTAGTATCCACAATGACACTATGAAGCAGTACCACCATTATCTCCATTTTACAGGTGAAGAAACCCAGGCACAACGAAGTCAATTCCCCTACGTCAAAGGGCGGGTAAGAGGCGAAGCGAAGATTTGAACCCGGCATTCTGGCTTCAGAGCCTACTTCTTAACCAGGACACCTGACTGTATCCAGACAAGGGAGGGATCAGCCAAGGTCTGCAAAAATCCACTTTGCACATCATTTGAATAAAGTGGAAATCCCTGTATTCAGAGGTGACAGGCACACCTCATCTGGAGTAGCCGATGTCCAGTGCCCACTGGGGGTACCCTGGGAAGGCCGATACCAGGCGGAGACGCCCTGACATTTTGTTTGGGGTTTTCCTCCCAGCAGCTGCCAGCTGTGGGGCATAGCTTGACGACCCCCAACAAACGCGGGGTTATAAAAGGAGATTAAAGCTCTATCTGCAAAAACCATTTGTGGCGCAAAACAATCATCACGATCACAAGAAATGTGGCGGAGAATTCTGTGAAAATTGTAGGCAAACCGTGCCAAACCCTTGCTCAGCATTCCAGTGAGTAGAATCTGAATCAAATGAGGAAATAATCATGGGGCTACCATGATGCCTAATTAAAGCTAAATTTAGCCCACTCTGGTTTTTCAGAGTTGTCATGAAATCCATCGAGGATCAGACAATAGTAATGGCAAACCAAGATAATGAGGAAAAGGATTTAATTT
Source organism: Tapirus indicus (assembly GCA_031878705.1). NCBI lineage: Eukaryota > Metazoa > Chordata > Mammalia > Perissodactyla > Tapiridae > Tapirus > Tapirus indicus. The sequence continues at coordinate 68,435,239 of CM062920.1, forward strand.
GAAAGGTGGAATGTCATTGATATAGTAATTAAGATTAAAAAAAACACACAGGGGCCAAATGAAGGGGGCAGTTCTCTGGTTGACATTTTCAGTGATTTCACAGTGGCTTTGTGGCTTTCTAACTGAAAAAAAAAAGAAAAGCAAGCAAGAAGAATATCAAACAATACGTTGATTTTCTTGCCATTTCCAGTGGCGCTAAGGGAACCTGGTGTCTCACTGCAACACAGTTGTGGAGATGGGGGAGGACCGGGCCTCTAATTACAAGGCAGGGCAGCATCCGGCTCTGCCCTTCCTGACAATTCCATCGCCGGCCAGGGAACGACACCACAGGCCCGGCTCTAAATTAAATTGCGAGGAAATGGGAACGAGGCTGCTCCGAGAGCTGGAAGGCCACGCCGAGTTAGCGCTTCAGACCTGAGCTGCTTGTCCCCTGCAAGGCTTTGCTTCCTCTTCAATGAATACATGTCACTGAGAAATAATCAGGAAATGTCTGTGAAGCTTCTAGTCTCATGAAACGGAAGCAGAAAGGGGACTGAGGTGAGGGGGCAGGAAATGGTTGGTAGAGGAAATATCCTTCACAGCCAAGATTCTGACACACACACACACGCCCACGCGCACACGCATAACAAGTCCTTTGGTTTCAGCTGATCTTATGCCTGTCCTCAGCCCTTCGAGGCAGGAAAGGGGCATAAAAATCTGAAGATTGATTATGTGGATGCTGACCTGCTCTGTCACTCCAGAGAGAACTGAGTGAGCGTGTAGTTGGATTTTTCTTAGAATCCCCCAATATTCGATTTATTATCTCCTAGGTACCAGGACCATTACTTGTATTATTTAGTCTGCATTACAAGACTAAAAAGTGAGTATCATTACCCCCATTTTACAGATTAAGAAACCAAGGCTCCGAGAAGTTGAGTGACTTGCCCCAAATCACAGAAGAGTAAGCAGCACATTTGGGATTCAGTCTCCAACTGGCAGACTGCAGTACAAGACTGCCTCCTAGCTGCTTCATTCGGCTCAGCGTCGGACTGTCTCCACGTACTGTGCACCCTGCTTACGAGATGTCTACTGCAAAGATTTTGTAAATATGGCTTTCAACAATGAAGACTATTAAGTTTTAGCTTAAAAAAGAAAAAGTCCTAGTAATGGACAAAAGAGATATTCTTAACCAGCACGGAGCCTTATCACAATTACTCAAAAAGGAGCATAAATTAGAATGTTCTTTTTGAGGGTAATAATGGAACACTAAATGAATTCAAGGTTTTTAATACTCCCAAGAATTAGATCCAATGAGAAAAGACATGAACTTAGAGTGTATATGCATGTGTATGTTTATAATGAACTTTAATAGTAAGATAAGAATATTCACCGGCTTTGCCCTCTGACCTCTAAAGAGCATCTGCTAATTCTGACCCACCCCCCCCACCCCCCCCCCCCCGCCTGGGCTCTGTGAAACAGAATTGGTCTCAAAGTGCGGGCCAGGGAGGTAGGCTGTGTGGGCAGAGGAGGGGTGACGAATGCATCAAATAATAAATCCCTCTCTTCATATCTTTATGAGACAATCTGACTTAGGCAATTTAAGTAATTTAAAATGGTATCTCTCAGCAACTAATGTAGCCCAAGAAAGATATTACTAAATACCAGATGGACAAAATAATTTTATCCCTTCAAAGCTGTGGTAGAAGGTATTTTCCAAAACTGGTTGCAACAATCTCTCCCTTCCCATGTGGTCTTCTCGTGATATGACCGACACCCTCCTCCCTGAGAGATGCGTCGAAGATTCCTCCCGTTGAGTTTGGGCAGGCTTGTGATCACCGTGGAGGTGACACTATGTAACTTCCGAAGCTTGGCCAGAAAAGGCAACACAGCTTCTGCCTGGTTGTCTTGGGACACTTGCTCTTGGAACCCAGCCATTAAGTTGTGAGGAAGCCCAAGCATCCACATGAAGAGGCCAAGTGCAGATGTACCAGTCAGCAAATCCTGGGAAGTCTGCAAACATCACCATCAACTGCCAGACAAGCAAGTAAGACTTCAGATGATTCCATACCTCAGCCGTTGAGTCATCTCTAACTTTTGAGTCTTCCTAGCTATGCCCCAGACATTGTGGTGTAGAAGCAAGCTAACCCTTCTCATCCCCTTTCAAATTCCTGACTCACAGAATGATGAGTGTAATAAAATGGGTGCTGTTCTATGCCCTAAGTTTGGGGTCATCTGCTGCACGGTAATAGCAAGGAGAATAAATGCCCTTCCTCTCTTCCTTCCTTCTCATCTTTGAAGACACAAACACTGCCCTCTTTGTGACTCTACCCCTGTGCTCTAACAGCAGTTTTTATCCACCTCTATCAAAGCAAATATCATTTTATTCCACCAGTAATTACATTTCTGTCTGCCTGACATCAGCTTCTGGGTTTTGCAAGGACAGGGACTGTTGCTTATTGATTTCTGCTCCCCCCAACGCATTTGCCGTAGGAATGAATGAAGGAGTGAATGATTGAAATAGCCTAGAGAACATCATACTTTTGACCTCAGTCTCATCTACCCAAACATGGAGGAAGCATGATAAGTTTTAAAGCTGCTGTGTTTGTGAAGAGTCATTACTTATGAATCAATACACACACAATCAATATACCTTCTTACTATACGAAAACAGGCCAAGTTAGAATCAGAGGAATTGAAAACAAGCACACTCATAGTTCTGGGGGCAGATGCTGGCCATCCTGTCCCACATCCCTTTGAAATCTTGGGGTCCCTCAAGCACATGCCTCTCATGTCCTATTGCAGGTACCTACAACTCTTTACCTGGGCTTGCTCTCGGCTCCTAAGCAGGGCAGGCCAGATGTACTGGGGGAATTAAAGCCCTGGAAACAGTCCTCAGCCAATAATGGATGTGAGTTGGAGGATAACTAACCCCTACTTCCTCACTACTTGAGTGGGTAATTCTGGGGCTCTTCTACACTGTCCCTCAGAGTTCCCCAGCAGGGGTGAGCCCCAGTGGCCCTCTGTGGGAAACTTCTCAATAACTCATTCTTCTTTTCCCACTTTTATTCCCTTGATCCTCTGCTGATACTCTTGGGATCACCTTTGAAATAAAGCATCGACACTCAAATCCTCCACGCAGGGGCTGCTTCTGGGGAAAACTCATACTGAGTAGCCCTCGAAGCAACACAGCACAAGTATCAATGACAAAACAAGAAGAAGAAGAGGGTACAGATGGATAAAATTCACCCAGCGAGTTACAATTCCTTCCAATGGATTTCGACAAAGGATGCCAATACAAATCTTCATGTGTTGTTGATTAAAGATAATCAACTCAAGATTCAGGCCACAATAATATATAACAGACTAAGTGTTCATTTACGCATTAGTCAGGACACTTTTTTGGCTACAAGTGACAGAAAACTAACATAGACTGGCTCAAGCAAAACAAGAATTTACTAGTTTGTGTCACTGAAGTGCCACAGGAAGAAGGAGGTCTTCAGGCATTGGTGCGCCCACATCAATATTTTGGAAATCTGTCTACCACCATTGTTCAGCTTTGCTTTTCCCTTGATGATTTTTACCATTTGGTGAGCTCTTTGAAAGCAATGGGAAGATGCAAATTCAGATTTACATTCCACTTACATAGTAACACCAGCAGAAACAGAGATGCTGTTTCCCAATAGTTCCACTCAAAGTCTTGGACTTGGCTTTCATCCCTGAACTGACAACTGTGGTCAGGGCACTGGAATAGGCTGACTGGATGGCCTGGACGAGGGACCCCTCTGCAGTGGGGATGATGTGTGTGCTGATTCCCACCCAAACCATATAGCCTGGCAGTGGGTCAGGAGTGGTTCCTGGAAGGAAATTCAGGGTCGGAAGGAGATGGCATCCTACACAGAGAAGCACAACACATGCCCACCATAACATTAAATCAGAATGGTTATGTAAAAAACTGAGAAAGTACAGACAAGGAAAAACGGACAAACTGAACTTTTCAGTTACTCAAGGCATAAAAATTCCATCTTTTGGGAAAGCCAGTTTCTCTGATTTGTAACTGAAAAAGTCCTGGCTGATAAAAGTGTGTTATACGTATGCATATATAAAAGAGAGTTCCAGGTGAGATGAAGTGAGGACTTTCCACCCTGTCCCTCTGTTTTAAAATGTAGGTTTCATTATTATTCAGTTTTGGAGAAGCCAACAGATTAGGAGATGACTGCCATTGAAATGATAGCTTTTTACTCACAGTTCCCAAGAGGAGGGGCATGCCACGCCATGGGGGGCTACATGGGGAAGCACCACGGATGGTCAGGAGGAGGGAACAGGGGAAAATGTGGCAAGAGCCTTTATTGAAGTTTCCATGGGAAGGAACAGGTAAGGCAGGGTAAGCAGGCATAGGATTGTCTAGTTTGAGTAACTTCAGAGGGCTCTGGGGTGTAGGAGTTGTCCCAAGTTGTCTGGTGTCTGGCCCTGGGGTTATTAAGCAGGTGGATAGTGGCCTGGAGGTAAGAGCCCCAAAAAGGAAGTGACTGGGTGTGGGTTTTGCGTTGGTTGATTTGCATATGAAAGGTGTTCTTCTAGGTGAGTTGTTTACAATGCTAGGGATTAACTAATCCTGGGAGGGGCAGTCCCTCCCCAGTCAGCAAGGCTCTAGATGCCAGAACATCAAGAATAGAGAAAATATAGTTAATCCACTCTCTCACTGAAAGCAGCTATACAATCTGGAGAGATTGCATGTGTAGGGGAGGAAGACAATTCCTCTAGCCACTCGAGTTCCTTCTGACTGGCCTACAAATTAAATTGACATGAGACAGAATAACAGGAGAAAATCAAACAAATCTTTATGACATGTATACATGGCAGAAACCCAGGAAAACTGAGCAACTCGCCAGAATGGCTGAGGTTGTCATCTTAAATACCATCTACAGCTAAAGACAAAGGAAGATGTTGGGGGTGGGGGAGTCAGTTATGGGAGATTAGCAGAAAAAGCACAGTAAACAAGAGTACGGTTATTACGTGTAGATTTAAATCCTTGCCTTCCGCATTGATAAGTTTCTAGAAATGAGGTCACCCCCCCCCCTTCCTGGTACAGAGAGGGAGATACCTTTACAAATGGAGATTTCCCTTACAAATGTAAATGTCTCTTACAAAGGATAACTTTTCTTGGTTTTCAGAGCTTCTCCCTATCTACAGTTTCTTAAGAGTAACCAGCCCAAAATAATCCTCATGTCAAAGAGACACATCTTGAGGTGGTAAATTCTGCTTCCCTACACATGGATCAGCTATTTGAGGACTCTGAAAAGTAAGTAGCAGCAAGTGGGTTGAAAAAGCAGACCAGAATTTGAAGCATCATCAAACCAGGGGTGAGTTTACTATTTTTCCCTCTCTGGTATCCATGGCCTGAACCCAACACAGCCTAAAACCTGGGAGTGGACACCAGTGTGGACAGAGAGAGCTTCAGAGAAGCCCTCTAGTTCTGGCTTGAGGAGAGGGAAAGAGGCTTCCTAACACTGAGAGAAAGTGGGGAAATACCCTGTTTTCCTTTCTTTTATTCTTTCTTATCTTTTTTCCATTCGCTTGTACCTCAGCCCACAAGCAGTCTTGAGGTGCTAATGGTGGTGGTGTCAGAGGCAGCGACAGAGGCCCACACATGCCTAAAACTCTGAAAAAGGGAACCCTAATAGGAGGAGCTGTGTTCCCCAGAGGGTAACACAAACCCCCATAGCTTCTTTACTTTCTCTGTTCTAAAACTTGGCTCTAGACGTGAGAAGAGCTGTGGGACATGTATGGCAGAGTGGGCTAAATAAAGCCTGAGTTTTCAATCCAAATGAACAAAAAGAGAAGTTTGGGGAGCTTAAAAGTGTCAGGGACATCTGAGAGAGAGGAGAAGGTTGCTCATGAACTCCTGGGCTTAGCTCTGAGCTACTCGTTCCTGGATGTGACCCTAAACAACATACATAGACTTGAGAACTGAGCTATGGAGTAGACTATGCGTGAGTCCCAGGCTGGGCCCTGGTGGTGAACACCTGGAATAGATCTAAACAGAACTGCAAAGCACTTTGAAGACTGAACTGACCTTGAAACCACCACCCACAGAAAGCTGTTTGGAAACTGGGGACTGAACCCAACTGGGTTGATTAACTGTTAAAACCAAAATACCAACCCTCTCCATAAGATTTAAGTAAAACTCAGCGTCTCATAACATATTTAAAATGTCCAGGATGCAAACCAAAATTACTCAGCATACAAATAACTAGGGAAATCTCAACTCACGTGAGAAAAGACACCAATGCTGAGATAATTCAAAAGTTGGAATTACCCGACAAAGTCTTTAAAGCAGCTCTTAAAGAAATGCTCCAACAAGAAATCCTGAACACTCTTGAAACAAGTGGAAAAATAGAAAGTCTCGGCAAAGAAAAAGAAGCTATAAAGAACCAAGTAAAAATTTTAGAACTGAAAAATACAATAACCAAAATAAACTCACTGGATGGGCTTATCAGCAGAATGGAGATAACAGAGGAAAGAGTCAATGAACTTGAAGATAGATTAATAGAAAGTAAACAATCTGAGCAACAGAGAGAAGAAGGATTAAAAAATAAACAGATCCTGAGGAACCTGTGGGACAATACCAGAAAGTTTGATATTCCTATCAGTGGTGTCTGAGAAGAGAGAATGAAGCATAGAAAACATATGCGAAGAAATAACAACTTGAAAACTTCCCAAATTTGGCAAAGGCATAAACCAGCAGACTCAAGATGCTCAGCAAACCCCAAATAACATAAACCTAAAGAAATCCATACCCACATACATAATAATAAAACTGCTGAAAACTAAAGAAAAAAACTCTTGAAAGCAACCAGAGAACAATTGATATATTACTTACAGGATGTGTAAGTATAACAATTGAAGTGACTGCAGATTATTCACGAGAAACCACAGAGTCCAAAATGAAGTATAACAGTATACTTAAAATGCAGAAAGAAGACAAATGTCAAGCCAAATTCTATTCTCGTGAAAATATTCTTCAAGAATGAGTTGAAATAAGGATATTCTCAGGTAAATGAAAACAAAGATAATTCATTGCCAGCAGACTTGCTCTAAAAAGAATTTCCAAGGAAGTTCTTCAGGCAGAGGGAAATGATATCAAAAGGAAACTTGGAACATCAAGAATGAGGAAAGAGAAATGCAAATGGTAAATTTCTGGGTAAATATGATAGACTATACTCCTATTGAGTCTCCAAAAATATGATTGATGGTTGGATGCAAAAATTGTAACATTGTCTGATGGAATTTTCACTGTATGTAGATGTACATAAAATAACTATAGCAAAAAACCTATATACTGGTAAATTTCTACATTCAACTTGAAATGCTAAAATATTTTAAAGTGGAAAGTTATGTATATTGTAATACCTATAGCAATCAATAGAAATACTACACAAAGAGATATAGTCATAAAAACGGAATACATACTTACAAAGTATGCTCTCAGATGACACTGGAATTAAACTAGAAATCAGTAACAGAAAGATAGCTGAAAAATCCCAAAATATTTGCAGAAAAACACAATAGGTAAATAAAAATAGAATACCAAAAAATGTTCAAATAACCTCCCAAAAAGGCAGGAAAGGAAAAACGGGAATGAAGAACAGAGGGGACAAACAGAAAACAAATAATAAAATGGTTGACCTAAATTCAAACATATTAAGAAACACATTAAAATGTAAATGGTCTAAAAACATCAATTAAAACATACAGATTGTCAGAATGGATAAGAAAACAAGATCCAACTACAGGCTGCTTATATGAAACTCACCTCAAATATAATGATACAAATAGGTTAAAAGTAAAAAGATGAAAAAGATATACTATGTAAAAACTAATAAAAAGTAAGCTTGAGTGGGTACATTAATACCAGATAAAGTAGACAGCAGAGTAAAGAAAATTGCTAGGGATAAAAAGGGATATTACATAATGATAAAAAGGTTAATACAGCTAGAAGATATAACAATCCTAAATGTGAATATACCTAATAACAGAGTTTCAAAACACATAAAGCAAAAACTGAGAGAACTAAACATAAAAATAGATAAGTCCACAATTACAGTTGGAAAATTCAACACTGTTCTCTCAGTAATTGATAGATTAATAGACAGAAAAACAGCAAGGATATAAAAGAACTGATCAATACCATCAAACAACTGGATCTAATTAACATTTATGTAACACTTCACCTAACAATGGCAAAATACACCTTCTTTCCAAGTGCACATGAAAATTCACCACAATAGACCACATCCTGGGTAATATAACAAACACTGACAAATATGAAAGAATTGAAATTATATAAAGTATGTTCTCTGACTATAGTGAAATTAGATTAGAAATCGATAAGAGAACAGTAACAGAAAAATCTCTAAACACTTGGAAATTAAACAATACACTTATAAATAATCAATGGGTCAAAGAGGACGTTTCAAGGGAAATTAGAAAATATTGCAAACTAAGTGAAAATGAAAACACAACATATCAAAATTTGTGGGCTACAACAAAAGCTATGCTTAGAGAGAAATTGTTAGCATTAGATGCATGTTAGAAAAGAAAGATCTCAAACCAATAATTTAAGCTCTCACTTTAACAATCTAAAAAAAGGAAGATCAATAGAAATTCAAATCAAGCAGAATAAAGGAAGTAATAATGAAGATGAGAGCAGAAATCAGTTAAGTTGAAAATAGACAATAGAGAAAATCAATGAAACAAAAAAGTCTGGTTCTTTGAAAAGATCAATAAAATTTATAAACATCTAGAAAGACTGACAGAAAAAAAAGAGAAGATAAAAATTGCCAATATCAGGAATGAAACGGGGGATGCCACGATGGAGCCTACGAATTACCAAAAATTACCTGACGTGAAGTAGAAAACATGAATGGTGCTATAACTATTAAAGAAATTGAATTCATAGTTTAAGACTTTCAAAAAAACCCAACAGTTCCAGATGGTTTCACTGAAAAATTCTACCAACACTTAATGATTAAATAATGGGAATTCTATAGAGTTTTTTTTCCAGAAAATAGAAGAGGAGGGAGTATTTCCCAACTCATTTATCCTAATACTGCAACCAAAAACAATACAAGAAAGGAAAACCACAGACCAATATTCTTCATGAACATAGATGCAAAAATTCTTAACAGAATTTTAGCAACTTGAATCTAGCATGGTATAAAACGAATAATAAGTCACAACCAAGGGGGCTTTCTCTTGGGTTCTGCCAGATTAGTTTGATATCTGAAAATCAACCCGTGTAATATTAATTGTCAAAAGAAGAAAAGCCACATGATAATATCAATGAATACAGTAAAAGCATTTCACAAAATTCAATATCCATTCATGATTTAAAACTCTCAGTAAATTATGAAAAAAGTAACTTTTGTCAACCTGATAAGGGCATCATTGAAAAACCTGCAGGGAATATCATACTTAATGATGAAAGGTTGAATGCTTTCCTCCTATGAATGGGAACAAGTTAGACTTCCTCTATCTCCATTCCTATTTGACACCACACTGGAATTCCTCGCCAGCTCAGTCAGAGGGGGAAAAAAAAGAGAAAGACATCCAGTTTGGAAAACAAGAAATAAACTGTCCCTATTCACAGATGAAATGATTGTCTACATGGAAAATCCCAAGGAACACACACACACACACACACTCCTCTTAGACTAATACTAGTTTAGCTATGTTGCAGTGTACAAGTTAAAAAAAATTGATCATATTTCTATAGAATAGCAATGAGGAATTGGAAATCAAATATTTTTTAAATACTATTTCAAGTAGCTGAAAAAAATGGAAATACTTAGATACAAATCCGATAAAACATGTAAAGGATGTATGTGCTGAAAACTACAAAATACTGATGAAAGAAATCAAAGAAGACCTAAATAAATGGAAAGACATACCATGTTCATAGATTGGAAGATAACACTGTAAAGATGTCAACACTCTCTAAGTTTATTTATAAATTTAACACAATCCCAGTCAAAATCCCAACAGGACTTTTTGTAGATAGATATAAACTGATTCTAAACGTATCAGGAAAGGCAAAGAAACAAGAATAACCAAAGTGATTTTGAAAAAGAAGAATAGATGTGAAGGAATCACACTTTTCAACTGTAGGTCTGCTAGAAAGCTACTGCAGTTGAGATCAAGAGAGCATGTGTTGGCAGAAAGACAAACGTGTAGATCAATGGAACAGAATAGACTCCGGAAATAGACCTACACAAATATGGCCAACTGATATTATTTTAATTGATGTGTAATTCACCTACAATGAAATGCACAGACCTGAAGTGTGCAAACTGATGAGTTTCACAAATGCATACACCCACGTAACCCACACCCAATAAAAAATAGTCCCATTTTTATCACTTTAGAAAGTTCCCCTGTGTTCCCTTCCAGTAAACACTTACTTATAGACAACTACTGTTTTACCAATTGAGTTTTTGATAAAAGTACAGAGACAATTCAGTAGAAAAAAGATAGTTTTCTCAAGAAATGGTGTTGAACCACTTGGACTTCATATGCGTAAAAATGAACCCTGATCTAAATCTCATATTGTATAATAAAATTAACTCAAACTAAATCATAGATTTAAATGTAAAATATAAAACTTTTAGGGAAAACATTGAGAAAAATCTTCATGATCCTTCACAGAAAAAACCTGATAAATTGGTCTTCATCAGAATTAATAACTTGCTCTGGGAAAGACAGTGTTAAAATAGTGAAAAGAGGGGCTACCCCGGTGGCATAGTGGTTAAATTCGCATGCTCTGCTTCAATGGCCCAGGGTTCCCCGGGCTCAGATCCCAGGTGTGGACCTACACACCACTCATCAAGCCATGCTGTGGTGGCATCTCACATGCAAAAAATAGAGGCAGATTGGCATAGATGTTAGCTCAAGGCCAATCTTCCTCATTAAAAAAAAAAGTAGTGAAAAGACAAGCTCCACAGCAGGAGAAAATATTTATAGACCACATACCCAACAGAAGACTTGAATTCAGAATATATTAAGAACTCTCAAAACTCAAAGTAAGAGAAGAAACAATCCAAGTTTTAAATGAGAAAAAGTCTTGAACAGATGATTCATCAAAAAGGATATATGCATGGCAAACACATAGCAAGATGTTCAACATCATTAGTCACTAGGGAAATGCAAATTAAAAGCATGATGAGATACTACTGCACACCTATTAGAATGGTTGAAATGAAAAAAAATACTGACAACCCCAAGTCTTGGCAAGGATACAAAGCAACTGGAACTCTTGCACGTTGCTGCTGGGGGAGTACAACTTGCTACAGCCCTTCTGGCAAACAAGGTGGCAGTTTCCCATAAAGTTAAAAATACACCTACGAGTTGACTCAGCAATGCTACTCCTAGGTATTACCCTAGCACATGAAAACTTATCTTTACCCAAAAAACCTGTACATGAATGTTTATAGCAGCTCTATTCATAATTGCCCCAAACTGGAAACAGCCAAATGCTCTCCAATGGGTGAACAAACAAACTGGGTTACATCCATACAATGGAATTCTGCTCAGCAATAAAAAGAAATGGACTATGGATACATGCAACAACTTGGATGAATCTCAAAGGCATTATGCTGAGTGAAAGAAGCCAGTCTCAAAAGGTTATATACCATGTGACTCCATTTATATGAACTCCTGGAAAAGACAAAACCATGGTGATGGAAAACAGATCAGTGGTTGCCAGGGATTGGGGTTGGGGGAGGGTAAGCCTACAAAAGGGATAACATGAGGGAGTTTTCTGGGGTGATGGAACTGTTTTGTATTCTGATCATGGTGGTGGTTACTATGAATCGATATATGTGTTAAAATTCATAGATGTGTAGACACACAAAACATCAATTTTACTGTATATTAATTTAAAAAGTAAAATTTTAGGAAATTTAAAAAAAGAGTTAAAATGTTTTCAGTGGCACAATCAAACAACAGAAGAAGAAACTTATCTAGAATGTTAGTTTGTAGGTAAAGCTGAAAAGGAAAAAAGGATTAAAAAGGAAAACTATTGCCTTGAGCAGTGATTCTCAAATTTCAGTCTCTGTAAGAATCATCTGGAAAGTTTGTTAATATTGTTTATTCTGGACCTCACCCTATCCCCACCCTTTGAGAAATACTTGGCTGGAGCAGAAAAGGTACTAGTTGTTGTCATCTCAGCATGGTTTGTTTGTTTATTTATTTGTGAGGAAGATTGCCCCGGCTAACATCTGTGCCCATCTTCCTCTACTTTATATGTGGGACACCTGCCACAGCATGGCTTGATTAGCAGTGTGTAGGTCCGTGCCCAGGATCCGAACCTGTGAACCCCAGGCTGCTGAGGTGGAACATGCGAACTTAACCACTACACCACTGGGCCATCCCCCTCAGCATGGTTTAAAATGCCAGATTAAGACCAAAGTGGACTTGTTCCAGCAAATCAAAGCAGATGCTTCTGGATTCAGTTAAGTAATTAGAACAAAAGTTTTCTTCAGAGAGTTTACGTTTCAGTGCTTAGACTTGTATATTGAGACACATAAATAAACCCTCCTCTTACCAGCAGAACTAAAGATTTTTTTTCTCTTTACAGATTGAAGCAGTTCAAATGAGATTCTTTGAGCTATCCTAGGTGGTTACCAAACTGCATGAGCCTTAAAAACATGAATCCATGATAAAATGACTTGCTCTGAGTTATTGGTGGAACGTTAATTTTGTTGTTGTTGTTTTCTTGGTTTGGGCAGGGAGAGGAGATGCAATTGCATAGAAGCAACCAAATGTGGCATTTTGGATTCTGGGAAATAATATCAAAAACACAACTAAAAAAGGCCCCTCTCTCTTTTCTACAGTTGCAGTTTGATGTTAGCCCAACTTTAAAAATTTGTTCTGAAAGTAACTTTGAAGGGCCGTATCTAATTTTTCTTGACTTTTTTACAAAGAGAGAGGAAAAGTGAAATAAAACTCCTAGCTTGCTTATAGTTCCATTAGCTCCAGAACATTCTAATTACCCTAGGTTTTGGGCTGATTAGAATTAAGATGCTAACCTGTCAACATTTTAGAAAGCGTGGAAAGTGAACGGGAGCTGGGTGTTCTGACTCCGGTGGCACCAGTTTCAAAAGGGCTTCATGAACATAGCACCCCAAAACTCCGCACATCAAAACAGTGACTGTGTGGGGCTGGCCTGGTGGCGTAGTGGTTAAGTTCATATGCTCCACTTCGGCAGCCCAGGGTTCACGGGTTCGGATCCTGGGCGCGGGCCCACACACCGCTCACCAAGCCATGTTGTGGAGATGTCCCACATACAAAATAAAGGAAGATTGGCACAGATGTTAGCTCAGTGACAATCTTCCTCACCAAAAAAAAAAAAAAAACCCCAAACAAACCAAAAATAACACCAAAAAAACAGTGACTATCTTCTCCAGTCCCCATGCCTGTGCTCAAGCCAAGAAATTCGAACTAAAAGCCACAGGTTGACCTTGCAGAGCAGTAGGCCCATTCCGCCTGCCCAAGGGGATGACTTGGGGATTTCAAATGACCAGAGTTGCCACAGCATCATACCTTGTTTCAAATGGGTCCTTCTTTGTAGGATGAAAAGAAAAGATCCTCTGTTTCACCTTTCAGCAGGGGAAGTGGGTTTGGCTCAGCAAGTGAGCCAGACGCAGACAGGAAGGGAGAAGTTGTAGGCCTATCTTCTCTTGGCCATGCCAATCTGAAGAACGGGAAAACCCAGGCCAGCACACCTGTTACTAAGAGCAACGCTCAAAATTATAAAAGAGGGACAGCCACTTTGGAAGACAATTTGGCAGTTTCTTACAAAACTTGCCATATGATCCAGCAATTGCATTACTTTTTATTTACCCAATGAGTTGAAAACTTAGGTCCACCAAAAATATGCACACAAATGTTTACAGCAGCTTTATTCATAATTGCCAATACCTGGAAGCAAACAAAATGTCCTTCGAGAGGTGAATGGATAAACAAATTGTGGTATATCCATTCAATGGAATATTATTCAGTGATAAAAAAGAAATGAGCTAGCAAGCCTTGAAAAGACATGGAGGAACCTTAAATACGTATTGCTAAGTGAAAGAAGCCAATGTGAAAAAAGCTACATACTGTGTGTTCTTAACTGTATGACATTCTGGAAAAGGCAAAACTATGGAGACTAAAGAGGTTAGAGGTTGCTAGGGGTTCAGGGAGTCAGAGGGATGTAGAGAAGAGATGACTAGGTGGAGCACTAAGGATTTGCAGGGCATTGAAACTGTTCTGTATGATACTATAAATGATACATGTCTTTTTATGTTTGTCAAAACTCTTAGAATATACCACACCAAGAGTGAACCCTAATGTTAACTATGGCCAGCAGTTAATAATAATGTATCAAACTGCAGTTAATAATAATGTATCGATGTTGGCCTATCAGTTGTAACAAATGCACCACACTAATGCAAGTTGTTAATAATAGGGGAGAGTTAATAACTGGGGGAGGGGGTGTGGGTGTGAGAGGGTATATGGGAACTCTCTGTACTTTCCACTCAATTATCCTGTAAACCTAAAATTGCTTTAAAAAAAAGCACAAAGCCCGTGTGGGGCCAGGGTGCCTCTGCCCCATTGCAACGTTTTGTTGATTTGCCTTGTTTCCCTGATGGTTTGGAGCCCCAAGTTTTCTGAGCTCCAGAGGACCCTGGCTGCCCGAGGTGTTCATTCCTGTGTTGCCACCTTCAAAACCAGCCCAGGTAATAGACAAACTCTGCCTGTGTCAAGAATCTTCCAGTTTCCCTCACTGCTTTACCCACAATGCCTGGAGCCTAGGTGTTGCCAAGAGACAACTTTCTCATCCATAAAACTGAGGTAATGACACAATCTATCTTTACAGCTGTTCTCATGCAACCCATATTGATTAATTCCCACCCTGTGCCAGCCACTGTCCTAGGCACTAGGGGTACGTTATGAAGAGACAAAAATCCCTGCCTGTGTGGACGTCCATTCTAGTGAATGGATTAAGTGAGACCACTCATGGACGTTGTAAGCACAGCATTTGGCTCATACTAGGTGCTCAGTGAATACCAGCAATTACAGAGGTGAAGCCCACTGCTTCCACTGGGACAAGAGCTATAAGTCGGGCTTTGGGGGAAATGTATGTGTAAACACCCTCAATGCCATCTGCAGGGAGGCTGCAGAGCCCCCATGCTCCAGCAGATGGCAGCAGCTGCAGACACATCCCACAGTGGCCCTGAGCGCTGGCCAAGGGGAGGAGGGACGGGCTGATGAATGCCAGGCTCACTCTTATCCTCTGGATCACAACAAAAGCCTGTTCTTTCTGAGGAGTCTTGTGAAAACAGAGCTCCTTATCTTATCACATCATCTCTTGCTTTGTCCTTTCAAAAGCAGCCACTTAACCCCCTGCAGCAGGGAGAGGACTCCTTCCCAGCCCTGCAAGACAAACCTGAGGCTTCAACCGCTGAATTTAAAGCTGGGAGAGACTTGAGAATTCACTGGTTGAGAGGATTGCAAAGTCGAGGACTACCGGGGCCAGGCGGTAATGTACAAGCGGGAGAGGGTGAGGACACCTTCCGAAGCTCTTCCTGCTCCAACAGATGGGGCAATGCAGGCTCCCCAAGTGCTGGGAAAGCCAGATATCTGGACTTGGATGTGACATCGCCCTGTTTTCAGTGCACAGTGGTGTCCCCAAGAACTTGTCTCCCAGCCGGATTTGGCCTGAGTCCTCTAGGTGGTGACCCCTGACAGTTCACTTCAGCATTTTCCAGATTAATTGCAAGTCCTCCCCAGAGCCGGAGATGAGGAGGAACTTGCTCAAGGCCATCCAGTGAGTTGGGCACAGCCCAGAGCTGGAAGGAGTTTCTGTCTGCTGGTTCTCCCTGTGTAGCTACATCCCACAGCCATGAAGTGCTGTGTGTGTGGGTATGAAGAATAGCGAAGTGGTTAAAATATGGAGTGTAGCTCGAGATTACTGCGACTGGTATGGTTACTCCTCAGTTGTAGATAATAACACCACCACCAAAAGCAGAGAACACAGATGGGCCAAGGCTCTGGGCCGAGCACTTTCTTTGGACTAGCTCATTGAACCCTCACAGCCGCCCACCTAGGCAAGTGTTTTCATCATCCTCAACTCACACGTGGAAACTGGGGACACAGAGCCATCTGCTCAGAGTTGCAGAGCAGGAAGTCGCAGAACCTCAGTCCTTCCTTTGCTTGGAGGAGGATGGTGGTCAAAGGAGGGCTCTTGTCCTGGCTCCTCAGCCCAGGGGCCACCCCACGGAAGGGGCTGGAGAGATGGTCCCCTGAGATGCAGGAAGCCAGGACCCAAGCCTGCTAGGGTTCTGAGAGAGCACAGCGCCCTCCCATCCCGGCCTGCGGGCCTCACAGGGGGACAACCTCCCACCTGTCTCCATGCTCACGTACCTTCATGAGGAAAGTGACATAACGACACAGGGAAGAGATACAGACCTAGACCAGGAGAAGTGGGAAGCAGGGTCAGAAATGGCTCAGGCCTCCTGGCAGGGACTGACCCCAATGAGCCCTGGGGACCCCACTGAGGCAGTAGGGTCTCCAGGGCAGCTGCAGAGCCTACTAGAAGGGGGGTGGATGCCTGCTGGTTCTGCCAGGTCACTGGGAGTAGAGTGGAGGGAGCTGGAGGGAGACGGTGGCCAGAGCTCTTTCCTGTCCTGTCCCTCTCTGTTTACACTTGTTTGAATGTCCTCTTCTCACAATAACTTGCTTCCTCCCCTCCCACCTCGCACTCAGACACATGTTAAATACTCAGCGCTTTTCCAGTGTTTTCCAGCTTTCCAGAGCCCTCCGAGTTGTTATGCTACACCTGGGCCATCCCTTCTCAGCATTTACAAGTTTATTACTCAGGAGAGTCACTTAACCTCCCCAAACCTCAGTTTTCTCATCTGTAAATGGGGATAATGATATTCACCTTGTAGGGTATGGCTCTGGTACACTTTAGAGATTACACAGTACAGTGCCTAGTGTGGTGCTGATGCTCAATAAATTGTGTTAGTGATTTTTAATGCTTTCTCAGGACAGTCTTATGCCTCGACCTTCCCATTCCCCCAAAACAACAACAACAGCAATCCCTTACTTCTCCACTCTTGGTGGGCTTTTTCAATGAATCAAGAACCAATCAAGAAGATGAATTCACAAAAAAGTTTAAATGGAAAAGAGTGGTCTAATGTGTTTCCCCTCCAGGGTAAGATTTGCATTTTAACAGAATATTTCACTGCCTTAAGTTGAAGAGTGATGAATGGAGGGGGTTTCAGGCAGAAATCGAGCGCTGATACAAATGTTCAGTTAAGAGGTGCTGTGGTTCTGATGCTGAGGGAATGAGGAAGCAGAACATGACACACTGTAATTTGTAATCACTCTCTTTTCTCCTCTACCTTCTGCGCGCGGGCACACACACGCACACACAAACACACCCACACACACCTCCCCAATCATCCAGAGTTGGAGACACCTTGAGTCAGAGCTATGCTTTTTCTCTCTATACTTTCATTTACTAATGTGAAAAATGACATCATCATAATAATAATAGCTATGTCTTAGGGTTAGTATTGTGAGGGTTAAATGAGTTAATACATATAAAACTCTTCAATAGTGCTCAACATGTGGGAAGCACTCTATAAGGGTTTGTTGTGTGAACTACCAGGTTGGTCTTAATTCCAAGTTCCTGCAACTGTGACATATTCGTGAATGTCATTCCTTCTGTTCAGACTTGCATTTGAAGATACGCATGCCATATTTCCTGAAATCTTGAAGGCTTCTCAAATGAAACACCATTCATATTTAAATTTAGGGGAGAACTGTAGCTAACCTATACTCTATTGTTTAGCATAAATCAGCTTGATGTATTGGGAAGGACAGAGGGGCAGAAGATGATTCAGTGCTGCTGACCTTGGAGCTGTGGAACCTTGGACAAAGTCAGACCTCTCTGAAACAGGTAACATTTACAGAGTCCTGTAGGGGTCAAATGGCGTTACAGATGTGAAAGATTTTAAGTAGAAAGCTATTATTACTACCACTACCAAGTGGACTCCTAGGAAGTGGGATCATGAACTCTGTGACCATTGAACTCATTTTCTTCCCTCTCCCTGCTCCAGCCATCAAATGGAACATCTCGCCTGCATTAGTCTGCTCAGTCTGCGTTAACAGAATACCACAGACTGGGTGGCTTTACACAAAGGAAATTTACTTCTCACACTTCTGGAGGCTGGGAAGTTCAAGGTCAAGGTGCTGGCAAGATAGGTTTCATTCTGAGGCCTCTTCTCTTGACTTGTAGGTGGTCACCATCTCACTATGTGCTCACGTGATCTCCTCTTTATATGTGAGCTCTCTGATGTCTCTTCTTGGAGGATCACTAATCCCATTGTGGCGGTGGTACCCTCATGACCTCATCTATACCTCATTACTTCCTAAAGGCTCATCTCCAAATACCATCACATTGTGGGGTAGGGCTTCAACACATGAATTTCAGGGGGACACAAACCTTCAGTCCACAACATCGCCCATCAGTAAATGCTGGTAGGGTGACTGGGCTGCTGGTACACCCACTGTCTGAAGCTGGCCCGTAGAGATGTTGTGGCTTAAGGATCAGAGCAGGAAAGAGGGCACATGCAGGCTGACACTTTCCTTGCTGAGAAAGGAAGATTACAAGCCTTATTCTTGCTTCATCATATCTGGCCTCGGTATGGAACAGTATGGCGCCAAGATCTCTTATTAGGAACAGGATATCTCTTAGCAAACCACGCCTTTGCTTCATTTTGTGGAGTGATCTAACAACTCTGCACTCCAGTTTTCTCATCTGTAAAATGGGGATAATAATATTTACATCTTCCAGAGTGTTGGAAGCATTAAATGCTATAATTCTTGTAATTGTTTAAGAGAGTACCTGACACGGTACATGGCAAGTAAATGGCAGTTGTGAATCTAGGACAGTTTTGAATGAAGGAGGAACATTAAACTTCTTGCTACAGGACTGAGGCTTAGAAGAGTTTAATTTGTGTTTGGATCTGAGTTCTTGGGTAAGACCCTGAGCTTCTCAGTTTCCCCATCTGTAGAATAATCAAACCAGAAGTTCCTAGAGCGTGTTTACAAAGTACTCAACCTTTTAGAGGTCCTGTGAAAAGGGTGCTGTGGCTGTGAAGTTTCCAGCAACACTCCATTCTCTCTGTCTCTGAGAGTCCCAACACGAGTGTGCTGGAGCCGGCTTGTACCAGCTCGCGGGAGCTGATGGTGAAGTTTTCAGGAATTCTGTGAACCAGCTCTGCAATCAGTGATGTCATATTGGTAGCTTCAGCTCAGTCAGGGCAGGAGTATTTGTACTCCAGATATTGGCAAATGCTCAAAATCAGGGCTGTATTTATTCTCAGAGATCTTGTTGTTAAACGTTGACCAGCACACCATTGGTCCCACTACACATGAGCTTATTGACGTCCCCAAGAAGTTCAGCAATGAACTCATTTCACTGGGTGTTTCCCAAACATGTCAGACGAGGGGAGTACTTCACTGACAGTGTTCAGAAAACATTGGGAAATGTAGCGCTAGATGATTCTATGGCCCTTTCATTCCACATCTTCCATTAGAGGATGCAACTATGGAGTTACTGAGTTGGGAAGGACTACTGGTCGCCTGAAGGCTCAGTTCAGCGCTCACTTCACCACACTTATTAACAAAGAAGAACCCTTTCACAATTCCATGAGATTCCAGACTCGTGCCCTTGCAAACGAAGGCTTCCTTGCATTCTTCACGTTTTTGAAATGTATTACCTGCCTCAGGTGTTTGCATGTGATGGTCCTACTATCTAAACTGTACCCTCCTTCCAGTTAATCCCTCTTCCTTCTTGAGATCTCACCTCAGACATCACTTTGTGTGGGTAGAGCTGAGCCTTCAGTCAAGTGAGATTCTACTGATGCCTCTGATACTTCAGTAGAACCCTGCTCTTTGTCTCTGGGGCACGTCTCTGGAGAAGCTGAAATATGGTTATAGTCTTTGAGGCTCTTCCTGTCAAATCTACCTCCCCACCCCTTGCATCTGGGTTGGCCTTGTAATATGCTCTGACCCAAAGAACGTGGAGGCTTCACCTCCTGCTCCCATCCCCCCTTGGAACACAGCCCTGAGACCTCCATGCCGGTCAGCTCAAGACAGATGGAGAAGGATGGAGGTAATGCTGGTCTAACATGAAAAATCAGATTATGAAGGGAGAAATAGCCTTGAAAGCCAGATTATCCTCGTGACAGAAGATTTCCCAGATTCTTTTCTTCCCCTTCAGTTGGTCAGTTCATGGTCCCAGAGGGCACAGGTTTTAAATTTCTCTGATGCTAACTCTTTGTTATGGACAGGATTACGGGAAGTTTAAACACTTCAGCACAGACAGTGCAATATTTTTTATGTGTTAGCTTAAGCTTCATGCTAGGTGAAGACTGCCGCCCAAGTGAGGAATTGATACAACACAGGCACTCAGCTCGCTTTTAATCATAAAGGCCCAATTCCAGAAGCACTGACAATCCTTAAGTGGAAGAGTCTTTGATGATTAACAAAATGAACATCAGAAATGTTTCACTGGTAAAATTAAGGATTTTAAATTTAAAAAATAAGGGAATTAGGGCCAGCCCCAGCAGCCTAGTGGTTAAGTTTGGCATGCTCTGCTTTGGCAGCCTGGGTTCGATTCCCGGGGAACAGACCTACACCACTTGTCTGTCAGTGGCCATGCTGTGGTGGTGGTTCACATACAAAAAGAGGAATATTGGCAACAGATGTTAGCTCAGGGTGAATCTTCCTCAGCAAAAAAAACAAAAGTAAAAATAAAAAATAAGCGAATTAAATGTTAGATGCCATAAGTGGGTGGTCATTGGGGAAATCAGTGGTATTCAAGACACATGGCTGGGGCACAGCCTCGTAGAGAGAGTCCTCTGTCCTTACAGGAACAGGGTGTAAAGTCTAGTGAGGCCTGTAGTGCGTACTCTTAGGACGATACCCAAGACTCGGTCTCCTGATGCCACCTCTAGACTAGCATCGCACCCACCGCATGCGAACCTTCCATGAAAGCTGAGGTTAAAAGGCCAGAGATCTATGACTCATCCAGCTTGCAAAACCATTTTGTCTAAATCACTTATACCCGCTTGTTAATAAATACGTTAAAATAATATGTCTAATGTGTGTGACACAACTTGGTCAGAGACTTGCTCACATTATAACCTGGCCTTCAAATGCATGAGGTGAACCCCTTGACTGCCCTGGTGTTTTACTTGAAGTTCTTTCCAGATCACGGCACAGGGAGGGACAACTGAAGCAGAGAATGGCAGTCTCACTGAACAGATATGATGAGATTGGAGTTAGGGCTGATGACATGGCTGGAATTTACACAGCAGAGTTCTAGAGAGGGGGAAGTCATACAGAGGCACTTCAGAAATCTGCATAAGGATCTCCTGGAATCTTTGGTTGAATACCAAGTGGCATGTGTGCAGGACAAGAATCCACGAGGGTAGGCAAAGAATAAATACTGGGGAGCTGTGAGCTGAATGGAGATTCTGGAGCTTGAACAGAACTGAGAGATACTGTTGTAAGTGTAAGTGGAGAGACCACTTTGATAATTCTTTGCATTAAGTTGACACACAAAAAAGATTATGCATTAGGGGAAGGATTACTATCATCCTGGAGTTAAGGAGATACTAGACCTTCCCTAACAAATATTAAAAACAAGCTTTCAAAGGATCGAGCTGACTCATAAGGAAGTTAACTGCCTTCTAGACATAACCCAACATTATTTAAGAAAGACAACAAAATCCAGATATTCAACAATGCATTGTCCACAATGCCTAGCACATAATAACAAATTATTAGACACATGAAGAAGCAGGAAAATGTGAAGGGAGAAAAATCAGTCAATTGAAACAGACCAGAAAAGAGTGAGGAATTACAAGATAAGGCTTTTAAAACAGCTATTAGAAATGCAGTCAAGGATATTAAAGGAAAATACAAACATTATGAGGGAATAGATGATGTCTTAATAAAGAAATGGAAACTATAAAAAAGAACCAAATTGAAATCTAAAAACTGAAAAATACAGTATTCAACATGAAAAAGTCACTGGATGACGTTAACAGAAGATGAGACACTACAGAAGAAAATATCAGGGAACTCAAAGAAACTAATCAAATTGAAGTATACAGAGAAAAGAGCTGAAAAAGGTAACTGAACAGTTTTAACGACCTGTAGGATAATATCAAGTCTAAAATAGATTTTAGAGTCCTTGAAGGAGAGGAGAGTTAGAGATGGGGGCAGACAAAAATATGTTCAGAAATGTTAGCCAAAATCTTTACAAATTAGATGAAAAATATAAACTCATATATCCAAGAAGCTCGACAAACCTCAGGTGAGATAAACAAAAAGAAATCTACACTAAGGCATGTCACGAGAAATTTGCTGGAAACCAATGATAAAAATAAAATTTTAGAAGCAAAGAAAAAAGACACATCACATACAGAAAAACAATCACACAAATTACAGCTGTCTTCTCATAAAAAACAATCTGCACTGAAAGACAATGGAATGGTATCTTTTGAGTACTGAAAGAAAAAAGCTTTCTACCTAGAATCTATGTCTTGGGAAAATATCCTTCAAAAATGGAGAAATAAACTCATTATCAGACGAACAAAAGGTAATAAAATTCATCACCAGCAGGACTTCACGAGAATGGAAGTTCTTCAGGAGAAGGAAAATGATAACAAGTGATAATCTGGGTCTACACAAAGAAAGGAAGAACACTTTAAATGGTAAATACTATTAAATAAAGCTCCCACCCTCATTTATAACTTCTTTAAAATATAATTGACTGTTTAAAGCAAAAATAACAACAGCATATCATGGATGTTATAACATATGAGTGAGTATAATGTATGACAATAATAACACAAAGGATAGAAGAGGGAAAACAGAAGGATATTGTTGTAAGTTTCTCACACTACATGTGAAGTGATATAATGTTATTTGAAGGTAGATTAAGTCAACAATGCATATTTTAAACCCTAGAGCTACCACTAAATAAAACTATTTACAGAATGAATGAAAGATTTATTTTAGGTATTAAAAACTTACCTTTTATGGAACTGTTGACTGAGTTAGATGTGGCATTGGACTTCTCCCGAACGCTTTGATTCAGTGGGATAAGACAGTGGGCAATTCACAAGGGCAAAGGAAGGATGAATGGGCAGCAGGAGAGGGTGAATTTTCTGCTTCACTGTGCCTAATACAATGCTCCAATTGTTAGAATGTCAAAATAGATTCAACCAGACAGTACTGTAAATTCCAAGGGAAACAAAATATTCCAGGAAAGTCTTCCAGCCAAGACCTTAGCTGGCCTCCTGTGGTGACATTCCATTAAGAAATATTCCAACTTACATTTTATGAAAGGATTAGAATTGACAAAGTGTCTTGCCTGCTAATGTAAATACATGAAAGAAAATGAAAATTTTTTAGAATATGACATTTCCTTCACTTTCAAGGTCTGTTTGAGGGAACACCTCTTATATTTTCTCTTCTGATTTAGGTCTTGATATTTACTCTGCACGTTTTATAAGTGTGCAAAAGATTTAGGAGAATTACATTTTGGGTGCCATATACTAATATTGCTGGGCAAATGGAAATCAAGCTTTGTTGATTGTAGAAATGATAAAATCTGTCACTAGAAGTTTCCATTCATGGTGTAACCCCCAAAGGGTATATAATCAAAGAATTGATGTATTTCCACAAAGCATTATCTACTCCTCCTTTTCACTGAAGGATAGATTAGCTGGGTCACAGAGAGGGCCAGGAATGGGGTGGATCCCTAGTAGAATGGCTTTGAAAGGCATGAAGTTGAATGACACCCTCCCTCTTCCTTCCTCCTTGAAGCTTCTCCGCCCTTTTCTCTAGTCTTCTGAATAGAACTCCATGGTGGGCTATTTGGAATCAGTATTACAGTGTGTGTAATTATAATAATCATTTTGCATGCATGTAGCTCTTTTCTTCCAAAACACTCAAGGCTCAA
The DNA here is from genome assembly GCA_031878705.1 of Tapirus indicus. Classification (NCBI taxonomy): domain Eukaryota; kingdom Metazoa; phylum Chordata; class Mammalia; order Perissodactyla; family Tapiridae; genus Tapirus; species Tapirus indicus. The sequence goes on from CM062920.1 coordinate 68,459,309, forward strand.
GGGCAATGTTGAAAGAAAAACACAACTCTCAGAACCTTGGTCAGCTTGTAAATCAGGATGTTTTAACTTCGGGTTTGAGGCCGAGCTCGGCTTTTAGAGCATTGGCGAATTGCCTGAAACGGTTTGGAGAACAAATAATCATGCATTTTCCCCAAGAAGAGGGTCCTCAGATTTATCGGTGGAGAGTATGGTCCAAAAAAGGAGCAAAATCCATTGTTGTAAAAGATGCATTCTCTTTCAAAAATTAAGAAACAACAACAAAAAATTTAATCATTTAATTTGATCATTTAATCACTGAAGCTAAGAGAGAGAAGAATGAATATATTGAGCATATGTTTTCTTAGTCTCACAGTCTGTGGGGTAAATATTATGCACCCATTTTACAGAAATCATTTTAGCTTGGAGAATAGGTGCTTTTCTGAAGGCAAATAGCTTTAAAGGTTCAAAAGAGGATTCAAACCAAAATATTTCAGTCATCAAAGTCCTAATTTTTTCCATTCCCCTTTCCTGCTATCACAGATGAACAGTTCATGCTCCAGTATAAAGCGAGTCCCCTCACAGGTACCCTGGGTCCCATCTCCTCTCCCCTAGTCAGGCATAGTGCTCCCGCAGCCCTCCCCTCTATCTCCTGTACCAGAGGTAGGTGAATATGGCCTGGGGGCCAAATCCAGCTCACCCCTCTTTTTCGATAGCCCACAGCTAAGAATGGTTTTTACATTTTTAAATGGTTGGGAAATAAAATTTAAAGAAGAATAGTATTTGTATTATGTGAAAATTATATGAAATTCAAATTTCAGTGCCCATAAATGCTCGGATGTCACAGGAAGTCAAGCTGCTATGCAAATTTCTCAGTGTTTACTCTCAATTTCTTTCGTACTTTGTTGAGGATGGGAAACAGACGGTTCTTGGACTGCCATGGTTCCTGGGCTGCACTGGGGAGCACTGCTTTAGAGGACCCTGCTCTGGCCACGCTCCTTGCCATGGAGTGAGGATTCCGCAGTGCAAGGAACGGTGCCCAGCTGGAGCCCATAACCCCGGGAGATCGACTGTGGGTATCCTTGGACCCTGGAGTCCCCTGCTTGATGACTCCAAGTCCACATCCAGGGCCCATGCAGGTCTCTTCCCCAGATCCATCCTGGCCACCTCCTGTGCCTCTAGGTCTGAGGATGATGAAGGGCACCTGTTTCTGGTGAGTGTGGAAGGAGCCTGGATGCCCAGGACAGACAGCCTACATGCAGGTGTGCAAAGCCCCTCTTCATGTGGAGGAGAGCCTTGGTGGGAAGAGAAGAGGAGAGGGCCGTGGGCCTGGGTCTGCACTGCTCGTACCACCACGTTCTGCTACAGAATTCTCAGCGTCTGGAAAGTCTTTCAGTCATGATGAAAGTAAATGTTAAGGTAGGAAGACAGAATCTTGCTTAGTTAACAGATTATTAGCTTGATTTATAACTTTTAAATATTTGAACATATGGTTTGTGGGGCTCCATTTGAACGCTTGCCTTGGGCCCCATAAATCCTAGGGGCAAGCGTATCCACATGGCTCATTCCCCGAGGCTTTGCTCGGCTCTCATCTTCTGTATTAGTTTCCCAGGGCTGCCATAACCAAGTACAACAAACTGGGTGGCTTAGAACAATAGAAATGTGTTGTCTCACAGTTCTGGAGGCCAAAAGTCCAAAATCAAGATGTTGGCAGTGCCACGCTCCCTCTGAAGGTGTAGGGAAGGATCCGCTCCAGGTCCTAGTGGCCTTAGGCATTCCTTGGCTCGTAGATGGCCATCTTCTCCCCGTGTCTCTTCACATCGTCTTCCCTCTGTGTGTCAGTCTCTGTGTCCAAATTTCTTCTTTTTATAAGGACACCGGCCGTATTGGATTAGGGCCCACCCTCATGATCTCACTTTAACTTGATTACCTCTGTAAAGATCCTATTTCCAAATAAGGTCACATTCTGAAGTCCTGGGGATTAGGACTTCAATATTTCTTTTGGGGGAAACACAATCCAACCCATAATAACTTAGTGAGAACTCCCCAGATGACTCTATTCAGTGTTATATCCTGCCCCCCTTACTAGCTCTCACACCCCCAAACTCTCTTACTTTGATTTACTTTGTCTTTTTCCATTTCAATTATCACCTTCTAACATGCTTGAGAATTAACTTGTACATTCTATTTATTTTTTATTGCATGTCTCTTCCTATGAGGATATGAGCTCCCTGAGGGCAGGGATCTGTCTAGAACAGCACTTGGCTCATAATAGGCTCTCAATAGACATGTGCGGGATGAACAATCTGATCCACACAGTCTTCGAGGGGAAGAAAAATGGTCCCTCCTGTCTCTGGTGGGAATAATGAAATAATCACCACGCCTAAGAGTGATGGCTACAGAGAGAAGCGTGGAAGGAGATCAAGGCTGTGCCTAACACGCTAAAATGTCTAAAATTCTGTTTGGGAGAATTCTACCACTCCCAAAACACTACATGGACCTAAAAATCTTTAAATTATGCTGCGTTCATGCAAATGAGTCTGTGCATTTGGATGAAGCCTTGCAATTTAAAAAAGAAAGAAAGATGGAAGCAAAAGAGGAAGAGAAAAGAGCTGAATTCTAACCCACGAACATCAAAGAGTTTGTTTGAAGGGAGGCTCAGAAGTCAAGGGTCATTCCAGTCCTTCTTATATCTTTGCAAGAAAGTTAAAATCAATTCTTTACATGCGATCCCTACAATGACCATGAATGCAATGAGATCACTCAAAAGATGTGGTGAAATATAAAGGATGAGTACCATTTTTCAACTACTAAATTGGCTGAAATTCAAAGGTTTGATAATATTAAGACCAGGTGAGGTTCGGGGAAATAGGAACACTTTGGTGGGAGTGGAACTTCGAGGGCCATATGGCCACATCAAGGAGATGAAAATACACATCCTGCTCTTTGAAATGATTCCACTTGTTACACACATGCATGGAGCATGCAACAGAGATATTCCTTAGCACCATTGCTTGTAATAGCAGAAAAAGAGAAAACAACCTGAATGGCCATCAATATGGGTAAAAAAAAAAAACGGATAAATAAATTGTAGTATATCTATACCAGTAGTTCTGAACCGTGACTATACCCTAAAAACCCTTGGGGAGCTCTTAAGAAAACCTCTGGTGACTGTCAGCCCAGAAACAATAGAATCCCTATTGCCAGGTGTGGAGTCTGAAAGCTATGCATCAGTATTGTTAAAAAAAAAAAGCCAAGGTTGAGAAACACTGATCTTAACCATGGAACACTATGCTATATTTAAACAGAGTTGAGTTGTATGATCTAACATAGATAGCTCTCCAAGACATATTGTTGATGAAAAAAGCAGATTGTAGCAAGTCAGGTAGACTATAACACGTTCTATATAAACATACAGTGGCAGGCAGCCTTTAAAATGGCCCCCAAAGATCTCTGCCTTCTGACAATCCCTTCCCCTTAAGGAGAACTCTCCCCTTTGGATGTATTCACTCACTTAATGAATAGAAAATGGGGGAAGTGATGGGATGTCAGTGCTGAGAATAGGTTTACAAAAGACTGTGGCTTCCATCTTGGGTACTCTCACCTTCTCTTGGATTTCTCGCCCTGGGGGCATTCAACTCCTGTGTCATGAGGCAGCCCTGTGGGGAGGCCCTGATGGCGAGGGAATGGGGCCCACTAACCACCACATGGGTGGGCTTGGATGTGGCCCTCCCCGCAAGTCTGGCCTTCAGATGAGCCCAGCTTGACTGCCAACAAGCTCGACTGCCACTTAATGAGACACCCCAAGCCAGAAGTACTCATCTAAGCTCCTCCCCATATTCCTGACCCAGAAACTGGGAGACGATAATGTTTGTTGTTTCAACTGCTGAGTTTGGGGTAATTTATTGCATAGCAATAGATAACTAATACACATACACGACAATCCATGTATTTTCAATGGCTCCAGATATATGTATATAAAGGCACAGGAAAGAGTCTAAAAGATGCAGACAAAAATGATGGTGGTTAACGCAGGGGTGGTGTGTGTCCGGTTTTTACAAGGATTGGTCAAAGAGATATTAGCTTTATCTGTACAGTTTCAGTTTTATTTACCAGGAAAATACATTCATGGATTGGTGGTCTAATTAAAAATTAATAAGAAAAGATGTAGTAAGCTGTGGCTTTCCTCAGGAAAGGCAGCCAGCTTTCAGTCACTGTGCATTGCGGCTGAGAATGAGTGTTTGTGGTGCCTCTAGAATGATCTGAAGAGGCTTCCACTTGCTCCCCTTCCCCCGCTGAAATAATGATGAGTGAATTGTGTTTCTGGTTCAAGGCCAGTTTTGTCATCATATTCCATGCCACAGTCCAGACCATTTGGGAAAAGTGGATTGAGGAAAGAAGGAGAGGTCAAATGAATGGAGAGAAAATGTGCTCTTGGGGAGTGGGATCATGGTGCAGAGGCGGCCCTGAGATGTCAAGAGTTTGTGTGATTTCCTCTGTCATTGCAGTATCAAGAACTTAAGTAATAGCAGCCATACTTCCTAAAATTCTAGAATGCCACCCAGGAAAGGGCAACTACTTTAACTGAGGTCCAAAGAGGGGACCTCTTTTACTCAGCTGATTGGGGAAGAGCCAGAAGTCCACTGGAAAATCCGTTTCTGATTACCAACAAGAACAATGTCATCACACTAGCTAACAATCACTGAACTCATAACACGTGTGCTGTACGCAACCCTCACAACCAGACATGATGAGGTTGATACAATCATTACCCCGATGTTTTAGAATAGCTCATTGAAAAGCATACAAGTGAGATAACTTGCCCAGAGTCACCCAGCCAGAATGGGGGAAGCTAGGCTCTACACTCAGGCAGCTGAACTCCAGAATCTAGGCTGTTAGTGACTGTTTTGTACACTCCGTCACTCTAATTTCTCTATGCCTTGTGGCCTTCCTTCAGTAACATCTTGGGTAGAAACGGCAGTTTTAAAACATTGTCTGCAAACTCTTTGACACTTCTCTTGAGTGGTGGTGTCTGCGTTTCCTCCTTTGAATCTAGAAGGCCTCTGACTATGACAAATGTAATGCTAATGTTACTTCTGAGGCCAGGTCACTAAAGGGGATAGAGATTCTGCCTGGTTCTCTTGGTATTTGTTTTTAGAACCCAGCCTCCGTGCTGTTAGGAAGTCCAGGCCACACGGGGAGGTCACACGTAGGTAATCTGGTCAACAGTCCCGCTCAATTCTCAGCAGTTGACCAGCATCCATCACCAGACACGTGAGTGAGGAAGCCCTAGGAATGACGTCAGGCCCAGCTACCATCTGATTGCAGCTACATCAGAGACCCCAACCAAGAGCCCAGACGACTCCCAGAAACATGAGATAATAATAAAATAACTGGTGCTTAAAGCCGCTAAGTTTTGGGGTGATTATCACACGGCCACAGATAACCAGGCCTGGAGATTTGCCAGAGCTAGAATGAGGGATAGTCCATGCATGGCAAGGGATAGCCAATAGAATAGTGAAATTAGGAAGAGAAAATCTCTCCCATCAGCCTTATCAATCTTCTGGCCACCATTCAGAGGTAAAACGGAAAAGCTGGCTTGTAGACCAGATGTCTACAAACATGTGAAGAACAAAGCCAGTGCTGGAGACGTCATGAGAGCTGCCATTCATTGAGAGAGTCCTGTGTGAGGCAGTATTAAGTGCTTTATAAGTGCGGTCTTAGGTCACCTTTGCAACAACACTATGAAGGAGATATAATTAGCCCTATTCTTGGGGCATGAAGCAAAGCAGTGTTAACAAGTTGCCTCAAAGTTGCATAGCTAGTGAGAGGGTGTATTAGTTAGGGTAGGTGAAGGTGCTGGGAAAAAAAGATCCCAAAGGACATTGGCTTAAACTGGATAGAGGTTTGCTTCTCTCTCATCAACCAGTCCTGAGGGAGGCAGCGAAGGCTGGCAGGGCATTCGTGTCTTCTGATAAATGGCTTCCATCTCTAGTTCCAAGAAGTTTACCCAGTTCTTACCATCTCACCAGACAATAGAAAGTGGAAAGGGCAAGGAGAATGCCTACACATTTCTTTCAGGCACAATCTAGAATTGGCACATGGCACTTCTGTTCATATCCCATTGGCCGGAACTAGTTCACCAGGGAACCACACTGGGGAGAAGGGTCAAAGAAGTAACCAGTTTCAACTCATGACTTTGCCTAGTATATCAGTTAGCTTTTGCTACATTATAAACCATCCCCAAACTTAGTAGCTAAAATGACAAGCATTTATTATTTCTCAGAGTTCTATGGGTCAGCTGGGTGGCTCTTCTGGTATAGGTTAGCTTGGCTGAATTCAGAGGTTAGCAGGTGGCTGGGCTGGGGTTGGATGCTCTACGATAGTCTTACTCACAGGACTGGTGATTGGCGGGCTGGGTGGCCTAGGGAATCTCAGCTGAGGAGGAGGAAAGGACACCATGTGGCCTTTCATCCTCCAGGAGATTGTCTTGGGTTTCTTCACACAGTGGTTTCAGGGTCCCAAAGAGCAGAAGGAGAGGGCAAGGACCAATGCATGTGCTACTTGTGTCAGATTAGTTATTGTCCCCATGGCCAAAGCAAGTCATATGGCCAAGCCCAGAGTCAGTGGGGGATGGGTCTACAGGAGAGCATGAAAAAATTGTGGGCCATTACTGCAACTATCTACCACATCTCGCATAGCCATGGCATGGGCATCTATCTCATTGCGGGTGTTGGTGTGGGATGGTTACAGGCATGGTAGGTGAATTAGTATTTCAGAGATTCAGGTCCTGAGTATCTTCCAACCTCTTTCCACTTTGAATCCTTGGTTTACAAGTAGCATGAGCAGAGATTCAGGCATTGAAGGGAGACCCCTACCGATTACATTCTGCTTTGACAAGTTGACTCACTTCTTAGAGTCAATGACTTGGTAAGTTTTACATAACGGACCTGTACTCTACTGGTGTTACATAGAAAAATAGGCAATAAAAAAATGATTTAAGGGGCACCTTTGGTGGCAAGCTTTAGTGTACATCCATCCCCCATACTCCACAATCTCCATCAAGATTGGTACTGGGGAAGGTGGTAGGTTGCATGGCCAGTGAGCAGTAGTGTAGAACCTGAACCGGGGAGTTTGAGGCCATTATGACTCCAGCATTTTAGGTCTAATGCAAAGGTCCTGCCCAGATAACTGAAGATTAGGTTTCATAAGTTAGGGTAGTGATTCTCAACTCTGGCTGCACATTAGAATTACCTGGGGAACTTTTCAATTGCTATGGTTACCTTGACTCCCCACCAGAGTGAAGGAATAGGAATCCTTGGGGAGGTGCCCAGACATTTTTTCTTTGTTTATCCCCAAATGATTCTCATGTGCTGCTGTTAGAAGTACTCAATAAGGGTATCACCCGCTCACAGAGTTAGGAGATGGTCCTTACTCACTCATCCTACTTGACAGCTCAACAGGCAGCAAGAAACAAAAATGGCAGATGCAGTAAAGGATCCTGGAACCCCAAACCCCCTTTGTGGACTGGTGGAGACCCTTTGGGGACCCCCAACAGAGGGTTAGCATGGCCATGCTAAACCAGAAACAGGTTTTTCTATCTACTCAACTAGAAATATGCCATTCTTGGGTCACTGCCAATAACCTAGAAGCCAAGAGAGCAATATTCCAGCTATCAGGGTGCCTCAGCCACCTCTCTTTGATTAAGAAGAAAGAAAAAGGGAGTCTAGAATGAGTTGCCAATGAAAGAAGGGCAATAAAATGGTAAAACACTGCTACCCTGTTGCCAACAGCAGCGGGCGATCACTGGGTACCCACTGGTACCAGCACTGTATGGCTCCGGATACAATAGCCAGGCTTGTGGCATTGGCCGATCCACAGTGGCGTCTGTGGCTCTGGGTCAAGGAGTGAAGGCAGGGTCCTGGCTGTAAGTGTTCTCCATCTGCCCCTCGCTCAGTGGGACTCAACACAGGCCCAGTTCTCCTGGCACTTCCCTTCAACACCACCCAGCCCTGCTCACCACGGGCAGCACCCTTTACTCAACCTCCTTCCTGCTCAGCAAAACTTACCCGTTCAGCGCTCCTTTCTGCAGGGAGCAGCTGTCAATGTGGGAAGAGAAGGGCTTGGGAGTCAGGTGTTCCTGTACTCAAATCACAGCCAGGCTTCTTCCTGAGCTCTGAGCCTTGAGGCAAGTCATTTAACCCCTCTGAGCGTTACTTTCCTCCTCTGCCAACTGGGGGCAGTATCATCATAACAACCCTGCAGGACAAGCACTGAGTGACATAACGTATGAAAAACTTCATGGGCAGGACCCAGCAGAGGTTTGGGTTTAATCTAAGGACTTCATGACTAATCAAAATAGACTTTTCCTCCTCTAAGACATTTGCATTTTAAAAGGAAGCTAAGGGTTCAAGCAAGATTTTTACAGGTTGGGCATTTGGAGGCAGAACAGATCTTCCTCAACTTATGTTGGGGTTACCTCCCAATAAACCCATTGCAAGGTGAAAATATCGTAAAAGTTGAAAATGTATTTAAGACACCCAGCCTACCTTAAACATGCTCAGAACACGTATATTAGCTTATAGTTGAGCTAAATCATCTAACACAAAGCCTATTTCATAACTAGGTGTTGGATATCTCATGTAATTTGTTGAATACTGTGCTGAAAGTGAACAACAGAATTGTTGGATGGGTGCAGAACGGTTGTAATTGTATGGGTCGTTCACCCTCCTGATGGCGGGGCCGACAGGGAGCGGCAGCTGCCACTGCCGAGCATCAGGAGAGAGTATCCCACCAAGTATCACTAGCCCGGGAAAAGATCAAAATTCAAAATTCCAGGTACGGTTTCAACTGAATGCGTATCGCTTTCGCACCATCGTAGAGTCGAAAAATCGTCAGTCGAACCGTCTTAAGTCGGGGACCATCTGTATCAAAATTAACTGGGGACTTTCTGCCACGGGACGTAAACGGGACCTGATTGGAAGAAGGGCGCCCTCTGGAGGCCTTCGAGTCACACCGCGTGGCTGGTGGGCAGACTGCCCCCAACCTGTTTTACAATCTCCCAGACAGCCTAGTCAGTGAGGAGGAAGGGGGCCGGGAAAGCTGAATTTTAGTCCAACTCCTGCAGGGAGACTGATGTCTGAGAAGGTTCCCTCCTCTTCCTAGACATAAGACAGGTCCCCCTGAGGGGAATTTTAAATGAGCCTTTACTTCATGAACCCACTTGGTAAAACAAACCAAAAACGATTTCCTGAAAGTTTTTCACACGTGTGAAACGTTTTGATGTCAGCTCAGCCCTTCTAAAGTGGGTTTCTCACTCCCTGGGTAAACTTTCAGAGCCACACTGCCTCGTTTTGAATGGAGAGGACTAGAAAACAGTTCAGAGAATTTTCCTGTGCCTCATTGCCTCCAGAAATAGCCCTGTATTTCCTTGTATCCAATGATTAAAAAAAGGTTAACAGCAGTTTAAAAGCAAAGGGTTGAGAAACGCATGGTTTAAAAATGGGGTTACATACAAAAGGGAAGCTCCGTCTGCTTCTGTCTTCTCTTCTTGCTCTGGTATTCAGTGCTGTCTCAGGAGTCAAGCTCCCGTCTTCTGGGCCCATGGTCTCTCACCTTCACCACGGCGGAAGGGTCATGTCGCCAGGAGCCAGTGCTGACAGGGGAGTTCTGGGATTCCTGGGATTCGTTTGCACAGATTCCCTTTGTTTTCAAGGGAAGCCCAGAAGGAGGAATTGGCAGCTGTTGCCACATCCCGTGGATGCCTGAGTTTGAACTTTCCTGGAAGATGTCCCAGTCTTTACTGGACAACCTCTAGGAAGGCACTTTGAGGGGCAGATCAGTCAGGACTTTCTGAGTAAGGAGCCGAACCCTAACTCAAACCATTGTAGGAAAAAAGGAAAGGTGTTGGCTCGGGTGCTGGGAAGGATCCTGGGATAGTCCCACAAATCTAAGGCAGGTGTGCAGCAGGCAGGCGCTCAGGGTTAGAGCTGGTGCGCCCTGTCTGCCGGCCTCCTCTCTCTCCTTACTGGCTGCCTCTGCTTTCTTCATTCTCTCAGGCTGCCATTTCAAAGCGTCGTGGGAAGAAGGCACTGCTGCTCCTGGCTGACACAGCCGCACCGCATCATCCTTTATCCCCCAGCATCTGAGGTTATCTCAGAGGAGGACTCTGATTGGTCCTTCCTAGTTTCTATCACTACTCCTTAGACCAATCACCACTGCTGGTTGGATGGGGTACTAGGAGGGGCCAGGCCTGACTCACATGCCCATTTCTGGCCCAGGTGGTTGAGTCCCATTCCAACAGAAGGACATTGCCGATACTTGCTAGACCAGAAAGAAGCAAAAGCTATGACCGTTTGCTACAGGGGCCTGAGAGCTTACCCAGAACCAAGTGAACCGGCCTCAGGGCACAGCAAGAGGGGGCGGGCAGCTGAGAGTAGATGAAGTGAGCTTGCTCCTACAACTGGGCTGGACTTGAGGAAGATTTCTTAGCAGAACCGCCACGGCATGACTGCCACACAGGGCTTAAAAAGAGGGTGGGCTGGGAGATTTATAACTGAGTCCCGTGTGTTATTTTTAATGGGGGAAATGTAGCAATATCTTAAATATCCAACAATGGGGGAATGGTTAAGTAAATTATACCACATCCTCATAATAGATCATCATCAAGAAGTTTTAATGGCCGAGTAAAATGGTTACACGATAATGTTAAAAGTGAGAGGCAGGACACAAAAATCTATACGCTCTGTGGTCCTAATCATGTACCTCCCTCCCCTCAAAAGAGGGTAAACAGAAAAATATGCCTGTTAACCATAACCATGGTTGTCTTTGGGTTGTGGGATTATGTCCCCTCCCCCTCCTTATTTTTTTATGCCTTTTTTTTTTTCACTTTACCTCTTATACAGTGAGCATGTCTTCCTTTGGTAATTAGAAACAAAAAATAATAATATCCTCAACAAGACCGAACTGTAGAGATTAAAGAACCACTAGAGGAGATTGAAAAAACATTCCCAGAATCCTCGGGGGCTAGCTCCTCAGAGCGGGCGTGGGGAGGCAGAGATGGAGGTAGTGGAGAGAGGCAAAGAGGACAGACCCTGAGAAACTAAAATCCTTTTCTTTTGAAAGTAATATTTTCTGAGTAGCTGTACACAGATTATCTCCTTTCAATGTTTCCAGTGACTCTTAGATGTCGGTACAATTATTTACCCCGTCTCTCGGATGAGGACACAGAGGTTCCGTGAGGTTAATTGGCTTGTCCACATCACACAGCCAACAAAGGGGAAGAGCTGGGGTGGGAATCTTGCTCATTACACCGCACAGCAGCACAAGGAAGCGTGGGCAGGGGGTTAGTTCTTAGCGATCACATTGAGATCTTAAGGGGAAGGAAGAACGACAATTTCCCTCCAGTAAAGACGAGAGGATGTGGGGGGCTCTGAAACCCTGGTTAGAGTGTCAACCAGCTACAGAGTCCTTGAAATACAACTCAGAGTTGATATTCCCAGAGAAGGGTATATCCCAAGGCAGAAAATCAACACAGTCATGCAGAATTCGTTTTAGATCAGAGAGAAACCTGTAAGAACACCACATCCAGCTTACTGCTTTCACAGATGAGGCCACTGAGGCCCAGAGAGGGCAAGTGACATGCCCAAGGTCACACAGCAAATAAGTGTTGTTGCCAAAGACGGTCAAGGCTTGTCACTGGCAATGCAGTGCTCTTTGGGGGCCATCATGTGGTGGTGCATCAGTTCCTATAAAAAGAAGCAGACACCTCAGTTGGAAGAAAGCATTTGGGCCTGTCTTCTAGAAACACACACCACTGAGACGGATCTAGAGCTGCGAGGGGCTGATTTGATAAGAAGTTCTTGATACAGTGCTGGAAAATCCGTTATGTTTAATCACTGTGCAAAAACCATATATACCTTAAAGGCATTTTTATAAAAAAGTAAGAAGAGCCTTTACATATTTTTCATACCTATATATAGTTTTAAAATGTATTTCATTTCTGTTACACTAGGCCTTAGGTTGCCAAGGAGACAGTTATCAGCTGAACTAAGCTGTTGGTGAATAATTAATTGTCTGTCCTCAGCGAGGCTCGGAGAGAGAACTTCTCAGAATGTCTACATAGGGGTTGGGCAGAGTCTGCCTCTGTTCACAGCAAAAAGAGGAGAGAGGGGCCCGGTGAGAGAGCCATAACAGAGGTGGGTGTGCAAGATGGAGTCTTCCCTCCTACCCCCCCAACAGAGCCAGCAGAAGTCACTGCCATTGCGACCCATGCCCCCCACACCTGACCAATGCAGAGACCCTCACGCCACCCAGTGTCACCATTTGCATTTTCTTGCCTGAGAGTTTTCTCTGGCGGCCAGAGCTCTCCTGTCTGCCCATGGCAGGCCAGAAATGCCAAAAAAAAAAATATATATATATATATATATATATATATATATATATATATTGGGAGCAGCCCTCAATCTGGGAGCGATGGAGGGATGACTCCAAGGGTGTGCTCCCCACCAGCATCTCATGTCCCTGGGGATTCAGCTCGGCCTACCCACGCGGTTGCTTGTTAATGCACCCTTTATTGGCTTCCTTCCTCTCCCTGGCTTACTTCTCTTTTCCCCTCTCAGTGCTTCCTGGGATCATCTCCCAATAAACTCCTTGCATTCAGATCCTGGCCTCAAGTCTGCTCCTGGGACAACCTAAACTAAGAAGGTGATGTTGTGAAGCAAGAGCTGGGTGGGTGAGCAGGAGCTCGGGGCAGTGTTTACCCTGTTCTCTTCTACCTTCATGCGTAAAAGAATATTCTGTAAAACGGGATTTCCCGAGCTCTCCCTCTCTTCTTTGCCAAGTATATTCCAGATCAGATTAGCCTAAACTCAAATAACTGCGTGCTCTGAATGAAATTTTCCCTCCAGTAAATACGAAAGGATGGGAGGGGCTCTGAAACCCTGGTGAGCATGTGAACCAGCTGTGGAGTCCTTGAAATATATCTCAGAGTTCATATTCCCAGAGAAGGGTGTGACCCAAGGAGAAAATACCACCGTCGTGCAGAATTTGTTTCTGATCAGAGAGACACCTGTAAAAGCATTGGATCCAGCTTGCTGCTCAAACAGCTGCAGCTCAGCTTCCATCTGGGCTTGCCTGGCTTCTCCGGCTAAATACGCAGAGGAGAATTGAGTAGAGAAGGACAAGCCTCCTGACCTTCTAGAATCTTCTGTCTGGACCTTTCCAGTTCAACTTCTTCAGGTTTAAATGGTTGCAAATCTCAGCTGAGACATATCATAGTCAGACACCTATTTGGTGCGTTAAATAAGCCTCAGTGCCTTTCAGGTGCTCAACTAATAGTCTAGGCAGAAAAGAACTTTGGGTTATAAACACTTCTGCCCCTCTGTTATGCAAAGGGACAGGATCTCACAGTTCCTAGAAGGGACTGAGTCCTCCGGAACCTTCAGTGCTGCATGGAAACAGGAACCACACTCTAACCCCCCCAAACATACAAATTGTCTACTTTCCCTGTAAACTCTCACTCAGTTCTACTCTGCAGAACATACACAGTGTTAGAGCTTAAACCTTTTTTCTTCTCCAGTTCATTTTAAAATCTATTAATGAGCTAACAGTAGGAAAGTTTTCTCCATGGTCACAAAAAGCTGTGTATTGTAAACACTTAATAATACAGTGAGGTGACAATTGCACTCAGAGAGCAGCCACTTTTTTTCCTGGCACTCCAGAAATGTCCCGACCTTTCTAGGTTGTTAAAATGAAGACTTTCCCCTCTGCCCGCCCCCTAAAAGTTTCCACCCTATGAGTTGTCTTGCCAAGTGCTAATGAGAATTACACTGTGGCTATCCGTCATTTCCTTCTGCAGGAAGGGAGAAAGAAGCAGTTTTCTCAGCTCGCTGATCAATTTGTACAAAATTACCCAGGTTAGGCAAACATAGAGCAAGAATGTGTTTATCACGAAGCTCAGTACAACTTCCGGGTGTGTGGGCAGAATGGGGTAGTAGCTAAGAGTGCAGGCAGACAGACCTGAGTTCAAGTTCTAGCTCCTCTACTCCCCAGCTGAGGGACCTTGGGTGAGTTACTGTACCTCTCTGAACTTTAGTGTCCTCACAGAGTTATTGTGGGGATGAAAAGGAGATGATATATAAGTGTGAAGCCCACTGCCTGGTACAGCAACCACTTCTTCCAAATTCATCATATCACACTTCATCTTGTTCAAGTAAATGCAGCACCACCCAAAACAAGAAAGCAGGAAAGGGGTCACAACACTGCTTTTGCCTGTCCATCACCCTTTCCTCCTTTTTCTGGGGACCCAAGTCTTTTTTTCCCAATGGGTAACCTTTTATATGTTTTGGGTGGGGCCTACCACCTTTGTTCTCTTCAGCCACAAAGGTGGGAATGAGGAACCTCCCCTCCTGCCCTGACCTCAGTGGTAGGTTCTGGAATGGGTACGTGATTGAAGCTGCCTCTATTCTGTGTCCTTTCTAGAACTTTGTTCTGGTGGGAGGTATCATAAAAGATTCTTTCAGTGCTAAGCTCGTAGAGTATGAATTTTATGCATATGGCAGCCAGGGTTGCTCAGAAAGGTAGAACCTTTAGAGAAATATTATTGGGGATTTATTATAGGGATTCGGCCATTTGCAATTGCAAGAGTGGTCAGACAGCCTATGTGAGGCTGCTCTTTGTCTGGTGCAGCAACCTGAAGTCTGCAGGGCAGGCTGTTGAGAAGGAAAGATGGACATGACGTGGGGGAAGCAAGGATAAACTGAAATCTGCGAGAATGGGCAGGAATTCATGGGACCCACATTGGGCTCTCCTCACCTCCAAGCCACCCATTTTGATGATGGAAGTAAGCTGGAGGAGAATCTGGCATCCTTCATCATCGAGCTAAACATGCACTTGGTCCAGGAGTCAGAGAGGATGAAGGAATATGCAGTAGAAGGTGGAGATTCTAGGAGCCCAACCCAAGGTAAGCAAACAGATAAGTGACAACACGAGCAAGCCATGACAGCACCTCATGGCCTGCACTGGCCTTCCATGCGTAAAAAGAATTTACTTCCACTTGCAAATCTCATACAAAATGCCTCTGTGGCTCATGTGAACCTGGAACTGTGCAGAGAAGTGAATTCTGGGAAATGTAGTGACAGCTGAGTTAGGCGGACAGAACCAATCTACCACACTGGCTGTATGACAGGAACCCATTCAAGAGATGGGAGAGCGCAAAAGCCCTGACGATATCATTTGAACCTCTGGATCCATCCAAGTCTGAAGCTGTAATTATCCCTAGAATTTCCAGTGATGTGAACCATTTAGCTTATGCTGGTTTGAAGTGGGTTTCTGTCTCTTGAAAATGAAAGTGGCCTGTCCAATTTAAGTTCAGCATCCAACAGTAATTCAGTTCAGGAGCTGTAATAGAATTCCAGTAAAGACCCTAACTCTGGCATGGCAATTAGGAACAAACTAAGAAGCTCCTGGATAATTGGGAATGACCAATACACAGCATTTTCAGTTTTGATGGGTAGAGAATTCCCTAAGAATTGGCAAAAAGACTTATGTACTAAACACTATTAATGTCTCTATTAACACACTACCAAGTGGCAGGTGTAATCTTTGTAGGAGGCAAGCTGACACACAGTGGGAAGCCACAGGGACACCCAGACAGGCCCTCACAGGCGGGGGGCCCCTGAGTCAGGGCCCCATACTTCAAAATTTCATTCTTGTTTTTGCAGGTCAAGACACGTCATCTGGTCAGCATGCATATCATTGATCAGCTTTGGCCAGGGGGTCTGACCTTCTCACCATAGCCTAAAGAGATTGATAAATAAACCAGTGTAAATTAACTTAAGAGGGGGGATATATTTTTCCAGCAATGGGAGTCCTTGCACCCTTCACCGAGGACACATCTTTCCCAGAGACAGTCCACCTAGGATATCGAATGAAGATTCAGAATGCTGTTTTGGAGAAGATGGAATAGTTTGAGGGAGATTTTAGCCCAGCTCTGGGCCAGCCTGGCAAATGACCCTCCTTATTCTCCAAAAACGGACAAGATGCTTGTGCGTGTCCCGAGACTCAGAGTCATCTTTGCTTAGACGATTGTTTGGATCCCCGTCTATTCTCGAAAACACTCACTGATTTCTGTGGTTGACTCTTGAGTATTACCCAAATCACCTTACTGTCCCTGTTACAGATTACCTTTTAGGGTATCACATATACAGATGTTCAACCTCAGCATTAAGAACTGGCTTTTAAAAAATTAGTTTTTTCTTTTTTAATCCTTTCCTTCTCCTTCTTCTAAGGGAAAATTGTTTCTCTATTCACAACACTTCTGACACCAAACGTGTGGGTTTTCCACACCAAGCAATTCTCCAGTTCTCTGCGGACACCAACAGGGTGTCCTATGATTTAATTCTATTCTGACACTAACTACCTGGAGTTAGCACAGACTCCACAGGTTAAAGGCTCAGTCCCACAAGACTGCCCTCAACTTCAGACACCAATCGCCAGTACTGGGACCTCAGGTTACCCACACTGCTGTCTGAGTTGGCTACAAATCAGAGATTCCTATGACTCCCTCCTCAGGTTCAAAAATTTGCTATAATGGCTCACAAAACTCAGGGAAATATTTTGCTTATGTGTACTGGTTTATTATAAAGGATACAGATGAACAGCCAGATGAAGACGTACGGGGCTGAGGTCTGGAAGGGTCCCAATCACAGGAGCTTCTGTCCCTATGGACTTGGGGTGCACACCCTCCCAGCATGTGGATGTGTTTACCGACTTGTAAGCTCCCTGAAGCCCCTAGTTCAGGGACTTTTAAGCAGGCTTCATCACGTAGGCGTGATAAATTATTAACTCAATCTTCAGCCCCTCTCCCCTTCCCAGATGATTGAGGGTGGGCTGAAAATACTAAGCTTCTAATCGTGGCTTAGTCTTTCTGGTGACCAGCCCCCATCCAGGAGCCCACCTAGAGTTGCCTCATTAGAACAAAAGACACTCCTATCACCCAGGAAATTCCGAAGGATTTAGGTGTTCTGTGTCAAGAACCAGGGACAAAGACCAAATATGTAGTTCTTATTATATCACAGTATTGTACCTTCCAAGACTTTTAGTGTACACCTATGAATGGCAGACAAATAAATGTATAAGATACAGTCATTCCCTTAAGGAGCTCAGAGAATCACCCTCCACATTCTAGATACCATTTTTCTAACTATGCAACCAAAAAATTCCATTACTTTTTGGGAAAGCCAAAAAGTCCATACTGAGCCTATCATCTACCAAAGCCCCCTACATTTTTTTCTTCTTTTGTATATATTAAGCCAACCACTCCCTCCTCCAATTCTTTCTGTCAGTGGATGTTTTAAAAATTTTTAATTCTCTTCTTCCAACTTCAAAAGTAATAAATGCAGCATGCAAAAATTTAAGGACACTATGCCAAGAAAAATTTTTAGGACATTATACAAAAAAAAGTGAAAATACTTTTATTCTCAGATGGTGATTTTCTCAAGGCCAGGGAGGCCCTTGTCCATTGACTTCAGGAAGAGCATGCCCAGTAGATGGGACGGATCTCAGACCCATCACATCTTGTCTCCAGTCCTCTGCCCTGGTGTAAGCCCCTGCATCTCTCGCTGGGTGGGTAGTTGCTTTGTTAACTGGTCCTGCTGCTTCTACTTTAGTCTGCCCCTTCACAGCAGCCAGAGGGCCACTTCAAATGTAAACCAGATTGCCTGACTCCCTTGCTTAAAGCCTCCCAATTATTCTCCATCACAGCTAGAATATAACGCAAACACCTCACGGGGTCTACAAGGCCTCGCCTTTATCTCCCTCTTCACCTCCTCATTCATCACATTCCAGCTTCGTGGGGCTTCTCTCTGACCCTCAGACACACCTGGCAGGTCCCCCTTCAGGTTCTTGGCACAGGGAATGTTTGGCCCCCTCTCCCGACTGGCTCCTCTCTCCTCTCTCGAGTCTTAGATTAAATGTCACCACCCCTGAGAAGCCCTCCCAGCCCACCTTGCTCAGGTAGTCTCTCCCCACCTCTTCTTCACTTGTTTGTGGCCGCTTTCTACTTTATTTTTCATCATTGCACTTACCATCTGAGAATATTGTTCGTTTCTGAGTTTATTGACTGCTCCCCCCATGAATGGGCAGGTTGTTGAGAGGCCCCACAGCAGAGTTGTTTCAGTCATTTCCTTTGGACCTGGGGGTGGGAAAAGAGCCCCTCGTGCATCACCATCCTTTGTGGGTGTCCTTCAGCCCTGCCTTCATCTTTGTAAATAGTGTCTTCATTAAACTGTCCTTAATTACCCCTTGTGAACGGGCCATCTCCTCCCTCCCAGGTTTTAGCTTGACTTTCGTGACAGGGAAAGAGGTAACGGTCCAGATGACAGATACTGAATCCTCAAAGGTGAGTCCTCTGCCCTTAGGTCCAAGCACCAGGGCCGTTCCCACCCTCCTGTTCATTCTCATTTCCTGCCAGTGTTTGGCATCATGTGGACACAAGCGTTATGAGTTAATGTATCTCTAAAAACTAAGCACTGAATCAGGCCCTTTATTTATAGCTCATTTTACAAATGTGAATTAAAGTGGGCCAGTCTTATGACACACTCAAATTTATTATCTCTACTTGATGGCTTGGATAGTTAAATACTTCAGTGAATAAACTTAGAATTCATTAAGTCTCATTTTCTCATATTTCATGTATTCGCAATCCACTCTCTTCCCCAGCAGTTTTCAAACAAGAAAAGTAAGCCTGGCTCTGAAATTCATGGACATAGTCTTCTAATAGTCCTTTAATTAGAAGCTTATATGTGGCTTCCTAAGCAAGCCACCCGTGGAAATAACTTATGTGATTGGAGCTACCTTATGGTTTGACTGCTTCCTAATTCCAGTTTTTTTTTTTTCTCTTAAGCTCTCTTTAGCTCTGAAATACCACGTACGTAAAATTCTGTAGAAACACAGCTGGGAGGGTTACCTCTTCACTTTCAAGTTGACATTAAGAAGGTTTGGTAATAGTTTATTGGTTGAGTTTTCACTATTGAATGTGAATGGAGTGGAATGAGGACTCAGCTCCTGGCCAATGTGGTGCTTTCTGAGCTAGTTTGGAGTCCACAGTTAACGGCATTGTGGGAAAAGGGAGTCTACCTTTCCTCCTTTAGTGTCTAGACGTGAAGATCTAACTAAACCCATTCTGTTACCACTCGGGCTATGTAAGACTGCCATTTTGGATACCCTGTAACTACTGCAGGAGAGAGGGGAAAGGGAGTGAGGGGAAAATATGATACATATCCATTGTAGCATTCGAGGAGAGCTTAGGTTGTCCGAGTAGCCCTACTAAGTGTGCTAAAGCCAGAAATCCCTCCAGGACCAGCTGTCTATGCTGGGAACCATTTGCACGTCAGGACTGAGGAGTTAGAGATGCCTAAGACTTTTCCAGCTGAGCATCTTTGGCCTGAAACTTAACGAAGAGCATTAGAGGGAGTAGAGTCAGGCAGCAAATATTTATTCATCTCCTGTTATGTGCACTCCCAGTTTTAGATGCTGGAGACAGCCTGTCCAGGCAGCTAATGCTTCACACAGTGCTTATTAGGGGCCAGGCACGATTCTCAGTGTTTTACATACGTTAACTCCACTCGATCCCCACAGCACTCTGTGCAGTAGGTTCTAATATCATTCCCAATCTAAAGGTGAGGAAACTGAGGCTCTGAGAAGCCAATATGCCCAAGGTTACACAGCCAGTAAGTGGGAGAAGAGAGATTTGACCCCCAACAGTACGACTCGAGAGTTCATGTTCTTAACCATTGTATTTGTCAGGATTCTCCAGAGAAACAGAATGAACAGGATGTGTGTGTGTGTGTGTGTGTGTGTATATATATATATATATAGAGAGAGAGAGAGATTGATTTTAAGGAGTTGACTTCTGTGATTGTGGAGGTGCAAGTCCACAACCTTCAGGGTAGGCCGGCAGGCTAGAGACACAGGGAAGAATTGTGGTTCAGGCCCAAAGGCAGTCTGATTGCAGAATTTCTTCTTGCTTGGGGGAGGTCAGTCTTTGTTCTATCAAAGCCTTCAACTGATCGGATGAAGCCCACCCATATTATGTTTTACTCAAAGTCCACCAATTTAAATGTTAATCTCATCCAAAAAATATCTTCTCAGAAACATCTCGAATGTTTGACCAAATATCTGGGTATCGTGACCCAGCTAAGTTGACACAAAAAATTAAGCACCACAACCACTGCTATGTGTTAAATTGTGTCCTTCTAAAAAGACGTATTGAATTCCTAACCCCAAGGACCTCAGAAAGTGACCTTGTTTTGATATAGGGTTGTTGCAGACGTAATTAGTTAAGAAGAGGTCATATTCAAGTAGAGTGGGCTCTTAATACAATGTAACTGGTGTCCTTACAAGAAGAGGGAGAGACATGGAGGGAAAATGGCCATATGAAGACACAGAGACACAGGGAGTAGACAGCCATGTGAAGACAGAGGCAGAGGTTGGAGTTATGCTGCCACAGGTCAAGGAAGGTCTGAGGCTACCAGAAACTAGAAGAGGCAAGGAGGAATCCTCCAACACCTTGTTTTCAGACTTCCAGCCTCCAGAACTGTGAGAGAATAGATTTCTGTTATTTTAAGCCATCCAATTTGTGGTCTTTTGTTATGGCAGCCCTAGGAAACTCATACAACCACAGTGCTCTGGGGTCTTTCAACAACCCCTCCCTTAGGGAGTCTACATTCATGGAGAGAGGAGGGGCAGACAATAGTCATGAGACCTATATGGCCATCATATGAGTCATAAAAGACCCTTTCAGGGCTTAGTTCGTAGGGGTGAGGACTTTATACATATGGCGGCCATCTTTCCTGCTGTATCAATCAGGTTCACTCAGAAAAACAGAACATTTAGAAGATATATATTATCGGGGGTTTATTATAGGGATTTGACCTTTTCAATGGGAAGAGCTGGCTAAACAGTGTATGTGAGGCTGCTGTTTCTACGTCTGGTACAGGAACCTAAAGTCTGCGGGCAGGTTGTTGAGAAGGAATGATGGACATGAAGCGGGGAAGCAAGGATAAGCTGTGAGGTGAATGTCTTGGCAGAGGTGGACGCCGAGGCAATGGCAGAACAGACTCAAGGTCACCTGACTTCCTATTGTGGGTCTTTCCCACAATTCCACTGTAACTTTTTTAGAAGCCTAGAATGTTTTTTCTTCCAAAGGAAACCTTGAAGGCTTCACCAGATCTGTAAGAACGAAAAAGTGTCAACTACTCAATGAGCTGTAGTTAAAAAGTGATCCTTTTCTAGAAGGAAATATAGCCAAATGTGTTTAGCAGCTATTCTGGAATTTGGGGACTTGGAGTAGCCAAAAAAATTTTCCTACTCTGCTCTGTTTTCCAAATTTCCTATAATGATCAAGAACATGTTTTAAATTGAAACATAAAACAAAATTATTCTTTAGAAGAAAAAGAGAAAAACCTCGATGTGCATCTGAACCAAGAATCCTTCTCAGGTAGGACCAGTGTGAAGTTGCTAGCTGGCTGGTCTTGGTGGCATTCAAAGTATAAAGCCAGTAGTTTTAGAATTTGAGGAAATTCTGAGTCCATGTTTTGCAATTACATGTCTGACTTTTGGCCCCTATCTTGTCTCCACTTCCTCTACCCCCTCCCCTCAAGCTCAGCTTTATGTAAGGATAGGGCAGGGTTAGGACCAGATAATCCCTAGCCTAAGGAGCATAGCTGACCTTAGATCCAAAATTTGGTTGGTTTGACATTAGGTTAATCATGCTGCTGGTTTCTGAGTCAATCGTGTACTGGTGCTAGTCACCATGTTACTAAGTAACAGACTCTATAGCCCCCTATCCTTCCACGTCCTTCCCTGATTTACTCAGCCCGATTTATTCCTCCAGAACCTGTGTTCCTCCTGATTCAGTCATTCATTGAATCAACATTTATTGAGCTCCTACTGTGTGCCCAATACTGTGATAGGTATTGGGATGCAAAGATGAAGACGACATGATCCTGGTCCTTGAGAGGTTCTCAGATTCATCGTCAACCATTCTATAACACAGCCTACATTTCATGTAGCAGTAAAGCACAGGGGCTAAGAGTCTGGGCTTGGGAGTCAGACTGCTTGGGTTCAAATCCTGGCTTCCCTTCTTATTGGACATGTGACTTTGGTCAGTTTGATACATTTTTCTAGACCTCATCTGTAAATTGTAGACAATGATGATGACAGCAAAAATAGCTAACATTGATTGTGTCCTAACTAGGTACTAGGCCCCCTGGGCTCTTTCACGTGGATGATCTCCTTACCAAGTCCCTGAGAAGTCATTACTTTCATCATTACCATTTGACATACAAGGAACTTAGGTTTAGGAGGTTAAATTCCTTACTAGCAAAGGGGAGTGTTGGTGATGAGCGACTGGACACCTATCGAGTGGCTCTGGGCCCGTCTGACCCTGTCCACTGGGGTGGCCCCACCTGATTCTTGGCTCTGGGCTCCAGAAGGCACACTGAGACCAATGCGAGCTACAAAACCTGGCCAGGGTGTATGAATTAAATGCGCGCCTCCTGCCTGGGGGAATGACAACTTTCTGTGATTACTGCCCGATGAAAAATGTTAGCCTTCAAAAGGTCTTCCTCCCTTCCTATTCTGTAGCACTCACACAGAGGGCTCTTAGCAGTGCTTTCAAGGCCATGGAAAGAACCCACTCCCCTGGTAGGTAGCGCTGGCTGCGCTTTTAGCTCTAGTCTGCTAGCACGTGCCACCTGTCCAGCTACCCAGTAACAGGACTTATTGTGCCCGGGTGTGTCAGCTCCCAAACCTGCCATGGGATCTAACACTGACAGACATGTGTTTTGTGGAGAAAAAGATAGGCTACTACACAATGAGGAAGGAGAGAGAGAGACAGGAGAGAAGAGAGTGGAAAGGAGGAAAGGAAGAAGGGGAGGAGAAGAAAAGGGAAGAGAGGGAGAGAAGGGGAGGAGAGGGGACAGAGGGAAGAGCGGAGGAGAGGGAAAGGGAGGGCAGAGAGGGAAGAGGAGGGAAGGGGAGGGGAAGGAAGGGGGAGGAGAGAGAAGGAGGGAGGTGAGGGGAGAGACGGAATGGGGAAGGAGAAAAAAGGGGAGGAAAGCGAGGGGCAGAGCAGATTAGACGGCAGAAGGCTATAAAAGGTTCTACACCACCCCTGGGCCTTTAAAAGTAGGAACCACTGGGCTGACCTAGAGTATCAGAACTCACAGTTTCAGAGCAGTTATTTCCTCTGTGGTCAAAGGAGGGCAGTGATCTTGTAGACACAGCTCACTCCTGCAGGGGCTGTGATGGGGCAAAAGGAAGTGGAGACAGTATGGCAGGAACAAGCCAGAATTCCACACAGCAAGGCTGACTCTCCCCTTCCCGCCTGTGGCTGCACGTCTACAGGAGGCGGTATTCCAGGTCCAGCGGTGCTGTGCTAGGAATCCTGGGTTACCAGTCCCTGATGAGGTAAGTACAGAACCTAGAGGACATGATTAGGAACTTTTATCGTGACCTAACGCTGCAGAGACATCTCAGTGTGTGATCCTGGGACTCGTCTCACTGATCTGGCGTAGACCAGTTTGGGTGCTGACGAACTTGAACTTGTGGCGCAAGCTGCACGTGGCCTGAGCTGTGTTACTCATGCGCAGTCACACCACATCCTGGGCAGCCGGTTTGACAATCACTGCGCGAGAAGTTATTAATGTACCTCTATGGTCACTCTGAGCCTCAGTTTCCCTGTTTGCAAACTGGTGATGAATCACCTATGTCCTAGGGACTTTGGGAAGATTAAATGAGGTAGCGCGTGTCCAGTGCTTGGCATAATAGCTGACAAAGGGTGTACACTCGGTGCACATTAGCTCTTGTCACTCCGTCATGGGGAACAGACTGAGCTTTCAACTTGGCTTGGAGCAAAGTGTCTCAGCACCACAGATGTCTGAGCAAACAGGCCCGGTATTCCAGACTTGACCCAGAGTAAGCCAAGGACATCTCCAAGGGCAGGACAAAGGGGCAGGTCACTGGCCCGGGGATGAATAGATGGTAAAGCTCATCCCCTCGACTGAGAACAAGCAAATCGATGGGGAAGGAAAGCCTCAGGTCCTCGAGTGCTCTAAAAGCCAATAATAAAATTTAAAATCAATGGGGAAGCTGACAGCAAACCGATGGCGAGGCCAGAGGACAGGGATGAAGCGTCTCGGTGCTGGGAGCAGGCAGACAGCCCGGGCGGGCCTCAAAACAGCGTGCTGGGCGTGAGGTGAGGGCTCCTTGGAGCCTGTGATTTGGCGGAGATCCTGCCCCCTGGGCTGGCGCTGCCCCAAGGATGTGGGAGGGACGGGTGGGAAATGAGGTTGTCCAAAGAGTAAGACCTGGACCCCCGCACTGTGCTATTCTATTCATTCAGCCTTTGGAGCAGTGCAGCCAGAGCTTGGGAAATCATGTTTTATAGCACTGATTTCAGCTGCAATTAAAAAAAATGGACAGACGATGCAGAGAGAGAGAGAGAGAGAGAGAGAGAGAGAGAGAGAGAGAGAGAGAGAGAGAGAGAGAGAGAGAGAGAGAGACCTACCTTAATTTTGAAGGCTGTAGACCAGTTCTACAGTTCTATTCCCTTGCGGGATGGCTATATTTGGCTTCTGTCTTTGAATTTCCATAAGTTTCTACCAGGATTCTTTAGAATGGGCAAACTTTACCAGAACTAGTGGAGTGGTTCTCTGCTCCTAAAACCCAAAGAGTCCTAACTAAACTCCAGGAGCGCTCTGGGAAGCCCACACTGATGCACACAAATTCAACTGTACTGTCAGCCAAACAAGAAAAGAGAAAAAGAGAGAAACAATGATTTAAACAATTCGGCCGATGTCACCCCTCCGCTCGTGCATGTGGGCCCCAGCCTGAGTGTGTCCCGGGAGACTTGGCCCTGTCTGTCCTCGGTGTGAGCACCTCACTGAGCTGAGCATGCTCGTTGTGTTAGTTAATGGGGACACGAGGAAGAGGGGAACGGAGAGGATAATTAACAAGCAGACGAATGAGCATCCTGTTTCCATTTCTATTGCCAAGGCTAATCATTTATTTCAACCGAGGTGCTTGGTGAATTAAAGCCACATGTAAGTTACGTGTGTTCATTTCATGATCTAATTCTTTAGGGTAAAAACACTCAATTCAGCCCATGGTTTGAAGAACTGAAACCAGTAACTAACTCGTAAGGCTTAAACTGACAAACAGCTTCCTTTACAAGCGAAGTGTCGATTGAACCTTGATTCATGAAGTCACCAATTGGTCTTCTTGGCTTCACATTCAATCCAGAGCCATCAGATAAGCAAATATGCTACCTCATGTCCCAACATTGCTTCTTTCTCAAAGACAAATGGCAGAAGAACAGATTAAAACCAAAACTGAATAGTAAACCTGGTCTGTGGAGAATGGCTGGAAACACAGCAGCAATGTCAGAAATCAGAAGGGTCTCGGGGTTTCCAAATGAATCAGTCCACCGGAATTAAAACTTTTTCTCTGAGCTGTGTAGGGAGAGGGGACAGCCAGGTGGCCAAGTGTGTCCTGTTGTCCATTTCAAACTCACTAATGAAAACCACGGGAGGTGCTGCCTTGTGAGCCAGGCAATGTTGACAGTTGGACAGCGGGAGAGGTGTGGGCTCAACCCTATGCAGACGGTCTTCTCCCTGATGTGATCGCTCAGGTTGACTGCCTGCGGAGGCCTCACTGGAACAGAGGGACACTGAGGCCCTGACCTAGGCTCAACAGCCCGGGAGAAAGGACTCTGGCAACCCCCGTCCCCCGCACAGAAAAGCCAAGCAGCCCCCAGCAACATACACATTTATCTTAAATTTCAAGATTTAAATCAAGTCTAACCCTGAATTACCCTCATCTATTAAATTAACAGTCAAACAATAAACGTTCATTTTCCTGCTACAGGGGGCCAGAATACGCCACCCTAAAATGTGCCACTTTGGTATAACTGTTATTTTGAGCTGAGGGTAACTGAGAATCAGCAGGTGCGAGAAGAGGCTTTCTCTGCAGTCCCCTTATCTGCCTAGAAGCAGGGCATACATTTCCCTTTCTGCAGATGCCTCCCCAGCACCAAAAAAGCAGCAGGGACTCTTACCACTGGAGATTGGTAGTCAACACTGAGATGAGTTTGCATGAACAGCCCTTACTAAAATAACCCTTATCTTCCATTAGTTCTCCTGTATATTTCCTGTCCTTGCCCCACAATCTATCATCCCATGAAACCCAAACCCCCTTTCCTTTGTTAAAATGGTATATGAGCCCACAAGTTGAATAGTGTTTTTGTTTCACTTCTTTTTTGTGAACTCCTGTGCATGTAAATATTAATAAAAGTTATGTTTTCTCCTGTTAATCTGTCTTTTGTTAGTTTAATTCACAGGCTCCCAGGTACTGAACATAAGAGGGTAGAAGGAAAGCTTTTCCTCCCTGACATTACCACAGTGCTAACCTCAAAACTTAAAGGATGCTTACTTACTTAAAGGGATAAATGTAAAAGGAGTCCCTACCCATCAGGAATCATGAAAAAAAGAAAGTCTTAGAGAAAATGTCAGTCTATGTTCATAAGAATGGCAAACATTTTTAAAGACGATAATATCAGTGATGGCATGGATGTGACACAATGGGCATTTTTCAACTCTTGGTGAGCATATAAATTTGGTGAAGACTTTTTTGGAAGGCAATTTGGTAGACACTATCAAAACTGAAAATGTGCAAACTTTTGGTCCAACAATTCCATTTCTAGGAAATTACCTAAAAATATCCTTGCATAAATATACAAGGTCAGAGTGTGAGAATTTTTATTGTAGTATTGTTTTTAATAGCAACACATGGAAAATCACCTAAATATCCAGCAATGGAGAAGTGGCTACAAGGGGTGACTAGAAAGAGTGAGGTAAACCTCCATATCCTAATGTGGGAAGATTTGCATGACACTGAAAGTGTTTAAATAGCAAGTCACAGAGGTAGAATAAGATTTCTTAAATAGATTACAATAAACCACAATCTATGAAAGAAAAGATTGATAAATTGAACTTTGTTAAAATTAAGAACTTCTATTTATCAAAAAACAACATTAAAAGAACCCCCAATTGATGAATGGATAAAAGAAATGTGGTATATCCATACAATGGAATATTATTTGGCAATAAAAAATGAATGAAATCCTGATGCATGCTATAACATGGATGAACTATGAAAACAGAATGCTAAGTGAAAGAAGTCAGTCACAAATGACTACATATTGTATGATTCTACTTATATGAAATGCTCAGAATAGGCAAATCCATAAAGACGGAAAGTAGATTAGTGGTTGCTAGGGGAAAGGGGGAGTAATGGATATGGGATTTCCTTTTGGGGTGATGAAAATATTCTGAAATTAAATAATGATGATGTTGCACAACTTTGTGAATATGGTGAAAACCACTGAATTGTATACTTGAAACAGATGAATTTTATGGTATATGAATTATATCTCAATTTTTAAAATTGTGTTAAAAAAGACAACATTAAGAGAGTGAAAAGGCAAACCACAGACTGAGAAAATATTTACAATACATACATCTGACGAAGGACTCATACTAAGAATATATAAAGAGCTCCTGCAAACCAGTAAGAAAAAGACAGACAATCTAATTTAAAACAACTGGCAAAAGACTTGAACAGGCACTTCCCAAAAGTGATTATACAAATGGCCAAAGCTTATGGAAAGATGCTCAACATGTTTAGTCATCAGGGAAATGTAAATTATAACCACAGTGAGATACTACCACCCATGCACCAGAATGCCAACAATGACTAGCGAGCACTGGTGAGGATGTAAGCCGCTGGTACCCTCATGCACTGCCAATGGGAATGTAAACTGGTACAGTCGCTTTGAAAAACTGTTTGACGGTGTCTTCCAAGGCAAAACATACACTACCCTATTACCCAGCAGTTCCTCTCCTAGGTATATAGTTAAGTCAGAAATGAGTGCATATGTATACCCAATGACATGCTCAAGAATGCTCACAGCAGCTTTATTCATAATAGTCCCCAAATGGAAACAAACCAAATGTCTTCCAGTTGGAGAATGGGTAAACAATGGAATACAACTTAGCAATAAAAGTGAAAAAGCTATGGAGACAAACAACAATGTGGATAAACCTCTCAGACAATATTTAAGGGAAAGGAGTCACTCACTACCGATTACATACTATGATTTCACTTATAGGAAGTTTAAGAAAAGGCAAATTGATCAATGGTCATAGATGCCAGAATAGTGGCTAATTTTATAGAAAAATAGGGATTGAAAAGTAGCATTAGGGAGCCTTCTAAGGTGTTGCAAATGTTCCATATCTTGATCTGGATGGTGTCATAGAGTGTATACATATGTAAAAAAATTCATCAGGTTGTGTGAAAATCAAGTGATAAAAAATATGTAGATCCCTATCAAAATCCCAGTTGTCTTTTTTGTGGAAAATGACAAGCTGATCCTAACATTCATATGGGAAATGCAAGGCACTCAGAGTAGTCAAAGTGCTTTTGAAAAAGAAGGACAAAATTGGACGACTCACACTTACCAATTTCAAAACTTACTACAAAGTTACAGTAATCAAGACAGTTTGGTACTAGATTAGGGAAAGACATACAGGCCAATGGAATAGAATAGAGAATCCATAGATAAACCCCTACATTTATGGTCAACTGGTTTTTGATAAGGGTGCCAAGATAATTAAAGGGGGAAAAGAATAATCTGAACAACAAATACTATTGGGGCAACTGGATATCTGCATGCAAAAGAATAGAGTTGGGCCTTTCATTACACCATATATAAAAATTAACTGCAAATGAAGTAAGAGCCAAAGCTATAAAACTCTGAGAAGAAAATACAGGAGGACATTTTCACAACCTCGGGTTAGGCAAAACATCCTTAAATATGACACCAAAGGCATAAGTGACAAAAGAAGAA
Source organism: Tapirus indicus (assembly GCA_031878705.1). NCBI lineage: Eukaryota > Metazoa > Chordata > Mammalia > Perissodactyla > Tapiridae > Tapirus > Tapirus indicus. Next base: position 68,488,254 of record CM062920.1, read on the forward strand.
AGATGAAGTGGACTTCATCAAAACTAAACACATTTGTGCTTCAAAGGATACCATCAAGAAAGTGAAAAGATAACTCACAAAGTTGAAGAGAATATTTATTATCTGATAAGGGGTGTCAAATTAACAGACAGAAATCTCATTAAATTGGAGTCACAAGGCCAAAAGGGGGAGCTCTCATACCCTTTCTTGATAGCAGAGCCCAACAGGAAGAAGAAAGACTTCTTGATTGGCAAGAAGCTCAGTCAAAGATTGTCACAACTCAGCCAATCAAAGGCCGCTACACTGGAACTCTGTTTACAATAGCCCCCCATCTTCCTCTTCCCCTCTACAAAAGAGCTTCTCCTCCCTTTGCTTTGGGGGACTCGCATGTGGCTTGCCATGGTTGCAGACCCCAAATTGCAATTCCTTGCTGATCCCAAATAAACCCATCTTTGCTGGAGAAATAACTGGCTATTTGTTTAAGATCAACAGGGACTTGTATCCAGAGTATATAAGGAACTCTTATAGCTCAGTCATAAAAAGACAACCCAATTTAAAAAATAGACAAAGGTTCTGAAGAAAATATACAAATGGCCAATGAACATATGAAAGGATGCTTAATATCATTAGCCATTAGGAAAATGCAAATCAAAACCATAATAAGATACCACTTCATACCCCCTAGGATGGCTATAATCAAAAAGATAATAACAAGTGTTGGCAATGATGTGGAGTATCCTCATACGGTTAAAAAAGAAGGGATGGTACATGACATATCTCAAGAAGGCTGTTAAAATATATGTAGAGTATGATTTCACGTATGTATATATAAAACAACCCGTCTCTACATATGTAGATATGCATGAATTTGGATGTAAATACCTAGAAGGCGGCTTGGAAAGATGTATCCAGAGCCCTGAAGTCATTTTTTCTGGGAGTGAAGGGGTCTTTGGCCATTTTGGTTTGTTTGCTGCTGCATGATTTATTATTCAACAAGCATGTTATCCCACATTACTTGTGTAATAAAACAAAGTTTTGGAGAAAAAAAATGCCAACAGACAGTGTACAAGGAATTGTCTGTAGGTGCATGGATATTCAGAGGAGGGGGGCATCATCATGGTCTGACAAGATAGAAAGTTCACGGAAAGGTTATGTGATTTGGAACTGGAAGGCTGAGTGTGACTTGCCTGGGCAAAGAGATTACGTGGAAATTCAGGGGAGGATGGGGTAGCATTGTGACAAGTCCAGGATTGCCTAGGTCTCAGTTTTTAAAAGCACAGTCGTTAAGCAACATGTATTCATTTTGGATCTATTCCTGCGAGGAAACTACAGCCAGATGTCAGTATCGGAGAAGATTTGTTTTACAAATGAAAGGAAGGAAGGAAAGAAGGAGAGAAAGAGAGAAAGGGAAGAAGGAAGGAAGGAAGGGGTTGGGGAGGAAGAGAGGGAAGGAGGAAGGGAGAGAAAAAGGTGAAACCCCAGTGCCATCTTAAGCAACCAGACCTGTTAAGAAATAACGAAAAGAGTTGAAAATTCTGGAATCCCTTGGATTCTATGAAATCAGTTCTTTCCCTTGAGAGAAGGAAACTCTCAGAGCAGGCATAACAGTATTGGCTATTCCTTGCTAACTCTGTTCTCTGCCTCACTGTCCAGTTAGGCTTCAAAATCGGGTAAAAGTATCTTTCAGAAGTTTGCAGCCTGGAATTGTGGCTTCTTCTACAAAGAGTTGCTGGATAAAGATGGAAGCACATGTGTGACTTGACCACCTGGGTCATCCTTAGCTTGGTCTTTGGGGGTGGTTCAGGCTGAAGTTTCCAGTTAGCTTGGCCTTCCACGGCTCATGAAAAGTCCAGCTTTGCCTCTGAAGTGTCCGAATGCAGGAGAAAAGTTGACTGAGCCTGTTGGGCATATGTATTAGGCCCAGTTGTAGGAGCTATAACCCAAGTCATGAGAATTCTGTCTGTGGTTATGGCGATTTTTGAGCACTTACTTCTCCTCTGGGGTGGGAGGGAAATGCAATTACAAATTCACAGAGCCTTGGGGCAGAGGAATAGGATTGAAATTTTCCTCTCAAGTTCTCTATTTGAAAGCAGGGAAAACATTAACAAAAAGAAAGTCAGGCTAGTGGTACCAAAACATTTTTTGAAAACTTGGTCTGCCTCCCAGTATGGACTGGCTGGAGTCATGATATTGCCTAAACTAATGCTGGGACCCCAATGTCCGCCAAGCTAGGAATTCAGCCAGCATGACCGTCCATCCCTTTCAATTTAAAATTAAATTAAATCTTTGGTTGTTTGCCTCAATTAATCGTTCAATTTGCAAAAAAACAATCAAACCTATGTTGTAAGTGGTTCCAGCTGTGGAGTGTGTTTTTTTTCAGCAGCAGAGAAAAATTGCTTAAGCATTTCATAAACTGTGAGATGCTTTGGTTTTCTTTCAGAGATGAAGACATTTCTAACTAGTTGTTGTCCTTGAGCCTGGATTATATTTCTTCTTCCTTGGAACCCAACAGTTGACATTGAAGAAGGCAATATAAACAGGTTGCCTTCTACCTCAAGGACATTGCTACCAACCTTGAATATATTTTAAGGGCCTTTGATCCAAGGGGAAGAAAACAAGCAAACGACTCAATCTCATACCCACTGCTTGGTTTTCCCCTGGAGGGTCGCCACAGTCTATCGTTCTAAACATACCTACACTACCTTGGCATCTCATGAGTTCCAATTAAGTCAGCGTGACGGCTAAAACCATTTTTCCCATTTTTGGCTGTTGTGACTTTCTCCTTCCATGCAAATGAATACAAAAGAAATTTCTGCTCACGTTCCTTTCAAGTTGTTAATATGAGATAATATCTCAAACTTTCATGACGAAAGGTCTTACCATCGTATCCTGATGAATTATGCTACAACTTAAAATAAATATTGGGAGTATTTGAGGAAGAAGGGCTACTCTACATAAACATGGCCTGAACAAGATGGTTAGATCATCAGTTAATCTTTATATTCAAGGCGAATGAAAGGAAAAGAGTTGCAGATAAATTATTTTCTCCATAGCCAGAAGCAAAGTGTATACAATAGAGCACATAGTCCCCAAATAACAAGGATAAATCTATTTCATGTTTTTTTCTCTGTGTATACTGTGCTTATCAAACCAGGGCCTTATTTGACAAGCACTCCATTCTAATATAAACAGCACAAAGATGAACACACTTCTTCTTACTCATGATTAATATATTGGGGAAATCAACTCTGAATCATTTAGGCAAATCATTGCAGTATATTCATGGTAAGGACAAATTTTCACCCTCTCATCTGAATTATAAACAGTTTTTCACTTCCTTACCCTAAATAACTACAGGGACTTCTACCACAAAGTTATTCCTAACAAGAGGAAATTGCACAATGACATGTGTTTATCTTTTAATCCCTAAAGGCAGAAGATACAAAGTATACATTTGGGATGCTAATAGGACATAGAAAATCTACCAACTGACCATGGAAAATGGTAAAGGCCTGTGGGCCCAAGAAGCTAGGGGAAGTGGGGGTGTGCATGCGTGCTTGGGTGTTCGAGGCTGACCAACTGATAAATAAAGCTTAGCATACAGCTGAGTCTCCATTGATAACATGTGGGGCCAGGGGCTAGGTTTGACTTTAGATCTTTACTAGCTGTGAAGGAAGAATTTGCTAAGCAAATTATCAATATAAATAAGAAACCAGAATATTTACCTGCATCAAAGAACAAACTGGATCCTGGGCCTGTTGAGTCAGCAACACGCATAATGCAAAGACCCTGAACTTCTAGGTCAGAGCTGTGGGCTCCAGGCTTAGGAATAGTGAACATTTGCACAGCACTTTACAGTTGCAAGGTGCTTTCTCTTAAGGAATCTTATTTGATTCAGCTTCTCACGTCAACCTTGGGAGAAAAAAATTTTTAAAGGAACTGTATTCATTTTATAGAGGAGGAAACAGCGAGCAGGTAAGGGACCTGCGATGGGAACTCAGATCTTTGAACCCCAAACTCTACCAAACTTCTATCCCTAAATTGTCAACATCAGGTCAGCCGTCCTCTCCGTGTGCCTCCCCATTTGTAAAACTGGGAATAAAAGCTTCTTATAACAGGTTGTCATGGAGATCTGAAGAGCTCAGTTATGGGTATCAGTTAAGATGCTTTGGGCTGTAAAGTAAAAGAAAAATCCAATTTACCATGGCTTTAAAATGAAGCAATATATTGGCTCCTGGACCAGAAAAGTCCACAGTGGGGGGACTTCAGGACTGAGTTGATCTGGGGGTAGGTGGGGAGCCAGGACTGGGCTTCATTTCTCACAGATTCTCTTGGCTCTGCCTTCCCCCATGTATTGGCCTCATGCCCAGGCTGGCTGGCTTCATGGTAGAGAGATGACAGTCTGCAGTCCCTGGGCTGCATGGTTTCTCCTCCACACCATGGAGAAGACGGCTTCCTTTCTCCCAGCCACCCGGCCGAGTCCTGAGCTTCACTCTGGTTGGATGACCAGCCCCACCCCAGGTAACTGGCATGGAACCTGGCAAGGAATGTGGCTGCTACACCCTGCGAGAGCAGAGGAACAGACGCTCTGGAGGCAGCCAGGACAGCAACCACTTCCGCGTGGAAAACACAGTCTAGTCACGCAGCACACCACCAAGTCCTGCAAAAGTGGGGTATCCCGGCATTCGATGTTATCTTTGTGTCATCCTTTTCCATGTATAAGGGGTGTTCTTTGGTTGGCACCACTTAGGAGACTCCTTCAGTTAATAAGTAACTTATTCTAGCAGTTAACAGCTCCCGAGCACTTACTCTGTTGCCTGGCCCTGCACGAAGCTCTTTATTTGTGTTGTCTCAACGAATCCCTGCACTGGCCATTGTGGTAGGAAGTATTCTCATTCCTATTTTGTGGATGAGGAAGCTGAGGCAGAGAAATGCTAACTATCCACCCAATGTTACACAGGTAGTCAAAGGTAGGGTTGACACCAGCCCCATGGTCTTCTGATTTACAGACCTCATCCCTAAATAAATCACAAGCTGGTCTTTAAAAAAAGGCAGTAAAATGGTACTTCTCTAAAAGGATTTTATAATTCATACTTTTCATTTCTTCCCACCGGCCACTTTAGAATATGACGCCATGTCATATCATGAGTCATATCACTTAGAAATGACCTATTCCAGTGGGACACTAATCTCGAGAAACACATTATCAAAAATAACAATAATAATAAAGTTAGCTGCCTGATAATATGAGTTTGGAAAACATGCTATATCTCTATAATAGTTAGCCCTTGTCGTCTGAAGTCTGTTATAAACTCAGGGGACTTGTAGATATGAACAGGAAAGGCTCCTATGTGGAGGTTGGACCTGTCCTTGGCCCCATCCCCATCCCCGCTCTTCCCACATCAGCCACATCCCCCTCCTTTATTTCCTTCAGGTCTCTGCTCCAACACCCCCTTATGAGGGAGGAAAGTATTGTTTCTTCTCTACGTAAAATAACACTGCCTTCCATCCCCTACGTGGTGTTAGTCTTTTGGTTTTTTGTTTTTGCACAGGATTTAGCACCATCTGTCATATCACCTATCTTTGTTGATTGATTGGTTGTCTATTTGTGTTTTCTCACTAGAATGCAAACATTTTGACAGAGGGACGTAGGTCTCTTGTTCACTGCTTATGTCTTATGTTCCCAGCACCTAGCATAGCATAAGCTTGGTGCTCGTTAGTATAGATCAAACGAATAAATAAATGTATACTATATCCCGCTTCTTAGAGATTCACAATGCCCAGCATGCCAAGACCCTGAGGAGTCTTGCTTAAGTTGTTTAAAATCACTGTTGCCCAAATCTGACCACTTAACACTTTTGGTGAAAAAAAAAATACCCATTAACATTCCAAAGAACTAAAGTTCGCTGGAAATCACTTTGGGAAACACTGAACTGCTATCTTCCCATTTTACAGGTGAGGAAACTGAGCCTCTGAGGAGTCCAGGGGAGCACCCAGGCCACACAGTGAGCCAGTAGCCCTCAGGGTGGAGCGCGGCCCTCCATTCCCTGTTCAGGATCCATTGGCTCCATCACCTCCCTGTGCTGCATTGATTGAAGATCTTTGGGGCTAATTATACTGGACACAACAATCAATAAACCCATCAGTGAGTATTAAAGGGCCATCTATTCTATGCCCAGCCATCAGCACCTGTGCTGTGACACTGAGAGCTCCAATGACACTTTTACGGGAGATAGAATTTTTCAAGAGCTGCTGATTGATTCCTTGAAGACTGAGGTTCATCAGTAAATACATTTTCCCAGACAGTTTGGCTTCATTGATCTTTGCTGTTTGCCAGTCCCGTTCTTGTCCTCTGATTATTATTATTTTTCAATATTTCACTTCCTGCTTTCACCTCTGTGCTACTTATTTCAAATTGTATCACAGTTATTGACCGAAGGGGACACGACCCTCTTTGTGGGCCAAAGAAAATGCTCTACAGCATCTATGGAGAAAAAAATTAAGTTGCTGTGTGGAGAGGGTTGGAAAGAACGTCAGGCCACACGGGGCCCCTCACAGCTCAGTCACCAGATTTTCACAGAAAGGTAGTCACCTCCCTGAGACCACTTCCTCACCTTCCACTCCGCCCCAATTGGACTTTATGCCCTTTCCCCCAAAAAAGCAGTTCTTGTCAAGGACACGAGGCCCTCCTTGCCACACAGTCCCTCCTCAGGCCTCATGTTACTTGGCAGTCCAGAACCTTCAGGCAAAACTGGGTACTCTCTCCTCTTGGAAAGCTTCTTTTTCTTCATTTCCACAACCCCACGCTGCCTAAGATTTCCTCCTCCTGCATTGGCTGCCCCTTCTCAAGTTCCCATCACCGGCCCCTACCCTCTCTATTCTCATCTCTAAATCTGGGAGTCCTGGAGGCTTGGTCCAGACCTTCTCCTTTCCTCAACTGATCCTCTTTCTCCAGGGAATATGATTTGGACCAATGGCTCTAAATAGCATCTTATCTGCTGTTGACTCCCATTTGTATTTCCAGCTTTGTTCCCCCAACGTTTCTCTACCACCACAAAAAAAGGAGAAAAAAGAAACCGCTCCAGGATTATACAACCAAAGGGCTACTTGCCTTTTATTACTTTTGTTACCTTGAACGCTTACTTAACTTTTCTGTGCTTCAGTTTCCTTAAATTTGAAAAGGAATGATAAGCACCAACCTCATAGGGTTGTACTGAGGATGACGTGACTTATACGTGCAGTGCCTACACCGTAAGCATGAAGCAAGGGTTGGGAATTCCAGTCGCTCCATTTCTCCACCAGAACATCTAATAGATGCACCCAAAAGAGGATTCAAGATTTCTCCACCCTTACGCCATCCCACCTCTCCCTCCAGGGTCTTTTCACTATTATCTTAACAACCACCAACTGAAAATCTCAAAGGATTCAAAAGGTTCAAAAGCCCCACTAGTGAAGAGTGAGCTAAGGGTGGGGGTGGGGAGAGCATATGTCCTCCCCCCTCCCCCCTGCATCCAGCAAGGGTCCTGCACTCCCAGGGCTCTAGTCGGGATGAGGCATAGACGCCCACAACTCACTGAACCTAAACCCCCAGTTCCCCTGTCTCAGAAATCCAAACTCCCTACCTCTCAGCTGCTCCCTAATTTCAATAGTCCAGCCCTTTGCCAACTGGAGCCTGGCTTTCCACCCTCTGAAGGATTTTTTATTTTTCTTTTTAACCAATCCTCTGGGACAAGGGAAACTTGAGGTTCCATGCCACAATGGCATGCTTGTCCTCTTCAGAGAGGGTGAGGGAAAAAATAGCTTATTCTTTTGGGCTAGGCCTACAGGGAAATAAGCTGGTTGATTTCTCAGTTAATTTACAGATTTTTTTTTTTTTTTGCCAAGAAAGAAGATTCAACTATTAAGGGCTCAAGATGAAAGTGAGTTTGAGGAGGATTGATCAGAAAGGGCTCTCTCAGAACTGGTTGGTGGTTACCAGGGTGAAAAGGGGTGGTGGGTGGGCACACAGGATGAAGGGATGCATTCATATGGTGACAGACAAATAATAACGTACAACTAAAACCCCACAATGTTATAAACTATTAAGACATCAATAAAAATTTTAAAAAAAAGAAAGGGCTTTTTCTTAGAGGACTTAGACGTTCTTTTGGGGGTGGAACTCACTTGCCATCTCCCACTGTCCCGAAGGAAGTCTAGAGAGTGTAATCAGGACAGTGAGCTGTGAGTACATTCTCCATCTGCCAGGACTTGAAGACCCCAAAGCCCTCTCTAGGAGAGCAGAAGAGGAGTCTAAGCCAGTTAGAGCCACCAATCAAATATGACACACTTCCTTCAAAAGTACTCCTAACTGGTGATGTTCAAGTATGTCTGAATGAACTAGATGGGGTCTTAGTCAAGTTGACTTGATGCTTCTCTGCCCTGCACTCCTCAGAATAGCCCAAGGCAGACCTCTGGCAGTGGCCGGGGTTTGTTCTCAGCCCTCACACCCCAGCCTCCTGTTCTGATTTCCATGCCTTCTTGGGGTCCCCTGAACAACTGAGAGTCACCCTCCCCAACACCTCTGCACAGCCTGTTCTGCCAGGTGGTGACACAGCTCTGGAAGTTTCTGAACACAGTAACCCATCTTCTACATGCGTTCAGATGTCCACTGGAGACCACTAATGTGGCAGTCACTGTGCTAAGTGTCGTAGGCAGACATTTCTGCACACACATCTGATGCCCTCAAGGTGCTCACCATCTGGAGCACTGGTTTCCAACCTTAGCGGCACACTGGAATCACCTGGAGAGTTTTAAGAACTGATGCCTGAGTCCCACCCCAGCGAGTGATTTAACTGGCCCGAGGTGAGGCCAGGCACTGGGACTTTAAAGAGATTCCAGCTGATTCTAAAGAGCAGCAAAGTGAGAGCCCACCGACGTAGAGCTCAGATTAATAAGCAGTTACAGCATATCATGTGAAAGTGCTGAGAGAGGTATTCCAGGGGGCACCGCGGAGGGCTGTCCCCGAGCCTGGGTGTAAGGGGAGGTCAAGGTCAAGGTAGTCCTCCTAGAGAAGGTGACCTCTGACCTGTTTTAAAGGGTGAGTAGGAGTAGATCAAGTAACCCAGAAGAGAAAGGAGGATGGAGGGGACTGGAGGAAGAGGGAAGGAAAAGGTGGGCAAGAGTGAAGGGGGTTGGAAACCATGCTGGACTGTTCAAGTTCAGAGGTGCTGAGTGGTGAGACAAGGAGGTGAGTAGGGGCAAAAGCACGTAGGGCCTTGTGGGAGTTGAGTATGAAGGCAGTAGGGAACCACTAAAGAATCGTAAGGTGTGGCAGAACAGGATGAGAAACGAATTCAGGAGCCGTCTCCGGTGGCCGCGCGGAGGATGGATTGACTGGGTCGCTGGGGGACCAGGTGACGGAGGACCTATTCATGTATTTATTAATAGAGACTCTGGCATCTTGATCTCCTCTGCCAGTACCCAACTCCAAGAAGAACAGACACCATTTTACCCAGAACATTGCCTGGGACATACACAGAGCTAAGAGCTTCACATGCACACTCTTAAAAAAATCCTCTCACCATCACTATGAGGTTGTTGTTATTATCCCCACTTCACAGATGAACAACCCAAGTTAAAGTTCAGAGGGTCTGTTCTGAGGGTCACACAGCTAAGTTAAGGGGCTGAGCCAAAACTCCAGTTCGGCAAAGCCAGCTCTCCTAACCATTAAGCCTTTGCCCCTCCCTGCTTCCGGCTGCATCCTTGGGGCTACCAGCATCACTAATCACTCAGCTAATGTTTGCATTTTCATGGGGGCCTTCTGTCACCTTAAAGCAATCACTTTTCCTAATTGATCCAGATGTCTGAGGCCCCAGTGGCACAATCTAAGGGTATAAAACCAACCTGCCCCCTGTATATCATTTTGATTTGCCCAGCAAGTTCAAAGGCTTTTAGTCAATACCTTTATAACTTCTAAACTCAAAGCAGATCTCTAGGACAAGATGCAAGGCCTTAGCTTTTCCTGTAACTCCTGGTCCCAGGGGAAAGGGGCTTATTAAAAATGCAGATTCCCTAGGCTCTGCCTGGCCTACTGAGTCAGGATCTCTAGGTGTGACGTCTGGAATCCACACTGTATGAGCTCCCTCTACCATCAGCCTAGAGCTGGCTCATGTGTGCAGAGGGTTGAAGTACAAGATCTCTCTTAACTGCCTGCAAAGCTGCAGCTCTTGGTGCAGTCTTCCTGTCTCCCATGTCTGCCACTGTTCAGCAGATCAAGTAACCTGTGGTGGCCCAGGTAGAAGAAATGGGGGATCACAAAGCCACCGATCAAGAAGAGGGGGAGGGTTGGTGGTAAGAGCCAGGCTGGCTTTTAGCTGACAGGGGATCTTTTCTCCTCCCACCAAAATGCACTCTGCAGCTTGAGTCCTGCCTGATTTCCCCGCTCGGTGCTTACCTGTAAAAATCTGTATCCACATTCCAGGTCGCTCTCTGGTGGTAGCTGCACGGTGGGATGGCTGGGTGAGCAGCAAAGCCTCTGAGTGTCAGTCAGGTTTAGCAGCCTGGTCAGTGAAGGGTTTGCTTTGAAAACTAGGATAACACAAATCACCTGCCTCAGTGGGAAACCGCTTTCATGTAGAAGCTAACGTGGAAAACATTGCCTGGAACAGACCCACCAAATACCCAGTCAGATGGCCCTTGTGACTGTCTTTAAGAAATGAGGTGCTTTGATCCCCAGCCAACTTCTGCTGCTCTAAATTTGAATGGAGTTTTCCTGGCCAAGCTCTTCCTTCAGGATTGTAATTTAGTACAGTCCCGTGCGTGAGGATGAAACAGTTTCTTGAAACTCCCTGAATTCCCAAGCATCAGGGCAGAGGTGCACCTTCGTCCCAGAGACAGGCAGTGACCTGCTCACAGTCCCAGCCACTGAGGTGCAGATCTGGGCCTGGACGTCCCATCTTGCCAACCTGTTGCCTTTCCAGTTGGCGAGATTCCACAACTTGCCTCTTCTGGGAGAGGCCCAAGGAGTGTGGTTAATGGATGTTTTTGATCTTAAACCTGAAAAAGCTAATCAAATGTTCAAAGACTAAAACATGTGTAATTACAAGTTTAATCTAAGGTAAGACTCAAGAAAGGGAAATGACTCCCTAGGATAAGTCTTGGGAGAGATTTCTTTTGAAAGAATTAGGGGAGGGCAAGCTGCCATGCTTGGAGTGGAATAATGACTTGTCTTTTTGGTCCTACGGGCAGCCATCCCATCCCGAGGAAGGAAGATACGTACTTGGGTAGAATGTTTGGTTCAGCAACCACCTAGTCATTCGGCCTATTGGTGTAGCCACATCTAGGTGTACAAAGCACTTCCTCAATGTTCCAGGGCAGTATCCATGACAACGTCACCTCACAGAGAGGATCACCTTCTAATTTGCCAGCCCACAGTCCAGGCGAGCCTCCTGCCACGAGGTGGAGACTGACTCAAATCTATAAGCTGGGATATTCTTTGCATATTCAAGAGGCAGATTATTTGAGTTGGAAAGACCCTCAAAGGTGGGCTACTCCAGTGATTCCCAAACCTAACTGACTAGAGACATTAAAAGGGCATTTAAAATATACAGATTCAAGCTTCCACTTATAAAATAAATAACCCACAGGGATGTAATATACAGCATAGGAAATATAGCCAATAATATTGTGATAACTTTGTACGGTGACAGATGGTCACTAGACTTATCGTGGCGATCATTTCATAATGTTTATAAATGTCGAATCAGTATGTTGTACACCTGAAACTAACATAATATTGTATGTTAACTATACTTCAATAAAAAATAGATAAAATATACAGATGCCTGTTGGTGGATGATATTAAGGAATTCGTGTTTTGCTGAGTGTGATAGTGGTGTTTGAGATGCCCAGTGATTTGCTTTATAATATTCAGACATAAGTAAAAAGAGGGGTTGGTGCATATCAGGCAGGGTCCCTAGAGGATATAATGGCACATGCAGAGAAGGTAATTGGGGAGCATTTACTGTTTATAAGGATGCAGGCAAGGGAGACCAATCAGGGATGGAGCCAACGACGGTAGGAAACCATCATCCCTAGACAGAGGGACAAGGGGAGGGGGTGTTAAGGACCTGTAGGTGGAGGTGTATTGTCAGAGAAGTCGGGCTGCCTGAGCAGTGGCTGGAGCAGAGGAACACAGCCATTGTCAACCTGCCAAGACGGAGAGAGCCAGGGAAATGCATGGAGCAGCCTCGCTCTCCTCTGACTTTTTGGTCCCTGCTGGAACCTAGCGGGAGCCAGAGGGACAAGGCACCCCAGTGAATGCTGGGTTATTGACCTCACCTTTCCCAGGCCCAGAGCAGGGTGGAGTGCACCTGGAGTGGTGGATGGAAAGCACCTCGCGTGGGATGGAGGAAAACAAAATGACGGAACCTTGAAGGTCATTGAGACTGGGGGATGTGTCCTTGGCTGGGGGAGGGCATGGTCCCCCTCACTTCTGAGTCTATCTGGACATTTTCGTTGTTCAGTTAGAAACAACACAGATTCCCAGGTCTAACTCCAGACCTCCCAGATCAGAATCCGTAAGGAATGGAGCCCAGAGATCTATGTCCCTGAGGAAGTTAAGTGACTTGTTCAAAATCACAGAGAGCCAGTGGTCAAGACCGAACCAGAACATAAGACACTAGTCCCGGGGCGCTTCTTAACAACAACATGAATAGCCTCAGCAAGAACACGAGGGCCACGCCGACCACGTTCTGAGCGCTCCGTGTGTGCCAGGTGTGGGTCTGTACCTGTGTCATCTCACTGGGTTGCGGTGAAGACGCAGTGAGTGAAGACATATAATGGGTTTAAACGTGCCTGGCACCTAAAAACCCTCAACAAACGGTCACTATTATTACTATCAGTTCCTTTAAGTATCACAACCATCTTCTGCAGTAATGATTACTATTATTTCCTTTTTCTTTTCTTTTTTGAACAGATAAACTGAAGCTGAAATAAGCTAAGACCCTCCCCTGGTGTCACCCAGCTGGTAGGTTTGGACACAGGCCTGTGTGATTCTGAAGCCCCAACTCCTGACCACCATCCGCTTTCCTGCAAACCACACTATCTTCTAACATCTAGGCTGTGGGGGCCGCCCGACGCTCAGTTTGCTTCTCCACATCACTCTTGGGGCTCGTGGGTCTATAACGTTGTCCTACCACACATCACTCTTAGTACACAACTGGGGCAACACTGAGACTTTTCTCAGTTCCCCGAGGACAGCGGCTGAGCCTTCACGGAGCCAGCCTCAGCATCCCACAGAGTCTGGCACCCAGTAAGCACCACATCTACATTTTTTTGATGACTAAATGGAGAAAGGAAAAGTCAGCCCTTAGAAATGGTAATACACCTATCCGCCATACTTCTGCCTTGCACCAGTACATTTTTTTTTTAAGTTTGTCACTCTTCAGCCAAGAATGTTATTGCTTGTTGAAAGTAAGACCCCAGATCTCAGAATCAGAAGGACCCAGTCCGGGCCTTGTGTCTCAGTGTTGCCTGAATGACCTTGAACGAGCTGCCTACCTCCTAAGATCTTGGGGTTCTTGGCCGTAGATTGGGAATGCCAATACATCCATCCATCATGGCTGTTACAAGAATTAAAGGAGAAAGCATTTCCAAAAGCACATGAAACACTCTCAAGCATTACATACGTGTAAATTATTATTCTTGATGACAATGATGACACCGATCTTGTGGGAGTAGATACTACTGTTCTCTATGACATTAATGTCATATAATTAACAGATGTGTCCTGGGTAGCTCCATATCCTCATTAACCACTATTGATTTGTCATCCATAAATGTAGGAAAACTCTCTTTGAGCCCATTTATTTTATAGCTTCTATAACCCATTGAAATAAGGTTTCCTAAGTTTACCATCTGCTGCATCCAGTAGATTTTCCTTTTACCACCAAAACAATCTCTAAATGCAACCCCCTCATTAGAGCGAACTCTCCTGCAGGAGTCAGACCTTCTTGCTTAACGCGGAGATTACAATCCCTTACCTAAAACTCTTGGGCCAGACATATAGTGGAATTTAGAGTGTTTTGGATATTAGAAAGATGATATTGTATATATACCATCTATTATCTAATACCTGTCATCAAACACATTAATATTTTTGCACAGCCAAACATCTAAGTTTGCACACTCAGGGACTACAGAGACGATTCATCACCTCATGCCAGATGAGGTCAGGGATTTGCAGCTCAGTGAGTTTAGGTTGGATTCAAGTCTGGCCGTCCATTGAGTTACAAAAAAAAAGTTCAGTTTTCAGAGCTTTCTGGATTTTGAAATTTCAGGTAAGAGATTGTAGACCTGAACTTCGGTATTTCACAAGGAGGAGGAGGAGTAGAGTGGGTGCCTGCCAACGATGATAAAACTAGTTAGGACCCCAACAGGCAAAAGTTCAAAGTGCACGAGAAGGAGCCTCCTCTTCCAGTAACTATGTAATTCTGCCTCCTCCTGCATTCCTGCATACCGCTGCCAGAACTGATGCTCTAAACCTCAGCTAGCATCGTGTCATTCTCTGACTGGACACCCTTCCATGACTCCCCAACATTCAGCTCCTTAGCCTCATACACAGGCCTTTAGTGATCTAACCCCTACCCAACCATAAGTCTCATCTCCTGGTTTGCCTCCAGGAATAACCCTTTGTTGGCAGGTCTTCCACCCTGGACATTCCCAGCCTTTGTCTCAACTCTGCCTGGAATGCCCTTGGCCTCCTCTTCACCCTGCTGAAACTGCACTTACCTCTCAAGAGTCATTTCTGGTGTTAACCCTCCTTGACACCTGTACTTTCCTGCACACAGCTGGGCACATGGGTCTGTGAGCTCTAATCCAGGACGTGGCTGCCCTCCTGAAAAACCAGCTCCACCAGCACAGTGATGCCACACCTCTGGATCACCAGTGCCTGGCACCACGCACACTGTAGGTGCTCGAAACACATATACATGATCAAGCCACCCATTCCCTGCTGGAAACCCTTTAGCAGCTCCAACTGCTCTTAGGATAAAGCCCCAAATCTTAACAAGACCCTACATCATTAGACCTCTGCCTTCCTCTCCTTCTCTCCCAGCTCTTGGTCCTCCCATCTGTGGTCCAGCTACATTAGCCTTTGTTTGGTTTATGGGGAGCCCCATGTTCCATCCCCCTTTCACCTAGTTAACCCCTCCTAATTCTGCATCTGTCAACATCAGCATCACTTTCTCATAGAATGATGTTCCTTTGCTTCATTACCTGTTGTAGCAGAGGCAACTGGCTGCCCACCCAATATCCATTCTGCCCTTTTTCATTGGTTCCAGAATTATGATTTTATTTTAGGGTGACAATGAGCCCAACTAAAAGCCTGTATTTCCCAGCCTTTCTTGAAGCTAGGTATGATCATGTGACTGGGTTCTGATGGAGGATATGTAAACAGAATTTAGTTGGTTAGTACTTCCAGGAAAGCTCTTTAAAGGGGTGTGCTCTGTTGCTCTTCCTTCTTCTCAGAGTGTGAACCTGATGGCTGGAGCTCCTGAAGCCATCTTGGACCATGAGATGATATGCTAAAGGTTGTCGACCAGAAGGACAGAAGGGGTTGGGTCCCTGGTGACTGTGGAGCAATCATACCAAGTGTCTCTGGTTTTATTTATGAGAGAGAAAAATAACTGCCAATGTGTTTAAACCACTGTGATTTTTTTAAAGGGAAAAACCCTGAATATCTAATCTCACTGATATATTCTTATCTGAGTTTGTAATTAAACATTTATTTGAGGAATTATTTGATTAATGTCTCTCTCCCATGTTAGATTATAATAGCCTAGAGGGCAGGTGCAATGTGGATTTTTCTTACTGCCACATGGCCAGCGTGTAATAGCTGCTCACTACCTGATGGAACGAATACCCTCTCATTTCGCACCAGCTCTGGAAGCTTGCCGCCAGGATCTTCTTTGCAGATCCCTAGGCTTAGCAGTATGCACTGCACAGAGGAATGATGATGCTCAGATACCCGAGCTCAAGAAAAAAATTCCTACAAATAAGGATTCTTTGATGTCCCCCTCGTCTTCCCTAGTGTGGGCTGTTCAGGAAAGTCTCAACTGCACCGTCCCTTTTCTCTGGCATCAAGCTCCTCTTCTGCTGTCGCAGGGGAGGAAGACAATCCCTCTACCCTCTCTAGATCCTTCTGGCTGGGCTATGAATTAAATTGACGTGAGACAGAATAACAGGAGAAAATCAAAGCTTTATAGCATGTGTACCCGGGAGAGACCCAGGAAAGCTGAGTAACTCGCCACAATGACTGAGGCGCTCATCTTAAATATCATCTTCAGCTGAAGACAAAGGCAGACGTTGAGGGGAGTGGTTTGGGGCTTCAAAGGGGAGGAAGGCAATTTATGTGGAAATAGAAAAGCAAATGTTTGGTAAACAGAACTTTGATAAGGGTGGGCTTAGCAAGGACCCTCACAGTCTATTGAAACCCAGAGTTATCTATGGGAATGGACTGTCCTGGGGACAGGCCTTTTATCTTAAATTCTTTTAGGCAGTTAGGGGGAAGGCCATAGTTTTTTTCAGTCTTTGTTCTTAACAATAATCAAGCCAAGGCAAAGAGACACATCTTAGGGTGGCCAATTCTGATCCCCCCCAGTTATTCTCTCATACTTTATGCTCCAGCCAGGCCGAACTAGTTATAGTTTCATTGAGATACTATGCTCTTTCCTGTCTCCTGGTCTGTGATGTGCTATTCATCTACTGGGAACTCATTTTACCTAGCTAACTCCTACTCATCTGTGGGGGTCTCACCTTTGATGTCACCTCCTCCAGGAAGCCTTGATGGTTCCTTTAAGTCCAAGCCAGGTCCTTCTCCATGGTGCTCCCAAGGTCTTCCCTAACTCTCCCAGCACAGCATTTGTAACTCTGGATTATTTCCCGTATCCCCTATGTTATGGGTTGAATTGTTTTCCCAAAATATATGTTCAAGTCTTAACCCCTGGTACCTGTAAATGTAACCTTATTTGGAAATAAAGTCTTTGTAGATGTAATCAAGGTAAGATGAGATCATACTACATTCGGGTGGGTCCTCAATCCAATAAGACTGGTGTCCCTACACGTCGAGGAGGAGACACAGAGACAGACACACACCAGAGGAGAACACCGTGGGAAGACACACATGACTGGGGAGGCGGAGACTGGAGGTATGCAGCGACAAGCCAAGGAAGGCCCAGGGTTGCTGGTAACAACCAGAAGGTAGTCGAGAGAGCATAGCCTGCAGACACCTTGATTTTGGAATCCTAGTCTTCAGAATGGTGAGAGAACACATTTCTGCTCTTTTAAGCCACCCAGTTGGTGGTCCTTTGTTATGGCCGCCCTACAAGAGGCTGAATACACAAATGGACAATGGCCAGACTATATACAGAAGTAGATCTCTGACCCACAGTCTGAAGCAGCCAGCCCAGGAAGCCACCCTACCACCTACAGTAAGCAGTCCGGAAAGTTAGAATATTACCTGTAGCAATACCCCTCTGGCAATCAGCCCCAAATGGCCAGGACTTGATTAATAAGTGACAGCTTCCCTACTTTTTGCCTCTGTTCCTAACTCAAGACCAACCAGAGAAAGCCAAATACGCACCTAACCAATCACATAGGATGCCCTGCTTCTACTTCGCCCCCCCGCCCCGACAGCTTCCCCATGTCACCAACCTCCGATCAGGGCAGACCTGAAGTCTTCCTTGTTTCCACGCTACAGCTTTCCCTCTCCTGTGCCCATCTTTGATTCTCTGTCAAATGCAAGTGATGGGGGCTCACTCCCTTCTTCCTTTCCACACCTGGAAACTGATACACACAGCATCTTTATATAAAGCCTTATGCTAACAGGGCCTTCTCCTCCACATCCCCTCTGACATCATTTCAGGTAGTTTTAGAGAGGTGATACCTTATTTTTAACGTATTTTCTGACTAATGAAAATATCTTGTTCTCCATAATACGCCAACACCCAGCTTGAAGCCTGGAGTGTAGCAGGTCCTCAGGTAATAATGTGTGTAATGGAATCGATGGTTCTCTCTTACCTGGCTGGTTAGGTGTCACCTGGCTGGAATATTGCACTTCACCAGGAAAGTTGTTATACAGAACAGGCACGGCCTCGTGGTTATTTAATACTCTAAAAAAGGAGCTTTCCAGAGAGATAATGTGATGCCGAGTGGATGGTTTAATCACAGCTGGTCAATATTTATGAGGCCAGAGACCCAGCTGTGCCGTATGACTTATTTACAAGCTGATTCTGGCGCCCATAAGCCTCCTTGTGAGGTCCACCTGTTCCGAGGTACGGGCGCTCGCAGGCAGCCAGAGCGTGCAGGAAAGAATCTGCCCGCATCCCGGCAATTCAAACAACAATGCAGACGGCCTCCCGCTGTCTTCCTGGAGCAGGACGCGTTTCCTTTTGAATAAAAAGGTCGGCTTAGCTTTTCTTCACTACAAGCATCAGCACTCCCTCGACCAACCCTCTCCAGATAATCACAGGCAAAACAGAAAAATCAGACAGGCACCATGTACCCCGGGCACTGGTTTTGCATCTGGCCGTGCATCAGTATCACCTGGGGGTGCTCGTTAAAGTGACAGGAACTAGCGCCTCACCCAACCCTACTGAGCAAAAGCTTTGCGAGTGGGGCCGGGCCTTTGGGCTTTTAACACGCTCCCTGGGTGCCTGGGTTTGGGGGTACCTGAAACCCATCTGCAGACCAGCGTTGCGAAGCTCCGCTCCTGAGGGCCTTGAAATCAGAAGCAAAATATCACACGCATGCGCACATGCTGAGCACTCGTGAAGATGCGGGTGCTGAAAAGGGGTGTCAGTGGTCTATCCCCGCGAGGCAGCATGGAACCTTTAGCTCAGGCTTCTGGGCCTCAGGAGCTGCCCTGCCTGGCCCTGCAGCTTCCCAGCTGTGTGGCTTCAGGCACGTCACTTACGCTCTCTGAGCCTATGTCCTTATCAGAAAGGTAAAGGTTATTTGGAGGATTCATGAATTCAGCAGAACAACAAAAGAACATAGTAAGCACCTATCAGTTCCGGGCAATCTAACAGACAGTGGGGATAAAGTGGTGAATAAGAAAGACAGTTTTTGCCCCCTCAGAGCTTATGGTTTAGTCCGAGGAACAGACGTTAAACAATTCCACAAATGAATAGGCCATTCCACTTGTGATAAACTCAACGAAGGAAAAGCACAGAATATTACCAGATGAGGGTGAGCTGGTCTGAAGGTCTGTAAAGACTTCACTGAAGATACGACATTTAAGATCTGATGAAGAGGGAAACCCAGCAAAGCCAAGGGCTCAAGGGCTAGAAGGGACTGTGAAGGCAGAGGGGACAGAATTTTCAAAAGCCCTAAGGCAGGATTGAGCTTGGCACAGGCAAGAAACTAAAAGATGTTCTAGAAACTCCTTGCAAATGGTGAAGTACTTCACACATTTTAAACAGAAAAGGAGCCAGGTGTAAATGGGAAAAGCTAAAGAACTTGCTTATTGTTGTAGACAAGTCTTGGGATTCTGGCCAAGTCCTCTGCATCCATCTCTGGGCCTCGGGAGAAGGAAAGCCCTGCAGCCACAGTGGACCTACACAAGTCCACCCCCTCGCCCTAGCTGACCGACCAGGAGTGAACATTGGCTGGCTCCTTGCCATTCGAATACTTCTTTCTTTCTTCGAACCAAGAAACTGAGATGAGAGAGTTGGAAATTTAGTTACTTTAATGGCGAAACTTTAGACCCCGTAGAATTGTTTCTGAGAAGTTCCTGCTTCCCACCTCATCACGAGTCTGGTGGCTTATCATTGCCTTAAATTCCACCCAAATAGCCAACGTAAGCAGATTATCGTCATTTATAACCAAACAATTTCTAGATCCCTCTGCCTCCACCCGCAGGGCCCTGTGGACTAGGAAATGCTTGGCACTCGTTGTATTAAATCCCCCCAAATGCTCGGCTTTTCTCCTCCTGATCATTTCCGTTTCTGACTCCCTCACAGAATGAGTTCCTGTGAATGGTTTTGCTGTCGGTGGCTCTCGAGGTAATTCACATCAGATGGTGGCTGTCACGTTTGACGAGGCACTGTTGAGCCACACTCTGGGATTTCTGAAGGTCTGTTTCACAGTGTCCTGACCTAACAGAACGTGCCTCTGCAAACGCAGGGCCTGACACAACTTCCTTCCACACCTCGGGTGATTTGTAATGCAACATCCACAGCCGGGTTGTAAATCAACGGTGGGTCCCTGCTTCCCCTCCCGCCCCTACCCAAGACAATGAAAGCCCGCTGACCCCGGGGAAGTGGGGGGGACCCCCTGGAGGTGGGGGGATGGGATTTAGTATTTACTGAGCAGCTACTCTGCACCAGGCTCCGTACTAGGTTATTCATCTTTCAGTTGACTGTCACCTCGTGAAGTAAATATTTTTTCTCATTTTACAGGGAGAAAACTGAAGCTCTGGAGGTTTAGAAAAATGCCCCTTTGCAAGCGGTGTAGCTCCAATTACAAGCCACCTATGTTCTGTCACCTTTCAATAGCCCAATGACTCACACTTTTTATCAAAGTGGCAGGGTGGTAAGGTCAGGCCTTGGAACGTTGCAAGGACAGGCAGAGGGTCCACATGATAATGAACGTCCAGGGCCATGATGGAGTGAGAAGGGGAATGTTTCTACCCAGACCCCTAGGAACTCAAGGGCAGACTTCCACTGTGGGTTTTCAGAGGAAAATCAAAAAGAAAAAAAATACACATATCTATATCTTTCTGATCTTAGAAAGCTCAATTCCCTGCTGTTCAGGGATGCATTGGTTTCTTCACATTACTCTGGAAGGGTTACTCTGTGGTGCAAGATCAAGAGCCCCAGACTGTCCCAATCTTGCACTTTCTTAGCTCTGTGACCTTGAGCAGGTTCCTCATCCTCTCTGATCTTTAATTTCCACTTTGTAAAATTGTGGTAACAATGACACCTACTTTAGAAGCTTTTTAATGAAGGTTGTTACCCTCATTTTGCAAATGAGGAAACCGAGGCACAGAGACATTCTTTCATTCTTTCCAAAAACAGTTGTTGAGAATGACAAGATGGGAGGGACAAGGAGGAGATACATGTAAAGCAGGCCTTTTAATGATTATTAATGGGCAGCATGCCTTTTAAAATGAGAAGCAGTTGTCCCTAAAGAGTAAAGATAAAACAAAGAAAGCAGAGAAAAGTCTGGAGTGTGGAGTTTTAGGGTCTTCAATGTCCGGCTCCAAGAGCTGGGACATACAGATGCTCTTGGGTTCCTGGTCTTTCAGGAATCTTGTGAGAGCCTGGGTGAAGCCAGCTCATCTCTGGACAACAGGTAGGGATGTACAGGAAAAACTAGTGGGATTATTTAGAGAGTCAGGGCTCTGGCAGAAAAAAAACCCTCAAAAGGAGTGATTGGGGAGAATTTCACGAAGGTTCGATTTACAAACGGAGGTTTAAGGAAGCAAGGTGGAACAATGAAGCACACCCCAGCTAACAGCAGAGGGAGGCCGCCCCTCCCCTTATCCAGGCCTGAAAGGGGAAGCAGAAGGAGGAGATACTAGAACTAACGAGCTGTAGCTCCAGGAGAGAAGGCTGGTAGGAGATGTGGCCTTGGATGAAGGAATGCAGTCACTGCCCTTGGCTAGGGATGGAGGGAATTGGGAATAGGAAGCACCCCAACCACCCTCTGCTCCCTCATGCCACATTCTCCTATTGGTGCCTCCCATTGGCTGAACCCAAATAGAAGCTAGATGGCAAGGAGTGCATTGATGCAGTCCATGGAGGTCACCCCCTCCTGAGACCAGAACAGGCTGGAAAAAGTTGGAGAATACCCAGCACAACTACTTACAAAGAAGAAGAGGACAGAAATCCATGTGGAGGGAAGGAAAACACCAAGAGGCCCTTAGTTAATTGAGAGGGGGCAGTGGCTCCATTGACAGGGGCAATCTGGCGTTCCCTAATGACCACACATCAAAGGGAGGTTTTGATTTGGAGTCTCTCTGCAAATTTGCCTGTTCAATATTGAAAGGTCAGTTTCAAAAGGCAAGACATTAATCAACTCCCCAATCAATAAAGGGTCAGTGATGGGATTGCCAATTGATAGTCTAAAAGGGGTCAGGACATGGAACACTAATCTCCTTGAACCTCATGGAATGGTATTGAGTGGACACGATGACGTGCCACCCATGTCCCCTTCAGGAATGAAGAATTCACTCCCCTAACTGCTGGCAGCTCAGGGCAGGGATTGCCTCTGATGAATAGAACCACCTCACCCAAGGCCATGTTGCCTTCCAGAGGTGGTTGATGAATGTGGGAATGGAGAGACCTGCCCCCTCACCCCAACTAAGGCCCACTCTGAATGGCCAGCCCAGCTCCGGCCTGCTCCTTGGGGTCGGCTTAAAGCATCACTGGGATGCATCATAGCCCGGCTTCTCCCTCTGCCCATCCTGCTTCCTTCCCTTTCCCTCCCTAATACACATCTGGCACGCCTGCATCTTGGAGTCTACTTTCTGGTACTCAACCTGCCACAGTTGTTAGAAGTTTCCTTATTAGCAATCCTTATGAACAAAACTACAATTGAGAGTTTGCAAGCAGTAACCATAACACACATCTGTGATGCTTTATACTTTACCCAACACTCATATGTACATTTAATCTTCTCAGCAATCTGGAAAGGTTGGCAGGTGCTGGGAGAACAATGGCCTTGTCTGTTTTATTATCTTACAAACTTAAGATGCCCAGCATGCATGGGTATTAGAAAAACCCTCTGGTAGGCAATAATAATAAGATTTAGGATAACGATTGCCAAGCTGTTTCATGGAACATGAGTGCTCTACCAGATGTTAATAGGTGTTCTGTTTTAAAAGGTGGGAGTGATGTGCAGTCATATATTTTTGGAAAATACTGGGTTAAAATTCTGGACATATTCTTGCGGGACATATCTGAGCCTTTAATATGCTAATGTGCACTGTTAATCAAGAAAGGTTTCATGTGCAGTATTTCCCAGACTTATTTGACTCTAAAACACCTATTACCATCTCTCCAGGCACTCGGGGCCTGTGAAAGATGGTATTGGAAATGCTAACCTAGACAAAGGGTCCATTAGATAGATACCTCTTCCACTGTTACTTTCCTTTCTACTCACTTCTTTCTTTCTTTTTTTTTTTTTTGCTGTGGAAGATTTGCCCTGAGCTAACGTCTGTTGCCAATCTTTCTCTTTTCGGTGAGGAAGATTCTCCCTGAGCTAACATCTGTGGCCAGTCTTCCCCTATTTTGTATGTGGGTCACTGCCATAGCATTGGCTGCCACTGAGTGGTGTAGGTCGGCACCTGGGAACTGAACCTGGGCCACCAAAGCGGAGCATGCTGAACTTAACTGCTAGGCCATGAGACCTGCCCCACTTCTTTCTATTTTTAAGAAAATAGGAAAGGCATTCCTGGGTAGACTCTGGAAGAGGCATTAGGACACAGGTGTAGAACAGGAAGGCTTCATTCCTCTGCGACTCACTGGCAAGGACAGGTGCAGGCAGAGAGGGGGTGGTATTTATGAGAAGCGAGACTGTTCTGTGTTAGGGAGGAGAAGCCTGAGCTCAGCTGGAGGAAGCGGGTGGGCAGGAAGGCAGGGGGCACGAGGGCTGAGGGCTCTGGGGAAAGGAGGATGAAAAACTTGGGGCTTTCTCCAGAGCCAGGTGGATTTTTCCAGAGTCTCTGGCTTCCTGGTCAACCCCTCTGAGGCTGCCAAAGGCACTGATGCTTTCAAAAGAGCAAATGAGAAGGAGAAAAATGAGCCTGGGCAGTTCTGTTCCAGCTGACTGATGTGGCAACTGCTCATCGTGCTCTCCAGGGCTTCGGCCTCTCCAGCTCACAGCGCTCTAAGACAGGAGGAATCCCTGGCTGAAACTCAGAGGAATCAGCTCGCTCTCTGGGCTAACTCCATCCCTTTGGCCCTGAAAACATGAGGCCAGAGTTCACGTACAAGCTTGACTGTCTGAGACTTGGGAGAAAAACACAAACCAACAAAGAATGAAATCACCCTGCCTCGTATTTACTTAGTGAATTCTCAATGACTTACACGGATGGAGAGAGAAAAAAATGTGGCTACTCCCGGATGGCAGTTAATTCCAAAGTCTTTTAGGTGTTGGGTCTATTTGCACCTGAAAATTGGATCTCTGATGCTCAGGGGTCTGGACTGTGTGAGGCCCAGTGGTGTCATGGTTCAGAGAACTAGCTTGGGAGTCAGCGCGTGGTTCAAATCCCAGCTCTGCCACTTCCTAGCTGTCTTTGCTGGGTCCCTCCAGAAGCTGAGCCTGAGACAAAGATTTGTACACAAATAGTTAATTAGGGAGGTATCCCAAGAGTCACTGTTGGGGAGTGGGGAGTGAAATAGGGAAGGGAAGGTGGCCAATAAAGGGCGTGTTATCGATCAGATTCCCACTACGGGCAACTAAGGCTCTATCCCATTGGGGAATCTGGAAGACCACGTAAAACATGACTCAGAGTGACCCAAGAGGCAAGGGAGCTGGGGTGTTTGACCCTCTAAGTCATCTCCTTCATTAGCTGAGGCTGCTCCTGGAAGCGGTAACTCTGGCAACACTGGCCTGCCGCATGTGGGGTGGAGAGAAGACTTTCAGATGGCGAGGGCCAGGTACTGGCAGGAGGACGTGAGGAAGCCCAGAAGGGTGAGTCCTGAGGGGATATGAATGGGACACCACTTGAATTAGTGTTTAGCTGTGTGGCCTAGGCAAGCAAGAACACTTTCTATGCCTCAGTTTCCTCACTTGTGAAGTGAAGATTGATAACAGCACCTGTCTGGTAGGCTGTTGTGATGATTAAGTGGAATAACACTGTAGAGCACACATAGAGCATGTTAGTGATCTACTACTATGTCACAAACCACCCCAAAAGTTAATGACTTAAAGCAACAATAATTACTTACTGTATCTCACAGTTTGTGTGGATAATTCAGATGGAGTGCAGTTGGGACAGCTCATCTCTGTTCCATGGAGCCTCTGCTGGCAGCTAGAATCATTTGAAGGCTTGACCATGGCTGGGGCATCCATTTCCAAGGTGGCTCACACACATGGCTGGCAAACTGGGGCTGGCTATGGGTGGAAGGCCTCCGTTCCTCTGCACATGGGCCTTTCCAGAGGACAGCTTGCGTGTCTTCACAAAATGGCGGCTGAGCAAGCTATCCAGGAGGCCAAGGCAGAGGCTTCAACGTCTTTCATGGCTTAACCTCAGAAGCCACAGTGTCCCTTCTGTACTATTCTGTTGGTCTTGTGGGTCAGCCCTGGTTCATTATGCAAAAGGATTATCCAAGAGCATGAGCACCAGCAGGTAATGACCATCAGGAGCCATCTTGGAGGCTGGCCACCAAACAAAGTGACAGGCTCATAGTAAGGTAACAATGTGAGTTGCTATTTTTATCCTAAGAACGAAAGAAAGCCCCTTGGTGAAGACCTGACTCTGGAGAGGCAGGAAACCAAGAGCCAATTTTCTCACCTGGTGCTTGCCCCACTCCTCCCAGCCACTCCTCCCTTGGGGTAGACAGCTTATTCTCTGCTTGATGAAAGGTCTCATCTCTAACCTTCCCTGGAGCCAGGCAGGTGGCGCTTGGCTTTCAGCAAGCATCTCAGCAGGCAAAGTAAACAGAGGGTGTAAGATATCCATAATGCTGTAATTAAGCAGAGAAAGGTGCTAACTGCAAATCCGGAGCCCCAAATGTCCTCCAAGGGGTAGTTCGGGCTGCGTAGAATCTGTTAACTGGCAATAACTTCGAAAGGAGGGTTTGCCAGAGAGAAGCCAGCGTCGGCATCGATCACCTGCAGACAACCATGGGCTGACTCTACATCCAAGCTCATTCGTTTTAAACTGAAAGCTGTGAGCCAGAGTCCAGCCTGGGTCTGAATTAATGATGAGCACGAATGAGGTTTGGCATCGCTTCCCTCACAGAGAGGCAGGCATTTAATGAATTTTTCATGCCTTGCTAGTGGTGCCATTTTTCTGTGCCAGATTCTCAGACCACAGAGGTTTTGATATCAAGGGCTCCTCACCACTGGTGCATGTGCTCTGAGGGGTGAGGTGGGGGGGAGGGTGGGACGATGGCTTTATTCTCTGCTTGCTTCAGTGTCACTCACAGTGGACGCCTTCCGAGTGTCTGCCCCATTCACGACAATCTCCCCTTAGCAGCCACACCCCCTTAGTTCAGCGCCATTTTGTAACGTGTGATAACATACAGCCCCATTGGCTTGCGATGGGCTCTTGACTCACGTTGGGCCCATCAAAGTCCCTTCTAGGAAATTTTGAAGTGGAACCCAGTGACAGAGTCATTCTCTTGGGGTGCCTGAATCTTTGACATGCACTCCTGGTAGTTGTGAGCGGGGCGTCTTTCACCGAGAAGCAGAAGAGAATCTTCCAGTGAGAGAAGGAAAGAATGAAGCAGAAATGTAGGAGCAGAGATGAGAGACGGAAAGATAATCCAGACTTTCTACAGGCCATTTCTGGTTGCTTTCTGAGACCTATGTGCGTTTTTACCTCTGAGTTCTCAGAGACCTCTATATCCCTGTAAATTCTCATTTTCTGCCTAAACTGGTACGAATTGGGTTTTCTGTTACTTTCATAATAAATGAACCCGTTTGAGAAGCTGTTACGTCTTGATTAAAAACAACATAATTGGAGTCATAAAATAATCACTCGCACACACACACAACGAGAGGTGCCAGTCCTTCCTCTCCTGGGGACCATCCACGCGTTTGGGTCCTGGAGCGCCGCACCAGGAAACAACGCACAGGCCTCTGCTCTGAAGGGCTAACCTGGAGCTGCGCCTGGTGCCCAGGGGCAGGAAGGTCATGCTCCATGAAAGAAATGAGCCAGGAGAGGGGGCCCTTCTGCGAGATTCTTGGCATCAGGGGAGGTGGGATCACTGGGGCTGGATTTTTCTGATATTTCAGGAGAAGAAGGAAGAACTTTTTTTTGTAAAATTAATGATTTGAAAATGTCACAAATAAGGTTTAAAATGTCAAAACACTCTGAGCACTAAACAGAATGTATCTGTGGACACTGTCCAGCCTGCAGCCCTCTAGCTCAAGGCCTGTGTCCTAGGCACCTAGCGGTGATGGAGTTGGACAGTGTATCAGGTGGAGGGACTTGGGGCGAGCAGGAGGAGGTGTGGCCTGATCCAAGGAGACTGATGGATGGAGGGTGGTGGCCTCCACTAAAGCTGGCGTAGTCCTGTACAGCATCCGGAAGGGACTGCTATGCTGAACGGGGTGCTGGGGAGATGGGACACCAAACATGATGGTCTTGAATGTATCGTCAAGGATCCTCTATGGTCGAGGCTGTCGTGAGTGAAGACTATTGGGGGGGCATTTCTGTGGCCCACCCAGAAGAGCGGTCTCTGATCAATGAGGGAGAACCTTGAACCTGACAGCGGTGTCATGAAGCAGAAGGAGCAATGGTAACAACAGGGAACCTGGTGGGTCAAGGACCAGATTCCTGCCCGTTCCCTAGAGACAAGGTGAGCCTGAGATTCTTATACACAGAATGGGGACGAGTCCCAGTGATGCCTGATGAGGGACCCCCAGCCAGACAGGTGGGGGAGCCAGTTTTAAGTTGATTAGAGAAACATAAAGAGACACGACATTTCTTAACCTGGGAATTGTGGTGCAAATTCATATTGGTTACACAGGTAACCAGAAGGTTCCAATAAAGACACTGCACTAAGACCTTCCCATCGGGGCTGTCTCAGTCAGGGTTCCACTGTAGGTACTGAAAACAGAGGCAGTTTAGTATGAGGACTTGATCCACAGGAGGTGGAAGAGGACAAGAAGAAGGTCAGGGCTTAGAGAGGCAACCCCAGAGGTAAGCAGGTGCAGGGAGGCACCACCACTGTAGGCTAGAGGGACAAGGCGGAGCGGTACAGTGGGGTGGGGCCAGGCACCAGGTCACCTGCCGGAAGCTGGAATCAGGGCGGGTCTGCTGATGGGAGCTGGAGCCATGGAGGGAATGGCAAGGGATGCAACAAGGTGTCACCTGAGCAGAAAGTAGGGTGAAATACCCCGACTTCTCCCTTCCTTCCTCTCTCCAGTATCCCACCAGTGCCTCCAAATGATTTTTAAGTGGAAATCAGCTGAAATGGGAGCCTGGGGAGAACAGTTTCTGACTGTCAGCCTCCCTGAGATACAGAACAGAGCACAGAAAGAGCAAGGAGGGAACCTGAGGCCAATAGGGTGAAGATGGGCAGGGGCACCGTGGAACACAGAGAACAGAGAACATTCTAAAAGCATAAACACTCAATGCCCGGCTCCTATTTCTGGAGCTTGCTCCGAATCCCCAGCTGGTCCCCAGTCTAACTGACCATCTCCAGGTTCTGAGCCAGGAGATGGCCAGATTGCAATCCTGGTGAAGGGAGAGGGAGAAAAGAATAGCCACTTACGGTTGCTGCAGAATTGTCACCGTAGGATAGGAACTATCTTAGGATCCTCTCACTGCTCACCTCCTGTAGAGTAAGGGTTAGTTTCTCCCTGTTTCACACATGGGCAAATTGAGGACAATAATGGGTGACATTTAGGCATGCACTTCTGGGCACCAAACCACAGGAGTTACTCACCGGGAAGATGAGTTCCTTGGTTTTATTGGCAAATTGCTTTCTTCAGCACCTAATCTGGTCTCCAAATGCTTTTTATTTGGGCAGTTAGAGCCCTAACCTAAGATTAGATAATGTAATCTCATCACCCGTATTTACATCATGACAAATTTGTATGACAAAGGACAAGGCTGTTAGTTATCAGAGGTATAATGTATGGCCAGGAGGCCAGTTAGAGTTTATAAAACGAGCCCAACAAACAAACATGCCACAACATGTCATACATCCCCCCTACTCCCCCTCCCCTCCCCCCCCCACTCTCCCACAGAGCCTGAAATATTAGATGGATAGTGGTTGACGGTTTTAATTACAGGATGTCTTTTATGGATATTGGTCTCTCCAAGTTCTTCGAGTTGAAGAACACTGATGGTTGTTCATGTCATCAGTTGTGGTTGGAGTCCCTGGGGAACTGTGATATATTGGTTTTGTGGCCTTTGCTTCAAATTCCTCTCTGTAAACAGAGGTCTGGGTTAATTGCATATGGTGGAGCTGGATGTGGGATTGGGATTAATTTCAGCCAATCTTATTTCCAACCACTCCCCTGACACACATCCTCTCTCCGACTTGGGCCGATCTTACCATCACTTCTAAACCCATCGTGCCCATCCACTTTTCCTTCAACTGGGGATACCCTTCCCATTTTCCTCTGGGAATCTTGTTCTTCAAGGCTCAGTCGGGATCCACATCCTCAATGTTAACTCCACGTTAATCCTCCATGTTAATCCATCCACATTAACTCCACGACACAATAGCACAAAGTCTGCTAGCACTTATAGTGCACGATCATCCTCATCATTAACAAGAGATCCTTATTGAGTGATCCTTATTATATATTCCTCATTTTATTGAGCAATATATAAAATGCATGGTGCCAGGCATGGAGGCATCAAAGTGATATAAACCATAGTCCCTACCCATCATGTGTTTACAATCTATTCGAGGAAACAGAATATTCATTCATTCATTCTGTAAGCACTGAGTAGCTACTAAGCATAGCTACAGCACCAGGGAGGCACTAAGAAGAGATATCCATAAATCTACACATATAGACATTAAATATAAACAACAACACGAAAACACACAAATGCTCAGTGACAAGTTAGACCACCATCCAGCAGCACAGTATAGTTGTTACTAAGAGAGAGACAGAAGTGGGTCTGGGACCCAGCCTTGCCACTGAGAACTGTGTGACCTCGGGTGAGACCCTTAACCAGGGCTGCCATACACATTTGGGCAGGTTTTGTCCTCTCATTTGTGCCTGGCCTGGAGGGTGTGTGGGGGATGAAATCAGCCCACATGCTGCTCACCCAGCTGAGCTCTCTGTCTCTGGGGCTCCACCAGTCCGGAGGAAGGGGTGCCCTTTGTAATTCATCTGCTGAGTGGGGGCCATCTTGAAACATATCCTCCAAGAAGAAGCTCCTTTTTTCTGATTCACGCAAGGTACCGTGAGAGCTAGCAGAGCCCTCCAATTTCCCTCTCTGAGCCTCAGTTTCCTTATCTACAAAATGGGGCTAACAATGGCTACTTTAAAAGCTTGTTGGGAGGATTAAATGAAATAACATATGTGATTTATCATGAGTCTTTAGTTGCAGGGGAAAGAAACCCAAATTAAGCTGCAAAAAAGTAAGAAACCTTGGGTGTATGTTGTTGGGAAGGACACTGAAGGGGCCTCAAAAGGAGATGGAAAAGTTGCAGGGCCAGGGTCTTGGACTAGAAATAGGGTCTACCAGTCAGGGCACAGAGAACCAAAAGCACTCCGGGAGTTTCAAGCAGAAAAGACTTAAACACAGGCATTAGGGGCTTACACTCTGAGTGAAGGGCTGGGGGAGCAGATGTCGGGGGCACAATTGGGCTATAGATTTCAAGGGCATTACCAAGGCTGTGGTCCAGGTAATGAGAGCCTCAGTAACTGCCACCCCTGCTGCCACCACAACGGCCACTCATGCCCCATGGAGCTGGAGACTAGACTCAGAATATTCAGTACATGGGTAAGTAATATACATGAAGCACTTGACCTGTGAGGGCTCTAAAGAGGGAGGAGATTGTTGTCGTTAGCCTCCTTCCCTGGGCAGATCCATGTGAAAGCTCCACCCTCTGGGAGGTCATAGGAATTCTCCAGCCTGTGTGGGATGTGCGGGATGCCGGAGGCAGCCTTTTACAGGAGTCTCAACGCAGGGAAATGATCGCACCTGCATTCTCACCCGACGGCCTCTCCAGGGAGTGGAAGAACGTCGTCTTACCCCACCCAATGTGGCCAGTGCCCCCCACACCTTGGAAGTCACCCCAAAGCCTGCAGAAGGTGATAGTAACAAGAGCAGCCGTGGGGCTGCTGAGGCTGCAATGAGATCACGTCGAGAACAAGCCCACAGGGAGCACAGCCACGCGCCGAGGTACCTGCCACGCAAGTGCCCTCTACTGGTGGTGATTGTGAGATCTCTTGTAGACCACCAAGCCCTGCTCTAGAGGAGCGGTGGATGCCAGTATACCTAGACCACGACGTGACCCCCAACAGGCCCCAGCTCACCCTCAGTGATGGCCTGGCCACTCCTGAACCAGAGGGTCTACGTGGATGGACAACGAAGGCTAATGCTCCTGTTATACTGTGAGAGGCCAACAGAGGGAGACGGAGAGAGACAGACAGAGAGAAACCCAGGCCATCTCTTTCTCAGAGGCAGTTACTACCTAACCTCTTAGGAGCATCTCTCAGACAGTCTGGCTGCTAAATCACCACCACCACAGTAATTGAAACAGAAAATCATGCTCGACAGAACAACCTAGCAACATCGCTATTAGCAGCTACGGTTTTTCATTGCGAACTGGGGAGATAATATGCCTCTTAATGTGTGCACGGGCACCGTCAGATATATATCTTTACCAATATTTCAGTAGGGACTGGGCCTTTCCGCTCTTTCCTTTCACCAGGTGATATGTGGGGCAGCTCACTCAGGGAGCCCAAAAGGAACAGTCAACTTTTCCGTGTTATCTGAGGCTGCCCAGCTCCATGGCTAATGCAAAAGTTTCCTTTCCTTCCCTCCTCGCTCCCTCTATCCCCTCTCCCTTCCTTCCTCTGCCGTTCTTAGCTTATGTTTGTACAGGGGAGACAGAAATGGAAAAAATAATTGCACAAATCCATAACTAAAATCTGCAGTAAGTGCTCAAACTGAGCAAACTGTGCCTCCTGGGGAATCAGATGCCTTTGGAGGGAAAAAAGATTAATTTGAAGAAATGCTGAGAATGAGATAAAGAGGGGTAGGTTTAAGAGAGAAAGAGAAAAATGTTGTAGAGAAGAGGAGTGGTAGGTGCAAAGGCCCTGAGCCTCGAGGGAGCTTAGCACATATGCTGGACCCAGGGGAGGCTGGCGTGAGTGGAGGGCAGAGGGCAAGGGGGAGGGCGGTGGAGGAGCCAGGCTGGAGAAGTGGCAGAGTGTGATTCATTTATCTTAAAAGCAACGGGGAGGGGCTGGCCCGGTGGCGCAGTGGTTTAGTTCGCGCTTGGCATCCCAGGGTTTGCGGGTTCAGATCCCGGGCGCCTGCCGACGCACTGCCTGACAGCCATGCTGGGGTGGTGTCCCATATAAAAAAAGTAGAGGAAGATGGGCACGGATGTTAGCCCAGGGCCAGTCTTCCTCAGCACAAAGAGGAGGATTAGCAATGGATGTTAGCTAAGGGCTGGTCTTCCTCACACACACACAAAAAAGCAATTGGGAGGTTTTCCTGCACACTGCTGTAAGAACCATCACAATGCCTGGGTCTGATTTTGTTGGGTCCTTGCCTCCAATTTCCCATTGCTCTCAGTCACCCATTATGGTGGTTCTCGAGGAGAAGGAATTATAGAAATGCAGGGGTTGTGTCACAATGATGGAGAAGTGCTACCAGCATTTGGTGGAATAGGGGTGGGGTGACGGGTGTCAGAAAACCTGTAATACATGGGGTTCTTTCCCATAATGGATTTCATCCCGTGTCCCACACAATCTTTGGGGGGGCTTCATGTAGGTGAAAACCCAGTTTTGAGTTATCTGAGCGGTAGTGGTTTTAATATATGTCTGCAAATTTGTGGCCACTCCTCCCTTCACAGCACAGAGCCTAATTCCTCTCCCTTGAATGTGGACCAGACTTAGTGACTCTGTGCCAGCAAAAGAAAATGGCAGATGTGATGCTATGTGAGTTCTGAGGCTGGGTTATAAAAGGGTAGCTTCAGTCTGTCCCTCTGTCTCTTGGCTCACCCACTCTGGATGAAGCCAGCTGCCATCTTGTGAGGATGCTCAAGCATCCCTGTGGGGAAATTTGCACAGAGAGGAACTGAGGCCTCCTGCCAACAGCCAGCACCAACTTGCTTGTTGTGTGGGTGAGCCACCTGGAAAGTGGATCTTGCAGCCCCAGTCAAGCCTTCAGATGACCCTAGACCTCAGCTTTCAAGTCTTCCAGCCAAGGCCTCAGACATCATGTAGTGGAGACAAATTGCCCCTTCTGTGCTTTGTCTGAATTCCTGGCCCTCAGGAACTGTGAAAAACAGTAAATAATTGTTGTTTTCAACCACTAAGTTTTGGGGTTAATGTCATGTAGTGGTAGATAATAATACATGAGCCAATAACTTAACTCCACCTCCAGACCAGCACAAAATTTGTTGCATGGTTTTAATAAGTGTTGAGGTTTCTAGAAATGTAATTACTGTGTAAATCAAGGGATAGTTGCATTTTGTTTTGTTTGAACCTTTAACAAAAGTTGAAAAATAACGTCATCAATGGCAAGGCCCCTCGAGGTATTTGAGTCACCAAAGCAATAGACCTGTAACAGTCTACATGTGCAGATGTCGCATCTATGATGATTCCTCATAAATTTGAATATTCAGCTGAATATTATCGTATATTTCTTACATCCATACTTTTCTATAAGTTGCAAGCATCTGACTACATCATTATTTCTCCTAATGAATCCACACCTGAGCATTTACACATTGAAATCTGTATATCATAAATAACATTTCTTTTATTTCTCCTTTATATTCAAGTTGGGTCATTATGCTTATTTTTTAAAATTATGTGAGTAAGTAGGTTATATTGAAAAAGTGAATTTCATTTCAGGGTGAGAAAGGGGCATTACAAACTATTTGTTAAGCAAAAGAAAGTGAGACTTTTGGAGAATGTTTTATTGACTTAAGAAATTAAGATCAGTTGTTCTCTGACTCTCCATGCCCTCGGCGACCTTCCAGCATTATTTCCTGCTGTTTCATGACCTGAGCCCTCTTCTCTGTTAAAACCAGGTCCTCACTTGTCTCCAAACAGACTGTACTATTTTGTCTTTCCTTATCTTGAATTCCCTCTTTTTTCCCACATGTATTTTAAAATCCTACTCATCCCTGACATATACATTCATTCAACAAACAACAGAGGCCTGTATGGGCCAGACCCTGTCTATGCAGTGGGGCTCCGGGAATGAATGACACAGGTGCTGTGAGGTTTCCCCGAGCCGTCAGTCTATCCAGGAAGCCGAACTTGTGCAATGACAGGACAGGGTGATGGGAAAGGCTGAATGCCACATGGAGGTAGCACTGAGGGGACTTCACGTAGGTGAAAACTTGTTTTGGGTTCTCCAAGCTGTAGTGGTTTTAAAAAATGTTGCATAGAGCACAGGGGGTCCCCACCTAGTCCTGGAGGGAGTGACAGGCAGGCTGGGATGCCACACTGTGCCCCATCCTTTCCTCCTTCCAGCCTGAACAGCCCCCTAGTTTTGAATGTCTGCTCTGTGTACACTTGCCTGCTCCCTACAAACTCGATTGTACCGGGCTTTACAACTGGGCACGCCCCATCCCTCATCCCTTGAAACTTCCTTCTTGGAGAGGCACTCTCGTGAACTGAAGCAGGCCTGGAAAATTCTAGAAGTGGATCTGCTTTCTCTCTGGCAGCTGCCTTGCGCTAAAACTCGTGAATCGAGAGAGAACGCAGAGTCCACGGGATCTGGTTGTACCTAACGGAGCCCACTTGAATAAGGACCGCGGGCCAGCAGAGACCTGGCTGCCTCTGTCCCAGACCTCTCTTGCCTGGCCCTGACAGTCTGACAGGGGCCTGGCCACCCTCTGCCAGTGCAGCGCTGATTTATGCACACCCAGGTCAATCCACGGTGGCCTGCAGCCCCTTCGCTCAGTGTTTACTCCATCTGCATTCCTCCTCGCTGACCAGACTTTGAAAATACACACAACACAACCCACGGGATAAACCTTTCACAGATACACCCCAAAACAAGCTCCACGTCGAAGCAGCCTGGAGAAGACGCAGCTGAATTTTAAAAACAAAATTGTGCGAAAGTGGATTTTCTCAGAGAAGAGACAAGCAAAGGGAAGGTCCCTGCTGCCCCACCCTCCACCCCCTTTTCCGGAGTGGCCTGGAATTTGGAGAGGAGCCAGAGGGAATGGCGGTTTCTTGCCACTTGAGGGCACTCTGGAATCCTGAGACCAGGAGCGATCTGATTTGTTGGGTCTTTTTACGGGAAATGCGATCCCAGGTAGCCATCAGCTGACGATCTGGAAATCCATCCTCCCATCCTCGGAAAAGGGAGCAATGACAAGTGGGTTTTACAAAGAGGGCTCAGGACAGGCAGGGCAGAGGGCAGAAGTGGCAGAAGGGAACCAAAGGACCTTACTTCTGCTGTAGGTGGAAATGGTGAGCCCGACTTCCACTGGCCATGGCACAGAAGAAAAAGGCTTCAGTTAACCTGCTGGCTCTCAACTGGGGGTGACTTTTGCCCCCCTCTTGGGGACATTTAGCAGTGTCTGGAGACATCTGATTGTCACGACGAGGGGCGTGTTACTTGTATCTAGTGAGTAGAGGCCAGGAATGCTGCTCACGGCGATCATCCTACCATGCACAGAATGGCCCCCATTCCAGGCAAAGAATTATCTAGTCCAAAACGCCCAGGTTGAGAAACCTGAGTTAACCCAATAGCAATTTTAAGGACTGCAGGAGACCCACATTCCAGTTGTTTCCACAGCTTTTATTCTATGCTGCATTGATTCATTCCCCGGAAGTGGTCTGGTTTTGCAGATGCTGTCGGGGTTAACAGAGGAAGGAAGATCAGCCGGGATCTTGGTTGTAACACCTCTCTTTCCCCTGTCCTATGCTGGGTTTCCCCAGGAGCAGACCCTGAGACAAGGGTTGAAGCCCAAGTAGTTTATTTGGAGAGGAAGCCCAGGAGACACTCACAGGTGATGGGGAAGAAACCGGGAAGGGAGGACACCAACCAATGTAAGATGTGCTCTCCAGTAAGTTGCTGTAGTGGGCAATGACAGCAGGGTCCTGCTGGGGAGTCTGGGAGCCAGTGTGGACCACGCACTTCAGAGTTACCCATGGAAGAGGTGAGGGAGCCGGGCGCCTGTCCTCCTGCTCTTGTCAGTCGTTGGCTGAGGGCTGCTCGGGTCGGGGAGAGGCTGGGGTGCTCATCCTCTGGTGCTGCAGCCTGCCTTGCTGGCAGAGGGGCTCCAGCTGCCTGAGAAAGTTCCCAGGCAGAGATGTGCACGTGTTGATGAGTTGCTCCAGGGCCGGGTGGCATCTGCCACCTCCCCACCCCGACTCCCCACGGAGTGTCAGGAGTCCTATGCGTGGCCACTTAGCCTCTATTGGAGGACCACAGCCCCTTTTCTGATTGTGCTGGGATGCACCACGGTCCCTTCATGGAGGACAAGCAGATATTGCCAGTGCCTCAGCCAGAACCCCAGTTTCTTGGTTCCCTCAGACTGACCCTGCAGTATCAGCCAGCAGCAAGCCTGCTCACAGAGTCTCGGGAGCAGAGGAGGATCCACGCAGAAGCTAATAAACATCAGCTTCGGGACTCCTCCCGTGAATGGGCCCTGCGAGGTACTGGGAGCTGATGGGTTCTAAGTCAGTGTCAACCCACCTCTGATGTGCATATGAACCAACCCCCCAGGACCTTGTGGAAAGGCGGATTCTGATTCAGTGGGTCTAAGGGGAGGCTTGAGATCCTGGGTTTCTGTCAGGCTCCCGGGTGATGCCCTGCTGCTGGTCCACTGAACCGGAGTGGAGAGGTGGCCAGGTTGCAACCAGTAAGCACTTGGAGGTCAGCACTTCCATGGAAGCATTCCTGGGAAACTGCCTAACAAGATCTCAGAAGAAGGGGTCTGCCTCTCCAAGGCTCTGATAATGACACAGAGTTCCTTCTCTCATTCTATGTGAGAGAAAGTCCATATAAAGTGTCATACCTGGTTTTCTTTTTTTTTTCTTAAAGGACCCTCCTACCCCCTGCTCCCCACCAATTTCAAGGCTCAGGTCTCACAAAACTTGGGTCTTCCCTGAGAGCGTGTGAGACGGCTGGGATCTAGCTCTGACAGGCTGGGCCCCATGCACTTTGATTTGTGCATCAGGAGTTCTGGAACTTTCAGCTTCCTTTTCCTGCTCCATGATCCAGGCAGCTTTCAAAATTAGAGGCTAAGTAGAGCAGAGGAGAAAGAGAGAAAATTGAGAAAGTCACCTCATAGGTTAGGTAATAGGCGGTGTGAAACCTGAAACTCAGGCCAATGAATCAGGTATGAAATATTCAGATTCTTTTCATTCATACATGCACTCACTCATTCAGCAAATCTTTACTGAGCATCTATTATGTGTCAGGCATTGTTTTAGGTGCTGGGGATAAGGTATTGAACAAAAGAGACAAAAATCACTGCCTTCAAGGAAGTAACACTTTAGAAAAGGGAGATAGATGATGAAGGGGAGGAAAACTTTTTCCTACTCTCTTAGGTACTGTAATTGGGGCCTGCAAATTCAACTAACAAAGGGTAGATTAACAGAGGAAAAGGCATTTAAATCTTATTGATGTTAATAGTTTTATGTGTATGAGGGCTTCATAGAAAAGAGGCTAGGGGCTTATATATCATTTTAACAAAGTGAGATAAATTGTGGAAAAGTGGCTAGACAAAGGAAAAGGGGGTTTGAGCTTCTAGGGGGGTAAATGTGGGAAGATGACTAGAAAACGTGTGGGGCAAACTAATGGTAGATAAGATTTGCAAGACTCATCTCAGTGCCATCTCTAATGAAAAGAATTGTCTTCCTCTTCCTGGTACAGGAGAGCGGGGAATCTTTACAAATGGAAATTTCCTTGACAAAAGGGGAGTGTATGTCCTACTTTTAGGAAGATGGGGGAGGGCAGAGAACTCTTCCTGTGTCTGTTCTTTCTCAGTTGCCTTCAGCTCAAAATAATCCTTATGCCAAAGTGGTATCTTTTGGGGTGGCATATTCTGATCCTAATAACAATAAGTAACAAAAAATAAAGCTGAGGAGGGGGTACAAGACAGATTGGAGTGTGGAGCCACAGGTGAAATAGAGTGATCGGGGGAAGACCTCACGCAGAAGGGGGACATTTGAATCAAGATCTGAGTAGGGTGAGGGTTTTAATATGGAATTCTAATGTTAACTTGGTTAATTTTATTTAATTAAATTGTAATTTAATACATGAATTTAATGTTTTTGTTGTTTCTTTTGTTTTTCTTGCCCTGAAGGAAGGAATGCAAAGAATTTCACTTTCCTCAGAAAGTTTGAAGATTAAGCCACCCTGGAGAAAAGAGAAGCAGTTTCTCAGCTGTTAACGAATTAACCATCATTATTGATGAAAAACAAGAGGGAAGAAATGCCTCAGAGAGGAAAGAACGAGAGGGCAGGATTCTCCCTGGAAATGAAGGAGGTCTGAAACAAGGAGCAGGAAAGGCTGGAACAATCTAAGGAGCAGTGGGGAGGGAAGTTCCCCTCTGCTGGCTTCTTGCTTCAACCATGAAGTGCTGTCAAATTTGGATAACCGTGTGGATGACAGGCCTGCGACTCACAGCCGACTGCAAGCATAATTGTCAAGAATGGCTGGGAAAGTCTTTGATACAGGTGAAAAGATCATTCGCTGTCCCTTCAGTGGAATACAAGACGCACCCTTCCGAGTGGGTTATCTGATTCTGTAGGGGTCTGTCCCTTTCACTGTCTTTAATGAGCTACTTCAAAACTCCCTAAGTTGTAGGAAACTGATTATAATGCAAATAAATTTTGTCCAGTGGAGATGCAATTGATCCCCCCTTCCTCTGGAAGAGGACAGTGTTGTATCTATTAGCAAGCCTATTTGAGGATTTCTGACTACCTGTACATACGTCTGCTTCTTTTCATTCTTCTTTGTACTGGTTGAAATAATTTAACTGATTATTTTTCATTAATGAGTTAAACAAAATCTTTGACCTGTGTTCATTTTATGTGTATGAGAGTCATGATTTTACCTTAAAAAAATTTTTCCTTTAACACGGTCCATGTGCATGTACCCCCACCCGACTCATCCCAGTCCTTTCTCTGACTGATCCGTCTCTCCCTTTGGGGTTCCTAAGAATTGGGGAGAGGCAACTGTTCCCCATTTCTTCTCTTAGGAGCTGATGTTAGGTCTCTAAGTGTACTGAGTCTTTGCTCTGTCCTGAGGCCTAGGACTCTGCTTCCCGGTGTAGCACAGCCTAGGGTCAAAGCCATAGGCTTTGGAGCCCAAATACCTGGTTTTCCCAGCTGTGTGATGCTGGACAACTTAATCTCTCTGAGACCTGTTCATCATCTGAGATCTGGGCAGTATTAACAGACACTGTACTGATAAGGCTGTGAGGATTAAGTCAGCAAAAGCCTGTCAGACGCTCAGCACAAGGTCTGGAATTTAGTGAGTGTCTGTTTGGTCGCTATTGTTGATATTATATCTTATTGTCACTGTGCTGGATATTTTCCATTTTCTGCCCTCATCCATGCTCCACCAGTCTTTCCTGGCTCTGTGCCCCAGGAGGATGACTTCCTCGTCCCCCGGTTTCTGGTTAGGTTCCACCAATTCAACCTCTCTGGAGTTGTCTTGAGGGGCAGCATTCTCAAAGGTCACAGCTCCTGCCAGGCAGCCCCTGCCACCTCCAGGTCCCCGTAACCACGCCCTCCCTGTCCCTTCAGGCCTTCAGGGTGGTCATATCTCGCTGTTACTAGCCCCGCGTTTCTGCATACCCACTGTGGTGTCCCTACCCCCGCCCACCCCTCTGTAAGGAGTCCCTTTACTAAGTACTCCTTGAATTCCCCACACTGAGGGCTCTGTCTGTGTCCTGTCTCAACCCTGACTGACGCAGTTATTACCGTTTTTAATACTCACTCCTCTGTCTTCATCTCTGTTCCTAAGCAAGGGATGCTCCTCCGAGCCTCCTGGAAACAGAGCAGGAACCTCTGCTCCTGCTTCGTCTTACACGTAAGCCCTGAGCAATGCCCGCAGCGCAGCAAGGAGGTGCCACTGAAGTCCTGCCCGAGAAGGCAACACCCCTGTTCAGGGCTGACCCGAGACAAAACACACACGAAGTCCAGAGGGTGACGTAAAATAGGATGCCCTTTCCTTTCCCCCAGGCACCCTGCCTCGGGCGTCCAGGGGTCCCTCCTCTGTCTGCACTGTCTGGTCTCCCACCAGCCCCCTTCCCCTGTGTGCCTGCTCTATCTCAGGGCAAAGATGGATCCCCAGGGTGGGTCCTTTGGGAGAGCTGTAAGTCCTGCACTTTCTCCAGAAAGGAGCTGCTTCAAGTCTTACACACCTGTCTCTTGCTAGCTACATGACACCCATGCGTTACTAGGCAAATGTTACCGGTTTATTGAATAGTCCGGATTCAGAATGGATACAAACTGTATTTTCTCCCATTGCTGCCTTCAAGGGTGCTGTCTCATCTCCCTTAATAAAAGTGCAGCAGATTCCATAGCTTTCTAGTCATTTTCAGGTTTTCAAAGTCCAGTCCAGGCTAGCTTCAAGTTTCCACCTCATATCCCAGTTCACTCTCATCTCCCGGCCCCCAGAGCCTGACTTTGACCCAAGGGGTCACAAGAGGGAAGGGGGAGTGGTCTCTCCTTTGGCTCTTTCCCCTCCATCTCTCAGCCTTCCTCCTCTAGTGCTTTAGGGGTTGAGAGGCAGGCTGGGAAGAAGGGACAAATGTCTCTAAACTAGTGCTGTTCTTTCCCTTTGAGACTCCCAGCTTCTCTGGCAATGCCTTCTGCTGGGCTGGCAGCCAGCACGGGCTTTCTCCTGGGGCAGATAACTAAGTTATACAGGAGCCCTGGGAGAGGGGCCTCCCTACCGCATTTCCCTGACCTGAGACATACCTTCTGGCTAGACATCTGCTGAATGTCTCTGGGGCAGATGAAGATGGCTGCAGAGTCTGTGCTACAACGTCCATCGAGGAGGAATCTCTTTCCTCTCTCTTTGCACTGGGCTGATAGAAGGCAGCAGAAGAGACATCCTGGGACTTCTCAGGATAGGATATAAGAAACCTTGCAGCTGTGACCAGGGTCTCTTGGAACATTCTCTGGGACCCCTGAGCAGCACATCAGAAGTCTGACTCTTCTGAGATTGCCAGGCAACGTGCAGGAGCTCTCTCTCAGCCGAGCCCCTCCTTCCAGCCATCCCACCCAGCCACTAGACCAGCCCACTCACCAGCTGCAAACTCCCAAGGACCTCAGTTGATGCCACACGGGGCAGACGAAGTCTCAGCAGAGCCCCGCCTGAATTCCTGACCCACGAAATTGTGACTTACAATAAAATGGCTGTTGCTTTAAGCTGCTAAGTTTTGGAGCCCCTTGTTACACAGTAACAGGTCACCAGAACACTCCCTCAGCTCCTGCCCTTGGTGCTGGAGCAATCCCTTGGGTGGGTTAGTGGCAAGATGGCCCATATCCAGCCACATTCCTTGGTGTCCCTGTGACCCACTGCTGCATTGTGGTGTCCCCACTCCTCTCATCTCTCTCTGATTCTTCTCCCCCTGCCCAATTCTGGGGTGATCCTTTTGGAACTCCCTTCACTTGGCTTTGGAGATGAAGCACCACCTCTTCCAACCTCCATAGGGAGGGATGGGAGATGCAGCAAAGCTACCCCCTAGGTACCTACCAGTAAAGGATTACTCCAAACACCTCAGGTTGATGGGGGTGGGGGTGGGGGAGAGGGTGGAGGCTGGGGTGCTGCTGCACGGCGGCAGACCAGTTCATCTGCTTCTTCATAAGCCCTGGAGACGTGTCTATTTGGTACCTCTTTGATACTTCTTTGTCTTCAACTTTGGGTCCCAGTTGATAATTTTGAGGTTAACTAAATACAGCTTTTTCTTTCCCACTGTACACTAGAAACTGAGCAATGACAAAGGTCTAAGGCGGGTGGAGATCAAAATGCCAGCTTTATTTCTGATAAAAGTAGAGCAGAAGATGTATTTAGATTTGGCTGAAGGACTTGCTAACACTGCCTCCCAGAATTTGATGTATTTACCTAGCCAGTCTCATGCAACACTGGAAAATCATGGGCCTTTCTCCTCACAGGCAGGGATTTATTGCTGAGAGACTCACATGGCTGAAAGCAGACCTGAATACATACTTTCTGTAGGCAGGCAGGTCCCCAAGGGGGACAGGTGGGGAAGGGGCTGGGCTCCCATGCCTGGTCCGTCCCACACTTGCCATTCAATTAATTCTTCCGCTTCTAATGAATAAATGAAGGGGCAGAAGGAAGCCAAGATTCTCTTCATCTAAAACAACAGCAACAAACAAAAAAACCAACTAACCAAACAAACAAAAACACAAGTAAGGGAATAAGGATTTTCCCCAACAGTTAGCTTAGGAAACAAGTTAGTCTCAGCGTCCTGTTACACGTCGCTATTTCATCGCTGTTCTTTTGGATGTCTTTGTTTCCCTCTCTGGACCTGTCTCCATCCTGGCCCACCTGCTGCGTGCCTGGGGAGGCTGCCCCCATGAAGTGCACCCCTGTGAACAGGGCTCCTGTGCCCTTTGGATTTCGGTTGGGTTTGGCCGATGACAGGCAGTGGCAGAAGAGTGGAAGATGGGAGGAGAGTGAAGTTGGGGGGGTTTTACCCCCCGGGCCTCCTCCTGATCAGTTCACCAAGGCTTGGCTGTGTCCCTCTAGTGAAGGCCAGAGCTCCCCACAGGCAGCCATGGCCACGGACTACCTATTCTGGGGCCCTGACCTCACTGGCCCCATTTCCCTTCATATCTACTGGAGGGAACAGCTCTGACTTTTGCTTGACTTGGAATTTTCTGCCACCTCTTCTTGGTTTACGTAAACCCTGCCCTCAGCTTTGTAGAGTCCCTTTATTAGACAGTCCACAAACCAGCCTGCTTGAGTGAGTCATCTGTTTCCTCTTAGAGCCTTGACTCATCTCTCTC
Organism: Tapirus indicus; assembly: GCA_031878705.1. NCBI lineage: Eukaryota > Metazoa > Chordata > Mammalia > Perissodactyla > Tapiridae > Tapirus > Tapirus indicus. The sequence goes on from CM062920.1 coordinate 68,531,061, forward strand.
TCTTACTGAAGACTGTCCCTGCAGGGGAAAGAAAGCACCGTTCTACCACACTTGCTGTTGTGGACTGAGCATTTGTGTTCCCCAAATTCATATGTTGAAATCCTAACCTTCAATGTGATGATAGTGGGAGGGGATTGGGTCATGAGGGTGAGCCCTCAGGAATGAGATTAGTAAGAGCCCCCACAGAGCTCCCTCACCCCTTCCACCATGTGGGGACACAGTGAGAAGACAGCCGCCCATGAACCAGGAAGTGGGCCCCTCACCAGGCACTGAATCTGCCCGCGCCTTGATGTTAGACTTCCCAGCCTCCAGAACTGTGAGAAATGAATGTTTATTGTTTAAGCCGCCCAGTTTCTGGTAGTTTTGTTATAGTAGTACGAGTGGACTAAGACACTAGCCTCATCTTAAAGCCCTGAGCCCATCCTCACACTTTGAGCCCAATTCCATGATCCCAAGATGGCAGTGGGAAGAACATTTGGTCAAAACGAGAATTAAGAACACTTTCCTAGGAGAAAATACTTCCATAAGAGGTCCAGAAATGAGTCGCCTCCAAATTTTGAAAAGCGAATGAGAGAAGGGTGGTGTAGTGGTTAAAACCTTGAACTCTGGAGTCAAATGGCTTGAGCTTGATCTCCAATTCCTGCGTGGCCTTGGACAAGCCATGTTCCCTCCCTCAACCTTGCTTCCTCATCCGTATGGGTAATGATGATAGTTGTAAAGATGGAGTAAGGTAATTATTGCATGCAGGACAAATGCTTATTAAACACTAGCAAGGACCAGCACATACAGCTGTGTAAGACACCAGTGTGTCCAGCCAAGCAGTGAACGGAGGTTAACGTGTTGCCCCAGCCCTACTCACCAAGCCAAGGGATACCACGCACACTGTACTAGGCATCTGGAAACACTTGATAAATGGTGGATTCATTGGCTCAAAATGCCCTTTTGAAATGTGGCCATAGTAAGTTGATACCAAAAGACTAGCAGAAAGAAGGATTATTCCTTCTATCACCCATGGCTTTCAAAGTTCTCACCTGAGCCCAACTGTGGCCAAAGACAAGACAGAAGAAAGGCAGTGACAGGCAGGGTAGACCTGCTCCTCCGAGGCTTTTGCATGAATATGTTTGCATGGGAACAGCCATTTGATCATTAGAGTTCCAATTTAGTGGTTTGTGAGAATTGGGCACCCCCAGAAGCCCTGCTGCCAGCATAGGATAAGTTCTGAGACCAAGACTGATGGGTGAGCAACTTTAATTACCCAAGAACTGTGTTAATGGCCCTTGGGGTATCTTATTGCTATTCTGACACTTGGGAACATGGCATTTTCCCATTAAAATGCCAATTATCCTTGAGCATTTCTGCAAATCCATCAGCTGGAGGCTGCCGGATTGTCGAGCGGCACAGTTTGATGGTTTGAAGCAAACCTATGAGATCAAGGGCATGTTATCTAGTAGTCCATGACTGTTCAGAGTGCTGTGCCTCCCCTGCCTGCCCCACCCCCAAAGAAACACGCACACACACACACACACACACACACACATTCCACTAAGCAGAAAGATCAGAATCTCTGGTTCCAAGTAGCTAGGAAAGAGGAAGTGTTCAGGAGCTGGGAGTGAGCAAGGAAATCAAGATCTGGAAAAGAGCCCCAAACTGGAATTTTTCTTCATCTGGATAATCGAAAGCACAAGCCCAACAGAAAACATATCTCACTGGGGAAATCAGTTGCTTTACCTCATCTGACTACCAGGAAAGAGGGTCTGCTTGCAGAATACCCACCTCTCCACACTGCTTCTCTGCTGTAGGTTAGTTACAACAGAGGGTTTGCTAATGCTGGAATTTGGAGCCTCAATTAGCTGTGCTCTTTCTGGACACCTCTGCTGTGCCCCTCGCAGCCTTGGGTTTGGCTTATCCAGGTCCTTTTTTCTGGAGGAAATGCTTATGCAGGGATTATGCCTGAGTACATGGAGTTTTTTGGGGAGGTGGTTGTAGACCTGCTTGCTCCTTAATATCTTGGAACTATATTTAAACTCAATTAAAAATCTAAATGATTATGTAGTAGAAGATCAAGTTTTGTTTTGTTTCTTGTTCTTACTGGATTCTATTAAAGAACAGCAGTATGGTGGTTGGCTAAGAGCATAGATTACGGATCCTTCAGCTCTACCACTTATCAGCCATGTGAACTTGGACAGGTTAGTTAGCCTCTCTGGACCCCGGTTTCCTCATCCAGAAAATGGGGATAATAGTGATACTGGCCTCCCACGGTTGTGAGGATTAAATCTGTTAATATCTAAAAGGTCCTTGAAACAGTGTCTGACCCACTGTAGATGCTGGAACAAGGAGAGTAGTATTATTTGGGTGTCTAAACAGTATCAAGAAAATGTAATTGTTTCAAAATAAATTTTTTAAATGTTCTTCCATTTCAAAGATGGTGCCACTTTCATAATTGAAGAGTTCGCTGTAGCATGTCACATAAGGGGTGATCGGTCTACAAAGGGCTGGTGGTCATGTCCCTGGAGCAGGCACTGTTGGTGCCACTCCCAGGTCCCCATTACCAGGCCCGAGTGCCCGACACCCAGCTGCTACAGTGCTGACTGTAACGGCTCAGACCTGCACCGCTCTGAAGGACGGCCAGTGGCAGGAGACATGGATTCAGAGGCACCTGCAAGGTCACACACTTTCCACAAGCTCTTTGCCATTCCTCTCATCCAAAGGCGGAATCGTTGGGAATTTATCTCCTCCCCTTGCAGATGGGCCAGCCTTAATGATTCACTTTTGAGGAATAGGATGAAGTGGAAGTGACGCTGCATGCCTTCTGCTGTGGCTTGAACTGTGTCCCCCTAAACAATATGTTCAAATCTTAACCCCCAGTACCTGTGAATACGACCTTATTTGGAAATAGGGTCTTTGCAGATGTAATCAAGTTAAGATGAGGTCTGCTGGATTAGGATGGGCCCTAAATCCAATGACTGGTATCCTTATAAGGAGAGACACAGAGACTCAGACTCAGACACACACACGAGGAGAGTGCTGTGTGAGGGCGGAGCGGAGGTTGGAGCGATGCGTCTGCAAGTCAAGGAACACCAAGGATTGTGGGCAACACCAGAAGCTAGACAGAGGCAAGGAAGGATTCTTCCCCAGAGTCTCCAGAGGAAGTACGGCCCTGCCGACACCTGGATTCCAGACTTCTAGCCTACAGAACTGAGAGAACAAATTTCTGTTGCTTTAAGCCACCTAGTTTGCGGGTTTGGCTGTCATGAAGTATACAGCAGCCCCAGGACACTAACGCACCTCCAAAGCCAGATTGTAAGAAATGATAAGCTCGTGCCTGGCCCTTACTCTATCTCTGTCTCTCTCTCAGGACATGGGCCTTTGGGGTCCTGAGCCCCATGTAAGAAGTCCATCGACCCTGAAGCCACGATGTTGGAGAGTCTGTGTGGAGAGACCACTCAAGAAGAGATACCTGAGGAGCCCCAGCCATTCGAGTCTTCTCAGGCCAAGCACCGGACATGTGAAGGAAGAAGCTTTCAAAACGATCTAAGCCCCAGCTGCCATCTCCTGCAACCTCATGAGTGACCCTGAGTGGGAACAGCCCAGCGAAGCCAAGCCAAGCCACTCCCGAATCTGTGACCCACAGAGACAGTGACATCGAATAAATGATTACTGTTGTTTTAAAATTTACTTTCATTTTTAACTGTGGTAAAAAACACATAACATAAAATTTACCATCTTAGCCATTTTTACGTGTATAGTTCAGTGGTATTAAGTATACTCAGTTTGCCGTGCAACGAATCTTCAGAACTTTTTCATCTTGCACAACTGAGACTCTACCCATTAAACAACTCCCCATTTCCCCTCCCCCCAGTCCCTAGAAACCACCATTCTACTTTCTGTCTCCATGAATTTGACTACTCTCAGAACCTCAGATAAGTGGAATCATATAGGACTTCTTTTTTTGTGGCTGGCTCATTTCGTTTAGCATAATGCCTTCAAATTTCATCTGTGTCGTGATGAATTTCCTTTTTAAGGGTGAATGATAGTCCATTGCATGTGTCTACCACATTCTGTTTATCCGTTCATTCATCAGTGGACACTTGGGTTGTTTCCACCTTTCAGGGGTGGTGAATAGTGCTCCTATGAACATGCAAACAGATTAACGTTGTTTTAAGCCACTAAGTCTTGGGATGACTTGTTACCCAACAATAGATAACTCCGAGTGTGGCAAGGGTGTTGTATACCAACCACACCTGCTTGCCTCTGGGCAGGCCAACACCTGTGGTGTGATCCATGCTCCAGAGCTCCCCATGGGGTCATACACACACCAGGCTTCTCCCAAAACCACGTTTGCCTGCTCATCGTGCTGCCTCTCCTGCTTGCCTCACTCCCTCATGGGTGTCTTCTGTGAGCGCTTCCTCCGTATATCACTTGCCTCAAACTCCCCATCTTAGGCTCTGCTTCTAGGCACTGACCTGAGACAGTTGATGCTGTGTGGCCAGGGTGGGTGTGAGTCATCACGGATGGTTGCAGGAATGTCAGCGTGATCTCGTGGCATTGTGCACAACGTGATGATTCGCGGTCATTTAAATACTTTGGTGTGTGTATTAGTCAGGGTTTCCCAGAGGAATAGAATTGGTTCATATGATTATGGAGGCTGAGAAGTTCCCTGATGTGCCATCTACAAGACGGAGATCAGGAAAGCTAGTGGTATAATTTCAATTTGAGTCTGAAGGTCTGAGAACCAGGTGTAAGTCCCAGTCTGAGGACAAGAAAAGATCGATGTCTCAGCTCAGGCAAGGAGGCAGAGAATTCTTTATTCCTCTGCTTTTTTGTTCTATTCAGGCCCTCAGTAGATTGGATGAAGGCCACCCACATTAGGGAGGATCATCTGCTTTACTCACTTTACCAATTCAAATGTTAATCTCATCTGGAAACACCCTCACAAAAAAAACCTAGAATAATGTCTGGACACCCAGGGATCCAGTCACACATAAAATTAACCATCACAGTGGGGTTTAACTCTGTTACAATGTTGAGAAGCAATTGTATAAATAGATATATTGAAAGTAAAATGGTCTTCTCATAACCATTGTGCTCTTTTGGAGTTAAAATACCTAAACTCGGGGCCGGCCCAAAGGCCAAGAAGTTAAAGTTTGTGTGCTCCACTTCGGCGGCCCGGGGTTCACAGGTTCAGATCCCGGGTGCGTACCTACGCACCGCTTATCAAGCCATGCTGTGGCGGCGTCCCATATAAAGTAGAGGAAGATGGGCATGGATGTTAGCCCAGGGCCAGTGTTCCTCAGCAAAAAGAGGAGGATTGGCAACAGATGTTAGCTCAGGGCTAATCTTCCTCACATACACACAAAAAAACGAAAACCTAGACTCTGGAAGTGCTGTTAACCCAGAGCAGGTCAGGCGAAAGCTCCCCAACTGCATTTGCAGAGTGTTTTACACTTTGCAAAGTGTCTCTATGTGCATTTCCCTCCATGTGTCCTGCAGTCACGCTGGGAGGTGTGCAGGGAAGAGTCAGCTCGTTTCACAGATGAGGAAAGTGAGGATCAGAAAGGTTAAGTGAACTGATCAAATAGATGTTGGAGCTGGGATAAGAACAGACCTGGTGTTTCAATGCCTCCTGGGGGCTCCTGATTCTACTCTGGCCCCCTCTAACCCACTTCCCACAGAGTAGACCAACAATGCAATAGACTTCAAAAAATGCAAATCAGACTGTATCGCTCTTCTTGACACCGCACGATGGCTTCTTACTGCACTTAGAATAAAATGCAAACTCCACATCAGGATGGAGGAGGCCCAGCCATGTGTCAGGCTGCTCTTCCCCGGAGGTTAGCCCATGAGGCTCTGGCCACGCTGACCTTTGGGAAGGGTCCTGCACTCATCAAGCTCTTCAAGGCCTCTTGCTGTCACCTCTGCCTGCAACACTGGCTCTGGCTTGTTGAGTTGCTGCCTTTTAAAATATGTCCACAATTCTTTGACACTCTTCTCTGTGAAAGGTGGAGCCTAATGAACCTCACTCTGAGTGTATTCTGGACTCAGTGACCCACCTGGAATGAATAGAATATGGCAGAAGGGATGATATGTGACTTCCAAGACTAGGCCATAAAAGACATTGTGGCTTTCTCCTGTGCTCTCTCTGGATCACTCGCCCTGGGGGCAGCCAGCTGCCATGATGTGAGGATGCTCAAGCATTCCTGACAAGGGGCCCAGGTGGTGAGGAACTGAAGCCTTCCAATAGCCACAGGAGTGGGTGGGATGGTGCGATGGCTTTGCGATGTGTCAACTGGACTAGGCTGAACTACTGAATCCCCTTTTTTGTACATTTCCAGATAGGGAGGGCCACAAGGGAGATTCCCAGAGACGTGGAGTGGGGAAGGCAGGCTGCAGCAATTTTGTACCACACACATTTGTTGCTGGTCTGCTGACTCACCTTGTTGTTGTGAAGCAGGGGCTGGGCCAGGTTTAGATCTGTCTCAAAGGGCCCCAGTGTCTGTAGGATGCCCTCGTCACCAAGAACAAACACAGGTTCAGTCTGTCCTTGTGAGGCTTGTACTCCTGAGGTTTCAGCCTGCTAGTGATCTTTCTGTCTCGACTGCTGCTTTTTGGATCTCAAGCTCCAGCATCAGAAGTGGGGAAAGACTTACAAGTGGGGAAACTTTATAACCTGCCCCCACAACTCCTTGATGTGTCTGTCTTCTACTGGTTCTGATTGTCTGGTTGAGCTGTGTCTCACACATGCACCATCTTGGAAGCAGATCCACCAGCCCCAGTCAAGCCTTTGGATGACTGCAGCCCCGACCAACATCTTGACTAAAACCTCTTGAGAAACTCTAAGCTAGACCCACCCAACTAGGCCACTCCCACATTCCTGACCCAAAGAAATAGTGGGATAATAAATGTTTATTATTTTAAGTACTAAGTTTTTGGGGTAATTTTTTATACAGTAATAGATGACCTAATACACCCATTACAGATGCCCTCCTGGGTCACACGCCTATGCCCTTTCTTTGTTCTTGATTATAGCACTCTGTTTACTCCTTTCAGAATACTTATTACAACCCACAATTATTTTGTGGATTCATATGGTTATTTGTTTCTTATCTGCCTTTCCCACTAGAACGTCAACCTCGTGAGGGCAGACACCTTCTCTGTTTTGTCCACCTATATCCCCAGTGCCTAGCCAGTCTAGTTCCACTTCTCACTAGCTATGAGGCCTTAGGAAAATTGCTCTCTGTGCCTCAGTTTCCTCAGCTATCAAATGGGATGATGATAAGAGTACCCACCTTACTGGGTTGTTGTGAGTCTAAAATGAATGAATACTTATAATGTATTTCAAACAGTACCTTGCACATGGTAAATATTCAGGAAGTATAAGCTGCGAGTATTTTCAATATTATGGTAGAAACTCAATAAATATCTACTGAGGGGCTAAATGAAAGAATTCATTGCTCTTTTTGTCTCATAATCTTAAGTATCCAAGACACAACTGAAAAAGTCCCAAAGGCCTCTAGACAGCTAAAACGGATGTCCCAGTGACTAGTAGCAAAGCCCATCTAATTAACTTATAGGCAAGCTCTTAGGCCATTACTCAGAACCTAATTACTTAACAGTCTTAGCAGATATTTATTAGTCACCTAACATATGCAAAGCATTGTGCTAGGTGCTGGGGGAAGGGGACAGAGTGTCACAAAGGTGAATTAAGCTCATTACTTCCCTCAGAAGAGCATGCTGTCTAGAGAGGGAGACAGATACGAGAGCTGCCAAGCACACAATTACAAGAGCAAGCAAGGCGAGTGGGGGTGGAACAGTGATGCTGACTATCAAGGTGGTCAGACTCAATTAGTCACAATTATAACACGCGTAACAAGCTTAATTATCTAGTTTCCTAGTCCATAATGGATTAGAAATAGCATATCAGAAGAGGAAAAAGGAGGCGTTATTGCTAGAGGCAGGTATGTTGGTAACGGCAAAAAAGTGATAACCAAGAGAATAAAGTATCATAATTTTTAAAAACTGGAAAGCAGAAATTAGATAACTGAAACAGATTAGTTTAAGGTCATTTACTGAGGGGCAACTGCTACATAAGACCTGAGAGGCAGTATAGCATCGTCGTTAAGATAGGGATGCTGGAGCCAGGCTGACTGGGTCACTGTCACTTACTGTCACTTAGACAAGTTACTCAACCTTCCTGTGACTCACTTTTCTCATCTATAAATGAGGATAATAGTAAGAATGACTCCATAAGGTTGCTGTAAGAATTAAATGAGTTAATACTAGTAAAGTGCACGAGAGGAGTTCCTAGCACATAGCAATTCTGACAGCCTTGTCAGTCAGGATTGGCTGGGTTTGCTGCAGAGACAAACAATCCCCCAAATGTCAGTGACTTGAAATAATGAAGGTGTATTTTTCACTCATCCTTAATGTCCATCCTCAGTAGGCAGGAGATTCTACTCTGAATCGTGACTATCTTCACTCTAGGACCCAGGCTTATGGAGCAGCCACCATCTGTTACAATGTCTGTTGCCATGGCAAAGGGAAAGAGCAGCTTCATGGATGGCTCATTGACAACTAACTGTTCATCCTGGAAGTGACACGCTTCTGGCTCACAGCTCATTGGCCGACACTTGTCACATGCCCCCTCCCTTCCATGTGCCCACAATGGAAATGATCAGAATGTTTGTCTAACAGTATGAGTCATTACCAGAGGGGCTCTCTGTGCTAAGACATCACACAGAGGTGGTTAGGTCACAGAGTTTAAAACTGTCATGAATCCTAGAGCTAAGGCTGCTCATTTTGAGAAAGTGAAATCAAGATTCACAGGGATTCCATATTTCTCAGTAAGAACACCCCTAGCATTTGGTGGCTTGAGGGAGGGAGTGGTGTGAAGGGAGACCACTTCTTCATTTCTGGGACTGTTGTGTGCACTGGAGGCCATTAAGCACCCCTGACGCCTGCTCACTAAATGCCAGTAGTGTCCCTCCTCCAAGTCACTGTGACAATCAGTAATGCCCTAATCTATTTCCTAATACTCCTTTGGGGTGGAGGGGAACTATGCCCCTTCTTGCTTAAGAACCACTGACAAGTGTTTAACTTTACAGCATTGGTCAGACCTAGAGCTGGTACCCAAGCCCAGCATCCCGCCTCCTTGATGAGTGATAAGGACCCTGAGTGTGTGTCCGTTAGTTTGTTGACTGCGAATCAGAGATCAGCAGCTTCATGGTCCCTGAGAGTACGAACTGGACCAGTGGCTGAGAGCTGGCTTGCCTGCCCTTAGGAAATCATGGTCATTTTTTTGCCCTTGGATTCCATGAGACACCTCCATACCTATTCCATCAATTCTCCACCTTGCTTAAGCTAGTCTGAGTAAATTTTTGTCACTCACTACCGAATTATTTCTGACTAGGACACATACCTCCTAGAAACACTTCTTTCAAATATGATTAAAAACTTTAAATGTGTTGCTTGCAAGGATAAGCTCCATTTAGTTAACGGTTTACTTTGGGGGAAGCCTTCCTTTTTCTACTCAGTCGATCAATGAACTATTGATGTGTGGCTGTGTATAATCGCCTACCACAGCCACACGAGAGTGATGTGTATGCTGATAGGGGCCAGTGTGGAAATAACCTCGGGAGGGTTTCAAGAGGGGCAGGATGAGGGGCAGCTGTGGGATGAGTATCTCCCCGTCCCACACCCAGAAGAGCACATCAAACAAACCTGGGGTGAGCATCTCCCTGCGCTGGGACAGGATGAGTCACTGAATGAGTTTCTCTTCTGTTAATGGATAGCGTTTCTTTCAAGCTCCAGAGAAAAACTGACATGATTCATAAAACAAAAAAATAAGACGATATTAAACCTAATACAAGCATTCAAACCAAATTTATAAAACATTTTTAAAGTCAGAGATTTTGCTTACACGTTATAATAATCTAGTATAAGGATGAGGTCTCCTGCAAAGGTTTATTTTATCCCCGTGAATGATCAGCAGTTATCCCATCCCCTCTCTCCAGTCCCTGTGGTGTGCCAGCTCACTCAGTTTGGATTCCACAGGAAGTAGATGGGGCTGCTGCAAGCCCAGTCACTAATCCTTCCAACACCGTATATGCGTGCACGGCGCACTTTGGGGAGGTGAAGGTGACGGAGATTAAAACTAGAAAGAAGCTAATTGTGATTCTTTGCGCAAAAAAAGTGTAATAGATTCAATGAGCACCACTTCAGGTAAATAGGAAACCCTCAAAAGTTATCTGATAATAACACATAAAATTGAGTGTGTTTATTCAGAGCCAGGCACTGAGGTGAACACTTTCTGTGACTTATTTCAAAATGTTTATTCTCATACAATCCCAATGAATACTCACTTGCATCATAGAGATGCACAAACTAAGGCCACAGAGATGGCCTTCCTTGCCCTAGATTGTACAGCTGATGAGGGATGGAGCCAGTGTATGCTTTGGAGTGGTGCAACGTCGTTTTGTGACGGTCAAGTGTAACAGCTAAGAAAGCAGGCTGTGGAACTAGTCCACCTGGATTTAGAGTCAGGCTCTGTTAGTTACTAGCTGAGTAACTGAGTTACTCGCTGATCTTGACTTAGTTAATCTGAACTCTCGGTGTCTGGGTTTCCTTTTCTGAAAACGGCTTAAAAATGGTACCAAATAAGCGAACCGTATGAAGAGCCTAGAAGAGTGTCTAGTGCTGAGTAAATTGTCAACAAATGTTAGTTTTAAGTTAGTTTTACCCAGAGTCCTTTCTTTCCTACAGAAATGGGAGCTAGGAGCTAGCATATCAGGTACCTCAAATGGACTCTGAACTCACTGAGGCGACCACCTCGATGTGGTCTGACCACTGTTAAAGAAAAAATTATTCTGACACTTGTTGAAGGTGGTAAGAAAGACTTTATTCAGGGGGAGTACTACAATGGGGCTTTGCAGTAGGGGAAAGAGATTGGACTCCACTCCGAATACCACAAGAAAAAGTGGGGATTTATAGCCAAGGGGCAGGGTGAAGGGGGCATCATCAGTGGATGGAAAATTACTAAGAGGGCAGGGTAATTCTTTGCTAACCTGATCTAACAGGATTCTTGCTGAAGGCAGGCCAGAAGGATCAGACATCACTTGGGGGTGATGGAGGAAGAGGGATTCTGGCTAAACTGACTTAGCAGGATTCTTGCTAAAACTGGGCTTTTGAGGACATGCCCAAGAACAGGAGAGAGTCTTGGTCACCACCCACCAGAACATGACCTGACAGCCCTTGCCCCATGCCCACAGGGCTCTCCTCCCTCCTCCTGCACGGGGGCATCCCTGTTACTGCTGAGATGCAAGATGCCCCTGTACCCCAACATGTGAAACCCCCCAGAAGTGTATGTGGGGGGTTAAACCCCATGGAGCAACCCTTTGACCAGTGGGAGACAGGAGCTGAAGGGTAAATTCTTCTCCCATCCTCCTGACGGGCACAGTGACCTGAGATGTTCACACAGTCTCTCTGACGACGGTGACTAGAGATGCAGATGGTTGTTCTTCATGCCAACTTGGTCCTATTTGCTGTCACTCGTTCTCAGCCTCACTCTCCTTTTCCCTCACTCCAGCATCCCTGGGATTGCACTTCCCAATAAAATATCAGCATATAATCATTTGCCTCAGTTTCTGTTTTCTAGAGAATCTGGGCTAAGACAGCTAGCATCATGATTCCCAAAGGAGGCTGGGATTCAAAGAATAATGTGTTTGAAGACCTTCATGCTCAGTGGAGACCTCCGTGATGCAGGATTAAGTTAGGATTGATACCCAGATCACGCTTGAGGCTAGCTCTGTTTAAAAAGCCTTTTGCACATAGACCCTCTCTTTGGCTTTTAATATTTAGAAGGGTGAGAAGGTACGGTCCTTTCCCTGAACAGTCTGACTTCTGGCTGGCCAAACACACGCAGGGGGGCCACAGGATGATGCAGGCTCTGCCTCTGTGGTAACTGTTGGTCCACACCGACGGGCAGTCTCAGACAGCCACAAGGGAGGGTGTCCTCTGTGGTCTCCCTCCCTTTCATTCTTCTTGTCCTCTTAACCCCTCTGAACAGCTGAACACCATCGCCCTTTGTCCTAGCTTGCTGTGGACTAGGACCCAGAAAGGGAAGGGGCAATCACCACATCCTCTGCGAAATTGTAATATAATAACTAATATATATTTTGGTCTTCACCGCCGGCTAACGGCCAGAGCTCCTCAAACCTTTGTAATTTTCTAAGAGATAAAGGTTCTAGGAGCATCTTTTATTCTAATACTTGGTTTTTGACCCCAGTTCCTAACACAGAGCTCCTGAAACCCTTGGGATTTCTTTGGTGAGAGGAGCGTCTTTTGTTTTAATGAGGCGACTCTTGGTGGGCTCTTGGATAGCTTCAGGGTGGGGGTTGGTCACCAGAAAGACCGAGCCATCATTAGAAGCTTGGAACTCTCAGCCCCACACCCCCATCCTCCAGGAAGGGGAGAGGGGCTGGAGATTGAGTGAATGATCGATCACGCCTATGGGATGAAGCCTCCATGAAAGTCCCTGAGGTATGGGGTTCGGAGAGCTTCTAGGTTAGTGAACACATCCACATGCCGGGAGGGTGCACACCCCAACTCCATGGGGACAGAAGCTCCTGTGCTCAGGACCCTTCCAGACCTCGCCCTATGGACCTCTTCCTCCGGCTGTTCATCTGTACCCCGTATCATATCCTTTCTTTATAATGAACTGGTAAACATAAGTGTTTCCCTGAGTTCTCTGAGCCATTATAACAAATTACTGAGCCTGAGGAGGGATCATGGAGTCCTCAATTTGTAGCCAAGTCAGACAGAAATGTGGGTGCCCAGAGGACCCACTACTTGCAGTTCGCATCTGAAGTGGGGGATAGTCTTGTGGGACTGGGACCTTAACCTGTGGGATTGGATGCTCACTCCAGGTAGATAGCGTCAGAATTGAACTGAACTAGGGGACACTCAGCTGGTGTCGCAGAATTGGTTGGCCTGAGAAAAAACCCACATATTTGATGTCAGAAGTATTCAGTATGGAGAGGAATAGAGTTTTCGTTTCACCCCCTATGTGGTACCCTAGTGTGCAGTTCTATTCCAGGACTTCTTTAAATCATGATGTATCAAAATGTGTCCACAACGTAATGTCTTTTTCCAGGATTCCCTAAGATTTCAGAGTCCATTCAGACAATATCTCTAGTGTCAGTACTGAGTTAATCTTATGATGGCACAAAGTCGTAACCGGCCACGGAGCTTCCCTCACGCCAGGCATAAATTAAACATTTCATATAAGTGTTTCATTTTGAATTAAAACCTTTGAGGTAGATATAATTATCCTCAATTTACAAAGGAGGAAGATGAGGTTCAGAGAGAGAAGGAATTTGCCAGAATCTCACAGTTAGCTGACCCAGGATTTGCATCCAGGACTTTCGAACTGCAAAGGCCACAGTCATGAGCATCATCATGACTCACCCATTTCCTGTTGGCTCTTATGGTCCATCCATGGATGTGATGTCTTCCGCAAGCACCTGTGGTCCTGCCCGAGGGCTTCCTCTCCCAGCACACATGTTGGGCTATAAGTGCTGGGGAGGTAGTGCTCCCAAGAGCACCCCTCAGTCAATGAGGAATGGGAGTTGGAGGATAAATACCCAGCTTCCTCACCCCTTGGGTAGCTTAACTCTGAGACATGTTCTACACAGTTTTCTGAAAGTCCCAGCAGGACTGACACCCAGTTGGCCACAGCAATAGGATGCTCAGCAACACACATAATCGGCTTCCTTCTCTTCCCTGTCTCGTTTCCCTACTGCCCTAGGGGCATCATCTCCCAAATAAAAAACTTGTACTTAAATCTTTGTCTCAGAGTCTGTTTCAGGGTGGTGTGTATGTGTAAGATACCCCTGGTGGGACATGTGTTCCTTGTTCCAGAAGAATTTATAATATTCTTAAAGAGAACACATACACACGCGCACACAAGGTTTAGAGAGAGAAAAAAACAAAAAAACCAAGACTATCTCCTGAAGGTAGAACTGTGTATGACAGCGTCAGGGAGGAAAATCTTTTACTTTACCCTCTTATGCTTAGTGATTGGGGGCTTGCAAATTAAACTAACAAAAGACAAATTAGCAAGAGAAAGGATAGATTTAATCAGGTACACAGGGAAGTTCACAGAAAAATGTGACTCAAAGGCATGGTTAGAATTTGGGGCTTATATACCATCTTAATAAGGGAAGAGAGGTGGAACGGGGCCCTTCCTGGAAAATAAATGACTTTTTCAAAAGGTAAATGGGCCCTTAGAAGAATAGATGGGAGATATGATAATGTTGTGACAACGTCTGTTTGGTGTGGTGTGGAGATTCCAATGTTTGGTGATGAGTCAATCTTCTCTGGTAGCTCCTGGGAAGTGGATTTGACAACTGAGTTCTTCTGAGTTCTTTTGGGAGGCTCTGCTTTTAGACAATAAGAAATTTCAGGAACTCAAATGTCTTCTGGTCAAAATAATGTTTATGCCACAGTGGTGTCTTCTGGGCTCCTTCAAAAGGTAGGACGGGCCTTGATGGTACAAAGCTAAGGCAGCCACATCTCATCATCCCAGACTTTTTACTGAAAGACCTCAGATTCTCTCTCTTCTGCCACGACCCGGGAGGAAACGAACAGAACGTAATCTGGGCCTTTGGACCTTGTTTCCCCCTCTCTCAGGTTCTCAGGGAAATCATATTCTTTCAGGACACAGGGCTGGCTTTGCACAAAAGCACAGTTTTGCAGCATGGAAGGGCTCGTTTTACCACTGAGGTTATCTCAAATGTTCCAGCCTCAACTCTTTCCATCATCTTAGCTTAAGTCGAAAAGCCTTCAATCACCCAGCTGCTTATACAGGTGACAGCTCGGGTCTTAAGGCAGGAAAGAGTATGTTTGGGGAACGATCTGTCATTTCTGCATGTTCATTCCTCTGAGGTCTTTCTTTCACGAGCTCCAAAAACACCCTTCTAGACTCTCATCAGAACTATATTGATGGCACAGGTTCATGTGCCTGACTCAGGTTTTCCAACCTACCCCTCCTCAGTCCCCACCCCCCACTGAGATTATCAACACATCAATAAATAAAGGGTTTACTGGTTTGGTTATCCAGCATTCAACCCCTTTTTCAATTTTGGGAAAAAGCAAAAAGAGTCACATAGTGGGTTGAATGATGGTCCCATAGAAATACATCCACCTGGGACCTGTGAATGTGACATTACTTGGAGAAAGGGTCTTTGCAGATGAAATGACGTTAGATCTCAGGATGAGGTCGTCCTGGATTATCTGGGTGAGCCAAGTGTCCTTACAAGAGACAGAAGAGAAGACAGAGGAGGACAAGTCCATGTGAAAATGGAAGCAAAGATTAGAGCGACGTGGCCACAACCTGGGGACCTCCAGGATCCGCCCGATACTGGGAAAGGCAAGGAACAGCATCCCCCAGAGGGAGTGCCGCCCTGCAGACACCTTGATGTCAAACTTCTGGCCTCCAGGCGTGAGAATAAATGTCCGTTGTCAGCCACCCAGCTGGTGGTAACTGGTTACACCACAGCCACAGGAAGCAAAGTTGCTAAACAACTTTGGCCCTGGAAATGAGGGCTCTAAGCATTTCATCTTCATAAGAATACTTGAAGGATTCATTTTGCTCCACCTCTATGGAGAAACAGAGTTTAAGGGACTTTCCCAAGCACACTTAGCAAGGAAACGGCAGAACTTAGCTTCAGTCCAGGCCGTCTGAAGACTGTGATCTCCTGTGTCTCTGAGTGGAATTATAAGAGGAATCTCCAACCCCCCTCCCTGCCATGTCGCATTAGCTGGAACACGGGTCCTTCCCTGCCCCCCTTGGCAAGCAGGACGTGCATGTGTCTGACTGGGCTGAGTGAGCTAGACTCCAAGTCCGCAGGGGGCAAGGCAGAGCCATGGGGCGGTTGATTCAGTCCTGGCAGCGGCAGTGGTGGGATCCTAGACAGATGCTTCCTGTTCGGATCCATTGTGGATCTTCCTGCTGAGTGATCTACTGGAACTGCCTCGGTTTCCGCCCATTTTCTAATATCCAGTCCTCCAGTCCTGATCTCCTTCCAGATTCCTTTTCCACTGAAGTAAGTCAGAACCAATTTCTGTTGTTTAAAGTCAAGAATCTGACCAATTCAGGGGAAAAGCTGGCACCTGGTGAAACTCAGATAAAGCAGACATCGATGCAACCCTCAGCTTGCCCTGGGCCTACTTTGAGGCTTAACTCAGCAGTTTGACCAATGCCTCTACCCCAAATAAATCCATTTTGCAACATATTAGGGGATAATGTAGATGTTGCTGCTGATCTCAGGGAAAATGGGAAAGAACATTCATAGCACAGAACAGACAGAACTTCATAAAACTCTTGGAAAAACCTGTCTTCCCTGCTGGGTTTCTCTTAAGCAGATGGCTGCCTTATCTGACCCCCACCACTCTGTGCAACTCCTCTCTGGCCCTCAGCTCACATTTCCTACTCACAGACAAGAGCTCTGAATTCAGCCCTTTAAAAAGCAGTTCAATGGACATATGTTCCTTAACATCCTTGGATATTCAAACTGCATGGGATCCAGTTTATGGGCCTCCCCATATTTGCTCAGCTCCATGATTCTCAACTGCATTCTATAGGCAACCTGAGCTAAAACGTCTCCCAATAAAAATAGATACGCATATGCTGTGCTGGAGAAAATTAAGTTTTTCTCTTGTTATTCTATCAATGAAGGACCCGTATCCATATGCCAGGTCCCTTATCTTAATCCCCACAGCAGCCCCAGTCTCCCCCGGAGTAGAGGCAAAGCTTTCCCACGCCTCCTGTCACACCCGCTGTGGGGTCCAGCACTGACCTGACCCATTGAAGCTCTGCCTCTTCCCACTACTTCCAGGCCCAGGAGAAGCAGCCCACTTTGGGGTGTGGAATTTGACTTCCTCAGCAGCTGCTTGGATGGGGATAACACAACCCAGACATGCAACAGGTCCATGCCCCACGGCGCTAATGTGATCAGTTAGAGACATGGGAGTGAAGGAGCCAGCAGTGAAAGTCCCTGTACGTTGTTCTCCTGATGGGCTATTCTGAGACCCCAGGATTCCAGCTCGCCTCTCTGCGGATGTCCCACTTGCTCAACCCGCTGTTTCACTGTGGAGCGCGGCTGGCTCAGCAGTGCAGACCCTGATGCTGTCCCTCCTTCTCTGCTTCATTTCTTTTCTTCCTCACTCGTGTGACCTGGGATTGCATCCTCCAATAAAGGATGGTCAGATAAACATTTTATCAGGCTCTATTTTCTATGGCACGTGGATTAAAATATCTCCCAAGACAAACAGGTCTTTCTTGGGTAGCAGGACAGATTTTGCTCTGAAGAAAACAATGAATTTACCACATTATTATACCGGGAAAGGGGCTCATATCCACATGCCTGAAACCTTGAAGAACTTCTGCAAAATGCAACAATGCAAGAGAAGATTCAAAGACTGACTTGACTCGAGTCCAAAGAAACAATGAACTTGGAAAGAAAGTCAAAGAGTCTGCATGAATGAAGTATAATCATGATCACTGTCATTGTCATCATCATCATCATCATCATCATCATCACTACCACTGCGATCACCATCATGGCTAACACTTTCTCAGAGCTTACCATCGCTAGGCATTCTTCTAAGCACCATATGCCTGGGCTCACTTAATCTTCATGACGTACCCAGGAGGTCAGCACTATTAATATCCCCATTTGCTAGATGAGGAAACTGAGGTTTGGAGCAGTTAAGTAAATTACCCCAAATCACACAAGTAGAAAGTGGCAGAGTTGGGACTTGAACCCAGGCAGTCTAGCATCAGAGCCCGTTCTCCTAACACTACCACCTCACATTCTTTTTCCCTTCATCTGAGTATCAGTGATTCAGACATGGATGAACTCAAGCTCTGAAAGAACCCATCCCAGCTCCCAGTAATTCACAACAAGAGACTACTCTCCATGAGAATAAGAAGACAAACATGCAGAAATTACTGCCTGTGGCTGTGGAAAGAGGACCAATCTGAAAAAAATAAGCAAATGTCTTCTTATGAAAGATAAATATGTGAAAACTAGGTAATTTATAATTAGCATTTCAACATGACTCAAGGGGACATCGTCTCTATGAAATGAGGGCAAATAGTCACGAAGAAAAGGCATAATCCAATATCTGATAAAGACTGAATGGAGATGAAAATTATGAGTGTTAAAAACACAATAGGTTTTATATGTCAAAGGTATTTCAATAAAGCTGTTAAAAACATGCACTCACACACACAATAGAAGCAATATCTTTCCTGGGATACCACAGAAAACCAAGATCAGATCAAGATGCTTAAGAACTTCAGTATGCATTCTGCAGAAAAGATTAAAGAGGTGAGAATAATGGGGAAAAGAAGAGAGCTGAAAACGATAAGTCCATAAGATCCAACGCACTTATAATAGAACTCCTAGATGGAAAGAACAGATCAGACTATCTGGAAGTCAACTTGGGGGCCTGACCTATGCTCTCCACACCATGACTCACCTGCAGAACAGACATTTTCCCACACCACGGGGTAGGAGGCCCAGGCTGGTGCTTGCGAAGAATTAGTCCCAAGGTTGAACCTCTTAAAGTGACCTCTCCTGGCAAAAGGTGTAATTGAGGTCAATCTGGCAGTGGGAGTCTGTACACTTCTGCCTGTATTCCATTGTAGGATCCATTGCTGATCCTCTGGGACGTCATCAGGGGAAAAGAATACCCTCTTCCTGCTCTCAAAGAGGTTCCAATCCGTTGAGGGACTCAGTACATTCCTGAGATACCTGAGATCCTGTATAACGAAGATCATCATCACAGACATAGGACTTCCCCTTTGGATCTCTACCTTGCTTATCTTCCTGCAAGTTGACTGCTAAAAAGACTCATTTCCCCACATCCAGGGCTCTCTTAATGTCAGTGCTAAATCTCTTAGATATTGTTTTGAACTAGCCAGCTTACTTTAAATATAGTAATTTAAAAATGATTGGTTTATGGTTTGTTTACAATTATACCTACACCTGTAAAGAGAATGGCCTCAGGGTTGGTCAGACCTGGATTCGAGTCCTGGCCCTGTGTGACGTTTATTAAGTGGCTCAACCTCTCTGAGGGCTAGGTTCCCTTACCTGTGTAATGGAAAGAGTAGTCCAGCAGCACGGTGCTTCTCAAACTTCACTGTGCACATCTTGTCAGAATGCAGATTGTGATTCAGTACTGGGGTGGTACCTGAGGGTCTGTATTTCTGACAAACTCCTGGGTCCTGATGCTGCTGCTCTGGATGGTGGGGTTGGCGATCTATGGCTCTCAGCCCAATTCTGTTCAGCCCCACAAGCTAAGAATGTTTTTCACATTTTTAAAGGGTCATAAAACAAACGAACAAAAACCCAAAAAATGAACATGTGACAGAGACCGTACGTGGCGTGCAAAGCCAGGGAGTAAAGTATCTACGGTCTGGTCCTCTACAGAAAACGTGTGCTGGCTCCTTCTGTGGCAGGTGCTGCGGCCCCAGGCCCTGCCTCCTGGGCCCACCTGAGTCCACTGACAGCTGCAGGCAAAGTCTTTTCCCAGCATGCTGACAGCCTCCCACCTCAAGTGCCTGTGCTCTCCCTTCTTCTCTGCCTGAAGGCTTTTTAAGGCGCAAC
The DNA here is from genome assembly GCA_031878705.1 of Tapirus indicus. NCBI lineage: Eukaryota > Metazoa > Chordata > Mammalia > Perissodactyla > Tapiridae > Tapirus > Tapirus indicus. Next base: position 68,550,731 of record CM062920.1, read on the forward strand.
TGGGGTTCGCTCCAGGGCCTGGAGGCCCAACTGGAGGTGGGAGAGGGTTAATGCCCAGTGGTAACCCCAACCAACAGAGGAGGGAGTCAGTGGACAAATGTCCCAGCGTCCCAGTGGGTGGATTCCGAGCTGTGCTCCCCGTTGTTTCACAGAGCCCCCCGATGCGATGGAGCTCCCCTGGCCCACAGCAATGAAGGCACACTTTCTGGGCTTTGTCCCTTCTTCATCTCACTTTTGACTTGCTGGAGCCAGCTTGTACGGCTTTCTGAAAGCCAGGTGTGCATTCTTCCCCACTCTGTTTAGTGACGCCATGAAATTGGCCCTAGAGGCATATTTACACCATGGAGATCACCAGGTGCTACAGATGAGGTTGTTGTTAGTTATTGTTGGAGAGCCAATTGATAAACATTCGCCAGCACACCACTTCCTCACTTGTCCTTCCTTGCATCTCTGCCCGAATAAATACCTCACCTAAGTCCTGGACTCAGGTCAGCTTCAGGTGGGACCCAAACTAAGAGAAGTACCTGCCTCCCTCATAGTTTTGGTGTAAGAGAAAAACACGCGAGACCACATCTGAGAATCATTAGCACAAGACTTGGTACGTGACGGTCACTTAATCAATGTTGGTTCCTTCCTCTCTCCTCCCTTCCCCTTAGCAAAGAGGAGACATTCCAGCACTTTCCAGAACACGTGCGCTGCAGCCTTTCTGTGTCAAAGTCCCCTCCAGCTCACTGGGCCATCTGGTCACTTTCCTGGAGGTTCTGGAATGACTTCCTTGGCATACGTCCACACACAGACGACCACACACAATGGGCACCAGGAGATGGACTGAAACTGTCATCGGCATCGGGAAGGAAGCATATCCATTGCCACCACACGAGCCTGAAAACACATGGGCAGGGCGAGCACGCCGACACCGGCACGTTCTGCCAACTCCCACTGAGGCGATGGAAACAAGGCCCCTTTGTGTGGAGTTATGGACGTGCACCAGGGCTGGGAGGCTGGCGGCTCTTTTAGGAGCTGGGAACCGAGGTTGGAACTCGAGCAAGAGAGGAAAAGGTGAGGCCCAGAGAGGCGCGAAGGAGAGAGAGAAAGAAAACGTAGGGACAGAAAAAGAATGGCTTGAAAGAAACCGCTAGGTGTCCCCCAGTATCCACTTCCCCCTCCTACTTAGCAACAAACCCAGTTTTTGTTCAGTGATCAGCCAGAGGACCACATTACCCAACTTCCCTTGTAGCTGGGTGTGGCCCTCATTCTGGTCAACGAGCTAAAGACTGGAAGTTTTGTGTGGGACTTTCAGGAAGGCCCCTTAAAGGATGCTGACTCATCTGACCAAGAGGCTATTTTGTCCTCCCCTGCTTTTTTGTTTTTTCACACCAGCCCGGAATTTGGTTGTGACCGCCGGAACTCCAGCAGCCATCTTGGATGATGGGTTGACTTGGAGGATGGAATTCAGTGCTGAGGATGATGGAGCGGAAAGATAGAAGGAACCCGGGTCCCTGATGACAACATTGCTAACCCTGGATTGCCACCTCAAGGTTTCTTTGGGTAAGAGAGAAACAGACTTCCTTCTTGTTTCAACCACTGATATTTTGGGTTCGTCTATTACATGTAGCTCACCAAAACCTAACTAATACAGGAAGTGAACATGAAAAAAGGGGATGACAGAGACGGAAAAGTGGAAAAAGAGGAAGAGAACACAAACGGGGCGAGTATGAGTCTCAGACTGTAAACTCAGGTCGCAAGAAATTGTTATCCTCAATTAACAATTTAAATTTTATTGTAAGCCCCCATCCCACGTGGTGGCAGAAACTTAATTTCTGTCACGTCAGAGCCCTGCCCCTCTTTGGTGTGGAATCACCTCTAAGTCTCCCAGGATGAGGTCTGTGTGTGAAGGCGACAGTGTTCTCTCCCCGACTTCGCCCTGGTATCCACCGAGGCGCCCCATTCCCGTGGTTTCTGATGGAGGGTCCTGCTGGCCGCTGTACGTCCTCCCTCATGAATGCCAGCTCTTTGCGCTCCAGCTGTGCCCCTTCCCTGACTTACTCAAGCCCAAGACACTCTTTGGGTCCTTGCCACATCCCTGGATTCTCCCCAGGATGAGGTGCAAGCTTCTGTTTTCAGATTCCCCAAATCAGTGTGGGTCCTGCCATCCCCCCAGTAGGACACAGCTCTCTGGCAGGGCCAGGAACGCCCACTTGCTAAGACTCCTTTCTTTCCCTCTGGTTCTCACACTTTCTCGAACTGCAGCCCAGGCTGCAGGAACTTTATAAGGGGCAGGGGGTTCAGGGAACAAGATAACCTCCCCTTTTCACTTTACATTATTCTAAATTTTAAAAAATGTCTGAAACACAAAACCCTCAGAATTACCCGCCTTGTTCTCGGCATAGCCTTTCCCTGAGATAATGAAAGTGGGTGGCCCAGCTCTCCAAAGTGGGGGGAGGTGGCGGTCTTAGGGAATACTACAGAGCAAAGGCGTCAGCTTCTGTCTCACACTTTCCCACCATTGTGAGAAAAGGGGAGAGAGAGGCACACGAGCCGAAGACCATTCGAGTCCGAGGTGTAAGAGGTCCGTGCTGGGACCGACAGTGAGCGTGTGGGTAAGAGCGCAGTGCGATGATGTTAGGAAAGAACCCTAATACGGGAGTCCTGGAGGTCTGCGCTATTTTCCCTCTGTGCCAAACCCACACAGAGACCTCGTCACCCTACATGAGATGAGCTGATCTCAAGTTCCCCTTCTGACAGCGGGGAAAGGAGCACGCTTCTGAGGAGGCCCAGAGAAGAGAAGGCAGCCTGGGCCCTGGAACAATGGGGTCACAGCCACGTGTTCTAGACCCTCTAGCCAGGCAGAGGGACCCCACTCTGGGGAAGGCGGCTGCTCAGAAGGATAGCACTCCGTCTTGTGGGTGGAGTAACTTTCTCTTGACACTCAAGAGTCAAGGAAGTCAGCAGGTGGCCAACACCAAGGTAACCCACGTCTGATCCCTTCAAGAACCATCAGTGGGCGCTGGAACAAGTGGGGGAAAGTGTGCTGAGGAATAGTGACTCACAGCGTCTCAGTCTCTTCCCACGGAATACGTGTCAATCACAGAGAGGAAATTGGTCACTTTACGGTGGAGAGACCTGGCAGACTCCCCCTTAATCAAAGTTAACTTACTGTCACCAGTGAAGGGACAAACTGACATTGTGTGCCTTCTGATGTGATGCACTGAGAAAAACACTTCATTTCTGTGGCATTCTTGCCAAAAACATGTAACTGGAATCCAATCATAAGAAAACATCAGACAAAGCCAAACTGAGGGACATTCTGCAACATAACCGGCCTGTTCTCCTGAAAGATGTCGAGGTCATGAAATAAGGAAAGACTGAGGAACTGTTCCCAATTGAAAGGGTCTGAAGAGGCAACCAAAAGCCATGAGTGGCCCCGGATTCGATCCCAGACCAGAGAGGAGGGGATATTTATAAAGGACAATATTGAGGCCAGCAGCGACATTTGAAAGGGGATGTGGAGTTTGTCTCATAGTTAATTTTCTGATTTGGGTAATTATTATCTTTACGTGTGGAGGCTTGTTCTTAGGAAATAAACAATATGTTTAGGGATAAAGAAGCATTGTCTCTCTCTCTTCTTCCTCTCCCTCTCCCTCCCTCTGCATCCTTTCCACCCTCCCTCCTTCCCTTCCTCCTTCCTTTTCTCTCTATTCTTTCCCTCCCTTCCTCCTTATCTCTCTTTCTCTCTGCCTCTTTCGTCCCTCCCTTCCCATTCCCAGCCCTGAAGCAAATGTGGTAAAATGTTCATCAGTGGGGAATCTGGGTGAAGGGTATAGGGGAGTTGTCTTTGGTATTATTTCTATAAGTTTTCTATAAACCTGAAATCATTTCAAAATAAAAGGTTGCCACCCTATCCCCCATCACCCAAAGATTTGAGGAATAAGTGGGCAGGGAAGGGAGGAGCCCTGAGCACCCCCTACAGGCCAATGGCCAGACCTGAAAGGGGCCTTAAAGAGCATTAAGTCTGACCTACTCCTTCCACACCTAAAGCCCCGAGCCCCCAGAGATATGCAGCCACTTAGGTCTGCTAAACCCCAAGCCCATGCTTTAGCCCCTGTGCCTCCCCGCCTCTGATCCCAACCCTGCCACTTTGTAGCTAAGAGAACTGGGGCACGCTACTTACCCTTTCTAGCTCCCAATTTTCTCATCTGGCAAGTGAAAGGATAGGAGGACTTCATGGGGAGGAGAATGAGATAAAGTATGTGCACAGTACTGAGCACAGGACGTGCTCACTAAATGCTCAATCGGTGCCAACCATTACTATTACTATACTATTGTTGTTGTTGTTATTTATACCCGGACTCACTGCACTGGATTCACAAAGGAGGAAATGGACTTGCGTAGCTGTTAGAATGCTTTTGGCTTCGAGAGAGAGAAAGTACATGGGAAAGTTTTTTTTTGTTTTTTGGGGTTTTTTTTTGATGAAGAAAAGATAAAATCTCCTGTAATGGGAAGTCTGGACAGGAAATGGCTCCTTAAGGGAGGGAGTGGCACGTTTCATCAAGAGGCTCCATGGTGTCACCCAGGATGCAGGTTCTCACCCACTAACTGCTCCGCCAGCCTCTGCTCAGCTCTGGGCTGGGTCCACTCAGCATCCTGAGTTCATTTTCACAGTTTCAGCATCACATGCACACAAAAAACAAGACAGAAAAGATAAAGAACTCTGTTTTGTCTCACTCTTGAAGAGTGGCAAAAAAATTCCTGGAGTCCCATCAGATGTCCCCTTATATCTCCTTGTTCAGAATAACTTCATATGCTTGATGCTGAGCCAATCTTTTCTGAGGACCGTGGAATTAGCATATATATAGATAAGAATTACATTTGCTTGAAAGAAATGGAAAACCTCATATAACAGTGGCTAAACAGGACAGAAGTTGATTTTCACATCTGAAAGTCTGGCTAAGCTGCCCAGGGTTCTCTGGCACTTCTAGCTTCAGGAACCCAGGTTCTTTCTAATCTTATGCTTCTCTGTGAGTGGTTCTACTCCAAGTTGCTTCACAGCACAAGAAGGCTGCTCCAGCTCCAGTCCTCTAGTCCTCATTCCAGCATAGAGGAAGGAAAAAAGAGAGGAAAGATAAAATCCCTTTCTCTAAAGGACACTTTCGGAAATTGTACACATCACATCTGCTAATTCCCACTGGGCAAAACTCAGTCACATGGTCTTACTTAGCTTACTTAGTAACAGAGGTTGAGAAATGTCTTTACTCTGCACAGCCACGGGCCCAGCTAAAAATTGGGATTTCTATTACTACAGAGAAGGATGGTGTGTGGGGGGTGATAGATACTGGGGGACCACTGCTAGTCTACTCCACACCATGACTGTATGGTAGGACTGGAGAGGACTCTGCCCCTCTGAAACCATGGCTGCCTTACACCTGTACAAAATCAGCAGGGTGCTGCTCAGATGGTGAGGCGGGGAATGGGTGTTGGATAGGCAACCACAGGTTCCTGAGACTAGTAAACCGCCATCACTCCTTACCAGGTTACCCATCAATAGAAAGGAGCAAGGCCAGCTGCAAAAAGAGAGCAGGTATTCACTTTGGTCTTTTCAACGTACCACAACTTCCTCCCACATCCACTTGTTCCTCTAGAATAAAGTCTATAAAACATGCAGCAGGCGATCGCCTTACTCATGCGTCAGTCACACAGCTCTTGTGTTCTGTGAGAGCTTGATTCACTGTGAGACAGCACAGAACATTCCATCTCCACCACATCCACTTGGGGGAGGAGGTGCTATTATCCTGGATTGCGCTAATCCACCCTCCTTTGCCAAAATGATTCATTTTTAGTCCTCACAATCGTTCTTCCAAGAATAGCACTACGTGTGTGTGTGCGGGGGAATTCTTTACCTCCCCAAAGCTCGACAACTGTGGATCTGTTGACATTATTTCTAGAACTCAGAATGAACAGGGTTACGGGATAACAGAAGCTGTGATGCCACGATGACAAGACATCTGGAGGAGAGGGACACAATTGACTCGACTATCCAGGTGCTTTGCCTCTATATTTATGTATGGTTTATCATGGGGTTTCATACAGAATGCTCCAGATTTAAACATCTGGCTGTTCCATTTTTACAGAAGACACATTGTTTTTCTCTGTCCAACATCCAGTTCCTCAAGTTTTGGTGACAGAATCCATATCTCCTGGGGAAACCAGCCCTCCTGCAGTCTCAAACCCTGCTGACCCTAACACTGCCTTTGTCTGTAGGGTGGACATGCTACCCAGGCTGGTTAATTGGAGCATTACAGTCCCTTGTCCACAATTGGCTTAAAATTGGTAAAATGACCTAAGTCATCCAATGTGTCCATTACCTGGCTTTTCTCAGAACCACAGCAAAGACAGAGGCTCTATTTTCTGCTTGACTTGACGTTGGGAGGATGCAAGTCTCGCGTTGCTGGGTACCATGATGTGAAGAGAGGCTACTTCCAAGTATGGGAGTCTCCTAGTCTCAGCAACCTGTTGGCTTCTGCTTCAACAACCTTTCCCCACTTTGCTATGGTAGCAAAACCTTGATTTTGTACAGAGGGAAGTAGAGCCAAGAATTGTCAAGAGCTCGAGTCCTCCTACGATATGTTGAGACCATGGGTCCACGATACCTGAAGAGATCCCCCTGGAATTTTCTTTTTTTGCTTAAGCCACTTATACTTGGGTCTCTGTTACCTGCAACCAAAAAGTGCAAGCCCAATGACAGCCTCGGCCAACCCCACCAGGAGACCTGCTGGCGCTTCCAAATCATCCGGCATTGGGCCAAGATGGCCCGGTCCTTGTGCTCCCATGTCTGTCAGTCATCGGGTGTGGGCTGCACCAGAAGCGGCATGACCTTGGCAAAAGGGCACTGCCAGCAGCTGAGCGGCTAGTCCTTCACGAATGAGATCTGGGAGGTGTGCATCACAGTGGTCCCCATGTAGGGCGGCCCCTTCTGCCTCCAGGTTCTGGAATCTGCCTTGTGCGTTTAGGCCAAGTGGTGGTGACAGCCCTTCTGTTACCAGCTCAACCACCCCCTGCCCCCTTGCCAATGCCCCGTGCTGCACCGCACTTTGTTGTGTCCCTCCCACCCACACCTTTGCAAATGGTCCCTTTATTAAACTCTCCTCCAACTGCCACTTTGAGTGTGCCCTCTGCTTCCTGCTGCAGCCTCCTCGACTGATACAACCTTAGGCTCACCTGAGCAGAGGGTGGGGAATCCCATACAACCAGTGAGGAGAAGGACAAGTCTTCATTCAGGACTATTGTGATAGGTGCCAAGACTATTGCAATAGGGGAGAGAGATCGGCCTCACCTCCACTCCAAGTACAGTGAGACGGCTGGGGATGCAGAGCCAAGGAGCAGAGTCGGCAAGACATCTCTACTGAGGAGTTCCGCTCAAGTGAGGCGGAAACACACGTTGCCCCCAATTTCCCTGTGCCAAGAAGTTTCATAATCCTGGAATGATGTCACCCTCTGCCTCGCCCAATGAATGCCCACTCCTCCTTTAAAGTCCGCCCAGATCCTGCCTTTGGAAACAACTCTGATCATGAATCTCAACTTAAATGACTGAACTTACCTTCCTGTAAACTCCCATAGGATTTATTGCCTAAACTTCTGGAAGATATTTATCTTATCTTGCTTTGTAGTGTAACTTTATTATTTGGCTCTTATTCTTTTTTTAATTCGTGTAATGGGTGCACTTGTCACAACCTCACTTAGACTAGAATGCGAGGGCACTGCCGTGAATTTACCCTCCACCACTCTTAGCTAGAGCCTTGCACGTGTGCTCATTTTGATGAACAAATGAATAAATAAATTAGTATAAAATTTGGAAGCTAAAACATGTCTCTGGATAACTGGCTGACTTTTCTACCCCTCAATCTTTTGGCTCTTTTTAACTTAGTTCTACTTGGAAGCTAGAAACAATTAGCATTCACCATTAATACGTGCCTTGCCCTCACTGTGAATTCGTCCCCTGTGTAGGAAGTGATACATGGTACTTCTCTGTCTCATTCTAACTCAGAGGGCCTGTAACACGAGCTGGAAATATGAGGCAATTAACCATGTAATTCAGACAAAATCGCCTGGAAATGTACTTTGTGAGTAGGTACACAGCCCAGTGACGGAAGACTTGAAAAATTCATTCATGATAGATTTGGAATCATTTATTAGCAGAAGCGTGGGATGTGCCGGGAACAGTTCTAATCTGTTAAAGTCACCATCTTAGACAGAAGCAGGCTTGATGACACAAGCTCAGTGTTGCCACTGCTAGACAGAACCTGGGGCTGAGCAGAGAGGACACTGGTTTGTGCGGCGATGGTTTTGCTTTGTTTTTTCTGTGCTGGTTAGGGATCTGGGTGGCAAGTGACAGAGACTTCTGCACCGAGCGTTCCCATGTGCACACCACAGCGCCCGGCTGCAGTTCCTGTGATTCTCAGCCTGGGGCTTTCTCCGGCCACAGGAACAGGTTCGGGCTGTGACAGGCAGGCAAAAGTGCCAGGAATCAACAGCCCTGGGAGTAGCCCTCGGCCAATGAAGGACAGAGTTAGTAGATTCAAAAATGAATTATTGTCTTAGGGTGGAACAATGCTGGGCATTTTTTTTACCTTTCCCCAGATGTCTCCAACAGGACTTCGTCTCAGCTGCCCACAGTAGCAACCTGCTCACTAATGCACTCTGCTTTGGCTTCCTTCCCTTCCCTGTCTCACTTCCCTACTCTCCTATCCGTGCATCCTGGGGTCCTCTCTGAAATAAACCTCTTGCACACAAATCTCTGCCTCAGAGTCTTCCTCTTGGGAAGCCCAGCCTAAGACACCTGGTTACGTGGTGGCAAGATGGGTGCAAACAGCTGTAGGTTTGCACCCTGCCAGTGTCTGACCCAATGGAGAGAGAATATCCTTCCAAACACTTCCATTTAAAACCCTGAGCCTGACTCTCATTGTTCAGAGTTGGCCATGTTTCTAACCCTCAGTTGAAATATACCCATTGCCCAGGTCTGGCCACCTGCTCACCAGGGAGCCAAGACTGAAGCTAATTCCGTTCAATCCCCATGGTCTGGGGGAGGAGGAGGGATGGATTCCTCTTGAAGGATCAAGATGCTGTTACTGGGTCAAGGTTGAAGACATCATGAGCAGGTCAAACCACCAGATGTCCACTACGTGTGGGCTCCCAAACAGAGACAAACACAGTTCAGAGGAACATGACATAGGTTCTAACTTATTGGGGAGGGTTGCAGGAAATTAAAGCTGAAGGAACCTGAAATATCACCTTCTGAGTTTCCCTAACTGCCCCCAACCCCCACTTGGTAAATCATCAAGAAGCTGGATAATTTTCTTTCTCCTAATAACCCCGTGTTTTTTGTTTTGAAATATCATGTCATCCAAACAAAACAGCATGCAGTCAGTAGTAATTAATTCATTCTCACATTTTAAAAATTAATAAATGGCATTGTTGAGTTCATGTTCTTAATAATAGGGAAACATAACATTTCCAAGTGGTTCTTGGAAGTACTGAAAAGAGCTTCCAAATACCGTATGATCTCATTTATGCGTGGAATCTAAAAAAAAAAAAGCCAAGCTCATAGCCACAGAGAACAGATTGGTAGTTGCCAGAGGTGGGGGCTGGGGAGTGGGAGAAATGAGTGAAGGGGGTCAAAAGGAACAAACTTCCAGTTACAAGATAAATAAATCATGGGGATGTAATTGTATACTTGAAAGTTGCTAAGAGAGTACATCTTAAAAGTTCTCATCACAAGAAGAAAAATTTTGTAACTATGTATGGTGACAAATGTTACCATTTGTTGTGGTATTTCACAATGTATACAAATATCAAATCATTATGTTGTACACCTGAAACTAATATGTCAATTACAGCTCAGTTTAAAAAAATGAGCTTCCAGTCCCTTCTCTCCTTTTTAGTCTGTAGGAGCTGGGGGACCCCTCATTTGGTCGTTGAGGTCCTCGTGCATACAGAAAACTCCAAAAGGAGATTGGCTAGCAAATTGAACCATTTCATTTATATTAATAGTCTTCATGGCTTGGTGAGTTATCCTTCAGGTCACATTTTGCAAGGAAATTCCCCATGCTTCCTTATCACAGCATTCATGTACAAAAAGGATCTTTGAGAGATTATGCAGTTTGACTCTTAGCTAAAAAATCTTGACGTGAAGTGATGAACCTAGGTTCTCACATTCATCCGGGAGCCCAGAATCTTGAGCACGTTTTGTGCTCCAGAATCTTGAGGAAAAAGTGAATAAAATGAAGAAGGTCTCTGCCAAGTCTGGGAGGCAGATGAAAAACAGCAATAAAAAAAACTTTGTTGGTTTCTGGTCCTACAGGTAAAGAGCTTGGAAGTTGTCACTTTCATCCTTGCCACAAGAAAAAGGCTAACCAAAATGAAAGCAAGCAATTCTTCTAGGATCCACTAGAGAATTGAGGTCACAGGGCAAATTGCTGTCCCCCACCCCCCAAACTGGAGAGACAGACAGTGGACAGAGAGACTCAGTTTACTGAGTGCACACTGCCCTGGACTGGAGCCAATGTGGGTAGGAACACTTTGTACTGTAATTGACCAGTTCCTGGAGGCTCAGTGTGGACTAACCAGTTAGAAATTCTGAGAGATCCCCACCCTTTTGAGAGTTTCATCTCCAGGAGTTCCACCAGGTTCTCAGTGAAGATGAGAGAAAAATCCCCTCATGCTTTTGGCTGGGGAAAGGAAGCATTTTGAAAAACTTACAGTGCTAAGTGCTATGGAGGAAATAAAGAGAATAATGAGTAGCAGTGAATCAGGAACCACATGAAGAGAGCAGCAGGCACAAAGGTCCTGGGTGGGAAAGAACTCAGCCTGTCCTCGGAACTGACAGGAGTTCCTGTGGCTGGAATGAGGTGAGGGAAGGAAGAGGGAATTGACGTGTTCATAGAGGAAGCAGCATCAGATCACTCAGGTCGTGGAAAGGCGTTGGGTCTTCTTCCTCCCTCAAACAAGCTGCATTCTTTGCACAAAAGTTTGATAGCAGATGAACTGGGACATGAGTCCAGGCCTCCCTGCTTTCAATCCAGCGCCTGCTCCCTACTGCCTGAACACACAAATGACTAATTCTAGAATATGCAGTCTGGAAAAATATACATTCAGAAGCAGGCAAGCTTTTCATCAGCCTCAAACCATGTAGTCTCCTACAGGGGCAGGAAGTAGTAAAACAACTGTGTTGTACTGTGTAGCCTGGGTATAGACTAACTATATTCAAATCCTGGCTCTGCCACTGACCAGTGTTGTGGTCTGGGACAAGTTACTTTTCGCAGTCCCTCTTTCCCCTTTTGGGCAAAGGAGACAATAAAAGTACCACCAGTTCGGATTGTTGAGACAATTAAATTAAATGAGATAAAGATTGATTTTTTCCCCAAACCTGTTCATTCCCTGGTTGTCCATCTCTGTCAGTGGTACCACCTCCCACCTAGTGCCGTGGCTCAAGACAAAATTCTGAGAGTCATCCCTGATTTTTTTTCCTTTCCTTGAATCCCAAATCTATCAATATGCCCAGATGATTCTATTTCTGAACTATATCCTGCGTGGGTGCATTTTGGTGTCTCCCCATCACTCCACCCTAGTCCAAGATACTGCTTTGTCATTCCTGGTCTACTGCAATGGCGCCCCGTTTCCCTGCTTTCCTTTGCTTTCTACAATCCACTCTTCACAAAGCAGCCATTTATAATTGTTCAACGTAATTTGATTATGTGTAACACCTTAGATTAAACCCATCCAATGGCTTCCCAGTGCACTTAGAAAAAGATCCATGGTCCACACCTCCCTGATCTTGTCCCAGCCTCTTTCTCCAGTCTCATGCCCCTCTCTGACACACCCAGGGAGATAGAGTGGATCATCCACTCGATTCTTCACCCTCTGTAATAGACCCACCATGGTTTTACATGGTAGCGTGGACTCCCCTGTGCCTGGACTTGGGGCTTGGACACGAGATTTGCTCCGGCCAGTGGCATGTCAGTGGTTATGATGTGGGCAGAGCCCTGAAATAAGTGTATGCAGTTTGTCTTCAGCCTCTTGTGCTTCTGTGATCTGCCAGAGAGGAATGTGCTCCAGGTAGCTGCTTGTCCAAGGAGAGTGAGGAAAGACGTACAGCAGATTTGAACCCAATCCATAGTCTGGAGCCAAGCCTGGCTAAAGCAGCGGCCTGAAGACCGCTGAGCCATCCCAGAAGACCCCAGGGCTGTGAGCAACAAAAATAAATGCTCGCTGTTATAAGCCACAGAGTTTTGTGATGTGTTGTAGCATTATGGCAACAAGAGCTGATTAATATACTCAGGCACTCAGATTTCTTTTTATTTCCTGCAATTTTCTTGCTGTTCCCTCTGTTTGAAGCTATTGTCTTTGTCTGGACCAGAGTTTCTCGGCCTGGCACTACTGACATTTGGGGCTGGATATTTGTTGTGGGGCTGTGCTGTGCATTGTAGAATGTACAGCAGCATCCCTGGCGCCTACCCTCTAGGTTCAGTAACCCCTCCCTGTCCCCAGTTGTGACAACCAAAAATGTCTCCAGACATTGCCCAATGTCCCCTGGGGGGCAGAATCACCTCCGTCTGAGAACCACTAGTCTAGAACATGCATTCCCCAGATCTTCCTGAACATAGCTCCTTCTTATCATTTAGGTCTCACCTCATGACCATCCATTATCTTGCTCATTTATTTCTTTACTTGCTTTTCTGCCTCTCCCTCTTGCTACCACAATGGAACCTGGCACATGACAGTCATCCCATAAACTTATTCTAATGAACAAAAGGTTGGAAAACACCCTAGCAACTGTGTTGACTGTAAAGCATTATATAAATTTTAATTATAAAAATAATAGAAGATAGAAAAGTCATCGGAAACAGATCCACACAGAGTTTAGCAGCTGGGAAGTTTCTGATGCTATAATTTCCCCTTCTGCAGCTGCTGCCCTCAGAGTTTTGGACAGAACTACCATCAGAATGAATGTTCTGGAGCCTGAGCTGGGTTTGATTGACTAAGAAAGAAAGAACCCTCATTGGTCTTAGGATATCTTTAGAATGGTTGTAAACAGCAAAACAGTTCAGTGGAAGTGACTTAATTTGTTTCCCCCAAACAGCTGTGCCCCCCACTGATATCTCTGGCTCTATTTGCACATGTAACATTCAAATAGCCACAAGTTAATAGATGGGGGAAGGCATGCTAAAGTACATGAATAGGGGTGCCAACCTGTCTCTTAATAACTAATTACACATGGATTTATCACACCCTCCACACATCCTCTTCCTTAATAACAGTTGACAACAGCAGTTTTCCCACTGGCATCAGTCTATCACAGTGAGATTTTTTTTTTTTTTTAATCAAATGAAGACATCATCTAAACACAGAATCTGCAACATCAAAGGGTTTGCTGGGGCTTTCGGTGGTTCAACAAGTAGGCAAGCAGAGAGGAGGTGAGACTGGCCCCCAGGGCCCAGATCAAACTTTGATCTGCAAGCTGGTGAGATAAGAAATGGCCCACGCTGTTCTGGGTGATGGCAGTGAATGGGATTCGGGGCCTGGGGAGAAGGAGTAGAGAGAAAGATGGATGGTTGACGAGGTCTTCCTGGAGACCAGCCATGACAGATCTGTTTTGACTCAATCTGATAGGACCTGATACTCTACGGTAGATTCTCAGAACTTTACAGCTCCCTTTGGAAGCTTTCGCAAATGTCTGATTTAAATTCCTTGTGTTTCAGTTTAAGCCCATGTCATCTCAATCTTTTTTTCTGGAAGCCATGGAAAGTTGCTCCCCACTGATGATACAAATCCCATTGACACTGAAAAGCCGTAAACAGCTGTACCTTGACTCCTCCCCGGTGGGGATTTTGCAGTTTCTGCCCGGACTCTCCTCTTTAGGAACCACTCTCTGTCACTCTGCCCACCCAGTAGCCATCGTTTTGCTAAGTTATCCTTCCCAGGAACATCTGGTCCAGCTTAGCCAATCAGAACCTGTCCCCTCAGAACTGAGCCATACAGAAGGCAGCAGAGTCACATTCCAGCAAAGCTCTAAAGAAGAAGCCACAAATAGGGCAGATCCAGCTGGCAGACGTTTTATTTGGCCTACATCGTTTTTTTAAAAAATTGGAAAATTCACAAAAACCCCAGATTTTTGTTTTCTCTCGGAAAACTGGATGATCTTGCCCCACTGGGCCTCTGTTCCTAGAAGGCATGCATCAGCCAGAGCTGAGTAGCACCCTCTTTAGATGGGGCATCTGTTCTCCAGTTGCCCACAGTCTCTGCCACACCATTTACTACTGCTGCCCTTATTTATCCTAGCTCCTGGTGCTCAGAGCATTACGGTTTAAGCGTCCTGCTCTAGAAGGAAAAATCTCCAACACCAGTTGGAGCAGCCCTGGTATCTGCTTTGTTATATCCTGTTTGTTCAACCTATTGATGGAGTCCATGAGATTTCCAGTATCTGTTATGGGCTGAATTATGTCCTCCTAAAATTCATAATTTGAAGTCCTAACCCACAGTACCTCAGAATGTGACCGTATTTAGACAGAAGGTCTTCAAAGAGGTAATTAAGGTGAAAAGAGGTCATTAGGGTGGGCCCTAATCCATTATGACTGGTGTCTTTACAGGAAGAGGAAGAGACACCAGGGTTACACGTGCACAGAGAAAAGGCCAAGTGAGGACACAACAAGAAGGCAGCCATCTGCATTCCAGACAGAGGGACCTCAGAAGAAACCAACCCTGCCCACACCTTGATCTCAGACTTCCAACCTCCAGAACTTCGAGACAGTCAGTTTCTGTTGTTTAAACCACCCAGTCTGTGGTACTTTGTTATGGCAGCCCCAGCAGATATAGGATCGCATCAGCGAAATCCCGCCTCTCCCCAAAAGTAACTCTTTCCATTAGTTGCAAACAGAGTCCCAACTAACAAACATGCTTTCTGCTGCAGTCTGCTTAGGTCTCCTTCATTTTGCCCAGGCCCTTTTCCCTAACTTTTAGTTATATTTTATCATAAGCTCCACAACTGAAGGCTTGTTAACTAAGGTGAATGAACCAAGGTCTTGGTGAAAATAGCAATGGAAGGTCAGAAATGGAGGCAACTATTCATCCTTTCCTCGGGGCTGGGTTGACACACTGAATACCATGACACAAATACTAATATCCACATCTTTGGAAAATATGAATACCTGTCTAAAAGAGCTCAAGGAGGCATCCGGATCATGCCTGCTCAGTGCTCATATCACAGCCAAGGAGGAGAACACTGAGTCTCAGGTATGAAAAAAAATCTCCTTCCTTCCGTGTGTAAATCACAGATATACATATGGCACAACAAACAGATATACATTTGTGGTTTTAAAATTCATGGGAGGCTGATCAGGAAAAAATGTCTAAAAAGGCTATTTGGGGAGGATGATAAAAAATGGTTGAGAAATGCTGATCTATGTGTTTGGCGTAGTGGTAATACTCCTGTCTTGGAGGGCATTGTGTTGGGGGCCTTTGTTTTCAGGGCCTTTATGTAGTGATGCTAATGTGGACGATTTTCGGGATTCCCAAGTAGAAAGGGGATCTTTCTACTCCTTGTGTAAATCAAACATGGACAAAACCATTTAGTCTTGCTGACTGAAGGATAAGGTTAAAAAAGAAGGAACTGGTGAGGGTAAGACTCACAGTTGGATGCCTGCCTGATAGTATTCCCTCCATGATTTTTTTTGCTGGCAAAGTTACCTCCTAAGATGGATGCTGAAAACTGGTTACTTGTTTTCCCAGCCTCCTTTGCACCTAGAGCATAGGCATGTGACGCAGTCCCTAGGGATGGGGACTTCTGGGAAAGGGGTGCCTAACCAATAAAAAGAGTCTCAAGAGACGAAGACCCCTGTCTCTCCCTCAGCTGGTTGCTGTCATGTCTCATGTATTGTCTGGCACTGCAGCAGCCATCTTGTGGCCATGAGGCCATGAGGCTCAGGAACCAAGGAGCTAAGGACAGTGAAGCAGAAGGAGCAAGAGTCAGGAGGAAATGAGGAACAAAATGACAGGAGAAAGGGCAATAAATCAAATCAACCACATTTTATAGCTAAAATTTATAAAGGTAAATTTGAGGAACAAGTGATCAAGGACCATAGAAAAAGGATTAAGTAGAAGTAAGAAGTCCCGGTTCTAGTACTAGCCAGATGGATAACTTTGGGCAAGTTGTTCAGCTTCTCTAAACTTTAAGGGGAATGTTATCCCTCTTTAGTCAGAGGGTTTGTTGGCTTGCACTGTCGACTTGGCTAAGCTCGAGCTACATTTCCCAGAATCTCCTTCCCTGTGTACATCTAGGTTGCAGTTGGTGGGAAAAAAGATAGTTGCATGAAGTTTGGAAGGCAGAAGTGAAGCAGCACCCATTGATTTCTGGTCATTATGCTTGACGCAGTAAGGGACAGGAGAGGTACCACTGGTTCCAACTTGTCTTCACCCCCCCCCCCCACTTCCGGCCCCTCTTCCTGACTGCCAGCCTACTTACCAACAATGAGCCCAGGCCTCCCATCAGGTCCTGAGACAACAGCCTTCTGTAGACTTCATCCCAGGTTCTCCTTTGCTGCCCTAGCACGGCAGGGGACGTGCCCACCCTCCTGCATTCCCTTGCTGACTCCTACTCTCCATCTACACGGGTGCCGCCGGAGAACTGGTTGATGGACTGGTTGCTGGCTGGACTCTTGATCCTCCAGCTAACCCCTTTTGAACACTTAGTTCTCAGCTTCTCCTACAAATTGTGAGGTTTTCTTCAAATAAACCCCCTACCCTATAATGTCCACAGTGGTTCTGCTTTCCCGATTAAACCCCGAATGACATAAGATTCAAGTGAAATAATGGATCTAAAGCAATTAGCACAGCATCAGGCACACGGCAAGAACTTAATAAATTATTAGCTGTTATCTCTATAATCATTGTTTTCACTGCTTTGAATACAAAAGAACTTGGAGACCCTGCTTTCTAATTGCCTTACTAAGCAAAAGACTAAACTGAGATCCTGCCAGACTGAATGACTTGTCCAGGGTCACACAGCTCAGTCATGACCCAGCCACCCCCTGAACTCAGGTCTTCTGATTCCTAGTCCTCCCTTTTTCACAGACCTGGCCTGCTGCTCGAATGAGCCTAGCATTCTAGTTATCACCCAAGAGTTAAGATGCCATTGGCTGCAAATAATATAAAACCCAACCCAAACTGGCCTAAACAATATGGAGGGTTTATTAGCTCATGTAACCAAAAAGTTGAGAGACAGGGCTGACCTCAGACATATTATCATGGTGTCAGCAGGGCTAAGCTTCATTTTTCTGCACAGTCATGTGCCATATAATGACCTTTTGGTCAACAAAGGACCACATACACGAAGGTGGTCCCATAAGACTAGTACCATAGAGCCTAGGCGTGTAGTAGGTTATACCATCTAGGTTTGCCTAAGTACACTCTCTGATGTTTGCATGACAAAATCGCCTAATGACGCATTTCTCAGAACATCCCTGTCATTAAGCGATGCACGACTGTTGTTGTCTCATCTCTCCTTTCTGCTGTGTTGCTACCATGGCTCTCCTTATGGAAGCAGAAATGGCTGCAGTAGCGCCAGGCCTCACACTTCCAAACCACAACTGTCCTGAGGAAGGGAGAGAGTCTTTGAAGCCAAAGTACGTGATTCAATACGATTGGACCAGTTTAGGTCACATGTCCACCCTCACCCAATCTCTGTGGTGGTGGGGGAATGGACTGCAATGATTGGCTTAGTCTAGGTCATGTGCTACAAATCTAGAACTGGCAGGATCAGAGACGGGGTGGGGAGAGTTAGCTTCCCTAGAACCACATAGACCCCTAATACAAACTGGGAGTGAGGGTAGGGAAACAGGAAATGAATGCTGGAGCAGCAACATTTGCAGAGTGATTATTACATTCCTTGCCTTAGTATCTTTTTCCAGTGATCCTTATTGGGTAATTGGACAAAGTCAGATGAGCACCATTTCCAAACGGAATACACAGTCATAGGTGATGTATTTAAAAGTAGTAGTCATGTGATTAAATATTTATTAGTTGTTTAACGTAAAACACCCATCAACCTGATGTCCGTGAGTCATGTGGATGGTGGGGACATTAGGACCACCTAGCATATTCATTAGTTCAAGAAATCCAGAACCCATCACTTGCTCCTGGGTTATATCCTACAGGATGGAAATTGTGGAATAAGAAGTCTGCCAGGATATAATAACGCTGTACTTCTTGATAGTACAGACCGTGTAGAGAAGGATGACATTTTTCCTTTACCTTGAAAATGGATTCTTTGTTGCTGTTTCTTATTATTATGACTAATTTGACATTCAAATAATGTACAACGAGATGCACAGATCTTAGGTCTTCAGTTTAATAAGTTTTGATAATTGTGTACACCTGGGTATATCACTACTCAAAACAACATACAGGACATTTTCATCAAACCAGAAATTTCCCTCATCTTCCTTCCAATTCAGTTCCCATCCTCCACTCCCACAACAACTATCTGATTTTTATCACCATGATTTAGAATTTTGTCTCTTCTTGGATTCTGCATAAACGGAATGAGATAGTATGTGTCTGGCTTCCTTACTTATGTTTTTGAGATCCATTCACATCATTGTGTGTAGAAGTCGTGTGTTCATTTTAATCTCTGAGTAGTATTCCACTGTATGACTGTATCATAACACTCTTTATCTACTCTCCTGCAGTGGACATTTAAGTCGTTTCCAATTTTTGGCTATTATAAAAATAATGCTATAAACCGTTCTTGTATAATTCTTTTTATGCAATACTTTCATTGCTCTTGAGTAAATACCTAAGAGTAGAATTAATGGGTCACAGGGTGGATGTATGTTTAATTTTTCAGAAGCTGCTAAACAGTTCTCTAAAGTGGTTGAACCATTTTACTGTCCCATTAGCAGTGTATGAGAGTCTTGGAACTTGACCTCCATTTCTGACAGAGACTTGGAGATAACATCTTTGGATCCCAAAAGTCCATTTCTTCCCTGGTGAGAGGGGGAGAGTTGCATATAGGAACCCAGAGGTGGCAGCTTCTGGGTGACAGCAGTGTGCCGTCCTGCATCTGTTGCCCTCTAATCCATTCTTGCCCACCTCAGCTCTGCTCTGGATCACAGGAGGCTCTCCAGCACAAGACTCCTGGTTGGGAGTGGCCACTGGAAGGTGCTGGGTTGGGTGTGGCCAGTGGGAGGTGCTGGATTGGGCGTGCCCACTGGGAGGTGCTGGGTTGGGCTTAGCCACTGGGAGGTGCTGGGTTGGGTGTGGCCACTGGAAGGTGCTGCATTGGGTGTGGCCACTGGGAGTCAGCTGTTGTGAGTTTGGAAGGCAGGAGGAAGGGAAAAGACAGTCTTTCTTTTCACTCTGTCTCTGGTGGCTACTCTTGGCAGTCGCCCTATGCCTTTCTTGGCACAGACTTCCAACACAGAGATCTGCCACAGCTCCGGCCTCCACTGGGTGACTCCACCCTGGACCTAGGTAACACCCTGCTCCCCTGGTCTCTCTAGCCAGTAGAGGTAGTGTCTTCCTGCTGCTACAAATCCCCGGGTTGCCTCACATGTCCCTGTTGCTTGCTTCTCAGCCTCTTCCTTCATCTGTGTGATTAGTCCCTTGCATTCAATTCCCTTTGTTCACAGACTTAGAGTGGGTTCTGTTTTCCTGGTTGGACCTTGACAGATACACACAGCATCAAGGATTAACAGACGATTTTGAGGCCAAATCACATCTGAGGCCTGCCAGGCAGATTTATTGTCAAATCCTAAAACTGCAAAAAATAGGACAGCCTTCTTCAGAAACACCATCTGGTACCACAACATTCCCCTAATGTCTAGCCTAGATCCCTGATGAGACAAAGTTTGCATCTGATAACCAGACGGAACCAAGTCACTTGGCCTCCGGAGTGAATATGAGCATTGGTGTTAGTGGGTCCGCAGGCCATGCCTTAGCACTGGTGGGAGCCATAGTTATGTTTGTGGGAGAAGGAAAGGGAGAGGCTGAGAGGAAAAGGGATATTTCTAAGCAGCCACCATAATTGGATGAATTGACCTAAATTCTAGGTTGTCAGGCCACATACTTGGCTTTTAAGGGAGGCAGTCATTTCTGCTACTCCTCTGCCTCTTTCTTCAGGACTTAAAACAGTACCAGCCACACAGGAGATACTCAGTAAATATTTGCAGAATTGCATTTGTTCATTCATTCATTTGTTGAATACTTACTAAGTACTCGGATGATTTACGACTCTTGATTGCAAGTAATAGAAAGCCAAATCAAATTGGCTTAAGCAAAAAAGGGATTATAGTAATCCACGTGATTGAAAAGTCCAAGGATATAATAGCTTCAGGCATAGCTAGATCCAGGTGCCCAAATGATACATCAGGAGTTGTTGTCTCTCTATTTCTCATCTCTGCTTTCCACTATATTGGCTCCATCGCAGACAAACTCTTCCAAGGGTGGATAGTGAGAAGACCCCCAGTAGCTCCCAGCTGATATCCTATCAGAACAATAACGACAGGGGAAAGAGAGCTTGACTTTTTAAATGTTTTTTGTGAAAATCTAGGGTTTATCACTCACCAACTCTAATCACCCTGGCTCTGGTGGCCTGCCTCCCCTTAGCCAGAGCAGGGACAAGGGCACTTTGATTCAAACTCCTCCCAAGGCTGTCTGCAATGGGGGAGGGGTGGTTCCCCAAAGGAAAAAGGACAAATGGATGCTGGACAGACAGAAACCACAAATGGCAACTATGGGTATATCTATGTGACAGGCACTGTGGACCAGGGGTAACTGCAGGAATGTGTCACAATCTCCCTGTCCTCACAGTGCTTACCTTTAGCAGGAAGACTGGCCGGGAGCAAGCCATTAGCATCAAGGACGTGACTCTCAACGTGGCGGAAGTACAGGTTGCAAGAGGAGCAGTCTTCTTAAAATGTGATTTCATAAGTTGCTGTTCGAATACCCAAATGTCCTCAGATTTGGCCATTCTGGAAACTAGTAAACTGGCTTTGTGTCCACACTGGACGCTCAGAGTTTGAGTGATGTCTTCCAGAAAGCTTTGCTGGAGCTATAGTCTGTAACAGATTGTGCAGTTTATGAGAGATGCCAGGAGTCTCCGGGAGAACAGACTGTAAACAATTTGGTCCCATTGTTGGGGGTGAGGGTGGGGGAGGGAAATGGACTCTGCTGTGCTGGAATGCACTTTGGGTAATCTTCCAACTTTCAACCAGGTTAGAAGATACAAAATTTGTTTTTTCTAATTCAACTTTTTTATTTTCAGATGATTAGTTTCACATGAAATGGTAAGAAGGAATACAGAGAGATCCCATGTACACTTTCCCCGGTTTCCTCAAATGGCAACATTTTGTAAAACTCTAGTAGAATATCACAACCGGGTTCTTGACATTGATACAATCCACAGTTGATACAATTATTCTGATTGGCCCAGTGTTACTTGGACTCATTTGGATGTGTGTTTGTGTATTTAGTTCCCTGCAATTTCCTCTCACGTGTAGGTTAGCATATGCCCCACCACAGTGGAGATGAAGAACAATTCCATCCCCACAAGTATCCATCCAGTTGCTTTTTTATAACCCCACCCACCTCCCTCTCAACTAACTCATCTTCCCTCCTCCCTAACCCCTGGCAATCTCTAACCTGTTCTCCGTTCTATAATTTTGTCATTTCGGGAATGTTATGCCACCGTTTGGATTGGCCTTTTTCACTCAGCCTAATTCTCTGGGGATCCATCCGGTTGTTGCTTGTGTCAATAGTTTGTTTCTCCTTATTACCGAGTGGTACTCACTGGCGTGGATGTACTCGGTTTGTGTATTTACCCATTGAAGGCCATCAGAGTTGTTTCCAGATTTGGGCTACTATGAATAAAGCTGCTCTGAACATTTGTGTACAGCTTTTGTGTGAACCTACATTCTCATTTCTCCGGGATAGACACCCCGAAACTTGTGTTTAACTTTGTCCTTTAGCTCACCCATGTCTGTACCTTCACTGATATGACCTCTCTGTTGAGCCCTCACTGATGTTGACCTTACCGACCCGGGGATTCAGAAAGCATCTTCAACCATTCAGAGTAAGCGGACATTGATCACCTCATCGCATCTTTACAACATTCTCAGGGAAGGAATATTTCTGTTTTTCTGTAGTCCCAGAACACTTTGCTCCCTTCATTTGGTTCAAGTTTTATGCCTCTTCTGATCAGGTCTCATCTCTTGATCTGAATGCTGGTCTCTCCCAAGTGGCATCATATCTTCTGTGCTTTGTGTAGTGCCAGGCATTGCATTCGGGATGGCAATCCCCTGACGCCTTATTCGTGCATCCAATACTTGCTTAATGAGCACATACTTTCTGCCAAGAGCGAGGAAGACAGTGGTGAACCAAAGTGACACAGTCTTGCCTTCATGGGCCTTACGTCAGTGAGGTGACAGTGACCAGAGAAAAAACAAGTGAGCAATTGTATAAGCAAGACAGATACAGGTTGCAGTGAAGGCTCTGGTGGAAATTCAATGGAGACATGTTAGCAGTGACAGGAGGGAGGTGTGCGGTGCTGCTGTAGGTGGTCTGGGAAGGCTACTCTAGGGTATGAGAGCTCATCTAAGATAGCTCTAGCTTGAGACTTGATGGACCACCATCTTCCTTTCAAAGTTTGTGACAGACATCCTTAATCAATCAGTATACAGCTTCAGAATCTTTCTCAACACTGTGCCCCCACAGCCACTAAAGGAATGGGATATAACACATGAGATGAAAGTTGTTTGCCTCCTTGATATAGTAGTTCCTCAGTGAACACTGGGGAAGAATGAACAGACCACCCGCTAGGAAGAAAGGGCAGATATTATGGAACTCATCGGATCAATAAAGAAATAAATCCCAGGGAAGCCTTGGACTTGCCTAAGGTCTCATAACCAGCGAGGGCAGAACAAGGATCAGAATGTAGCTGCCACGGGCACTAGGATAACTGTGCCGTTCTCAGACCTAGGTTGCAATGAAGTTACACGGCCTGCTGGATAAAATGCAGATTCCTGGGCCTTGCTCCAGAGATTCTGTTTTAGTAGGTCCTGGGTGGGGCTTAGGAGGCTGTATTTGCAGCTGATTCTGACGCAGGTGGTCCATGGACCAGACTCTCAGAGTCACTGGTCTGACTGTGGGCCACCAAGTCTGCCTTGCTTCCGTCACTAACCAACGGCCCCTTCCCACGGCTGCATCAACTTCACCCATTTATTCCCAGCTAAAGGCCCAGGCCTCCAGGTGCCCAGCATCACTGGAAGCTCTAGGCGGGAAGGTGAAATTCTGACCTAGCCCTGCATGATCTGTCTCCTGCCTCCCTTTCCAGCCTCACCCTGCACCACGCTGCCCCTTACTTTATTAGCTCCAGCCTCCTGGCCTCTTTTCAGGCTATGGGACACAACTACCCCAGGAAGCGCCTGCTGTTTCCTGCATCTCGGACACCTTTCCTTCCCTCTCTTCACCCACTGAGCTCCTCCCCACTGTCAAGATCGTAAAGACTGTCACTCACTTGGGGAAGACTTTCCTTTCTTCCCTGGCAGGAGCTCCACCAGACCATAAAATTAATTTTGTGCAATTTAGGGAATGGCATTCCTTTCTTAAGACATTTTGGATGTCATCTTCCAGAGAACGATCATAATAAATATTCAAATCTACAATGTCTGTGTTGTGACTGGCTCTCCCTAGATTTGTGCAGTGCACAGCCTGCCCAGCCATATACTTGGTCAAATTCCCATCTCACTGCTTCTCCTTTTTGCATTACAAACTTCCCCTTGGTAGCAATGATCTCAGTTGCAATTGTAAATTGCAATGTTGATGAATATCTTTTCACTCCACCAGGGTGTAAACAGGGAATCTCTCTGGTTTTGTTTGTGTTTGAATCTCCGGGACCTAGGATCGTGCTTGGCTCATAATAGTCATTTAGTGAATGTCTGAGCAGCTTTCGCTCCTACACAGCTCTCAAGTCCTTTGAAAAGAGCTCTTTCCCTGCGTGTCTTTCCTGACCTACTATGTGCTCCCAGCACCCAGGACATCCCCGTTACCAAACACATCACAAAGTATTGCCATTGCCTGGTTTCTTGTCTCTTTCAACCCACCCATTCCCTAACACACTGATAACCTGAAGCTCCATTGGACGGGGGCCATGCCTGTTTTGTGCATCTTTTGTCTCCCTGCGACTTGCCTGGTAGCCGGTAGTTGTGAAGTATGTGCTGAATGCTCAAGAGGAGAGAATTCTGCCAGTCTGCCATGAGATGGAGGTGAGGAGGGCGACGGGTCCATTTCAAGGCATCTCTCTGGGAGACCCTCACTGTAAGAGGGCCGGCTCCGAGCTCCCCCCACGGGGTGAGGCTCCTGTTGTACCAGCCATGACTATAACACAGGCCACTTGTCACTCAAATCCCATTGGCTGATAAGAGAATGAATTTAGGGCATTGTCTTTCAAAGAGTATCTTTATTCAGTCCCTGCCAATTTCCTATTCAGTCCCTGCCAATTTCCTACAAAGCTTCCCCCTAACAAGCCTTGAGACCCAGGAGCCGGAGGCAAACAGGTGCCCGAGAATGGGTCAAACGTGCAGTCCTGGGCAGCCCTTGAACCCACTCTCCCAGCCTTCACAGTCAGATCCCTGCAGAATAATAAGACCCACAAATCTTTTGTCTGGAAAATTATCTTCCTGTAACACTGGAAGCTGTTACCATGGAAATAAAATAGCCTATTAGCCCAAATCTACCAAAACACCAGAGAGGCCCGGCTACATTTCCGAGGCCCTTCATTAATAAGAAGAAAAGCAGATTAACCTTTAAGAGAATTGACAAGAATGGCCATGACTCGCTGGATTATGATTTTCATGTTGAGTTTATCTGGGCTAATATTTCAGCCTGGAGCAGACATGCTGGGCGGGGAAGGAATAAAGATAAGGCTCGGTTTGAAGATTCAGACGCCTGCCTGGTCTGGTCGCTCCATCTTGGCCGCCCTGGACTGCTTCCGGCCCATGGATCCTGGGGAAAGCTCCTCCCTAGACCAGTCCACTAGAGGAGAGCAATTTTCCTGTCTCCTGTTGAGCAGCTGCTGGGAGAGGCAGGGAACTGCAGAGGGCTCCTGGCAGCACAGTCAAGATGCCAAACAGAAGCCTGAGACAGATGGAGCCGAACCCAGCGTGTCCCGGTCTGCCTCCTGCTCCCCAGCTGTCCCTAGTGCCAAATCCCAGACACGCAGGCTGCGGGAGAGTCCTGCAGCAAGGACTCTGCTTCTGCCTGCAGCCAGGCACAGAGCTTGCAGGCACCAAGCAGGGGTACTTTGCAGCCCAGAGCAGCCCCAGGCGTCCCGGAGCCAGGCAGTCAGCAGAGACCTGGTCCCCACACAGTTCGCTGCTCCCACACCTGACGGGCAAGAGCCCTCAGCATCTTAACCACCGGCAGTGGGAAGAGCCAGCGTCTTGACAGGTGTCAAGAGGGACTGAGTCCTTAGGAAACTGACAATGGAAGTTTGGGCTGTGCTTGACAACCGCTCACAGATTCCCAGGGATTTTTTTTATTTCATTCTGTTTTGGTTCCAAATTAGAAGAAAGGTAGGACAGTGTCCCTGTGAACATCGGTCATCATTGTTAAAGGCTCTGCCGCCTTGGGGACATTGTTATAGCCTCCTTGGGTGTCTTTCCTTGTCTCTGGTTACTGACACCGGGAAATACATGGCACTTGTTAATGTCAGCGGTGGCCTGTGGTTGGAGACACAAGGTGTGAAAAAGGAGAGGCCGTCTACTCATCCTCCCATTCACGTTTAACAGGAGAGGGGCACCATCTGAGCGGGAATTTCTCCCGCAATAAACACGGTTCGTCAGCCGAGCCTGCCGGCTGTAACCATCGAGTCTCGGATGTCAGAGGCTTCAGAACGCAGCAGGTTTACTTCTCCCTCCTGTCTGGGTCCAATCGGGTGGTCGGGCAGCCTTCAGAGGTCTGGATTCTTTCCATCCGGTGGTTCCACCGTTTCCCAGGGCTTCAGGATGCCTCACTGGATCCCAGCATCTGGCTGGGAGTCGAGAGAAGAGAGTGTGGAGGACCCGTAGGGGGGTTTTCCAGGGGCCAGGCCTCCTGCTCTCACCCCATTGGCCAGGACTAGGCACAGGCCCCGCCCCTAGAGATAAGGAGGGTGGGAAATGTGTTCTAACAATGGGCGGAGGCAGGAGAGGGGACCTCAGGTACGGGGCACAAACGCTGGGTCCACAGCTGAGAATAACAGATGCTCACTACCCGTATTCACTGTAGAGATTCTGAGTGTTAGAGTGAGGGGGGTCCTAGCTATCGGGCGGGCCGTCCAACATTGCCCAAGGTATATGAATCCAAGTCTTGCAATGTGCTTCTCAGAAACTGGTTTCCTTGAACAGATATGTTTGGGAAACGATGAAAAAGACATGTTCTTCCTGGGCATTCACACCATACAGTAGGGTATGAAAGGCTCTGAGAAGTCCTGCATTTAAAAAATCTTTCTTTATTTAAAACATTTCCCACATATACTTGACTAAGGACACTCCAATTGGGGGAAGAAAATCTAGTAACATTTCCTGGAGTCTTTGTTCTAAGGGGTATACTTTGAGAAAACAGACCTAGACCAATCCTGTTTTGGTTTTTTTGGTACACAAGTACAATGAGGCTCAGAATGAGGCCTTGACTTACTCAAGGTCAAACAGCTTGTGAGGAAGTTCTAGGACTGCACTAGACCCTTAGTAGTGTGCTCATTTCCCTAAACCTCTCAAATGGGGTCATGACCCCCAGGAGTATGAGATTAGCAAGTATATGCTAAGCTACAGCATGAACACAGCACATCTTCAGGGGGGCAGGTGTCTGTTCATTTATTTAGCAAATAAATGAATAAACCGTGCCTCAGTTTTCCTGCCTGTAAAATGGGGACAATAAGAAGATTGTGCATTTAAAACACTTAGCCCAGAATGAGACACCAGACCCACAACAGGACAAGCATGGTCACTCTCCTCGTGGACACTACACACCACCGAGGTGACAGATAAATAACTGAAATAATCATAAATTGGGTAAATGGTAAACCAAAATTGCTCAAGAGGCTGAGAATGACAAGTAGGTGGTGGGCTGCTTTAGATGGGAAGGGAAGATTCTCTGAGGAGACAATGTCTAAGCTAAGACCAGAACAATGAGAGGATCATATTACAGTAAAACAAAGGAAGAGCCCAATGCAGGCACACAGTAGCTGCTCAGTAAATGTTAGCTAAATGAGCAAACGAATCAATCAATGAATTGTGGGCGGGGGTAGAATGTAATTTAGATTCTGACAACAATTCTGATTCAAGGATTTCTTCCAACACCACCAAGCAATTCCATGACACCAGCTGGGTGTCCTCCAGTCCACTCAATTCCGACACTATCTACTTGGAGACAGCACGGGATCCCACAGGTTAAGGGCTCAGTCCCACAAGACTGCCCTCCCCGCCCGCCACGTACTTCAGACGCCAATCGCAAGTCCAGGTTGTCAGCTGTGCTTCTGACTGACCAGCTGTAGATGAGAGATTCCATCGATCCCCTCCTTAGGTTTGATGAATTTGCTAGAGCAGCTCATAAAACTCAGAGGAACATTGTATATAGTAGGTCACAGGTTTGTTATAAAAGGATAGAACTCAGGAGCAGCCAGATGGAAGAGATGCACAGGGCAAAGTGTAGGGAAGGGTGCAGAGTTTCCATGCCCTCTCCAAGTGAGCGTGCCACCCTCCCCGAATCTCCACATGTTCACCAGCGTGGAAGCTCTCTCAACCCTGTCCTTTTGGGTTTTTATGGATGTTCCGTTACACAGGCACGATTGATTAAATCATGGGCCACTGGTGACAGAACTCCATCTCTAACCCCTCCCCCCTCCCCAGAGGTGGTGGGCGGTGGTGGGACTGAAAGTTCCAACCTTCTAATCACACTGTTGTTCTCCTAGCAACCAGCCCCCATCCTTAGGTGAGGTCCAAATGTCACCTCATTAACAACAAAACACCTTTATCCAAGAGTTTTAGGAGCTCTGTGCCAGGAACAGGATACAGACCAAATATATGTTTCTTATTAGAAATCACAATATCACAGTATTACTTTGAAATTCTCAGATAAAACACATCAAAGAAATGTCATCTTTGCACACTTAAAACACCTAAGGTATGTTTTCTCCTTGCACTGCTCTCTGTTGGTAGGGTTAATTCAGGAAGAACGTTCAAGATGTCGGTGCAGGGTATCTCAACCTTGGCACTATCCTTGTTTGGCCGGATAATTTGTCCTGTGCGTTGAAGGACGTTTAGCAGCATCTCAGCCTCTACTCCTCGATGCCAGTGTTATTCTGCCCACCCCCCTCCCTCTACTTGAACAACCAAAAATGTCCCCTGGGGGACAAAATCACCTTTAGGTGAGAGCCACTGCCACATATAATCGAGCCCTTTCATTTTAAAGATGGGAAATCTGGGCCATAAAATCGCCAGGCCTTCCCTCCCTCCCTCCTCCCCTCTGTGGCCCCCAGCCTTCACGGCCCAATACCGCAGGAATGGTGCACGTCCGCGTGTGTCATTCAGCGCAGTACCAGCTCTCCAATCAGAGCAGGCCCCGAGAATCTGTGTCATTGCTTCTCTCTCCTCTTTCCCAGGCCCCAGAAAAGACCAAGTTAATTTCCAGCCATCCCCTTACAACCTCTCGAGAGAAGGAAGGACAGTTTCCCGGGTTTGCGTTCCAGCAGCATTGTAACCTGAGCCCACTGTGTTCTTTGACATCCTGTTTCTGATTTCCGTGCTGCGCTGAGTGGGGAATAAATACTTCTTTGAAAGCCCTGGGCATACCAGAGAAGATCAGCCAGCAGAGCGGGAGCCAGGGACTCCTGGTAGAATGTACCAGGCTGGTCACCGGGTGTAGAAAGAGAAAGAGCGACCGGGTGAGCTGCGTGCAGGTTCATGAGACGCGGCTCTTCCCTTACTGAGTGTCTCTGCTGAGTCACTTGAACGGATGCTCAGTTTCCTCCCTTGTGAAAAGAGAGATGCTGCTATTCCTGGTGGCTGCTGTCTATGTACCGTGCTAAGCATCGCATCCTAAACATTCTTGCCCTATATGGCTCAAAGAGTTACAGTGAGAGTTACACCATATAACATAGATTTAAGAGCTTTGGAGAGTGTTGTGAAAATCCAAGTCTAATCAGAATTATCACCTACGTCAGATATTTATGCCTACAACCGAACAAACCTCCAGGAGGCAAAAAGCAGAGCAGTTAGAGCCCAAGATGCAGAGGCCACCAGCCCTGACGTCAAATCCCAGATGGGCCACGCTAGCTGTGTGACACTGGGCCTATTATTCAACCTTCCTGTGCTTCAGTGTTCTCGTCTGTAAAGTGGAGCTAAACAGAATTTAATGGGATCATCATTTAAAGCACTTAGCACGGGGCCTGCCATTGCTCCATCCCAGAGGGTCTTTAACTAGAAGAGCAGAAAGACAGGGTTGAGAGGGAATGGAGTCGGAGGGATGGGGGAGCCTGAATCTGTGGAGTGGAGGGGAAAGAGGCCCAGCTCGTGGCAATGATTCTGGGCAATTCTGGCTCTGAAGGAAAGTAATAATAAGACTGGGGCTTTGCCTATGCTACGCCGAGCATGATTGAGTGGAAAAAATTTGCCAGTAACTCTTCTCAAACTCTACATCTGTCTCTGCTGCCAGGATGGGCTACCTGCCCGTGTTACTGCGTTGGTGCCCAGCCTGGAAGAGGCTGAAGCTAATCCTTGGCATTTGTCCTGCGTTAGGTCAGCCTTCACCCCTGCACACACGCACCAGCTCTGGGTATCTCAGCCTCAGCCCAGTCCTGCCTCCAGGTCCTGCCCACCTACTAGGAGAGGCCTAGCAGGACAAAGGTGGGTGGTGGGCGCACCTCCGGGAACCCTCAAGCCCATGGCGGTATGAGAGCTGAGATATTCGTTCTAGCAAATGCCAGGCCCTCTGAATCAGGGCTCCTCTGGCTTGGTGTCTCTGGGTGGCTCTTTTCTGAACCTTCCCTCTCTAACGTTATTGGGGCGACTCTTTGCTGGGTTTACGATTCTTGCTCTTTAATGTGGATTTCCCCGGTGGCCCTCCCTGTATGGAACTCTCTCCCTCGTCTTAGGTTGCTGGGCTGTCCCCAGAAGCAGACCCTGAGGCAAAGATTTGAGTGCAAGTAGTTTATCTGGGAGGAAGCACGAGTGAGAGAGTGGAGAAGTGAGCAGGGGGAGGGGAAAGAAGCCAGTGGAGGGCATTGTCAAGCAAGGTCCTGTTGGGGACAGTTGGGGCTCATTCCTTCTGGGGAGACAGTGTAGACCTTGTCTCAGAACCATCCCTCCTGAGGGTGCTGGGCTGGGTGCTGTCCATCTGTCTATACTGGTTGAAGGTGTGTCTTAAGTCTGTTTGGGCTGCTATATCAAAAATACCATAGAATGGGTGGCTTATAAACAACAGAAAATTATTTCTCATGGTTCTGGAAGCTGGGAAGTTGAAGATCAAGGTGCTGGAAGATTCGGTGTCTGGTCAAAGCCCACTGCCTGGTTCCTAGGCAGCCACCTTCTCACTGTGTCCTCCAGAGGCGGAAGGGGCAAGGGAGCTCTCCGGGATTCTTTTATAGGGGCACTAATCCCATTCGCAAAGGCTACACTCTCATGACCTAATCACCTCCCAGAAGCCCTACCTCCTAATACCATCACCTTGGGGGTCAGGCTTTCAACATATGAATTTTGGGGGGACACAAACATTCAGTCTATAACAGGCTGCTTCCAGAGCATTCACCCTCTGCCCTGCCTGGAGGATCTGCCCTATAAGGAGAATGCCTATAAGCAACATCCCAGCAGCACGTGGTAGCTGCCTTCGCGGGTAGAGATGAGAGCTGAGGGCATAGAGTGGGGCCCCAATACTGTCTGCCCCCTCCCTCCAAAATTCCTGGACTTCAGGCCCCTAGAGACACAAGCCCAGCACTGGCCATGTTGGGGAAGGGAGTTGTCAGGGATCCCTGCTCCCACCCCAGCCTCCCACAGGGGGAACCATGCTGAAACTGTTGAAATATTGATGGAACTCTAAAAAAATATGTGGAATCCGCTAGGGAAATTGGAAAACATCAGTCACAGTTCTGTTTATTCAGTGCCTCTCTAACCATGGCAAATTTTTCATCAGGAGAGAAAATTAAAACAAAGTAAAACCATGAGCATTCTCTCCCGGGAGAGGCCCAGAACTCATTTCCCTGTCTGTTTCCAGCCGGCCCCCTCAAAGCTAATATTGAAAATTTTTTTTTAAAGCCATATTTTTTTTTTTTTAGTATTGCAGCTCTCCATCCCTGTCTCATTTGACTGGCAGGCTGGGGGGTGGGGAGTAAGGAGATGAAAATTACTCCTCAGTGTTCTCCGTGGATGATCTCCCCCCACTGATAGAAACCACGTCTCCAGACTGTCTTGGGAGTGTCTTGATTCTCTCCCACCTGGGCACGCGGCTTGCACCTGTATCACCTTGGGCAGCCGCCTATTTCCTTTGATCCACACTACCTTCATCTTTAAAGTGCTGGTAATAATAGGACCCACCTCTTGCAGTGCTTGTGAGGGTTAAATGAGATAATACAGGCGCACACTGAGCACAGTGCATGCAAAGAGTCCCCTCTTGGCGGCTAAGGAGTAGGCTTCAACTCCCTACTCTTTTCGTTCCTACAGTTTTAGTCCTATGAGTCCCAATAAGTCTACTAAACCTTTATGCAAATAAAACCCTGGGGGCCTGCCTGTGATCCGCAACATGCTGGAGTTGCAAGGAAGGACCCTGCAGGGAACCTGGAGGCATTTTCCCAGGAATCAAGAGAGGGGAGATAATCCTCAGTCAAGTGCAACTGCCCCTCAGGAAACCCCATGATGATCCCAGCATTCTGGAGTCAGGGTTAAGAGGAACTGCAGGAAGGAGAGATTAATTCTAACCGAGGAGGTCACTGCTTGGACCACATCTGCATTATTCTATTTCTTTCTGGATGTCACAGTCTGGGGGACACTGGCACATGGATACTTTTTTAAATATACAGATCCGTTTCAGGCTGTATAGAATGTGATGTGTAGGTGGAATGTGTGCTGAGAAGGGTAGTGGGGTGGGGCGGTGAGGAAACTACTTAAATTCCTAAAGCATCTAATGCAAGAGGCTCAGTAAATACTAGTGAAATTGAACTAATGAGAATGTTAAACCATAAGGCTGTGCATATTGCATCAGACCGTTCGGCCGTGCGTAATTATATTTTAGCAGCAGGTAACAGCTCAAGTTCCCAGGAATTTTAAGCCCAAAATGGAGAGAGAAATTCCCTTCTTTTAGAAGGCTACAGTGAGTGAAGGACGATGCCTGAGATCTCAAACCACAGGACCTACAAAAATCAGCAGTGGGGAGATTAGCCATATCTTCCTGCCCTCCCCACGCCAGCGGGCATCTGGTGTCCTACTCCTGCTCCCGGGGCTTTCAGTTGCCCTGTCCAGAGCAGCTGGCTCAGGGGACAGGAATTCAGCAGGTTCCTGTTCATTCGTAATTCTATTTGCTTTGGCCAAGACATCAGAACCGAGGTGTTAGATGTGGTCTCTGTTTGCATGTAGCTCACAAGGAAGACTGACTAGGGCATCTGAGCAGTTGTGGTCATGAATATTCAGGGCGGAGAGGAAAAACAAACAGGGTTTGTGGGGCATGTAACTGAAGACAAACAAATACTCAGCAGAGTAACAGGAATGGAGCCCAGGGATCTGGATGGCCCCTTTAGAGTGGACTCCCACGATGCCCTGGTCCCGTGGTATCTGGGAGCCGGAGGGCATGGGCTGTCTGCCGCTCTACTCCCAGTGCCCAGCACAGAGCTGGCACCCAGTGGGCACTCAGTCAAGATCTGTTGAATAAACAAAAGAATGGACCAAAGGTTAGAAACCCCCACCCCCTTTCTGGTAGATGTTTTCTTCATCATAAACAAGATTTTAATACTTTTTAAAGTGCTGTGATAAGCAGAATTCTAAACATGATCCCCTAGGAATTCCGTCCCCTGGTTAGTCGACCAGACAAGAATCTGGACACTGCTGTGAAGGGATTTTGCAGACAGAATTAAAGTCCCAAGTCTGTCGACCTAATTAAGGAGATTTTTCTGGGTGGGCCTGACCCAATCAGGAGAGTCCTTTAAGAGCAGAGTGTTTTCCCAGGCTAGTAGCAGAAGGGAATTCAGAGAGATTTAAAGCACACGAAGGATTTGAGACGCTGTTGCTGGCTTTGAAGACGGAGTGAATCACGTACAAGGACCGGAGAACAGCCTCCGGGGGCTGAGATCAACGCTGGGCCGACAGCCAGCCGGGAAATGGGCACCCAATCACACAACCACAAGGAACTGAATTCTGCCAACAACGTGAATGAGCTTGGAAGCTGATTCTTCCCTGGAGCCTCCAGATAAGAGCCCAGCCCAGCTGACACCTTAATTTTGGCCTCACAAGACCTGAGGCAGAGAGCCCAGTTGGGCCCACTCCAACTTTCGACCTATAGAACTGTGAGCTAATAAATGGGTGCTTTTTTAAGCCGCCAAGTTTGTTGTAATTTGTTACACACTGATAGAAAATGACTATAGGTGTGAACATAAAGAATCTAGAAATTTCTGGCCAGCAGTAGAACAGGATAGTTAGGGACATGCACTTGAACTTGGAGCCACACTGCCTAGATTCAAATTCCAGCTCTGCCACTTTCCCGGCTGAAAGATCTTAGGCAAGTTATTCCTTTCCCCGGGAGTCAGTTTCTTCATCTGTAAAATGGGGATTATAATATTACTTTCCTCATAAGGTCGGAGTGTGAATCAAATAAGGTAAAATATCTAAAGTGTTAAGAGCAGTGCCTGACACATAGTACATGCTTCATAAGTCCTGTTGTTATTGTTTAAAAAAACTTTCTACAATCTTCCCCAAAAGCCCAGAACCTGGGAAAGCTGGGCCTACACGCCCATAAGGCAGCAATCACCTGCCCCCTCTACTCCACCACTTCCTGTTTTCTCCTATTCAGCCCTCTTGGCTCGTTGACATTTCCTGGCTGGCCCCCGTAGGCATTGGGCTTCCAGTCCCTGACCCTAGATTGATTAGCTGGAGAGTCAAGCAAAACCTCAATCCCACCCTTCACCCAGGAAGGCCAGCCAAGATCCGCATTCATTTGCCAAGTGGATATGGTCTTCTCCTAAGCCCTACTCATTTTTTCTTTGGGAGTAAAAGAGGGCTGGCTGGAGTTTGGCTTGAAAGGAAATGTGCAAGGACTCTTGTGGGCCTTTGAACTGAAGATCCCAGTGGACGAAGGAGAAGGGGGCAGTCAGTTGGATGCTCTTGAGCATCCAATCCATTGGGGCTGTCACTGCCTCCCTGCTTTATAAAGTAAAGGACAACAAGAAGCTCATGAAAGATGCCATCTGTCCCTCTGGTGGCCCCAAAGTCCAAGCCCACTAGACACTGAATTGTGAGTGCTGGCCATTCAAGGGCCCTCACATCTCTGTCTTCTGTGATCCTAAGCCATCCCTTGGCCCTGGATCCTTGCCAAGAAGTGGGAGGAAATGCCACTTCAAGCCCGAAGCCATCTCCCTGTCTCAGCTCCAGTTAGCCCAGAGCATTTGGGGAAACTGTACGTGTGAGAGCAGTAGCAGGGCCAACCGAGGGCTCTCCAGCCAGCAGGCAGATGGACAGGGTGAGGGCCAGCATTTGTCTTCAGTCTAAAGGAGAGCCTGGGGTGGGCAACTTGGGCAGCTCCCGTCCTGTCTGTGAAAGGTAACCTCTGGGGACCATGAGAAAATGCTTCACTGCAACAGTACCTCAGTTTCCCTCCTTCTTAGACTCCGTGACCTCCTTAGGCTATGAACATGGACTGCTGATGACAAATTCTTCAGCTTCTGGTTTTCACCCTCAGTTTGGAGCAAAAGCCGAGGAGTAGGCCAGTCGGCTGCACCTCTTCCCACCACCCCCTTTTTGTCTCTCGGACTTGCACCTAGAACTCAAGTTTGTGGTACGAGAATGTTTTAAAATATTGGACAATGTTCCTGTTCTTTCCTGCTCTTCCCTCTTAGGACTTTTCTTTTAGTCCATAGAGCCTTGCTCACCAAAGTGAGCTGCGTGGGCCATCAACATTGGTATCACCTGAGAGTTTGCTGGAACTGTGGCGTCTCAGACCTGCTCCAGACCTCTTGAATCAGAAACTGCTTTTGAACAAGATCCCCAGAGAATTGACATGCACATTAAAGTTTGAGAAGCAATCTCCAGCCTAGGAATCCCTACCCAGACAGCTACACTGAATCACACACTGTTCTGGGAGAAAGCAATCACTGTGGAATCAGAAAATAAGGTGGGAAGGGAGGATGCAAATTCCTGACTATTGAGTTAAAAATCCATGAGCTTAAATTCAAGGCAGAGATATTTGCATGCTTACTCACAGAACATATTTTTTTCCCCACTGCCGGGTAAATGAAAAGACTCCAACCCTGAGGAGGAAGGAGAAGAGGGACCATGGGGACAGGTGCTAAGTGAGATCAAGACACTCTGGGTCTCTGGGGGTGATGCCACCCATTCCAGTGCCAGGGAGCCACATGGCAGCCCAGTCAGTGCCCAGTTGCCCTTCGCATGGCCATCTGCCGGGGAACACTCATCGATATGTTGCCAGAAGGACTGCAACTCTTCTGTGCCCAGAGAATTTGCCTCAGTCTCCATCTGACCACCTGAGATCCTTGTAAGCCCCAGGCCCCTGGAATGGAGTAGGGTCTCTAGATACCTAAAGAGGCAATGTGACCTGGAAGAAGAGGTCCACTAGGACCGAGATGAGACTGGTAGATCCAGCTCTCAAACCCTTACCATGTCAGGCACGTCCAACCAACCCACCCCACACTTTTGATTTGGTTTCCTCTTTGCATGGCCCATCACGTGAAGAGAAGGCTTTGAAGCTTCTAACTTCATCCCTCATGGGAAGAAGTAGACACAGTGAAGTAGACTTGAGCATAATAGATTGTCAGAGCTGGGAATGACCTTAGAGGTCATAAAATATAACCATCTCTTCCCTCCATCTATCTGTCCATCCATTCACCCATCCATCCATCCATCCATCCAGACTTCCATTAATTTGATAAACATTTATTGTCTCCTATAAGTCAGGGATCACACTAAGCACCGGGGGAACCAATACTAGGCAAAACCAGGCATAGGCCCTGTCTTCAGGTAGCTTACCTTGTAGTAAAGAGACTGACTAAACACACAAAAGAAGTGACTAGATGTGGTTCACTCAAGGCCGTGGAGATAGTGACAGAGTGTGAGTTATCGTAGGGAGTTTAGAGTAGGGCTTTTTAGAAAAAGAGAGTGAAGTCAGCTTTTGAAAAGGGACAGATAAGGCTAGATAGAAGCCATATCACTGCCTTCCAGCTTCTCTCTCAGCAGGCAGCCCAGGTTGAATCTGTGAGAGGAGCAATGGTTGCCAGCACAAAAGCCTGGCACACTTTCTTACTGTGTTAGTGGAACCCCTGTGCATTGGCTTGTTTCATTCAGCCACTCACCAGGTACCAGGAAGAAGGGAAATGTAGGATCCCTGAGCTTCAGAAAAGTGTGAAGGGTTGCTTCTCCAAGAGAAGCTTTAAATTGGAAGAAGGATGCTTCCCAGTAAAAGTCGCTTTGCTAGCAACAGCTAACAGTTTTTAGGGTCTTGCAGTGTGCTGAACACCATGCTAAACCCTACTTGCATAATCTCCTTTAATCCTTGCAACAACTTTATGAGTTGGGTTCTATCATTATTCCCATTTTGCAGATGCAGACACTGAGGCTTGGGGAGGTTAAACATCTTGCCCAAGGTCACAGAACTGGTGAGTGGTAGAGCTGGGATCTGAATCCCGGGCTCTACTTGGGACAGGAAATGTGGTGTCAAATTACTACAAGACAGCTGTCTCCATTCAGGACCTGCTTCATAGGTGTACAAGCAGTGCAGGCGCACAGTGCCGCATGCTCAGAGGGGCCCCACACTTGGGGGTCTAATGCTCTACAGTTGTCATCTTGAAATTGCTAATGATTATATGTCTGATTTTGAGTTTTCTAAGTCAGTTCTGATGGGACAGTGGAATGTGTGTGGTCTTGCCTCCTGCTGCCTCCCCACCTGTCTGCCTCCCCAGGATGAGTTCTCTGCTGCCCACTCCTATGCCCCCTGATACCCTGGACTCTCCTCTGCCTCCCCCTCCCCACCACTGCTCAGCAACTGCACGCCCCCCCACCCCCCTGACCTGGTGCCCCAGGCCCTGCCCAGCAATCGATGCTGCTCTTGCCCCTGACAGAGGTGGAGAGGCCAGCATGGGGAGAGTCAAGGTTGGCGGTGTCCATGGGCAGGACAAGACGTGGCAGTGCCATGGCACATTTGTTAGGCAGTGTGGCAAGGGCAAGCCTCTTACCCACCCAGATCTGCACTGGATGTGTCCCAGTATGAAAGACAGAAATCCTTGGCGATTGCTTGTCCTCTGTGGGTTGGGGCCCAGGCCGATGGGAAGGAAGATTGACTTGCCCACCCGTGGCTGGGGCACCAGGTGACAGTCTGGTGGTTCCTGGGAGGGAGATCCTGGTAGCTTAGGGGGTGGGGTGGGACAAGTGCTTGCAGGCACTGAGTCACAGGGTCTGGCCCTGTGTATCCCCCTGTCCCGGGGGTGAGACATTAAATAGCACATAGAAACACAGGGAGAGGGAGAGAGACAGAGGGACGGAGGCAATGGAAGAATGGAAGAGTTTTCTATTTTAGTACCTTCAATGGCACCTTTTTCTTGATTTCTGAACAAGGGGCCCAGCATCTTCATTTTGCATGGACTCACAGATGACACAGTGTGGGTTGCTCCGTTGACAGGCAGAGAGGGCGCCTACACCCGCTTCACCTCCAAGAGACTATTTCTCACTCCCTACCCTGAGGAAGAGACCACCGTTTAAAAGGAGCCCATCCCCATTTAAATCCAAATTCTCCAATCTGGAACCTTCTGAAGCTTTAGGTCTACACGAATTCCACCTGTCTAGCTTCTTAGAGTGCATTCCCTTATACATAATTTTACTTAGCTTTTTGTGTGTGTGTGAGGAAGACCAGCCCTGAGCTAACATCTGTTGCCAATCCTCCTCTTTTTGCTGAGGAAGACTGGCCCTGGGCTAACATCCATGCCCATCTTCCTCTACTTTATATGGGACGCCGCCATGGCATGGCTTGACAAGCGGTGGGTAGGTCTGTGCCTGGGATCCGAACCTGCGAACCCTGGGCCGCCAAAGCAGAGCCCGTGAACTTAACCACTATGTCACTGGGCCAGCCCCCCATTTTACTTAGTTTTTAATGCTCACGTTTGAGTGCTTGCCACACTGAACTCTTTACACGGAATGTCTCATTTAATCCCTGCAACAGCCCTATGAGGTACATGCTATTATTACGCCCATTTTACATGTGAGGAGACTGAGGCTTGAGAAGCTAAAAAGTTAGCCCAATAACTGTGAAGATCTTTCTCTGCCTCTTTGCAGACCCAGCTTTGCCTATAGTTCCCACTTGATAAATAGCTTTTCTTCTCATTCCCTTCTAGCTTCATGGAACCTAAAATTCATGGATTTTCACACATCATTCTTTTTTTTCTTTTTTTTGTGAGGAAGATTGGCCCTGAGTTAACATCTCTTGCCAATCTTCCTCTTTTTGCTTGAGGAAGATTCGCTGAGCTAACATTTGTGCCAATCTTCCTATTTTGTATGTGGGTCACTGCCACAGCATTGCTTGATGAGTGGTGGGTAGATCCATGCCTGGGATCCGAACCTGAGAACACTGGGCCGCCGAAGCAGAGTGCGCGGACTTAACCACTACACCACCAGGCTGGCCCCTTAAGCACCATTGTTAATGCATTTCTGAGGTGCCTGGGATCTGCCCTGGACAAGCTTCCTGGAGTTGGAAGGACTGGCTGCTGGTCCTGGGAAACACTTTCCTAAAAGAGGAGACACTGGGAATACAGAAAAGAAACTGTCTGAGGAATATACGGCTTGGGCGAGACATTTCAAATACCACCTCCCCGTGCCACCAACAGGCAGTGACTTGTGCCAACTGCCCAGTTATTTACCAAGGGAAGTCTGCAGCAGAGAGGGACACTGGAGACTTTCTTCTGTGGGTCTTTCATTGCCAAGAGACACCCTGAGAATGCAGAGGTTATAAGCCCCGTCACCCCAGAGCCAACTTGCAGAGGGAGAGCTGAATAGAGCTCTCTTTGGAAGGCCAAGCCAGGATTACAGTAATTGCCGGCCGGCTGCCGGCTCTCTGGCGGCAGAGCCCAGTAGAGGCTGCCAGCTGGCCCTGCTAATTACCTGTCGCCCAGGATGGGGAGGGGAACGCGAGAAAGGACTGAAGAGGCTCAGACAGAAGGCACCGGAGCATGGCAGGCTGGCATCTCCGGGATCGAGGCCGCCCAGCCGGCCCCATGGCAATAGGTCTGCTGTTGCAGAGAATGACTTGGCATGTTTCTGCCTTGTTCCTCCCATACAGCTCCCTTCGCGGGCTGCCCATCTCCCCTTCAGAGCAATGAACCTCCCTGGTTTTGAGTTTTCCCCAAGGCACCATGGGAATTGCTGAGGATGGGTTTTTGGGCAGGAGCTCAGAGAGGGCGGGAGAAAGCGGCTCTTTCCAGACCAGTGGTGTCCAATAGAAATTTAATGTAAACCACAAAGGTAAGTCAAAATTTTCTAGTAGCCACATTAAGAAAAGTAAAAATAAACAGGTGAATTAATTTTAATAATATATTTTACGTAACATAAGATATCCAAAACATTATCATTTCAACATATGATCAATATCAAAAAAAGTATTGAGATATTTTACATTCTTTGTACCAAATCTTCAAAATCCAGTGTGTATTTTACATGTACTACACATCTCGATCAGGGCTAAAATCAAGTGGCAGTAGCCACATGGGGCTAGTGGATACCATACTGGACAGCACAGCTCCAGTGGCTGACAGAAAATATAACTCGAAGCATACTATTGGCTTTCTCTGACCGCATATAGGTTTTGTACTCCAACTTCCAAACCTTTCCTTCTGGGTTTGACATTTACCCTCCAATCCTTAAATCCTTGCTACTCCACATGTGGGCTGAGGACCAGCAGCACTGATGTCACGTGGGAGCTTGTTAGAAATGCAGGTTCTCAGGCTCCAGCCCTGACCTACTGGATCAGAATCTGCATTTCAACAAGTTCCTCAAGTGATTTGTATGCATCATGAAGTTTGAGAATTGCTGCCTTAGCTCATTCTCGTTCTCTTCCCCTTCTGATTGCACTGGACATTCACTTCCATCTTGGGCTCCCTTGTCACCTGAATTTCCTTGTTCAGCTACTGAACCTTTGCCTATTGCCAAATGTAGATGACACCTGCATTCTCTGCTACTGTCCCTGGGCTGCAGAAAGCCAAAAGAGTGGAGATTTAACAACGGCAAACGAAACTGATAAATTGGCTACCATTTATTGAGCACTTACTATGAGCCAGGCTTCAGGCTCAGCACTTCTCACGCATGATCTCACTGAATCCTCCTCTCCTTTAGGAGCCCGATGCATTATTGTATCCATTTTACAGATGAGGTTCAGAGACTATCGTCCACACACAGCTCATTTCTGGTGGAATGAGAATTAAACTCTGGGTCAACCTGATTGGAAAGCCCATACTCTTTGGCCAAGTTCAAATTCAGATCGTTTTAGTGTGTATGTGTGTGTGGTGGTAGGGGGCACTTTTGTTCAAAAATCGTCTCATTCTGATGTGTTCATTGCCCATGTCTTCTTCACAGTGGCCGCTATACACTTTGTCATTCTTGAACCCCAGGCTCACTAAGCAACCTTCTGAAAATGCCTTCTCCCTCTAAGGGAAGTTCAAACCGTCACTCATGAATGACTTTGGGTCTCCTCTTCTCAGTCTTAAAATGTGTGCATCTTTGCTGTGCCCTGACTCTGTTTTACGGCTTCCCAAGTAACCTCACGACTTTGGGATTGCAAGTTGGCATCAGCTGGGAACTTGCCTGTGGGGGAGAAGCTCTGCTCAGTCTACACAAGTATTCCTGAGCTTGCCTGGCAATTGGCGAAAATTCACTTTCTCTCAGTTCACAACTCAGCATTCTAATTTACACCCCAGACTCTTGGAGGCTTGGTTAGTGCGACTCATTCTCCAAGCTGGGTCAACTCAGGATGCACATCCCTCAGAGAGATTTGGATGTACAAAGATGAAGATGCAGGGGATGCACCAAGTTATTCCCCACTGTGTGGTTGCAGCTGAGCAGTTGGCTGGGCTTCTTTGCTAGCATCTCTGTCTCTCTAAATGCAACACAGGAGCTCCCTGACAGGGCTTCTGTTGCATAGACTCTTGTATTGTCATTCATTCGGTGAACTGGTCTTGCCAGCTAGGTTTTAGAGTCCCTAAGATATGGGCCCTGTCTCCTGTATCTTGTATGGACCATAGCCTTACATGGTCTTTGGTAATGCTTGTGAATGAATGCCTAGCTGTCTGAGTTTGGGTTCCCCCAGAGATGGTCCCTGAGACAGGATTAGCATACAGATAGTGTATCTGAGCAGGAAAGGAACACCAGGAGGCAAGTGGGGATCAAGAGAAGGAAGGGCTAGCAGTCAGTAAAGGGCTTGTTTTCAAGCCAGCTACCCCTGTAGTGACTAGAGCTTAGACCCACTGAAGAAACTCTAGGAGCCAGTGTAGAACATTTGCCTCTGAGCTTCCCTGCACCCCGGGCTGAGGGAGCTGGGATATTTATACACAAACTCCTATCAGTAATTAGTTGAGGGCTGCTCACAGGCGGTTCCAGTTGCAAGAGACAGCACCCAGGCAAAGAAATAGAGGTGTTGGCAGATGGAAGTCAAATCACTACGAACCAAATTGGTAAGGGAGAGGGGTGCAGGTGGGGCCTGGCAGTGTCTGCCACGGTGGACCAGATCCACGACCTCCTCAAGGTTACCAAGCCAAGAGGGAATGAGCTACCTCTTACCCTTTAACACCTCGCTCTTGACTTCTTTGACAAGTCATTTCTGATGCTCATTTTTAACCAGGTATCACTTGTATTAAAAAGTACGAATTAGCTGAGTCACAGGCAGTTGGCCTATACTGTAACTTATTCCAGACCCTGACCCACGGGTGCCTTTGGATGGATCCCTGGAAAGGCATGGACCCAAATCCCTCTCTGTTGGTTTCTGTTAGCTGGCTGGGAGCCACGGCAGTAAAGTCAGGCTCTATGGGAATGTTGGGATCTTGTCCTCTCACATCCAATGTTTCCCAGCTTGACAGGCAAGGCTTGCTGGGCAGACACACACTCCAGTTCAAAAACACCAGCATCCATCAGTTTCCTGGTATCTCTGTTTTGGGGGTAGAGCTGACTTTAGGGGAAAAGAATCTATCCCAGAGAAGGAGGGTGGAAAAAGTTTCTGTCATCTGTCTATGCATCCATCTACCTAGCTATGTATCTTTCTCTCTATTTGCACGCACACATCATATACACACAAGTGCATGGTTTTGGAAGTAACATCATGGGGCAAGGTCAAGGACAGGAGAAACATGTGTCTTGACAGTGATGGAGAAACCCAGCAAGAGAAGAGGATATGATAGTTTGGAAGGTTGGGACACTATTTTGCCAAAATCAACCTAAATGGGTCTGTGTTTGGGTCAGCTTTCTTTCTAGAATATTTATATTAATATTATCTTGTGGAGACACTCCATGCCTATGACATTTCAATCTTTTCAGAGGGCTATGCATTCAGAGGAAGAGAGCAAAGGAGGAGAGTGAGAGAGAAGGGAGAGAGAGAGGAAAGGGGAGGGGAGGGAAAGATAAGAGAAAGAGAGGGTAAAACTGAATTGAAGATTGAAAAGCAAATTTGGTGCCGCCCTTTAAAACAGGATGAGGTAAGGCTTCAACATATGACTTTGAGGGGGACACAATTCAGCACATAGCAACTGCTAAGAGGATACTGGGTTCCCAGGAGGTCCAACTGGATGCTGTGAGCCCACATAGAAGGCCATAGCAATCAATCAGGGGAGAGAGGAAGATGGCCCAGAGCTGGATGAGGTCGGTGCTGGTGGAGAGCAATGGATGGACTCTACATAAAAAGTTTGTGGTAGAACTGATGCATTTGCTGTGCATTGGAAGTAGTGGGTAAAGGAAAAGAGGAATCAGGGATAATTCTGAGATTCGTACTTGAGTGCCCGGACAGCGAGGATTCACGTAGTTGGGGCCTCCTGCCTCCTCCTACATTGCGTCTGGCTACACTTAAAGCCTTGGCTCTTCCAACAGTAACCCGAGAGAGTCCCAGGTCCAGAAGCCAACCCTAAAGATCTCCTGAGCCAGGATCCCTATTGTATATACCTTCTGGCTCCCAACACCTGACATCAGCTCTGAATAGATAGGGTGCTATGGATTGAATTGTGTCCCCCCCAAAAGGTATGTTTAAGTCCTAACCCCCAGTCCCTCAGAGTGTGAACTTATTTAGAAACAGGTTCTTTACAGAGGTAATAAAATGAGATTATTAGGGTGGGCCCTCATCCCCCATCACTGATGTCCTTGTAAAAAGGAGGAATTTGGACACAGAGACAGACGTACACAGAAGGCAGACAATGCGAAGGCACACGGGGAGAAGGCCATGTGAAGACAGAGGATTGGAGTGATGCATCTACAAGCCAAGGAATGCCCCAGGCCACCCAAAGCTAAGTGAGAGGCAGGGAACAGTTCTTTCCCTAGAACCTGCGGAGGGAGCATGGCCCTGCCAACACCTTGATTTCCGACTCCTGCCTCCAGAACAGTGCGACAACAAATTTCTGTTGTTTTAAGCCATTCAATTTGTGGTACTTTGTTATGCAGCCCTAGCCACCTCACA
Source organism: Tapirus indicus (assembly GCA_031878705.1). Taxonomy (NCBI): domain Eukaryota; kingdom Metazoa; phylum Chordata; class Mammalia; order Perissodactyla; family Tapiridae; genus Tapirus; species Tapirus indicus. The sequence goes on from CM062920.1 coordinate 68,594,648, forward strand.
CACAGGCTGATCCCGAGGGGCTGGAGAATGAGATAGGAGCAGCTCTCAGCCAAAGTCTGGTGGGAGTTGGTAGATAAATAACCCAGTTCTCTTGCTTCCCTTAGTTGGCGAAACTCTGAGGTGTGGGTTCTGTACTGTTGCCCAGAGTCTCTCCAGTTGGATTAAGCTCCAGTCACCCAGGGAGAAGAAGGCTTGGTGACCCACTCCTTGTGCCTGCTTTCCCTGTCTCGCTTCTCCACTTCCTACCAGTGTTCCCGGGATCTCCCAAAGAAACAACTTACACACAAATCCTTGTCCACTGCTAGGGGAACCCAGTCTGTGGGAGAAGTCACTCATGGGCAGCTAGTTCCTGGTGTCCCAGCCACACACCCTCTGACAGAGAAGCTGGCTGCTATAAGAGAAGGCCACCCTCTGGCAAGCCTGGCTCTTGGATATTTCTGCACAATCTATCACGGGATGCGATGGTGCATAAAATCGCTCATCCATCTAAGGGAGTTAAAGAAAAAAATCCTCCTGTTTTACCCTCCACTTTCCTCTCTCTCTATTCCCAAGCAATAGACTACCCAAGGGTTGGGGGAGGGAAGATTTGCCAGTTACTACCTTGGTGGTTAAGTAATACTTGAAAGCAGCAATGTCTGTGATGTTCAGGGTTTCTTAAGCCAGGTCACACTGTACTTGGCATAAGCTATACAAGACAGGAGGATAGGTAAGTTATAGACTATATACTATTTAATCACCAGTGGGCATGAGGTAGAGGAGACAGAGCTGGAAGGATAACATCGCTAAGATTTTAGGGAGTGAAATTTCTCCAGCACATACAAAGACACAACAATGGTTGCTTAAAATATGTCCACAAATTTTGGGGGCCAGTCTGGTGGCATAGAGGTTAAGTTCGCATGTTCCACTTCGGCGGCCCAGGGATCGCTTGTTTGGATCCTGGGCACGGACTTACTTACTCATCACTTATCAAGCCGTGCTGAGGTGGTGCCCCACATAGAAGAGCTACAACTCTACAACTATGGCACACAACTATGTCCTGGGGCTTTGGGGAGAAAAAAAGAAAAAGAGGAAGATTGGCAACAGATGTTAGCGCAGAGCCAATCTTCCTCAAAAAAAACCAAAAAACAAAATAAAAAAAATATGTCCACAAATTTTTGAGTGTGGGGCTGGACTTAGTGACTCACTTCTAACAAATTAGTATGGTAGAATTGATGATGTATGACTTCCAAGACTAGATCATCAAAGGAACTGCGGTTTCCTCCTTTCTCTCTAGAATCGCTCATTCTGGGAGAAGGCAGGTGCCATGTCAGGACGCATCAAACAGTCTATGGGGAGGCTCACATGGTGAGGAACTGAGGCTTCCTACCAACGGCCATGTGATCCTCCAGCCCCAGCGAAACCTTCAGATGACCACAGCCCCCATCTGCATCTTGACTACACTATACGTCAGCGACTCTGAACCACACAGAAGCCAGCTAAGCCACTCCCAAATTCCTGATGCATAGAAATTGTGAGACAGTAAATGTTTGTTGTTTTAAGCCACTGAATTTTAGTGATAACTTGTTACACAGCAATAGATAAGTATTACAACTACATACCATTGAACACTAGTGGGGGTGGGGAGATACAACAGGAAGAATTCTTCATCAAGATTTTAGGGACTGAAATTGCCCTAGCACATAACATACAACAAAAATGAACAGTTCCTGCCTATGCTGTCTACCAAATCAAGGCACAACATTGGGGACGATTTACAATATAAAGAATTCTCATGGAACCAGAATTTTTGGGTTGAATGACACTTCAGAGAGTAGAAAACCCTCATCTTTTTTTTTTTTTTTAATAGATAGGAAAGCCTAGGTTGAGAGAAAATAGTGGTTTTCCCAAAGTTATCACAACCATTTTGGAGGGATCCTGATCTGTCCTGGAGGCAACAGGCAAATTCTGAGAAGTTATGGATGCCAGGAATCTCCAACTGGTCCAACTGGTAATCTTTCCTGCACATCATCAGCATTGCGGGTTCACAGACGTATTTACAATTTCCAGGAGACAAAGCTGCCTGTGGAATTCTGATTCAGGATCAATATGTAAAACTGATTTGTTTTTTGTTTATGGAAAATTGTTGGAATCTTTCCTTAAACAAACCACCAGTCTCCACACACAGACAGAAAGTAAGCACTGACTCACATTCAGCTACTTCTTGCAAACAATTGTCACCTGACAGTTTCAGCCTTCAAAAGGAAGGCTCTTAAATGCAAAGATTGGTTGAGAAAAATCTCTAAGGTGGAGATGCCCCACAGTGGCTGCCCATCTATTGAGTGTTTTCTTCAGCTCTTGAAAAGATTCCTTTTCAAAAAAAATAATAAGGATTTTGCTTTGTGGAATCCCAGATAATTTCAGTTTGGTGAAGTCCTATGCCTTAAGTGACTGATAGCAATTTTTTTGAGCAAGCAAATAGACAGCATAGTATTCCAGATACCCAGAAATACTTCAGGAAGAAGTCTTTTCAAAGGCCTACTCTCCTTTCTCTACCTATCAACATCTTTTTACAAATACTAATAGTCCAGGAGTTTTATAAACTTGAGTTCTGTACACAACTCTGTATGATCCAGTCATTGCTCAGGTGGCAGCCATGTTGACCTTTTTTTGTTCCCAAACAAGATAGGTTCTTTCCTGCCTCAGGACCTTTACACATGCTGTGCTTTCCATCTGGAGTGTTCTGATCTTCTGGTTCTTAGAATGCAGTTCAGTGTTCAATGTCTTAATGTTTAAGTCTCAATTCAAATGCCCCCACCTCAGAGAAGTCTTCCCTGATGACTACGGATAGTCTCCTCCTTCCCATCTGTGATGGTCAGTTTCATGTGTCAACTTGGCTGTTCAAGTCCTCAGTTATTCAACGAAACACTAATCTAGGTGCTGCTGGGAATGTATTTTGTAGATGTGATTAGCATCTATGATCAGTTTAAGTAAGAAAGGTTACCTTCCATAATATGGGTGGGCCTGATCCAATCAGTTGAAAGGCCTTAAGAACAGAGCTGAGGTTTCCCTGAAGAAGAATTCTACCTGTGACCCCAGCAGCTTCAGCTTATGCCCAGGAATTCTAGCCCGCCCTTCCCGAAGGTCTGCCCTTAGGGTTTTGGACTTGCCTACCCAGCCTCCCCAAATTGCTTATACTAATTCCTTGCAATAAATCTCTTAATATAGATATCCTACTGGTTTTCTTCCTCTGGTGGAACTCTGATGATACACCATCCCAGTTACTCCATTTATTTCCTTAGCATTAGGGTTGCCTGACTTACGAAATAAAAATGCAGTTTTGGGAAGTACATCTACTAAAAGAACATGTGTTTTTTATCTGAAATTTAAATTTAACTGGACATCCTGTATCAGACCTCACAACCCTACTTGTTACAATTTGAGATTACCTTGTTTATGGATTTGGTTACTATTTATTGTCTGTCTCCTCCATCTCCCTGGAAGCTCCATGAGGGCAGGGACCTTATATATCAAGTTCATGGCTGGATCCCCAGTTCCTGAAACAGTGCCTAGCACAGAGTGGGCATTTAATAAATATTTATGGGGTGAATGAATTTACATCACCTGCACGTGCTTTCTGCTTTGAGAGTCTCAGATCACCCTCCACACATAGATGTCAAGTTTCTGTCCATGAGCAGCTGAACGGCTGGTGCAAGTGATGGTGTCAGAGCATGTGGTTTTCCATCACCGGTCCCATCTTCCACATTGCTAATGTGATCGCCCAGGAGAGTGTTAGTTAGTGCGATTATTTGACTAGTTTAGGAGCTGTTGGCTCTTATTAGTTTGTAAAAATGAACAGAAAATGGGGGAACAAGAGTGCAGATAGCAGTGGGAAGAGGCTTGTCTCGTAAACTCAGTATAAGCGTGATAACGATGGAAATCGCCAGGCATGGAAATACAGCAAATCTTCAGCTCTGACCAGAAGCTTCTAGAACTCAGGCTGCTCAGCTGTTAAGTTATGAAAGGAGGAAACAGAGCAATAATCAGAATGTGCGTGGAGTCCCAGCACCATCACCGAGGATTGGCTAAAAGTTGAACGAGGAACTTTCTCTTCAGCATCTGGAGGCAGAAACCGCTTTTAAGCGTATCTACTGTTTGATCTGGGGCATTGGCCTTTTGTGCTGCCTGCACTTTAAGCCTTAGCTCAAGTGCCACTTCTCCCCTGTAGATTTTCCAGATGTCCCTAAGCCCCACGCTCAAGAGCCTTTCTCTCTGTCTCTTCCCTGTGCTCCCAGGAGGATGGGGTTTGCAACCAGCCCATGCTCTCACTTTCACTTACATGTTGGTTACCTACTTATAACTCCATCTCCTCTTCTGGAGAGCAAATTTCTTGAAAGTACGAAATGTTTTACACTCCCCAGCACACCCCCTCATCTCCAAAACAGAGACTTGTCTATAGCGGGCTCCGTTCTGTGGTGGAAATTAATCTGGACTTGAAGTTGAAAGGCCTCGGTTCAAACCCCCGCTCTGCCCTTTGAAACCTGTGTGCCCTTTGACAAGCCATTACCTTCCTCTCTGAGGCATAGTTTCCTCATCTGTCAGATGGGGACACGGACAGTGTTGAGGGGTCTTAATGATGTAGGTCTCAGCAGAAACAGTGATCAGAAATGTTAGTTGAATGAGTATTTGTGTTAGTCCGAAATCTTCTCAAGAGTTGGAAGAGAATACAAAACTCAAGTTTATATTTAGGCAAGAATGTCTCTGGATTCTGGTGGAACGTGCCTATCAGCCTTACTCCCACCCTCCTACCAAGAGGGATTGAAGATATCTGTTCCTGAAAAAATTCTGTCCCCCCCTGCTCCAGTGCCTGGAATCTCCATTATGGTCCCTCCTGTGGGCTGAATCTTCCTGTCTATTGACTCTAAGCTGAAATCAGCGGGTCTCCAGACATGCTTGGTAGATAAATGGGAGGGTGAAGGAAAAGGAGAGCATTTGGGGCCTGGAGACAAAGACCCTGCTCCAGTTCTGCTCCACATCGTCTATTGTTTGATCTCCCACCTCCTTCTGTAATTCGGCCTCTCTTAGTTTGTCTTCTCATTTATGAACCATGCGTGATAACCACATCCACCCTCACAGGATCACTAACACATGATTTCTCAACCTCAGTGCTATTGACATTCTGGTCCAATGATTCTTTCTTGTATTCTGTGCATTGCAGGATGTTTAGTAGCATCCCTGGCCTCTACCTAGTAGATGCCAATAGTGCCCTCCACCAATTTTGACAACCAAAAATGTCTCCAAATATCCCCTGGGGCACAAAATTGCCTGTAGTTGAGAATCACTGCAGTAAGGATCAAACTCAATAATTCCTATGTGAGCTCATAAATTCAAGAGTCCAATACAAATGTTAGTTATAATGATTTTTCCCTGATTTCAGAGAAAATTTAATTTCCCTCTTCTGTGATTCCTTGGAACTTAAAAAATAGCAGCAGCTAAAAATAATTAAATTCTTGTTATGTGGTGGACTCTGGTAGTGTCTCATTCTGCACATGAGAAAATTAACACTGAGTGCAGACATGGCATGTCTGAGATTATAGGAGTTTGTAGCAGAGGCAAGATTTGAACCCACGACGTACGACAGATGACTCTAAACCCATGCTCTCAAGCTGTGTTAGTTATCTACTACTGCGTAACAAATTATCACAACTTAGCAGCTTAAAACAGCGCACGCCTCTTATCTCCCAGTCCCTGCGTGTAAGGGGTCTGGGCATGGCTTGCAGGGGTGCACTGTAGGATTGCAATTGACATTTTGGCCAAGACAAGGGTCCCATCTGAATGCTTAACTGGGGGAAGATCCACTTTCAAGCTCACGTGGCTGTTGGCAGGATCCGGTTCCCGGTAGGCTGTCAGACAGAGAGCCTCAGTTCCTCGCTTGCTGTCAGCTAGAGCCCACCCTCAGTCCCCCGCCACGTGGGCCTCACTGTAGCATAGCCCTCAACATGGCAACTTGCTTCATTACAGCCAGCAAAGGAGAGAGTCCGTTAGCAAGAGGGACATTCAATCTTTCGTGATCATGGAAGTGACATATCATCCCCTTGGCTCCATTCTACTCGTTAGAAGCAAGTTGCTAGGCCAACCCCACTCAAGGGGTAGGGGTTACACAGGTGCATAAGTAGCAGGAGGCAGGGATCATCAATGCCGTCTTACAGTCAGCCCTCCCCTCTGTGCTATCCACATATTGTAGGACTGTTTCAGCTGCTGGCCACAGTGCTGGTTTTTCGTTTTGTTTGTGCTGTTGTTGTTGTTTTGCCTTGTATATTGTCTTAGTCAGCTCAAGCTGCTATGACAAAATGTCATGGACTGGGTGGCTTAAACATCAGTTACATGTATTTCTCAGAGTTCTGGAAGCTGTGAGTCCAGACTCAGGGTGTCCGGTGATTCAGCGAGAGCCTTCCTTTTGCACTTGGAAGAGCGAGACAGACAGAATTCTCTGGTGTCTCTTTATATAGGATAATAATCCCATCCCGGGCACCCCAGCCACATGACCTCCCTTAAATATAATGACCTCCCGAAGGCCCCATGTCAAATACCATCACGTTAAGGTTAGGGCTTCAACGTATGAATTTTGAGGGGACACATTCAGTCCATAGCACAGATGAATCTGTATACTTTGTCAAAGAAGATGACTAGTGTTTTTCAGAGGGAGGAAAAATGATTCTTCCGGAGTGGATATCTTTTTTATCTACCTCTCCTAAAATCTAAACCAAGACTTGCACTTAGTAGGTCTCAGAAACTGCAGGTGGAGGGACTGAAAAACATATGCATAGCAGCAGATTAAAGGTTCCAAGAAACTGGGATCCAGGACCAGTAAACTTTCATGAGGATTAGGGAGGTACTCTAAAATAAGGAAAACAGGAGTCTGCCTGAGTAGGGCACCATGACAGAGTAGGGCACCATGACATAGAAACAGGCCCTTTGGAGTTCAGTAGACTAGGCTGTTGAGTCAATTGCTCCAAGCAGCATTTTCTCACTTGCAACTGGGGATGAAAACAGTGTTTGCCCCAAACGGTTGTTGTGAGGACTGAGGAAGATAATCCACGAAAGCCCCTAACATAGTGTGTGGCTAGAGCAGTGGTTGACAAAATCTGTATTAGTTTCCTGTGTTGCTAGAATAAACGATTACAAACTTAGTGGGCTTAAAACACTACACATTTATTATTTTATAGTTCTAGAGAGCAAAACACTGGGCTAAAATGAAATGTCGGCCAGCCTGCATTCTTTCTGGACGCTCTAGGGGAGAATCTGTTTCCTTGCTTTTTCCAGCTCCCAAAGGTCAACTTTGTTCCTTGGCTTGTAATCCTTTCCTCCACCTTCAAAGCCATCAGTGTAGCATCTTCTCTTCTCTTCCACATCTGCTTCAGTCCTTATATCTTCTCTCTCTGATTCTGATGGCTCCTGCCTCCCTCTCCTAAGGACCCTTGTGATTGCATTGGACTCACCAGGAAAATCTCCCCATCTCAAGATCCTTAAATTAATCACATCTGCAGAGTCCCTTTTACCATGTAAGATCACATATTCACAGGTTCTGAGGGTTAGGATGTGGATATCCTTGGGGGGCCATTACTTAACCTATAACAATCTACCCTCTGTCTCCAAAGTTTCATGTCTGTCTCACATGCATTGATCCCATTCCAAGATCCCCCAAATTCTCAACCCATTACAGCATCAACTCAAGTCCAAAATCTCATCTAAGTCTCATCAGCTCAAAAGTCTCAAATCTCATCACCTAAATTATCTAAATGAAATATGCATAAGGCTCTTGGTATGATCCATCCAGGGGCACAATTCCTCTCCACCTATGGACTAGCAAATAAGTTATCTGTCCCTCGTGGGACAGACTCCACCAGGATAACAGTTATAGGCATTCCATTCTAAAAAGGGAGAAAAATGAAAGGAAAAAAGGAGTCACTGGTCCCAAACAATTTCTAAATCCAACCAGGCAAACTCTATTAGATTTCAAGGCCTGACTCCAGCTCTGTCCTGGGCCCATGGCCCTGCTCTCAAAGTCACCCTTTTTCATGAAGGGTAGCACTGAGTAGTTTTACCAGCCTGTTTCCTGCCTGTAGAATTTTGGGAGTCCAACAGCCTTCTTTCACTTTGTTCTTTTTGTCACTTTCAGTGTAAGCTGGCAGTGTTTCTGCTGAGATAACATTCTCAAAATTCTTGCAGGTCTCCTGTGTATATTACAGGGATTCATTCCATTTGACCCACTGGCCAAATCTGGTCTATTGCCTCTTCTTGTAAATCAAGTGTTATTGGAACACAGGCACACCTGTGTATGTATTGTTGATGGCTACTTTCATGATACAATAACAGAGTGAAGTAGTTGCAACAGAGACAATATAGCCCACAAAGCTGCAACTATTTGCTCTCTGGCCCTTTAGAGAAAAAGTTTGCTGACCACCGGCACAGAGTAGAAACTCCATAAGCAGTCAATTAAAAACAATGACAGCCTTGGGTGAGTTACACACGTGGTTCTACGTGGACGTAGTAAATGTTTCAGAGGTTGTTGTGGGAGGTGTGAGAAGGAAAGTGAGAAGAGGCAAGGAATGAAGGAAGAGGAGGTGATGGACTGACCTTCGTGGCATGTTGCCTTCCCTCGGGCCGGGGTAATTAAGCAGCAAAATTACAACGAAGGAAAACAGTCAACCAAAAGAAAGTAAGGGAAGAAATCCAAAGTGGGCTCAACTGAGACAGAAAAATCACACCTAGAGTGATACTTCAAGTCCCTTAATTTGCAGGAACCACATTGCCTCCCCACAACCCTCCCTCTGAAAAGAATTCTGCCGTGCACTCATACTGGACGGCACTGGCTTTCCTCTGTGTGCCAGGATCAGGGTCCCAATGAGCTTTCTCCTTTTGCTTTTACTCCGAGGAAGTGAGAACACACCGAGGGTGAGGTTTGTGTGTGGCTTTGGGGCTTTCACAAAAAGGCCGCTTGATTAGCCTTATTTAAAATATGATTACTCCTTGATTCTCTGCGCATAAATCATTTTCAGGTGATTGTGCCTGTCACAGGCCCCGGCTGGCCTGGTTACCCGCTCAAAGTGTGCTTTGGCCTAAACAAAGCAGGATAAATAAGAAGCAAAGACCCACTTAGAGTCCTAGACATTAATAGAAACCGATTTCCCCTTAAGAAACAGCTCACTTTGGGAGTTGTAAATAGGAAGAAATGAACCGTTCAGAGGAGGGTGTGAGACCACTGAATGGAGCAGGCCTGGGTATTGAAATGAAACCGGTTTGGGGTTTGGGTGGAGATGGTGTGTCAAATTTTGTGGTTACTCCCTAAATACACACGAACTGTTTCAATATCAGATTTGAATACGCTGTGACTCCGCCCCCCCCCACCCCCCCCACAGCTGGGTCGCTTCCCCAGACAGCTAAGCCAAGCACCCAGGACAGTTTGCTCTCTGTTCTGATAGACTTTCTGGGGTTTCTGAAGCAGGCGGTGTATTCTATTTCAGGAAATCAGACCCAATAAAAATCATTCCAATTAAAAAGCGCCACCAGGCGAGTAGAACAGCAAGTGCCCACCTCACACAAAACGGACCAGCCACAAAGAGTGGCCTTTCATAAGTGCTGTCAATGGCAGAGTCGCTGCCCGAGAGCCTAGAGTTGATTCAATGGGATAAAAGTTGTCTGGTAAATAGGGCTGAGAGGATGTTTTTCCCCACACAGCCATCATAAGGCATTTGGATGTGCTTATCATTTACAACAGCCCAGAGGAGTAGAGGAATCCAAAAGTGATTTTGATTTCAAATATTATAGAACCCAGTTATTATATGGCTTATTAATACTGAGCTTCAAATAATCACCGGATATATTTTGAGAAACACCCTCTCCCCTCAAACCGTCTGAAGCTGCTTTGGTAAAAACTTGAAACACGCGGTGGGTGCGTCATCTTATTTAGGGAGTCGGGTTCTAAATTTTCACAAAGATGAAAATTATGTGGAGTTAAAAATTGCTTTTGGAAAATCCCTTCAAATGCCCACAAGCCCAGCGAGACGCTCCACCGCGAGAGGGAAGAACTCATGCTCTCATGCGCCCATCGGGTGGGATGCACAGAACATACGGCTGCACTGTTGAAATTGTGATTCTTTTTTCTTACTCTTTTTGCTGAGGACGTGGAGGTGAATTCACTTTAGTTAAATGTGTAGGTTCTGTAACTTAACCTTGATCGGTTCCCTCAGAAGTGTTAGTTCCTCCCACACATGAAAGGTACTAGTGTGCTTCTTGTAAGAAGAGTTCCTGAGCACCAGCAACCATCAAGTTTGTCACTAGCTGGTAATGAAGACCCTGTATTATCTCATCCCCTAAAAACGCTACCAGGGTCCTCCACCACTTTTCCTTCCTCTTTGTCTCCTAAACAGACTGACTTGGGCATTTGAAGATTGGTAGGCCTTCTCTCTCTCTTTTCCTTCCTCATTAGCATTTCCAAACCCATTGCTCGAAGTTTCCTGTGGGAAAAATGCCCTGAAATTTCAGACACCTCCAAAGGACTTCTTCCTACACTGATGTAGGCATTTGAGTAGGGAATTAGCAATTTCCCAGGCACAACCTGATTTTTAGAAGTTAAAAGGTCACAGGTGGATGAACAGACTTGATTGTTCAGACAATTTTAGGTAAAAGTGCCAGAAGCCAACTCAAAGCTGAAGTAAAGAGGGGAAACTTTTTTGACTCAGGCGAATGAAAATTTGCATGTAGTATCAGTCTTGAGATTCTAGTGATACTAATGATAAGGATCTCTCCCTCCCTCCCTCCCTCCCTCCCTCTCCAAGTCTTGGTGTCACTTTTCTCTATCAGCTGGGCTCATTCCCTGCTATGACAAGAGGACCCCATCCTCACACGGAGGTTGGGGGAGCTGCACACTTCACTCACATCGTCCCATCTTAGCACCTTCAGAGGAAAGAGATTACTCTCTTCTGACACCCATAGATGGATCCCAGAGAAGAATTCGGAGAGGCTGTGCTGGGTCACGTGCCTCCTCAGCTGATCACTGGGACTGGAGGGGTGGGACACTGTGATCCCATGCCCTCCCTTGTGGTCAGAGGAAGGACTAAGGAGTTTGGCTGCCTGACAAGTACCATACCTAGGGAACTCTATGATGACAAGCAATTTCCCAAGAAAGATGAGAGGAGAGTGCAGGCACAGATAGATATAAGGGAGGAAGGAATGCTGATGGAGGAAACAATGAACGTTCACCTAGGGGTCCTAAGAAAAATAACGTGAACGACAGACTGTCTCCCTCCTACCATTCTACACTCAACCAAACATCTTAAGGACTTTACCAGCATTATTTATGATGTTACCTTGCAACTAGTCTATGTCATTTAAACAACTGGCCCCAAACAGTCATCCCTGAACAGGAATCCACAACTTGGAAAAGGCAGGAAAGCTGTGTTTCTCCAATTCCAATATCTACTCACTTCATAAGTCAGGGTTTTGCAAGTTTTCCAATTACAGTGGTTTACCTTTAAACAAAAACAGAAACCCAATACCATAATTGCTTGCCACACTTGCAGAAATTTCTTTTGGCAACTCCACCTACATTATCCGTCATCTACCACAGTGTGGATTGAACATTTGCAGACTAAGCATTCTGTGGCCATTCCGTACAGCAAGTCATCAGCCAAAGGTCACTCAAGTCTTGATTCTCTCTCTTCCTCCCTCCCTGGAAATGCGGTCCCCGGACCAGCAGCATCTGCATCACCTGGGAACTTATTTGAAATGCAAATTCTGGGATTCCATCCCAGACCTACTGAATCTGAAAAAGAGATTGTGGGGTCAGCAGCAACCTGCATTTTAACAAGGCCTCCAGGTGATTGTGATGCTCAAGTTTGCCGAATCCTGCCTTACAGAATGCTTTATTGTCATTTTGACCTCAGAATTCTGCACACACATGCTTCCTCTTTTTGTTTCCTGCTCACAAACGCCCCATTGTCTACATAATAAATTATACACTCAGCTTAGCCATTCAAAGAATTGAGTAATCTTATCTTCCAAACTTATTGCCTAATAAAGTGTTTATTGTTATGAATCTTATTCATTTATTTACTGAGCACTTATAATGAGCCGAGCACCCTACGAGGTCCCTAACAAATGCTGTGTATGAGTCCACTCAGGCTACCATAACAAAATACCACAGACTGGGTGGCTTAGACAACAGATATTTATTTCTCACAGTTCTGGAGGCTGGAAGCCCAAGATCCAGGTGCTGGCTGATTTGGTTTCTGGTGAGAGCTCTCTTCCTGGCTTGTAGACATTGCCTTCTCTCTATGTCCTCACATGGTGGAGAGAGAGCAGGATCTCTCTCTCTTCCTCTTCCTATAAAGTCAGTTATCCCATCACGAGGACCTCAGCCTCAGGACCTCATCTAACCCTAATTACCTCCCAAAGGCCCTACCTCCAAATACCGTCACATCGGGGGTTGGGGCTTCCATATATGAATTTAGGGGGACACAGTTCAGTCCATCACGCACTGGTTCATGTAAACAACCCACCAAGCCCGGGATAAGTATTATTGAGCCTATTGACTGTGGAGGAAACTGAGGCTTAGAAGCTGGAGAAGCTGTCCAAGACCACAGTTAGTAGGAAGTGGTGCCAGAGTTCAGTCCTGCTGTGGTTCTCAGTCCCACACAGTGCCTCCTGTGGACTGTTCTGTCCTTTATCCATGGTTGCCCACTCATCCAGACATGTCTTGTGCCCTCCTTCCTTGACACCTTGCTCACACCCCTCCCCAACCTGGATTGCCTCCCCAGTTCTACTCTGTTTGTTTAAGGGCATTGAGTCCCAGTAAATAAATCCATCTTCACATACTTCCCTAACCAGAATGATTTTCTTTTCTCTTTTCTTTTTTTTTTTTTTTTGCAGTGATTATGTTCATTTCTTTCCTCTTCCATTATTCTCAGAGCTCCTTTGCCCCTCCCATTTCTCTTTCCTTACCCCGATCAGTGCTCAAACCCCCAGCCTTCCTTACTAACTTCACTTCCAAAAGCTCGAGGGAGATCCCCATGAACCATTATTAATAACAAAGATTATTAGTGTTTCTAGGCATTTTGGAAATATCTGCCACATACTAGCTATTGTAGGCTTCCCCAGAAACCCAACATCCTGTCTAGAAGGAGGTGATGACCCAAAGTGAGCAAATTGAAACTCAAGGGCACGAAGTTTATTTGGCCAATAGTTTTCAAATCCTTTCATTTTTTCTTTTTTTTTTTTTTTTGAGTTTTAGGGATAGCAGAAGTGAATGAAGCAATGATAGGAAATTGTGAATTAGAAGGAACAATGAGTGACACCCTCACACTCCCAGTGGTTAGTTCTGATGTGAGTATGACAACAGAGAAATATATAAAGCAGGGGTTGGCAAACTTTGGCATGCACCACGACTACCTGGAGGCACCTTGTTAAAACAAGGTGCCTCCAGGGGCCACCCGGTGGTGCAGCGGTTTAGTTCGTGCTTGGCAGCCCGGGGTACGCGAGTTCGTATCCTGGTCGCATGCTGACACACTGCTTGTCAGCCATGCCGTGGCAGCGTCCCATATAAAGTAGAGGAAGATGGGCACAGACGTTAGCCCAGGGCCAGTCTTCCTCAGCAAAAAGAGGAGGATTAGCAACGGATGTTAGCTCAGGCTGGTCTTCCTCACACACACAAAAAAACAAGGTGCCTCCAATCCTCCTTTCTGATCCAGGAAGACCAGGATGGGGCCTGAGAATTTGCATTTCTAATAAGTTTCCAGGTGATGCTGATGTTGCTGGTCCGGGGACCACCATCTGAGAACCACTGATCTAAAAGTCTTCCTTATTGTTGTTGGAGATTTAGAGGTGGATGGGCACATATCATTCAGATGCTTGGTCTACAAGGAACAGAAAACCTATCCAAATGTAATTTAGGCATTAAGACATTACAAATGTCTGGAGGTAGGAGTTTCCATGGGTAGATCAGGGAATGATTGACTTAATCAAGGATCAGGGTTTTTCCATCTTTCTGTCCTACCATCCTAATCAACTTGACTTTGCTCTTGGGCTCACCTCTTCCTTATTCCAAGGTGGCTGCCACAGTTCCATGTATCACATGGGTACCCAGTAACAGCTGCCTGAAGAAGAGAGGAGGGTTTTCTTCCATGTGTTTCTTTTTATTCAGGAGGAATGTCTCTCCCAGAGCCTCCCAGCTGATATCCCATCAAATCCCATTGGCTATGAAGCCACATGCCCATAGATGCCGTCAAGGAGAGTGAAATCACCATGATGAAGTGAGACTAAGCAACGTTCCCCTCCAAACAGGGGATGGTGAACTCTTGAATTTAACCAGGGTTCTGCCAACAAAGAGGAAGGTGAAGAAAGATCCTTAGGGGAGGTAACTGACAGTGTCAGCCACAGTCACCCACTCCTCCTTCTCTCGCGGTTCCACCAATGGAGAAAATCCACACGGGGGCAAGTGGGGGCCAAAGTGTTGGTCAGGACTTCCTGGAACACTGCGTTGGAGGATGCCTGCAGTGGACATGTTTGCTTTTCCTACAGCGTCCAATCCCTCTAACAGCACCCTAATTTTCCTCTGGGGAACCACTCTACCCCCATTTTGGACAGTCTTGGTGGGTCAGTCAAGCAAAGTGTGCCGACATCACCTGGCCTTTCCCATCATCCAATCTTAGCCAATCCAAGTCTCTCTCCCGGGAATTTTACCCTTGCGTAAAGTGATATAAGAACAGAAAACATTTGGAGCGGGGAGGTGCCCTCCTCTCTCTGCAAATAGAGAATAAATACCCCCTCCTTACAATTCCCCTCCTATTCTCATCTTTTAGCTACCATATGCCAGTGTTCTGTTGGATACTTTATGGTGACAGTCCTATGGGGTGAGTACCATTACTCCCATTTTACAGATGAAAAAACTGAAGGTCTGAGAGATTCAGAGCTAGTAATTGGAAGAGCTTGGATTTGAATCTACACCTATCAGACTAGGAAGCCCTGTCTTTCTCGCTATTCTACATTATCGTGAGAAACAGGGCCCTCCCTGGACAGCACAGTGAAATGGCTGTCTTCTTTTTCTTTTTCTTCTTTTGTCTTTTCTCTGTCCACATACCCAGGACTCTTAGTGCCCACATTGCTGTCTAATCTAGGCTTGTTAAGACTGAGCAGCATTTCACAATTGCCCCAAATAGACATCTGTTATTTCTGCCTTTTTGTGATCTTTCCCTCTTCTTCTGATATCACCCCATATTTTCTGCGGTTTAGGAGCTAACTTAACGCCACCTCTCCCCTCTCCCTCAAGGGATGGTGTGATATTATGATTTATAATAAGAAATATATATTTGGTCTTCCTCCCTTTTCTGGCACAGAGATCCTAAAACCCTTGGAATTTCCTAAGTGATGAGAGTGATAAAGGTGTGTTTTGATATGTTAATGAGGTGACAGTTAATGAGGTGACAGGCAACAGGTGGCTGGTTGCCAGGAGAACCAACCATGTGATTAGAGGGTTGGAACTTTCAGTCCCACCCCCTGACCTCCGGGGAGGGGGGCGGTTAGGGATAGAGTTCTGTCACCAATGGCCGATAATTTAACCAATCATGGCTGTGTAATGAAGCCTCCATAAAACCCCAAAAGGATAGGGTTCAGAGAGCTTCTGGGTTGGTGAACACGTGGAGATTTGGGAAGAGTTGTGTGCTTGCTCAGAGAGGGAGTGGAAGCTCTGCACCCTTTCCCCACACCTTGCCTTGTGCATCTCTTCCATCTGGCTGTTCCTGAGTTATATCCTTTTATAAAAAACTGGTGATCTAGTAAGTAAAATATTTCTCTGAGTTCTGTGAGCCATTCTAGCAAATTAATTGAACCCAAGGAGGGGGTTGTTGGAACCTTGGATCTATAGCAAATCAGTCAGAAGAACATGTGACAACCTGGACTTATGATTGGCATCTGCAGTGTGTGCATGTGTGTGTATGTGTGTGGGGGGCAGTCTTGTAAGACTGAGCTCACAACCTGTGGGATCAGATGCTATCTCCAGGCAGCTAGTATTAGAACTGAGTTGAGTTGTAGGACACCCAGCTGGTGTCACAGAGAATTGCTTCGTAGTGTGGAGAAAAAACCCTACACATTGGAATTGGTCCCTGAATCATAGATGGACGTATGTCCAAAGATGAGCCAGTGTGGGTCCTTTCTGGAACTTTTCTGCCAGAGCTAAGAGGAAGTAAGCACCTTTCTCACTGGGGTGGATGATGGGAGGCAGGGGGCTTAACTGATAGTAGGATGGGAACGGCACTCTAGAGGCCCTCATGGAAAGCTGCTTAGAGACAGACTGCATATAATATGGAGGGAAAAAGCTCTGGTGACAGCAATTTGAACCCCTGGATCAAGCCATACCTAAAGCCTACATTCCTGGACTTTGTTTCTGCTTAAGTCAGTTCAAATTGGGTTTCATTGCTTGCAACCGGAAAAGTCTTAGCCAGCGTTTCTCAGACACCTTTTTCATTATCACCCCCCTAAGAAGACTTTGGAGACTTTTTTTTTCATTTTCATCTGATTTTCTCACCATCAAATTTTAGTACCACAGATATACTCCATGTCTGTTTATGTACTATATGTATATCTGTGCTTTATACATAAAAAGCATAAGATTTTTTTCATCTCTTCCAAGAACAAATTTTTGCCTGCTTGGGGGGTGATCTCATCTCTGTTGAGACTAAGATGGCCTTCCATGATCCTCACCTCCTGCTACTCATACTTTCCCACATTTAATCAGGACTGGCCTACGTGGACAGTAGAACACGGTGGAAGTGACAGGATGTGATTTTCAAGGCTAGGTCATAAAGGCTTTACGGCTTCCACCTTGCTCTCTGCTTGGATAGCTCAGCCTGGGGGAAGCAACCACTACACAATCAGGACATTCAAGCAGGGAGAGGAACCAGGCCTCCTGCCAACAGCCAGCACCAGCTTGTCAGCCATGTGAATGGGCCACCTAGGAAGTGGATCGTCCAGCCCCAGTCGAGCCTTCAGGTGACTTTAGCCCTGGGTGACATCTGACTGCAACCTCAGGAGAGGTCCTGAGTCAGCCTCTCCACAGGAACCCCACAAATAAACGATTATTGTTGTTTTAAGCCACTAAACTTTGGAGTGATTTGTTATGCAGCATTATATAACTAATACATTAGTGTAAGGTTTCTCCTCCCTCACAAACATTATACACAAGGAATTTTCCAGCAAGGGCAGTTGGTGGGGAAAAGGGTAGCTTATAGGTATGGAATGACAACCAACCAAAGGTTTAGGAAATTTGAACTTCTACTAACATCCTGCAAGGTATGTTGCAATAAACACTAAACAGTTTGTAAAAGAACTAGTGAAGGAAATAAGCTACCACCACGTGAATTCAACAAGCCTTTGCCAATTACCTACTCTGCGTAAGGCACTGTGTGAGATACTTACTGAATTACTTTCTTAGGGTTGACAAAGTACCAAAAACTAGGTCACTTAAAACAACAGAAATGTATTCTCTCTCAGCCTGGAGGCTGGAAGTCTGAAATCAAGGTGTTGGCAGGACCACGCTCCCTCCGAGGACACTAGGGGAGAATGTGTTCCACACCTCTCTCCTAGCTTCTAGGGCGGCCAGCAATCCTTGACATCCTTGGGCTTGTGGATGCGTCATTCCAATCTCTGCCTCTGTTGTCACAGGTGTTCTCCCTGTGTGTCATCACATTGTTCCTTCTGTGCTTGTCTGTCTCTGTGTCACTACCCCTCTTCTTACAAGAACACCAGATATGTTGGATCAGGGCCCAGCCTAATGACCTCATCTTAACTTGATTATATCTGCAAATACCCCATTTCCAAATAAGGTCAAAGTCACGGGTACTGAAGGTTAGGACTTCCACAGCTTTTAGTGGGACACAGTTCGACCCACAAGAGTTAGAGATAGCGAAGACGAATCAGATTCATTCTTGGCCACGATGACTAGAGACCCACGTATATCTAACAAGCACCCACATTGTAAGGGCCAGCATAATTTGGGAATGGCAATGTCGTTGGCCTTCAAAGGATGAGTAGAATGTTAACAGTTGGTGGAGAGGAGGCATCCAGGCAGATGAACCAGAGTGAGCAAAGGCGAGAAGGCCAGAAAGCAGAGGAACTGTTGGGGGCTGAGGAGTTGCTCTGTGGCTGAGCCGGAGTGAAGATCTGTGGCCAGGTTAGGGAGGTATCGATTACTAATCTAAGGAATTTGCACTTGATTCTTGGAACAGACACGATCAGTGCCCTGCCCATATCCCCTCAAATCCCTTTACCATCCCATGCCTGGGGTCAGGTGAACGTGGCGGGTGTGGGACCCGGCAGGCACCTCTGAGTGGGGTAGCTCCCCTTGCTCATAGGCGACCCTCTGGAGAAGGCTGCAGGTGGGAAACGGGAAAAACAGACCCCGTGGAATTAGGGCGGTCACCCCAGCCTCTGCTACACTAGGGAGAATCCAGGTGCTGAGGGCCTGGCAGCAGGAGGGACGACAGCGATGGAGGTTTGGAGCCAAGTCTGCGCTGAAGCTGTGGGTTTGGGATTCATCCAAGTTTGGGGATGTGAACACCTGGGAGCAGGTGAGATCACCGAGACAGAGCACCCAGAGTTCAGAGAGTGGGGCCAGAAGACAGAGGTTGGGAGAAACCTGAGTTAGGGAAATCCGTGTGCCCGAACTTGTTTCACTGGGCAGCTCCAGTCCCTAGACAGTCGCCGCCCAGGGTGAAAGCTAGTGCCTTGGTAGTTTCAACAAAGTTCGTCCCCAAGTCTCCAACATTCCTAGGGGCTGAAAAAAAGTCACCCTTCTGCTACATGGCTGAGGTTCATTTTAATAGGGGACCTTTTAGAGATACAAGGTATCTACTCAAAAAAAGGGACCTGTGTTAGTTCAGAGCTCAGGCTCGGGGCTTCGACGCTTGGATTTGGATTTCGACTCTCCCCTTGTTTACATGAGAGACTCTGATCAAATTCCTTACTGTTCTGAGCCTCAATTTCCTCGTCTGTCAAGTGGGAATTAGAAAAGCAGCTGCCTAAAAGAGCTGCTAGGAAGATACGAGATACTGCATGGAAAGTGCTCAGGACAATGCTGTGCTCTGTAAGTGACTGTCACATTTAGTTAGGTACTGCGGCCAACGGGGGTTGGTGGGGGTGGTGTTCATGGTCAGGTGAGACCTTAGGGGTCTCTTAAGTCCCCTGTACAGTGCTAAAGAGCCAAGTGCTCTGGAGCCAAACCGTCTGAATTCAAATTCCAACTGTGCCACCTACTGACTCTAAGAGTCTGTGCCTCAGTTTCCCCTTCTGTAAAATGGGGATGTAAATGATACCCATCCTGTGGGGATGTTACGTGGATTAAATAAACTAACGCATGTGATATGCTTAGAACGATGCCTGACAGTGAGTGCTCACGAAATGTTTATGATAATGATTACCACCCCTTCTGCCCTCTCCTAATCCAGCATAATAAGGGCCAACCTCACAATGCATGCAGCTCCGTCTAGTGAGTTCGGATTCCCACATGCAACAGTCATGCCGGACAAATTGGAGTAGGAGCAGAGAAGAAAATAACTGTGTTATTTGCTGCACGACTCTAGCTCCAATCTCTGTATGCAGCAGCCCGTCTTTATCAGACAGTCTTTTTGAAAAACTCAGCAGGGCTCTCGGTTGGGACTTACCATATTTTAGAGTAACTCGCATGAACTTTAGGGCCCACATAATCCAGTCTCTGGGCAATGGCCTCTCAAAAGAAACACAGAGACATAGCCCAAGCAATCTCTCAAACAACACGGAGAGGCTGCCATTGACACCTACTGCAGCTCTCCTCCCCTCTTTCCAGAGCTGGGAGCTGCTCTGGGACGTCTGCCCTCTGACTTGTTCTCGATTCTTCTTTCCCACATTCCACTCCTGTCACTGACACCCAGGCTTCCCGTCTTTGAAGCCCTATTACCCTTCCTTCCAGTTTTCCAGAACTATCTCTCTCCACCATCCTCCTGATGCTACAGTACAAAACCCTGGAACGGGGCTGCAGGACTGACTCTCAATAGACAGCTCCGGGGAGGAGGAACTGAGGGGTAAAGACAGAACTCCCCTTCGCTGCAGGGGTGCGATGGGGCGAGGGAGGTGGCAGGCAGCGAGGCACTATTGTCACAAACCACTCTGTCTGTCTCAGGGCAGCGGCTCTCGGGCCTTCCTTACGTGGCCCACGTAGGTAGATGCTTGCCTGCCTCGTAGCCCTTGCTGATGCAGCTCCCTCTGCCTGGAATGTTCCCTCCCACTCTTCCCTTGGCTAGTTACCTCTCATTCTCCAAGTCTCAGCGCAAATGCCTCCTCTTCATTGCAGGGAAGCCTGCAAATCAACTTATCCACGTAGCTCATCCCTCTCCCAGTTCTTCTATTTCAGCTTGGGTTTTGTTTTTGTTTTTGTTTTTGTTTTCCTCGTAGAATTTACCACCTAATCATCTAATTTGTTAATTTGCCTCATTTTTAAAATTTCTATCAGCCTCTCTAGAATTCAAGCTCCATGAAAACAGAGACTAGACAGAAACATCCACAGAGCCAGGCCCTTAGGATTCTCAATAGTTATGAATAAATGAATGATCACTTTATGTCTTCAACTCACTAGTAGCTGTGTGACCTTAGAAGAATCACTTAGCTACTCTGGGCTTTATTTCCCTTTAAAAGGGATGATGAAACTTGCTCTGACTTCCTCCTGAGGTAGTCATGAGGACCAACCTCATAAAACAACCACAAAACAACTTCAGAATGCAAAGCACTACTATGTAACCATATCAACCCAGCCTCAACAGCTGAAATTTTGTAAAGATCTAAACAGCCCGCAATGGCACATGTTGCTATGCAGAGGGATACATTGTGTTGGTGCATTCTCTCATTTTGCAGTTTTCACCCTTTTAACCTGCTCCTGCCCCATGGTAATTTGTGGGGAGAGCAGTCAAAGGATTGTGTAAATAAATAAATGATCTGTTTACTGAGCGCTGCCCCTCACCTCCTGTCAGCCGGCGGAGGGGCTGCCTAAATGGAGGGCCGCTTTCGCTCAGGAAGAGGCACATCACTTGCCCCCGCTGGTGTGGCCCGTCTAGATCATATTGTGCGGCGCTCGCTGCATTATGCATCCTGCTGTCAGCAACCAAACTGTCTAGCGGAGAAACATCACCTGGCCTTTCCCGAAGAAAGGAAGGGTTTTGCTGAAGGGACTGAACTCCCTCCGGCAAAGAAACACTCCACCCCACAAAGAAAAACAACCTAAGCCCCCAGCCGCGGTAGCTGGGCTACTATTTAGCCAACAAAATGCCCGCTTTACGTATTTGCACCTGGAGTCACAAATCAGTCACATCTGGTTGCCAAGCGCTTTTCTGCATCGTGATGACTGGGGGACCAGGGCAACCGGATTACATTCTGTTCCAGCAATTGAAATTGATCTTGCTTCTGACATGTCTCCTCTCCCCCCACTCATCTGTTCCCACCCCACCAACTGCACATATCCAGGGCTTGGGAAGATACGGTTGTATTCTTGATTTATTTAAAATGAACAGGGAATAAATAATCTAGATATATCCTCTCATGTGCCCAGCTGCATATATCTCAATTTTGTCCCTCCAAGGGGTTAGCACTGTCTATCTGTATGCCTGTAGCCTCCAAAGGAAAAAGATTGTGGCTGATTACTACCCCTTTCCAGAATGTTCTAGATAAATGCTGTCCAACAGAACTTTTGGCAATGACTGAAATGGTCTATATCTGCGCTGTTCAATAGGGTAGCCTCTAGCCACACGGGGCAATAGAGCGCTTGATATGTGGCTAGTGCGACTAAGGAGCTGAATTTTTAAATTCAAATAGCCATGTGTGGTTAGTGGCTACAGTATTGGACAGTGTGGTTCTGGGGCAGTGCTTTTCAAAACTTAAGTGGACAGGAATCACCTTATTATAATGCAGATTTTGAATTAGTAGGTTTGCAGTGAGGCCTGAGATTCTGCATTTCTAACAAGCTCCCAGGGAGGCTGCCAGTGGTCACTGGCCACCCTTTGAGGAGCGAGGGGTGTGATTCTCAAACTTGATTGCGCAATGGGCTTCCCTGGGAAGCTTTAAAAGGTACTGATGCCTGGGTCCCACCCCGAGAGATTCTGATATAATTGGTCAGGATGTGGCCTGGACTACTTGGAGACGTTTACAAGCCCCCCAGGTGATTCCAGTGGACAGCCAAGTTGAGAACCACCCACACTGCACTGCAGATGACCTAGTTAATGCTTTTTAAAATAACCCATCATCCCAGAGAACAGCGCACTAGCTTTATAACAGTCTCTGAAGGGATCTCACTGGTCCACAGCCAACCCTTCAGACTGATTTTACCCATCCCGACTAGAAACGGAAACAAGTTTTTGACGGTCAGTCCAATTAGAGCAGGTGTGGCTCTGGAGAGCTGTGGGGGGGGGGGGGGGATGCAGACTATCACCCCGGGAGATAGTCAGCCTGGATCTGCCTGCTCCTCCCTGGCGCCCAGCTGGGATTTGATGTCACTTCAAGGCCTCACAGGTGCTGGCCTACCCTACTCCTCCTGCTACAGCCTGACGGCCATAGAGGTTAGGACCACAGGCTCTGCAGTCAAAGTACCTGGGTTTGAATTCTAATTTTGCTGCTCACTAGGTTTGTGATTTGCACAAGTTACCTAAGCTACGCGGGCCTTGGCTTTCTCATCTCTAAAATGGGGATAAGTATACTGCCTTCCTCTCAGAGTTGTGAAGACTGGAATAGTTCCCAGCACTTGGTGAGCTGTTCTAAGGGTCAGCTGTTATTACAACTCCATCACATCTCTGTCCCATCCTCTGTGCTTGAAGCCCACTGAACTCCTTCTAGTTCCTTGAGCCCACCATGCTCCCATCCACTCCAGGGCCTTTGCACATGCTCGTGTTTCCTGCATGGAATTAGTCCTTTCTCCCTTAGGCCTAGGTGTATGCCTCCTGATCTCTCTCAGATCAGCCCGATTGTCACCTCCCCCGCCAAGCCTTTCATCTCTAGTCCTTCTCAGCCTCATGCTTAGTAGCACTTGGTATGGTTCATTCATTCAGTAAACATTGTTTCAGCGTCTACTACGTGCCATGTACTATCCTCAGCTCTGAGAATACTGTAGAGAACGGAAAAGACTAAAGAAAAAAGAAGAAAAATCCTTATTCTTGTGAAGCTTACATTCCGGGATAGACTGACCATAAACAGGGAAACAGGAGAAAAAAGAAAGCAGGGATGTGGGTGCCCACAGAGGTCCTCCATGCAGAGTGAGGACTGTGAAAAAACACAGAGAAGGATGGAACAAGCCATGTAGATACCTGAGGGAAAAGCATTCCGGGCAGAGGGAACAGCAAGTGCAAAGCAAAATGACAATGTCACATTTTGTGTAATCACTGGATTAATCTCTGACACACAACATTGACTACAAACTCCGTGGGGGCGGGGGCGGGGCGGGAATCACACCATTTTATTCCCAGAATCTGGCATTTGGCATGCAGTAGGCACACACTTGATATGTGTTGAATGAACGCACTCACAGAATATTCCAGAATTTCTGGAGAATGTGTGCGTTGGGGAACGGGAGTGGAGAAGTGGTCCTGTATTCACTGAGAAGTCTGCCGCCACTCTCCCACCCCCCACCTGTCGAAAATAACTGTCGAGAGGAGGATCTCCTGAAATGGAGGGCTATTTTCTTTTCTTTTCCACGTTTCCTTTAGATGATCTTCCTTCTCCCCAGCCCAAGGGATCCATCACGCCGGAGAGGATTAGGATTGTGTGGCAGGAATGCGGAGAGGGAAAAAGAGCTGATGTTCAGATTTTAACTCCCAAAATAGGCACTTGAAGCCCATTTCTGAGAATTCAATAGTCATGAAAGGCAATGATTCTGATGTACGAAACCGGTGTTTGTGAAAGGAAAACATTTAATCGCTTTATAGAAATGGGCTTTTTTTCTTACTCCAAATCAAAAGGCAAAGCCATGAAGGAGGAGGGCATAAATTTATCTACAAGAAGTGGATTTGAAATGAATAGATGCTGTGGGGGTCCCGACTGGTGGGTGGGGGCAGGGGGAGGGTGGGAGGGGGAGGGAGGAGGTGCAGGAGGTGGGGCCGACAGGGCCTGGAGGCGCTCAGAGATAAGGTGCTCAGCCTCTAGAGGTGGCCTGGTCCATTGTGTCCCTCAGGGTCCCCACAGAGCGTTCAACTAGTGAGATCATTAACAGAGGCGTGGGCAGGGTGGAAGGAACCAAGAAGGGAGATGGGGACACCCCGGGACCAGCAACCCGGGAAGGCCTTATATTCCTCAGCCTGAAGGGGCAGGAGGGGCTCGTGTTTCTGATCCCGGGAGAGCTGGCCCCCGGGAGGAGCCGTGGGAAGACAGAGTGCTGCCTGAGCGCCCGTATGGAGGCAGGAAGGAGCAGGGAAGAAACAACCCACCTTCCTCCTCTCTCACCCTCCGACCTCCTGCTGGTGCCTCTGCCTGGCAAGAGCACCTATTGTCAGGAGAGTGTGACAATCAGTTGACAGCCAGGACAATCAGTCCTTCCTCGAAGGGGGATCTGATTGGGCATCTCCATGTTCACCACAACCTTGAGAAACTAGCAGCACTTAAGTCCTGATCTGAGGCTCTGCTTTGAGGGAAGACCAAGCAAAGCCAGCGGGCGAGGCACTGCTGGAGTCAGCATCCCAGGGCCCCGCGCAGGGGGAGAAGGGCAGAGAACAACCTTGGGGAGGGAGGACCAGCACGTCCATCCAACAAGCGCAGCTCACGACCAGTGCTGGGGAGCCCCGGAGAGTCCAGCGAGCCGAAGCCTGTGACCGAGTTCTCCCACCTGAACATTGTCTACCTGTGTCTCACGGCAAACCTGTGTAGACGCTCCGAGAACCCTGCAAAGGACATTCTTCCTGCCCTTCCTCAGGAGGAACTAAACAGAACCCGCTGATATCCCCATCCAACTGCCACCTGAGCTAGAGGGTCGTGAAATCTGCCTTCATTTGGGGATCGTCCAATTTATATGTTTTACAACATTACACTGAAGAAAGCATCACCTAATGAGTGCCTGCCGTGACTTCTGGCACCACCCTTTGGCTTTATGGTGTTTACCTCATTTAATAGATGAAGAAAATGTGACTCAGAGAGGGTAAGTAACTTACCCAAAGTCACACAGCCAAAAAAACAACAGAACCAGGATTAAGAGACATCCTGACTGACTTCAAATTCCCTCTAGTTGGCATTATAAGGCACTGTCTCAGTAAGTTCTCTGCCCACATATTCCTCCCATCACACCCCCTGAAGCAGAGCAGTAGGCTGGGCTGGTGGCTTTTCCCATTCATTTGGGATGGCCACATCAGGCCAGGAGCCCCCGAGCCACATTTCCAGCAGCTTCTCCTGTGCTCTCTGCCTGTCTTCAATCACGCTGTAACAACCCCTGCCTTGTTCATCATCGCTTTCCCTTCTCTTGCCTCCCCTAATTTCTCTCCATCTCCTTTATGATGAGCCATCGCAGGGAGGGTGATTTACAGTCTCCTCTCTCATCTGCCTCGGGTTTAAAAAAAAGAGAATTAAATTGGATGGAGCGCTCCAGGAACCTGTCTGTGACTTCAGCCCCTCTCGTTTACCCAGTGATGCATCACTCTGTGTTCTAATGGCTTCATAATGGGCAACTTAATCTGCCATTAAACCCACTCTGGAAGTGCCCCTCGCTGGTCGCCTTGGCCATTGTCGGCTGGCTGAATCACGGTCCTTGTGGTGGCACCCGTCCTGTGACTGGTGAGGGTCCCAGGAGGAAGGGCTTTCCTTCTTCTGGGGTCACAGCTCAAATGCCAGGGGCCAGGGAGGTGATGCAGGTGAGGTAGTGCTGGTGGGGACCCTGGCGACCTGTCTAAAGGGGTGGCCCCAGCTCTGCTCCCCGGATTGTTGACTTGCAGGCATTTGGGCCCAGATCTTCCAATTTCTCAACAGAAGCCAGGAATGCAGAATTTTACGTATAATCTCCCCCTTTTAAAAATGTCAGCATCTATTTTAAAACC
This sequence comes from Tapirus indicus, assembly GCA_031878705.1. Lineage (NCBI taxonomy): Eukaryota > Metazoa > Chordata > Mammalia > Perissodactyla > Tapiridae > Tapirus > Tapirus indicus. The sequence goes on from CM062920.1 coordinate 68,620,702, forward strand.
TTTTTTTAAACACCAGGCAGGCCAAATAAAACATGTGAGCTGGCAGCTTTGGTCCCGACTCTGAATTCCATCTCCAAGAGACCCAGAGATGCCCGCCTGTGTCTTTCCTTGCCCCAGAGACTTCCTACAGCTCTGCGCAGCATGGGTAAGAAAATAAGAAATCGGTCACTTCACTATCCAATTAGCAGCCTCTGCACATTCCTTCCTCTCCCCGCTGGAGAAAAAAAACAAACAGGAAAATCCTGCCCTATTTTGATTTGGATCAAACCGGCGATGTTCCTACCTATTTGAGGCGCTCTGGGGCTTGAGTTCCAGAGACACACACATCCCCCTGCCTCAGATGGAGCTCCTCTTACACACTTGGGGCCTGAGCACCAAACCACAGCCACCACCAGCCATGGGTACTTCCCCCGCAGTCCCCGCGGGAAAGGGGGCCTTGTGCAGGGGCAAAGCCGGGTTTCGAAACCAGTGAGAGTGAGCCCAGGGGCACAGCCAGGCTGAGGGGTGCATTGTCATGGTAACCTGCAACTTCCAGAAGCCTCTCCATCCTTTAGACACCTCCTCTATGGGCTCCAAGGTTTTCTTTCAGTCTCTATTCTAGGAGCTTGTTAATATCACAGCCACATACTTCCTTCAAGTCCTGAAAAGGTGCCATTCTTGAGAGGCAGTTTATACGCACTTTATAGTGTGAACTCTGGAGGCAACTGCCTGGGTTTGTATGTCAGCCTGCTACTTAGTATCCACGTGAGCTCCAGCAAGATGCTCCACCCCTCCTGATCCCGGTTTCCTTATCTGTAAAATGGAGCTAATAGTTGAGCTGACCTTGAAGGTGAGGGTTAAATGAGTTAACATACGTAGCATGTCTACAGTGGTTCCTGGCACAGAGTCAGTACTATGTGTCAGGTGTAATAACAATAATGATAATTTTTTTGGAGAATTGACTGTCCCTAAGGGCGGAGCTAAGGCTCTGAGAGATGGAAGGTCATCAGTCTATTGGCTCTCCCATAAGATATGGATGAGTTCTCTCCAGAACGCTCCTCCCACCTTTTCATCATCTCCTTTCCCTTCCATCTCCATTAAAATTCTACCCAACTTTCAAAGCTTCAATACCACTTCCTCCTCCACACCAGACACAAGCACCTCCACCCTCCTCTCCACTCCCTCTCTGCTTTACTGGCACGTGTACCAGAGCGCTTATCACCATGTGTCTTAGATGGTACCCGTGTGTGGATATGTCTTATCTCCCTGGAGACAGTGATCTCACCTTATTCTTAAATCCTCCGTAGCGCTATGTCTTCCATATAATGGGTGTTAACGTCAATATTTGCTAAAGATATGTTAAACGAATAAACGAGTTAGATCCCCTGAAATAACCAGAGAGATTCAGCCAGAATAAGTCTGAGGTTTGAGAACTAAGAGCTCTCAGATTGGGTTTAGACTCAGCCAAGGAAATTTCAAGAGCCATCAATTATAATAGTAATAATCATTAGTAGCATTTATTGGGTGCCTGCTATATGCCAGAGGCTGTTTTTAACTATTGACACAGAGTATTTTCTGGAATCTTCACAATCGCCTTGTGAGATTTGTTCTACTTTTATCATCTCACTATTCCAGGCGAGGACACTGCAGTTCAGGTGACTAGAATAATGCTCCCAAAGACCCACAACTGGTTAGTGGCAGAGAAGGGATTTGAACCAGGTATCTTGGTTCCTGCAGAGGCAGATCCTGAAACAAACATTTGAGGGCACACAGTTCATCTGGGAGGTGGTCCCAGGGAGCACTGGTGGGGAACGGGGAAGTGGAACAGAAGGGAAGGAAGCTAACGGAGTGTGGGAGTGAGCAGCTCTGTGTGCGGGCGGCTGACGCCCAGTCCCACCGGGGACTCTGGGGAGACCGTGTAGACCACGCTCAGAGCCCTGCCCGCCCAGGGGCGAGGGAGCTGGGTGCTTCTCCACCAACTCCCATTCATCTTTGGTTGGGCTGCTTTCGGGGACACCAGCCCCTGCACGTCCAGCCTGGTCTGTGCGTGGCCTGAGAAAGCCCCAGATAGGTGTCTGCACACAGCAGTGGCGAGTGCAAGGGGATGGGGCTAGGGGCTGACACCACCTTCTACACCAGGACAGGCTGATTCCAAAGTCATTCCTCTTTCCAGCAGGCCACAGTCCAGTTCTGCTCACACAAAGCCCCAGAAATCCCACACTTTCTGATGCTCTCGTCTGGGCAGCATCAGAAAGACGCCTCCCCAGGGCGCATTTTAGCCAATTTTTAATATTCCCATGATTAGTTCCATCACTTTGGTATCCTACTTTATACTTCTTAAAACACACACACATCACAAACATAAATCTGTAGGAGGAACGATTTCCATTTTGGAGGGAGGAAGTGAAGCTTGGTAGGGTCACATGGATGGCTCGTGACAGGACTCTAGCAGGACACGGGCCTTCACGTCTGCAGAGTCAGAAATGAGTTTTGTTTTATTTTTATTTATTTGTTTATTTATTTGGGTGAAAATATTGGCCCGTTGACCAGCCTGATGAATATCAGAAATGAGCACGCATTGGTGAAATTAAGTGAAACTGGCAAAATTCAAGACACACGGATTGGTTGAAATCTTTGAGAGATGTGCCACAGCGATGTGTGAGTACACAGCTACTTCTCTGACATTATTTTAGCACCTGGTAACGCGGGAACAGAGAAGAACCAGCCAAGAAGCACCGGGCCCATTTCATTTCCCCTCCTGCCTCCCCAGACAGCCCTTGGGCAGGCAGCATGAGCCAGAAATGAAGAAAGCGGGCCTGGGAAACAGACAGGACCGGGTCTAAATCCTGGTTTGGTCAGCTGTGAGGACCTTGAGGTGAGTTATTAAGTCACTGTGAGGTTTGGTTTTCTCACTAATCAAATGGATATAAACAATAGTACCTCTTCCTAGGGTGGCTGCGGCATTAAATGAAGGATGCACATCCAGGAGGTGGCCTGGTGCCCAGCTGTACAGGGATGAGAGACAACTGGGTCGAGGGACAACTCCTAGGTCCTTCTGTATATATGGAGCAGCCACTGAGGAGGTCTGAGGTGCTGAGGGGTAGCCATGCTCTGCACAAACTTGTTTTTGAGTTTTAAAGAAAGGGACTCTCTATCACACATAAGAAGGTTTATTAACTATTAATTTATTAACAAGTGAGCACGGAAACAGTTCATATGACCTATTTTGTTGCAACCACTCCTTGGCATGAAAAATTCATTCACGGGAGGATTTAGTGATTTTACCTAGTGATTTTCTCCATGTAAAGTCTACAAATCTCCTTGGATTCTTGTACCCTTTTCATGAAAACATGGGGCACATATATCTCTAAGAGATTTAAGCCAATCCATATGTTGTGCATACCTTTCATTTCACCAATGAGAGCACACTTCTAATATTCATGAGGCTGGTCACAGGTCAATATTTACACACACACACAACTTCATTTCTGACATTATAGATGCTAATTAGGAAAGTTTTGGTTGTTACTCAAGGTTTGGGAAACAGAAGTGCTTGCAGCAGCCGCCTTCCAGAATGGGCCTTGCTGGTTCCCCCCAACCATACATTCTTGACGGGGCTGCTCTCAGCCTCACTGGGTAATGGGTTCAGCACTCATGATATCATGTTAGGCATCCTGAAAGACTTCAAAGAAAACTGGAGACATCATGAACCTGAAATATAGTTAGCACTCAGTAACCGAGAGCAACTGACTGCTCTTAGCATTCGTCCTGGGCCAGGATCATCCCACATCACCACCTCCGCTCAACTTCTTGGCCAGCTCTGTCTCTCCAACATGACCTGTTTTCAAGAGGAAAAGGCCAAATCAGGTGGAAAACTGAGTGCTAATCTCCACCCAATTAGCATTTGCAAAGGCTAAGATCTAGGAGGTTTGTTTTTCCTAAACAGCATGATTAGGAATAAGGAGTGGTGGGTGCTGTAAAGAGTTAAGGGATGAGGCACGTAGGCCCCCAGCTGCTGGGAGAGCTGCTGGCAGACAGCCCTCAGCTGTCAGTGCCCTAAGGGGATTGCCTTGGCTGAAGAAAGCTGCCTTCTCACCAAGGTCACACCCCCTTCCGTAGGGACTTCACCCAATGACTGGTTGACATGGGGGTGTACAGTCCCCTCCCCCACCTCCAACTCAGATGCTTCTGCAGGGTGCTCCTAGCAGGAAATTCACTGGAGGGTTGGCCTAGGCCTTCTTGTGACTGCATTGTAGTTCCACCTCTCCTTCTGCCCGGTTCACTTCCTTCCCTTCCACAGGTGTTGATCCCAAGAGACTTCCTGATAAACCTCCTGCTCTCCAATCTCCATCTCAGAGTCAGCTTCCGGGAAAACCCAACATGCAAGAGGAAGACAGGGAAAAATTGAGCTGCAGCACAATTTATGTTATTCAGAATCCAGATCTGGGGCTCATGGAGGGTCGGGGATCCCGTTGGCCTTAGTGACAATGCCAGGCAAACCCTTGAAGCCAGGCCCCCAGGGGTCAGCAAATGGAGTTAGGGATTTCCACGTTCCCAAACTTCTTCTGGTTCATAGCTAGGGGATGCCAGGCTCAAACCTCAAGGCAACTTGCCCCCAGAATCTCTCCCTTCCCAGACTTCTTGTCAAATGTCTTTCAAGAAACCAAATGCTCAGAAACAGGCTTTGATTGCAAATGGATTCTGCGATGCTCAGAGGAAAGCAGAGCATTGTAGAACCTTACAGATGAGTAGTTCAAGCCTGTTACTGTTGGATGAGGAAACCAAAGTCCAGAGGGGGTAGAGACAAGTCCAAGGTCTAAATGACTTAGTGGTGGAGTTGAGACAGAACCCTAGATCTCTCAGCTCTGTCCTGTATATTCTGATTTACCCAACTGCACTGTGAGGGAGGCAGAAAGTTGAGGGGGGATGATGGGGAGAAGGGTAGAGCAAAGACTTTTACTCAAAATCCCACTGGCCTGGGGCAAAGGCCTCCTCCATAATAATAACAACAATGGCCATCTTTTATTGAGCACTTACTATGTGACAGGAGTTATATCAAGCATATTGGCTCATTTAAACCTTAATCTCATTAAATTCTCACAACAACCCAATAAAGGTGGGTATTGTTATTATACCCACCTTGTAGGAAAGGAATCAGGCTCAGAGAGGTGAAGTAATTTGCTCAGGGACACCCAGCCAACAATGTCTGGCCAATTTCACTTTAGAGCTCCCTCTCTCCCCCAGTGTAATTTACTGCCCCCTGGTCTCTTTTTCTAGCCCCCTGGAGACTTTAATTTCTATCCTTGGTCTTTTATTCCTCCTCTCCCTTTCAAAACTACAAGAGGGGGAAAATGTTCTGTCCTGTAAATGAGTGTTTGGGACCTCATTTACAGCCCAGAACCATAGGAGGCACTGGAGATCAGAAGGTCCTGGGTTCAAATTCTGACTCTGTCACTTGCTAGCTCTGTCCCCCGTATGGGCCTCCAGTTCCTCATTGGCAAAATAATAGGGAGAAAACCAGTGATTATAAACCCCTCTACCTGCCAGAGCAAAATGCCTGCCCCTAGTTAGAGACCTTTCAGGCCCTTCTGCTCCAACAGGTCCTCACTCATGGAATTAGGAGTGAGGATGGTCTCAGGGCTGATACTTACTGCAGTGGGAGGAAGGGTCAAGAAGGTGGCAGGCGGTTGACATTCAAAATATTCAAGCTGCCAATGGCCAATGGCCTTGGTGCTGTCTTTCCCCATCTGTATAATGGGAATGAAGGTAACAGAACCTGTCTCCTGGGGTTATTATGAGACTTGAAGGAAAATAATGCATGGAATGTGCCAGCACCTGGTACATCACAAATGATCAATGAATGGTACTATTATTATTGTCATCCCAGGGCTAGTGACTTACGAGTCCTGAGAGGCACCCTTGGACCATGCTAAGAAGCAGAAACACAAGCAATCACCTGGAGAAGACCAATGGTTCTCAAATTTTAATGTGCACCAGAATCACTTGGAGGCAGAGCTGGCCCCATGGCTGCATGTCCTGGGCAGTCGCACAGGACTGCATGCTTAGAAGACTCTACGTTTGGTTCAATGCTGTGCTGTCACCATCTTGAAATTATTAATAATTTCTGTACAAGGGGCCCTGTATTTTCATTTGGCATTGGGCCCTACAAATTACGCAGCCAGTCTTGTCTGGAAAACTTATTGAAACACAGATAACTGGGCCCACCTGCAGAGCTTCTGATTCAGTAGGTTTGGGGGGTGGGCCCCGCAAACTTGCATCTCTGACAAGTTCTCAGGTCTTGCTGGGGCTGCTGGTCTATGGACCACATTTTGAGAACCACTGACTGCGACAGTGGCCGTGAACCTTGCTCGTACATTAGAATCACCAGGAAGCTGCCTGCACTCCACCTTCACCCAGTTGAATGGAATTGCTACAAGCACATTCCCGGCTTCCGCACGCTTTAAAAGCTCACCGGGTAATTCTAATGTACAGCTGGGACTGAGAACCATCGGGTTAGAGCAGAGAATCCTGACTTTCTCTCAGGAAAAGAAACCCCAGTAGGTATTAGCTACCCACACAAACACCCAGGCCCCATCGGAGACCCAGTGCTGTGGGGAATCTCCAGAGAGGGGTCAAGGAGGCTCTATGTCAACAAGCACCTCAGATGATTCTTATGCTGGGACAATTTAGGAAAAACTGTTTGGAGTGGCACTTCTCAGTCTTTAATGTGCATAGACCTTTTAGGTCTTTTTAGGCAGCAGATTCTGATTCAGGAGGTCTGGGGCACAGCCCAAGAATTTACATTTCTTCCCTGCTCCCTGGGAATGCTGATGCCACTGGTCCAGGGACCACACTTTGAGTAGCCCTGGTCTAGGTTGGTGAAACAAGAAGGTGATGGGGTGGCTAAAATTTTGGTGAAGCAACCTCCAATTGTCCAGTCCAAGTAGAAGTTGGAAAAAAGGCAATGCACCCCAGTTTCTCTTGGTGCATAAAGTCTTCACTTGACGAAGCCGTATGTTAGAGACCCTTCTCAAAGTGGAGTCTGAAAAGCTCCCTCAGGATGTGCTGCTCATTCTACAGAAAAGGATCTCAGCGTGTGTCTAGGGTTTAAGAGGCCAATACCCCCCAGAGTTCTTTTGCTTGATCCATCAGAACATGGGCCAGAGACGTGGTTTCTGCTCCTGGCTCTGTCATTTGCCGACTGTGAGTCCCTGAATGAGGTCAGCTCTCCTCTCTCAGCCTCGATCTTCTCCATGGCGAGATTTGGCATGGCGCCCATTAGTCTGTTTCATGGCCGCCATCTGGACATCAGAGCATGAAAAGCTTTTTGGTAGCAAACTTCCATAGCAAATATTGTTCCTGTTATTTCCGCATATTGACAGGTTCTTATGTAATCCCTTCCCAACTTTCCTACATCTTGCAGGTGAAATAGACCAAGATGTGGCATGCTTCATGCCCCTGAAATGCTTTCCCCTCAATCAACCCACACATTTTTATTGAGCTCCCCAGGAGCTTATCAGCTGGCTGGACTGAAGATATAAACAGAGAAGAGGCAGAGAGGATAAATGGCAAGTGAGTGGTACAGAGACTGGGTTCTTTAAGAGAACTCTCCAGAATGTGGAAACCAAGAAGGATTTCCCCAGGAGTGGGTGGAGAGGAGAGCATCCAGGTGGAAGGTATGAGCATCATGCACAGGTAAGCTGTATTTAGGGGTGATTAAGCATTCAGGCTAGTAGGATGTGACGTTGGAACAGATCATCTTAGGGTGTCTTAGAGCTGCAAGGTCCCTAAACCAGCCGAATCCTGTAGGAAAACTGAGGCTCTGAATGAAGAACTGTATCTTTCAGTTACACGTAACAGATACAACAGTCCCAAGGAAGCCTGAAGCCCTGCCTAAGATGGAGATGATTTTCTGGCAACTGAAACGAGAAGCGCCCAGCCCACCTGTAGGCAGAGCAGTCACCAGCAAACCTCATTCACCAGACGCGGTCATAAATTAATCTTTAATTTCCACCGCTGGTCTGTAACGCAGCTCATCACAACCACTAATTGCTACGACAAGCTTCTCCCTTCTCTTTTTTATGTTTCCATATTAGACTGTTTAGTATGCTTTGTGTCTGTTTGTTTTATAGCCAGAAATACTTTTAATAGCCTAGTAAATTGAAAATGGACTTACTACCATCTGACTTTACCAGACTTGTACAACCATTCAATTAATGGTATCAGTAATCTTCCTTCATAATTAGGCAGTTAGTAACTTTGTCAGGCACCACCGTTAACTAAATTAGCACTCAGCATCCACCTAATCGTATTTTGGGGGGCTCCAATTGGGAACCTCACAAACTTGGGGGCTTCCAGGACGGAGGGCCACGATTAGCTGGCTGTAAATGCCGCCTGCAAATATATGGTTTATTATGGTGATAACGGGTGTTTGTAGCTGACGTAAATCTGAGCATTCCTGCTGACAGAGGAGAAATGGTTTTCCCTGGTTGCTAGGAAATAGAGTTAGTTCCTGGGTCTCACATGCTTCAATGCCTTCTCCCGGCAGCTGATGGATTCTCTACATGAGGGGATCGCAGCCGTTAGCCACTCCGGAGAGAAGGTAGAGAGCATCAAATCCAATTCCCCTGGCGCACACACCCAAGTGGGTCTGCTCCTTGCGAGATGGTGCCGGGGAGCTGCGGCTGTGTGTAAAAGGCAGGCACGGCCGAAGCTAGAATGTGCAGCGATGATGAGCTGAAGGCTGATTCTTAATGTCTGAAAACAATCGCCATCTCATATGCCCAAGAAATTTCTGCCAACTGTCATACTTTGAAAGGAAACAGATTGTTGAATTGCGTGAGAAATTGGCAACTGGTAACATATAACCCAAGTGGTCCTATTTCCATGTCGACAGCAATTAAATCCCCCGAATATATTTCAGTATTTAACAAAAAAGTAAGCTCCTTTAAAAAAATAAATAAATGTTCCCCGTTAGAAATAGTTCAACCATCCAAATATTTCCCGTCATTGAAAAAGCAAAAAGACTATAATTTTGTAACGCAGGCACGTTTGAGGAAAACTTCAGTAGGGTATCCAACTAGATTCCCGAAACTCTCTGGAATATCCAGACAGTGGATTCCAAACACTGGCTAATGCTGTCGTAATTTCATTTTTAAAATCTGTGTATCTGCCAGCTTTCCGAAACTTCTGAATTCTGACAAAACTTGAAATTTGACTGAGTTGTGCGTTCTTGAGATGTCAAGAGGCCCTCACGAGAGGTTTGAAAAACAGGGGCTTATGGGAACAGGGAAAAGCACCTAGACCCATTTGAGCTGAAGCAGAGCGATGGTTTAACTAACGTGAATCAGGGATTCAGTATTGTAGAAGGAAAAGGAGACCTGAGTTATGATAGTGCTGCCGTCTGGTACCAGCTGGGTGACCCCATGCAACTTGCTTAACCTCTCTGGGTCTGTTTCCTCCCTCGTAACATGGGGATCATGTTTCTTCACAGAATTGTGAGGATTAAGGACATAATGTAGTGAAAAGCACTTGCAGTAGGGTAGGTCTGTGATAAACTTAGCTAGCATTTTCTCCTTCTCTTCTCATTCCCTGAAATGCCTTTCCCAGACTCCACCCCTTTCCATTCAGTTTAGCAAATGCCAAATTCTGCAGAAGACCCCAAAATAAGGCCTTATTCTCAAGGTGTTTTCAGTCTACAGGACTTGTTACCTCCCCAAAAATATCGTAGTTGGGGGAGATGAGGTCTTTTTTCAAATCTGTTTGAGTCTACGAAACCTCTTTCATGGGGCCTCCCTAAAATTTCCTCTGAAAGGCATCCATACGTTGAGACTAAAGTAAATATAAAAGCAGAAACAGATTCAGTGGTTGAGGGGACTTAAAAGAAAGCAATTTAAATTGTGAGCAGTTTGCTGGTATTTATCCAGCTCTAGCAAAATAAGCATCATATTGGTGGACACGACCTTTTGCATCACTAAAAGACTATTCCCTCCTAGTTAAGGAAAAATCACTCTCCATCTTTTTGACAACAAAACATCCTGCTCATTTGTAAGAAACTAAGGAAGGTCAGGAAGATGCAAGTGGGGGGTGGTGCAGGATAGGGGGTAGCCTGGAGAGGTTGGCAGGCACCATAGGGTAAAAGGCTTTGTAAATTACTTGGAGGGGGTTAGACTTCATCCTGGGAGCAATAGAAGAGCATTAAGGAGTGTGAGCTGGATGATTCACAAGGTCAGAAGATGTGAGAATGTGACAGAGTGGAATGCGAGAACTAAGTTGGGCAAAGAGTTCAGATGAAGACTGTGGACAGGGAGGAAATCTCCCAGAGTTATCTTTCACACGGTGCCTGCTGCTGGGGTGGGGGTGGCAGCTGGAGGCACCCCAACAAGAGCAGACAGCTTAGGACTGGGAGTGAATAGCCTGTGAAACCCTGATGGGTACTCAGCTGTGTCAAGCTGAACTGAGGAATGAGGCTGCATACGTGTAATTTATGTACCTGTTTGAACCCTGGGCTTGCAAATAAATTTCACTCCTGGCCAACAGCCTGAGCACGTGTGTTGGGCTGGAGGACTGCCCGGGAGGACAACCAGAGTGGATATTGAGAACAGATGACATCCTGTGTGATGGCTCTTTGGAGAAAAGCCACCACCCACCACCACCACCACCATCTGCTCTCCGACTCCGCACCCACCCCCACCCCCCAGCCCTGGGGAGCCGATATCAGACAAGAGTTCTTGGGACAGAGCTTAGTTTCCACTACCAAGTTACTCTGCCTTTTCCAAGGCCGTATTTACAAACTGTGAACCGGGGCAAATTAATCTCTCACTAGCCTCAGTTTCCTTACTGTAAAATGGAAATGATAAAAGTACCTACCTTATAAGGATTAAATAACTCGATATATGTGTAAAACACTTAGAACATAGCCTGACACTTAGTAAGCACGCATTCAAGGCCAGCTACTGTTATTACCACCACAGTGACCTAACACAGCCTTTGGACACAGTTCATTCAACAGACATTCAGTGCCCACCTTCTGTGGATTAGATGCAACGGATACAAAGATAGATAACACACAAGCTCTGGACTCTAGGAGTTCCCCAATATCTGCATTTTAAACTGGAGCTTTAAGTAATTTAACCCAAAAATGGTGGAGAAATTCGAGACTTGCTTGCATCTTGGTAAAACCATGGAATGTTTTGTGTAAAGAGACGTTTAGACAGACAACTTGCTTTTCTGTCTCCTGAATGCCAGGAATTTCACTTGATCCTCCCAACGACCCAATGAGGTAGGAACTATTATTACTGTATCTGTTTCACAGATTGAAAAAAAAAATGCCGCTCATAGTTACACAACTAATAGTTACACAATCAACAAGGACAGAGGTGGGATTTGAACCTATCATCTAACTCCAGAGATCAATTTCTAAACCACTGTGTGTTATATCTCTCCTAGGGTAATTAGATGTGGATGCCTAGGCAAGTAGAAGCTGGTATAAATTGTAGCAAGACTAATTAAGAAAGGTATTTTTGAGAGCAGGGACTAAGACAAATGGGAGAGGGTCAGCCAGGGAAGATGGTGACACTCTCCATAAATTTAATATATTCTGCCTGGAGGCAAGAAGTCAATTAAATCATTTCTCAAGGTATAATCCTGACTGCACATCCATTGGACACATGCCATTTTGCCTCTCTAGCGCCTGGAGTTCAGATGTTACCTATGATCTTTGATTAACCCTGGAAACCTTACAGCACAAGGACACCTTTTCACCAAACACTGAAGGAATGAAATGTTCTCCCCTGTAACTCACTGGGCAGCTCTGACCTCTGGGCAAGCTTTAACATGCCGACGATTAGACTGGTAATGAAGCAAGGCGATTAAAAGCTTGGACCCTAGGGGTTGGAGTTGGTTGCAGCTAGGAGCAGTACCGCCTTCCCCCAGGAGGGTTTGGAAACGTGTGGAAGCAGTTCTGGTTGTCCCCGTGACTGGGAGGGCCCATTGGCATTTAGCGGGCAGGGCCAGGCTTGCTAAACACCTTGTAATGCATGTGACGGTCCCACCCAAAGAGTTGTCCCACCCCTAATATCCTTAGCAACCTTGTTGAGAAACCATGGCAGACATTTCCAGGTCTAAACCCTCTGTAGCTTCTTCCCACAGCCATGTGACTGTGTTGACCAGATAGAGCCTCGCTCTGATTGTAGAGCTGGGGATGGTGACACATAACCACCTTGCCACTACTCCTGGACTCATTTTCCCATTAGAGTGAGATTGACTTTCCGTCTCAGCCTGCTCAGGCTGCCAGGACAAAATAGCATAGATGGGTAGCTTCAACAAAGGAAATGTGTTTGGGAAAGACCAAAATTGAGATTCTGGCTGATTCAGTTCCTGGTGAAGCCTGTCTTCCTGGCTTGTCAGTGGCCGTCATCTCTCTGTGTGCTCGTATGACCTCTTCTTTGTGTTCGTGCAGAGAGAGAGAGAGAGAGAGAGAGAGAGAGGGAGAGAGAGCGAGAGTGTCTTCTTATAAGAGGGTTCCACTCTCGTGATCTCGTCTAACCTTAACTCCCCAAGTCCCCAGCTACAAGTACCATCACTCTGGGGGTTAGGGCTTCAACACATGCATTTGTGGGGGGGGGGGGTGTGCAAAATTCAGTCCATAGTGGCCTCATTGGGAGGTCTGCTTAATGGCTATTTGAACCCTGCAGAAATGGAAAACTACTCTGTACCTTTTTCACGCAAAGTCAAGAGCTCAGGCTAAAAAGCATATAACCACAGGCCTCAGCCACAAAACCAAATCCAGACATTTTAGGAGACAGGCACTAATAGCAAAAAAGTCAAGCTCAGAGAATCCTTCAACAGCAAATGGAATGAAATGTTGGTGAAAATTCCAATAGTTTTTCAGCACACGCTGTGGCAGGGCTACCTGGAAATCTAGCTCTAAGGTGTTAATTTACTTTATGAATATTGAAAAACTTCAAATGATAAATTTAAGACCTTTTATGATGGGATGAAGTTGCCATTTGGGAGGAATGGGGTTTGGGAAATGATCCTTCCAAACTCTGTGGCTAGTGATGTCTTTGGAAGACTCCTGCAATGCTCTCACACATGAGGGCAGGGACCATTTCTGTCTTCCTGGTCCTGGTAGACCATCGCATCCCGTGGATGAGTCTTGTCAATGAAATATAAGGTTCCACACCAAGAGAAGCAGTTCTTTTCTCTTTCGCAGATCTACGTGTCAAGATCCTGCATTAACACCCTTGCAGGGTCTACTCATATCAGTCAGAATCCTGTTGTTTTCAAATGATGAGGCCCCCATTCAAACTTGTTTCAGAAAGAAATAGAATTCATCAGCCTATGTCATCAGAAAACCCAGAAGTGCTTCGGCTTCAGGCACATCTGGATCCAGACACTTCAATAATGTCATCGGGAGGTACCCTGTCTGCCTTTCTTATCCTTTCACTTTAATTTTATCAACACTGGCTCCATTCTCAGAGCAGCTCTTCCACCCTCAGGGCAAGATGCTACATAGTCCTCAGGATCTTGGGAGCCAGCACATCCTTCCAGATAGTGCTGGCAAGGGTTCCAGGGAGGACAGTGATTGGTCCAGCTTGGGTAGGGGCTTCAAACCCATCACTGTGGCTGGGAGGTGACAGTGCCTGGGTCATGGGAGCACTCCTTGGGTCAGTGCCACCTGACCACCTGAACCTCACAACCTGAAAATGGGGATTGGAGCAGATGCTGTCAGGGCCCCAACCATAAGGCCTGGCACTCACCTTTCCTACACCCTTGACTTCCTGGCGGAAGCATCTGTGACTGCCTGGGGGCTTCCACTGGAGAGGAGAGCATGCTCCACCCATGTGCAGGGCAGGGCACATGTGTCAGGGAGTTAATACCCCCAGGAGCAGCCCTCAACCAAGGGCACATAGGAATTGGTGGGAAAATACCGTAGCTTCCCCTCCCCTCCCTCCCTCAGGTAGGACAACTCGGAGGTGGGTTCTACACTGTCTCCCAGCAGGACTGAGCTCTAGCTGCCCACAATGGCGACCTTAACACACCCTCTGTTGGCTTCTGGGTCTTCCCTGTTCCACTTCCCCACTCCGCTGCTGGTGCTTCCTGCAGTCAGCTTTCAGACAACCCACTGGAGTCAAGTCCTGGTCTTTGGTGTCTTCTAGGGGAACCCAAACTAAGGCAGGGATGCTGGGGACTCAAAATGCTTCTGTCACCAGATTGTCTGTAAGAGGTCCTTGCCATCAGAGAGAGGTACTTCTTACCCTAGTGATAGGAGTTTTATACATATATATATATATATATATATATATATATATATATATATATATATTTTTTTTTGCTGAGGAAGATTCACCCTCAGCTAAAACCTGTTGCCAATGTTCCTCTTTTTGCTTGAGGAAGATTCGTCCTGAGCTAACATCTGTGCCAATCTTCCTCTATTTTTTGTTTGGGTTGCCACCACAGCATGGCCATGGTGGGTGGTGTAGGTCCACACCTGAGAACCGAACCCGGGCCATCCAAGCGGAGCGTGCTGAACTTAACCACTAGGTCACGGGGCATGCCCCGGGCTCGTCTTTTTTTAAAAGTATATATTGTATTAGTCCAGGTCCTCTGAGGAGCAGATGCCAAGGTGGGATTAAATATGCAAGGCTTTTGTTATGGAAAACTCTGGAGAGAAAATAGAGAAGGAGCTGGAAATGGCTGGGAGAGCCATGAGACCACACTGCAGGTCTGACCCTGAGTGAAGCAGAGAGGGGTGGAAGGTTGGAGAAAAGAGTCCTAGAACATGTGCAGACTAAAGAAAGTTCAACAAGTCTTAGTGCCAAAGTCAGTCGTCAACGGAGTCCGCATCTCCCCGGAATGTGTCTGCCTCAGTACCCCACTCCGTCATGGGCTAGGAGCTGTGTGAAGCGTGGCTTTGGTGCAAATGCGGGGACAGATCTCAGAGCTCAGGAGCTGGGGTCACTGGCCGGTTACAGTCCTGTTGTCTGCAGGGCACACTTATGGACGCCGCATGTATTATTAAAGAATTCCCACACGTGCTGAGAACTAAGACTCTTTGCCACACCTTTCCGAGTCTGAGCCTCAGAAAGCCTGTTTGGACTCAGATGAGAGCATGAAAGCCAGCACTTAAAAAAAAAAGCATGACAAGAGCCAGTGGAACGCAGGCCCCAGGGACCCTGGAAATTTGTGGCATTAATGTTCCGGTAACAGAGGATTCTGGTCTGGGGGCAAAAAGCAGGAGCAAAACCCTGTTGGGACACAATGGCTCCTTGTCCTCTGCAAAACACAGAGCAGAACACATTCTAGGTGCTGCAAAAAATCCCAATGCCCTCTGGTTTGTAATTACCACCTCTTGAACCAGCATACATTTGAAAATAAATCTGATCAGTTTCATCTCAGAACCATTAGAAGTATTAAAATCTCATCTTCTAGAAGCTGTTTCAGAAATCCCTGAGGCCTTTTAGTGCAGTTCCTCAGAAACAGAGTCGCTGTCCTTTGCTAAAGGGAGGAGGCAGATGTTCAGTGAAGGAGCTCTTTGGAACCCCCTCCCTGCTAGGGAGCTTGTGTTTCCTGCCTGCAGAGCACTTCTCACCCCCAAACCCGCCGGGGTGGGCCCCGTAACCGCGTAGAGTCCAGACCAGGGCTTGGCAAACTACAGGCCACGGGTCAAATCCAGATGCTGCCTGGTTTTATAAATAAAGTTTTATTGGAACACAGCCACACCCACTGGTTAATCCTTATCTGTGGCTGCTTTCGTCTACAACAGCCGAGCTGAGCAGCTGCAACAGAGACTGTACAGACCACAAAGTCTAAAACGCTTCCTATCTGGGTCTTTAAGAAAAAGTTTATCTAGCTTGGTCTAGATTATTTCCAAAAGGCAATAGGAAGGGGAAAAAGAGAATATAGGAGAGAATAGGAGAAAAAAAAGTATATATTTAAAAGATTACTTAACCCTATAGCAATCCAATGAGGCAGGCATGAAATACGTGGAAACTGAGGCATAGAGAGCTTCAATGAGTCTTTCAAGATCCTACAGTCAGTAAATAACGGACCTGGGATTTGAACTCAGGTCTCTCTGACTCCAGCGTCCAGGCTTTTCAACTTTATCCGACTTGTAAAGGCATCATGCCTGGCACAAGGGGGTAACCTCACCATGATTTCACACCCCAGTCAAATAAGAATATTCTTTAATAACGGAAGTTTTCTATTATATAAAAGCTGAATGAAGGCACCTTTAGCTCTAAGAAAAGACGTGTGCCTGATGTATAAACGAGGCTCTAAGACAAGCCCACCAGCGCTGCGGTCTAATCAAATCAGCGCCACTGTCCTCTCATGTAGACATGTTGGAACTGAGACGAATAAAGACTATGTCATCTGTACCTGGGGCCACATTTAAAAAACATCGTAAAGTGAATATAGTTTGCCTTAAAGTCCTTGTCTCTTGTTTGGATGGTTCCCACAAATGGCACAACATTCCCGGGCCTCAGTTTCCTCATCTTTAAAATGGGGATAATTAAGGTCCCTGACTCATAGCGTTGTTCTGTTCTGAAGATTGAACGAGACCGTCTACATAAAGCCTTGCTTTGTGCCGGGACGTGGTAGGTGGTCAATAAATGGTCCTGAGCTGCCCAGGCAATACATACCTGGACTTGCTTTACATCAGAAAGTTCCCAAATTTAGTGTTTTATCTTCTGAATTAAAACATACCAGTCCTGTGCTCCATTCCCTCAAAGCTTTGATCTGTTTCAGACAAATGATTTCCTGGGGAGTGGGGAGGGAGATGAATGCACAGTTATTGTTTCTGAAGGCATATCCTCTTCTGGAGGAAGACAGTTAATAATATGCACATGCCTGAAAGTTCCACCAGGTCTTCAAAACTGAAATGTTCCAAAGATTATTCATACTCCTCCCCATTAACCGTTCCCCACCCTGCCCCCACGCGCCTCATAACACCACCACTCACCTGGGCGGGAATCTGGAAGTAGCCCTTGGCTGCGCTCCCTCATTTGTGCACAACGTTCGTTCATGCCCTCACAGGCCCTGCCTCTCTCCTCTGCCTGTGCCCTCCGGCTTCGTTCTCACGGCCTCTGCCCCAGTTCCTGTCCCGAGGACTCTCCTAGTCCCCGTCCTAACTAGTCTCCTGCCTCCAGTTTCCTCCTCTCTCCCATCAACCTGATCCAGAGCTGCCAGACCCAACTCTAGCCAGGTCGATTCCTGCACAAAAATCTTCCATGGCTCCCCACACCTGGCCCTGTCACCCAGGGTCACTGTGACTGGCCTGGCTTCCCTGTCCAGCCTTAACTCCATTACCCTGCTGCAGTCAGGGTGGAGACCTCCCTGTGGTCAAACAGAATCTACTATCCCCCCAACGTGCCCTTTACACTCCTCTCTACATTGACCAATCCAGCCCCATTCTCATAGACCATCTTAATTGCCATTTTTCCACACGGTGCCATATGGAAGTCCCCTTTCTCTATTCTTCTAAGTTTGCAGAGCATTTCCCTAATGTGTCTCCATCAGGGCACAGCACTTTCCCATCACATTACAGGTATCAGCTTATCTGAGTTACATCCCCTCCTAAGACAATAACTTAGATTTGCAAACTGACAACCCACAGACTCAACTCCTGAGATACTTGCTAAACCTGAACGTTTTTTTATAGTGAAAGATTTCAGATTTCAAAACTGTATTTCTGGCTTCTCGTGAAGCATGGGCGAACCTGGCCATACTGGGCCTGTGTCCTGTAGTCGTTACGATGGTCTGGATCTGTGCAGTGGCCACCCTCCTAGAAGGGGACTGAGTACTCCATTTCTCCGAAATGCCCACCTGGCCTGTTTCACTCCTTTTTGTTTCCTGCCTGGTCCCTGTCAGCATCTGAGTTTGCAGCCCTGCAGGAACAACTTTGAGGGCAGAAAGCATCCCTTTTTAATCTTCCTATGGTATGATGGTTAAAAGCATCGACTTTGGACCCAAACTACATGGGGTCTTGCTTAGCGCTGATGCTCACAAACTGTGTGACTTTTGCCAAGTTACTTAACCTTTCCTTGATTCAGTTTCCTTTTCTGTAAAATGTGAATAATAACACTGTAGGACCTGCTTTATAGGATTCTTGTGATGATTAAATGAGTGAATACATATAAAGTACTTAAAACAGTGCCTGATATACAGGACGCCATCCACTGTCAGCGTTATCTACTAGTAATAGTTGCAAAGGAGGGGGTGGAATATTCTTCACAGAACCCAGCACACTTAGAAGGTATACAAGCACATTTGGAGACTAAATGAAGACATGAAGTAATAGTCACAAGGGCCTCACAGGCACTTTGGGCTAACCCAGATAAAGCCCTGAAATGATGGACTGCCCATCAATGTGGGTAACCTGGATGAAATATTTGAGGGGCTGCTGGACATTATAGGGCTTCCTCAACTTTGGCCTATGAAAGGACATCCATCTAAGACGTATCTGAGAAAAAGCCATTGGGTTGAATGGTGGAGATTATACACCAATTATCCAAGTAGCAAATAAAGTTTCAATACAATTGCCTGAATTCCAACCAGTGGCTTTCTACGGTTTCTAACCAGAGATGCTTGGGGACAATGTGACGGAAAGGAAGAGGATGGCTCCGGGCCTTGGCGTGGAAGTTCATCTGCAGAGAAGCTCATTATTTTCACTCAGATTATGTGTTCATCTGGAGTGGCTGGAGGAAGGTTAGTTGATGGAAACTATGGGAGAATTAAAATTTCCTCCTTGCACCAAACCTCTTCTAGGTACAACTTGTGGTCTACATCAATGACCATATGCTTGTTGGAGGAACTAAACAGTAACGAAAATAATACCAACATTCAAATGTGGAGAAAACAGACATTCAGCTTCTAGAAACATCTTGCTCTCTGCAATGTTTCTCAAAAGGAAGATGTGATGGAGCATACTAGGGTGTTCTTGGCCTTACCCCTGAATTTATGGTTAGGGATTCTAATTAAAAAGTGATTTGTATCCCTATGGTGGTTACTTTATGGATGAGGTTTGGCTAAGCTCAAACCAGAGGGGAGTTACTCAAAAGGGAAACTTTATTACCCTCACAAAAGTCCAACAGCTGGAAGAGATTTTATACCCTTTCTCATTAAGGTAGATGCTTTTTTTTCTTTCTGGAATTCCTTCAGGAATGACCTCAGAGAGAATGATGTCAGTGGATCATTATCCCAGGGCCAAAAGTTCTTCCTTCTAACAGTGAGACTCCAAACCCCCATCTAGAACTGACCAGCCAAGACTTGGGCGCCTTCGTCTGCAGGCCACAACTCAACCCTGACTTAGAAGAAAGGTGAGCTATGACGATTTTGAAAGCTGAAGTCTGAAATTCATGTGATAACAAGTTCTCAGCCCTGAATTTGGAAGATCTCCAAGTAAATTTCTCTCCAGAGCATCAAAGGAAGCCAAGAGAGATGACAACATCTGGGACCACTGCTGAGCTTTGGAAGGTGATGATTATTTAGGCAAGTGATTTACTGGTGACCCGCGGGGAAAACAAAGTCGAGCAGAGGAGGGGACTGACGGGGCAGGGAGAACAAGCCAGGAAAGGCTGTGTGTGTGAATCATAACTGGCCCTGGGCCAAGACCTCGTACCTGATAGTGAAGTAAAAGAAGACTGGCGAGAGAGCAGGAGACCTGGGTTCTGGTCCCAGCTCTGCCACTTATTTTCTGTGTGGACTTTGCTCTCTTCCTCTATAGTGTGGGAGGGAGATTCGGTCAGCAGTCAAATCTCAGATGCCTTCAGGGACCAGGCTGGGAACGTCAATGTGTAAAGGAGCTTGGGTAAGGCAACAAGGCAGGCAGGGAATGTTGGTGACTGTGGCTAATCAGAGTGCATGCTTCTGGCTACAGGTTTTCAGGTGTATTGTTGTTAAAGTGCTGCTCTAGCTAACACACCTCTGGGCCCGCGTGGCTTGCGGACTGACATCTTCAGACCCATGGACTGGGTGATGCCCAGGGCCACATTCTGCTCTAAACCTCTGGGTGTCCGAGATCCTAAAATGGGTCCAGTAAAGACACGTATCACGCTCTTGTCATAACTACAAAGGAATGGTTTGGATTAAAAGCATGGGCTTTGTGGTGATCTGGGGTTGAGTCCTTTGCTCTGTCACTGTGGTATCGTGATTTATAATGAGAAATACATCTTTGGTCTTTGTCCTCGTTTCTGGCACAGAGCTCCTAAAACCTTTGGAATTTCCTAAGTGATGAGAGTGATAAAGGTGTCTTGATATTCATAACAAACCCCTTTCAACTATGTCGGAGTATATGTTAATGAGGTGACTTTTGGAAAGCATGTAAGGATGAGGGCTGGTTGCCAGGAGAACCAACCATGTGATTAGAGGGTTGGAACTTTCAGCACCACCCCCCCCCACCTCCAGGGAGGGAGAGGGGCTTGAGGTTGAACCAATCTGCCAATGGCCCATGATTTAGTCAACTGTCCCTGTGTAACAAGGCCTCTGTAAAAACCCCAAAGGACAGAGGTCAGCAGGTTTCCGGTTGGGGAACACGTGGAGATGCGGGGACAGTAGTACCCTCAGAGAGCAGGAAGCTCCGTGCCCTTTCCCCCTGCCTTGTCCTGTGCATCTCTTCCATCTGGCGGTTCCTGAGCTATATCTTTTTATAATAAACTGGTAATCTACTAAGTGCAATGTTTTTCTGAGTTCTGTGAGCTGCTCCAGCAAATTAATCGAATCCAAGGAGGAGGTTGTGGGAACCTCTGATTTACAGCTGGTTGGTCAGAAGTACATGTAATAACCTGGACTTGTGATGGGCATCTGAAGTGGGGGCAGTCTTGTGGGACTGAGCCCTTCACCTGTGGGATCTGACACCATCTCCAAGAAGATAGTGTCAGAATTGAGTTAATTGCTTGGTGGTGTGGAAAAATACACACACACATCAGAACTGGTGTCAGAATTGAGTCACTAACTAGCGCTCCGTGTTCCTTTGTTTGTACTTCGCAAATTCAACAACTTTGAAAATCAAAAGATTTTCTGTGGGTTTGTGGAAAATTCATTTGATGTCAAAACTGACCTGAACTATTTAGAGAGATTATTTCTACCAGGGGTCAGCAATTTTTTTCCATAAAGGGCCAGAGAGTAAATATTTTAGGCCTTGCAGGTCACAACTACTCAACTCTGCCATTGCAGAAAGTAGCCATAACGAGTGGGTGTGGCTGTGTCAATAAAATGTGATTTACAAAAGGAGTGGGATTTGGTCTATGGGTAGTAGTTTGCTAACCACTGATGCATACTTTTCATCACGAATATTCATACATTTTGCTGCAGTCATATTAATGATTCTGATTATGGGGTGCTGTTGCAGACACCTCTGAGGTTATGGTAGACAGAATAATGGCCCCCAAGGATGGCCACATCCTAATCCCTGAAACCTGCGAATGTGATACCTTACATGGCAAAAGGGACTTTGCAGATTTGATTAAATTAAGGACCTTGAGATGGGAGGTGGCCCTACGTTATCCAGGTGGGCCCAGTGTAATCACATGGGTCCTTAAAGGAAGGAGGCAGAAGGGTCAGAGACACAAGAGACATAATAATGGTAGCAGAGGTCAAAGGGAGGGGGAAGCTTGAAGACGCCATGTTGCCGGCTTTGAAGACAGAGTAAAGAACCTGAATCAAGGGATGCACGTGGCTTCTAGAGCTGCAACAGGCAAGGAGACATATTCTCCTCTGGAACCTCCGGAAGGAGCACATCCCTGCCAGCACTTTGATTTTAGGCCTTTGGACCTCCAGAACTGTAAAATAATACATCTGTGTTCTGTAGACCATTAAGTTTGTGGTAATTTGTTATATTAGCAATGGAAACAAATACAAAGATATAGTGTAATATGTAGTATATGCATTACATTTCCTTCCTAAAATTCAAAATTTACGAATCCTGGCTTGTGGATTTCTAGTTTTCAGCTCCTTAAATCTCAGGTTCCCTATCTACAAGATGGCTATAAAATTGCATCTTCCCTCAAGGTCAATGTGAAGGACAGAGTGAGCTTCATCTAGATCCCCCTTCAAGGGTGTGATGCTCAAACCATCAGAAGTGCTATTGGTGGCCAGCCCCCCAGGTATCCGCTCAGATGCAGGAAGCCCTCGAGGGAGGGAGCACGTCTACAGCTGTTCAAGGGGCTGGGATGAAGGCCTCACCATTTCTAAAAAGCAGAGAGTCAGAAGTCCCAATTGTCAGCAAACAGTTCACTCCAAACTTTTTAAATTGGGGAATCAAGGTGAGTATTTCAAAATAGTTTGCTAAAGTCATAAGAAATACCTAGTCTTCCAATACGTAGGTGGAGTTGAGGATTATAGTAAATTTTTTTAAGATTCGCCCTGAGCTAACATCTGTTGCCAATCTTCCTCTTTTTTTTCCCCCTCCCCAAAGCCCCAGTGCCTGGTTGTATATCCTAGTTGTAAGTCCTTCTAGTTCTCCCATGTGAGCCGCTGCCACGGCATGGCAATTGACACACGGGTGGTGTGCTTCTGTGCTCAGGAACCGAACCTGGGCCACCAAAGTGGTGAGAGTGCTGAACTTGAACAATAGGCCATCAGGGCTGGCTCGATAGTAAATTTTGTGTGTGAATGTGAGGATAGACCAGCCCTGAGCTAACATTTGTTGCCAAGGAAGACTGGCCCTGGGCTAACATCCATGCCCATCTTCCTCTACTTTATATGGGACGCTGCCACAGCATGGCTGACAAGCAGTGCCTTGGTGGGCACCCAGGATCCGAACCCGCGAACCCCAGGCTGCCAAAGCACGAACTAAACCGCTGTACCACAGGGCCAGCCCCATAGTAAATTTTTTTTTAATGATGTATAGTTCACTAATTAATTATAGAAATTCAAAATATAAGTATTTAAAATTATTATAAACCAATATATTTTCAAACAGGGGGTTATTTAAAAAACACAAGAATCCAGTCAAATGATAAAAATATGAGGATATAAAAAAGTGGGGGGAAACTCTTTCTCAAGTCCTATCAATGAGGTAAGTCACACCTACAAATCCTCACAGGCAAAGCTGGCTGCTAACAGCCCAGCCATGATGTACAGTTATGCATCCCCAGTCTAGCATCCAAGCTTCCACCTCACATAGCTTTAACCAGCAGAGATTGTACTGACCTTCCAGCCATATAACTGAACGCGCATCCACAGGCTCAGCAGGAAGCTGATGAGGGAAACTGAATCAGGATTTAGAAATTACTGGAAAGACCTGAGCAAACAGGGGGAGAGTTTGCTTCAATCAATCCAGTCTTCTTCCAAAACAAGGTGGGGAGGTTGGAAAAGGAAGAACCCTAATAACAATTTCAAACCAATGACAGCTTAGCACAGAAAACCTTTAGGTTAGAGACTTTTCAGAGGAAAAAAATTCCACGGCCATTCCATCCGCACAGTCACTAGAAGCCCCTGGCTTTCCTATAAGTCTCTTTTAGGTGTCCCAGAAACTCCAGCAATAATCATAGCCTGGGCATTTCCTATTGTCCCCTCCAGATCCACGCTGCATCCTTCCCCACCGCTCTCTGTCCCCTAGGGTGCTGCTCTACCCGGAGCACCAACAAGAGGATGCGAGAAGGAAGGGAGAGAAGGAGGTTAGGAGGGTTATTTCCCCAGCTTCCTCCCTGAGGGCAGGCAGCATCCCTCGCTACAGTTCTGTCAGGCTGCCCTCTCTCCACGGCTCTGTCAGTGTTCAGGTTCTGTGACCCTCTCTCCCTTCTTCCCTTCCCCACCTATGGGAGATCCCTTTTGGTGTCCCTACACTGGGCTCATACTTTGTAAATAGTCCCTTTATTAACCTCTCCCCAAGTTAGCCAACTTGAGTCTGCCATTTGCTTCCTGCTGTTACCCTCACTGACATAAATCATATGAACTACGTTAAATATTTTCTGTAAGCACTGTGTCATTTAATCCCCCCAAGAATTCCACGAAGTGGGTGTTGTTATTCCACCTTACAGACGATGAATCAAAGACCTCAAGAAACGACGATCACACAACTAGAAAATAATAAGCCAGGAACTGAACCCAGGCTGTTTGAACACAAACTCTGGCTTTAACTACTATGCTATGCTGCCGTGATGAGCGTCAGACCTCACCATGCCCACAACATTCAGCAGGTCAAGGAAATATTTCCAGAAACTGTTTTTTTTTCCCCCAAGCACCAAATAAAGTGGTACAAATAGATCAAATCTGGTCTATACTTGATGAAAATGATTGGCTTTTCAGACATACTCACTCCAAGTAGACTTGCTTCATCCTTTCCTGAAAGGCCAATACAGGTTTTGAATCTGTGAGGTCTGCCAGTGCTGGGGTATGAGTGGGAGCAAGAGAAAGAGGGAGAGAGAGAATGAAAAAGGTCTAGACAGGCAGGTCATGCTTAAATATCAGGCTGTTCCTTGCCAGGCTTCGGTCTTCAATAAGAGGGTGGTAGACACACACGTTCTGAATGTTGACCTTTGAAATCGAGAGCAAACTTTTATAGACAGGATCCCAGCCCTTGTCCAACAGAGAGAGAGGCTTACGTGCTCTAGAGAATGAAATTTTTGCCTGTCAAATTAGACCAGCCAGAGACACTTTAATCTTTAAACCAGTGGTTCTATAAACTGTAGTTCCCACTTAATGCCATCATAGATCGCTGTAGCCTCACATTTCTTTTTCAGAACCATCTAGAATATCTTGCCCATACAGACGACCTTTAGACTCCATTTAGCAAGTTCTTAAATCTATCCTATCCCGTGGGATTTGGGTTGGAAAAGTGTGAACTTGACTATTAATTTCAGTGAGACATTATCTCAGTAGGCTTCTTTGTTGCAGGCAACAGAACCCCACTCTGGCCAACCTAAGCAAAGAGGAACTTATTAAAAGGATGTCGAGGGATTGTGGAATTTATGGAAGACTTGCACAATTTATGAGGACCAGGTTTGGGTTGGACAGGAACCAGAAGTTTCACAACACCAAGCCTTCTAACCTGTCCCCCCTCCTGTACTGCTCAAGACTCAAAGAGAGCACAGAGAAAGTGCTGGGGGACTCTGCTGAGGTCTTATCCTCTCTCTCCCGCCTCTCCCCAGCCCTCTCCACCAATGGGAGTGGGGAGAGGGAGGGTCTGACTTTCCCAGTGGAAAGTGGTCACCAGGAATTGCCCGCTGCAGAAGTCGCTGTCAAGGCCCATCCCTCTCTTCCTGACCTACCCCAGAAGTCACTTACAGGTTCACCTACATACAGACTGCTCCTCTCCCTGGCCAGCAGACTACCCTCTACCAATGAGGGACAGGACGTGGAAGACCAATAACCCAGCTTCCTTGTCCCTCAGAAAGAAATTCTGAAGTATGCTCCTGCTCAGAAGGTCCTCAGTGCAACTGAGCTCAGCTGGACAGAACGACAACCTGTGTATTAACACCAATAAGGGATATTGGCTTCCTCCTTTCCATGTCACACTTCCACACTCTCTCAGTGCTTCCTGGAATCTTCTCTCAAATAAACCACTTGCACTCAAATCCCTGTCACAAGGTCTGCTTTAGGGGAACCCAAACCAAGACATTTTAGCCAGGCTCTATAAATAAGGGGAGAATCAAGTCCCTGATAGGAACTTGAACTGCCATGAGGTAAAGAGAATTGACGAGAGGAACCACAAATGACAAATAGTCACCACATCTATTAATAGTGACAGCAAAAAAAAATTATAAGATTTTTAAAATGGGAAAAAATATAGAAGATGTTCCCTATTAAAAGCTGATTTACGGCTACTTTGTTCCAAGACGAATCAAATAAGATTCTCAAGTTGTATCATCACATCTTTTAGAAGCGTGTCTGTATTAGTTATGTATTGCTGTGTAAAATATTATTCCAAACGGAGTGGCTTAAAACAACAAATATTTATCATCTCACAGTTCCTGTGGGCCAGGAATTTGGGAGCAGCTTAGCTATGCAGTTCTGGCTCAGGGTCCCTCGGGAGGTTGCACTGAAGATGTCAGCAGGGGCTCCTGTCATCTGAAGGCTTGACCGGGGCCTCCCGACAGCTCACTCATATGGCTGTTGACAGGTGGCCTCAGTCCCTCACCACAGGGACCTCCCTGTGGGATGACTTGAGTGTTCTCCTGACACGGCAGCTGGCTGCCCCGAGTGAGTGATCGAAGACCAGCGTGATGATGGAAGCCGCCTTGTCCTTTATGACCTAGCTTCAGAAGCCACATTGCTCATTTCTGCAGAATCCAATTGGTTACACAAGTCAGCCCTAGTCCAAGTGGAAGAGGTCTACATAAAGGTGTAAATACCCAAAGGGGGAACATTGGGGGCCATTTTAGAGGCTGGCTAGCACGGTACCATTTTCTTCTAAAGAAGTCAACTGTTTTGGAAATCTTGATGAAACCGACTGGCTATAACAATTCTATTGGGGAGTTGAGTCAGGGGCTCCCATCCCACATCTAGTTGGTCCACAACTACATGACTTAACAGTTTAATATGTAGCCAAATTGTTTTGTGAAATTAAGGACCTCGGTGCAGTTCATTTTCCTTGGCTTATGATTCTGGCCTGGAGTCTGAGGATAACCAGATCTCCAGATTTGGAACCAAACGTGACTTGTGCTGTATAGACTTGTGTTTGGATAGACAATCTCTCCCCTGCCAATTCTTCCCCTCCTCCTCCTCCAGGGGGATCAGATCCTCAACTCCAGCATGAAATAAACAAAAGAGGGAAAATTCCTTTATAAGCCCACCAGAACCTAGTGAAAACAGAGCCATATGCTGCAGAACCCAATCCGGAAATTCCAGCTTGACATAAAAAATATAAAATACCATCCTCAGTGTGCCAAGCTTTTATAAAGGAGATGAGTGACTCTGCCAACCCAAATAAGAGGGAAGGCCAAATGAGTTCAAGAGCCAAGTACATTTTAGAACTATCCTGCCCCCACCAAATCGTAAATCCAATGTAAGGAAGGCCTGCAGATAAGGGCCTGGGAGATTATCTCTCACGACGTTCCTTTTACTCACCAAGAGCCTAGGGTTCAATGAGTGTGCGTGTCATAGATTGTACTGACCCAGAGCTCAAAGGGAGACTAACATGGTTACCTAAGAATCAGCCCCTAAAAATAGACTCTACTGAGGGCATTTCTCTTCATGAGAAACGGAAATTACAGAGACATTTGGTAAAGCATTGAAATTTATACAAAGCTGTATCACACACATTGATTTAAATAGTGGGTCATTTCACTGCAAATTTGTGACATAAATACATTGATTCAGATGACAAAATGCCAGACATAAACAGCATTACAAAGCTCTTTCACAGAAATGTAAATTGTGTGCTCTCTGGGTCCTTAGCTCAGTAACCGGCACTTGCAACCATGTGGTAGCTCAGGCTAGAAAACTGGGAGGATTCTTGACATTTCTCATTCACATACTCATGCTCCATTTCTAATGTATTACTGAGGCTTCTGCATCCTATACCTTTCTCAATTTTTGCCACATCTCTCCATCTCTACCACCCCACTCAGGCCTTTTTCCTGGACACCTGCAGTCTTCTCCACACTCTTTTTTCTGCTTCTACTGTTGTCATGCCCCTCCCCAACAGTAGTTAGCCCTGGTTTTTGCTGTAACAGACAAACTCAAAAGTGTTGGGAAGTGTGGAGATTAGCAATCTAGGGGTGGTATGGCATTCCTCAAACCACCAGAGACCCAGCTTTCTTCATTCTTGTGTTCTGCTGTGTGGCTTCTGTTCCAAGGTCACCTCATGGTTCAAAATGGCTGCTAGAGCTCCAGCTGTTACATCTGCATTGCAACAAGCAGGAATGAGGGAAAGGGTTGAAGAGGATCATGCCTTTTTCTTTAAAGGACACTTTCTAGAATCATACTCACAAACCTTTACATTGCATTGTCCATAACTTGGTCACATAACCACAGCTGGTGGCAAGGGAGACTGGGAAATTTAGTCTTTATTCTCATTGTGTGCCCAGTAAAAGTCAGGGCTGTTGTTACTAAGGAAGAAGAATAGAGAAGATATTAGGAAAAGAATAGAGCACAATGGCCATTTCCTATTAGGGACCTGATTTTCCCCTTTATACATAAAACCTGGTTAAGATATGTTAGTTTGGGTTCCCCTAAAGCAGACCTAGAAACGGTTTCTGCTCCTCCTCTCACACATCACCTCGGCTAGAAGGTGATCTTTCTGTGCCCCATGAGCGCATGCTCACAGAGGCCCCGTGGGCCGTGGCAGGGACTTTACTTTGTACAATGGGAAGCCACTGTGGGGTTTTAAGCATGCGAGTGACATGATCAAATGTGTGGTTTTCAAAGCTCACCTTGGCTATTCTGGAGAACAGAATACAGCAGGGCAAGCACAAAGCAGGGAGAACACACAGGAGGATACTCCAGGACTTCAAGGGGTCACTGGTGGCGTCTAGATAAACGTGGTAGCAGCGGAGATGCTGGGACGTGGTTGAACTCGAGTCACACTGCGGGTCTGGAACCAACAGTACTTGCTGATACATTGGATGCGGGCGCGATGAAATGAGGTGTGGTGGGGAAGGCCGAGGATTTTGGATGGGGATGCTATTCACCAAGAGGAGGCTGGCTGGGGGAGAAGCAAACCAGTGGAGGGAAGAATCAAAAGTTCTTTCTGGGTGAGTCAGCAGTGCCTAGCAGGCTCCCAGATGGAGATGTCAAGAACGCCTTTATACGCTCCAACACGTACCAACTCTGGGACCAAGGACACAGATCCCTGGAAAACTCAGTTCCCTCATCTGTAAAATGGGAACGTGTCTGGAAGAGTACACGGAACACCCTGCATTGCTTTATAAATGGAAGACAGTCCTTATTTCTGCATCAAAAGGTAAATAATTTGAAACAACCGATTCCCTTTATCCAGTCAACCGAAATGTTTTATAACCAGCTGTTATAAAAACAAGTTGTGGCTTGGTTGTGTTCAACGTATTTCTGTTTTGTCCTTGCTTTGTTTTTTCATATCGGTTTATGCATTTAGACACAGCCCATGAAACACCATATAAATGTAAAAATTGTTGTTAAAGGTGTGCATAAAACCTCCTTCATAGTTCTCTTGTTTTATGTAACAAATGACATCCCTAAACACCCCAGAGAAAAGGATTTGGAAGATAAACGTCTAAAAGAAGACCAAAAAAATGTGTCTTTTTCTTTTTTTTACACTGAATGCTAGACACCAAATTTTTAAAATTTTTCCTGCATATCATGATTTAAAAAATGAAAAGGAAAATGGCCAAGATTTCTTGAGCACCTACCACATATGAGGCATTGTGATTATTCTTATTGTAGACATTATCCCATCTGATTTTTTTCCAGCTCTCGTAAGAGGTGGGTATTAGTAAATGCATGTTACAGTGGGAGAAACTGAGGCCCAGAGAGCTTGTCAAGCTAGACAGTGGCAGAGCAACCAGCTTTGTAAACCTGGGTTAAGTTGGCCCCGAAGCCGATACACTTAACCTTTCGTTCTACTGTTTCCTAATTGTGATCTATGTTGCTTCTGTACTGTGTTAGCTTCCTGTTGCTGCTGTAACAAATACCCCAAGTTTAGAGACTTAAAACAACACTAATTTATTATCTTACAGGTCTGTAGTTCAGAAGTCCAGAAATGGGTCTCATGGGCTAAAATTAAGGTGTTGACAGGGCTGCGTTCCTTCTGGAGGCTCTGGGGAGAATCCATTCCTTGCCTTTTCCTGCTTCTAGACTCTGCCCACATTTGTTGGCTTGTGATCCTTTCCAGCAGTTAAATCTCTCTGGCCTCTGCTTACATCATCACCTCTCCTTCTTTCACTCTGACCTTCCTCCCCCCTCTTATAAGGACCCTGGTGACTCCATTGCACCCATCAGGATAATCCAGGACAATCTCCCCATCTCAAGACCCTTAGCTTAATCACACTTGCAAAGTATGTATCCACAGGTTCTGGGCATTCGAGATGGACAACTTTGGGGGTCATTACTCTGTCTGTTACACCCACCTAACTGCTCTTTCATGGTCTCATCTTTCCATTTGAAGAGGAAACTGTGACAAAGCACTTTGAAGTCTTCACTCAGTGGCAGGTCCCCTTTCTGGGTCTTTGCTCACTTGCGTCTGTTAGTATTCAGGGCACAGGAAATATGGGCCCTGAGCAGAAGGGGGTCCCCTGCCTCCTGATGAACTGGTCCCTCCCACTCATTTACCTTCCTCGGGTTGGATACTGGAACATGGGAGAAATACGGGGAAAATGCCCCCCCCCTCCAATTCTACAGTCTGGAGACTGGATTGCCCTCTCTTTCAAACTGTTCCTCTCACCCCCATGCCTGCCTCCCAAGGGGAAGGGGAGAAGAAAGCAGAGAGCCTGACTGGGTGAAGTGTGACTCTTTGTTATGGCATTCAAGGCCCTTTGTGGTCTCACTCTGACTTTTCAACCACCACCTCCCGGATCCCCAATAAAATGGCCCAGCCAGCTCCTCACCAGCCCTGAGCAGACCCTGTCCTTTCACATACCACTGCCTTTGCACACACACCTCCCCCTTAGATGCCCCTGGGCTCCTTTGCTGGGTGAGAACTGACTTATCTCTGAAGATGGCCCATGTATCACATCCTTTGGGAAACCTAAGTTGATTCCCCTAGTTGGGATTAATGGTACTGTCCTCTGGGTTCCCCAAAGATTCATTCACACCTATTTTTAGAAGGGATCCTTCAGCTACAAATGCCCAAGCCCAACTCAAACTAGGGGGAAATAGGGAACTTACTGACTCATGTAACTGATGTTCGGGAGTGGATCTAGCTTCAAGTGTGGCTGGATCCAGGGTCTTGGACAATACTGTCAGCTTCATTAGTTTCCTGTCTCCTTCTCTCTACATTTCCCATCTCTTAGTTCTGTCCTATTCCACATGTTCTCTTCCATGCAGCTTGGGACAATGACTGCCATCTACACATAATCCCAGTTTGGTAAACTCAGTAGAAAACAGGACTCTCTCTCCCAATACACATGTCACTCCTGGGGCATCATTGGCCCTTGTTGCTCCCCTGCCCATCACTGGCCACCCTGGGTCATGGGCCTGACCTTACATTGAGGAGGCAGGCACTTCAGGTCATCTTCGGTGGGACCTAGTGTGGGGAGGGGATCCCCAAAGAAACATACCGAACAGACCCAAATCACACTTGCCATGGACCTCCCCAGACGTCCACTTACCACTTTGTATTTTCCCTTACCTGTTTATACAATTAGCTATTATAATAATCGCTTCAATTCTATCACTTGAGCACATACTTTGCACTCATCGAACAGATATTGACCGAATGCCCATTGTGTGCCAGACACTACGCTGGGCACTGAATGAGACTCTGCCTTACTCCTCCCAGCAGCCCTGCAGGCTGGGCACTTCCGTCATCCCCATAACAAAGATGGAAGAAGTGAGGCTCAGAGACATCACGTGGCAAACCGAGGCCACACAGCTGGGTAAAAATAAAGGCAGAGTTGGAACCAAAGGCCATTTGGCTCTAAAGACTAGAGTCTTCCCACCACCCTGTGTGAGCTTTGTGAGGGCTAGGATCGAGTCCTGCTCATCTTTGTACCTCCTCCAGCATCTAGCCCATCGCAAGGCACCCAGCAGGTGCTCAATAAATGTTTGTTGAACGTGTGAACGAGTAAATGAAGTCATGTGACTCCTCGGGAAGACGCGATGCTCTCTGCCTGAGCTATTCAGAAGGGAGATATAGCCAAGTGAGTGGGACCCTCAAGACCAGCTTGCAGAGGCGCATGAAAAGTGAGGGGGCAGAAGAGAAGAGGGGAGTAAGGGCTGCGTCTCGGTTTTGCTGAGACCCTCTCACTTACTCTGGGCAACAGAGTGTTATGGATTGAATTATGTCCCCCCTACTCATATGTTGAAGTCCTAGCCCCCAGTACCTCAGAATGTGACCATATTTGGTGGGTCCTAATCCACTACGACCAGTGTCCTCATACAGAGGGGAAACTTGGACACAGAGAGACACACAGAGGGAAGAAGATGTAAAGAGAGGTAGGGAGAAGGTGGCCATCTACAAGCCAAGGAGAGAGGCCTGGACCAGATTCTCCCTCAAGGCCAACCCTGCAGACACCTTGATCTTGAACTTCCAGCCTCCAGAACTGCAAGACCACAAATTTCTGTTGTTTAGGCCACCCAGTCTGTGGCACTTTGATCCGGCAGCCCTATAAACTATATGCAAAGAGTTATGTGTGTACCGACACACACACGCGCTTTTTTTCATTAAAAAATAAAGCCCCTCGTGAAACAATGAAACAACAATGGACACTTAGAAAATAAATCAACCGAGTTTCATTTACAGTCATCATACTCTCCCACCACCATTAGAATAAATGGGCCTCATTTAAAAGACGTTAAAAAACCCCCAAACTTCCTGGTCTCCTACCTTCCACATAAAAGGTTCACTCAGGGGAAACCACCACATGAAATCCAATTTTATCTGCGTTTTACTTGGAAACAGCCTCCCTGGAATGCAGAAGTGGAGCAGGAGATGAGAGAAAGACCGTCTGGAACCCATTTGCGTGCTGCCCCTCAGGAGGGAGCCCAGGCAGAAAGCAGGAGCTGCAGAGGCAGAGAAACCCCAGGGGGGTGCCGACCACCTCAGCGTGTGGGACAGAGGGTTTCCCGGGGTGTGGAACTTTCAGCGCTCAACCTGGGGTAGGCCAGGGCAAACGGGATGGCTGGTCTCCCTCCAGCCTTCTCAGGACAGGGTGGCAGGCTCTGAGGAGGGACTCTGGAGTCAGACAGATGGTGCTGGGACTCCAAGCCCCTCTTCATAGCCGGGCAAACTATCCAACCTCTCTGAGCCCCACTGTCCTTAGCTCTAAGACGGAGATAATAACGGTTGCCTGATAAGGGTGTTGCGAGATGCGGCAGTAGTCTCTGGATGTACCCACAGTGACAGTTCTGTCTGAGCTCAGACTCTCCTGCATAGTCTGCACTCTGTTCATGCAAAGCCAAGCATCCTTCTGCATTAGGCTCTAGGGCTTTCTATGCTGCAGGAACTTGCTTGGCTCTAACAAAGCAAAGGCCAGAACAGCAGGGGGGTCAATGCCCTGGGGTGCAGCCTTCAACCAACCAGACTTGAAAGCAGTGGATAAGACCTTCTTGACCTTCAGGGGACACTTCTTGAAGGTATTCTCTATGCTTCTCAGAGGCCCCACTGCAATTTGGCCCTGGGGCCTAGAGCAGCACACTTGAGAAGCCCCTTATATTGGTCTGGCTCCTTTTCCATGTCACTCTCCCCCTCCCCACCCTCATGCCTGCTTCTTGGATCACCTGTTAAATAAATTTCCTGCACCCAAACCCTCACATCAGGCTCTGCTTTCAGGGGAACCTAAACTTAGACAGGAAGATTGAAAATCACAAGCAGGCTTAGCAAATGCCAAGCAAGCATTTAAAAAACACCCATTGTGGTGCCAACCCGGTGGCATAACGGTTAAGTTCGGGCACTCTGCTTGGGTGGCCTGGGATTCACCAGTTCGGATCCTGGCTGCGGACCTATGCACCGCTCATCAAGCCACGTGTGGCGGCATCCTGCATATAAAATAGAGGAAGATGGGCACAGATGTTAGCTCAGGGCCAATCTTCCTCACCAAACCAAGCCAAACAAGAACGCCCATTGTTATCATTATTTGTCTGGGGTCTAGAGTTCATGGGGCTAGGAAACCTTGCTTCTAAGGTGGGCTATCTCAGGGACCTGGCTGGTTTCCAAGGCAGTCAACAGGCTTAAAAATGGACTGAGTCCACTTATAGACTGCTGTCACTTGGTTAAACCAAAATTTGTTCAAAATTGAAATGCCTGGAAGGGTTTGAGATGTCTCATCAGGTCAGATGAGAGTGTTTTACCTATAGAATTGTGAGTGTCTAACATTATAAACCTTTCCCTATTGGTTTTTATGTCCTCAGTGGAGGTGGGGGGGGGCGGGGGGGGAGGAGGAGGGGGAGTCTGCACAACAGCCAAACACAATGGTGTGATATTCCCAGTACACGGAAGGATTTTATTGTACCTTTCCGATGCTCATTTAGCTTTTTATACAAACCGCTATAGGCAAGCGACCTTGTAACAGTAATGTTTCTGAGATTTGCAACAAGACGAGCCTTTTGACAGTAACCGAAGACTGAAGTACAAGAGTTGGAAATGGCTCGGGGGTGTCAGGAAACATTCTATAGCAGCTCCGGAATCAGAATGGATTCAAAAGAAACGACAGTGATTTTCCACAACACGGCCATTTGACTATCAACGACTATCAACCGTTAACCATAACTATTTCGTCCCAACATTTCTCCAGATGCAGGGTCAAGAGTATCTTAAATTCAAGCTCTGGAGGTGTGGCTTGATTCTCATTAGCTGTTGATTGATGGTGAGCTCATCAATGAAGAGCCAGCTCGAAAGGGGGCTGCTAGGGACCCGAGGGGTCAGAAACGGAGGGAGTTCATTTCCGAAAACCTTCTACTTCCAGGTGTCTTGAAAGACGAAGAAAGAATAACAAGGAGCCAAGGAATCCGGATCCTTAAAACAGCAATTCTTACATTTTCCTGTAGATTCCAACGCCCTGGGGATCTTGTTAAAAATGCAGATTCTACTCCAAGGGGTCTGGGATAGGGGCTAGGAGTCTGCATTTCTAACAAGCTCCGAAGGTGATGCCGATGGTTCCCGGCCCACACTTTGAGCAGAAGAACTTTAAAGACAAGGGGCTGTAAACGGACTCCCAGTAGTCAAGACTGCTGGGCCAGAAGTTTAGTTCCACTGCTGGAAGCTTGTTCAAGTCTCGCCAAATCACCACTCCGGGTGTGTGCGAGAGGCGATCAGGGAGGTTGGGGTGCGGGGGGTAGACTGGGAAAGACGACACACGTAACTAGGATCAGAGAACAGAGCTAATTTCTCCAGCTACTATTACGATTTCTGTGCTGAGAGATGCTCTCATGAAGCAAACACATTCTTAGCGACAGTTTCCTAAGTAAACTGTCAGCACCCAGCCCTTGCCAGCAAGAGAATCAGGGAGTGTTCGTCCTGGAAGGGCCTCTAGAGATCACTGTATCCGACGCCTCCAATTTTCCCCAAATACAGGGCCTGAGAGCAAACTTCAGGGGGGACTACGGAGGAAGGCCTTTCAAATGAAACCATTACGAGAGGAGTCTCAGCTTACCCATCCTGGGGGATAAATATGGACCATTTTTACATGTGTCTACTATTACCAACAGTTTTCTGTGGACACCCGCCCCCACAGCCCTGCACCCCGAAGTGGTCAAGGATTCCTTAACTGACTTGTAATCTCATTCCGTAATGTTGCCTGCACTTCTGATCAGTCTTGCGTTGGATCTTAAGATTTAGTCCTATTCGTTGCAAAGCTTGATCTGATATCTGACTTGAAGATGTGCAGACTCTTTCCTGGGGGAGCTAAGAGTGGTCTCTGGCACAACGAGGCCAGAGAGGTTGTGCTCCACTTTCACACGGCCCTTGGGTGATGTGGAGAGAGAAGGCAACAGGCTTCCTTTCCCTTCCGCAGCCCGGGCTGAGGATGTGTCTTCTTTTCCATCATCAGTACTTCTGGGATCTCAGTAGGGTGATTCAAGGGCTCATTCTTGGTGAAGGGCATTGGTGGGGGTTTTAAAACATGCCCACAGGTTCTTCAGTTCCCTTCCCCTTGAATAGAGGCCAGGGGTCGTGACTTGCTTCTAACGAGCAGAATACTGCAGAAATTATGCCGCATAACCTCTGAGCTAGGGTAGAAAAAGGGATCCAAATTGTATCCGACTCTGTCTCAGGGACACTTGCCTGGGACGAGCGACCATGCTGTGAGGAAGGCCACATGGAGGTGGACCAGCTGGCAGCCCTTTGAAGGTCCCAGCCAACAGCCGGCCCGCCGCCAGACGTGCGGGTGCGGGACCCCTCAGGTGGTCCTGCCCCGGCCTTGGAGGCCCCCTCACTGAGAATGAGTAGATGAGAGACAATCTGTCCTCACTGAGAACAGCCCAGACCACACATTCATGAGCAAAATGAGTTAAGCTCCCTGGTTTTAGGGCTGTTTGTTACACAACATTAATTGTTGGTTCCTTGGAAAGCCTGGTGGGGACCTCCCTGCCATACAGACCCCGACACAGGCGATCCGGTTCAGGTTCAGATTCCTCCTCCCCCTCATGCCCAGGTTCTGCTTTGGGCTTCTCGTTGCTGAGATCCCTGTGCCCAGAGGGTCACCCTTCTTGGGGGAACAGCCAGCTACCTTCATTGGTAACCACTGAACCACGTGTCTTAGTCCGTTCAGGCTGCTGTAGCAAAGTACTACAGACTGATGGCTTATAAACAACAGAAATTTATATCTCGTGTTTCTGGAGGCTGGGAAGTCCAAGATCAAGGTGGCGTAAGATTCAGCTGTAAGAACACTAATCCCCTTCATGACGGCTCCACCCTCATGAGCTAATCACCTCCCAGAGGCCTTACCTCCTAATACCATCACCTTGGGGGTTAGAATGTCAACATGTGAATTTGTGGGGGACACATGCAGTCCATAGCCCCATGGGAGATTGACATCTCCTTGCTAGGCCGAAAGGTGGGCCTGCAGGCTCCCCCACCTTCCTCCTCACGGTCACTGTCTTACCTCTTCCATCTCCCTCCAGCCCCTTTCTCCACAGTCAGAAGCTCCTGGAAGGAAGCTTGACAACTTTGAGCCAAAGAGACCATCACCAGCCCCTGACTGGTTCCACACTCTCAATCTTGTAAGAGGTGGAGGGGGCAATGGGGAAAGGTGGTTGCTGTTCCACACGCTGCTGTGACCCCAAAGGAAACCTTGTGAGCACCTACTCTGTGTCAGGCATTGTGCCCAGTGTGCAGATGTAACAGAACAAGGCAGACACACTTCTGCTCCTTACAGAACTTGCAGAATGGTGGGGAAGATAGACTTTATGCAGGTAATTATAAACAGGATGAGTCTTATGAAAGGGGAAGCTGAGGGGCGATGGGAGCTCTACAGGGGGAGGCAAGGCCATGAGGGGTCAGGAGGAAGCTGAGGTCTAAAGGATGAGAAGGAATTAGCCAGGCAAAGAATTGAGGGACAAGTGTTGCAGGCAGAGGGACCAGCATGTGCAAAGGGAGAGGATGGCATGCGTGACGGAGGGTAACCTGCAGACCTCTTAATCCACAGCTGTGTCTCTCCCCAGTCTACCTTAATCAAGACCAAGATCATAACCTGGCATCTCTCATCGAGCCTGCCCATCTGTGCTCCTTGGTAGCATAAAGTTCTAAAACACTGGAACTATTTGCTAATATTGGGAAGTCAAGGAATTTCAAATAAAATCTGGATCTCTGGCTTCTCAAAAAAATCGTGGCCCCTGGGTCCAATTCTTGCACAGTGATAACCAGCTTGGTGCCACCGGCAGCCGCCACCTTAGATGGGGTGCATGCTCCCCATTTTGTCCCAGTCCCCGTCACTCCCAGTTACCCCCTACCAGGTCTGACTCACTTATTGACATTACCTGTCCAGTCGATGCCGGCATTCCAGTTGATGACTTCTGACTCAGGAAAGTCTCATGCCACAAAGAGAGACATGGACTCAAGGTGGTGAGAAAGGAGTAGTTTATGGTGACCATGATTCTCCAAAATAAACGTGCACTGGGACAGAGATTAATCATGCTTACCTGAGAAATCCAGTCACCGTCACCCAGTCTGCTGAATTCCCCAGACTGCACTCTTAAAACCTGGATGCAGGTTGGACACTGAGAAATCTCTTTTCAGTCCCTGTGCAGAAATCCTCCCAGGGTTGAGGACAGCAAAGGGAGGCTGCAGAGGGCGGGGGCTGAGCTAGAGACGGGCCCCAAAGGATGCCTTCTGTTCTCATCAAATCAGGGTTCTTCCTGTCCAGAAAATCAATTCAGTGGTGTGGAAGCTATTCTCCAAGGTGGAGTTTATCAAAGTACAAGTCTAAGAAGAAATGAGATCCAAACCACACTGACAGGTGTTTCAGGAACAAACAGTCTGAATGTCAGAGAAATGAGGTGTTTTAGGTCTAGTTCCCCAGAGGCTGACACCAAGTGGAGGGACTGATTTAGGACGTGCTCCTGGGACGACCTGTCGGGGGGTGGGGAGTCAGGAATCAGGCCAGAGTGTGAGCTAGTGAGCTGGGGCAAAGTCCCGCAGGGGCAGCTCTGGGCTGGTCCCGCAGGGTTGCTCTGGGCTCTTAATTAGCCTCAGAGCCGCCCCAACTGGGATAGCATATTGGTCATCGGTCAAGGGCTGCCCCAGGGGAAGTAAATTCCAAGCACTTTCTGCTCTGCTGGTGGGCCCGGTAGGTCTTATAGCCGGAGGGGAGTCCTCTGAAGAGGAACCACAGGTGCCCTTAGAAGTGAAAGCAGCTGAAACCAGGGGTGTGACAGAAACAGGAACCAGGGATGGCGGGCGGAGGGTTCTGGATGGAGTCTGTCATTGTCTGCTACCTGCAATTTGAAATGATTTACAAAGTTTAAAACGTTTCTTGTCTGCAGAACTTTTCAGAACCTTTAATGTGCTCATTATCATCTCTATGGAAAAGGATACGATATATAGCAATTCCCAAACCCAGCTGATGATGAGATTTTCTTTTTCTGGAATTCCTACAGATCCCAGTTTTGGGAAACATCACTCTTAGGAGGCTTGCATTGCTGGGAGAGGAGAGTAGGAAAGGGTTTCTCTTGGCCTCAGCTGAATGCTGCCCTGAAATCCTTTGAAACCCTGGGGCAAGCCAGCCCCCCTGCGCTCCAAGCCTTTCAGGGGCGTTTCCCACCCACCATGGCCTCTTGGCCCCGACCCTGGACGCTCAGTGTCAGGGGCCCACAGAACTGACTCCATAGCAGCAGGCCTAAAAAATCAGGCTCCTCCAGGGTCTTCCAAGGATGGCCCTTTCAAGTTTCTTTCCACTCTTGGAGACCACAACATCCTTCCCTGACTTCTAGAGTCGGCATTCTCGGCCAACCCTTCACACGCGACATCAACCTAACCCTCCATTTCCACCTCTCACTACTCCATTTTGAGCCTCCTGCTACCCCACAAGATTTACCTGCTCTCTCCTGAACTCAGTGTGCTTGTAAACTAAATTTGTCACAACAGGTAGTGATGTGGTTTTCTTGTTTGACTCCTGCCGTGTTTCTAACTTTTCATGCAATTTTGTTGGAATCTGCCAGACCAGGTTGGGAGCTCCGCAATCATCTTCATCTTCATCCTCACCAACGTGTATTAGGAATGCAGTTATTCGGCCCAGCAAAGGAACAGAGGGGGCGGAGCCAGTGAGGGGCCAGGTGTGAGCAGCCCTTTCCTTTATGAACCACACTGTGGGACATCTCTCCCATGCCTGACCCCTGGATGGGGGCTCCATCTCGACTGCTCACATCTCAGGATGAGCCACGTTTCTCCTTGCTTATGTGAGACAGTAAATGGCATTCTAGAAATAACCTTGAGTCTTAAAACCCACTCCAGAGGAAACGCTACTCTGGTTGGGTGGCAACTTCCGGATAAGTCCATCCATTAACGTTTACCGAGGCCCTTCTGTGTGCCGGCCACCGAGGTCGGTATGAGAGCACGGCTTCTGTTGTCGGCTCACTCCTGTGGTTTAAATTCTGCCTCTCTCACTGGGTGCGGACATGGGCAAGGCACTTGAGCCTGGGCCTCAGTTTCCTCACCTGTAAAATGGGGGCAGTAAATAGCTTTTACATCAGGGGAGATATGAATGAAACATACACTTGAGCACGGTGCCTGGACCATAGTGAGTGCGCAGTAGCCGTCTCTCAATACAAGAAGAAGAAGAAAAGGTGGGAGACACTCACACTCAACCTTCACTTTGCAATTGTCCTACAGCCGATTCTGGGAGAAATTCTCTTGGGAACACTTTCCTCCCTCTCCTGTTCGCTTTCTCTCCACATCTCCTTCCCTCTCTTCTTTCCTTCCAAGCTCTCAGTGTTTAGAGTGTGTTTATGAATACTTTCTGGAGCTCTCTAAAAACATAGATTCTCGGACCCCAACCCAGAGATTCAGTGGCTTTTGGATCTGTGTTTGTTACAGATCACCTCAGATAGTTCTGTTGTGGGCGGGGAAGGGACTGTCATGTGCTGGTAAATGTCTAACAAGAGCTTGGGCATGGGGGAGGGCTGGTTTGTAGCATTTGCTGCAAATACTCCTATCATGGCCAGTGTCAAGCTATCCACGTGACACTGCTGAGTGCAGCGTAGGGAAGAGATATTCAGTAACGCACTGTCACACGGTAGGACAGGTACGAGAGATGCACGTGGCTCCAGGAGCATAGAGAACAGCACAAGTAGACTAATTAGGAAGTGCTGAGCACTGAATTTTTATTACCTTTGTTTTTAATATAATTCATTTCATTGTAAGTTTAGATTGTTTAATATTTAATGTTTGTGTTTAACAACCAGCTCACAAAATTCCTGAAAATTTAACAGTCGGCTCCTGCGAGTGGGTACAGGCTGGCCCCAGCACACCACTGCAGGGCCCAGAGCTGAAGAACCCTTCTATGAGAATTGGATGAATATTCTGGTCTGCCTCCCCCCAGCAAAATGTGCACACTTGCAAAATTTTACTGAAATTCTTGGAGACTTTAAAGATGTCCCAAAGCCCAGCATGGATTTTGATGGGACCCCTGTCCCCCTGATTCCCTCCTGCACTGTCAGAGCATCTTGAGGGCTGGTAGGAAGGAAGGAGGGAAGGGTTAATGCTGTCTGGGGAAAGGAATTTTGCATATCCTTCCTTTTTCAGCCTCTGAGTGATGAAGGGTGCCACCACCATGGGCTTCGAGAAGCTCTGGGTCCCTGTCAGCTCCAAGCTCTTAATCTCCCTCCTGAGCTATTGGGGCCTGCCCAGCTGTTACTATCTTATCAGAAGCTGGTGACAGCCACAGGGAGTCAAGAGAGGAAACAGAGGTGCCTTATCTCTCTTCCCTGCATCCGCTGGAAGGCGAGATCTTCTCTCTGAGCGAAAGAGTCTTGTGTCACTGCTCTTGGTTTGGAACAAGAGAGAACAAGTCACTGCCCTTAGCAGACTCGAAACCTCAGAGGGTCACGGGCAGGCAGGGGCACAGGAGCTAAGAGAAGTAAACAGGCACTGTGCTCCGTGCTTCAGAACCATGAGCACATTAAATCCAGGGAAGGTGGATAAAACTATTACCCTCATTGCACAGAAGAGGAAACAGAGGCTCAGAAAATTGACTTGCCTACGGTCACACACGGAGGTAGAGCCAGGAGTCAAAGGCAAGTCTGTGTGATCATAACTTTCCTGCTCTCGTCCTTACATTTGATCCTCACAACAGCCATCGTCCCATTTTACAGACGAAAAGACTGGATAATCACTGAACCTCTCAGAGCCTGCAGCGGGGGCAGCCAGGGTGCTCTCGTATTCTCTCCTAACCGGAATGACTCCCCAGCAAAGGATCCACAGCCTTTGTGAGACTGCACTTCTGTGAGGGCGGAAGGAGGAAGGGAAAGAGATGGCAAGATTGCGGGG
Source organism: Tapirus indicus (assembly GCA_031878705.1). NCBI lineage: Eukaryota > Metazoa > Chordata > Mammalia > Perissodactyla > Tapiridae > Tapirus > Tapirus indicus. The sequence goes on from CM062920.1 coordinate 68,662,181, forward strand.
CGGGGGGGGGGGGGAATAATCGCAGAAAAGCAGTGAGGGCGTGAGCACTACATCCACACTTGGCAGGCCAGCTCTTGCTCACGTCCTTGCTGGGGAAACATTTAAGCAGGAGGAAAGAGAGCAGAGCAATGTAACTCCCTGGCCCTGTGGCGAAGTTCACTGGATTTCTAGAGATGATGTCATGAGAGCTGCTCCCCTTGTTCTCATGGCAACGAGGCCTAGCCCCTTCCCACTCCCCAGCGCCAGGTTCTCTAGGGATTGGGGGCTGGGAGAGAATGTCCAACAGAGGTGCTGACGGCGCTGCAGTAACCATTGCTGTCCTCCATTATTCAGACGGTTAGCCAGTGGTAACCATGGCAACCGGCGGTGGGCGCAGTCACTGAAGATGATGCTTATCCCACCCAGTGGGCAGGGCTGAGAGATGGCCATGCCTTGCCCAGGGCACCCCCCACAGAGACAACTCCACACCCAGGGCAGCCTTGTGTGTGCGGGTCTCCACGTCTGCTACTCCAGGCTGCTTTGGGTCAAATCTCATTTCTAACATGTGGACAAAACTCAGGCAAGTTACCTAACTGCTCTGGGCCACAGACTCCTCGTCTGTTCACAGCAAGCATTCGGTAATGGTCATCATCATCATCGTCATCTTTGTCATCATCGAAGAATGGGTGGTGAGTCATCAGGAACGAGTCAGACAGGTTTGGCTAGGAGCCCCTGTACCTGAGACAGCTACTATCCTCTTTGGCTCCCAGTTTCCTCACCTATAAAATGTGAGTCTGCAAGCACTTTCATGGTTGTTGTGGTATCTAAACGGCCAACGGTGCATCTTCGTTTGGGTTTCCCTGAGAGTAGAGCCTAACACGGGATTTGGGTGCAGGTAGTTTATTTGGGACGTGATCCCTGGGAGCACAGGTGTGGGACTGGGAAAATGCTGCAGGGCACGGAAGAGGGGAGCCACCAGTGAGCAGGGTACTGCCGTGCACACCTTTGAGAAGCGTGTAGACCGTGCCTCTGAGTTGTCCCGCTGAGGGATGGGGAAGCTGGGGCATTTAGCTAACAACTGCCATCCCACAGTAGGGAGCGAGGCCTCCTGCAGGGAGATGCCAGAGTTTGAGGTGGGAGGGTCCCTGCTGCAGGTCAATCCAAAGGTGGGCAGGGTGGTGGGAGAGGGAGCAAGAGCTACCACAGAAAGTACCCGGCCTGTGCTGGCACACAGTAGGTGCTCAAGGAATGCGTGTGTCTGCGCTCTTTCTGCAGAACAATAACCTGATCTCACTCTGACTTCTGCTGCTCACACATTGACATTCTTACTTTCTAAAAGCCACTCCTATTTCCACTAACTAGTAGACAGAGCCTGGGCGTCAGCCTGTCTGGTATAAGTCAGCCTGGGCGTGAGGACCAGCCCTGCCTCTTCCACTAGCAGTGAGGCCTTGGGCAAGTGCCTTGAAGACCCTAAGCCTCTGTTTGTTCATCTGTAAAAGGGGACAACAGTAGTACTTACCTCCCCGGGTAAGTGATGAGAATTAAACGAGATGATGTGTGAGGGGTCGGCAATGCTTCTGTAAAGGGCGAGATGGTAAATATTTTAGACTTTGCACACCACGTGGTCTCTGTTGCAACTATGCAATGCTACCGCTGCACCGTGCAGGCAGCTGTGACAATATGTAAACAGATGGGTGGGCTGGATTCCAATAATACTTTACCAAAACAGGAAGTGGCCAGATTTGACTGACAGCCATAGTTTGCAGACCCCTGGTATTAAGCTCAGAACCCCTAGTATTAAGTCCCTGGCACAGAGTAGGTGCTCCATAGGAGCAAACTGCAATTATTGGCACAGCTCAGAAGGAACTCAAGCCAAAAGCTCTCCATGGCTCAGGCAAATTCCAACTTCATCCCCTTCCATGTTGCTTGTCAATCGTTCAAGGCACGAATCTGTGTGTTCAAGTCTTTGCTACTCAGAGTGTGGTCCACGCACCAGCATCATCATCGTACCTGGTGTTCTTTGAAAAGGCAGAATCTTAGGCTTCATCCCAGACCAACTGAGTCAGAACCTGCATTTGAACAGGATCCCAGGCGCTGTCAGTGGACGTGACACCTGAAGAAACACTGTCCTCATTAATCACCAGCCTGCCCTTCCCAACCACACGAGTTCTCTGTCCCAGCCGGTTCCTCCAGCTTGCTCACTACCTCACTGTTCTCACTTTCTAATCCAGGTCACTTTTGAACCTCCCTCCGGGCACAGTCCCCAGCCACAGATCCAAACCCCCATGGTCAGTGGATCCCTCGCATACTCCCCTGGATTCTGCCCACAGAGATGCCTGCAGTGTCTTTGCTCAGCCAGGTTCCTCGTCTCTATTTCCCTGCTCACTTCCTCTCTCAGTGCTCCCCCTGCCCCAGGCACTCCCATGAATAAATCCTCCAACTCAAGCATCCTGCCGGGGGATGGTCAGGCACTGCACTGCCCAACGCTGTAGCCACTCGCCACCCGCGGAGACTGAGCACTTGAATGTGCTTGTCCGGTGGAGATGTGCTGGAAGTGCAAAATATACACTGGGTTTCAAAGACTTAGGAAAAAGAGAATGTAAAATATCTCATTAATAATTTTTTAGTATCAACTACATGTTGACAAGATATTTCAGATATATCTGATAAAAAAATTTTTTTTAATTAATTCCACCTGTTTCATTTTCTTCTTTTAATGTGGCTACCAGAAAATTTTAAATGATGTACGTGGCCTGCATTATAGTTCTATTGGACAGCGCTGGCCTCGCGGGACAGTGTAAAGATTAGGAACGCAGGTACCAGAGTCCAACTGCCTGTATTCTGTTAAAGAAAAAAGTTATTCCGACACTTGTTAAAGTGGTCAGGAGACTTTATTCAAGACTACCGCAATAGGGGAGAGAGATTGGGCTCAACGCGGAAAACAGCAAGGACAAGTGGGATGTACAGCCAATGAGCAGAGAGAGGGGGTCAGGGACGGAAAATTACTAAGAGGGGAGGGAGGATTCTTGGTAAAGGCAGGTCAAGGATTAAACGTCAAGGATGGAAATTATCAGATATTAAGGGTGAGCAGATAGCAAGGATGGGGGATTCTTTCTAAATGGACTCAGCATGATTCTTTGTTAAGACTGGGCTGGACAGGCCCCAGAAGTTTGGTCAAGAAGAGAGTCTGTCAGTTCAAATCCCAGCTCTTCCACTGTCCAGCTGTGGGGCCTTGCTGAAACTGGATAACCTCTCTGTGCCTCGTCTGGAAAATGGTGACCCCAGAAGCGTGCAGCTCTGGGGATGCTGTCAGGCTTCAATGAGGTGACGTGTGCTAAGCTCTCAGCACTTCGCCTAGCACATCACAAGCACTCAGGTCTGAGCTTTTGTTATGGTTCTTTCCTCCGACCTAACACAGAGTCGACCAGAGACTCTTGGGTGGACGGATTCTGAGACCTCCAGGCATCCCGGATTCTAAGCATTGGAAACGATGACACAGATTCCTGGCTTTGTCCCGAGTCACAAGTTGATGTTATTTCTATATTCTCTGAAATTCTCTCTCCAACCACATGGCCCTTTTCACCAGGAAACAAAACATCCCCCATGTCGTGAGTGCCACAAAGCTAGGATGCTGCTGGTCATCTCTGCGCCTGCCCCAGCTACAAGACCCACTCACCCTCAACAGCCCCGAGATGCACACTGTCCAAATTTGTGCCTCATCAAAATGGCAAATGGCTGCGGGTCACAGACCTTTAAATCCTTCAGAATTAATTTGTGAATGCCAAGGTCATGGTGGACTTAAAATAGTTCCCTCTCTCTCTTTCTCCTTCCCTCTCCACCCCATCCCCCAATTTGAAATCCTTGATGACCCCAGAGTGAGCAGGCTACAAGGGAACATTTGTCATGGGCAGATGTGGCAGGCCAGGACCATTGGCCAAAGCTGGGCCATTAAACATTTGTCATTGTTGGGACGGGCTGCCTAAATCTCCAGTGAGGAGATTTAGAATTCTCCAGAGAAAAGAGAAATCCATTTCTTTTCCAGCAATCTAGCTCATCCTATTAGAAAGGCCTTAAAAACACATCAAAACAAAGACAGCTGAGCATGACACCAAAGCTCACATGGGTAAAGTCGGGTCTATTTATTGGACCAAGATGTAAATTTTGTTAAAAGGTCAGGCTCTTATCTTTGGGAAGAGGTTTTTCTGAGAGATTCTGTGCCCAGCAGAGACCTTGGGTAAACCAAAAATGGAAAAGAATGAACCCTTCTGTTCTCTGCCCCACCTCTCTAAACTTCCCCTTTCCTCAGGTAACTATAACCTTCCTTCATGCAAGTGGTTCTCTAAATGGCATGCACATTAGAACCACCAAGAATGTCTGTTTAAAATGCAAGTTCCAGGGTCTTACTTCCAGGTTTAAAAAGCTGAAATAGCACCCAGGAATCTGCATTTTAATAAAAAATAACCCAGGTGAGGCAGTAATGCAAGCAGACCTTCCTCCTTGGCCACTGTAGAAATCCAGCAGCAAGGGGCTTGACGTCTCGTGGGGGCATCCCAGGGGAGGCAGGTCTGAAGTCCGCAGAGCGAGTTTCTAATCTCTTTCCCCACCCTGCCAAGCAAACGCCTGCCCCAGCCAGCGAGGAAGACAGTCTGAGTTTGCAGTGTTTCTGGTGTTAGGGCAAGAAATTTGTTTTGATCACACTTCACGGAACTGCTTTACACTGTTGTGACTTGCTTTACCACTGTCATTGATTGTGATGGCCCAAAGGAATCTAGCCCAATCCCTGGCTCATCCCACCCCTTAATCCTTCCTAAAATCCACCTCTGAGAGCCCCTTTCTGCTGGGCCACAGGCCAGCAGGTCTGCCGCCTTGGCCCCCAATTGCACTGGGAATCACCTACAGGTTTTGTTTTAATGCCAATGCCCAGGCCGCACCCCAAATCAGGAAGTGGGAGTCTGGCAGGAGGGGTGGGGCCCAGCAGTGGTGTCTTGTTACCACTCCCTGGGTGGTTCTAACGGTAATCAGGGCTAATAATGTTTGTACGCGGTTTTCTGCCCCATCTGCACTTCGGACTCCCCGGGGAACTTTAAAAACCCTGATGGTGCCTGGGTCCCACCCCCAGAGACTCTAAATTAATTGGTTTAGCGTTCTTGTCAGGTACCTGAGTGGTTTTAAATTTCACTCAGCTGAGAACCACTGTCTAGGCCCTTAGTTTCTGTGAGGGAAGTCCCACCACAAACGCTTCCTGAAGTCACTATTAACTTGAGTGACATCTTTGGGCTCCTTTGGGGGCCTGGGAGAGATGGTTTCGTCTCCAGACTCTGTGATGCCTGAAGATAGGGAGGTGCAGAACTCAGCGGGGACTCCGTATATGTTTGTTGACAAATAGGACTTTGCCTGAGTGTCAATCCTGTCGTTCAGTGGTTTGCGATCTCGAATGCAGTGCTACTCAAAGTGTGGGCCCCGGACCAGCAGCAGCCGCCTCTGGAGGACCTTAGAAATTCAAGTCCACAGGTGCCACCCCAGACCCACAGACTCAGGGGTGGTCACTGAGGTGGGGGCCCTGAAGTCTGTGTCTAGCAAGCTCTCTGGGTGATGCTGATGCATGCTCAAGCTTGGGAATCACTGCTTTTGTGTGCATAGGAGTCTCTCAAGAAGCTGTGTTAAAATGCAAGATTCCTGCACTCACTCTCCCAAAAATTGAATCCTGGAGGTCTAGAGTAGGACCCAGGAATCCACATGATTAGCCAGCACTCCAGGATAAAAATGGTTCCAGGGCCCAACTTTGGGAAACCCTATAGAAACTGATTACCCATAGAGGCCTGCACTCCATCTGTCCCATCTCCCACGGGTCTGCAAGGACTCCTGTCTTCTCTCTCAGGCTCACACCCCCACTCAAAAGCTTCTAGAATCTTAAGCCCTCTGCACTCCCTGGCCTTCTCTAGAAAATGGGCTGAACCAATCCACAGGCAGGGAAGAGCAGAACTGGCAGGCCAGCCCCGGGGGGTCTGTTGTGGCTTTGGGGACCTGTGTTTGTGTAAGGAGCTCTTCCGCAGGTTCTGGAAGGACAAGAACATCCAACCACTCCCAGCCGTTGCTGAGCCGGACACGTTTATTTGTAATAACGCTCCTGGTCACACACTTCCAGATGGACAGTCCCAAAGAGAATGGTTTGTTTCCTCTCGTCTTCCTCCACCGTGGGTTTTACGACTGCAGAGGGTCATGCCTGCCATGTGTTCTCCTCTCCTCCGTAAGTGCTTTTCCACGGTTCTGTTCTTGGCAGCTCCCATATTTACCGAGGAGAGCACACACCGGCAGCGCTGGCTCCCGTCCAGCCTCCTCGCAGTGCAGCGAGTGGAGGTTGGCAGCAGATGAAGAAGCACGGACTCTCTGTCACCGGCTCAAACTTGCAGGGCGTTTTGCCCCTTGTGCTCAATTTCTGTTATCTTTGAGGGGGCTTGCCTTTTAATTTGTTTCTCGGGCAGCCACACTAATAAATGGGACACAGCCGAAGAGCTGTCTGAGCAACAATAGCTGCTTGGCCAATTTGTCTCGGGTGTGTTTGTTATGAATCCTCTGAGCCCATTAACCCCTGAACCTGGAAGATGGTATCTCCCCAGGGATGAATTACCTTTATTTCCAGACATGTGTTTGCTCATTTAGCACCCTATTCATAAAAGCAGCTCTGTTTCGGAAGTGTTTTCCAGAAATGGAGGGGAAGACTGTCCCCCCTCACAGGAAGGACACACAGTTCCAGAAGAACAACTAGCCATGCCTAAGAGTGACAGCCGACATTTACCGAGCAGTTGCTACCTGTCAGGCACGATGCTGAGTGCTTTTTTGTAAACTGTTTAGTCCTCAACACAATCCTGGGTCCTGGGTGGAACCATAAACCCCATTTTGCACAGGGGGATCTGAAGCACAGAGAGGTTAAATGACTTGCCCAAGAGCACTCAGCTTCTGAGTGGTAGAGCTGGGATTCGAACCCAGGCACCTGCTTATTTTAAAACAACTCTCTCGTCAGCTGGCAGAGCTCCTGCCCTTGATCTCTTCTCACTTGGGATGGGGGCAGGGAGAGGCATTTGGGTCACAGGAGGGAAGAGTTCATTGGCCTCTAATGATCCTTACCAATGGATTTCACTTTCAGAAAAAATATGTATTGACGAAAGTACCACATCTATTTTTAAGTTGAATGCTTATTTCAATCCTGAAGTTTATTTTTAGTTATGCACACTGTTTTATTCATGTGGGTAAAGGGACAGAAAATTGTAGTTAATATTTCACAGCTCTGTCACCATTCAGCTTCAATTGTGATTTACTGTATACGCTCTTGAACACGGTAGGGTGTGACCACGGCTCCTGCTGGCGTTGAGTGGTTCTTGCTCCGAAAATCTTAGAAGATGGGAGTGATTCATCTCCCAAATTTAGATTTCTGATTTTTAGGAGTTGTGTTAGTCTCATATAACAAAACTAAAATACCATAGTTTAAAATACAGTTTATTCTCTTATGCAAGAGTTTATTCTTTAACAGTGTTCTCAACCTTAACACATCAGAATCACCAGAGGAGCTTTAAAAAAATCATGATGTCTAGGCTTCACCCTAAAAGACCAATTAGATCAGCATCTCTGGGGTGACACCCAAGCACCTGTAGTTTTCAAAGCTGCCCGGGTTATTCCAACATGCTGCTGCTATTGGAGCTGCACAGTTGAGAACCAGTGTTTTAACATGAAGCAAACCCTAACATCATTCCAGTGATGATATAGTGGCTTCACAAAGTCAACCTAGGTTCTTTCCATCTTTCTACGCTTCCATCCTCAGCACCTGGCACTTATTCTCAAAGTCACCACAAGGCCCAAGATAGCTGCTGAAGCTCCAGCCACCCTATCTGCATTCCAGGTGAGAGGAAGGAGGAAAGAAGGGAAGGACCGCATGATGTAATGCCTAGCTGCTATGGACTGAATTGCATCCCCCCCCAAATTCATACGCTAAAGCCTTAGTCCCCAGTGTGACTGTATATGGATATAGGGCTTTTAGAAGGTAATTAAGGTTAAATGAGGTCATAAGAGTAGGGTCCTAATTTGAAAGGATTGGTGGCCTTATAAGAAAAGGATGCTTTCCCTGTCTCTAGCATGCGAAGACACAGTGAGAAGGTGGCCGGCTGCAAGCCAGGAAGAGAGTCGTCACCAGGAAACTGAACTGGGGGACACCTTGATCTTGGACTTCCAGCCTCCAGAACTGTAAGAAAACACACGTCTGTTGTTTAAGCCACCCAGTCTGTGGCATTTGGTTATGGACGCACGAGCTGACGAGACTTGAGCTGAGTCAGCACCTTTTCATCAGAAGTTCCATCCGTGGTTCTTCCCAGAACTTCCCAGAAGTTCCATCAGTACTTCTGTTTGTATCTCATTAGCCAGAACATAGTCACATGGCCACCCCCAACTGCAAAAGAGGCTAGCAAGTGTCATCTTTTTGCTGGGTTCAGTGCCACCTCAAATAAAATTGGAGTTCTATGACCAAGGGAGGAAGGAAGAAAGGACAGTCGGTGGCACCCAGCAGTCTCTTGCCCCAGCGTCCTCATGCAAAAAGGAGTAGGCGGGAGGCGGTGGGAGGAAGAGTAAGAGAAAGAGAGAAATGAGAGGGCCTGAGAGAACACTTCAGAACCAAGGACATGCAGCTTGAGTAGATGCGTACCACACATCAGGGGGCACCAGGAACAGAGGCAGGATACCTGAACTGGAGCTTCTATGGGACCAAGCATCCCCACTGCCTGTCCACAACATCGCAGCTGTTGGTAAAGAGGCCCCGTGCGGAGTCCAGCTGTCGGAAGAGCAGCCTTTCTCCCAGCCTGGCCTTGGGCTGAGAAATCACTTTGCACAGGGGTCCCTGGACAAGCACAGTGACTCAGACAAGCAGCGTTTCTTCTGGCTTTATCCCATGCACTGAATGAGCTACTGGGTGAGCCTTTTTTTGGGCCAGCTTAAGAAGGGCTTGGTAAAAGCTGGAAAAATCTGAGGTGAACAGACAGTGGCACAGGCATTGCCTGGAAATACAAACGGGTTGCCTCTCTTCATTCAGTGAGCAAATATTCGAGGACTTACCACGTGCCACGCGCCGATGTTAGTGCTAAGCAGACAGTGGAGGTCACTGCTCTCGCGAGCATACATGTCAGATCAGGAAGGCAAACCGCAAAGGAATCAACAAATAAGACAATTTCAAAGGGGGTAATGAGGAAGGGATGGGCAGCATTGTTAGGGGTCAGAGGGGTTCTCTTTGGGGAAGAGGTATTTGAGTAGGAGTTGAATGATGAAAAGGATGCAGACTCAGGGAGACTGAGGGGAAGAATGTTCCAATGGAATAGTGAAGAGAGCAGAACAGACAGAAAACCAGTGAATATGGAGCACTGCGGACAAGGAGTGGGGGCAGGAGGTGAGGTCAGAGAGAAGTTAGGAGCTGGGTCATGGAGGGCAAAGAGATAATAGGGAAAGACTTTGGATTTTCACCTAAGAGCAACAAGGAGCTACTAGACAATTTTAAGCTCGGGAGAGCCACCATCTGATTCCTTTTTGACAGATCACTTTGGCTGCCATGTGGATCATGCAGGGTAGGGGTAGCAAGAGTGGAAGGAGGGAGACCAGTTTGGAGGGTTTGCATTGGTCCAGACAGACATAGTGGGGGATTAGGTTTGAATAGGGGTCAAACCTATGATCTGCGGCCCACTGTTTTTGTAAATAAAGTTTTATTGGAACATAGATGTGCCCGTGTTTACGTATTGTCTGTGGCTGCTTTTGCGCTAAAGGCAACTTGAGTGATTGTAACAGAGATGGTTATGGCCTGCAAGGCTGAAAATATTTAATCTCTGGCCCGTTACAAGAAAAGCTTACCAACCCCTGGACTAGAGGGGAGTGGAGGTGACAGGGATATATTTTAGAGGTAGAGCCAACAAGAATTCTCGGTAGATTGGATATGAGGGAAAGGGAAAGATGGGATTCAAGTTCTAGGTTTTGGCTTAAGGATCTTGGTGGACGGTGGACCATTTACTGAGATGAGAAGATTACGTTTGGGAAGGAAAACCAACAAGTCTTTTCTGGGCAGGCTATTCTGAGATGCCTAAGAGCACACCGACAAGCAGAGCAGAGAACGTCTTCCTGCACGTGGGTCCATTTGGATTCTCACATAACTCCGCGGCTATTATGAAATTGCTCAGTGAGGGACTCAGCCTCCTCATATACAGAAGCATGGTCGTCGGGAGAATCAGGAACCAAGGGGACAGACATTCAGACATACTTACAAGGGAGCCCTCACTATGCTCAGAAAGATCGAGAGAGCAAGAAGGCATAATAAGCGTTAACTCTGAATTTGGCCAAAAGGGCCAAGCAATGAAGAGGCTGTGTTAATAGCTCTTTACTAACTAGTAGAATCGGTACTGGCCTTGTATTTATATATCTACTTAAATGGTGCCAATTGAGAAACTTTGGGCTTCCCTTTTACTCCCGAAGCAGTCTCCCTCTCTGAGCTGGGTACCATTGTCTCAGATCCCTACATAATTAACCACTTCTTTGGGTAACATCCTATAAGGTCGCATTCACCCTTCCAGACACCACCATACACTCTTACCCAAGTTAGAAGCTTCAGAATTCTCCTCCTCTGTCTCTCTCTCAGTTACTTCTCTGAAGTGTCTCTCAAATCATCAGCCCTCATCCTAGCCTCCACTGAAGCAATAGCTGCCTAACTGGTCACCCACCGCAGTTGGTCCTCATGTGACTTCTGGGGTGACTGTCCCAGGACACACATCTCATTGTGATGGACAATGATAGTTCTGTCTGCCAGAAACAGCAGCTCCCTTCTCCTGGGGCACTGCTCCGTCCCTCTGTCCCCAGCACGTGGCTTTTGATGGGGCTGCTGATCCTGGTCCTCTCACCCCCACCACAAGTGGGCGGATGACCGGGTGTGGTCTCTCAGAGAATTCCCACCCTCCAGCCCCAGAGACTGAGTTAGCACCTGTGACACCAGGAGGAGAGAGATTGCCTTTCCCCAAAAGTTCCACATTTCAGTTGATTGAGCTGGTAGCTGAGAGAGAAACAGGAGTGAACCAGGCAAACAGAGGAAGGACAAGTGCTGCGGGCAGAGGAGACAGCCTGTGCGAAGGCCTGGCGGTGGGAGGGAGCAGGGAACCCACCAGGCATGGAGAGCTCAGGGCGGCAGGAGTGAAGAAGGCGATGGAGCACGGGTTGCACGACGCCTGTCGCCGGCAGCAGCAAACTCACCGCAGGAAGTATCTGTCCATTGCCTCGTGCACCAGGCTCTGCTGTAACCACTTTCCATCCTCACCCATGCAAGTCTATGGGAATGCAATGAGGTCAATGTTATTAGCAACCTAATTTTGCATCTGTGGGAAGTAGGACCATAGAAAGGTGAATCTCTTTTCTGAGGCCCTATACCAGTGTGTGAGAGGGGAGAGAGACATGAAGGAAAAAATAATAGTATGTGGTGAGCAAATTAGAGACTGGGCACCAGCCATGAGCACGCCCCCCGGGACACTGGGCAGTGCGGCTGGTGGGGGCTAAAAGCTGGTTTGGTCAAAAGAGCTCACCGCCCACCACCGTTTCCCTCCCCTGGGCTGTGGTTAATGACTGGTCTGCTGACCAGTACGTCCCCAGGATGACTGTGGCCAAGGTGGACCCCACAGACTCATCTCCGCCTCCTCTGCAGAACCAAGATCTGTCATGAGCTCCCAATCAGCCCAGCACAGAGGGGAATAAGTGTCACCCATCGGTCAACACGTCAGGGCCCCCAAGTGCCTGACGCATCATCGGAATCGTCCCCTGCGTCTCAGCCCCCGGCGCTCTGCCCCACGCGGCGCAGGTTACTGGATTTGCTTCCTGTCCCTCCTGCTGCTTTTCCACATGGATGGATTTATTTTCAAAACAATTTATAGTTACATTAAATATTAAAGGCACTTTGCAGGTGGTGTTTACATTTAACAAATGTATGCTGTGCTGTGTAAAATGGCAAAACCCAGTTTGGAATGCTTGATGGCTTGGGCTGGTGATAGCAACATGACAGCTATTTCCGTATTTTAATGAGACAGCATCTCCAGGGCAGCCCTGTTACGTGATTGGTCAAGAGGGACAAACAGGCGTGGCCGAGGCTGGAGCCGGGGGTGGAAAGGCGTCTGTTTGCCTCTGCGTTGCTCAAGTAGCCATTTGGGAAGGCCAGGGTCCACAGCCACACGAAGCCCAGGGCTGCAGGGTAGCCTATTTTATTATAATAATATTATAATATTATTTTTATTATGGGGCCTTCACCATGTACCCAGCACTGTGACACACACTCTATATTCATTATATGACATATTCATTCCTTCTGCAAATGTTTATGGAGTACCCACCCTGTGCCAGGCATTGTGCCCAGAGAGACCCAATCCCTGTCCTCTGGGGCTTATGTACTGACAGGGAAGACAGAGGAGAAGCAAATAAGCAGACTCAGAGATAAGATAATTGTAGAATGTGATTATCACCAGGAAGGAAATATGTAACGGGTAGAGACGTGGAGTAATGGGGGATGGGGTGGAGGTGGTGAAGGAAGGCCTCTCTGAGGAGGTGACATTTAAGTTGAAGGCTAAAAGACAGCAGGGGTGAGCCCTGGGGAGAGCCAAGGAATAGGCATTCCAAGAAGGAACAATAAGTGCAAAGGCCCTGGGGCAGAAAAGAGCTTGGCGTGGTCTAGAAACTGACAGGCCAATGTCACCCTAGACAGTGAGAGCAGAGGAGGGATGGGTGATATTATCATTCTCACTTTACAGACAAGGAATCCACACCTTAGAGAGGTTAATTTTCCCAGCTGAGGTTACACGGCCAGTAAATGCAGAGTTTCTGACTTGGTAGATATGGGGTGAAGCCTGAGTATTTGTATTTCTAATAAGCTCCTGGGTGATGCCGATGCTGCTGGTCCGCAGACCACACTGCTTGACACAGAGGCTGTTGAGCCTGTTTGGCTTTATTGTAAAAATGGTGACAGAAGCTAGAAGCTATGACATCCCTAGCACCTATTCTGTGCCAGGCACTATGTTTGTGTTTATATATTATTTATATATAGAATTATCAGAGCAACCCTTTGAGGTAGGTATTATTATTATCTCCATATCTCTGTTTCTACAGATGAGGAAACTGAGGCACAGAGCAGTAAAGTAACTTGCCTAAGTTCCCACAGCCGATTCGTGGCCGAACTGGAACTTGAACCCAGCACTCGGGCTCCTGGGTCTGCCACCCCGCCTTTCTGAGGAAAGCATTTCTTCTTCTCGTGTGTCTGGTACCATTCAGTCGAGTCATTAATTAACTCACAGATTAACCTCGCAGTCCAGCCGCTGCCTCCCCAGCCCCCAAGGAGCGAGTCTGAGAGCCTGCGCTACACGACACTTTCCCCTCTCCTGCCCTGATTACTTTAGCAAATATTCAGAGGAGCGTGTGTTCCTCAAGTTCGCTCTGACTGATGGGGGTTGTGACAGGCATCGGAGAGAGCCTGTCCGAACGTCTACTGGGTGCATTTCTCACGAATTCCCCTTGTGTTTATTAACCTCACACTCTTCGGGGGGCAGTCAGTGCCGCCTCCCCGGGGCTGATGTTGACGGAGCACCTGGGATGGGCCAGGTGCTGAGCTAAAGGCTTTTCAAACCCTCACAACTGTGCTATGAGGGAGACTTTATTATCGGTCCCACTCTACGGATGGAGAAACTGAGCTTCAGAGGGGCAAAGAGAATTGCTCTGGGTCTCACAGCTGGCAAGGGGTGGTGTCAAGATTTGATCCCACGGGGTCCCCGGATCCCAAGCCTTACGTTCTTCATAAACTCTCTGGCTCCGTCGGGACTAGGTGTGATGAGAGGCTCGGAGCCCAGGCTCAGGGCCACGAAGCTGGTGTAAGAAGGGGCCAGGCCACAGTGTCGAGAGCAACGGAAGAATATGCAGATTCCCAGGAGGTCAGGGACGGAAGGAACAAATCACTCAACCCTTCCGAGTCTTTCCGAGTCCCCCTTGTGACAGATTGGAAACTAAGACCTGGAGATGGGAAGTGATTCATTTCTCTTCTTTAGAATACGTACATTAATCCAGGCTCTTTCAACCTTGACGCTACTGACATTTTAGATGGATGACTCTTTGCTGTGGGGACTGTCCTGTGCATGGCAGGGTGTTCAGCAGCATCCCTGGCCTCTACCTACTAGATGCCAGTAGCACCCCCACCCCAGTTTTAACAACCAACAGTATCTTCAGACATTGCCAAGTGTCCCCTGTGTCAGGGAGACACCTGGTTGAAAACCCCCACATTAACTTGATCAGACCATTTCCTTGCTTAAACCCCTTCAAGTTTCCCATAGTTTTGCTGGATGAAATTCAAACTCCTTTACTGGGTCTATCAACCCTTCAGTGACATGGCCCTGCTAAAACTTTGGCTCTACCCAGTCCCCTCCCCCAGCCCAGTAACAAGTCACAGCTGACAAATACTGAGCACTTCCTCTGCGCCATGCACTGCTCTAAGTCAAGCCCCCTCAGAGGGTTACCATCCCTGTGTCACAGCTTAGAAAATGGAGGTCTCTGGAGTCACCCGGTTAGCACCTGGCAGAACTTCGACTTAAATCCTGGCATTCTGACCTTGACCCAGGAACTCTCTGCTTCACGTTTCAGCCAGTACGTAAAACCAATGACCTGCTTCTCAAACGTGCCCTGCTCACTCACTCCGTGCTGTGCTTCTTTCGGTCCTTTTCCTTGGGGATGAAGCACCCTCCCCGCTTCTCCACCGCACTGACTCCTGCCCCCACTGCTCTGAGAGCACGGTCTGCCTGGTATCCTAGTGCCTGGCTCATATCTGGACTCAGCCGGTGTTTGCTAACTTAGGGGAGTCTCAGGCCAGGCCTCTCCACTCCAGGAAGGGCTGTCTTCATCAGGGATCATTTGCTTGGCAAAAACAAACTCACTTGAGCTAACTTAAATAAAGGGAAAGCAATTATGAGGAGGCAGGTTATCTTGTGGGCCCCAAGGGCAAGAATTCATTCAGGTACCCTCTCATTTAAAACCAGAAATTCTTCACAAGAGATTGGTACTGGGAATTGGAAAGCTGGCAGGAATCAAATTGGCTCTTTATCCTCTTTCTCTTTGGGTCCTTGGGGAACACTTTTGTCTCTCTCGGCTTCATTCTCCTGCGTTTTGCTGCAGACCAGCTCTCCAGCTCTTTCTCTACATCAGAGCTTGTGGCCCAGAAACGGCTGCCCGGCATGGCCATCCTAGTCTACTCGGGCTGCTATAACAAAATACTACAGACTAGGTGCCTTATAAACAACAGAAATTTATTTCTCATAGTTCTGGAGGCTGGAAGTCCAAGATCAGGGCGCCAGCATGGTCAGCTTCTGGTAAAGGCTCTCTCCTGGGTTGCAGGATGCCAGCTTCTCACTGTGTCCTCGCATGGCAGAAGCCACAAGTGATCTCTCTGCGGTCTCCTTGATAAAAGCACTAACCCCATTCCTGAGGGTTCCACCTCACAGCCTAATCACTTCCCAAAGACCCCACCTCCTAATAGCATCACCTTGGGGGTTAGGTTTCAACATGAGCATTTGGGAGGGACACAAACATTCAGACCATAGCAATGGCTGCTCCAACGTGGGCAGTCCCAGCTCAAGTCTATGTGCCTGAAAACTTTAGTCCATGAAGCTGCTTGATTCAAGTCTGAGCCCTAACACCAGGGAACCAGGAGGGAAATCTGATTGGCCCTGCTCGAGTCAGGAGACTATAGATGAGGGGGCAGGAGTCAAGGACCAGGAACCCCTCAGCAGGACCTCCAGGCACAAGCTCTCAGAAGGGGAAGTGGGCTGGGAGAAAGGAAGAAGTGATTGACGGAGGAGGAATCGAAAGCCAGGCAACATTTGTGGTGGAGGAAGTGATCAGATAGGAGAAAGGCCTGGGGTCTCGCAGATTGTCCTGGGGGTGCTTTGGGTTTGGGGACATACATCCTCACCTCTCCAAGGACTGGTGGAGCTGAAAGGCCTGCGCCAAGCCTGAGTGAGGCCCATCCGATGAAGCCACCGCATGGTCCCTTCATTGCCTTTGCCCCCCAACTTCTCACATTTTATGGCACTTAAGTGGGAGCTGTCACTCAGTGCTAAAGCATCTACAAGTCTCAGAGAACAGATGGAGATGCAGTCAAGGTACAAAAGGGCTCCTGTGGACTAGTCTGGAATGGGCTCCAATAGCCATCGGCTGAGTCCTCCAGAATTACATTCTCAACCCACTCATTTGGAACTGCCTCTGGCCACTGGTTTCCAATTAACAGCAGCAGCTAGTGGGGTGGGGTGGAGGTGGGGTCACCAGACAGAGTAGGTTCCAGATAGTTAAGGCCAAGCCAGAGCTGAACACTGTCACTGAAATGTCTTTCTTCCTCTCCTCCTGGGGGAGACAGGATGGGAAGGAGGGTCTGACAGCTTCTGGACACCCCAGGTTATGGCTCTGCTGTGCTGTCTATATCGTACAACTAGGGCTCGTATCTTCCACTCAGAGGAGGGCACCCCATTCCGACCACCATCACAGATGGACCAGAGAGCTGGCTGGATGCATGCAGTCTCTCTAACTCCTTTCTCTTCCTCTGGGCCCCGCTGAGCCCAGACGGTCTAATTATATTTAGCAGGCTGCAGTTTAGGACCTGCGGTTAGGCAGTAAATGGTGTGATTTACCACAATTGCAGGTATGGTGCTCCTGCCTCAGAATCCCCTGGAGGGCATATAAAAATGCACATTTCTAGGACCTGTCCTTGACCTACAGAATCAGAATCGCTGGAGTGGTGGGACCCAGGGAGTCTGCATTTTTAACAAGCTCCCCTCTCGCAGCCCCCATCACCACCAGTGATTCTGTTGTACTCAAAAGTTCAAGAATCAAGAATCACTGGTGCAGTGGTTAAAAGCTTAGTATCTCAACTCAGAGCCTGGCTCTGTTTTCACCTGGCCACGTGACCCAATTAACTCCTGCTCTCAGCCTCGGTGCCCTCACCTGTAAATTGGGCATAAATACAGTGCCGATTGCACAGGGTTGCTGCAAGCACTCAATGAGCTTAGCTGTAAACAGCAAGCACTCCCTAATGATGACCATCTGCTCTGATTCTTGGTAGAAGACAGCAAAGAGATGAAAGCTGTGAAGCCTGAAGAATAGGACCCAACCTAGACTTGGGGTTTCGGGGAATGGGGCGTTGGGGAAGAATTCTCCCTGTGCAGAGAACAGCAAAGATGAGGCATCGTGCAGAGGGGAGGCCCAGAAGGAGCAACATCCTGCAGAGCTCCTGCATTGAGAGGGTACGGGATGGAGGGGCTGCCAGTGGAAGGTAAGGCTGGAGCTAGAAGCAGTCAAGGACAAGATGGCCGGGGGGGGGGGGGCGCGGAGCGAGACTGGGGGGCCTGGTAGACCAAGGAGCAGGGACTTGATCCTGTGGCTGGAGGAGAGCCATCGACGGGCTTATGCCAGGGCATGCATTATAGATGTGTGTGTTCCATTTCCAGACTGTCCCACCCTCTGACATAGGCACCCAAGCTCCTTGCTCAAAGTACACTTTATAAGGCCTCCTCTGGCCCTCCTCATGGGTTGAGGAGTCTGTGGTGCCGAAGGAACCATGACCTGGAGCCCGTGCTCCCTTCTAGACTATGCTTTAGGGACCTGGAACTCGAATCTCTTGCTCCTGAGACCCTGCGCCCACCTCTGGGGGCTCCGCGAGCCTTCGACTCTGGTCCCTCTTTCTTCTCGAGGGAGGCTGCTGCAGCCTTTGTCCCCAGCTCTGGGACAGACGGCTGGTCTGAGAAGCAGCTGTCTATGTATGGGAGGGCTGGGCAGTGCTTGGCCATGCCTGCAAGAGTGTGGAGCTGGAGATGGGAACGTGGCAGGCCTGGGCCTCCACTTATACTTTTCTCCCAGGCCCAGCAAGTATCAGGGGCGGGGCTGCTGCAGATTTGCTCCTTGGCTGGAGTGAGGAGAATGTATTGGAGAGGCCTGCAGACCAGTTACTGTGCTGTTGCCAGAATCCCAGCAGAGGAAAATGTTGACTTCTGGCCAAGTTGTGGGAGACCAGAGGGAGAGAAGCAGACTGATTCAAGGGTTATGCAGTAGGTGACCTCATACTGTTCTCTGTCTTAACTGCTCACGGGAATGCACCCACCATTTCAGAGAAGAGAAGAATGTAATTTGAAACTAGAAAGAGCTGGATGCAGAAATAATGGCCTTATCCAGACTATACGAAGAAAAGGTAAAAGAAAAACATCAGTGATTCACAAAAGCTAATATAGTGTCACTTCACTTGCAAAGGGCCCTGTGGAACCCTGGTGATGACACTGACCTCTGACGTATGGCAAGGGACAATGAGGAAGAGAGAAGTCATGGGAGGGAAGCTTTGAGCTTCTGGGCCATTAAGGCTGGGTGGAAATCTCATGGCCTTCTCTTTGCCCCATCAGGTTTGAGCTGTCAAAGATGGCCGAGTTATCTGGACCCAGTTATCTGGGGTGTCCTTGAGGCAAGGGGGATACAGTCCACACTTCTACTCAACCCCTCCAGGCCCTAAAGGACCAGGGAAGACGCTTCCATATACAGTCACAAGGCAGGTCATGCTCAATGGCCAAGACTCATCTCTAGAGAGACATTTTTCATTGGCTTGATATCAGCAAGGGGAAACTGTAAAACAGTTGGCCATGTTGGAAACTTCCAGCAAGAAAAACCACCTTGGCTGTTGGAGTGATCATCCTCATAAAGGCTGACATTAATTAAGCATTAATTGTATATCAGACACTTTTCAGGTACTAACTCAGTTAATCCTCACAAGAGCCTTATGATATATAGGTAATAATGTTCCTATTTTGCCAAGGAAGAACTGATGGATGAAAAGATTAGGTAACTTCCCAAGGTCACGGTGAGGAAAGGCTGGAGCTGGGATTATGAATCCAGGATGTCTGCCCCAGAGGGTAATCAACGGACCTGGGGAGTCCATCACCTCCACCAACCTTCCCCACAGCTCAGTCGTGGGAGGGATGATCAAGTCTAGCATCCATTTCAACTCTGGGAACCTGTGTTGTCACGGCTAGCTGAAGGAGAGAGCGAGAGATGCTTATTTCTCAGATGGCTAAATGAGACTTGAGACCAGAATGGAAGTCTCTCTAATAACATTTCTAAAATGGAAATATCTAGTTTTACTTCTGACAACATCTGATCAATGTAAAAGCTTCAACAAATACAGAAGTAAAAATCTACCATCCCCTCTGACACACCTAGTGTAACCTGCCTCTTCCTCAAAATAAACGCTTCACTAGTTTGGTGTGCATTCTTTAAGCCAGCATTTCTCAGAATGTGACTTGCAGACCCTGAAGGTCCTGAAACCTGTTCAGAGAGCCCTCAGGTCAAAGTTATTTTCATAATAGTACGAGCATGTTATTTGCCTTTTCCACTGTGCTATTTGCATTGATGGTGCCAAAGCCAAGGGGGGCAAAACCAGCACCCCAATACAGGTCAGGGCAGTAGGACCAATTTACACCAGCAGTCACCGTGCTTTTCACCTCCACACACTTGCAGTTTAGTGAAACTGGATTTTTCCGACAATTGTTCTTGATGAAGCATTGCAAATTAATTTTATTACATCTCTAGCCTGGAGGACACTTTCTTCCATATTATTTGTGATGGAACGGGAAGGATGCACAAAGCACTTCCTCTGCCTTTTGAGGTGTGATGGCTGTCTCAAGGAAAAGCATTAGTGTGATGGAATTGCTGGCTGAACTAGCCACAGTGTCATGGAACATCATTTTTGCTTGAAAGTATGACTATCAGACAAGCTTTGGTTATTCACTCTTGCGAACTTGGCAGACAATTTCTTAAAAAGTGGCCCATCATGGGGCCGCCTGGTGGCTTAGCAGTTTAGTCTGCGCTTGGCAGCCCAGGGTTCGCGAGTTCGGATCCCAGGCGCCCGCCGACGCACTGCCTGTCAGCCATGCCGTGGCGGCGTCCCATATAAAGTGGAGGAGGATGGGCACGGATGTTAGCCCAGGGCCAGTCTTCCTCAGCAAAAAGGGGAGGATTGGCAACGGACGTTAGCTCAGGGCTGGTCTCCCCCACACACACACAAAAAAAAGTGGCCCATCGTTTCATGGAAAACAACTGATGGTATTTGTTGCCAATGAAAAATTTGAGCTCTGAAGCAAAAATTGGAATTTTGGAAAACTTGGATCCTCCACTATGTGCTTGACAGCCTCCCTGAACTTAAAGACTCTTTTGATGGGCTCAGTGCTGATATTAACAAGTGTGACCTCTTGATATTGTAGAATGAAATGTGTCAACATTTGAAAGATCTCCATAACTCAATGAACCATTATTTTCCAAAGGATTGTTGCATGATGTTACAAAATCACACATAGGTAAAAGAGCCATTTAAAACACAACATAGACCAATTGATTTTAATATAATATGGTATAAAAAGTTCACTGATCTGGTGTGAGATTTCATAATGCAACTTACCTTTAAAAAACTACCACTTGATGAATTTTGGTGTAGTATCAAAATGTCACAATTATCTGAAAAGGCTATTAAAATTCTCTTTTCTTTTCCAACTGTGTGAAGCTAGATTTTTTTCAAATACTTCAAGCAAAACAACACATTACAACAGATGGAATGCAGAACACATAAGAGAATCTGGCTATTTTCAGTTAAGACAGGCATTGAAAAGATTTGCAAAAATGTAAAACAATACAACTATTTTTTGTCTTAGTTATTTTTCATAAAAATATGATATATATGCATTACAGACTGAATGTTTGTGTCCTCCCAAGATTCATATGTTGAAATCCTAACCACTTATCCTATTAGGAGAGGGGGGCTTTGGGAAGTAATTAGGTCATTGGGTAGAGCCATCATAAACGGGATTAGTACCCTTATAAAAGGGACCCCAGAGCGCTCTCTCACCTTCTTTCTACCATATGACAACACAACAAGAAGTCGGCAGTCTGCAGCCCAGAAGAGGCCCCTCACCAGAACCCAGCCATGCTGGCACCCTGATCTCAGACTTCCAGCCTCCAGAACTGAGAAATAAATTTCTGTTGTTTATAAGCCACCTAGTCTATGGTACTTTATTATAGCAGCCCAAACAGACTAAGACAATATGTTAACATGTAATGGGTTTATTATTGTTATTTTAATGAATTAAAAATATTTTAAACCCACATAAAAAAAGGTCTTTGGAGTCCTGTAGTTTTAAGGGTAAAAAGAGTTGTGAGATCAAAGTTTGAGAACATTTATTCAAATTATTTTAAATGAAAAAGTAGGTTTTTGTATAAAAAGTTTCAAGGACATCCTTTCATGTCAAATATAACATCTAATAAGAAGAATAATAGTTACCTTTTATGAAGTGCTTAGAAGGTGCCCAGAGATGGCGTTAAGCAGTTTGCATACATCAACTCGGTTCCTTTTACTCTTCACAAAAGGACTTGTGTGAGGTAGGTACTGTTTCCCTTACTCTACACGTGAAGAAACTGAGACACAGAGAGGTTAAGCTACTTGCTCAAGGATACACAGCTATTTAGGTGATCCAGCCAGTTTTGAACCTAGACACTCTGACTCTTGAGCCCGTAGTCTTCCCAGTAGTCACAAGTATGGAAGTCCCAAGGTCTCTGTGCATAAATGCCCATTGAGTAATGCCCAGGGTAATGTATAGGGCTTGCATTAGGAATAATTACAACATAATTCAGGGAAGATGACTTATGTACTCTGAGTCATTAATCACAATAAGTAATCTGTGGTTTTGGTACCTGTTGTGCTTTTGCACAGGCCTTCTAATACCCGAACAACCTCAAAGACAAAGGAGGACTGGCTGTTGGCCTGCACACTAGTTCAAGACCCTCAGTGAAAGCCAGGGGTTTCCCTGTCAGACTGTGAG
The DNA here is from genome assembly GCA_031878705.1 of Tapirus indicus. Classification (NCBI taxonomy): domain Eukaryota; kingdom Metazoa; phylum Chordata; class Mammalia; order Perissodactyla; family Tapiridae; genus Tapirus; species Tapirus indicus. Next base: position 68,684,086 of record CM062920.1, read on the forward strand.
GGATGCCTTCCCTGAGCCCACCCCCACCCCCTAATCCAATGTCTGTCTTCTTATACCCTCTCCCGTGACACAGTACTTTTCCGTACGCCACTTATCCCAATTTGCAATGATCTGTGTGTAGTCCAGGTTGCTCAGATTCTCCCACTAGACCATGCGCTCCACCGGCACAGGGGCCCTGGCTGTCTGCCCTCACCCTCTGCCCTCTGCACCTAGGACCGCGCCTGGCACACAGCAGCTGCTCGGTAAATGTTGGCTGAATGAATAACTGGAAGGCAGACACTCTCAGAGCTCTGCACCCCAACCCTCGGACCCCTTTACCATTTTCAGGCACATCAGCTCCAGATGTGCTCTGGCCCCCAGCAGCCTGCACCTGCACCTCTTTGTTGGGGCTGCTGGAGCAGCTTCACCTGTACCAGGGGAGAGCTGGGAGTGCCCGAAACTTTATGTCTTTCTGGGGACAGCCATTAACCAATGACAAATGGGTAAGGGTAGCAAGTTTAATACTCCAGCCCTGTCCCCCTTCATCAAGACCCTCTGAGTGTACCCCACTCTCTTTCCAGAGCTCCCCTAACAGGACTGGGTCAAAGGTGCCCTCCTTGGGACTTGGGATGGTACCACACCCTGGCTGCTCCCTTCCCCTTCCCACTTCACTTCCCCGCCACCCTATCCATTTTCCCCTGTGACGCTTCCCAATAAATCACTCAAATCCTTGCCTCCAGGTCTGCTTCTGGGAAATTCAACCTGAGACTGGGACTGGGCCTCAATCACCTCTGCAGCCCTCATGCCTCTTCGACACTTCATATTTGTTGAATGAATGAATGCCGGCATCGCATCTATAATCCTAGAGCTCTGGGGCAAGATTTAAGGAGTGGAATGGTTAGGCAAGGAGCTATTCCAACAATATTCTCTAGAAATCTTGATAGTTAAGACCTTTGGGAGCGTAGTATCAACAGCGGTGGCTGGAGTTGGTTCAGACTGGCTTGTGAGATCCAATTGTTAAATATTCAGGAATTTTGTAAACTGGTTGTTAAATCCTTGGTAGCCTGAAATTGACCATGGTGGGAGTATTTACATCACAGAAATTGGCAGGTGCTACAAATCAGGGCTGGTCTCCACCCCCATCCCTCCCCACCCCCACTGCCCAGAGCCAATTTATACCACCGCACTACTAGGAATAACACTTCAGCGTTAAAAAGAAAAAACTTGTACAACAAATAAAATATAGCGTAGGGGTTAAAACTATGGGTTCTGAAGTTAGAGAGACCTGGGTTCAACTGTATTGTCACTTATTTTTTCCATGACCTTGGGTGAGTTACTTAATTTCTCTGTGCCTGTATTTCCCCATCTGTAAAACGGGGATGCCACCATTTGTCTCTTGACATCATCAATGTGAGAAGTGCTTAACTCAGTGCTTGGCATGTAGAAATATCTCCATGAATGATAGCCACTGTTAAGTTATAAGAACCTAGAAACCCAGAAAGGCCCAGAACATGGGCTTGGAGACTACCATCATGCCATCCCCATGTCAGCAGAATTCTCCTCATTGGTTTACTCTTTGGTTGTCAGTCCAGCCCCAGCAGGTCACTTTGACAAAATCTGTGGTTCTTGGTGAACTCTTAAGAAGATTAATTGCTGGTCTCAGCTCAGTACTTATCACATAGAAACCCCAGGCACCAGGTGTTGGCTTGTTCTATGGATCTCTCAAAGAGGGAGTGAGCACTGGCACTCGGCCTCTGTAGTTCCCTTTAAGGAAAGACAATCCATTCAATGCAGATTTTTTAGCAGGTAGCTGTGTCAGGTAGCAGAAATCACAATCCCCCAGACCAAGACCCACGCTCCCAAGGCATTACAGCAACACAAAATCATCCCATCAGACTTGGCAATTATTAAACATGCAAGACACATCCTGAGTCCAATGCAAAGGGTCATCTAAACTTCAGGGATCCTAGGATGGTAGAGCTGAAGCTGCCAGTGCCCGGCCCATGTCTGCTTGGGACCAGCTTTCCCACACCTGCTGGCTTCCTACCACAGCCACCAGTGACTCCGGCCACAGGAGCAGGCTGGGCCTGCATGCAGGCCCTTGGGAGCAGCCCTCTGCCAATGACTGATGGGAGTTGGTGGCTAAATCCCCAGCCTCCTCACCTCTTGAGTGAGACAACTCTGAGGCATGTTCCACAGCGCCCCCCAAAGGTTACCAGTGGCATTGAGCCAGTTGCCCACAACAGTGACCTGCTGGTTAAGGCACCTTCCCTTCCCTTCTCTTCTCTGCTTTTGGGTTCACCTCCCAAATATTAAGTACAGGCGCTCACAGCTTTGTCTCAGTGTCGGCTTCTGGGGGAATCCAACCAAAGATGAATAGATGCCAATTATTCGACACCTACTGCGTGCCAGATCCAGTATTTGGTGTTTCCTCTGTGGACTGGAGTTATGGAGAGGGTGGGATAGGATAAGTGAAAGGAGGGGAACTGAGCCGAGTTAAGAGTGGCAAAGCAGGCCGGGATTTGATGAAGAGTTATTCGTCTTCTGTTCTCCCTCCATCCTTCTTGGGTTGTGACATGCAACACATATATCAAACCTGTAAACGTTGACTGCAAGCATTTTACCAAGACCCAGAGTAATGGGCTTGCTGGAGAAACCCAAGAAAATGGAGCAGACCTTTAATATGGAGCTTCCAGACTGGCCTTTTCCATTCGTAATAATGAAAGAGAGCATTTATGAAGCTTTACTCTTTGTCAGGCACTGTGATCAAAGGCATGGTCGCATTCAGTTGCCATGACAACAGTGCTAGGTGGCAGGTACTATTATATTTCATTTTATAGATGAGGAAACTGAGTCTCAGAGAGGGTAAGTCATCTGTCTAAAGATATACAGCACAGGGAAGTGGTGCAGTCAGGATTCGAACTCAGAGCCCATGCTCTTGACCCAGGGCCACCAGCGTGCTGGGCCCCAAAGTGTGATGAAGGTCTATAGATCAAATTCTCCCTCTCCTACCCCACTAGACCACAGGGGCATGGTTCAGCTATCCTGGGGAACAGCCTCTCTCTGATTTGCTCTGTTTTCAACAAGGTGACAGTACTGACTGCAGAATATTGCACCCACACTTCCCTTTCTCTACCTTTCTGCCGTTGAGACACCGCCACAAATTCACTACAGATGCATCAGGTAGAGGGGAATGGAAGCCACCGTGAACAAGACAAGGAAAGCTCACCGTTGCCTGTTGCCTGGGACCCGAAAACAAGTCACTGCGCTTTAGCTTTCCATGGAAGAAGACTAAAGGTTGTGTGTATCTGAAGGTTGGGTGTGAAATTAATACTTTAGCCAAATGACTTAGTCAAGACGGAAATATTATTTCGTTCGCGCTGCCACGGGCCAACGTTTCCCAAGGAAAACACTGCTGAGGGTCAATGGAATCTTCGAGCGCAACAGAATTCCATTCTGTCCTTCAGTTTATGCTCCTCCTCACCAAGCTACTTGGGTCTCTTGGGTCTCCCTGAAAAGACCTCACAGAACTTGCCCCTTTCCACCTTTCCACAGGTGTAAGTGGTCAGCAGGACACTGAGCTACAGAAGGGAAGATGCATAAAGCTGGTCCTTGATTGCTGATTAGCTGCAAATCGCGCTAGGAAAGGAGCCGGCTGCACAAGCTCGCGGCACGTAGACTCTTGAAGGAGCTGGAAGGGGAAAGCTCTTGGCATCGGCCCAGTTGTCTGGAGAGAGAGGTGAAGGTGGCTTGGTTTCAACAAGCTGGCTTGGATTACTTGGCATTCGGCTCCGTGCTCTTGGTCGTCCAACCAGAGCCTGGCCAGGTCAGCCTGACCCAAGGTCATCACCCCAGAGGACTGTGAAATAACATGTGCGGTTAACTGGCCACTGCTGACCAGGCCTGGAAGACAAAAGTCCCGGTTGCTAGGGTTTTTGTTGGCCTGCTCTGGAACCAGTTCTTTTGCCCTGAAAATTATTGTGGTTCCTGAGGGAACTGTGCTGGTCCTGGGCCTTTTTTGAGTCCTCATATACATTCCTGGCTCTTCAGCTTTTCTGCTGTGTCTGGGGGGTGAGCAAATAGGGGAGAGAGGGGCAGATGGAGGGGGCGAGGCTGCCCCCTGCAGGTTGGGTTTCTCAGCCTCGGACAGCAGCCATCACTAGGCTTGGCCGTGGGAGGCACTAGCAAGAGGTTGGAGGGCAGGAAGAAGAGAGACATTGGGCATCTTCCCAGCTCTCTCCCCACCTCAAGTGATCAAAATTTTAAGGAGCCAGAATCCAACAGGATAAGGTGAATGAGGCTGAGTTGTGCAAATACAGGGTCAGATCCTGACCTTATTTAAAATTTTGATATTATGTTCATCATGGAATTTCTGCATTAATTTTGATATTTTAAAAATATTGCATGGAAATATTATTTATCCTGATTACTGAGTTTTTTGATGCCCCCATAGAATCTGCACCCAAAGCCAGTGCCTCTATGCCTCAGCCTAGTCCTGGCTATGCCTTCCTGTCCATGTGACACATTTACACACAGAAAAATAATCTATCCAAAGGGTCTAACTCTACTTGATGTTCTGTAAGCTGCTTTTGTCCACTCAACAATATGCAGCTGAGCACTGTCGATGAATATAGTTCTACATTATCCTTTGCTTGAAATCATGTCTTACAAAATATTTTACCAACCCCTTCTTAATGGGTCTAGGAGCTTCTGCCAGTGCCCCACCACGTCCCTAACATTTCCTCGTGCTCCAGCCAAATGCCACTGTTGGCATTTGCATTTCTGGGTTGGAAATCTTGTTCCAGAACTGCAGAATGCCACACTGCCTATGAATGCAGCAGGAGGAATTGCTGGAGAATTAAAACCTGCCAGGAAAGCTCTTGGCCAGTGACTGGGAGGTGATGTATAAATACCCCAGCTCCCTCGTCCACTGGTAGGACAACTCTGAGATGTGTGCTCCACACCAGGTCCCGGAGTTTTCCCCATAGAGATAAGGTCCAGGTGCCCACAATGGCACATCTTTTATTGTCTGCCTGCTCTTCTCTGCGTCACTTCTCCATTCCCTTCCAGGGTTGTCCACCACCCCCGTCCCACAAAAAAAAATAGCCTACAATATTTGTCACAGGATCTGCTTCTGCTAAAATGGGCATTCAGATTATTTCAAATTTTTCGCTATAAGTATTTCACCACCTTTATAGGTTCTAGCATATTAATTGCCCCTGTACCTTCTTTTGGAGCCATGATCCCTACCAAACAGGGATGGTAGAGGAGGGTCTTTAGTAAAATCAAGAAAGGAGACTCTATTAGCATGATAACATCTCAGAGTCATGTCATATAAAATTATCGTTTTCACCATGTGCTGTGGCATCAAAAATGTTGGGAAGCCTACTAGACTGTGCATTCACTTCTGTAGCTCTGGTGACTGGCACATAGTAGATAATAAATATTTGTTGCTTGAATTAAAGGAGTAACTGATTAATGCTCTGAACCTCTGCCAAGCTGAGTACATGAGACCATGCAACATACCTGAGTCACTGAGCATCTGTGCCTTAAGATTCTCTAATCCTACAATCACGACAGAGAATAGTATAAGAGTAAGGTTAGCAAGGTGAGTTGGAGGCTGCTCTGGAGACAAAAAACAGGGACCCAGTTTTGGGGGATGAAAAAATGCTCTGGTCCCAAATGGCAGCAGGAGATGAATCAGAAGAACCTTCTAGAAGTGAGAGTCAGGCCTCAACACCTCCCTTAGGAGGACTTCTGTGCTTATATATGTTGGTGGAAGAAGGAGCTTTTCCATCCCAAGTGAGTCCAGAGGTTGCATCCTCCACCCACTTCATCCTCCCTCTCTCTGTCCTGGCTGCAAAAGGCCAAGTATGACTTCACACTGGGATCCGCAAACTCCATAAATCAACTCTAGACCCAACGCTCAGGGTTGCAAGGAAAGCAGGATTTCAATTAAAAACTGGATGCCTTTTCTATTTCCATTGCTATCAGTTGACTCTAGAAGCATTTTTCTAAGATGATGAAGGAAATCTAGTTCTTCCAAGAGCTGCTAAGAGAAGGCCGTAACTTTTCCTGAAATGTCCTCATGGGAGCCCTGGCTAATGCCTGAACCCCCGTCCCCACCCAGCCACCATCCCAGACTGAGGTTGAATTTGTTGGCGATGGTCTTAAATGGCTTCTCCCAGACAGTTACCCATCTGACCACTCCTAAGCTATCTGCCGTCTCTTCTCTGGGCTCCTCCCCACACTGAAGATTCTTGTTCTGCCTTAGAGAATAGGCTCTCCCATTTCAGGGCCACTATCCTGCTGGGAGCTTGCATCCCAAGAGGCAGCAGGCCCTTTGGGAAGAACCAAGATGCTGGTCAGCCTTCCACGGTTGCATTGCAAGGCCTAACATTTTATTTCTTGAGTTTCGTACACCTCGGCTTGGCTGCTTTTCTCTTCATTTCTCTCAGAGTGTTTACCTTCACTTCTGCCCATCCTTAAATCTTTGCCCGCAAAATGTCCACCCTGGAAATGAGGGTCTGACCAGGGCTCCCACTAAACAAACATCCTAGAGCATGCACAAACACAGTCAGTCCTTTTACCTAGGAATCCCCTGGGATGGACGAGAAAGGACAAGCTCAGGATTTGTATCGCAGGAAGGCTTGTTCCCAGCAGCCTGGCTCCTCTTTCTTACTAGAAAAGCAACTTTTCAGCTTCCCTTCAATCACCCATCCATCTTCACCCATCACTTCTTCCTGTATTGCAGGACAACTGCACAGAAGTGGCCTCCCAACCCAACAGACCAACCTGAGCAGGTAGAAGGACTTTCTACGTAACTGCTTGATGGCCTCCTGCATCCAGGAATGCCAGAGGCCATGTCCAACTGCTCAAACACATTTAAGGTCTCTGCTTATGTCATGGTTGCTCACGTTTCACTGACTAAAGCAAGCCACAAGGCCAAGTCTCAGGTCAATGGAGGAATATCCTCATCCCTAGAGGGTCAGGGAGGAGAGTGAATATTTGTTTCCCTATGATACAATCAATCACTCTACCCCTCCAGCCTCATCTTGAGCCCTCTACCCCTGATTTCCTATTCAGCCACACTGAATGGATCATGCTCTCTCCAGCCTCAGTGCCTTTGCACATGATGTTCTCTCTGACTGGAAGGCTCTTTCTCTTCCCAATCCTCTATTACTCCTTCTGATCTTTCAGGTTTGTGTTTCCCCCTCACTTCCTCAGGGAAAGGCTGCCCTAATCCCCAGACCCCTAGTCCCCTGGCTAAGCCTGTGCTCTGCACGAGGCACTACCCTTGGTCACTGCCCTGCTTACAGGAAGCCACTTCATTATAGACCCTCTAACATAATTTCCCATCTCTGTGCTTTTGCTCTTGTCCTCCCCCTCTACCTGCCATCTCCTTCTGTCTTATCCATCTGGCTCCTTCTTATAATTCATAGCTCAGTCTAAACATCACTTTCCCGAGCACCCAATTTAAAGTAGCACATTTCAGTCAGCATACCACTTATAACTGACACGTTTTCTTAGTCGTTCAGCTGTTGCACTAACACGTATGACACAGTAAAGGTCCTCTTCCCCTAGGGGTCGTGTAGCAGAGTGGTTAAGGATGCAGCCTCTGGGGGTCCTGGGTTCCAATCCCAGCCACGCCAATGACTATGTCTAATTTGTCCATCCCCACATCACCAGAGCCTGGCACAGTGCCTGCCACATGGTAGGAATGCAAATATTTTTTGAACGGCTTAGCAGACCTGGTAATAGAGCTTCAACGGCTCTTGTATCTGTTAGACTACACCTCCATGATGTCTGGGGGCAGGCCTGTCCGTTTGCTGTCATACCTCCATTGCCTAAGACCGGGCCAAGCAGGTACATTCCATAAATGCGTGTTAATCATCACAAGGCTGTCCCATGTTGAGTTCCCACCAACAAGGAGTTAGTGCAAGTAGTTCATTTGGGAGGTGACCCAATAGGGAGGGAAAGAGAGAGAGGGAAGGGAAGGAAGCCATACAGGGTGTGTCCATGAGTGCTGTGTAGGACCCGGACACGTGGTATAGAACACACCTTAGGGTTACCCTAGGAGAGGGGCAAGGGAGCCGGGGCATTTACCCACTAACTCCCATCAGACACCGGCTGAGGGCTGCTGGGGGCGTGGGGACACTCACACCCTAGAATTTCTGGCCTGTCCTGCACTAGGGGCTGAGCTGGCTCGGGCAGCCAGAGGAAGCGCTCAGGCAACGATGACAGTAGGAAACCATTCAGTCAGATCTGCTGGCCCAGGATTGAGAGGAGGACATAGTTAGGGCACCATCAGTGTCCGCGGCAGAGACTCATTGAATGAATGAACTGAAATCCAGGTAGAGGTGCTGACAGAGGACAACAGGATGCAGAGTGGGATGGTCAGGGCAAGGGGAAAAAAGACAAGAGAAAGGCTGATCCAAACTTTTCTGGCTGTGTCTGAAGCAGCTCAGTGGTCTTCGGAGGGAGGGTCCTTCCTACTGGTGATGATTCATAGGCTCAGAGCCATCAGCAGTTATTTGGCAGTTTGCTCCTGGTTTCTCAGAGGTAATAGCCAAAGCAGAAACGGAGAGTGTTGCTGCCTCTAAAAAGGCTTACAACATTCCGGAAAGAGACTTAAATTTAATAGTGAGAGAGAGGGAGGCGGGAAAGTGGTTGGAAAGACTGGGGGGAAGCCAGAAAGCCTACATCCTCTTCCCAGGCCTCCAAGGATGTGTGGACATGCCTGGGCAAGTCTCTTCTGACCTGTGGCAGCCCCTGTTGACTTTTCAGGTTGGGGACAATCCAGGCCCTTTCCTCATCCCAGGCTCATGTTTGGGGCTATTCCACCACCTCCTCACACCTACAACCGAGGAACCAAACAAGGAGAAAACAAAGCAGCCAGCCTCTCTGATTTGTGAGCAGCTTGGACCAAGGACGGGTGGCTGAGCAATTTCTAGTCAAGGCTGACCTGCCCTAGCCCTGCCCCGTGGGACCACTGACAATTGGAAGCTGGGCCAAGGCTTCCCAAGCTGGGCCCAAGCTGGGCCAAGGTGGCTCCCACCACCTACATTTCTGTGGTCATCTCTGCTGTGTCCACATCTCCCCTCTTCCTATCTTCAATTCAGCCTGTGTGCTGAATCCAGACTGATGTTCCTAACGCCCGTTAACCCAGGCACTGCCCTGTCAATTGAGGATGCTGAGGTCCTCTTCCCCCAGGGGTCGTGTAGCAGAGTGGTTAAGGATGCAGCCTCTGGGGGTCCTGGGTTCAAATCCCGCCCACGCCAATGACTATGCGCTCTCGGTTCGTCCGCACCTCCCTCAGTGAGAGCCTCCCCCATGCTGAGGATGAGCCTGGTGTCCACCTCCTTCATCTGGGGCTCAGTGAGGACACAGCAAATTGCCCCACTCTTGGAGACGCGGCTGTCCTGTCTAATGAGGTCCCTCCCCAAGAGATTTTCAAGGGCAATTTTGACTATTAGCAATCTGTTTTAGGCACAACTTTAGAATCTTCCTGTCTGTGTATGAAGTGAATTGGATCAGTGTCGTTTCTCATAGGGTGGTCCCAGGGACCCCTGCTCCGAATTACCGGGGGCGGGGCTTATAAAATGAAGGTCCTCAGGCCCCACCCCACACGAATACTCTGCTTCACGCAAAAACCGCGTGGTAATTGTCTGACTGAACCCCTTTTACAATAGACAAAATTGAGGCTCAGAGAGGTGAAGGGACATGCCCGAGGCGACTTAAATAATAACAGAGCACGTCTTCAGATGCTGCGGCCCATGCCCTGCCACAGGCTCGCCCTGTGGATCCAGCCACCGAAGACACAACGAGTCCGCTGTGTGGCAACCCACAACCCAAGCTCGGGAATCCTTTGGGGAGGGTGATTTCTGTCTCCCCTCTGTTGGAGCACAGGAGCCACTTCCACAAACAGTTCTGACAAAGCTGCCCTTCCCAGCCAGCCTTTCTGACTGCAAGAAACTCTGATTTCAGAAACCGTGTCCCCGGGCCTCATCCATTCCCCGTTTCTCAATTCTTTGACATTTCATTTGCAGGGGAACCCTGCTCAGATACTTCACGCATTCATTTAACACGCATTTATCGAGCACCTTCTGTGTGCCAAGTGCTGTTCCAGGCGCTGGAATGAACTGCCGTGAATAAGACAAAGTCCCTGCCTTCCTGAAGCTTCTGTTCAAAAATCAAAAAGGAACAATCAAGGGGAGATAAATGCTAGCAAGTAACATTAGGCAGGGTAACAAGTGTAGAATGTGAGGGTAAGAGGAACCAGTTCAGCTTCTGGTTTTTCTTAGCTTGACTGCTCACCGTCTCTGAAGCCACTTCTTTTTTCATGGAAGTGCCCTCCCTGCTATGACAAGTAATCCAGTGGCCTTCATCAATCTGCAGCGAACTACTTGTGTTAAAAGCACTTGGCCTTAAAAACTGGAAACAACTCAAATATCTGTCAACAGAATGAACCAACAAAGTGAAGTAATGCAGACAATGAAATACTACTCAGCAATGAAAAATGAATCAACTACAAATTCAAGCAGTATACACATGAGTCAACCTCAATAATATTATGTTGAGTGAAAGAAGCCAGATGTCAAACAGCACACATTAGGGGCTGGCCCTGTAGTGTAGCCGTTAAGTTCGCGCACTCTGCTTCTGGCGGCCCTGGGTTTGCAGGTTCAGATCCCAGGCACAGACTGATGCACCACTTGTCAAGCCACGCTGTGGCAGGTGTCCCAGATAGGCACAGATTAGCCCGGGGCCAGTCTTCCTCAGCAAAAAGAGGATTGGCGACAGATGTTAGCTCAGGGCTAATCTTCCTCACACACACACACACGCACACACAAAGCACACCTTATAGGATGCCACTCATGAAATCCGAGAATGGGCAGAACTAATTTACGGTGATAGAAATCAGAACAGTACTTTCTTTGGGGGCAATGGTGACTCGGAAGGGACATGAGGGAACCTTCTGGAATGATGAGAATGTGCCATATCTTGATCCAGGTGATGGTTGTTGCATGGGTGTACACATATGTAGTAATTCACCAAGAACACTTAAGATGTGTGTAATTTCTTGTATGTAAATTATACTTTAATTTTAAAAAATAAAAATCAAAAAGCAGGTGGACTTTGGATTCAGGTAGACCCACGTACTAGTTCACTGTTTAACCATCATCAATTCTCCTTACTGCTTAGGATCTCTGTTTCTTCAGTATAAAATGGGACTAATACAACCCACTTCATTGGTATTGCCCGTGAAGCATCTAGCACAGAGTCTGGCACATAGAAAGCCCTGAAAAAATTAGCTATTATTCTTTAATATCATTCTAATACCCCTCCCCCAATCCCTGGCAAACAGGGCGAAACCTCAAAGTAGTAGACTCCACATTCATCAAATTCCATGGGACACTTCCCCATCAGGCTTACCAGAAGACCTGCGTTTGTAACTTGTTCATTAATGATATGCACATTACCTCCCACTGCTATTCTTTCAACATGTTGCTTTTATTCGATCTAATTGCAGGCTCAGCATGGTTAATCACAACATTTTCTGGGAAGTTTGAAGAAGCCGATGGGTCCCTCGTCTATGTTGGGCTGCATCGCTGCCAGTCCCTGCCAGGTTTCCCCGGAGCCTGGAGACAAGGGAGTTATTGGAAAAATATCCTACTCATCTGGAATCTTTCTCAGAGGACAGTCTTGGCAGAGCTGTTGCCACACACTTGCAACTGGTTTATCGAGAAATCGCCGCTTGTTGGGAGGTATAATCTCAGAATTGACTTTTTCTTTTCCATTTCCTGTCTTTGTTTTTGATTCTTGAAGTTTCTGTTGAAGCAAAGGTCATCTGTCGCGTCTGAACCCACCGTCTGGATTTTGCTGCCCTCGACTCTGCTCGGCTGAATTCCCACTTTCCTTTGGCTAACGGCTCCCTTGGTGACACCTTGGTCCAATTCCAGAACTTTTCAGCCACTTTTAGTTTCTAGAAAAAGCTCATTTCAAGGTGTAAGACTTGTACGTTTGTTTAAATTTTTTTTATTTTTGTAAATGTATTTAAGTATAAAAGACATATAGAGAAGTATACAGATCACAAATGTACAGTTCAGTGAATTTGCATAAAACAGACACATCTGTGTAAACTCTATTCAGATCAAGAAACGAAACAAGATCACAAATCTTAGGAACCTCTTTGTGCCCCTTTCTTGTAATCACTACTCCCGCAGAAGGTAGCCAGTATCTTGACTGCTGACACCGTAGATCATTTTGCTTCTTGTGAAATTTCATGCTAATGGAATCAAACAATGTGAATACTCACATATCTGGCTTCTCTCACTGAACATTTTGTGTATGAGATTTATCCCTGTTGTTAAGGTTTGTGCACCCTTGTTGCCATAGAATATTCCATTATATGGTTCCATCACATTTTAATTTTCTACTCGACTCATTCTAGATTTTTCAAAATTTCAGTCTCAAACATGATTCAGAGATCCACTGCAGGCCAGTGCTGGGGCCCTCAGCTGCTTAACAGTAGGAAAGGGTGAGGGTGACCTCTTTTCAGAAGACCTTAATCCTATTGACAGTAGCATCAAAAATAATAAAATACTTAGCAATAAATTTAACCAAAGAGGTAAAAGATCTCTACACTTAAAACTATAAAATATCGATGACAGAAATTGAAGATGACACAAATAAATAGAAAGATCCTATGTTCATGGATTAGAAGAATTAGGATTGTTAAAATGTCCATGCTACCCAAAGCCATCTATACAGTCAATGCAATCCCTATCAAGATTCCAGTGGCATTTCTTACAGAAATAGAAAAAACAATTCTTAAATTTGCATGGACCCTCAAAAGACCTGAGCAATCATGAGAAAGCTGGAGGCATCACACTTCCTGGTTTCAAACTATACTACAAAGCTCTAGTAATCAAAACAGTATGGTACTGGCGTGAAAATAGACACACTGATCAATGGAACAGAATCGAGAGTCCAAAAACAAACCCATGCATTTGCTGCAAACTAATATTTGGCAAGGGATCCAAAAATACTCAATGGAGAAAAGATAGTCCCTTCAACAAATGGTGCTGGGAAAATTAGATAGTCACATGTAAAAGAATGAAATGACCCCTATCTTACACCACTCACAAAAATTAACTCGAAATAGGTTAAAGATTTAAATATAAAACCTGAAACCATAAAACTCCTAGAAGAAAACAGGGAAAAAGCTTCTTGACATGGGTCTTGGCAATGATTTTTTTGGATATGACACCTACAGCATAAGCAAAAAAACTAAAAATAAACAAGTGGGACTACATCAAACTAAAAAGCTTCTGCACAGCAAAGGAAATAACAAAATGAAAAGGAAACCTGTGGAATGGGAGAAAATATTTGCAAACCACACATCTGATAAAGGGTTAATATACAAAATACATAAGGCACTCATACAACACAATAGCAAAAATACAAACAATCCAATTTAAAAAAATGGGCAAAGGACCTGAATAGACCTTTTTTCCAAAAATATTCAAATGGCCAACAGGCACATGAAAAGGTGCTCAACATCACTAATCATCAAGGAAATGCAAATCAAAAACACAATGAGATATCACTTCATACTTTTATGATGGCCATCTTCAAAAAGACGAGAAATAACAAATGCTGGCGAGGATATGGAGAAAAGGGAACCCTCGTGAATTATTGGTGGGAATGTAAATTGGTGCAGCCGCTATGGAAAACAGTATGGAGGCTCCTCAAAAACTAAAACATAGAACTACCATATGATCCAGTAATTCCACTTCGAGGTATATGTCAGAAGGAAATGAAATCACTATCCTGGAGAGCTAACTGCACCCCTATGTTCATTGCAATGTTATTTACCATAGCCAAGACAACCTAAGTAGTCACTGATGGATGAATAAAGGAAATGTGGCATATATGTAAAGGAAATGTGGCATTTATGTAGCCAAAAAACTATATAAGGAATCCTGCCATTTGCCACAATAGGGATGGACCTTGAGGGCATTATGCTAAGAGATATAAATCAGACAGAAAAAGACAAATACCATATGATCTCACTTATACGTGGAATCTAAAAACACCACCAAACTCACAAAAACAGATCAAATTTGCAGTTGCCAGAAGCAGGGGTGGGGGTGGGGCTGGGGGAATGGGGCAAAGGTGGTCAAACTTCCAGTTAGAAGATAAATAAGTGCTGGGGATGTAACGTACAACATGATGTCTATAGCTAACAATACTGTTTTGTATATTTGCAAATTGCAAAGAGAGTTGATCTTACAAGTTCTCATCAAAAGGAAAAAAACATCTTTGTAACTATGTGAGGGGATGGATGTTAACCTACTGTGGTGGTCATTTCACAATATATACACATCTCAAATCATTATGTTGTACACATTAAAATTATACAATGTTATATGTCAATTATATCTCAATAAAACTGAAAAGAACAAAAAAAGAAGACCTCATCCCTGCCCCCTTGGTGTGGGCTTCTTCAGTGTTGCAGCCTGGGAGAGAGAAGGGAGAGGCAGTGGTCTCCTTACCGGAGTGTCCCTGGCATCGCTGGTTCCCTGTGACTCCATGTGATGCAGATTATCCCTGTTGTCATGGTGAATGCCACACAGGTGGTTGTGTTGAGCTTTCCCCAGTCCCTCTCCAATGAGGATATTTTCTCCCAGAGGGGCAGCCATGTCTCTTTTCGGTACCAACAGCAATTCAAGCTGACAACCACTTTTCCATGCCAGACATCCCACTATGTGGCCCAATGACCTCCTGGGCAAGCCCCACAGATCCTTCCCAGACTCTGATTGCCACACTTCTTCATGCGGAGCTGCAGGACCTGCTGGGCTCTGCACCTTCCAAGTGCAGTGGAGAACGGGGCTTGTCCTGGGGTTGCCCAATCTTCCTCTGACTGCAATACACCATGGCCCCTTCAAGTCCTGCTCTCACCATCTCTAGACCAGAAGCAGGCACAAGCCTCTTTGTCCAAGTTCACCCTCCAGCTTCAGAGCTCTCCCAACAACTCTCAGCACGCTCCTCTCCAGTGGTGACAGCAGGGGTGCTTGTTAGATTTGGCAGCTCAGCAAGCAAGCAACTGGAGAAGACGCGGCCAAGCTCTGCTCCTTGGAGGCACTGCTGATGTTCAAAAATAGGATAGACCCGTGGTGCCCCGTGTATCTCTTCAGCTGTTACCATTTTAGTTCACACAAGCCTGACTTCCAATTGCCAGCACCTGAATCTCTTTGCCTGCAGGCTTTCTCTGACTGCTGGAGCCCACCCTGCCCAAGCACACAGCAGGCTGAAATTGCCAGGGAATTAACACCCTCCAGGACCAGCCCATAATCAATGGCTCTGCAGAGTTGGTGAGTAAATTCCCCCGCCTCCTACATGGAGTCTCTCTGAGGGCATGTTCTCTACTGATGCTCAGAGATCCCATTGCCTGCAGTGATATCTTGCTCTACAATACATCCTTTTAGAGGCTGCCTTCCCTCCCCTTCCCTACTCACTTCCCCGCCCCCCTACCAGCATTTGCTGGGGTCCCCTCCCAAAGAAACTACTTGGAGGGACATTCTCCTCTTGGGGCCTGCTTCTAGGGGAACTCAAACCAAGACAATACATGATTCTCTGGCAATCCCCGTCACTTGGCTTCAGAAAGGAGAACGGTCCCCTCTTCTCCCTAGTGAGGGTAAAATAGCTTTTAAAGAAGGAGGAGGAGGAAGTGGAGGAGGAGAGGAAGAAAAGGTGCTAGACATCCACAGCAATCTTCTCTCATTTTGTTCTTACAAAGTATTGGAGTGTGGAAAGGCAGGAATGATGATCAGGGCGAGTTCGGGCACCTCAGTGAGCCTCGAGGACAGTGCCACCTCCCCACTCCCGTGACCCCTGCACTGCGGTGCAGAAATCAGAACGCAGGGCATATTTAATGCCTCTTCTCCTAACTTGGGCCATTGTCAGCTATTCTGGGACAAGCAGGAAACCCCCACTCATAGCCTCCTGTTACATCTTTTCAAGGCTGGTTCTAACCTCTAGTCTTTCAGGCTTCTCCCAGACACTGAGGATTTACATCCTCATTTTTCTTCCTCTTCCACCAGGGACCCCTCAGTGGGGCACAGAATATTCTTGCCCACCCCTTCCTAGTCCTGGATGGCTGCCTCCTAAAAACAGAACAGCTCTTGGCACCCCTAGAAAAGCAAGGGGCTGGAAATCGCTCCACTAATGGTCTCCACTGGGATTTCAGAGACAAACTCCCATTGTAAGGTTTCTGGGTCAGAAACTTCTGCCAAACCCCGAGTATTCCTCTTCTTGTCAAGCCAGAGGGACCAAGGCTCCAAAATACTCAGGTTTCAAGTTCGGATCTGCCTCCACCAGGTCCTCTTGGAGGCTGTGAGGCTCACTGATTTGGCAAATTTTCAACATGATTTGATTTGCAGGTGGCTGGGACTGCAGCATTAGACAGAACCCTCCCCAGCATCCTTGACAGAGGGTCCAAGGTTGGGCCTCTGGGGCTCAAGGATCCCCTGAATACTGCTGGCAAAACTGTGAGTGTATTTGTTCCCCTGCATTGTCCTGAGTACGTTCATAGCTTCCCCCAAATTCTCAGAGTGATCTATGAGCCCCTATCTTAATTACCCTCTATTAATAGGAGAGCTGAGTATTTGAAAAATGAGTAACCTTCCCAGGTCCCAATGATCCCACATCAACTTTATCAAAATGATATCTGTAACCAGTTACGACCAACTGTTCTTGGGGCTGGGCTCCAGGACATGAAGCACCCCAAAACAACACAGAAATCTTGGAGGAGTAATGTAAGGCCCTTCCAAGAGGACTTGAAGGAGTAACAAAAATTGAATCATATTATGTCACATGTGCTAAATTTCCTCTGTAGACATTTCTTTTCCCAAATTCTCACTTATGGAGGCAGCTGCTCTCCTCAAATCCCCCATTTTTGCCTCTTTCTAAAGACTCTTGCCCCTTTCTCTCACCTCTTCCATCCGTTTTTCCCAAGTAGCTTTGGGCCTTTTCTGATGTAAATCTACTTTGCCTCTCTGCTTCTTACCATTCTCCTCTCCACTCATTAAATGGGAAGCTCAAGGAAGGGGCTGAGGAGCCAAGCAACACCCATAGAAGTTTCTAGAAGGTGGTGAAGGCAAGCCATCTCAAAAGTTATGCACAAATAATTTTGTTCCTGATATACTCACTGGGTAGCTAGAAATGAAATGGAGTGTTGCCGCAAATAATCAATTTATAAATCAAAATTGGGGTGAGTTTATTATGAGCCAAATTTGAGGACCATATAGCCCAGGGCCTTCCTTCCCCAAGGAATGAAGGGCATGAAAGAAGTGGGGTGTACAGAGTGGTTATACACCGCCAAAGAGCATATATCACATATGATTGCAACATCCTTTTTACAATAATCATGAGATTGCCCTGTCGGCACAGCGATTGATGGGCACAGCAGGTAGCAGATCTGCTGTCTCAAGTTGGGTGGTCACAGGATGAGCACAACAATCAAATCCTCACCTAGGGAGAAATGCTTATCCTTAAGGAAACGCCAATGTGGGGGAAGTGCATCCTTATCTTAAGGGCATTTGTTCTTTTATCTGGGACATGGTAAATGCTCAAAGCAGATAGACAATGCATGTTCAAAGGCCAAGTCAGGCCCTTTTGGAAAAACAAGGTCAGGCCGAATTAGTTTTGCATGAAATGGCTTCCTTATATTCTCCAATGTATCCTATTGCTTGCCATTTATTTATCAGGAGGAACTGGCTACCTTTTAAACTTAAACTGTGCTATGGAAACAATGAGGTAGAGCTATTTGAACTGACACAGAAAGATATCTGAGATAGAATAAGCAGGGAGGGGACCAGGGTGCGGCCAGCCTAGGGCACACTTGCAGGACCCTGAGAGTGAGTGTTTCTTTAAGAGTGAAGTGCCTGGGGTGCAAAATTTAAGGAGGCGCTCACTCTCAGGGTTGTACCAGTGCTGACCCAGCACTAGCATGCACCTGAGAATGAGCGCCTCCTTAAATTTTGTGCCCCAGCTGCCTCACTCATCTCGCCCCTCTTCTGGGCCTGATATTAAATGAAAACAATAAAGCAGAATCATCCTACACCCTTGTAGTATGACCTCATATGATACTATACGTGTGCATTAAATATACAGAAAGATCTGAAGGCATCATGCCAGAACTCTTAATGTGGTTCATCCTGAGGAGTGGGATTGGAGGGAGGTGAGGGGACCTTCCCTCCTAACTTTACCCGTGTCTGTACTGTTTGAAGTTTCAGAATAACCATCATATTTAGTAATTTTAGATAAACCAGAAAAATAAATAGAATAATAAGCCGTATGACATGTCAAAGGGCCTGCAAAAAATATTAAAGCAAAACAGATTGCTGGGGGTTTCTTCTTGTGGTCAGATGCAAATGGTGAAAATTGAGCCACATTGGCGATTCCCTCCCCCTGATTTCAAAGCACCCCCCCTTGTGCTGTTTCCCTCTGAGCACACAACCAGGCCACCCACCTCTGATTCATCTAGTTTGAGGTTTGTTCTTGCAGCAGACTGAAATCAGCAGTCCCCTGGGACACGCAGCAAAGGGCAGAATGGTGATTTTCCCCTTTCTCTCCCCTAAAACAGAGGTCGAGTGAAGATGGCACTCAGCCCTGCTCTGCACGTGTGGTGGGGGAAAGAACAGGCAAAAGAAGCCAGAATAACCCAACTTCAAATGTCTGACTGGCAGATACACCTGGCAAGGCTTTTAGCCATCAGTGAATAAGCCCACAAATTAGTCGTTTTGTTTTCTTTTTTTTTGGTGAGGAAGACCAGCCCTGAGCTAACATCCGTTGCCAGTCCTCCTCCTTTTGCTGAGGAAGACTGGCCCTGGGCTAACATCCGTGCCCATCTTCCTCTACTTTGTATGGGACGCCGCCACAGCATGGCTGACAAGCAGTACATTGGGGGGCGCCTGGGATCCAAACCCGTGAACCCCGGGCTGCCAAAGCGCAAACTAAACCGCTGCACCACCAGACCTGCCCCTTGTTTTCTTTGTTAACTTTAAACTTTGTCATCAGTCAAATTTATCCACCTGTCTTATCCAGGCTTTTCAGTGGAACATTTTAAAAATCCACATTACTCTAAGCTGAACAAAAAAGTGTAACTTCACTCTTTTCCTTCCTGGCTTTCTCCGCATTTTCCTAGTTCCTGGCCTATCCTGCCTGAGAAGGTTCTCCATCTTCTGAATTTCCAACATTCTTGGGACCAGACAGGCAGGAGCTATACCAACCCTGTTCCCCAAGGGTTAGTTATCAAGACCCTTGATAACTGGGATCCTGCCGGATACACCCTAGAGCAGTGGTTCTCAGCTAGGGGTGATTTGTCCCCAGGGGATATTTGGTACTGTCTGGAGTCAGTTTGGGATGTCACATCTTAGGGGGAACTATTGGCATTGATTGATGTAGGCCAGGGATGACAGTAATGTACAAGACAGCCCCCCCACGACCCAGAATTATCTAGCCCAAAACGTTAATAGTGCCGAGGTCGAGAAACCTTGCCCTAGAGCCTTGCTATTCAAAAGATGGTCCATGGACCAGCAGCATCGAAGTCCCTTGGGAGTATTAGAAATGCAGCATCTCAGGCCCCACACAGACCCCACGCTGAGACAGCAGAGGATGAATAACCCCCACGTCAGTCAGGACAGGCTAGTGTGAGATCAGCAGACTCTCTGTAAAGGGCTCCAGGATGTCTGACACAGATGCTCACGAGGCCTTAGTGCTGTGAAAGCAGCCCTCCTCCATGTGTAAATGAATGGGTGTGGCGGTGTTCCAAATCACGTGGCTAGTGTTAGTTTGCTGAGCCCTGGGCGAGGTCATGCTATGAAAACAACCCCCAAAATAACAGAGGTCATTTCTCGCACTCACTGCGCGTCCATCCTGGGTTGGCTGAGAGCCAGTCCCAGGGGCCCAGCCTCCATCATTGCAACCTTCGCTGGTCTTTACGGAGAGGAAAATACATAGCCTGCGGTGCGCAGGCCAGGTATGCATTGGCTCCTAAAGCTTCCACCCATCTCTCTCACATTTTATTGGCCAAAGCAAGTCATGTGGCCGTGCCTAACTTCAAGTGGGTGGGGATGTGTGCCCAGAAGGATGACAATTCCTAATGACTGCCCAGAAATCCCAGCTCTGTGCTTAATTCATCCTATTTATGAATTCCATCAAGTACTGGAACAGACCTGAGCAGAATTGCATCCCAGGTTAGGCGTGGACCATGTAGTGATGACCTCATCTCCTCCTCATGCCTTCTGTAAGGAATATCAGCTCAAACACACATGGATCCGACTGTCTGCTCTGTGCCAGGCACTGAGCACCTCACACACTTCATACCTTTCTGCTCTCAAAGGAGTCCTGGGAGGTGGGCATCATCTGCTTTTTCCAGATAAGGAAACTGAGACAGAGAGGTGATGTGGTTTATCCAAGGCCACCAGCTGGTAAATGGTAGAGTTAGGACTCAAGCTCAGGTCTGTCTGATCTCAAAGGCTACACATTTTACCATCATCATGATCAGATGGTTTCTGAACACTTACTGGGTGCCAGGCATTGTGTGTGTGTGTGTATATATATATAATATTTAATCCTCACAATAACCCTATGAAGTAGGTGTCATTAACCCCAATTTACTGATAAAGAGAAGGGGCCAAGAAGCTAAGTAATATGTATAAAGTCACACATTCAGTGATAGAACCAAATTCCAACCCAGATCTCTTGACTCCAAAGACTGTGCTTCTAACAGTTTCTAGTCCCAGGACATCTGTTCTGTAGCTGAAGCACTAAGGCACTGTGGGTGCCCTGCTCGTATCCCTTGGGCCTTACCACTTCAGTGGGCATCAGCCAGCATCCAGCTGTCAGGACCTGCGTCTCTGTCTGAGGCCCTTCTCAGAAGCCACTCAAGGGAGGCTGCTCTGTCTATGCTCGTGGAGGTCAGCAGACCCAGACAACCACAACCACAGGACCAACACCCACCAAAGGCTACTGTGAATACCCCAACTCCCCTGCCTCCTGGGTGCAATAACTCTGGGGTATTTGCCCTACACTGGTTCCTAGAGCCCCCAATGGCTTAAGGCTCCATCAGCCCCAGTAGCAGCTGACTTGATCATGCATCCATTTATTGGCTGCCACCTCAGATTGTCAGATTTAACAAATAAAAATCACAGGACTCCCCACTTAAATCTGAATTTCAGATAAAACTGATTTTTTTTTTAGTATAAGTATGCCCCAGGCCATGTTGGGGACATATACTAAAAATTATTATTTATGCGAAAAATACTGCATAGGACATACTTATATTAAAAAATTACTCATTGTTTATCTGAAGTTCAAATTTAACTGGGGTCCTGGATTTTATCTGTCATTAGTTCTCCTGCCATCCCTTTCCTGTGACATATCCCCTCTTCCCTATTCCGTCTCCCATACAAATGGCTTGTACCTGAATCCTTGTCTCAAAGGCTGTACTAGGGGGACCTCAAACTAAGACACAGGGTGACATAATGAGGAACAAACCATGTCTGCACACAGCAGAGACTTTACTGATGTTTTAAGGGCCATGTGGAGTCCTTGGGAGCCAGGACAATGGGGCCATCAGCCAACCTCCACAAGAACCATTTTGAATGCAGCTGACATGGAGAAGAGAAACCTTTCCTCCCATCTTGCCACGGCAACCACAGCTTGATGCTTACACGGGAGGTAGCCCTTTATCTTTTTGTATTCTCTGCCCATAAGCACTGAAAGGTGTAGACATTTCTAGACACCTTTTTTCTGGGATTTCCTCCACTGTGCTCAGCATCAATAGATCAGACAAATATTCAGGATTACATGGACCAGATCCTGTTGCCACTGAACAGCCATCCCACCCTCCATCTTCCTTGCTAACACACCCGGATTTCATTCACCTTCAGAGCAGCTGCATACTTCAAGAGAGACCCAAGCTATCCCCCGAGTGTGACTCTTTCAGTCAAAGCCAACCATGGTAACTCCATTGCCTTATCCAATAAGTGGTTTAGAATGGATATGAGATGCAATGCCTGCCAAGGGAACACGAAGGGGCATATGGGGAACAAACACGTCTTCACTCATAAAAAGAGACATGTATCGTGGATGCTGGATGCACCACCCAGAACCTCCTTCAGGCACAGGCACTCATTCCCGTACCTTCCAGGAGGGCCTTGCCCAGGGTTGTGCCCCGTCCTCAGGGTCAGCCCACATCCAGTGCATGGTCAATGCAGAGGTACAAAGGTATGGCCTCTTGCCTCAACTTGGGGAACTCTGAAGATCCAGCCAGCTCTGGACTGCCCTCATGGGGTCAGCTCAGGTCTCAGCTGCAGCTGCATCTTGGCTGACTCCTGCCTCCCTCACTCCCCACAAGCTCCTGTTCCTGAGAGCACTCGCCAATTACCTCTCTGCATGCAGACTTCCATCTCAGGGAGCCACTCAAATCAAATGTGAGAAGCAACTTCCCTTTTTCGCTAGATGTTGCTTTCTGCACGTGGAGCTGCAGCAGCCATGAGGGGACCGTGAGGGGAGCCGACCTAAGAAGACAAGTCCGTGCTCTGAGGATGACGGAGCAAAAAGAGAAAGTACCTGGGTCTCTAATAACGTCATTGAGTCACTCAACTAACAAACTCCAGGACTGTCCTACTTCTGGGCTTCTGGTTATGCCAGCTAGCAAATATTCCTTGTCATAAAACCTCTTCTAGCTGGGTTTATGTTATTTGCAGCCAAAATCATTTCAAACTATATGCTACATGTCAGTAGGAGGCACAGGGAAGTACTCCAAGACAAGGAAGAAATGCTGCCCAGAACAGCGTGGATTCCAAAAACCCAACACTTGGGTGACCAGCCAGGACACACCTCCAATTCCAGTCTCCCATCCCAACCACAGTGTGACATCCCCTCTTTCTCTCACGTCACTGTTGCCCAGTAAAACCAGAGACTGAGAAAAAATGGGCAATTCTCTGCACAATTCTGAGAAAGACGGAATCTCCAGCTAATTCCTTGACACCTTGTAATTCATGAACCAGCCACGCTTCTATTTTACTTTCTTCCTCTTTTTCTTGTTACTTAGAAAAAAGGAGCAGAGAAATGTGTCAGGCCAGGAAAGGCTAAATCATCTCAAGTGATGTCTACCTCGTAAATACTATGAAATACTATGGGAAACTCGAAAAATATTTAGACAGCTTTGCCCCTCTTGTGATGAAATAAGCCAGTCGGTTGCGTCCCCAGGCCATGAGGCATTTTAGTAGCTCTCTCTTGAAAGTCGGGGATGCCTTCTGCGTACAAGCAATTGTCAGCAAGCGAAAGATCGGACATTCTGCACATTAGGTGGCTGTTACGAACTGCACGTTTGTGTTACCCTCAAATTCATGTGCTGAAGACTCAATTCCCAAGGCGATGATATTTGGAGGTGGGGCCTTTGGGAGGTTATTAGCTCATGAGGCCTTCATGCTAGGATGCGTGCCCTTATAAGAAGAGATGTGAGACAGCTTGCTTTTCTCCCTGCCCCCCACACATGTGAGGACAAGCAGGAAGGTGGCTATCAACAAGCCAGGAAGTGAGTTCTCCTCAGGTGCCAGATCTACCGGTAGCTTGATCTTGGACTTCCCAGTCTCCAGAACCGTGAGGAACAAATGGTTATTGTTTAAGCCGCTCGGTCTATGGTGTTTTTGTTATAGCAGCCCAAACTGACTAAGACAGAAGCCAGACACAGAACATGAACACGTGGTCTGTCTTGCCTGAGTCTATTTTCACCAGTTACATAGAAGATTGGGAGTTCAGATCAAGGGATCTGGAATCAAACAGCCTAGGGTTAAGTCCCAGACCTTGGACAAGTTATTTAACTATTCTATACTTGTTTCAACATCTATAAAATGGGAAAACTCATAGAACCAGGCAGCCTGGGCTAAGTTACGATGCTGCAGTAACAAACAACCCCCTAGTCACAGTGGATTGCAATAATAAGAGTTTACTGCTTGCTTGACTCACATGTCCACTGTGGGTTGGCTGCAGCTCAGTCCCATGTGATCTTCATTCCGTGTTGCGGGCTGACATGGCATACTGGGACACTCTGGGGATACTGCCAATCTTGTGGCAGAGGAAAGGAGATCCTGGCAGGACCGCATCGTGATTGTGAAAGTTTCTGCTTGGAAATGGCACGCGTCACTTCTACTCATGCTTCGTAGCCCCAAACTTGTCACACGGCCAAGACTGAAGCCGCGGGGTGGGAAATACAATCCTCCCACATGGAGGAGGGGCCAATGTTTTAAACAATAACACAGTCTACGACACTAACTACATGACTGTTACAAGGGTGGAAGGTAAGGGGCACATAGGAAAAGTTAGTTATTATAAATATTAGTGCCATCATTTTAAGTTCTAAGTTACTTAGCAGGACAAGGAACTTTTTATAAATGGGCCCTTCTATTCGGTAGTCATGTGGATTAAGCCTTTGAAAGCACTAACTCTATTTAGATAATATGTGGATTATTAGGTACTCTGAATCAGTGACCAAGTAAATAAAGTTTATTCAACTGTAAAATGGCAATAAAAGTAGTGTCTACCTCATAGGGATGCTGTGAAGATTAAATAAAATAATCTATGCGGTGGTAGATAAAAGATGGCTGCAAATTCTTTGTCACTTTCCTATTGAAAGTGGAGTCTAATTCCTTTCTGCTGACTTTAATTCCTTCCTAGGCTGACTTTAGTGACCTGCTTGACCGATAGAATGTGGCACAGCAATGTGTCAGGACTTCTGAGGGTGGGTCATAAGAAGCCTTGCAGGTCTTAGGTCACTTGTTCCCGGAACCCTGAGCTGCCACATAAGTGGGAGAGGGGTCTGGCAGAGCCCAGCCTTATAGTTTTCTGCGCCAAAGTGCCAGACATTTGAGTAAAGCCATCTTGAAGCCATCAGACCAGGCTGACTGTCAGCTCAATGCCACTAACTGACCTCAGTTCATGTCTTGTCGAGGAGAATCACCCAGCTGAGCCCTGCCTGAATTCCTGGCCCACAAAATCATAAGATGATGAAGTGGTTAGTTTAGCCACTAAGGTTTAGGGTAGTTTGCTCTTCAGCAATAGATAACCAGAACCCATGCAAGCCCTTTGCACTCTACTTGATCATAGTTGGTTCAGAAAATATTGCTAGTGTCGTTAAATCTTGGGTAAGCTCCCCACTCATTTCCCCCATTGAGTTTGGAATGCCTGTGATTTAGAACTGAGGAGAGGATGGTAAAGACACATCTTTTTTTTTTTTTTTTTTTGCTTTTTTCTCCCCAAAGCCCCAGTAGATAGTTGTATGTCATAGTTGTGCATCCTTCTAGTTGCTCTATGTGGGACGCCGCCCCAGCATGGCTTGATGAGTGGTGCGTAGGTCCATGCCCAGGATCCGAACCTGCAAACCCTGGGCCGCCGAAGCAGAGTGTGCGAACTTAACCACTACGCCACCAGGCCGGCCCCTAAAGACACATCTTTAATCAAATGTTCCAAAAACACTTTCCTCAACTTCCCCCAAAATGTAAAGAAAAAAGAAGGAGTATCCCCAGAGCCCATAAGGGGAAACTTAAACATGTAAGACTGTTAACTTGGGGAACAGCAGAAACTCCTGACTTGTGTTAGCTACACTTGTGCCTAAACCTTTCCAGAAAGTCAAAATTCAATATTTTTAATTCCCTTAAAACTTCAGGTAAAACTGCTGCACCTACATGATGCCCTACATCACCCTGGTGAGTACATGTGCCCTTGGGCACTCAGCACCTAATTTGAGGAGACTGTGTATGCACCTTGTTTCGAGAAGCAATGACCTAGACCCTAGAGCTGGAAGATTCCCCTATTCAAGAGTAAATAAGCAAATGTGTCTGGGCTGGTGCTATCCCTTTTATTGTTGTTTTGGTTTTTTGGTTGTTGTTGAGGAAGATTAGCCCTGAGCTCACACCTGTACCAACCTTCCTCTATTTTGTATGTGGGATGCCACCACAGTATGGCTTGATGAGCTGTGTGTAGGTCCAACCCCAGGATCCGAACCTGAGAACCCTGGGCCGCTGAAGCGGAGCGTGTGAACTTAACCGCCACACCACCGGGCTGGCCCGTTTATTTGTTTTCTTGACACAGGGTTTTGGCCATTTAAGCAATGCTATGAGTTCACCAAATTCCATCTCCTTTTCCTCCTGGGGCCACAGCTAGGCCATATGTCCCTGTACCCCTGCAGAGAGATGGGGCCACATGACTGAGATCTGGCCAATGGAATGTGGGCGGCCATGATAGACGCCCCTTCCAGGCCTGGCCCCTGGCAGACCTCCTCTGTGACCCTTCCCGCTTTCTTCCCTCATCTGCCAGACAGTTCAGGGAAGGACTCTGAGACCCTAAGGGATGGTAGAACCAAGGGTGGAAGGAGCATGGGTCCCTGAATGACCGAGTGGAGCAGATCCCCACTTCCCAGCTCTACCATGCCGACCAGCATCAGACTGCCACCTGAGTGAGGGAGAAGGCTTTCTTACACTCAGTCACTGAGACTGGAGGTTACTTGTTGCAGTCGCGAGACTTCCTAACGAACACAAAGGTGTGGGGTGGGAGTAGGTGTGCCGTCCCCTCTCTCCAACAAGAGCAGCCTGAGGAGGCACAGTGCCTTTGCTGGAGAATTTACTGACAGCAGTCAGACTGTATGTCACAACTCCCAGAAGAAAGGAAAGAGTGGCTCAGAGCGCCGCCCCTGCCCTCCCCGTTCTCCCAAGGGGAGGAAGCGGGAATCTTTTGTTCTCTCTTTCTCTCTGCAGGGGAACCACGGGAAGACATCTAGGACGTCGTGTTCTGCTGGCTCCAGTGACAAGCAGATGAAATTCTATCACTCTTCGGACAGGAGCCCTCAGAAGTGACTAATTTAATCCCCGAGGCCTCTTTAGAAGGAGAATCTTCTACTTTCTCGGCAACTCCTCCCTCTGCTCAGCCTGGTTTCCATGAAGCAAGATAGTCAGGCTCACTCAGATCAGCTCAGCAGGGAGCAGATATTCTTGGAGTGATTCTTCGCCAGTTTGGCTGACTGAACCGAAGAGCTATTCATTAGAGTTCTAAAATGGTGCCTTTTGTAGAACATGGCCTTGGTACCATACCCTGGAAGTCAGAATGCAGCAAGGGAGGCAGATGCACCTATCCTGAAAGAGGCAGGCTGGACCAGTACCTGGGCAGAAGTGGACTCGGCGGGGGAGAGGAGGAAGAGTATTGGTACAGGAAGAAATCAGCATCTGCTACTGATGTCTTCAGCCTTGGGACTTTGGATGTCCTTGGCCACCATCCCCTAGAGTCTAGGGTCCTGAAGGTTAATGTAGTGGTGAGTGACTCCGAAAGGAGAGAGCCCAGAGCTGGAGGTCACGCAGACCCAGTTTGACTCCCAGCTCCAGCACATACTACCAACTGTGTCACCTAGGGGTGTAACTCAACCTCTCTGAGCTCCTGGTTCTATACCTGGAAATGGGGACTGATGAAACCTAACTCATAGAGTCCTTAAAAAGGGTAAATGAAATAATGAGTAAAATGCCTGGCATCATAGTAACTCTTCACCCCACCCCCCTTCTACATCTGGAGCCACACCTTTTGGGACCTTCTAAGTCACTACTCTCTAAATCCTTGAAATTGACCTCATCATCTTACTGCTCCTCACTGGCCATTGTCAAAAATTTGGAGTGGAAACAAGCTAGGAAAAGAAGCTTGAGATTTCAGAACAGAAGCCACTACAGACCTGGTAGCTGGAGCTGCATAGTACTTTAGAGGAAAATAGGGGATAGCACCCCCACCTAACAAGTAAAAGGGCTCTTATGTAAGCCCAAATCCCCCAACTCCCCAACCTCTACCCTGCACTAGTGGAACAGGAAAAAAAACCAAAGGCTGGCTGTCAGACCATAGCACACCCTCCTGTCATATCTGAAACACATTGCCAGGTTATCTAATAGGCCAGGATTGCAAATCGATGGCATGCACCCCACTACTCTCCAGTCCAATACCTGTGGCAGACATCATTAATCAATCACAGCACTCTTCCCCAGTGAGCCCAGACAAGGCAGCAGACTCCTCCACGTAGCACTCTGGCAGACACCACCAATTGATCAGAGATGTTGTGCAAGAGGAAACCTATTTCCCAAACCATAGACATTTGCCCTCTGGAGTGGCCTAGCTATGGAAGGTGAACAGCAAGCTAGAGAGACACATTAAAGAGGAAACCAAGATGGATCACTGAGCTGCCAAGTGCTTGCAAGAACCCATTGCACAAGTGTTAACAAAATCTGGATAAAACAATGCAATTAGCCATGGAGTCCAGGTTTGAAGGGCTATTTCCAAAGCACAATTTCTGCATTTTCTACATATTGCTTTGCTGGGCACTTTTTTTCCCTACGGCAAGGAGGTTTTCTCAGGAGAATGAGGGAAGCAGACAGAGAGGGGGGCATTTTCACACAGCTCCAGCATCATTAGCCAATCCTCTAAGTAAACACAGGTGTCAGCAAGGCCAGTTAACCAAAGCTCATCCCACCTCCAGAACTGTTAACTAGACAGTGACATATAGTGCAGGCTGTTAAATCTTCCAGGGCAGGAATCCTTGTCTTCAGTGAACGGCCGTGAATCAACTAAACAGGATATGCCAGGATGTTTAAGACGGCCGTATATTTATTTATGAGTGAATGACCAGTTCAGTATTTCTGCCAGTTACCTTTATGGTTTTTATGAGATTTGGATAACGTTTATTTATCGCCCGTACAGTTTCCCATTCACAATGGAGCTTTGTTCGACATTTAGAAACGTTTCTAATGTTTTTTGCTGGTCTTTCTGGCATGAATAAAGGGATCTTTTTTCTTTGGGTTTCTGCAAGGAACTCATGCAAAGCTAATTTGGATGATAAAATGATACCATTTCAAACATCTTCATGCATGGATTATATTATTTGAACCTTTTCATAGGAAGAGATTAATCATGTGGTTTGCATCACCAACCTTATAATTTTAATAACAAGTCTGGTCAGATGAAGAGCCAGAATATATCTTTTACGACAGAATATGCTACATCATGAAAGTATCTTCTGTTCCTACTGTTGGACTGTGCTTATGTCATCAGCAATTTGAGAGGTGAATTTGTTTCCGGGATGGGCAATATATACCCAAGATGAAACTGTATCATTTATCACTATTGTTAACTACAATGTTAATAGCTCCCATTTATTGAAAATTCGTTATGTAGCACTGTATGCACAATCTCTCAAGCCAGGGAAGTAAGAACCAGTGTTCCCTATCTTCCAGATGAGGAAACCGAGGCTCAGCATTGGTGAGTAACATCCCAAGTCCCCTAGCTGGTACTAATAGGGCTGCAGGGACTCACAGGCACTTTGGTGTAATGCCCAAGTTCGTCCGTCTCCAACTATGCTTTGCTGTCCTTGTGGCCAAAATGCTCCCCCCCACCCCGATTATTTTATGTGGTCAAATCCATGAGAAAAAAATCAAACTGGCTGCCAAATACCATGCAGACATAACAAAAGCTAATTGACTGCAACTCTGACTTTCCAGCCTACTCTTGTGGTTTTAGGGGAAGTAACCTCAGCTATGGAGACTATGACCACTGGTTTGAAGGGGTCCCAGGGGCTGTGTTGTCCAGCTCAGAGGAGCGTCACCTCCTCGCTCCTCTCTGCCAAGTGCGTGGATGTCCCCAATGACATCTCTCACGTCTGGCTCTCCACCAAACAGTCAGGACAGCATCACTGCCACAATCAAAATAATCCTCCTAAACATCACAAACCACACTGGCAGCCTCACAGCAGCTCGCTTTATGGCACATCATATGTGCCAGGCAATGCAGTGCTTTATAATATATAGTAGAGTGTGATAGACTAGACGTGCATGGTCTCGTTCTAGTCTCCCAACACATCTGAATGCAAGGAAGGTATTCTACCCGTTTTACACACTAGGAAACTGAGGCTTAACTGGGGTCTGTCCAAAGTCACACAACAAGAAGACAGAAGAGCTAAGGACCAGAATCCAGGCTGCTGACCCCAGAGACCAGGCACTTAACCTCTTATTTTTAGAGTGTGGGGATCTTTTTCCGAAGGGGCAAAGCAACAAACCCATAGGTAGTCTCAGAGCTGGGATAATAACCAGGGCTCTCTCCTCATTCTAGATCTTTCTCCACCATGCCACACGGCCCCATTCTTTCTCCCTGTCTGTTCCCCAGCCACCGGCTACAGACTGTTGGCCTACTATAGATCAGGAACTGGGCTATATGCTGAAGGGAAGCAACAACAATAAAACAAAAATAAATTAGAAAGAAGGCGTGGTTCCTGTTCTAGGCAACCCCAGAGTCAGACTGCCCTGTGTTAGACTCCTGGCTTTGCTACCAACTAGCTTTGTAAACTTGGGCAGATCTTCATCTCTCTGGGCCTCAGTTTCCTCGTTTGCAAAGTGGGCATATGTTAGTACCTGCTGTATAAGGTTACTGTGAGGATTGAAAATGCAAATTTAAATGGGGTAAGGTATGTAAAATGCCTGGTACGTTTTCTGGATGTTTTTAAGCTCTTGGAAAATGGTGGCAACTACTTTGTTTTTGCCAGCACCTTAAAATATATGTATAATTACACTCACAATTTGGCACTCAAGTGCCAATCTAGATTTTTCAGAGAAATTCTTTTTTTTTTTTTTTTTTTTTGTGGGGAAGACCAGCCCTGAGCTAACATCCGTCGCCAATCCTCCTCTTTTTGCTGAGGAAGACTGGCCCTGGGCTAACATCCGTGCTCATCTTCCTCCACTTTATATGGGACGCCGCCACGGCACGGCTGACAGGCAGTGCGTCGGCGGGCGCCCGGGATCCGAACCGGCGAACCCCGGGCTGCCAAGCGCGGACTAAACCGCTGCGCCACCGGGCCGGCCCCAGAGAAATTCTAAAAGGGGGAACTGAGATGTGGGTTGGGATGGTCTGGATTGCTCTCACAGAAGAAATATGAATTAATTTGGTTCTTGAAAGCTGGATACATAGAATTCAGATGATGAATAAAAATTGTAACTCACCATTTCCTGCGTACTAGGATCTTGAAAGAAGGCATTCTATTCCTTACAACCCTGTGTGCCTACATAGCCACATTTAACAGGTATGAAGAAACAAGCTCAGAGAACTGAAATGACTTTCCCAAGGCCACACAGCCACAAAGCAGTTGAACCAAGTGTCAATCCACACCTGTCTGACTCTCTGGCCTGCTCTTCCCTTCCCTGTATAGGTCACTGGGGGATACCACAGAGAGTGGTCGAGTGAGAAAAGCTACCCATGTGTTGGTGGAAAGGGGAGAGTTCTTACTGCTGTGGATGGTTCCCATGGTCTGTGGACAGAATTCAAGAGGTCTATGGACTTGGATGGGAATAAAAATTGCATCTTCTTTTTCATTAGCATTTACCCGAAATTTAGCATTGCCTTTTATTTTGAATCTAGGCAACAAACAACAATATTATCAGCAGTGCCTGTGGCTTCTTCACCAGTAGATCTGTTGGTCAACCTCCCATAGTGACAATGGGGATAATCTGTCTCCAAGCCAGCGTTCTCCCCGCTGTGCTTCACTGCACACTTCTTCTGTCAGTCAGCTCACCAGCCCGTGCCTTAATCGCTTGCTCCCTTGATCAGCTCTTCACCTAGAATGGAACACCCCTGAGGCCGGAAACTTTCTCTTGTTCATCTCTGAGTGAGGAATCTTAGCATTTGATCCAGAATCTGGCACAGAGTAGGGGTTTAATAAATGTTTGTTGCCTGTGGTGGGCAGCCTTCCACAAGGGCTCGCAATGACCTGCTTCCTGCTGGTCATGCCCCTGTGTGATCTCCACCCCTTGAGTGTGAGCCTAGGGACTTGCTTCTGAGAAATAGAATGTGGCGAAAGTGATAGGATGTCACTTCCAAGAGGTTGTAGAGGCTGTGACCCCCGTCTGGAGCCCTGGTTCTTCTCACGTGCGTGCCCTGGTGGACAGGGCCACCTGGCAGGGAGCTGAGGGCAGCCTCTGGCCAACAGCTGGTGAGGAGCCGAGGCTCGCACTCCAATAGCCCACGGGGGCAACTAAAAACCACGGGCTGACTCAGCGGTGGATCCTGCCCCAGTGGAGCCTTCAGATGAGACCACAGACCGTGGACCCACACCTCTTTTCCAGAGACCCTGTAAAGGATCCAGGTAAGCTGTGTCTAGACCCTAACCCACAGAAACTGTGACATAACAAATGTGTGTTGTTTTCAAGCTGCTAAATTTGGGGGAAGTTTGGTATACAGGAATAGATAACCAATACATTCCTGTCAGAATAAAGGAGAAAGGGAGAAAAGGTGGGAGCAAGGGAAAGTGCAAAGAGGCCCAGTGCAGGGCCCTCTGTGGCCATCTCCCCTCAGGCCATAATCTGCGGGTCTCTCCTTGAGACCACAACCCCATCCTTGAGACTTTCTTAACACCCCTCCCACCAGTAACTGCGGTGCAACCTTGTCCGTGCTGGCACGTGCCTTAGGGACTATTTGAACTTTCCTACCATGGTCACGTCATGCTCAGTGACTCACGCCAAAAGTTGATTGTAACCAAATGCCTCACTTCATTGGGACAGAGGCCAAAGTTTTTTAGCCTTCTTTTAATGCTCTTGTAGTGACTCCAAGCCCATCCAGTGAATTGCACAAAGCCCATTTTGTTATCATCCATTTGACTCCCAAAGAATTTCCAAGACTCTTGGCAGTGAGGACATCTGGTCCACAAAATCACATGGACACGGTCAGTTGCCTCAGCCAGCTGTCCTCACTCGAGCCCTCAGGGCCTCACCCATCCACCTGCTGGGAACGGGTTTTACACCCACCCACCCCCATCCAGCCTCGGCTTTTGCATGGTGCCACTTTAAACCCATGGACCCTAAAGTTATTGTCAGAGGCTCCTGCCTAGCTTTCAACAGGCTCTTGAATTGGAGTGGAAATGCCAGCTAAGAGCTCCCCAAAAAGAACTTTCAGAGCCGCCTGCTTTCTCTGGCCCAGCCGTGCCTTCTCCCCATTGAACACAACACCCGCCCTCTGGGCTGTAGTGCTTTTATTTGCATTAGCTTATTTCCTCCATTCTAATGCACCAGTTGTGGGAATGCATACTGTGGATTTAATAATAGCTTTTCACTCAGGAAAAATAGTATCATATTGAAGGTACACATTGACTTTTTTACAGTATCAAATTTATTGAGGTGTAGTTTACAAACTATAAGATACGTCCATTCTAAATGCACATTTCGATGAGTTTGACTAATATATACCCCTGTGTAACCATGACCACAATTAAGACATGGAACATTTCCATTATCCCACAAAGTTCCCTTGTGTCTCATCCCAAATAATTCCCCCCACTCCTGTCCCCAGGCAACCACTAATCTGCTTTCCGTCATTATACATTAGATTTGTGTTGTCTAGAGTTTCATGTATGTAGAACATGACATGTCATGTCTGCTTTGGTGTCTGGCTTCTTTCACTCAGCATAATGGGTCTGAGATTCATCTGCAGAGTCAAGTGGAAAGTAGCCAGCATGACAGTAGTTCATTCCTTTTTATTGCTGAATAGTATTCCTGTCTATTTGTTTTTGTTTTGTTTTGTGTGTGTGAGGAAGACCAGCCCTAAGCTAACATCCGTTGCCAATTCTCCTCTTTTTGCTGAGGAAGACTGGCCCTGGGCTAACAGCCGTGCCCATCTTCCTCTACTTTATATGGGACACCGCCACAGCATGGCTGACAAGCAGTGCATCAGCGGGCGCCCAGGATCCAAACCTGCGAACCCCAGGCTGGCAAAGCACGAACTAAACTGCTGCGCCACCGGGCGGCCCCATATTTGTTTTTACATGCTTTTTTTTTGCATTTTTCAACTTTATTAAAGAATAATTGATATGGACTAAACTGCACATTAAATATGCAATTTGATTAGTTTTAACACAAGCATACATCCGTAATATATACATAGATTTCTATAAATCAGAATTGTAAAACAAAACAAAACAGTGCAGCTTAGAATGGTGAAATGATTCCTTTGTTCAAATCCTCTCTAGGAACTCTAGGTGAGTATTTGCCTCACATTTGGCTAACTGAAGAATCTGGGATGATTTTCCCAAAAAAACATATCTGCTCTAAGGTGACTTGCTGCCTCTGAAGAATAACCTTTTAAAAGCAGTCTTTTTGTGAAAACAAAACCAAAATAAAACAAAAACCAATATTTAATGGGCATTTCACTACATTCTATACTATTATGACAGGACTCTCAGCTGCAGTGACATGAAGCCAGCTCAAACTGGCTCAAGAAAAAAAAAGTGGGGACAGAGTGGGATTTATTGGCTAACATAAATGATAAGCCCAGGGGCTTCAGGCATAGCTGTATCCAGGAGCTCAAACATCATCAGGACTCAATCTCTCTTCCTCTTTTTCTTTGTCTCTCAACCCTGCTTTCTTCCCTGTTAGCTTCATTTTCAGTCTAACTGTTCCCACATGGTGGCCTGCCGTAGTTCCAGATTACTTTTCTCTTGTATCACTCGTGAAAACAGAAACCACTTTTGGTATTTACATCAGAGGAAATTTAATGCAGGGAATTGGTTACAGAGGCGATGGAGTTGCTTAGAAGACAACCGGGGGATGTTGAGTAATCCAGAGATTGGCCACAGTAGGAAGGCACTGCCTCCCTTATATCAGAGAGACAAAGAGAACAAGATGGTGTAAATGAAGCGTAGGGCCTGGGGAAGCCTGACAGAAACTGGAGCCAGGACAGGCCAGCTTGTTTGGGGCTGGAGCCACAGAGGAGCTGCAGCTGCTGCTGGAGACACTGCCCAAGACAGAGAGGGAGAAATGCAGCCTGCAGGGGCCAGCTCTCAGGGATACAGACAAGAGTAGAGGAAGAGTAAGGAAATAGGACACAGGTTCTGAAGGGAACAGGCCCAGGACAGCACGATCCCCTTGGAAAGGGAGCTTTTTAATAGTTCCAACAAAAGTCTTGGAAAGGCATCTGATTGTCCAGATGTGGGTGTAGGGCCCACCCCTGGGGGGAGGCTCGCAGGGGATGGGGAGTCAGCAACACAGACACTAAATGAACAGGAGGGCCCCCAAGGCAAAGTCACGGTGCTCTTATTGCCAGGGAGGCAAGGCTGGCAAACCCCCTGTCCACCATGTGCTGCTCCAGGGAGTGGGTCCGAGAGGCTGCACAGTTGCAAATGGCCCAACTCAGGTAATTTCCACACAGCAGAATTTTAGGTTTGCTACTGGATGCCAAGCTACGGCCAAGGTCAGGACCTTGTGGATATGTTCTCAGTCCCTGGGAAGGTGGGAAAGGGAAAAAATAGAAGTACCATTTCTGTCCCTTCTCATGAGGCGCCCTCCTTCCCAAGCCTGGACTTTGTAGCACGAGGCCCAGGGCCTGCGTGGCAAGTGACTTTGGACCCAAACCCCAGAAAATGCAGAAAACAAACGCCTTGCCAGTCTTCGGTGGCATATTGCCTTCTAAAGGAGACACTTTGCAACCCAAATGCCGAGGCCAAAGGATTTCCTACGAGTCTTTTATGATGTCTATAAATTTCAAGAGAGAGAATTGGTGAGTAACTGGGCTGTGTCACTGTCAGGTCACTGATTGAACGTGCCTTTAATGGAGTCTCCAGCAGCCGTAAAAATGCATGAAAACAGCCTTCTGGACACAGGCAAGCCTGATAGATGGAGCAGCGACACCCAGTAAAAGCCAAATGGGCTGGGCTTGTCCTCATGACTGTTGAAGAGAATACATTTTGGTCTTTCAGGATAGAATGTGTGCTTAGAGAAGCATTCAGCATTCTACATGAAATTTCTGCCCGGGGGAATACACACACACACACACACACACACACACAGAATCAAAACTCAACGTTGCATGGGGATGGCTTTTACATAAGTGTACCCCAGTAGTGAAAAATTTGGGCACTCTAGTGTGTTGAATAGCATCCTCCCCGCCCCCCCATTCATGTCCACACAGGATCTCAGAATGTGACCTTATTTGGAAATAGGGTCTTTGCAGCTGTCATTTTACATAACCTTTTAAAGTCGTGGTTTGCACCTGGACAAATTGGGGTATTAATGGCACCTACAGATAAAATGAGCAGAGGATATAGAGCACGTATCTTCATAGAATAAATACACAATAATGTTGACTGTTGTTACAACTTAGGAGAAGGGAGGATGGAAGGAAGGGAGGGAGAGGTGGGGAGCTGAAGGGAAGCTATGAAAAGCTGGCTACTATTCATTGTAACCCCAAACAGAGCAATGTCCTAAGGGCGCGCGGGATGGAGATCACACTCAGCAGACACATCGCATTCCTTCTTCACAACCCTCCAGTTATGGTGCTTTAGAAGCCCCTTCACTGAAGTCTTCTAGAAGAGAAGGAAATGCCTCCCTTTGAGTACAGATGCTCGCAAGTTTCTACCGTGATGAGGCAGCGCAGCCGGCTTGCCCTAGACTCCCTCTGTCCCGGTCAGATGGTCACCTGACAGTGCGAGGCGGCCAGGAAGTTTAGGAGCCCAGTTCAACACTCAGATAAGAAAATGCACTGAATCCCTTTATTCCTGACATGGGCATATGGTACAAATCATTTGGCATGCACTGAATTACTAGAGTACTCATTTATTTTGGAATGTATATGAAGTAAGCAGAACAAAACATGTACCATTTTCAAAAGAACTCATTCCCTCTGCTGGGGGCAAAATACCTCTTGTGGGAAGGTATTCATTGAAAATAAATTATCTTCAGGGGGAAGCATATGCTTTTCTAAAGGGGAACATTGTTCTCTACAAATTTTCTAATTCAAGGGGTGTCTGTGTTGTGCACGTACACACATGTGTATTGAATATAAAGTTGGAAAACCACTAACCATATTTATTAAAAACTGAAAAGGCATATGTACGCAAAATAACAGTCTAAACAAGTCTGATTTTTTTTCTGACACATAAATAAGAGAAATCCAGGGCTGGAGACTTTAGTGATACTATGGTGGCTCTGTGGTGGTATCAGACGTGCATGCTTCTATCTTTCTGCTTTGCTAAACTCATAGTGACTGGCTTCCTTCCTTAGAGTCACCTAACAGCCCAAGATGGCTGCTGGAGCCCCAGCTACCATGTATGCATTCCAGGCCAGCAGTGGACGAAGGAGGGAAAGACAAAGGAGTATACCTTCCAGGTGTATCAACTTTTTTCATGGTCTTCTCCAAAGTCCCATACATTTCCATAGTCACATACATGCTCTAATTGTAAGGAAAAATAAAATGCTGTCTTTTTGCTGGGTGCATTTCCACCTCAAACAGAACTGGGGTTCTGTTACTCAGAAAGAAGGGAAAATGGAGGACGGTGGCAACCAGTATCTTCTGCCACGCATGGAAAACTAAAAATAAACTTGACCAAGTTATTCTATGTGCCTAGGAAGGTCTAGAACAGAGATTGGGTGTCATTTCAAGGATAAAATTAACCGTGTTTCTTTGCTTCTATTTGTAACCTAATTCGATATATTCAAGAGTCGAAATGCAAATTTGAAAACAGTCACATATCTAGAGAAATACCTGCCTTTGTGGACTTAACCTTAGAATAGAGTTTCCTCAACTTTTTAAATCATAACTCCAATTACATCACTATTTATGGGTGTCTTAGTCTGCTAGGGCTGCCATAACCAAACACATAGACTGAGTGGCTCAACAGACACATGTTTTCTTACAGTTCTGGAGGCTAGAAGTCCAAGATCAAGGTGCTAGAAGGGTTGTTTTCTGGTGAGGCCTCTTCCTGGCTCATAGATGGCCACCTTCTCACTGTCCTCACGTGGCCTCTCCTCTGTGCACATGCGCAGAGAGAAAGAATCTCTGGTGTCTCTCTTCGCATAAGGATCCCAGTCTTATGGGGTCAGGGCCTCATCCTTATGACTTCATTTAACTTTGATCACCTCCTTAGAGACCATCTCTCCAAGTGCAGGTTCACTGGGGGTTAGGGCTTCACCACATGAATTTGGGGGGACTGCATTTAGTCCATAACAATTGGTAATTAAAACCTGTGGATGATGCAAGAAGAGAACACCGTTGCTGCTAAAAGCATCCCGTTGGTGCCAACCTGTCCTCTAGACGTTTGTATGAGATAGACACAGAGTGACTCAGTCAGTGACAACCAGATCTACTCGGAATCCTCCATAAGGAATTCAGGGATGCACCCCCATCTTTCTCTGCTATTCCTTGAGGCCATGAGCCAGATTTATTAAATTCAATAGAAAGTAGACACGTGTATCCTTCTGGATCAGAGACCAGTTCAGTATTTCCCAAAGTATTCCACAAAGAAAGGGTTCCGGAGGCAAGTTCATTTGGAATATACTTAGTTAAGTCAAATAACAAAGGTTCTTTATTTTTTCATTGTTTGACTGCAGGTCTTCTCGGGGCCTTTAATATATTTGGGTGTGTTTTCAATCCCCAACATTGAGCCGCACTCTGCAACGTTTCTCAAATAACTTCAGATACTTTTTGAGTGTGCACTTGTGAGGATTAGTGTTCTACAAAGCACACCTGGGCACATCATGCATGCTTTCCGCTGGAGCAGGGTTCTTCACATCGGCACTGCTGACACTTTGCGGGGGATAATTCTTGGTTGAGGGGCTGTCCCGTGCATCGTAGGATGTTTAGCAGACCCCTAGTTTCTACCCACTAGCAACCTCTCCCCCCTCCTATTGTCAGTAGCAACCCCTTCCCCATGGTGTTGTTACATCCAAAAATGTCCCCAGACATTGTCAAATGTCTCCTGGGGGCAAAACCGCCCTCAGATGAGAACTTCTGCCCTAGGGAAAGTTCTGGAATCAAGAAAATATACAGTGACTAATCAAGAGCCCACTGTCTCTCAGAGTATGAATATTCAGCCCATTTTTAGAACTCATTCTAACAAAATTGTTATTTGTTAAAAGAGACAGTATTACTGGTGAGGCTCATTTCAAAAATTGAAATAACAACAAAAGTTGCTGTTTCTATGATAACTCGGTTAAAGTCTTATGGAAACTTATGGAAAGAGTCCACAAATGAAACTTGCTTTAAAAATGCTATGGAGTTAGGTGTAGACAAGACAACTGTATTATTTTAAACAGAATTTAATTCTCCCCGAGCTCCACTTTTGCACACTGTTTCAGGAAAACAGTCATTATGGAAAGTCAAGTGTGGCACTTTTATATGTTCTGACAATCTGATGGGGATTGTCTCACCAATGTCATTCATGAAAATTCTCCTCGTTCAATGAGGTCAGTGTTAAACCGTGGAAGCCCTCCTTGGAGGTGTCAGCCCCAACCTATTTCAATGGGCCTAAAGAAAGAGCTGAGCCTGGACTATCTCATTGTCCCAGAAAGTAAGGAAGCGCTCAGAGATTGATGGGGACATCCAAAGCACACAGGAGCCAGGTTGATTCCAAATCTGGGATAATTTGAACATTACATAGTAAACAAGTATAACACATGGAATAAACGAAGAATCCAGGAATCTATGTAAGTCAATAAATAAATGCGGAGAAGGGAAAGCTCTTCCTTGTAGTAATAAAAAAGCCAACTAATAATAATAGCAAAGGAATGATGAAATTAGAAAATGATCATTTGGCAACCATCATAATAATAACTGATCCTGTCGAGAATCAACAGATGCTAAAACCAGTGGGCAAAAATTTTGAGGAGTAACAATATTTACACAGTCCCAAAGTATCTGATCACAGCATAATTAATTGCGAAAGGTAAAATGGAACTTGACAGTGGAGAAAGCTGGCGGAGAGCATCTTAACCAAGTGATCAAGGTTAACAATGGGACAGGGCAACATCAAGGCGTCTGGGTATGATGCTCCGAGAAGGACACAGGACCACTTGGGTGGCATTCCTGCCAAAGGGGCATAACTTGAGTCCATCCTGAGGAGACACCAGCCAAACCCAAACTGAGGAATCCTCTGTAAAATAACTGTCCCGTACACCTCAAAACAGTCAGTGTCATCAAACACGGAGGAAGACTGAGGAGCTGTTCCAGATCAAGGAAGACCAAAGAGACACGGGCACTGAATGCAACACATGATTTGGGGGTTTCTGTCATTATAAAGGACAGTATTGGGACAATTGACAAGATCTGAGTAAGGTCTGTAGATTAGATAATAGTGTTGTATCAGTGTTAATTGCCTGATTTTGATCATTGTACTGTGATTACCGAAGAGAACGTCTTTGTTTTTAGAAAATACGTGCTAAGTAAAAGGGAATCACATGTGCAACTTACTCTCGATGGGTTGGGAGGAGGGGAAATATATATGTGCATATGTGTGTATGCATATTATCTAACATGTATATATCCTGTGTCTATATAGACACATAAATGTATAGACGCATGATATATACATTTATATATACCGAAAGAGAGAGAGAGATTGACAGAAAATGTGATAATTTGCATTGGGAAGTCTGAGGGAAGCGTATTACGTAGTTCTTCGTGCTATTCTTGCAACTTTTCTCTAAGTCAGAAATTACGTCCATATTAAACGTTAAAAAAAGGAAAGCTCTGACATTCAGGATTCTCCCCACCACCCTTGACTGAATTCTCCTTTTTGCTTCATCCCCCTTCTCCTTCCACCACACCAAAGATCTTCCAAATCTCCTCTCTCAAGGGGTCTGAGCACTTCCCCACTAGCTTTTGTCTGAGCGGCTTGCTGCACACGGGTTCCCGGACCCCGTCCCCAGAAACTCTGACTCGGGACCTCTAGAGCAGCGGTTTTCTACGGATGCCCGAGCGCCTCCCCCAGAAGTTCTGATCTGATTGGCTTGGAGTGCCCTCTGGGCCTCAGAATTTTTTTAAGCTCCCCAGATGATTCTAATGAGTAGCCAAGGGTGAACGTGAATATGAGTCACCTGAGGATCTTATTAAAATGCAAATTCTGAATCTTCAGGTCTGGGGGAGCAAGTGCCTGAGATTTTGCACTTCTGACAGTCTCACTAAGGTTGTTACACGGACCACACCTTGAGTAGGGACGGCCTCATCTAGAACAGATTCCAGGGGTTCCTTGCCAGCAGACCTTCACTGTCTTAAGTTCCAACAAATCCAAGAGGGCAGACACACCATCTGTTTTATTCTGTGACCGTCTAGCACAGGGCGTTCCATCAATAGTTGTTGAACGCGGGCCTGAATGGATGAATGAAAGGTTTCCTAACATCATGCTCATCTGCACGAGTAACTCCCAGCCGCTTCATATTAAAAATGGTCATATTTTGCATTAGAATCGCCTCCATCAGATTTCGTGAAATCAATGGCTTTTGAAACTGAAAACCACTTTGGGGTGAAAAGAACTGGCAAGATCCCATTCCCCTTCGGGACTCGCCTGGCGCAGGTGCAGAGGACCAGCGCGGCCTCCGAGGCAGCTGCCACCCCTTCTCGACACTTCTCCAATCATTTTCGTATTAGCATATCTTTAAGTGCATATAATTTTCACATCAAAGAGTGTAATTTTTTGCAGAAGTGGAGTAGAGAATAATTTATCCACCGAAGTATCTCAAGCAGTAGTCTCAATAGCATGACATAAAAATTACACAGAAGACAGACATTTAGAAAAGTTTGGCGGTAGAATTTGTATTATTTAAGTAGGTGTGGAGAAAATTCACCCATTGAAACTGAAAAATATGGTTTTTTTGAGCTAAAAGCAGGCTCCTAGTTTAGTGACGAGAGGGCAGTCTGAGCTAATTACCCTCTGCCTTGCTCTCAGCAGGGAGAGAACACTCGGTCTTTCTTTCCTTCTCGGAGAAGTGGTTGAGTAGAACCACAGGCTTCACCAGCCCTATCTGACCCCCCACCAGCATTCCAGCTCCTGAAGGGTGCAGCCACCTCAAATCCCTCTGAGAGGAGCCCCCGTTTTGAGAAACAGTCTGGCCTGAGGTGAAACCCCAGCTTCAACTCCTCAGCATCAATTCTCTTGTGCTGCCAGCCAGCTCTGAACTCACGCCCCCATTCTCAAAAACCAACTTCAGCAGTCCCCCGCCCTTTGCCCCAATTATTGTATCACTGGACTCCAATCCCCTTCCTTCCCCTGGGCCTCAAACCCTCTCCCGGTAACCTGAGTGGAACCTCCACACAGGAGCCCTTGACTACACACACACACACACACACACACTCAATGCACACACAAACTTAATACATATACACACCTAATACACACACTTAATACATACACACATCTGTACATACACACAGATACTAACACACATACACACACCTAAATGCATGCACACACCTAAAACACACACACTTAATATACACGCAACTAATACATATATACACCTATACGTAAACACGTATACCTAACATACACACACACCCCTAATGCATACACACAACTAACACATACACACTTAATACATATACACACCTATACACACATATACCTAACACACACACACACCTAACACATACACCTAAAACACACACGCATATACATACACACATATACCTAATAGACACACATATGCACACACTTTGAGAGAGAGAGAGAGAGGATGTTTGTGTCCCTGACCCTAGACAATCTATCAGTCAGGTCTCTTAGATTTTTGGTGGTTTTCAGGTATAAAACACTTTAATTTTGAAATATTTTTAAAGTCCAGTCCAGGACACTGCAATGCTGTCGGGAGAGAATGGTCTTTTCAACGGATGCTGGTAGGTCAATTGGCTATTTCTATGGGGAAAAAATGTATCTTACCCTTCCCTTATATTCCTAATGGATGACAGACCTAAACATGAAAGGTAAAATGATGAAGCGCTTAGAAGAGAAAGCAGAAGAATAGCTTTGGAATCTTGGAGAAGGCAAAGAATTCTTCAACAGGACTGAAATAGGGGCTAACAATAAAAATGGCAAGCAGCACCGTCCATAATGGTCCCGGTGTGGAAACCACCCACATGTTCATCAGCAACAGTAGAGAGAAATCAATGGTGGTCTAGTCACACAAGAGAAGGGTACAGAAGTGAGAATGAGCCTCTCTAACCGCACGCACACAAAAATAAGACAGCCTCACAAACATAAACTTGTCTGAAAGAAATGAGACACAAAAGAGTAGATACTGTGGGATTCCATTTATGTTAAGTATGGAAACAGGCAAAACTAACTTCTGCTGTCGTGGT
This sequence comes from Tapirus indicus, assembly GCA_031878705.1. Taxonomy (NCBI): domain Eukaryota; kingdom Metazoa; phylum Chordata; class Mammalia; order Perissodactyla; family Tapiridae; genus Tapirus; species Tapirus indicus. Next base: position 68,727,256 of record CM062920.1, read on the forward strand.
TTGGGAGCACGGTTACTCTTGGGTACGCTTGATCCGGGGCAGAAGGATCTTCTAGATGCTGGTGTGTTCTGTTTCTCCCTCAGAGTGCTGGGCACACAGGTGTGTTTATTTTGTGAAAATTCATCGGGTTGCACACTCAGAATATGTGTGATTTTCTATAACTATATTAAACTTCAATGAAAAGCTTTCTTAAGTGCTATCCAAGTTAAATAACGATTGACATTTAGCACAAGGCTTGTGTTGGCTTTGAATAGGTGCTTTGTAAATATTTAAATTCTTGTTATTTAATAGAAAAAAAGTTCATCCACATGGTTCAAACTCAAAGATTCAAACAGTACAAGAAGTGTACAATGAAACATAAGCCTTTCTCCCACCCCAGATCCACAGTCCTCTTCTTCAGAAGTCACTGAAAATATTTCTTGTGCATCCTTCCAGAAATTGTATATGCATGTATACACTTGTATATATGAAAGTGTGAATCTATGTCTGTCTATATGTGTTTTTTACACAAATGAGAATTAACAGTCTCTTGCACCTTTCTTTTTCCACTTAACGATGTCTTGGAGACAGGTCCATATTAATACATAAAAACCCATCTCTTTCTTTAGTATTCTGGGGTAGAGATCCTATATTCCAGCAGATGGCAAACTATAGGTAGCATGCTAAATTCAGCTCACCACCTGTGTTTGTCAATAAAGTTTTATTGGAACACAGTCATACCCACTCATTTACATATTGTCTGCGTCTGCTTGCATACTACCACAGCAGAGCTGAGCAGTTGCAACAGAAACTGTATGGATGAATTTCATATTGCTGCTGTAACAAGTTACCACAAACTAAGTGGTTTAAACAACCCACAATTATTATCTTGCAGTTCTGGAGGTCAGAAATCTAAAATGGGTCTCACTGGGCTAAAATCAAGTGTTGTCAGGACTGTTTTCCTTTTTGGAAGCTCTAGGGGAGAATCTGTCATCTTGCCTTTTGCGGTTCCTAGAAGGTGCTCACATTCCTTGCTTCGTGGCCCCCTTTCCATCTCTCAAGCCAGTAGTGCTGGTCGTGCTTTCCTCGAATTATAGTATTCCAATGGCATGCACTTGAGTTGTGGGTCTGGCTACTGTCATAGTCAGCTCGGGCTGCTCTAACAAAAACACCATAGGCCAAGTGACGGAAACAACAGAAATGTATTTTCTCACAGTTCTGGAGGCTGGAAGTCTGAGATCAAGATATCAGGAGGTTTGGTTTCTCCTGAGGCCTCTCTCCTTGGCTTGCAGATGGCCGCCCTCTTGCTGTGTCCTCACATGGCCTGTTCTCTGTGTGAGCACAGCCCTGGCGTCTCTCTGTGTGTCCATCCAAATTTCCTCCTCTTATAAGGACACCAGTCAGATTAGACTAGGGCCTGTCCTAACGACCTCATTTTAACTTAATCACTTCTTAAAAGTCCCTCTCTCCAAATAAAGTCACCTTCTGAGGTACTGGGAGTTAGGGCTTCAATGTATGAATTTGGGGGGGAGACACAGTTCAACCCATAACACTCTCCCATTGCTTAGCTGTCCCAATTGTACCTGCTCATACAGGGAAAATTCCATTATAGGAAAGGAAGCACCTGGGCACACAATCAGAGCAACCCAGGTGCTGGAGGCGGGGAGCTGCCAGCAGGGCCAAAATTCTCCCAATGGTGAATCCAAGGGAGATGGAGGGGTGATGGGAGGGTGTCAGCAGCATCTTCTACACCTTCCCTGACTATTCTGCCTAACACAGCACCTCGTTGTCACTCTCAAGCTCTTCACCTTGCTTTATGTTTCTTGTCTCTTATTACCACTTGAAATATTACATTGTTTTTATTGAGATATAATTCACCATAAAATTCCATAAAACTTTTATACCATAAAATTCACCCATTTTAAAGTGTGCAATTCAGTGGGTTTTAGTATATTCTCAAGGTTGTGAAACCATCACCACTATCTAATTCCAGAACATTTTCATCACCCCAGAAAGAAGCCCGTACCCATTAGCAGTCACTGACATACTATATTTTACTTGATTTTCTCAATGACTATTCCCCCTGCCACTAGAACATACATTTCTTGAGAGCAGAGACCTTGATTTGGTCTGTCTCTATCTGCTAAGAAAGGGCCTTGGAACGTGGCTGTAACTCAAGTAAATATCTGTTGATTTAATCCAGAAACCAGAAGACGCCTTAGTGAAACAGACCTGAGATTTTGAGAGAAGGGAGAAGACGGGGAATGGTATGTAACCGGTATGTTCCACCCAGTGTGAATCTTGTGCTGGCAACACGGCCAGATCCTCAGTGACTGCTCTTCAGGCTCCAACCCAGAATGGAATGAGGCCCCTCTTAGGCTGCTGGCTCCATAAACTGGGTTAGGAGACTAAGATTTATGGGCCTGCGGTTGGAAAGTTTTCTTTTGCTGTGGGTTACACTGGCTGTAATTTAATTCTTTTCTTGTGTCTTGTGAAATCTCAAAATTCTAAGCTTTCGAGTGAGCTGAAGAGGTGGGGGTGGTTCTCCGTAGATATCAGAAAGAACGGGCTCCAATCTCAGCCTGGGCACTAAGGGGTGGTGTGACCTCAAAGCAGGTTGAGTAACCTCTCTCAGCCTCAGTCTTCCCATCTGTAAAATGGGATGGGAGAGGGGAGATAACAATCCCTATTTTATACGGTTGTGGTGAGGATAAAGTGAGCAAAAACGTGTGGTTCGTGGTTGATAACGTAGCATGTTCTCCTCAACCATTAGCTGTGAGCACCAAGTGAGGCCATGTTTGTAATGCCGGGTATGTGACACGAGATAAAGCCCCAATAACAAATAATTTGGATGAATCTGTCTCCTCTCTGCTAGGCATTCTGAATAGTCATTAAATTCTGTGTATCTGGCCAAGAAAACTCAATGTTATCATAAAACCTGATCTGTCCCAAAGAATATTCAGTTGATGAACATGATAGCCGTGTGACTTTGGGCAAGTCACTTCTCTGAACCTCAGTTCTCTCATCTGTTGAACAGGAATAATCTATAAAATGAGTGACCATGAAGATTAAAAGAGACAATGCATATAAAGTTCCTGGGATACTGTGAGGTTCAATAAATGATAGTTGTTAATACGATCTTTATTCCAAGCTCTTTCTGTAAAACCCTGGGGCCCGGAAGTATTTAGGGAATCAGACCCTCACGATGTTAGAAAGGGGCATAAACAGTGTACTCTGTGACACCCCTAGTGGGTCGAGGGCAGCAGGTGATAACCAGACACATTAATACTTCTGCAGTCGGACGCGTGAATATTCACAGAGGTGGGATCAACCATGTGAATTAAGCAATAGCATTGGTCGGTACAGGTCAGCTTCAGCCGAAATGATCTGAGGTCAGGGCAGGTTTCAACACCAAGCGAGGAATGAAAAAACTTGCAGTTTTCGGAACTTTTCAGACTTGAAGAGAAGGGCTAGTGGATTGATACTTCCATTTTAGAGACCCAAATCTTCTATTTTCCACTCTCCCCTAAGAAGAGGCAACAGAAACAAACATCGACATGCATATATATTTCAAAAGAGAAACATATGATTACAGGATCCCAATAAGAATGATATATGCAAAAGAAGGAAAAAAGGAGGTCCAAAATTGAACCTAATTTTAGTAACCGCGATGGATTAAAAAAAATTCCTCACTCACAAATTCAAAAACAAAAACTGTCACACTGACGTGTCTTCCCAAATTTGGTTGAAACATCCCTCCTCGTTTTGGAGAGGTCTTCTCTTGAGCTGCAGCCAAGAACATATTCCCATGGCCAAGCTGAAGACTTGAAATTGCAAATGCAAACATTAAGACAGAGAGGCCTTTCCAGTAACAGCCAGAGCGTGACTCTGGGGGTCCAGACACCCCCTGAGCTACATAATTGGCTCATAGGGCGAGGCACCCTCCCTGGTGAGGCCACCCTTTGTCAGGCCCAGAAAACATTTCAATTGCCCAAAGTGTGTAAATGCTACCCATTTCATCGAATTGTTCTGAGTTCCTTGTCAAAATAATTAACGCGCCTCCAAAATACAAACACAGTTTCCCTCCACTGCCGAGTTGAGCAGTCTCAGAGAGGGAAGGATGCTGAGCTGGGGACAGCAGCTGACAGAGCTGACAGCTCTGCAATCCTGGGTGGATAACAGGTGTCGTGGAAGATGCTGTTCCTCCTTACGGCTCCACGTAGCTGAATTCTGCGATATAAATTATTAAAGAACGTGCAGAACATTACACAGTTCATGTACTTAATGATTATAGTTCACAGTCTAGGTCAGATATAATTAGATGTTACATTAAAATAGCTTCACAGAGCCATTTATTCTGATTTAATTACTTAAAATGATAGCATAATGAGCAATGCTTTCAAGGAAAAAAGTACTCTTTTAAATGGGCTCATTTTAAGTTAATATGAAGAAAATTAATCATTTAACTAAACGTAGGAGGACAAGTCCACGTCTTAAGCGACACTGCTTCCATGTCACAAAGGTTATTTCCCTTTGACGACATGTTGCAAGTGATCGGGAAATAGAGATTCTTTTCCCCTACAGGCATATAGATTCTCATTTTCCCCATTCTCTCTAAATCTTCCTCTCTTCCACTTGAGCACAGGCAACGATGACTTTAAACACCAACACTGAGACACAAACTTCCAAACGAGACCATCTCCGTGAAGAGCGGGGAGTTACGGAGGGCCCGCATCAGCTCCACGGGCGGCATTAGACGCTGGTCAGGAGGAGCACGGTGCTTATGTGTGCACACTCTGGAACCGGACAGGGACAGGGTTCCAGTCCCAGCTTTGCCATTTATGTTGATGAGACTGTTCACAAGCCGTTTGCTCATCTGGGCCTCTGTTTCCTCATCTTGAAACTGGGGATAAAAACAGCTCCTGTCTCAGGGTGGTTTTGAAAATCAAATGAGATTCAGCATGCAAAGCACGTCGCCCAGTGCCCAGCATGCAGAAGCTGATAAAAAGTCTTAGCTCTTGTTATTACAAATAGAGACAACCAATATCTCGCTGGCTCCCAGCCCCACCCTGTACATTCTCCTCAGAGTCTTCAGGCTTCTGCTGTATTTTTCTAGTAGAAATTAGAAAAGTCTTGAAAGGGAGGGATGGAGCCTCCCCCAACCCAATTGCTTCCTTCTGTTTTTAATAACTATAAATGATAAGAGCTCCTCATCTGAAGCTTTTAGAGTAATATCAGTTCACTCAAAAAAAAAGTCCTACTTGCTTTAAAAAAGCATATGGCAATGCTTATCTACTATTTTTTCTGAGTCGGGCTTTGTAGTGAAAATATTCAATGCTGGGCTCAGGGGAAATGGGGAGAAAATTTTAAATCAGGAACCTTCCTATGACTACCTTCTTAAGACAGCTGTAATACTACTCAGGGGATACAGTATTTATTTGGATCCTGGGACGCTTAGCAAAGGTGATGACAGAAAACACTGGCTTATGGATACAGGGGGCTGTGGCAGCCAAAATAATGTGTCAAACTTGGCCTTGCATGAGCAAACACCATCCAAGAGAGAGCTGACACAATCTCCAAACCTATAACATTCTGGATGAGAAAAACCCAAGAAGCCGCGGGGCTTTGAGAGCATGGGCTGTCATGGGAATTCCTTGTGTTTGAAATGAGCTTGGGGTGGGGGACAGTGTGCTGTGCTGAGTCAAGGAAGAGAGTGGTATAGGGGGGTAGCTCAGTTTGGGAGCTGACCCTAAAGCAAAAATTTAGGCACAAGGAGTTTATTTGGGAGGTGTGACAGTTTTATGTCACCTTGGCTAGGCTATAGTCCCCAGCTATTCAGTTAAACACTAATCTAGGTGTGGCTATTTTGTAGATGTGATTAACACCTACAATCACTTGACTTCAAGTAAAGGAAATTGTCCTCCAAAATCTGGTAGACCTGATCTACTCAACTGAAAGGCCTAAAGAGCAGAACTGAGATTTCCCTGAGGAAGAAGAATTCCATCTGTGAACTACAGTGACAACTTCTGCCCAGAGTTTCCAGCCTGTCCTTCCCAATGATTTGCCTTACAGATTTTGAATCTGCCGTGATCCAAGCCAGCCGCCACAATCGCATAAGCCAATTCCTTTCAATAAATCTCTTAATATATAGGCATTTTAATTTCTCTAGTGGTTTTCTTCACTATATGTCTTTTTCCAATTATTTTATTGAGGTTATATTGGTTTATAACACTGTCTAATATCAGGTGTACATTATTATATATCAGTCTCTGTATAGACTGCATCGTGCTCACCACCAATTGTGTAATTTTATCCATCACCATATATATGTGCCCCTTTATCCCTTTTGCCTACCCCCCACCCCCTTCCCGTCTGGTAACCACTAATCTATTCTCTTTATCCACCTGTTTATCTTCCACATATGAGTGAAATCATACGGTGTTTGTCTTTCTCTGTCTGGCTTATTTCACTAACATAATACCCTCAAGGTCCATCCATGCTGTTGCAAATGGCATGATTTTGTCTTTTTTTATAGCTGAGTAGTATTCCATTGTAGATATATGCCACATCTTCTTTATCCATTCGTCAGTTGATAGGCACTTGGGTTGCTTCCACATCTTGGCTACAGTGAAAAATGCTGCGGTGAACATAGGGGTGCATGAGTCTCTTTGAATTGTTGATTTCAAGTTCTTTGGATAAATACTCAGTAGTGGGATTGCTGGATCATATTGTATTTCTATTTTTAATTCTTTGAGAAATCTCCATACTGTTTTCCACAGTAGCTGCACCAGTTTGCATTCCCACCAGCAGTGCATGAAGGTTCCCTTTTCTCCACATCCTCTCCAACACTTGTTATTTTTTGGTCTTGGTAATTATAGCCATTCTGACAGGTGTGAGGTGATAGCTCATTGTAGTTTTGATTTGCATTTCCCTAATAATTAGTGATGTTGAACATCTTTTCATGTGCCCGTTGGCCATCTGTATATCTTCTTTGGAAAAATGTCTGTTCATATCCTTTGACCATTTTTTGATCGGGTTGTTTTTTGGGTTTTTTTTGTTGTTGTTTTGGTGAGGAAGACTCACCCTGAGCTAACATCCACTGCCAATCTTCCTCTTTTTTCTCTTGAGAAAGATTAGCCCTGAGCTAACATCTGTGCCAATATTTCGTATGTGGGTCACCGCCTCAACATGGCTGAGGAGTGGTGTAGGCCACTCCCGGGATCCGAACCTGTGAACCCCGTAGTGGAATGCACTGAACTTAACCACTATGCCATGGGGTCGGCCACGGGTTGTTTGATTTTTTGTTGTTGAGTTGTGTAAGTTCTCTATATATTTTAGAAATTAACCCCTTGTTGGATATATGATTTGCAAGTATTTTCTCCCAGTTGGTGGGTTATCTTTTCATTTTGTTCACGGTTTCCTTTACCTTGCAGAAGCTTTTTAGTCTGGTGTAGTCCCATTTGTTTATTTTTTCTTTTGTTTCCCTTGCCTAAGTAGACATGGTATATGAAAAGATGCTGCTAAGATGCCAAAGAGTGCACTGCCTATATTTTCTTCTAGGAGTTTGGGTTTCAGGTCTTACATTCTAGCCTTTAGTCCATTTTGAGTTAATTTTTGTGTATGGTGAAAGATAATGGTCTACTTTCATTCTTTTGCATGTAGCTGTCCAGTTTTCTCAATACCATTTATTGAAGAGACTTTCCTTTCTCCATTGTGTTCTTGGGTCCTTTGTCGAAGATTAGCTGTTGTGGATGTGTGGGATTATTTCTGGGCTCTCAATTCTGTTCCATTGATCTGTGTGTCTGTTTTGGTACCAGTACCATGCTGTTTTGATTACTACAGCTTTGCACTATATTTTGAAGTCAGGGATTGTGCCGCCTACAGCTTTGTTCTTTTTTCTCAGGATTGCTTTCGCTATTTGGGGTCTTTTGTCATTCCATATAAATTTTAGGATTCTTTGTTCTATTTCTGTGAAGAATGTCCTTGGGATTCTGATTGGGATTGCATTGAATCTGTAGACTGCTTTGGGTAATATGGACATTTTAGCTATGTTTATTCTTCCAATCCATGAGCATGGAATATCTTTCCATTTCTTTATGTCTTCTTCAGTTTCCTTCAATAATGTCTCATAGTTTTCAGTGTATAGGTCTTTCACCTCCTTGGTTAAATTTATTCCTAGATATTTTATTCTTTTTGTTACCATTGTAAATGGGATTGCGTTCTTGACTTCTCTTTCTGCTAGTTTGTTTAGTATATAGAAATGCAACTGATTTTTGTAAGTTGATTTTGTACCCTGCAACTTTGCTGTAGTTGTTGATTATTTCTAATAGCTTTCTGGTGGATTCTTTAGGGTTTTCTACATATAGAATCATGTTGTCTGCAAACAGTGAGAGTTTCACTTCTTCCTTGCCAATCCAGATACCTTTTATTTCTTTTTTCTTGCTTAATTGCTCTGGCCAAAATCTCTAGTACTATGTTGAATAGGAGTGGCAAGAGTGGGCACCCTTATCTTGTTCCCGTTCTCAGAGGGATGGCTTTCAGTTTTTCACTGTTAAGTATGATTTTGGCTGTGGGTTTATCATACATGGCTTTTATTGTGTTGAGGCACTTTCCTTCTGTACCTATTTTATTGAGAGTTTTTATTATAAATGGATGTTGGATCTTGTCAAATGCTTTCTCTGCATCTATTGAGATATCATGTGGTTTTTATTCCTCACTTTGTTAATGTGGTGTATCACATTGATTGATTTGCAGATATTGAACCATCCCTGCTTCCCTGGTATAAATCCAACTCAATCAAGGTGTATGATCCTTTTAATGTATTGCTGTATTCGGTTTGCCAATATTTTGTTGAGGATTTTTACATTTATATTCATCAGTGATATCAGCCTGTAATTTTCCTTTTTTGTGTTATCCTCGTCTGGTTTTGGTATCAGGGTAATGTTGGCCTCATAGAATGAGTTAGGAAGCATTCTGTCTTCTTCAACTTTTTGGAATAGTTTGAGGATAAGTATTACATCTTTTTGAGAACTTGAAATCAGCAATCCAAAGAGGCTTATGCACCCATATGTTCACTGCAGCATTATTCACTATAGCCAGGAAGTGAAAGCAACCCAAGTGTCCATCAACAGATGAATGGATAAAGAAGATGTGGTATATATATATATATATATATATATATATATATATATATATATATATATATATATATACAATGGAATACTACTCAGCCATAATAAAAGACAAAATCATCCCATTTGCAACAACATGGATGGACCTGGAGGGTATTATGTTAAGGGAAATAAGCCAGACAGAGAAAGACAAACACCATAGGATTTCACTCATATGTGGAAGATAAACTAACACACGGACAGAGAGAACAGTTTGGTGGTTACCAGGGGGAAGGGAGTTGGGGGGTGGGCACAAGGGGTAAAGGGGCATATTTATATGGTGAATGACAAATCATAATGTGCAACTGAAATTTCACAATGTTATAAACAATTATGATATCAATTTAAAAAGTAAAAAATAAATTTTTGAATGTTTGGTAGAATTCTCCAGAGAAGCCATCTAGTCCTGGACTTTTGTTTTTAGGGAGGTTTTGATTACTGTTTCAATCTCTTTACTTGTGATTGGTCCATTCAGATTCTCTATTTCTTCTTGATTCAGTTTTGGGAGGTTGTATGAATCTAAGAATTTATCCACTTCTAGATTATCCAATTTTTTTGGCATGTGGTTTTTCATGGTATTCTCTTATACTCCTTTGTATTTCTGTGGTATCCAATGTAATTTCTCCTTTTTTCATTTCTAATTTTAAGTATTTGAGCCTTCTCTCTTTTTTTCTTAGTGAGTCTGGCTAAGGGTTTGTCAACTTTGTTTATCTTCTCAAAGAACCAGTTCTTAGTTTCATTGATCCTTTCTACTGTTTTTTGTCTCTATTTCATTTATTTCTGCTCTAATTTTTATTGTTTCTCTCCTTCTGCTGACTTTGGGCTTTGTTCTTCTTTTTCTAGCTCTGTTAGGTGTAGTTTAAGATTACTTCTTTGAGATTTTTCTTGTTTGTTGAGGTGGGGCTGTATTGTTATAAATTTCCCTCTTAGGAGCACTTTTGCTGCATCCCACAAGAGTTGGTATGTTGTATTTTCATTTGTCCCCAGGTATTTTTTGATTTCTCCTTTGATTTCTTTTTGGATCCCATGGTTGTTCAGTAACAGGTTGTTTAGTCTCCACGTATTTGTGACTTTCTCAGCTTTTTTCTTGTAGTTGATTTCTAGTTTCATAGCTTTGTGGTCAGAAGACTGACCACTGACATGAAATCACTGACATGATTTCAGTCTTCTTAAATTTATTGAGGCTTGCCTTGTTTACCAAGATATGGTCTATTTTTGGAATGTTCCATGTGCACTTGAGAAGAATGTACATTCTCCTGGTTTTGGATGGAATGTTCTATATATATCTATTAAGTCCATCTGGTCTAGTGCTTCACTTAAGGCCACTGTTTCCTTGTTGACATTCTGTCTGGATGATCTATCCATTGATGTAAGTGGGGTGTTGAGGCCCCCGACTATTATTGTGTTGCTGTCAGTTTCTTCCTTTAGGTCTGTTAGTAGTTGCTTTATATACTTTGGTGCTCCTGTGGTTGGTGCATATATATTCATAAGTGTTATGTCCTCTTGGTGGAATGTCCCTTTTATCATTATATACTGCCCCTCTTTTTCTCTCTTATCTTGAAGTCTGCTTTGTCTGATATAAGTATGGCAACACCTGCTTTCTTTTGCTTGCCATTTTCCTGGAGTATCATCTTCCATCCCTTCCCTCTGAGCCTGTGTTTGTCTTTAGAGCCAAGATGTGTTCCCTGGAGGCAGCACATTGTTGGGTCTTGTTTTTTAATCCATCCAGCCACTCTGTCTTTTGACTGGAGAATTCAATCCATTTACATTTAGAGTGATTATTGATATATGAAGGCTTAATACTGCCATTTTATCTCTTGTTTTCCGGTTGTTCTATATTTCCATTTTTTCTGTTCCCTTATATTTCTGACTGCCATTTCAGTTTGGTGGGTTTCTGTGATGGTTTTCTCTTTATTTATGATTTGTGGCTCTGCTCTGATTTTTTTGTCTAGTGGTTACCATGAGGTTTGTATAAAAGATCTCATAGATGAGACAGTCCATCTTCTGATAGCCTCTTATCTCCATTAGCCTAAGTAGGTTCCATCCCTTTCCCCTTCCCCTTCCAAGTTATTGTTCTCAAAAATTCTTCTTTTTGGTGTTGTGAGTTTGTGACTAAATTGAAGTGTTCATAGTTATTTTTGATGCTTTCCTTGTCTTTATCTTTTATGTTATAATTAAGTGTTTGCTAACCTGTTCTGATAGAGAGCTGCAATTTTCTGATTTTGTCTATTTATCCCCTTGCTCAAAGCTTTATAAACCTTTGCCTTCTTATTTCAGTAAGAAGGCTTCCTTCATCGCTTCTTGTCAGGGAGGTCTAGTGGTAATGAATTCCCTCAGCTTTTGTTTATCTAGGAAAGCTTTTATTTCTCCATCATTTCTGCAGGATAGTTTCACTGGATAGAGTATTCTTGGCTGAAAGTTTTTGTCTTTCAGTATTTTAAATATACCATTCCATTCTCTCCTAGCCTGTAAGGTTTCTGCTGAGAAATAGGGATTCCTTTGTTGGTTATTTTCTTCTGCTCTGCTGCACTTAATATTTTTTCTTGTTCTTGACTTTTGTCAGTTTTAATATTATATGCCTTGGAGAAGATCTTTTTGCATTGATGTAATTAGGAGTTCTATTGGCTTCATATACTTGTAAGTCTAGTTTCTTCCACAGGTTTGGGAAGTTCTCAGCTATCATTTCTTTGAACAAGCTCTCTGCTCCTTTCTCCCTTGCTTCTCCCTCTGGAATACCTATAATCCTAATTGCTTTTCCCTAACCGAGTCAGATATTTCTTAAAGAATTTCATCATTTTTTTAAAATCTTAGTTCTTTCTCCTTCTCTACCTGAAGCACTTCTATATTTGTGTTCTCTAATTCACTAATTCTGTCTTCCATAGCATCAGCTCTATTTTTTATGGTTTCTAGATGATTTTTTATCTCATTGTGTTCATCATATCCAGAATTTCTGTGGTTTTTTTTTCAGTTTCATTCTCTTTGGTGAAGTATTCCTTCTGCTCATTAATTTTATTCCTGAGCTCATTGAACTGTCTTTCTGAGTTTTCTTGTAACTCATTGAGTTCCTTCATGACAACTATTTTGAATTCTCTGTCATTTAGATTGTAGATTTCTGTGACTTCAAGATTGGTTTCTGGAGACTCATCATTTTCCTTCTGCTCTGAAGTATTAATGTAGTTCTTCATGGTGTTTGATGAACTGATCCTTTGCCAGCATATTTGTGGTAGTATCAGGTTGAAGATTCCACCTGCCACTGCTGGAGGGGAGCAGGAGCTGTGTTTTCTGATCCTGCCCTGTCTGCTGGAAGTTGTGCAAGGGAGGTCTACTCTGCATTTGCCTGGGCTGGCTGCAGCTGATCTGCAGGTTGCACTCACATGCACAGGTCCTCTGTGCTGGGCAGGCAGGTCAGGCACTGTAGGCAGGGACTCTGTGTTCAGCAGGGGACCTGCTGAGCTGCTGTGTGCTAAGTGGGAGGGATGCCTATGTGGGGGCTGAGCCACCACTCATTGGGTCCTGTGGGTTGCTGTGCTCCCTGGGCAGGGGCATCTTCTGAGTGGGCGGGGCACCTTCTCACCTATACTGTTCTCAGTGGGTGGGCACCTTTGTAGGGCCTGAGACACCGCCACATAGTATAGAGCACAACAGGTGCTCCCATGGGCCAGGCTGCAACTCTGAAAGCATTTGTGCAGTCTGGGCTGTCCCCACCTCCTCTTACAGTTGCACCTGGCTGCTGTGTGAGGATCCATGAACTGGCTTGCTGGGGAGGGGAAGGGGTGCCCTCACCTAATTCCACTGCCTCCTGGGGATCCAGTCCTCCCACTTTCAGATGTATAGCTGCGTGGCTCTCTCAGATGTCCTGTTGTGTTGTGCAGGGAATCCTCTGCTGGTTAATGAATGTCCATTTAGTTGTAACTTAAAGGGGAGAGACTAAGGGAACAACTCATTCTGCCATGATGCTGACATCATTCTCCTTCACTATATTTTTTGAGTTATTTCCTTAGTAGTTATTTCCTTTCCTTCCTCTTAAGCTTACTACATACATCTTAATTTATCAGAATCAGCTTCAGATTTATATTAACTTAATTCCAATGAGATATAGAAATGTTACTCATATAGAGTTCCATTCTCCTTTTTCCCTTTTTTGGGTTATGATTTTATACATATTACATCCATAAATGTTAAAAACCCAACAATGCAGCATTATAATTATTACTTTTTATAATTTTCTGTCTTTTAAAGAAGCTAAGAGAAGAATGAAGAATAAGTACGTATTTATAGCTTTTGTTATATTAGCCTCCTTTTTAATCACCTCTCATTTGCTTCATTTGGTCCTGAGGATTTGGGTTACCATCTGGAATAATTTCCTTAGTCCAATACAGCTTTGCTCCAACCTGCCTCTTTTGTGCTATTATTGGCAAATATATTATATTTCTGTATGTTATAGGCTCAACAAGATATTATATGAATATTGTCTTATGCAATTGCTTTTTAAATCAGTTAAGCGAAGGAGAATAAATATGCATTTAAACTGTCTTTTATAATTAAATACATTTACTGGTAATTTGTTTTTCGTGTGGATTCAAATTATTATCTTGAGTAACTTGCGTTCATCTGAAGAACTTTCACTAGTATTTGTAAAGTGGGTCTGTTGTCTGTTGGCAACAAATTCTCTCAGTTTTTGTTTATCTGAGAAAGTCTTTATTTTGCCTTCATTTTTGACAGATAGCTTTTGCTGGATAAAGGATTCTTAGTTGACAGTTTTTTTTTCTTTGAGCACTTTAAATTTGTTATCCCACTGTGTCTGGCCTCCATTGCTTCTGATGAAAAGTTAGCTGTTGATCTTATTGGTGTTCCTTTGTAAGTGATGAGTCATTTTTCTCTTTCTGCTTTCAAGATTTTCTCCTTGTTTTTGGCTTTCAACAATTTCACTATGATGTGTCTGTTTGTGGATCTCTTTGAATTTTTCCTACTATGAGTTTGTTTAGCTTCTTGAATGTATAGATTAAAGTGTTCTTCACATTTGGGAAGTTTCAGCCATTATTTCTTTGAATCTTTTTTCTGCTTCTTTCTCTCTCTCCTCTCCTTTTGGTACTCTAATTACACATATGTTGCTGCATTTGATAGTGTCCCACATTTCTTGAGGCTCTGTTCATTTTTCTCATTCTTTTTTTTTTTTCGTCTATTCTTTTGATCGCATAATCTCTACTAATTTACCTTCAAGTTCACTAATTCTTTCTTCTGTCAGTTCACTTCTACTGATGAGTTCCTCTAGTAAAATTTTCATTTCAGTTATTGTACTTTTCAAATCCAGAATTTCCATTTTGTTCTTTTTTGTAATTTCTATCTCTTTATTGATAGTCTTTATTTGATGTGACATTTCATCATACCTTCCTTTGCTTCTTTAGTCATGGTTTCCTTTAGTTCTTTGAACATATTCAAAATGGCAACTTTAAAGTTTTTGTTAAGTCTAACATCTGGTCACACTCACAGGCAGTGTTCTTGCCATTTTTCTCCCAGTATATGGGTCATACTTTCCTGTTTCTCTGCATGTCTTGTAATTTTTGTTGGAAACTGGACATTTTAGGTCATATATTGCCACAACTCAGGGTATTAGTCCACCTTCCTCAGGGGTTTGTTATTGTTATTTGCTTGTTTAGTGACTGGCTGGATCATTTCAGTGAAGCCTATTTCACCCTGTAGCATGAAACCGCTAATGTTTCTTCTCAGGGGTCCCACCCTGGGGTATACCCATGGTCACCTTGGTAACGGTTGTGGCAGACTCTCTTAGACTTTCTCTTTCCCTGACCACACACAGCTGTTAAGTGCCACTAATTGCCGTCTGGTTGCTCTACTGTTTTCAACAATGCTGTAGGGCATAAAGTGCTTCACAGATTGATCCAATCTATTTGTTTCCTTTGAAGGGATAATTGCGGAGGTCAGTGTTGGAGAGTTTTTCTGATCCCATGAGCGTTCTTCCCAGCTATCTGTTTCCCTGTTTCTCTTCAGCAAACGAGTTGCCTAGAGTTCTGCCTATATCTCCAATGAATCTATCAATCTTCAAAATGTCTTTCACCGCAGCCACCACTGTTTTTGAGAAGGCCCTTTGGCTTGAACTTCTCCACGCTTTGTTGCAAATGAAGTCAGTTCCTTTGGAGAGATATTTGGAGCTCTCTATCCTACGTCCTGCTTTCCCTCCCCTGCTCCCCTGGCAAAATCTCTAAGCCAAGTCTCTGGTGCTGGGGGCAAAGACAACAGCATGCTTCTATCTGAAGTAGCATTTGATGGATGGTGTGGCAGCAGTCTCAAGTCACCTTAGCTTGTCTCTCTCAGCATGGAACTCCCCTCCTGCCCTGTGAGGCTGAATAAGGGCTATTTGGGCCCCAGTATTCTCAGTGGTGCTGTGTCTAAGGTATAGCCTCCATTCTATGAGCTGAGCAGAAGAAAGGAGCTCCCACCTCTCAGCCTCACTTGCCCAAAACTTAGCCCCAGCAACAGGTGGAGACA
This sequence comes from Tapirus indicus, assembly GCA_031878705.1. NCBI lineage: Eukaryota > Metazoa > Chordata > Mammalia > Perissodactyla > Tapiridae > Tapirus > Tapirus indicus. The sequence continues at coordinate 68,742,909 of CM062920.1, forward strand.
GGATGGAAAATGCTGATATCCTGTTCCCCCTGGGAAGATAGCCCTCTGACCAGGAGCCGAGGGGAGAGGAAGCCCTGTGTTCTTGGCTGCATCAGTCTGGAATGGAGTTTCTGTTTTGCTGAGCTGAGATGGAGCAGGGCTTGGTTCAAATATCACAGACTCTCACTGTTCTTACTGAATATCAGTAGATTTTCTTCAATAAATGTTTCTTCATTTGCTCTGTGCCCTTAGGATCATTTCCAGAGATGTAATTTTTTTTTTATAGTTTTCACCACTTTCACTGGGGATGGGTCAGCAGAGGCCCTCACACTGTTATGCCAGAAGCAGAACCCAGCTGAGTATTTAAATATTAATTTGACTCATATTTTCCTGAAAGAATGACAAGAAAAGGAGATTTATTCTGAGACTTATTTGAAAGTATACTGCATATCCTGTTTCCACTGGCTCTGTGATTTCAGGCAAATTCTTTTACCTCTTTATGTCTGTTTCCTTATCTATTGTGATGAGGAAATTTAATCCCTACATGACACAGCTGCTGTGTGGAACTGAAATAACACATCCAAAGTGTTTAACACACAGTAGGTTGTCAGGAAAATGAACTGGTTTCCATTGTCATTAGAGAGCACAGAGAGGAAATTGGCCCATAGAAGAAATGGACCTCAGGGTCAGAATACCTAATAGTGGCTCCAACTCACAATTGTTCTTGCGTCACAAACCAACCCTCTCTTGGGATGTTGGGTCATTCTCCCATCCCCCAGGCCCCTACTCATCCTCACGTACACACAGTGTACAATTCCTTCAAGCAGACAGAGAAAACAACAGCTGCCCAATTTTTCTCTTTAGGAATCTAGTTTATCAATATAACATGCCCATGGGAAAACCCTCCTACACACCAGGGAAACTTGCAAAGCAGAGAACAGCAACAATTGAGTTCTAGACATAGCTAATCAACAAAGTGGGAAATTTGGAAGTGAGAGGTCCCCCAAACCAGTGCTCACATGATCATGACCTTTTAGCAGTGGTTCTCCAACTGCAGAGTGTAGAGGGACCACTGGGGAATTTGGTTGAAAATGCTGATTCCTGGTCTCCTCTGCTTCCTCCTTTGGAGATTCTGATTCTAGATCGCCAGGTGGGACTCTGGAATTGGCATGATTAACAGTCCCCAGAGGATTCTGATGCAAGTGATCTTGTTACTCTAAGAAACAGCTCTCTGTTGGAAGCTGACTCAAGCATCTATAATACCTTCCAGGATTTTCCTGAATACAAATATACAGAAGATTCATATCCTAGGTCCTTCATGAGATGCCCTTGGGAACTCTTAGACAACTTCCGTTCTCAATTCAAGCCCCCTCTCTCAGGAAAGTCTGAAGGCAGCCCAGGGTCCCTGTGCACAACCGGAATTCCTCCATTCCTTCCTTCTAGCAAGAAAAGAAGGTAGGTCATTCCTGTTCTCAGATCCATTTCCCACTCTTCCCCAGCTCTGCTTTGAATATCAAAGGAGCTAACTCTGGAGCTGCATTTCCCAGGTCCCCAGGTCATCTGACTTCTAGCTGAGCTGTGTTGCCCAGTGTTACTGGGAGTATTTCTCCCTCTCCATCCTGTCTATTCCAGCAGCAACAACTCCTTCACACTCCCGTTCCCACTGGACAGGCCCACCAGGTCCCCACTTTCTAGAAGACCCTCACCACTGGGATCCTGTAACCCTACCTCCTCCCTTAGTCTCCACAGCCAAAGAGTGGTGGAGGCCATCTGCTTGTCTTCTCAGCTCCTCCAATCCCCCATGTTCAGTTCCCTCTGTTGCAAGTAGTTGAAGGGGCTCCTGTCTTTCTGGTTAGACCCTGATTAATAGAGCAGGTCTGGCAAATAGGGGTGAAGTTTATGGTGGGGAGGGAAAGGTACACTTTGTAGAGAACAGGGAAGAGGAGGGAACAACCAGAGGCCCTCACTCTGAACAACCTTCACTAGTCACCCCCCTACCTCCCACCTGCAGTAAAATGGGAAAGGGGTGTAATAGCAAGGGGGCTGGAACTAAAGGAGAGGAGCAAGTAGGTCCACAGCAGACCCATTCTGTTGTTGCCTTACCATAGACCAGGGTTTCTCAACTTTGGCTCTACTGACATTTTTGGTTAGCTAATTCTCTGCAGTGAGGGTTGTCCTGTGCACTGTAGGGTGCTGAGCAGCATCCCTGCTCCGTATCCACCAGATGCCAGTAGCATCTCCCCTGAATTGAGACAACCCAACAGGTCTCACCTAAGGTTGCCCATTGTGCCCTGGGGGCAAAATGACCCCCTCCCCCAAATTGAGAACCACTGACCTAGACTCAACGGCAGAGTTCATGGACCCCATAGCCATTCTGCTGCTGCACTAGCTTGGGTGAAGCCAGAAGAGTCAGCTTAGAGGAGGAATATGTAGTTACTGTCACATGCTCTTAAAAAGAAGCTACAACCAGGCCAAGCGCTCAGAGCTGTCGCCAGGAAGCATGGCGCCCCAACAAATCTCCCTGCCACGCTCCTCATCCTCCCCCTCTCTTCCCCCATTAATCTGGGTGAAATCAGATCCAAGCAAAAGAGCAGCCTGGATTCAGAGATAGAGGAGTGGGAGGGGAGTCAGGGAAGGTCTTTCTCTTTTGCCTAAATTTCATGAGGTTGCTGAGAGCACTAGCTCTTTATTCCCAGAACCTCAAGTCTTTTGGGTACAAAGAGGCTGAGTGAAACAGACCTGGATTCCAAACCCATCTCTGCAGTTACCACCTGGATACCATTGGGCAAGGCACTTAATCCCTCTGAGTCTCAGTTTCCATATCTGTTAAATGGGGATACAAACTCCTTCCTTACTAATCTTTTCTAGAAATTAGGGGAATGCTTGTAAAGTACAAAAATTAGGCACTCACTAGATTAGAAGTCAGGAAACTACGGCCCACAGTCAAATCTGGCTCACCTAAGGTTGCCAGATTTAACAAATAAAATATTTTATCTGGCAACTCTGCTTGCCGGCCACATGCTTTCATAAATGAAGTTTTATTGGGCACAGCCTTGCCTGCTCGTCCATGACGTGTTGTCTCTCACTGTACAAGGCAGGGTGGGGTAGTTGCCACAGACCCGTGGCCCGCATGAGTCAGGGTTGCTTACACTAGCGGGTGTCACAGTGTTGTCTGTCACGTGGTGACAATGAGGCACAGAGGACAGAGTGGTTACGACAGGGGCTCTGTGTGCAGTCAGACTTCCTAGGTTTCAATCCTGGTTGCACGATGGAGCACGGGACAAGTTAGCGAACCTCTTAGTGTCTCAGTTTCCTCCTCTCTAAAATGCTGTGACACTGGAGCTGGCACAGGACAGTTGAGTGCACTCACGTGGGTGGGTTGATCTGGGTTTATTCAGAAAGGCCAGAGAATCCTCTCATGGTGTCCTTGTGAAGATTCAGCACAATAATGCATGTAAAGGCGAGCAGCACTGTGCTGGGAACGTGGGAAGGACTTAAGACATCTTAATTCTTACTACGGAAGTGCAAGAGTTACGATCTCTATTACTACCATTACTTCTACTACCACCACCACCACTAGTAATGCTACCAGTACTAGTGCTACTCCCGCTACTGTTCCCACCACCACTACTACTCCCACTACTACTAATACTCCCACCTCTACCACTACCACCATTACTACTACCACTACTATCGCTGCTACTACTCCTACTACCCCTACCTCTATTACTACTACCACTACCACTACCACTGCTACTGTCACTACAACTACTACTGCTAACACTTCACAGCGCCGTTGTGAGGATTAAATGAGGTATGAACGGGAAAGGTCTGGCCATAGTACATGCTCAGTAAATACCACTTTTGCTCCCTCCCGCTCTACCCGTTTTCCTGGGTCCCTGCCCATCTGCGCACAGGGTCTTGGACGCTGGCCAGACCTGGCAGCTCGGCTTGAAGAAGCATGAAACCTGGCAGGTCCTCCCAGTCAGAGTCCAGCTTTGACTCCCGGGGCCAGCTCCCTGGTCCTTCTCTCCCCAGAGCTTTCTTGTCGCCTCACTGTCTGTCAACAGCACCGCATGTCCTTCACTCTCCCAAAGCTGTCTCAGTTTCCCAATCACACGCTCTCACAAATGACAGAAATCAGGGCAGGGGAAGAGCTATTAATTCCTCCAACTTGGCCCACTTCCTGGGATCTGGCTGGGAATCTCAGGCATATGAGGGCCTGGCAGAGCCCCATAGATTAGTGTGCTAATGGCCCCATAAAAATGAAACATTTATGGGGAGGGCTTTATTTCATTTTACCTTAGTTCTCTTCCTTTTAATGGGGCTGGCTCCATCACTGGAAGCTTCAGAGGCGGGGGGCTGACACTCCACAGTCTCAAGTTCCAGACTGTGGTTGTGAGGAGTCAGAAAGGAGTCCTGTCCCTTGTGAGGGTGATTGCAGGGCAATGGCAGGAGCTAAAGAGGACACGGGACAGAGTGTGGGGACTCCGTAAGGACTCCAAGGGCTGCCCCTCCTCCTCCGAGTCAAAGAAGCTCTTTCAGGGAAGGTACTGAAAAGCGGACGTGTTCCTCGCTGACAACGGGCCCTCTGACCCGCAGTGGACTAGTCTCGGCCAGTGACCAGCACAGCCCTCACCAGCCTCGGCTCCCGATCCCCGGATGAGACGAGTGGACAGCTTAACTGGGAAAACTGGACTAAGTTGTGGACACACTAAGCTCTTGACAGAAGCCCCTTTGTCTCTCCTCGCAACACACACTCTTCCCCTCCACTCCTCACTCCCACTCCACCCCTGAACTGCTTCCTCTTCTCCAAAAACAGCCTGAGGGGTGGATCCCTGGCTGTGACACCAGGTAGACCTGTGTTCAAAACCCACCACTGTCACTTCTAGCTGCCCAGACTTGGGCAAGTTCATCTTCCTCTCTGGGCCTCATTTTCCCCATCTTTAAAATGGGGATGATGACGCTCATAATACTGATGTCACAGGGTGACAGAATTAAGTGAGAGAATGGCATATTTGACATCCATGGTAAGCAGTCGATAAGCAAAGGCTATTTTATTAGGACGGAATGAGATGGCTTGAGCGTCATCTTGACTTTGGGCTCAGACTCACCAGGAGCTTAGCGGAAGGAGCTGGATGAAGTCCTGGTAACCAGTGGTGCTTGAAGGATATAGTCGGTCCCTCCCTACTGTGTGCGCCCCTTCACCCTCCTCTTTGCCTCTTCTTTAGAATTCCTAACAGATGCAAACACTGACTGAACACATGCCACATGCTAGGAGCTGGGGACTCCAGACCAAGCAAGACTCACACTGACCCCCCCGGCTCTCCCAGGCTCCATTCCCAAGGACCAATGGCAACAGGGAACTGTTGGCTGAGGCAAGCCAGGATCTAGCCCCTCACAGCAGAGAATGCTGATGAACTGGGCTGCATTGCATGGAGAATTGCTTATTCCTAAGTGGTTGGGCCTAATTGTCTACAGGGTTGTAGCAGCGCCCCACCCAGAGGTCCCCAGGGCAACTGAGCCCAGGTGCCCCCAGCAGTAACCTGCTCCCTAACTCACCTGTACCAACTCTCCTCCCTTCCCTGTCTCACTTCCCCACTCCCTCATCGTGCCCCCTGGGATCACCTCCCAAGTAAATTCCTTGCACCCAAATCCTTATCTCAGGGTCTGCGGAAGACTCCACCCCTCAATGGAGGGACTTGTTGGAGTGTGGTCAACAGCAGCCTCCCCTGCAGAAAAGCCGGGCCTCTCCCAGGCCAGCCATTTCAGCCACCCTGACAGGTGATGCTCACTCCGAAGCTCCCGCTGCCAGCTGCCAACCTGAGGCTTTCTCAGGCCTGCATTGCCAGCATGCCTTCTTCCTCTGCTCAGTCCTGCTCCTTCCCCTTTCCTCTCCCAGGACTTGATCCCTAATAAACATCTTGCACTCCAAAGTCCATCTCAGAGTCTGCTTTTGGAGAAGCTCATTTGCAACACTCCCAAAGACAAATCTGCACCTCAGATCTCACCCCATAATGTGGGAGTGGAAGGGAGGCAGTAGCTAATGCAACCCCTCAGTCAGTGAGATGGCAGCCAGAGAGAGACAGCGAGCGAGAGAGCAAATACAGGGCCGCTCCCCAGTGCCCAGGACTGAGTTGGCCTCGGCCACCTACCCTGCCAAGCTGCCAGGTGGGAGGAACGGAGGAAAGAGGATTGAGGAGAGAGAGAGATGGCTGCGTCTCTTCCCAGGGGGCCACGCTCTGCTCCCATAGTTCTCTGGCCACAGAGGAGGGAGAAGCAGGAAAGAGAGAACACCCCAACTTGCCTTGGCCCTTTAACGTGAGGACCCCCCCACCTAAGAGACGCTGGCCCAGCGCTTGCCCTGAGGGTGAATAAAAAGAGGGGAGGTGCATGGAAATCCTTCCCTCAGAGGCTACCAGTTCCTCTGCTTCCCTCCCTTTTCCCGGAAGGGTGTTCTCCCCACCTGTGAGCAGCTCTTGGAGGTTCTGCCAAACCCCATGAACGAGGGTCCAGAGAACCAAGCTCTGCCCTGGCAGCACTCAGCCAGCTCCCCTCAAGAAGCCACAGTATGGCCAGCAGAGAAACCTGCCTCGCCAGAATGTGCTCAGTCGGCAGTGGTTGCCTTAGTAAGAGAATGACAGGCTCGTGTGGGAGAGACAGAGCTGGACAGTGTCCGTCCTTGAGGAACTTTAGAATCTAGTAGGAGAACTGACACGGACCCAACTATACAGCAAAGCAATGATGATAAGTGACATGTAAATGGTTTTTGAAAAAGAATGCCTATGGGAAATATCTCCTCCAGCTGGAGTGGTCAAGAAGCTTCTGGAAGGAGGAAGTATCTGAGCCAAGGCAACAAGGCTTCAGCCTTCTCAGCAGCGCTGTCCAAAGACACACAACGTGGACTATAATGTGAGCCACATATGTACCTTTAAATTTTTTAGTAGCCACACTAAAAGAGAGAAACAGGAACACGTGTAATTAATTTTAATCATACGTTGTATTTGACCTCTGCACAATTCAAAATACGATTAATTTAACAATAATAAAAAATTATTAATTTGATGTTTTATAATCTTTTGCCCGTACTAAGTCTTTGAAACCTGGAGTGTACTTGACACTTCCGGCACATCTCCGTGTGGACCAACCACATTCCAAGTGCTTCAGAGTCACATGTGGTGCGTGAGTCCCGTCCTGGATGGTGACGCTCTAAGTCCTTGCCACTCCAAGCGTGTTCATGGACAAGGTTCGCTGGCGTCACCTGGGAGCTCGTAGGATCTTAAGCTCTGCCCCCGACTTCCTGAATCAGAATCTGCATTTCAACGAGATCCCAAGGGATCCCATGTTAGGATTTGAGAAGTATAGCTCTAAGCCTTTTCCCTCTGCCTCACTCCACACATCTGAGTCACCTAGTCCTGTTGTGTTCAACTTTAAAATATCTCCTGGACCCATCCCATTTGCTCCCTGGCCCCGGCCACCGCCCTGATGCAGGCAACCACTCTCTCACCCTGTTGTGGGTTGGACTGTGTTCGCCAAATAGACGTTGAAATCCTAACTCAGTCCAGCACCCAACCCAGAAGTCTAGTGCCTGCGAATGTGACCTTATTTGGAAACCGGGTTTTTGTAGATGATCAGGTTAGGACGAGGTCATTAGGGTGGGTCCTAATCCAGTATGACTAGTGCCCTTTTAAAAAGGGGAAATTTGGACACAGGGACAGACACACAGGGAGAACACCACGTGAAGATGAAGGCAGAGATGAGGGTGATGCAGATGAAGCCAAGACACACCCAAGATCGCCAGCAAACCACCAGAAGCTAGGCATGGAAAAGATTCCCCCTCATGGCTCTCAGAAGGAACCAAACCTGAGGACACCCTGATTTGGGACTTCTAGCCTCCAGAATGGTGACAGAATAAGTTTCTATTGTTTTAAGCCATCCAGTTTGAGGTACATCCTAGCAAACTAATACACACCAATCACTGTAACAGCTCCCAACGCCTCTTCCCTCTTCTGTTAGTGCCACCCTTCACCACGAAACCCCGACCTGCAAAGGATGCTCCAGTCACAACCAGAGGGACTTTCTGAAAATGAAAATGGGAGCAGATCACGCCCCCCAGGCCCACCCCTTCCATAACTCTGCATTCCATTTCTGACCAAGCCCCAGTTCCTGATATACCCCTCCCTCCCTCTCTCTCATTCTCTGTCTCAGACACTCACACACATACACACACACTCACACTCTGGTGGTCTTTCCATTCCTTGACAAGACAAGCCAAACCCTCCTGTGGGTTTTGGCACACGCTGTTCCTTTCCCCAAAACACTGATCCCTCCATGTCCCCCCCTGGCTCTCTCTGCTCATCTTTTGGGTCTCACTTCCTCACAGGTCCTTTGCTGGTCACCCAGGCTAAATAAGGCCCCTGCTATTCTCTCTCCTGACACCCTCTCTCGTCCTGAATAGAGACCAGTGCTGGGGCACAAGCAGGTCATTAGGCATCCATATCAACACACAGAATTTGAGTGTTTAGAAACTTTTATTGCAGTTTGACATTGCTGTGACATCTCAGCAAGTGATCAGTGGACTCATCTCATTGACCAGGGTTTAGACAGGCTTCAGTATTGCCCAACTCACGACGTGGCACAAAGTACACACAAATCACACACAGTAGGGCCACGTGTCAGTCTGATAGACGAGAAATGGAAATTAATAAGTCCTTGCCCACAGATATCAGAGAAGTACTGCTTCAGCAGAAACCATCACTAATAACCCCATTTTAATGGGCAAGAGGACATGTGTTTGTGACCCCCTTCTCCATACACTCTGAGTTTCATGATGGAGATGACTGATCCCCAGGGTACATTGCTGTCTGACAGAGAAGTGTGATAAACACTGGACACGTGAATGGACAGGTTGGGTCATGACAAGCAGGGGTGGGGAGAGCCAGCTGGAGCCCAGGGGGGCAGAGGGCCTGAGGTCAGCATTTGAAGGTGAGAAATCACTGGCAAAGCAGAGACCGCCTGCAAAATTGTTTAAAGTCTGATGACTTCACATTAAGGAATTCCTCGAATCGTAATATGGGGCCCAGCCGGACAGATGGAGAATTCTGGAGGAACGGATAGATTCCTTCAATCCTGGGCTGCATTCTGTTTTCACAATTGTTTCTGGCAGAACCCTAAAGAAAAACGCAAACCAGATGTACAGAGAACTATTTCTTTGTCGGGAAAAAAAGATCAAGTTGTTTATCCTATTCTCACACTGCTGCCCCTCAAACACAGGCCAGGTTCCCAACCTTCACCTTGGACAGCTTGAAGAGACCCCAGAACCTTCTCCAGCCGCATGTGCTTGGGGTAACTGGGAGGCCAGAGCTGTAGTGGCTGCTGTCCTCTCCCTAGGGGCTCTCCAGGCTGGAGAAGCAGATGGAAATGTGATTTCTGCTTCTCCCCGTAGAAGAATGAGCACTGGGGCTGCATAATGAGCCCAGAGCTTAATTGAAATAAATAAGAAAGCTGTGCAAGCAGTTTGGGCGGGCTGCAGGGAGTTCTTCTTTCCCTTGGATCCTCCAGAAGACACTGTCTCCTGCTAGGGCCTCACTGGTCCTCCCCGGGGCCTCAGACTCCCTGCCCCAGTTGCTGGTGACCTTGACCCAGAAGAGCCAGCTTTTGCAAAACACAAGAAAGCAAGCCAGGTGTGCCTCTGCGGCCCTGACAAACCCTGATGCACCCCAGTCCTCAGAGTACCTCCTGGCTGATTAGACTGAGCCACCAACCCTATCAGAATCCACCCGTCTTCTAGGCTATTCCCAGCTCATCTGAGAACCTCGTGTGCAGGCACGTGAGAAGGGGTGTTATGGGGAAAGTGTACTCCTTCATTCCTTCTCAAAGTGTGGTCCCCAGACCAACAGCATCAGCGTCACCTGAGAGCATGGAAGGATTGCAGATTCTCAGGCTCCGCCCTGGACCTCTTGAATCCAAAACTCTGCAGGTGGGCCCAACAAGCTGTTTTAACAAGTCCTCTGGGTAACGCTTCTGCACACTCAAGTTTAAGAACCCCTGTGCTACCTATTACCCAACTCTAGGTTCTCCCATCCAATCCCTAAGGGGCCAGGTTTCTTCATTTAGATGAAGAAACAGAGCATACTTGCCCATCTCAGGAGGAGCTTCCAGGCAGCTCTAGCCGATGGAAGGCAGGTAGAAGGTGAACCCAGTTTTGTCAGATCTTTCCATTTTTCAAGAGTGGCTGGAAATGCGAATATTTTTTAAATGTGAAATCTCCCAATGTTTAAACATTGGCTTGATTTTTTTTCTAGATACAGTGCAGACCTAGTCATCTCTATCGGTGATAACTCCATCCTCCCAGTCCCATGAACCAAAAGTTATCTTTGATTCAACTCTCACTCCCCACCTCCTATCTATTAGGACATCCTGTTGGCTTCACCTTCAAAATACATCAAGCCTCCAGCTGCTGCTCTCGGCCTCCACACGTCTCTAGCCCTGGGCCAAGCCACCAGCATCTCGTCCCACGCAAATTGCAAAGCCCCCTCCCTGGTCTCCCAGCTTTCTCCCTTGGCCCCTGCACTGGAATTTCAACAAAGCTGCCACAGCGATCCTTTACAAATGTTAAATCACGTGTCACCTCTGCTCACCCCTACCAATGGTTGCTCATTCGCTCAAGGTGACAGCCAAGGTCCTCCAAGGCTCTACACGAACTGGTCCCCCAAGTACCTCCCTCAGCATCACCTCCTCTCTCCCTTGGTCAGCCTGTCCAGCTGCACTGAACTCCTTGCTGTTCCTCCAACAGGCCAGACACACTCCCACGGCAGGGTCCTCACACTGGCCTTCCCACTGCCTGGAACATTCCGCATAGCTCGTCTCTCACCTCCTTCAAGCATCTCTTTCTTGATGAAGCCCACCCTGGCTGCCCTATTTAACATCCCCTTCCCAGCCCTCCAAGTCCCCCTCAACCAGCTCTATTTATTTTAGCACTTAATTACACAACACACTATCCGCATGTATATTTGACCGCCTGCCTCCATCTACTAGAATTTAAGCTCTACAGGGGCAGGGGTTTCTGTCTGATTGATGATGGATCCCCAGCACCTAGAACAGTACCTGGCACACAGTAGGTACTCAGTGAACAGGTGTTGAATGAATAAGTGAATGAATGCAGACTAGTTATTGCCGCCAAGCAGCTCTGCATTTATAGTTCAATAGGAATTTCTTGAAGATTTGCTCCAAGCCCAAATCTTGCCTCTCTTCATAGGAATTTCAGTCCTGTTGCTGGTCAGAGGGCGATCTAGGGACAGAAAGTGTTTCTGGGGTCCTTGAATCCAGAGCTACGTCCCTTTCCTTCACACAGCCCCAGTCCTGCCCACCTCTAGACGACCACACATGCCTTCGCCCAGCTTTTTCATTCTGGAAAGTGGCTTCTCTGAAGCCTGCACAGTAACTGTCCTCTAAGCCAATGTTTTCCAAAATATGCTCTTTGCAACACTGGCCCTGTGAGATGCTCCAAGAAAAATAAGTTCTGGAAACACACACACACACTCTCTCTCTCTCCTAAGAGCTCACAATACATGTTAGCATTTTAAAGACTTCAAGAGGTCTGGCAGTGAATTCTTTATCTCTGTATTTGCTCCTTTGTCTCTCAGATTTGTTGGACCACACAACCCCTTCCCCAGTGAAACACCTATTAACACTCTAGGACACTAATGTTCTGGGCAAGCAGTTTCATATTCTTCAGCCTTTTGTGAGGCAGGGGAGGGAAGCTCTAAGAAAGTATATCCTAACCATTTTTTTCCAGCTGAATACACATCATGAACTTACTGAGATTCTGAGACTTCCTCATGCCCAAACTTTCAAGCTAATGATGTTTCTCTCTGTACTGCTCTCCCCAGCTTGCACTCCTTGGCCACCCTCACCTTACCAGTATCAGCCAGGGCTCTCACTATTACAAGTGATAGAAAAACTGACTCAAACAGCCTTAAGCAAACAAAAATGGAATTTATTGGTCATATAGCTGGAAAGTTTAAAGATAGGCCCAGCTTCAGGCATGGCTGGATCAAGGATGAAACCATAACATTAGGACTCAATTTCTATCCATCTTCTAGTTCAGTCTTCCACTCCAGACTCTCCCCTTATGGTGACAATATGGCTACCACAACACCAGCCTCACCTCCTCTCTGGTTCACATCCAGCTAGATAGAGCCAACACCTGTTCTGATAGCGTCCTTAAAAGCCTTTAGCTCCACTCTGATTGGGCCTGCTTTGGACATGTGACCATCCTTGAACTGTGGCCAGAAGGATGGGATGCACTGGCTGGCTTAGGTTCAGGCCCTATATTCCGCTCCTGGAGCTAGGCTTACAATCTACCCAGACAGACAAGGACTGAGAATTGGTGAAGAGTGGACCTCCCCACCCTAAAAGAAAATCAGACATTATTTCTGGAAGCAGGAGGGAGGGATGCTGAGAAGACAACGCTCAAATGTGCACTATCCATACCTTTGCACACACATCCAAACTCTGCACCTCCTCCAGGAAGTGGTCCCAGATCCCCCAAGCCAGAATGAAGCCTCCCTCTTAAGGAGCTGACATAGACACACAAGTGCCTGTGGAGCACAGCAGGAAGTCTTCGGGTTCACAGGAGAAAGCAGGAGGCAGTAGGACAACGAAAGACCTGGAGTCAGACAGACTTGAGTCCACAGTCTGGAGGCACGACCTCGGACGAGTTACCTAACCTTCCTGAGTTTGCTTCCTCATCTGTAAGGGTTTGAGATTTTTCACGAATTCCCACTCGTGGTGGGAAATGTCGATAATAAAGCTTAAAGAGTAAACTCAAGCCAGCCACTGTCCTGGCTCCCTGTGGCTGGACCTTGCCCATCACCTGCCTCCAGACCCCTCTGCGCTCAGATCAGTCCTAAACCACAGGGTGGGCTCTCCCCCAAACTTCTCCAGGGGCAGCTGCTCCCTGGCAGCTTGGGGAAACCCGACCCTGTCTCACCACTCCGTCAACAGGGAGCTGTTCCTCGCCCATCCTGCCCGTTACAATTGAGGTCAGCTCCTGGGTCCTCAGCCCACGCTTCCCCCACAGAGCTGGGATGGAAGACCAGAAACAGAGTGTTTCCGGCAGCTGCCAGGACTCACAGGAAGCAGGCAAGCTCTGGGGATAAAACAAAAGTATAGACGAGTGTTCAGCTTCATGCCATACAAAAGCCCTACTGACTTGCGGTTAGAATGGGAGAAAGGATGCCCAGGCACCAAGCTCGCATCTCCCTCCCCCACCCCCATCAGGAGACAACCAGTCACACGGAGAGAAGAGCAGCCAACTCATTCTCCTTGCGGACGGGAGACTCATAAACCTTGGAGATGGGAGGAGAGCTGAAAAGGGGAAGGAAATGTGAAGGAAAACAGGGGCCAGTGTCGTTGGCCACAGGGCTCCTGCTTTACCAGAGGGATTCAGGGACCAGTGCTCTAGGAGGGAGTGATCAACCCTGAGCTGGAGCCTCAGAGCGCTGAGGAAAGTGGACACGCTCCGGAACTCTCCTCCCGGGGGCTTAGATGTACATCCGCTCGTTTATTTGTTCATCCCCTAGTCAAACGTGTGTTAAGCGTGGCACGTGTGCTGAGCGTGAGGGGCACAGGAGGTCACAAAACACCCCTGGCCCTGCTCTTGCTGAACTTTATCCGGAGAGAAATACAGGTGATAAACAAGCAAGCCTTCAAATAAATACGTAGCCACAAACTACAACAAACACTAAAAAGAAATGCATGGGAGCAATAAGAAAGAATCACAGGTGAGCCGTGCTTGCTCTGGGGGGTCAGGGAAGGCCCTCTGAGAAGGTGCCTTTCAACCCAAGTAGGGAGAATGAAGAGGAGACCCTGCCGAGGCAGCAAAGACCCACGTTCGGGGGCAGAGAAGCCGGTGGGACTGGAACTTAACGTGTGAGGGGGAGAAGAGAGCAAGGTGGAATCGGAAGGGGAGGGTGGGGCCAGATCATGCAGGGACAGCTGCGTCCTGGTAAAGTTTAGATTTTAGCCAAAAGGCAAAGACTCTTTTCTGAACCACCACCCTCCACTGCTGTCCTATTCGTGGCACCTGCTTACATTTGAGAAATGCAATTTGCATGACGCCTCACTTATTTGGGTAACAGACAGCACCCACAGGGTAAGGGGCCCTTACAGTAACTCCCCCAGCTCCCTTAGGGGGCTGTAGCCCAATCCAGGGAACCCCCTGACTTGGAACAGATCAAGACACCCAAGGGACCTCAACTAATCTATGCATAGAGAGGAGCAAGGGGACAGAGACAAAACAGGGCCATGAGAAGCTTCCAGGGCAGCTCTCTCTCACCTCCCAGTTCTCACCCAGCCCAGGGATAAGCCCCACACTTGGGCAGCCTCAAGCCTCAGCATCCCCTGGGAGCTTGTCAGAACCGCAGCCCGTCCTGGTTTCCTACAGCTGCTGTAACAGACTATCACAGACTGAGTAGCTCAGAACAACACAAAGGCGTTACCTTACAGTCCCATAGGTCAGAAGTCTGAAACGGGTCTCACTGGGCTGAATTCAAGGTGTGACAGGGCTGCGTTCCTTCTGGAGGCTCCGGGGGTGAATCCGTTTCCTTCCTCTCTCCGGCTTCTAGAGGCCACCCACATCCCTAGGCTCGTGGCTCCCTCCCTCCGTTTTCAAGGCCAGCAACAGCAGCTTGACTCCTTTTCACATTACATCACTTTGAGCTCCTCTTCTGCGCCCCTCTTTCACACTTAAGGGCTCTTGTGGTTCCATTGGGCCCACCTGGATAATCCAGAACAATCTCCCCATCTCAAGGTCAGCTGATTAGCAGCCTTAATTCCATGCACAACCTTAATTCTCCTCTGCCATGTAACCTGACATGTTCACACGTTCCAGGGATTAGGACGTGGACATCTTTGAGGGGCCATAATTCTGCCCACCCCATAGACTCTAGGGGCCCATCCCAGACAGAATGTACCAGAATCTGCGTTTGAACAAGATCTGCAGGTGGCTCGGGTGCACGTCCAAGTTTCTGAAGCCCTGGGCCTCACGGCCCAGCCGGGGCAGACGTCTCAGGTGGGCTCAGGACGCCTGGACTAGTGTGTTCCATCAGGCCCCGAGGACCCTCCTGAAGCCTCGTTTTCTCAGCTCAGTGGCCACAGCTGCAAACGTTTCCTCTTTCTCCACGTGAGCCCCAGTCCTTTGTGGAGAGTGGGGTCTTTCGTCCAGAAACCTGGACTGGGAGGCAGCCTCTTGTGGGTGGATTGAGCACTCCGAAATGTTCCTCAAGGGTAAGAAATGGGAATCACATGTGGGTGTGTGACTTGCACGCATCGCGGCCGAGGAACAGAGTTTGCTTATCCCCCTCGGCAGGGCTGAGAACGGTTCTGGGCAAAGGTCAGCAGGGCTTGGTGAAAACTGCGGTTCCCGACAGCTAATTGGAACCACACGTTCCCCGAGCTCGGGGAAGGGGCCTCGGAGGTTCCACAGATGAGGTAACTGGGGCTCAGAGAGGTTGTAACTTGCTCAAGGTCACACAGCTGAGGCATGGAGAAGTCCGGAGAACGGGGAGCCAGGGCCAACCAGGCGAGGCATACCCCGTGCTGTTTTTAACTGGCGGTGTTTGGGGGCCACGCCTCAACTAAAGGTTACCTCCTCACAGGAAGGAGAGAGCAGGGATTAAGACCGCCAGGCCTCTGGCTCTGTCTGTTCAGAGGGAAAGCTGATCCTAACAACTGCCTGGACTCAGATTGGCCAACTCCTCGGGCAGCCAGCCAAAGCTGGAATTTTCCAAGCAGCCAGTTTAGCCAGGGAAGGGAAGGTCTCCAGGCCTTACTACCTGGGCCCCAGCAGGAGGATAAAGCACACGCTCCCCCCGCCCCGGGATGCTGACCCAGGGCGTTTCCTCCCTGGAGCAGACCCATCACAGCCCCGGCGTGTGCCCAGAACTGGTTGCCAGAGCGGAGCATGCTGCTGGAGCCCCAGACAGGTGCCAGCAACTGGAAACTTCTCGGGGGTGTCCACTTCCTTCGCTTGTCCCAGAGCCCCCCAGGGAGCTGACATTTGGAAGCTTCTCCACACCCCAGCAATGCTCAGCTTCCCTGCGCCACCAAAAAACATCTGGCTGGCTTGGCACCTAAGCTGGGTAAAAATAGCATGCCATCTTGTGAGCGGGCACCGCGCCATCCCGGCAGATGGAGACCGGCGCTGGCAGCCAAGAGACCGCCGAATGGTATGGTAAGGCATTTGCAAAGGGCAGGATTCACAGCTGGAGGGGTCACAAGGCTGAGTGCCAGGACCCCAGGTGAGAGGGGTGAAAGGTAAAACGAGAGAGCCAGAGAGAGGAGCAGGACCCCTCTGCCCTTCACAGGTGGGACGTGGCAGGGGAAGAGAGAAGACACACGTGAACACTGGAAGGCAGCAGGCACCAAAGGTCTGGTCTTGAAGCCAGATGGACCTGCATTTGAATCCAGCCTCTCTGCCTTGACTAGCTGTGTGACTCTGAGCCAGCATTTAACCTCTCTGAGCCGTGGTGTAAAACTCATCCTGCAGGGCTCTAGGAAGGCTCTTCAATCATTCTTTCATTCAATAAGCATTTTATTGAGTGTCTACTATGTGCCAGGCGCTGCGCACGGTGTGGGGTACGGCGGTGAGCGTGCAGCATCGAGTTCTCTTCCAGTGTGGGAAACAGACATTAATCAAAAGTGACACAAATCAAAGCAAAATGTCCACTGAGATAAGTGCCTCAAAGGGAAGGTTTGTGGTTCAATTAGAGCACAGAATGGAGGGGTGGGAGCGAAGGCAGCCGCCTGGAGGAAGATGTCTGCAAGAAAGGGAGGATGAAGATCTGAAGGGTGCGTGGGGATACACAGGGAAAAACGAGAGAAGGTACGTCCAGTTCTTAGCACGGTGCCTGGGACTGATAAATATCGGTCAGCGGAATGGATGATTGATGAATACTTGCTGAAAATAAAATTGTAACAATAGCGACCTCTTCCATCCAGGCTTAGACCGCAGGACAAGACCCTGCCCCTGCGGCCCTCAGGAGCCTGCACGGTCATGTCCTGAGAGGGAGTCTGACCTCTTGTCTCCACTTGGAGGAGAGCCAGAGGCGAGTGGACTTTAAAAATAAAAACTCATAAAAATGTCTCAAGCCTCCGGTGAGGCCCATTCGGAGGCCCCAAATGCTGCGGAGTTCAAGCCACAGAGCTCCCGGGACCCTCCTCTTCTATGACCTTTGGACAGGTTGGCTGGGCTCCAAACCAGGTGCAAGGGTTAGCTTTCTCCTCCTTTCTCGGGAACCCCGCCCGCTCAAGCCTCTGTTGACCTGGCCAGGCCAGCGCAGGCTCCATCGCGTCCCCGTGGACGGCAGGCCCCAGCTGAGGGCCTTGAACCTGACCCTTGGGGCCAAGCCTGACTGACTGTGATCAGGATGCAGATTTGCTCCTCTGACTACATTCTGCAAAAGTGGGGCCTTTTGACCAATGTAAGGACTCTAAGGACATGTCAACTATGTTTGTTCTTCCAATCCGTGAGCACAGAGTAGCTTTATTTCTATGTCTTCTTCAATTTCTTTCAATAATGTCTTATAGTTTTCAGTGGAAGATAAACAAACAAACACAGATAGGAGAAAAGATTAGTGGTTACCAGAGGGAGGGGGCCAAAAAAAGACAAAAGGGGTAAAGGGGCACCTATACATGGCGATGGATGGAAACTAGACTTTTGGTGGTGAACACGATGCAGTCTATACAGAAGCTGAAATATAAGGATGTACACCTGAAATTTACACAGTGTTATAAACCAATGTGACCTCAATAAAATAAAATTGAAAAAATAAAAAATAAAGGCTCTAAGGAAAAGATGTTGAGAAAGGATTGTGAGGTCCCCGATGGAACTCTGGTCATTAAACTGTGAGATACACTGTTGTGCAGAGAGTCAAAGGTGGCGCCTTTCTCACAGGCTGGAGCCCCCACCAACCAACGTGCAAACCCCACTGGGCCTCCACTACCCTGACATCAGGCATGTCATGTGCACGTCCGTCGAAGACGGATGGGGCAGGGGGACGCGGCAAAGGGATGTTGTATGGGACACCTCTGGTGCCCTGCCCTGCGTCCTCCCCACCCACCTTTGCCTCCAGCTGATGCTGCAGCAATCATTTGCATCCAGGTGGACCCCACAGCTGCACCGCACATCCCTCACTTTCCCCAAAGTAAACTACTTGCATGCCAGCCTTTGTTCTCAAGCTCTGCTTTCTTGGGGAAACCCAAGCCAAGACAGTTGTTTTCCTGCCCTCTCCCCACCAGCTGTCAGGAGAAGTGGGGCTTTCAGCGGCACGTGTAGCAGTTCTGTGGTCACGAAACCAGAGAGTCGCCACTCTCTCCTCTCCCAGCTGGAGCCTAGACAGCTGGATGGGATGACCATCTATCTCTGAGTGTTATGCAGGAAGGCCCTTAGCCAATGTCCTTCCACCGCGTTAACGGTGGAACTCGTCAGCAAACAAAAAATCACGTGCATATAGTGGGCATTTGTTATTCGGGGCTGTGGAGCATCCATCCTTCCTCCTAGAGAACTTGGTTTACCTCTTGGAAAATACTTTGTGTCGCCTATTTGTGAGGCCTTGGTTGGAAGGACTTCTTGGCGACCACTGCCCACTTTGGAACTCCCAGGGGCCCTGTCCTCCCTTCCTGCCCCAGGGGCAAACTCCACCAACTGAATGGGTTCTTCCTAGACTCAATCCTGGACAAGAAACCGAAGGCGGGGGGACTGGTTGGAAGGCAGTCTTCACGATGGTGGTATCTCACCAGAGCAGCCTTCTGGAACCCTCTCGGTGTTGTTCCCCTGACCTCAAGCCTGGTCCAGCCTCTTACTGAATCTTTGAATAACTCCCTGTCCCTAGCTCTAATATCGTTTTAATAAATTTTCTTTCTCTTTGGCTAGGACAGTCAGTTTATGTAGCTTGTAACCAATAATGCTTACAGATACCCATGAAATCCCAATATTTGACACGGATACAAGTGAAGATGCTCTGTTGAGATGGAGGAGGTGGGCAGGGGCTCCTCCCTCTCAGACCTTCTAACAACGGCTCCTTCGTTATCTCCAAAGTGCTCCCAGTGCCCGAGGAGCTTAGTTTGAAAACACTTGATCACATCCCACCCCTTTTGCACAAACGAGGAAAGCAAAGCAAGAGAAGGTCACTGATTTGCCAGGATCCCAGCACTGCTCAGTGATGGTCAGAAACTCAGGCCTCCTTCCTCCTGGGGCAATGGCCTTTGTACCACGCCACGGTGGCGGGCCCACTAGAACTTGAGAGACGAGTAGACAACAGAATTAAGGTAAGGGGCCATGCAGAGCTCAGGTGCATGACGTGGTAGCTCCTACACCTCTCCATGGCCGCAGCCAACAGCAATAGCAGGACAGTCTTGGGGGGGTTCCTTCAGGGCAGCAGCCTCAGTCCCCGTCTCTGCTCTTCCTGTCCACTGATGAGAGCTGGTCCCTGCAGGCACACCTGCCCCATGACACCTTCAAGTCATAGGGACAGATGTGCACTGCAAAGCACTCTGCCAGCATTTCCCAAGGCACAGCTCCCTGAATCCTAGACCTACAAGATGCTCTGCAAAAAATGAGTCCCATCATCAAATATCTCATTTTCTAGATCTTACAATTATTATTAAATGA
This sequence comes from Tapirus indicus, assembly GCA_031878705.1. Taxonomy (NCBI): domain Eukaryota; kingdom Metazoa; phylum Chordata; class Mammalia; order Perissodactyla; family Tapiridae; genus Tapirus; species Tapirus indicus. Next base: position 68,762,563 of record CM062920.1, read on the forward strand.
CACGTTGTGTAGTGAACTGGTTATGAGCATATACTCTGAAGTCTGACTACCTGGGTTCGATTACCAGCTCTGTCCTTTCCTAGCTGTGTGACCTCAGGCAAGTTACTTAACCATTCTGGGCCTCAGCTTCCCCATCCATAAATTGGGAATGAAATAGAAGATCCAACTGTGTTAGTTCAGGTTCTGCAAGAAGTAGATGCCAAGATGAGATGAGATGCATAAGACGTGTATGGAGGGAAACACCTGGGAGAGTAGCTAGAGGAGCCTGGAAACATTGTGAAACCTTGATGCAGACTTAATTCCTGCAGAAAAGAGAGGAAAGGAAGAAAAAGCCTTCACTAGCAGTGCAGTTATAAGAAAGTTTTGGCAAAGCTTGGAGGAGTCCTTGAGTCAAAGTCAAATGTCAGGGGGTCCTGCATCCCCCAGGAAGGGGCCTGCCCCAGTATCCCTGATGTACTTGGTCACTGGCGGCGAGCAGCCTGTGGGAAGTGAGGCCTCTGACAAAGGCAGGGGTGGACTCAGAGCACAGCAACTGGGGCCCTCAGTCAATCACGCTACCGAAGTAGCAGATCTGAGAAGCGAAACTCGGGCCCCTCCCAGCCCCACACCATCCTCAAAAAGTAGGATTAAGTGAGTCAATTTACATAAAAGCTCTTAAAATAGTCCCTGGCACACAGTAAGTACCCTGTATGTGGTGCCTTAAAACAAACAAGGTTATCAAATCAGGATGCTTCTCAAAATCAATTTGTACACCTCATCTGATAGTTTCCCTTTTTGTTTTGAATCCCGGAAAGCTGTTATTAAACTGCTGATCCATCTTACAATCAGCACATCTTGGCGTTGAAGAAACACGTTTGGAAAACTGCAAACTCTATCTCGGAGGCTTGCCTTGGCACACTAAAGATTCTGAGAAGTCCCGCCGTAGACAGACCCACTGCACTTTGTTCAATTCCCTGTTTGCCAAACTTCTTTGCCCACAGATCTCTGGTCTGCATACACTTCCAATAAATTCCTCTTCTCTTTAGTTAGAGAAGTTGGTTTCTGTTGCTTGCACCCCAACCCCACCCGATAGCTATGCAATCTCAATATATCAAAGAGGGAAGGGTGGAACCGCTATGGTTGGAGATGAGGTGGAGACGGGACCAGAATTCCCTGGAATACATTTGGGCGGATGCCGTGCTCTGCAAATGCTGGTTGGCGCTGTTTCAGATGACTCAGAAATTCAGTACAGAGTAACCAGAGCACAGGGACCAAGGGAAGGACAGGAGGAACGTTTCCTGATAGGCCCAGGCCACCCCAGCCTCCCTGCAACTTTCCCACAGGTCCCTGGTGGACACAGTTGGAAACCCGTCGTCTAACCCAGCCCCCTCATGGAGGTTAGCGCAACCAGCCCCACTCGGGGAGCAAAGCACCTTCTCTGTCCAGCCTCCAGAGAGGAATAAAGCATCACAGAGTGAGAGCCTTTGGCCACCGTGACCAGAGACTGAGGGCCATGAACAAATCCTCAACAGGAATTTTCCCTCCTTTTCTCATTTACCACTGGTTTAATGTTGGCCCTGTGCTGGGCACTGTGCTCAGAAGTGGAAACTCAGGGAAGACAAACGCAGCCTTGGCTCCTGGGTCGCACACCTTTTAGGGGCCATTTCTGACTCTTGCCGCAAACCCTTTTCTCCTGCCCAGACCTGTGGCAACCAAGGACGCCTCACTTCAGCTGCACCGGGTATCCCTCACTTTCTGCAGGGCTCCACCGCTGTGGTGGAGGTGCCCCCAGGAGCCTGCTCGGCCATGTGGCCCCAGCACACATTTAAGGGCAACCCCCAGGGACAACCTTAACCAACACGGGAACAAACACTGCCCTCCCATTTGTCTCGAGTGGACCATACTGAGGTGCGCTCTGCACTGCTCCTCAGAGGGTCGCAGGCCCACAGCAATGACCCCCTTCATTAATGCCCTCTGGATTGACCTGCTTGCCTTCCCTGCTGGTCTCCCCAGTAGCCCCACATCCTTTCCCAAGAATCACTTCTTCAGAATGAACTATCTGCACACAAGCTCTTGTCTCATCCTCTGCTTTTTAGGGGAAGCCTAGGTAGCAGTTTTTTTTTTTTAATAACAATATTGCTTTGCATTTGTAGCAATGAAAATGGCATGTGCTTCTACTCATTCATTTGACCATCAGAGCAACCGGGAATAATACATAAGCCTGACATCAACCTCATTTTAGAGAAGAGAAACTGGAGCTCAGAGAGGTCAGTTGCCTTGCCAAATGTCACACAGCTAGGAAACAGCAAGAACCAGGGCTGCCACAACCCGGCCCGAACTGCTGTTGTTAGAGGTGTCAGTTCAGGGCCTGAATTCAACCTTTTGAATTCCCTTATGCTGGATTTTGAAGGATGTTTATGAATAAGCTAGATGAAGAATGAGATGGACAGAGGGTGGGAACAGGATTTCTGACAGGGGAAATAGCAGAAGCAGAGGCCCAGAACTGGGAGCCATTCACCAGGGTACCTTCTGGAAACTGCAGAGAACACGGTTTGGCAGAAACATAGGGTCAAGGAGGCACGTGGGGCATTGCTAAGAAATGAAGCCAAAGAATCCCACATGGCCTTGTGGACTAAGCAGTTTGTTGACTGATGAACACTGGGGGGCCGTGGGGTGGCCGGGAGGGGAGAGGGGGTAAGGCTGGCAGGAGGTAACTTCAGATGGTGGGCTTTGCCCAGAGTCAGCTGGTCCATATTCAGAGCCTCACCACCTGGCAACTGGGGCCGGCTTGTTTCCCCAAGGGCCTAAGGACTCCATTCCTGAGTGAATCGCCCATTCCACTGTTCTTGATTGTCTTAAAAAAGCCCATTCTTTTTCCCCTGGGGAGAGGCGCACCTTGAATCTCTAATGAGTAACTAATTAAGGCCAGTGAGGGACTAGAAAGGAAGGCAGTGCACTTAAACACAGAATCAGCAGTCTGAACTGCTCACGCTCCCCCTCGGCATCCTCTTCCAGTTGTGGTCACTTCTGCAGAGGAAGGAAGACTGAGAGTAGCTCTCTGCTGAGCCGAGTGAATTACTGACGACCACAGGCCTCGTCCACACTAGGGATAAAGAACAGTTTCAACAAGTGATCGCACACACCCATGCGCACACACAGACACCCCTGCAGAATCAGTCTCTCAGCAGGCAGGCTTCTCCTCCCTTGCTGGCGGGAGCATGAATCAGTGTGAGCCCTTTGCAATGTGACTTTGCAGCAACTCTCATCAAGGGATGGAGTCTGTTTTGTAAACCCCCCCCCCCCCCGAGCCATGTGACTCCCTTTGGTCAATAAAATACAGAGAAAGTGATAGTATGCCTGTTCTGAGCTTAGGCCTCAAGAGACCTTGAACTCTCCTGCTCGCTCTCTCTCTCTCTCCTGGGGAGGCAGTCATTGTGTGACCTGCTGAAGTGTGTGTGTCATAAGGCACCTGGCAAGCCCCACCAGTATACCTACCCCCTGCTGGAATGAAACAGGGTCTTTGCTTGCAGCACAAGAAGGGTACATGCAGTCCATCACCCTGCGTTGGCTGTCAGAAGGGACCCATGGCCACGGGAGACTGGTGCCCACTACAGACGCTGATCTTGCTGCATCTTTTCCCCTGTCTGTGAGTAAAGCATTGTTCCAACCAGCGCCTTGTGGGTTGAGTTCTTCTCGGCAACTCCAAACCCCTAGAAGATGCAGTGGGCCAGGTCTCTGGGCTCCCACTTCTGGTGGCTGGCATTGTCATGATCTTTGTCGCCCTCCACACAACGGGAATCCTCACTTGGGATTGGTAGCTGCATCTTCCTGCTCAACACTCTGTCTCAATCCCTCTCGTAGAATCCTGCCACCGCCATGTGCACAAGCCCAAGCTAGCCTGTTGGGGGCTGAGAGACCACCTGGAGGAGAGCCCAGTCATCTCAGCTGAGGGCATCCTAGACCAGCCTCTAACCAGCTGACCCTCAAACATGTGAGAGAGTCTGACCAAGATCAGCAGAGCCACCCACCCGGCCACAGCTGATTGCAGTCACATCAGTGGGCCCTGGCAAGCCCTGAGGAACCATCCGGCTGACCTGAGGACTTGTAAGCAATAGTAAATACGAATTTTTAAAACCCAGCACTTCTCAAAGTGTGGTCTGGAGACTCCAGGAGCGTCCCTGAGATCCTATTAGAGGGGCTACAAGGTCAAAGCTCTTTTTGTAATTCTATGAAGATGATACTTGACTTTTCACTCTCATTCTCTGGTGAGTGTACGGTGGAGTTTTCCAGAGGCTACATGACGTGATGACATCATCACTTTGCTAGCTAGTGGAAGGTATACAGTCGTGCATCATTTAACAACGGGGATACAGTGTGAGAAACGCGTCATTAGGTGATTGCGTTGTTGTGTGAACATCATGGACTATACTGACACACACCTAGATGGGATAGCCTACTGCACACCCAGGCTGCATGGTACTAATCTGACGGGACCACTGTCATATATGCAGTTCGTCACTGACCGAAATGTGGACATGGGGCGCATGACTGTACTTATGTAGTCTTGATTTTAAGATGTTCCCCATTTTCATTTCCAAAACAGTAAATATTGATAAATATAGCTGATGTAAACAAAAGCTCTTTGAGGTCTTTAATGATTTTAAAGTGTAAAAAGGTCCTGACACCAAAAAATTTTGAGAACCGCTGTGTTAAACGGCTGGGTTTGGGGGTAAGTTGCTATGCAGTGGTACGATCTGATACAACGTGGATGCATATGATTGACACGGAGAGAGGTTTATGCTATCGTGCCGGTTAAAGCAATTTTAAAACACTGCACAGGTCTCACTTTTGTTTAAACACTTTTATACAAATAGATGCATATAACTAAAATGTTAATAGTGATTATCTCTGGGTGATAGAATTATGAGTAACTTGGATGGGATTTTTCCCTCTTTTTTATACTTATCTATATTTTCTAATTTTTTTTGGTAAGAAACGTCTTGCTTATACAAGAAAAAATAGCTTTAAAGTAAAGTTGGCTTGTCCATATAGTCTTTTTTTTTTAAATTGAGACATAATTGACATATAATATTAGTTTCAGGTATACAATGTAATGATTTGGTATTTGTGTGTCCGTATAGTCTTTAGAAAGGAAAGAGAGCCCTCTCTCTTTCTCTATGGCTATGGGCCCTCCTGCGGGAAGGTTCTGGTGGAAGGGCACCAGGCAGTTACAGGGGGCTTCTCTGGAGCCCTTCGCACACCCATCCAGAGAAATTCTGCAAAAGGACCTGAGTTTCCACCTCCTCGACTGCTGGGGGCAGTTCTGTCAGGTTTTTCTCCCCGCCTTCTTTTCAAATAAGAAGTGAGGACAGTAACTCCCCGTGTGAGGACCTCACTCTGAGACGCCCCCAAACGAGAAGTGAGCAAGAGCCATTTCATATTCCTGTGCGTGCAGCTCCTCTAGAAGTTGACTGCATTCCAGCAGCAGTTGCCTAGGGAACACCAGTGGCATAAAGGAGACGTGAGGACACACTAAATAACTTTAGCAACTATTTGCATTTGGCAGATGTGGCCAGGGGCAGGGCCCTACGTGCCTCCCTGTGGAAAAGCCACCAGTGCACCAGAAGGAATAGGAGCCAGCTGAAGCAATGATAGGGCAGGTGGTAGAAGAGTGAGAGAGGGGAGCTCTTCACTCTTTCATGGCCCCTCCCCAAAGCCCGCTGGGGCCAGAGATCAGTAGTGGTGAGTTCCAGAAGGGGTCCCAAGGCTTTGCGCACTCTGGGTGATTTGGCCATGCGTCAGGAAACCCCAGAGAGGGGGCAGCCTCCTCCGGGGACTGGCTCCTCCCAGCATCTGCCTCCACCACCCTGGAAGGCAGGTGACAGGAGGGGCTGTGAGTCTGCCTGCTCTGCATTGCTGAGGCAGTTAATTGGGATCCTTTTCACCTGACAGGTGGAGAGTCTGAGCGGGCGAGGGGAAGTCAGCTCTCTGTCAGACTGATTCCCTCTCATCTGTCTCCTCTCATTAGGGGTGAGCCAGTCCCCCAGAGCCCCAAGAGGAGAAGAGGCAAATGAGCCAAGCCATCCCCCCTGTGGCCCGGAAACTGGAGCTGCTGCCACTGAGCTCTGCAGGGCTCCTTAGGTGAGCTCCCGCAGGGCTCCCAGAGCCAGAGCTGGCCACTCTTTGGGTGGGATAGAGACAAGATGCAGAAGGGGGGCCGGCAGGGGCCCAGCCCGAGCTTGGCTTTTCTCACTGCCCCCCTCAAAAAGTTCTAGTCAGATAGGATTCTATCAGAAATGATTGACTCCTTTATTCCGGCTTTGCTTCCAGCCCCCTACCCCTCTGCAGTTTGACCACATCTGTGGGCTCCGTTGAAACGGAGCCAATATAAACAAAAACAAAGCAAGCCCAGCAGCCAGTGAGGGCGGGATGTGCCACCCATCTGGGCAGGCCACATGCAGCACTGGACTGCCAGGCACACCTCCTGCTGGAACAGGTGCTGCGCAGAGCAATTAACACGCCTGGGGTTGGACAGGACTTGGTGAGTGAGAAGTACCACGTACCTATGTGGGATAATTGGAGAGGAAGAGAGAAGGACTTTCCCGAGTGAGCATTAAAACGTGTGCAGATTGAATGACCCTCTTGAGCAGGACAGCAATCGGTTGGCAATGTCCCACAATGTGGCTGCCATCATTCGTCTTCCAAATAGTTTCCCAGTCTGCATGGCTTCTAGACACTTCCGCTTCTATGGATGTATGCATAGAGAGACTCCACTTAAAACCATGCAGGATTTTTTTTTTAATGTTCAGAGCTGGCAGAAGCAGAAGAGAAATAGGCACTCTAGTAGATTGCTGGCAAGGATGACAATTAGCTGACATTTCTAGAGGCCAGATCGGGTTCCAAGGCTGCTTGCATGTGTTCGTGAATGAGACCCAGGCAGGTGCTAGCAAGTCTGGGATTTTGCAGCCTCAGGCGTGCTCTTTGCACCAAACCGTGTTCTCATTGCTGGCGCTGGTGGAGCCGAAAATCCACCACCCTCTGGAGCCTCAAATCTCCTCTGGCCCCAGCTCCTGGTGGCCAGCAATTCCCATCACCATGTGGAGAAATGAATGGAATGTCCTCTGTGCCACACTCACTTGGAAGGGTCCCATAGCAAGGTGACTCAAGCCCCCAAGGCATTGGAGTTAGAGATGGGTCCTCTTCAGGTGTCAGCTACGGCTCCTTTCTTCCAGAAAACACCCATGCCACCAGGAGCCAGGACAGGTGCTGGTGTTAACTATACAATACCCAGAACTCCTTCTCCCTTTGGTGTTTAGGCTCAGTGAGACATCTGGGGTAGCATGCTAGACTCCATGCCCTGTGATGAGGGTCCCTGAAACTGGACCACCATCCAAGCCGTCTAAACTCACTAGTCCTTATCAGTGCATGTGCAAACCCACGGGTGGACAAGGCAAGAGATTTAGATTTCCCAGAGGTTGCAAATAGACAACCGGAAAAGGAGTTCTCATCTAATTCCGTTCAGCTGGTCGTTCAAATTCTGGTTCCTACTCAGGAAAACACCATTGCATGAGCCTAGAAAATGACTGGATTATGCAGACAAATAGATCCGCAATGCATCCCTCTGGGAGGTGGGATTAAACTGATGTTTTGCCCGTTGTCTCTTTCTTTGCACTATGAGGGACTTTCTGCTCTTCCAAGTGACTTTGAATCCATTGTTTCACGGGTATAGCAGATTGTTGGCAAAAATGGCGCAAACTATTCCCCTCCCTGTATTCACATCCTTTCACAATGTGACTTTGCAGCCTCTCCCATTAAGAGGTGGGGTCTATTTCTCCACTCCTTGAATCTGGACTAGCCTTGTGATGTGCTTTGATCAAAAGAATACAGGAGCAGTGACAATGTCTCTGGTCTAAGTCTAGGCCTCAGGAGGCCTTGTGTACTTTGACTTTCTCTCTTGGACTCCAGACACCCTGGGGCTAGCCTGTTGGAGGAGGACACTGGTGGAGAGAGACAAACTGTCCCAACTGGGCAAGCTAGACCAGCCAGCCCCCAGTTGATCCAGCAGCTAACCACAGGTGCAGGAGTAAGCCTCACCCAAACTGAAGAACCGCCCAGCTGAACTCAGCCCAAACTGCTGATTCACAGGCTCGTGAGCTAAATAAACGGTTGTGGTTTAAGCCCCTAAGTTTGGGGGTTCTTTTTATGCAGCAAGGGCTGATACCATGAGCTCCCAACCTAAGAGGGCCAGGTATCATTTTAGCTAGTTTAGGAGTCAGAAAATGCTGGCACAGGCCTGGCTATTTTTTCCAAGGCCCTATGGCCAGGTAGTAACAAATTTAGAACTTGAACCCAAGTGTCCTGCTGGCCTGTTTTCTCATGGGCATCTCCTCCAGGATGGCAGGTACTTGAGAAGCTTCTGGACAGCAGCTCTTAGAGATCCCTCCAGAAAGAGCCTGCTGCCTCTTCTTGGTAACCTGTCCTATTTCACCTGCAGCCACCCCCACTCCCCACCCGGTTCTGCCTCCAACCCTCAGCAGCCAGCAAAGCCACACACCAACTGTCAGCTCCCTGATAACAGGCCAGCCGGCACCGCCAGCCCGTGCAATCTGTGGGGCTTGAGCAGTCCCCATGCCAGCCGGCATCCCTCCCCTTTGCAGGCAGCAAGGGAAGCAGCCCCAAGAACATGAAAACACTTCTTTTCAGCCACACTGAATGGGATCAGTGGGTGGGCCTGTCCTCTTGTCGGCATCAGTTGGAGATCAAAGCAAATACAAGAGGAAACAGACCCAAAAGGAAGGAGGAGGGAAAAGCCCCCTTAACACACTCCAAACCCAGCCAAGGCTTCTAAGGGGTAGATGTGCGAATAATCCCAACCAAAACGCCACTCGTCCCCAAGGAGCCCAGAGGGAGAGGATGACAAGGAAATAGGACAGTTGCGGGGTGTGGGGTGGGAAGAGGAAGCAACAGAAAATACAAAGGAAGGAAGGAGGGCAATTGGAGGAAGCAACTCCACCCTCTTGTAGCTTCAAAGAGAGCCTTTCTCTGTCTCAGGGCCTTCAGGGAAACAACAGGAGGGCAGGAGGCCGGGGAGGAGGCAGCGCACGCGGGTCCTGTCCATGTGCACTGGCACCGGCTGCCAGCTGGAGGGAAAACAGGCTGTCCTGGCTATGGAAGCCAGAGGGTTGGGGCTTTTTTCTTTTCTCTGAAGAGCTGGAGAAAACAGAGCCCGGCCCGTGAACCTCGCCAGGCCCGATTTCCTCCCACAAGGCAAATTCTTTCCTGCACTTGGGAAACACACCTGGCTAGAATTCTCATGCCCTGGGCCAGGAGCTCAGTGTTTTCTGCCCAGTGGATGGTCCCTCGGGGAAATAAAACACTTGGCTGATGCAAAACGCTTTGATGTCAAAAATCGTTGGAGGGAGACAAATAACAAGCACGGCATGGCTGCGCGATGTGCTCTGAGTCAGCAGTAGTCAGTAATAGTGATGGCAATCACGATAATAGTAATAATAATGGCCACCATCTAATGAGCACTAACTAGTTGCCAGGCATTATTTTATTGCCTTCTCACAACATCTCAATGGGACGGGCATCAGAGATGCAGGCAGTGCCCCCACCTCCACCCTTACACACAGTGCGCTGTAGCCTGACATCAACCCCCACCCCTGCATGGCTTTGTTGGTGGCTTCCTTCTACTCCAGCCGGCTCTGCCCACTCACCAGCAGGCCAGGAGTGCCAGGGAATTAACAACCCCGCCCCAGAGCAACCTCAGCCATTGAGGGAAGGAAGTCAGTGGATCAGTAGCCCAGCTCCTCTGCTCTTTGAGTGGGATAACTCCGTGTGTGGTCTTCAATGGCTCCCAACTGGGCTTCATCCCAATGGGATTAAGCTCTGGTCACCCAGCATGGTCATTTGCTTGATAAAGCACCTAGTACGAAGGCCTTCCCTTCCCTGTCTCACCTCCCCCCTCCTCTCCTAGTGTTCCCTGGGGTCACCTTCCCAATCAACTACTTGCACCTGAATCCTTGTCCCAAGGTCGGCTTCTGGGGGAATCCAACCTTAGAGTGTTATAGCTCCAATTTATAGGTGAGAAAACTGAGGTTCAAAGGGTTTAAAGAACTCACCAGGTCTGCCTGACTCAAAGTGCTCTATAACGACTATTCTCTAGTCCAATTACTATGATTTTTGCTGAATCTTTTGGGTGCCAAGTAAACTTCAGTTCAGACCAGAAAAAACCTCCAGGATGCAGCCCATTGAGAGCCGCTTTCAGCACACAGGTCTGGGGTCTTCTAAGGAGACTGGATCTAGGCCCAACTGTTAAGAAGGCAAGCTTTGGCATCAGGGACCTGGGTTTTCCTTCTGAAGATGCCACAGAGGAGTTGCGTTCTGTGGCCTTGAGCAAGTGCCTTAACCTCTCTGACCCTCCTCAGTAAAGGGAGGCTACAGTGAGTAACTGGTAAAGGAGTGGCCGCCCAGTAAGTGCCCCATCCCAGGGCTCCAGTGAGAGAGACGGCTGCCACAGGAACTTCCGTCTTCGAGGCTTGGGGCAAGTCTCTTCCCCTCTTGCACCTTCCTTCCCACCTGGTAAAGTCAGGGTGTGTTGTGTCGTGTGGGTGAGACGAGACCATGAAGGTGAGGCCCTCAGCAGGGCCCCGACAGGCACAGGAGCTCCCCTTCCTTTCTTGTCTTCTAAGGGTTTGTGTGGAAGAAGGTTGATCTGAACCCCCAGGGACATTTACATAGAGTTAGAATTTTAAAAACCAACCTGATTCCAGAGCACTCCATGCAGATGCCCCGTGTCCAATTAACGTTCTGAACTTGCCAGCCCCTCGGGGCTCTGCAGGTGAACAGCTTCTCCAAAGGGCCTCTGGACCCGGAGGTGAGTCAGAGCTGGAGGTCCAGCCAGGGGCCACTGGCGGGAAACCTGGAGACCACTTCGTGGAGTGAAGGAGACACACATCAAAGAGCTCTCAAAGTTTAAGGGGAAGCTTTTGGATCCCCAGGGCAGTGGTCCTCCACGGGTGGAGCACAGCTCCCTGGAATGTCTCAGACCCTTCATCTGTGGGCCACTGAGCCGGAGACCTCTCCTTTGTGCCTGCAGATCCACCTGCCATTTTTCTCCACCCTGCTTTGTGTCCTGGGAGGCTGCCCCATGCAGAGTGTTTCCACAGGCTCCTTTGCCCTCTGGCTTCCTGTTCACACTGGCAGGACACTGAAGGGTGGAAGGAGAGAGAGGTTGGGGAATTTATTCCCATGCTGGGTCACCACAAGTGAGCAGCATCCCTCTACCGCAGGATACAGCCTTGTTGGACAGCCCTTTCCATCCACCACTCTCCCTGGCTTCAGGTAATCGCTTACTCCCTGGCCTCTGTAGCCTAAGGGTTTAACAGCTCCCGGCTGGTAGCCTGGGGCACTGACCAATCTCTTGTGGTTTCCCTAAACCCTTCAGACACCTTTGTAAATGGTCCCTTTATTAAACTCTCCTCAATGACCCTGCCTGACTACATCATCAGTTCCCTGCTGAGACCCAGACACAGCCACCAAATTCAGAATATCAAGTAAAGTTTATTTTTGCCACAACTAAGCTTATCCACCTTCTACACATGTGTGCCTGTCGCAGTCCTGAGCTGAGTGGTGTATCTGCTAAAATGCCATTTGGCTGCAAATAACAGAAAGCTGGATTCATGTGGCTTAAACAGAGAGCGGGTTATTTTCTTACAAAACAGAAAGTCTGGAGGGAGGCAGTTGTTGACACAGATTTTAATGATTTCAGGGCCAACCTCTGTTATTCTCTTGGCCTTTCACTTGTGGACACAAGATGGCTGCTTCAGCTCCAGGCATCTCATCCATGCTCAGGTCAGGAATAAGCTGGCCAGAAGAAAAAGGGATAGCATCTATCACTTCTGTGCAGAAAAGAGAAAGATTTCCCAGAGGCCTCACCCAGCAGACTCTCTCCTATAGGCTAGACATGTGTAGTCAACCATCCTAGCTGCAAGGGAAGCAGGGAAAGAATTATCTGGGATTCTCTCCCACACATGGAGGGAGCAAGGGAAAAGGGGGTTGGAAACCCAGTGAGGGTAACAATTCAGTGAGATCTTTCAGGTGCACCAAAAATAGCACAGGCACAGCTCGGGGTCAAGCCAGCCTCCGCCACCTCCCACTTCCTGTGTTTACTGGAGCAAGTGAGACTCTTGCTGGTCAAGGCAGTAAATGACCCTATTCAGTCAACAACCCTGTCCCTTCAAGTACGCTGCCCAAAATACTAGTATTTTGAAAGTCTAATGGGCCCACAATAAAGTTAAAGTAACTCATGTTTTCCTGGTACTCACAGCCAAATTCCAAGCTATAGTTGCATGGCAGAGAGGTCTGGAGCAAAGGGCAGAATCCTCTGAATTACCAATGTGAGAGACTGAAAACAGGATCCAAATCAGGATCCCACCCTCCTAGCTCACCACCCCACCCCAAAGATGCACTCATGTCTTCTCAACCTCCAAATATATCTTGCATCGTAAGCAAGATCATTCTTCCCCACTTATCCCCCCAACTCTGCTTGAATGGAAGCATAGGACCATTTGGCCGTCCCATCACTGTAAAATGACACCACACCAGTTGTTATCTTCTTCTTTGTGCTCGTCTGTCCCTTCTCATTTTCTCGACAGTGAACATGTACGGTGTGTGATCAGTTTTTGCAGTTGGGCTTTTTTAACAACAACAGGCATGCACCAGAAGGGACATGAAAATACTGCCCTAGCAAATTACACATTTGCTTCCATTTTGCCCCTCCGAGGGACACTGAAAAAATATACCCCCAAATGGGCCTATGCAGCTGCCAATCATTTGTTGAGTCAGACTCTAGAAGACTTTCAAATGAGTAGTTCAATTCGGTGGACCTCCACTCGCCGCCTCTGAGCTCTCTGCATAGTCTGGGGAGAGAAAGGTTAATTCCCCACTGTATTTGAGGTTTATCAAACATATCAAACTTTCCTTAAACAGTTTAGAGACGGCCAAGCAATGGAGTGACCCCACAAAGCACTTTCCCACTTAATTTCAGGGCCTATGAGTATTTTGATGGAAATATAATCCATATGTTTGCTTCATTTATACATCCTCATCTACATGGCTCTAAGAGCTAGCTGATTGATGTCCAAAGGCCCTCAGAGACTTTTTGAAGAATTTTTTTCTCAAAAAAGAGGAAGCCGCCTTCGCTGGCAGCAGCAAGAGCTTGCCTGCCAAACATTTGAGAGTGAGTCAGAGCACAGAAGCCAACAGACTGGAGAAGCAGAGGAAAAATCGGGTACCGTCCTTCTCCAGGAAGGAGGTTCATGGCTATTTTCCATATCCAGTACTTGTCAAGCACCTACTGTGTACAGGCTGCAGCATCGGAGGTGGGGAGCAGGGAAGCTACAAAAATGACTCATCTATGGATTCTCCTCTAGGAGCAAGGAGCAACCACTTACACTGGGGTCAGCAACTCTTTCTGCAAAGACCAAATGGTAAATATTTTGGCTTTACAGGCCAGAAGGCCTATGTGGCAACTCTGCCCCTGTGGTGTGGAAGCGATCACAGACAACACATGAAAGAATGAAGGTGCACGTATCCCAGTAAAACTGGATTTACAACAATGGGGGGGCACAGTTTGCTGACCCCCCATCTAGATGGAACCATGGGAACTTGTTGAAATGTTCCCTTCCTGACCTCCATAAATGGTAGTTTCATGTGGCTCCACCCAACGGTTGGGGAGATCAAATAAACACAGACAAGTTTAATATGAAGAAGAAAATACAAAAGGCCACCATCACGGTAGAACTGACTTTGTTTCTCTGAGGGTTTTTCTGAAACCATCTTCTGAGGGAGCTAATGATCCCAACCAGGTGACCTCAAACTCATCTCTTTCCTAACCGGCCTAGCGCCCGAAATGCACCAAGTCAACCTTCATTTCCAATAAGAAACGTGCAACCCTGCGTTTCTGGTAAAATTATGTTGGGGTTTTCTAGGTTTTACTAGCATTCATGGAAGGGGCAGGATTGACTTGTTTTGAGGATGTTTGAGAAGCACGGAGTAACTGTTGTTAAATAGGCTGGTTCCCTGAGGTCTTATCACAGCCTTTGATATGCAAATGGACTTCTTGAAGTATCCAGAAGGGGATTTGGCCAGAAGCAGCTCCCCAACTGATTTGTTTGGGAAGATCTTTGTGCAGAGCATCCTTCCAAATTGTGGTTCTGGGAACCACCCTGTGTGAAATACTATACTTTGTGTTTCTAAGAAGGCCAGTCTCCTCTCATGACACATCTCATTCCCAGTGACTCTCCTGTGACACTAAGAACAAGGTGAGTGGACGAAGGTGGGTAAGGCAAAGATTCTGCTGTCAGCCTGACAAGTGTCTGGACCCAGAGTGGAGAGGGTTAACCTGGGGCAGGTCCCTGAAGCAGCACTGATAAGATAACTGCCACTTTCCATTTCCTACTTTAAGGGATGTAATTTGACACCCAGACTTGAACCTCTCTGGGAGAATGCATGTAAGGACATTATGACATCTTGTGACCACCTACAGGAACCCAAACTATTCCCTTTGGGTTTCAGTCCTGAAGGAGAAAAGCCCCATTTAAAGGCCACCATCCAAAGGAGCCCCAGGAGGACAACTTTCCTTTACCTGCTCCTCATTGGCCAACTGGGTACGTTTCTACCATTTAGTCTCTCGCTACTCAAAGTGTGGTCCTGGGACCAGCAGGACCAGCAGCAGTGCACATTCTCCAGCCACCCCAGAATAACGGAGTCAGAATCAGCATTTTAATAAGAGCCCAGGGGATTGGTATACACAGCCAAGTTTGAGGAACATCGCTCTGGTCTACCTCTCTTTGTGGGTAAATGCCTAGTTTTGTTTCTTTCTTCAGTAATGGGAGGAAAAGACAAGCATCAGAGGCTGGCAAATAGAATGTTAAGCTAGATGCTCTTCTGGGTAGTTCTAACTACCTCATTGTTTCCAGGGATTTCCAAGGGTTTTTGGATAAGGTCAATAATTTTATTTGGCTGTTTTCCTGATATTTATTGGATATTTTTGCCAGATCCCACACTAAGCAATCTATAGACACTATCTCATTCAATTCCACAAACTTTGAGGTAGAAACTAATATTAGCCCCATTTCACAGATGAGGAGACTAAGGCTTAAAGGAAAGGTCAACTTCCAGCTAATCATGCAGATGCTGATCTCTGCTCAGTCCCCAAAACTCACTAGAGTTAGGATGAAGGAAGAACAAAGGTACCAATGAATAAGAAGAAAGCAAACAGGAGAGGGAACAGCAGCAAACGGGAAGTGTCAATACAGCTTGGAAGATGGAGAATGGACAGGCAAGTGACAAGGGACTTGGACCTCAGCTGTCTCTTCTCTGCTAAGTGCCTGCCGAGGATGATGCACTGCAGAATCATGGAAGGTTCAGGAATTGGAGGTGCCAGTTACCTCTGGAGGCAGGCATGTGGGGTGGTGCTGAAACAGGAGAATGGGTTGGAAGTCAGTGCAAGCTTAGACCCCCAGCTCCCTCTCCCAGGCCCACACTGCCAGGCAAGTGCCCCAGCTCGGCCTCTGTGCATGGGAAGTCCACTCTCGGGAGAGGCTACACCAGGGACACTGGCTTGGGGGACACCAGACCCCACTAACGGTAGGAATGAGGAGCTGTACTGAAATTATATATAGTACTGAAGAATGAAGGAGAAAGTGAACGTCTGTCCACTGAAGAGTAAGGCTCAGACCCTTTCCCCCAAGTCGGTTCCAGAATGCCCATTGTCTAGCTCATCAGCCTCCTGGTGCCACCTCCAACACACACACACACACACACACACACACACACACACCCTGGCCCGAGGCAGATAATCAGACGTTTCTTCTCGGGGAAGCTGATTGAGCCAAAAGCAAAGACCCAGAGAATTTGGTATTTGGGGGCTATTAGAAAAAATGCCCACCCCACAGGTTTTCCAATTAGATAGTTGCACACCCCTGGACATTTGAAAAGAACTTCTAGCTTGACAGACAGAAATCCAAATGGATAAAAGGGGAAAAGTTCAGACTCACAGGATGCAAGGAGTAGAAGAATGTTCTTAAAAACACCCTCAGAAAAAGAAGATAATGCATCCTTTCAACAAGAACAGGATAGTCTCAGAAACTAATAGAAAATAAGAAAGAGTCTCTGGAAATTGAAAACAGGATAGCAGAAGGGTTAGATGACCAAGTGAGATGGCTGATGGGGTCATGCTTTCTAGAACTTGCTTCTTGCTTCTTCCCCACCCTGTGTAACAAAGGCTCCACCCAGCCCTTTCAACACTATCATCAGTCATCTGCTTAAATAGCCCTAGAAGAACATTATGGGCTGAACTGTGTCCCCCTTAAATTCTTATGTAGAAGCCCAACCCCCAATACCTCAGATTGTGACTGTATTTGGAGAGAGGGCTTTTAAAGAGGTAATCAGGTTATAAAATGAGGTCATAAGGGTGGGCCCTAATCTAATCTGACTGGATCCTTATAAGAAGAGGAAATTTAGACACACAAAGAGACACCAGGGATGCATGAGCACAGAGGAAAGGCCATGTAAGGACACAGCAAGAAGGCCGCCATCCTCAAGCCAAGGCGAGAGGGCTCAGGAGAAACCACACCTGCTGACACCTTGATCTTGGACTTCCAGCCTCCAGGACTGTGAGAAATGTCTCTGTTGTTCAAGCCCCCCAGTCTGTGGTATTTTGTATGGCAGCCCTGGCAGATTAATGCAAAAGACTGTATTGTTTAATTAAGGACTAATTTTCTTATTCTAGGAGTCAAGAAACAAAACAGAACAGGGAACTGGCCCCTAAGAGAGCGAATCTTTTCCCAGAGCACAGAACGCTGTAGGCATGAGTGATACATAAATGGCCCTTACTGTCTCCTCCATCTTCCCAAGAACTGAGGATGAAAGGGAAGGACCCCTTCAGGCAAAGAAGGAGCAAAGGATTCTGGTACAACAGCCACAGACCAACATCATCCCAAGGAGACTGCCTGCCAGAGGCCCAGGCCCAGGTGGGAGCCCCATCCAGGCCTAGACTCCCACTGTCTCCACTTGCTCACTCCCATCCCCACCCCCACCCACCCCCATCCCACCTCCCCACCCCTGCTAAACCCCAGACTCTTTCCCATATCAGAGTCTGTTCCTTGGAACCTTCTGCAGCCAAAACTGGCTAATCCAATCAACTTATAAGGTGTTTTCCATACTGCCTGATTGTAACCCTCACCTGGGGCAAGTGTTAAATAAATAGCTTCCCTGGACCCTCCCCTGGAGATT
Organism: Tapirus indicus; assembly: GCA_031878705.1. NCBI lineage: Eukaryota > Metazoa > Chordata > Mammalia > Perissodactyla > Tapiridae > Tapirus > Tapirus indicus. The sequence continues at coordinate 68,779,843 of CM062920.1, forward strand.
CTGATAGGTGGGCCATTTGAAACATGTTGCCCAGAAAATTCTAGAGGAGGCATATTTGGAAAACATGAAACTAATGCCTGTTTAGAAGGATGGCTTCTCTTCTGGGTCCGGGGCCCTTTGAAATCCACAAGGTTGCCTTTGGAGTCCTGCTGTCTGAGTGACCCTGACATTTGACCCCTGCCAGGGCCATTCAGATGAGGGGCAGCCCCGAGGCGGGGTGGCTTCCCTGAGCTGGGCTGAGCCGCCCTCCACGAGGATGAAGGGAGGGGCTTTCCAGGGAGGTTGGCTTTGGCTCAATGAAAAGAAAAACGTGGTGCTTATGAGAGCGGCCGTCCAACAGTGGGATGGGGCCTCGGAAGAGAGGGGGTTCTGTGTCTGTGGAGGAGCTTTGCAAAGGGAGAGCGAACCTTCTCCCTGGCACACAGGTGCCTGACAGACGCTTCCTGGAAGAGCGAGAGGACTGCGTAGAGCCTTGACACTCAAAGGGTGGGCCTTGGTCCAAATGCATTGGCATCATCGAGGAGCTTCTGAAAAACTTCTCTAGCAGACCCCACCCTCCAAAATTCCACTTTCCTTGATCCAAGGTCAGGCTCTGGCATTAATACTCTTGAAATCTCCCCAGTTTATCCTAACGTAAAGCCAAGATTGCAACCAGAGAGCCAGGGACCCCGAAGGTTCCATCCAACTCTGTGATAACAAGGCTCTCGGAGCCGGTGGGAGGAAACCTCGCTAGAAGAGGGAAGAAACATACATTAAAATGACAGTCTCTTTTTCACTTTCTTTTCTGCGTGCCTCAGCAGGAATTTGTCTTCCCACTGCCTCCAAAAGCAGTGACTCAGAGAAGTGATGTGACCTGCCCAAGGTTACCCCACCGATGAGGCAACACCAGCAGGACTTGGGACTCCTGCTCCAGCCCGCTTCCTCTGTGCTGGGCCGCTGAGGCCGGGCTGCAGAGCACAGAAAGAGGAAGAAGACTAATCCCCACCCCTGGAGACAGCCGGCCAGTGAATCAAGTCAAAATCAAAATAAGGCAGAAGCAGAAGTAATGGTAAACTTTCACATCGTTTCCTCTCTGGAATGATCAATCCCCTGCATGGCTGTTAGGTACTGTTATCAGCCCCTGTTGTACTCAGGAGGAAACTGAGGCTCGGGGCAGTGCAGCCACTTGCCAGAGGCAGCACAGCTGGCAAGTGGCAGAGTTGAGACCCACACCCGGGTGGACAACTCAAGAGCCGGAACACTTAGCCACCGTGCCCCACAGCCGTGCCCCCCAAATGGTGAGTGTGGAGGAGGGGTCTCTGTGGAGGCCGGCAAGTTTGGGAAAGGCTTCCTGGGGGAAGAGGGCTTGGAGCTTGGCCGTGAAGGGTCAGAGTGTGGGGCAGAGGTGAGGCAGGAAGGCTGAGGCGCAGGCATCCAAGCTGAGCCCAGTCCAGGATTTAGGAGGAGAAGGTGGGCTGCTGACCCCCTCGGCGGGAGGAGGAGGAAGGTTTTGCTCTGAAGTCATAGAGAAAATGAATTTGAAAAGCAATGGAAGACAGGAGGGCACATGTTCCCTTCTGGGGAATGGGCTCTGAGCTCCTATAAGTGGTGGGGGGAGGACACAAGAGATGGAGGAACTCTAAGACCCTGGGAGACGCGGGGCATGAGCGTGCTTCTTCAGAAGTCCTCGTCAGGGCCACCGCGCCTGGGCCACGGTTGGGGATGCGCATGGGTTCCTGGGTTTGTTACTGCTACCTACTCCATTCTTCTTACTTTAAAGGGCCCCGGGCTTTAAAGGAAACGGGCTCAGAGAGGTCAATATACTTGTCCAAGGCCACTCAGCTGAGAGGCTGAGCCAAGATGGAAACCCAAGTCTGTCTCACAGGCTGAGGAAATGAGATTTCCTGTGAAAAATATCAGAACACGTGTTTTTCTCTGCTCCCTCCTGAGAATCACTAACGTGAGAGTAAAAAAAAATTTTTAAGTCATAAATAAGCCAACAAAGAAAAAGAGAACAAGAGGGAAGAGCAAGCAAGAGATGTCCAAAAAAATTTTTTTAGAAGCTGAAAAGTAGGTGGGTGAGTGCTAACTAAAGTAGCAGAGCTGAGAAAGCTGAAGCCTAAGAGAAAACTATGTGAGTCAAGGTGATCTGTGTCCCCAGAACCCCAGGAGATATCAGGAATTGGAGGCGCCGGGTAGCCCTGAAAGCAAAAGGATTGGCTAAAAACTCCTTAAGAAGAGAATTTAGATTTCCAGGTTTCCTCCAACCCCAGGCAGTGAGATACTAACCAATCCGGTAGAAGAAAAGAGGCTTAACCTCCAGCCGGCTGTGGGCAAAGGGGCTCTGGATTTGGGGGTTTAGGGGCACATGGAGGGCCAAGCTCAGCCATCAGATTCAAAACAGGAGGATTAGGTGAAACTCAATACACTGAATGATGAGCCTCTCCCCAGCCAGGCTGAAACCCAGGGTGACCAACTGTCCCGGTTCACCTGGGATGGAGGGGGTTCCCAGGATGAGGGACTTTCAGTACTAAGACCAGGAAAGTCCTGGGTAAACCAAGATGAGTTGTCACCCTTCTCACATCCCACTGAGACCAGAAGATTCCCTTCTGGGGAAAGTGACCAGCCCAGGAAACAAGACCTGCGGGCTGAGAGGGAGGAAAGAAATGCCCTCATGAGACAGCAAGGTTCCCATCTTGTAATGAAACCAGTGGTGACCAGGTCCTGCCCCACACACAGACCTTGCATGCAGCACATCCCAGGACAGGCTTGGTGGGCCGGGGCTCAGGGCCTCCGGTGATGCCAGCTGGGAGTGGCAGAGCTGTCCGCCCACAGAGGACATTGGCAGTAGAGGCTGCAACCAGGTACCTGGGGCAGAACATCAGTCATGTGAAACACCCCGGGGATGCCCAGAAATACCTGAGGGAGACTTTGTGGTGGGAATTGTCACTGTGAGCACTCGGGCTGCTGAGGGACTGAGGGGGTTACCAGGCAGCACTCTTCACCGTGGCCAACAGGTGGAAACAGATGAAATGCCCATCCAGAGATGGGTGGATAAATTGGGGTCTAGCCATACAATGCAATATTATTCAGTCATAAAAAGGAATGAAGTACTGATAGATGCTACAATATAGAGGAACCTCCAAAACACTGTGCTGACTGACAGAAGCCAGACCCAAAGGTCATGTATTATAGGATTCCACTTACATGAAATATCCAGAAAAGGTAAATCCATAGAGATAGGAAGCAGATTAGTGGTTGCCAGGGGCTGGGGGTGGGGGAGGTGGAGAATGCGGCATGATCGCTTAAGGGGTGTTTACTTGTAGGGTGATGGGAATGTTCTAGAACTAGATAGAGCTGATGGTTTCACGACATTATGAATGCATTAAATGTCACAGAACTGTGCACTTTAAAATGGTTAATTTTCTGTTATGTGAATTTCACCTCAACCGAAAAAAAAATTTAATCTGGCAAGAATGGAAAGGCCCGTACACCAGGCTCATCCAAGCTAATACCAACGAGCATGGCTCAGACTCCGAGAGCGGCTTCAGTCTATCCCACCCAGGACCTGCTCTCAGGAAGCCACAGAGGGCCAGGGAGAAGGCAGGCTCACTCCCAGAAAGGCACTGGCTGAACTGAGCCCCTCTCTCTCACCTCCCCTAAAGCTGCAATTAATAACCCAGCCCCAAAATAGAAGGGGAAACACATTCACACAGCTCTGACCAGTTTCCTCTCCCGCCACCCCCACCTCGCCCCCCACAGGCCCACAGGGTCCCAGACACCCGCCCAGCACTCTGGTATACACAAAGACCTGCTGGTTTCTGGAATGTTCTCATGAGAAACTGTCGCTAATCGGGCGCCACAGACCACGCTTTGTGCAACTGCAGTTAGGTTTGTTTAAGAAGCACAATTAGGAAGGAAAGTCTCACTTTTTTCCCTTGTTAAGACCTAGGGGAATTGTTGGTATTCAAGCTGGGTCTCTGGAGGCCTCGCTCTCCTCTGAAGGAGCATAAATACACCGCATTCCAGACGGCCACAGGCAGGCCAGAAGCCTGTCACAGACCCAACCCAGGAATGCACAGCCCCCTGCACAGCCCTGTCTGCTCCACACACAGTTCTCAGGAACCTGAAAATTTCCCCCTCACCTGGACGGGTGCTTGCAATACTTATTTTGGGGGGGGCAAAATGTCTTTTCTTTTTCTCAAGGAATTTTGTGTTTGAAGCCTCAAAACAGAAGGAAGGTTTATAATTGCAGCTTCTCTGGTTGGTGAAGAGGCAGGGGACCCTGATTCTCTCCTCCCTTATCTCTTTAGTGTCCACCTAAGGGACTTCTGAAGACAGCGGGGTTCCCCACGGCACAGTTTGTTAACCACTTCTCTGGTCCAATGTCCTCACTGTGCATGTCAAAGAATAAGTTTCAAAAAGTTAAGAACATGACTCTCCACAAATAGAAAACGAGCATGTGGCAAGGATCTCTTTAACCTTTTTTAAATTATTTAATCATTTATTAATGGGGAAGTCAGCAGGATGGGAAGGCCAAGTTCAAAGGCTTATGGGAGAGACCAAAGTCAATACAGCGGAGGACAGAAAGAATTCTGGAATAAGATTGCAAAGTTGGACACAGAAATGATGAATGCCCTACAGGTCAATAATATCGTATTCTTTGGGGGTATCTTTTATACTGGACAGAAATCATTTTCATGACTGCTGGACCAAAATCATTTGCAAGTTATCAATCTTCCACAAATTAGCATCACACTTTTCCAGAGTCTGGGCCCGAATGAGTAATAAATAGTAAATCCAACAATGCTATGATCCCTTAGAGCAGGGGTCAGCAAACCTCTATAAAGGGGCAGACGGTAAATAATTTTCAGCTTTGTGGGCCATCTGGCCTCTGTTGCAACAACTGGACTCTGCCTTGTTGTCAAGTGGAAGCAGCATAGACAATACGTAAACGAATGGGCGTGGCTGTGTGCCAACAGAACTTTATTTACAAAAACAGGCGGCAGTGGTATTTGGCCTGAGCCCTAAAGAATTAGATAACCCTTGGGCGGTCCATCAGCCAGTGCTCTGGTATGGCATTCAAAGGACAGATAGTCATCCTTTTGCCTTATTTCCAAGTTTCGGATGCTTTTTCTAACTTTTTCTTAGAGACGCGGAAACCAGAGAGGAAAAACAACTTGGCCAAGGGAACACAGCCCCAGCTGGCTTAAAGCCACAAATCTCGCATCTCTGGTTCTTTGGAAGCAGAAACAGTGCCCATCTCTCCCACCTCAAGGGCAGGCTGGGCGAAGATGGAAGCAGCTCTTCCCACTTCCCCCAAAGGACCAGCCCAGAGGGGACGTCCTTCTCTGCCTTCGTGTCTCCAAGGGCGACCTGGATGGAATGAAGACTCTGCTCTCTTCACCCAGAGCGGGTACTCTAAGACAGAAAAGCAGGAACCCAAACAGATCAACGCGCTTCCTCTCGACGGGACCCACAGCACAGACGTGGGTCAGAACGATTAGCCCGAGAGAGCGGTTCATTGCCAGGGTCTCTGGCAAATTGCTGAGGGAGAAAGTGAGGAAACGATTTGACATCGAGCCTTGCCTGTATTTCTTCCTTCGATGGGGAATAAAAGCACTTTGTTTTCCTTTCCTTTCAAAATCAGTGCCTCCCCCTCAAACCTACCAGGAATGTCTCTCCCCACGTTACAGCAGTGCGGAGATTTTTAATGGGATGCTGTCACGTGAACCCTCAGCCAAGGCCCTTTAAGGAAGCAACTCATTGTCTGCGAGGAGAGAGACGTGAGTGGGAGAGGGACCGGGCTGAAACAGGAGTGTGAGGAGGTGAATCTGTTGTGTCAGAACCCCGTCACTGTCACGTCACTGTCCCCAAGCTCTCTCGCCTTTATCCATTTTACCCAGAACCTACTACACTCCAGGGCTTTTCACACATGACCTCATCCAGCCCTTGCCCGGTCCCTGAGTCCAGAAACCCCAGCACTTGGCAAAGACTAAGTAGCGACCTAAGGTCAGAGATCTGACTGGGAGCCTACTGTGGGCCAGACGTTGTTCTAAGCACTGATACTTATTAACTTGTTCAGTCCTCACAGCCTCCTTGAGAGACTGGCACCCTTAGCATCATCCCCACGTTATGGAAGAGGAAACAGGCACAAGATGTAAACTGCCCAGCGGGCCCCAGCTAGCAAATGGCAAAGCCAAGATTTGAACACAGGCCCTCGGGTTCTAGAGACCGAGTGTTCAACCATCATACTCGCCTGCCTCCCGGAGTGTAAGTCTGCCCTTGTCTCCCAAACTGAGCAGAGAGGTAAAAACAAAACCTCAAGTGCTTCAGAGGCACAGGGAAGAACACCTCAGTCAAACGTCCCCAAATCCAGGCTCTATTTTTATTTTTGGTTGATTTCCTCTTAGAAAAATCTGTGACTTGCAAGGACACAAAAAAGAGGGGGAGATCAGATGAAGTTTCTAGTCCAGGCCCCTGGGTCCTGCCAGGATGGACTTTAAAAAGACACTCAGTTGTCACATATTTATTGAGAAGTTAGTATATCCCAGCAGCGGTTGTGGGGACAGGGCGGGCTTCCACTATCTTCACAAATCACAGCTTTCCAGGATGAAGGTGCGACCAGGTGGGACTCAGGCCCTCCCTGGCGACTCAAGCTGGGCCACTCAGAGCCCTCCCTGAGACTTGGGCTGTCCCTGCAGGAAACAAGCACGCTCTCTTGGCTGATCGGGTACTCTCACTGGCAATTCTGGGTCACATACCCATCTCTGAGACTGTCCTGACAGCCTTACCAGAAGGGAGAGGGACCTTTTCCTTTCCCAAAAGGAAAAGATGCTGGACAAACAGAAATAACGGAAGTGCTCTGTGCTGTTTTTATAAGACTTCTGTCCCAAACGCACTTTTCTAACACCACTCCTCCCATTCTCCGACCCCAGCTGGCTGTCCTACAATTCAGGTCAGCTCTGACACTATCTACCTAGAGTTAGTGTCTGATCCCACAGCTCAGGGCTCAGTCCCACAAGACTGCCCCCACTTCAGATGCCAGTCACAAGTCCCAGGTTGTCACCTGGCTGTAAATTCCAAGGGGGTTCCCATAACCCCCGTCTCAGGTTTAATAATTTACTAGAACGACTCTCAGAACTCAGGAAGTGCTTTACTTATTATCACCAGTTTATTATAAAGGATACAGCTCAGGAAGAGCCAAATGGAAGAGGTGCATGGATGGGGGGGTTGTGTGTGCACAGAGCTTCCATGCCTTCTCAGGGCATGTCACCCCCTTGGCACCTGGGTGTGTTCACCAACTAGGAAGCCCTCCAGAGCTGTCATTTAGGGGTTTATGTGGAGGTTCCATCATGCAGGTGTGATTGATTAAATCACTGGCGGCTGAATTCAGTATTCAGCCCCTCTCCTCCTCAGAGGTTGGGGGTGGGGCTGAAAGTTCCAACCCTCTAATCAGGCCTTGCTTTTTCTGGCAACCAGCCCCCATCCTGAAGCTACGTAGGGGCCCCCAACCACTAGACATCTCATTAGGATCCAAAGGCACTCATCACTCGGGAGAGTCCAAGGATTTTAGGAGCTGTGTGCCAGGAACCAAGGACAAAGACCAAACACATATTTCTTATTATACCACAAGTGCCCTCGGGTCATCCACATCAACACCACATAATATGAGAGCACACATTGCTGCCTTCAAAAGGAGACAGTCAGCCTGGCAGAGGCAATGAGATGCTTTTCCCAAATGCCCAAAACATCCCTCTAAGAGAAGATGTTGTTGATGCCTATATCACCTCCAGCCCCTCCTTTCCCTGACTCACAGCCCCGATGTTGAGGTCTTCACCTTCCTCCCAAAGGGCAGGTGCTCCCAGAGGCAGATCTGAAGCCCTAGCAGGAGGGAGCAGAGCATGATTTCTCAAAATAATTCACGGTGGCTCCATTCCCATGCCAGGGATCAGTGGAAGCATGGACATATGACTCAATTCAGGCCAATGAAATGGAATGGGGGAAGTCTGCTGATGGGTGTTGGATAAACAAAAAGAAACATGCAGGAAGAGCCCCCTCTCTTCTTCCACTGGCTGTTGTCATGTCCACATAAGCTTCCTGGAGCTATGGCAGCCACTTTGTGACCATGAGGGAGAGGAAATCAACATGCTGAGGGTGACAAAGCAGAAAGATGGAAAGAACCTGGGTCTGGCTGATGTAGTAAGCTGCTAAATTAACCAACTCAAGACCATCCTACCTCCAGATTTTTGCTTTCATGAAATAGCACGTTCCTTATTGTTTAAAGCACTTGAGTCACACTTTTTGGTTCTTGCAGCCCAAACACCCTAAGCCCGTGCCACCCATAGAAATGTAACATAAACCACAAACGCAAGCCACGCATGTAATGTTTAATTTCCTAGAGGCCATAAATAAAAAGTAAAAAGAAACAGCTGGAATTCATTGTAATATATTTTATTTAAACCAATACATCCTATTTCAACATAATCAATACGAAGTTATTTTACATTCTTTTTTTCCTACCAAGTCTTCAAAATCAGTGTGTATTTTACACTGACAGCACATCTCAACTCGGACAGGCCACATTTCAAACACTTAATAGCCACATTGGTGGGCAGATACCAGCCCTAATGGATACCCTACGCCATCTTCCTCCTGTTCTTTGTTCCTCTCCTTAATCCTTCCGTGGAGCATGCTGGGATTGACCCTGACCTGAAATTTCTGTCACTCAAGGCCTTGCTGAGGACTGGGTTTTCTTGGCATCTTTCTCATTTCTAATGGGCCACTTGCTTTGTCCAAAGCACTGAGAGCTGATACAAGGACAACTATGGCCCCAGGCTGGCCCCTAAGGAGCACCAGATCAGGCAGGGGCAAAAGGCGGTGGGGCCAGAAATTGTTACGGTACGTGAGATGCCAAGGGGAGACACCAAAAAGAGGGGACAAGGAGTAGGAGAAAGCTGGAACCATGCCTGGCTCTGTGACCATGGATGGAGGGCAGCGCTGGGGGAGGGGGCGGGGAGGAAAGCTGGCCTGCCTGGGCTCCAACCCCAGCTCTGTCAGTCACTAGTTGTGGGACCCTGGGCAAGTGACCTGCACCTCAGTTTCGTCATCCCTGAAATGGGCATATTAATAGTACCCACATATAGGATTCTTAAGATGGTTAGATGTGTTAATATATTCAAGGTGCTTAGTACAGTGCATGCTCCACAATGTTGGCTAGTATTTTATTATTTTTAAAAAGGAAGGGAAGAAAGAAAATTAAAAGGCAAGTAAACTGCTCTACTGGGAAGAAGTAAAAAGGAGAGAATGGGGGGCAGTGGAAAGGAGAGAAAGGAAAGAAAGAAGAAAGGAAGAAAGGAGGAAGGGAGGGAAGGAAGGAAGCTTCAAGGAAGGAAGGAAGAGGTGGGAGGAGGGGGGGAGGGAGGAAGGAGGATCTTCCCGTTGAAACCAGGTTTGCTCCCCCGGTAGCTGCATGCAAAGCAAAATCCAAAGGGAATTTGCAGGATTTACTCACTCAAAGCACACACAGGAGACCCAGGATTGAGCCTGTGATGGTGCTGTATTAAAGCCCCCAGTTCTCCAACATCCTGGCTTTCCCTACACAGATGTTCTCACCAGAGGGGTTCTGGGCAAGCGGTAAAGGACGCAGAGAGAAGGAATGGGAGGGAATGGAGAGTGACGAGGAAAAAGAGGGCAGGGTGGCCCAGAGCAGGGGCCCATGGAAAACCTGAGGACTGGGAGTGGGCCCTGTGACAAGCAGGCCCTGCGGTCTGGGGTGCTGGAGGGGGGCGGGAGCATTCGCCCTCGCCCGAGCCTCCAGACACGCCAGGAGCCACGATGCAGGAGGCACAGGGCTCTACTGCTCAAGGCACTAAATTGGGGGCTTTCCATCACAAGCCATTCCTCAGATGTCACCAATGCCAGGGAGGGACAAAACGACCCATGGGGGGAGGGGGGAGAGAAGCAGGAAAGAGAGAATCCTGAAGAGGGGAGAGGAAGGTGGAGGAGGGAAAGGAGGGGAGAAGAGACAAAGAAGGAGGAGGGAGGAGGGGAGGAGAAGAAAGGGAGGAAGACAAACAGGGGGAGGGGAGGAGGGGGAAGAGCTACCTCTGAATTCAGAGCCTAGAAGTCTCCAAATGTCCCCCCTGGCTCCTCCCCAGTCTGTCCCCACCCCCTCTAAGCGGGATAGAAAGCCCACTCATTTCCCACAGGAATGCCGTCTGCTAGGGTACCCTGTCCCTCCAGAGGAGTTTACTGGGGCTGCTCCATACAGGAGCTGCCAAGAGAACAGGGGTTCAGGAGAGTGGGGTGCTCCTGGAGCTGGGGGTCCAGTTCCCAACCTCCATTCCTGTGTCATCTTGGCAAGCCCTGTCTCTCTCTGGGCCCCAGCATCCTCACTTTTAAATGCGGGAGCTGACGAGATGACCTCCTGGCTCTCTCTCAGCCTGTGCTTTGGAAACTGGTCAACATTTAAGAACCAGAATCGGCTTTTCCTAGTCCTCTGCAATGAGTCCCATCGCAATCCTGATTTCCCAGACAAAGAGTGGAGGCTTAGAATTTAAATAACTTGCCCAAGGTCACTCATGCAGGAGCTGGCAGAACTGGGATGTGAGTCGAGCTGGGGAAGCATTGAAGTTCACCTCCCTTCCCGCACCACCATGCTGTGAAGCCTCTCACCTCCGAGGGCGTGCTGCAGGGCGACCCGTTCCCCTTCTATGTCACAGAACTCCGAAATGTTAGCCGGGCACATGGCCCCCAGGATCAAGACGACTTGTGCAGCTTCCGTGGCAGTGACTCCTTTCTGGCCAATGGGATGTGTGGGAAGTGATACGGCCAACCGCAGGTCATGCCCTTACAAGGAAGGGGCACGCCTCCCCTCCCCCCCGTCCCCCTTCCTGCCCACACAATGTGAGTCTGGAGATAAACCATCTTGGCAGGGCCGGGACTAGAAGGAGGCAAGGGAGGCGTCTAGGGTGCAAAATGTAAGGAGGCGCTTACTCTCAGGGTTACACGATGCAGACCAAGAGTGAATGCTTCATTAAATTTCGCTCCCCAGGCACCTCGCTCACCTCACCCTGGTCCTGGCCCTGCATCTTGGACAGTGTGGACAAGGGCAACATCCCAGGAATGGGGGAGCCTCGGCTAACATCACAGAGCAGAGCCACCATCTCAATACTTGCAAGTCAAATAGCAGGGCAGATGTGGGGGTGGGTGGTTGTCACTGTGGAGAGTGGCAGGAAGGACAGCCTAGGTCGGCATGCTCACACCATCTCGGGCTGCTTTCTCAGCAGGAGCTGAGCGGCCCACTCTCCCCCAAATCCAAGTCTGCCCCTCCACTCCACTCTCCAAGCTACAGCTGGAGTAATTTTCCAAAACAAGATGCTTTCCCATTGTTCTCAGAATCACACAAGGAATAACAAGCAGGAGAGCACCGTTCATTGGCCCACAAGGTCCTGCCCCCTCCAGCCCCTTCCTTCCTCCACAGCCCTCTCTCACACCGCGCTGTGATTCCCCCACCTGGCTTCTCTCAGGTCCCTGCAGACCCCACCGCGGCACATGGAGTCAAGCTGCCCAGAACACCTCCCCCTCCCCTCTCTCTGCCTCCTTATTTGCTCCCCGTCCTTCAGATCTTAGCTGAGGCATCACTTCCTTGGGGACACCTTCCCTGATGCCCTGCACGTCAGCTCCCGTCTCATGCATGCCCGTTGCACCCTGTGCCTCTCTTCTCAGCAGTTCTCACAGCTGGAGCCATCGCTCCGTGTGCACAGTTAAATCATTGTCATCTCCCCTCGAGACTGGGGATACCAGGGGCATTTCTGTCTCCTTCACCTCGCCTCCCCACCCCCCCCGGGGTCTAGCACAGTGTCTGGCCCCTGGTGATGTTCAATAAATATCTGATGAATGAGTAATGACAGAGGCTCCGGGGCTGTGCAGGAACCCGGCACAACTGAGGTATCTAACACAGCGAAGGGCAGGGTCAGGATGGAGCTTCCAGAAAATGGGTCCTCACCCAGGTGACACCCTCTGACCCTGTCTGATTGGTTCTCACGACACTGGTTCCAAGGAAATCACAGGAATGCTTCAGAGCTGCCAGCACCCTTCCTTCTGTTCCAAGTCCACAGCTTATGAACCATCTACCTGCTTTGGACAAGCCACACCGACCCCCCCGAACCTCAGTTTCACCACATGTAAAGTGGGGAAATTCATGGGATCTGCCCATTCTTCTTTTTAAGATGACTGTGATTCTCAGGATGAGATAATGTGAAGGAATACATGGTGAATTAAAATCCTGGGTCACTCCCCCGCCAAGAAGTGGGGTCTATATCCTTCATCCTGAGTCCAGGCTGGACCTGTGACTGCTCTGACCAGCACAATATGGAAGAAGGAGCTACGTGCCTGTTCCAGGCCTAACCTTTAAGAGAACCAGCGGCTTCCGCGTCCACCCTTTTGAAAGCCAGCCACCATGCCATAAGGAAGCCCAAGCAGCCTCGAGGAGAGGCCCACAGGAGGAGAACTGAAACTCCAGCTGGAGCACCAGCTGGGCTAGCAGCTGGCAGCCAGCACCCATCTCTCTGCCGTGCGGGTGAACTTTCTTGGAAGAGCCTCTTGCCCAAGTTGAGCTGCCCCATCAATCCAAAATCGTGAAACTGAGCAAATTTTAAAAAACAAATTGTTGTTGTTTTAAGCCACTGAATTCTCAGGAGGGAGGGAGAAAAGGGGGTTACTAGGCAACAATAGATAACAAAGGCAACATTCTTTGGCCTCCTATAGCTCTTAATACTTTTATTTATTTTAAACTCAGGGTAGTAGTGCTTCTCTGGGGGAGTTCTGAAATATGTTGTGGGGGCATATTTTTGTTTGTCACAGTGACCTGCTTTGGGGGGTGGAGGAGATTGTGCTGCTGGCATTTAATGCCCATGGGCCAGGGATATTAAATGTCCTACAATGCTTGAGATAGTCACCCACAATGAATTGCCTCACAGGAAATGACAATAGCGCTCCCATTGAAAAACAAGTCATAAAATTAACAGCCTGATGGAAGAGTGGTTTACAGATAAAGACGAAATAAAAATATAAGGATTTGATGTGAACTGCTTTCTCAGGGAGGAAAAACAGGGTTCATCTTGATGTCAACTTTAGTTGCTCGGAGTGGCTGCTGGGAGGGCTGTGCTGAGAATGCCTTCAAGGATGCATGTGGAATCAGCAAGGACAGGGTACTGTGATCAACTAGTGATGTCTGTCACTGGCAAGGGAAGGGAAAGTGGTGGCCTTTAACTAGGGTGATCATATAGTTTAACATCCAAACTGGAACACTATGGCGACTAAAAGGGGGCACCTATTAGTAAGTACACTGGGGCAACAGGCACAAACTGGGACTGTCCAATAAAACCAGGACATGTGGTCACCCCACTTCTCCGCCAGAGATGTCGTTCCTGGTACATCCTAATATGTAGCCCAGAGGCAACCAAAATAGGGGTTGTCCAGACCTACAGGCCTCTGAGATCCTAAACATTAATTTTCCTTTTAAGTACCCTGTTTCAGTGTGTGGTTAGGTATGAAGAATTGTTCTAAAGAAGGCATTAAAAATTAATTAAAAGAGTTTCCTCTAATATTTAATCTTACCAGCCATGTATTCTGAGTGATGTATTCCCAGTCAGCGTGTCAGGGCCTGAATAATTAAAAGAGAAGGGAGTGTGATTCGGCCCCTTGACGAGGCTCTCTGGGGTTTTAGATGCAGCGCAGAACCCGGGACTGTATCTTCCAAGGAGAAGTTCTGCACTGAACAGCAGGGTCCAGTCCAGTGGAGAATCATAACGCTGGCATTCGTCACGAGGGTAGACGCAGTCCAAGCGAACGGTAGCTCACAGGGAGGGGGAGAGGGAGATGGAGATGGATTTGGCTCTGCTGAGCCATCAGCCCCGAGATGTCCCATCCACACCTCCTTCCTCCCAGGAAGGGGGAGGGGGAGGGGTGGTGACTTATGGGAATCTTCCCAGGGCTTCTGGGGAGCTGAGAGCTTCCATATTCCCCCCCCTCTGAGATCTGTGCTTCTTCATGTTGTAACATTCAGGAAATCGAGATGTGACTTAAAATCGACGGGAGGATTTAAGATGGTATTTCTTGGGAGGTGTTCCAGAATGAGGGTTATGAGCAAGTCACACTCCGGGCTCTGGAGTCACACACTGGGCTCTGCCATTTCCCGACCGTGTGGCCCTAAGCAAACTGCACCCTGTCTGGAGGCCTCAGGTACCTCTTCCGTCAGTTGAGGCTATTAATAAGAGTACCAAATCGACAATAAGTGACAGAGAGTTCGAGCATAGCGCCTGGCAGGTAGTAGGCTCCCAACATATGTTAGCTATTGTTTCTTTTTGTTTACCCTCTGCACGCTATCATTAAATCTAAACACTGACATCATCTTCAACGTGTCCGCAGGACTGTCGGTTCAGAAAGAGTTCAGAAACAACTACTTCTGAGCTCGCTCTATGGCGACCACCAGAGTATTGATTATGGCCCATTTTAGGGGTATTGGGTAGGGGAGATTCACATTTGATAGCAGGACTTCATCTGATGTTATTTCTACTCAGCTAACTGTAGGAAACATGGAGATTCTCTAGGAACAACCTCCTCCTGACTTCCAACCCTTCTCCTTCCCATCACGGATGCACTAAGCCCAGGACCCAGGATTCTTTTTCTTTTAGCAGAAGAAATTCGTCATGAGGGCAGTGAGTGGAAAGGGGGCAAAAAGAGGGAGGGTAATTTTCACCTGGGCTCTTGTACACGAAGTAACATAGGTGGTCGCCACCCGCCATGGCCCATGAGGAATGCCATAGATCCGACGATTCTAAGAGAAGGTGAAAAACACAAGCGCTGGACCCATACAGACCTGAGCACGCCCCTCAGTTTCCCATCAGTTTCCCCCTTCATCCTATATGGCTGTCGGGAGGATTTACTGAAACTATGCATGTCAGGGGCATCAGGCACAGTGGACCTCATAAGAACCCCCAGGAAAGGTTAGCTATTATTGTTGAAACCCAGAAGTCACTCAGACCCACAGTGGACAGGGTTGTCAGGGGCAAATAACAGAATCCACGTGGGCTTGCTTAAGCAGAAAAGAATTTATTTGAGGAGATCAGATGGCTTACAGAATCCCTGGGAGAGCCATGGAAGGCCACTCTGAAGCACGGCAGCCGGGAGCAATGTCCACACGCCGTGGGGACTTCCCCTGAGAAAAACGTCCCTCTCCTGCCATTGCCAGAAGCTCTTCAGACTCAGAACCAGTGCCAGGAGCTCCACACTGCTGTCCCCAAAGCCACCGTGCAGTCCAGGAGAGCAGGTTCCCTTCGTGCGGCCACCTCCTGGTGGCACTCAGTTCTCTGAGTACTAGGCTCCCACGGATGCATCGAATTTGCAGAACCTTGCAGGTTATGTGCCAAAATGCAAGGGAATCTAACAATGTGTGTCCTCTTCCTTCTATCTTGATAAGGCAGGACTCAAAATGCGGGAAATTACCCAGAATGTAGGGAGAGGGTTCCTGAGTGACGGGCAGCCACAAATGACCAGTGTGTGCTCCATGCTACTGTCCCCTGGGATTTGGGTAAACTTGGCTCAGACCCCTATATCCCAGCCTGTGTAGTTCCAGGCCCCTCCCCACAGTTTCGGCCAATTGTCCACCTCACTTCTCTACTCCTGAGCCTACTGTGCCAGTTCAGTCTGGACTGTACA
This sequence comes from Tapirus indicus, assembly GCA_031878705.1. Taxonomy (NCBI): domain Eukaryota; kingdom Metazoa; phylum Chordata; class Mammalia; order Perissodactyla; family Tapiridae; genus Tapirus; species Tapirus indicus. Next base: position 68,795,545 of record CM062920.1, read on the forward strand.
TGGACCCCAGCCGGTCACTTGTTTTACAAGACATCCTGTCACATACAAGGATTTAGTGGTTTAGTAATTTTGGAGAAGACTTAAGGAGGAGTGTGTGGTGGGGATCATCATGCCCACAACCCAGCCTCCCATCATCTCTCCCCTTGCCTCTGCCACCTTCCAAAAGCCTAGGCTCCCAACCCATGACCCCACCTCAAGTGGCCCCTGGGAGTAATAGCCAGTCTTCTCTATTATTTTGTGGGAGCAGTCCCACTAGACTGGCCACCTTCCCCAGGCCTGTGCCCAAGAATTCTAATTAATATTATTTTCCCCATCTTCATTGTCATCAATGTCATCTTCTCCTTGAGATGCTGGATCAGTTTCTGAGGGCCTTCATGGTCTTAAAAGTTCCCCATGTGGTCAAGGACTAGCTACCGGTCCATTTAGCTCAAAGATGCCAACATCTGACCTTCCACTTGTGATCAGGAAGAGAAAGCAGCTGCCATTTGAGTAACATTCCATGCCTTTATCTTGGTCTCCCCCAAAGCAGACCTAAGATGGATGTGAGACGACACAAGTGGTCTATTTAGGAGCTGACCCCAGGAAGCACCAGTAGGAGGGTGAGGGAGGGAGACAGGATAGGAAGAGGCCAATTAAGGTTATGATAACAAATGGGTTACCACTGTGGGCGTGGGGCTCAGTCCCACTGGAGACCTCTGAGACCGTGTGTCACATGCCTCAGAATTGTCCCACCAGGGGTGAGGAAGCTGGGGTGTTTACCCACTGACTCTGAGCCCTCATTGGCTGTGGGCTGCTCCCAGGGGCATGAATTCTTGGGCACTTGCAGCCTGCTGTGTGCCCAGCTGGGCTGGCTTCTGCATTCAGAGAAAGCCTGCAGGCAGACAGACCCCGGGGCTTGAGGGAAGAGCCCTGCTGTGTACATAAAGCTGCAGAAGATTTCCGGGGCAGCTGGAGGAGATGGACAGGCACTGACAGCATCTGCTGTGATGAGGCACTGTGTTCGTTTCTGTTACCGCCGTAAGAAAGTACCAAAAACCGGGTGGCTTTAAACAATGGAAATTGATTCTCTCACAATTCTGGAAGGTAGAAGTCCAAAATCAAGGTATCAGCTGGGCCAGCCTCCCTCTGAAGGCTCTGGGGAAAAACCCTTCCTCGCCTCTCCCAGCTTCTGGCAGTTTTCAGCAATTCTTGGCATTCCTTGGCTTGTGGCAGCGTAACTCTAACTCTGTCTTCACACGGCCGTCTCCTCCGTGTCTCCGCTCCGTGTGTGTCTGCCTCCATGACCAAATTTCCCCCTTTAATAAGAACACCAGTCCTATGGGGTTAAGAGCCCACTGACTCCATACAACCTCAACTAATTACATCTGCATTGACCCTGTTTCCAGATAAGGTCCCATTCTGAGGGACTGGGGGTTAGGACTTCAACATATCTTTTGGGGGCATATAATTCAGTCCCCAGCAGGCACCTTAAACATGTTATGTCCTCTCCTCCCAACAGCAGCCTGTGAGGTAGGTGTGATCCTCCCGGTGTCACAGACAAGGAGACGGAGGCTCTGGTGGGGGGGGGTGTGACCCACCCAGGAAGCTGCAGAGCTCCAGCTGAACGCGGCTCTGTGTCAGGCTGCAGGCTCGCGTGCTTTCCTCTGAACAGTCGCGTCTGTTGTCACCTACGCTGGCTTGAGGAACAGCGGGCAAAGGTGTAGACGCTCCCGCCAGACCACCGAAGCTCAAATCCCACCTCCACTGCTCACTATTGAGAGACCTTTGAGGCTCAATTTCCTAGTCTCAGAACAACACCTACAGCACAGACTTACTGTGAGGATTAATTAAGGTACCAGGTGAAAAATACTTAGTTGAGTGCCAGAACATCGCGAGCGCACAGGAAGGATCCTGCTGTTATTACCGTCACAGTAACATTTAATACTCCTGAACACTCAACATCAACACGGAGCCCCTGCACAAAGCTCGCACTTCCAGGCCACAATCCAGGATCGTTTTTGTCTTTACTCCTTGTCACAGCTGCCCACAAGTGATTCCAGGCAGGGACAGGATGGGCTGCAGGGCTGCGTGGCGCCGGCCCTTCTCCCCCTGCCCCTGCACACCCCCCACCCCACCCAGCCTGCTAACGCCCCTGTTACACGAGGCTCCCTGAGAGCAGCGATAAAAACAGCGGCTCTTAATCTCCCGCCTGCCGCTTGTGGCTTTATCTCCCCCCTCCTCCTCGGGCTGCTGGGGGCTGGAGGGGAGATGGGCAGATTAAGAGCAGCGTTTCCGACATGCCCTCCCACCTCCCGCAAAGTGGGGCCGCCGCCAGCAGATTTCCTCAAAGCCCAGCGAGGCCGCCGGAGGAATGTGCGGCCTCCCTGGCATGGCAGACATTCAAGGGAGCCCACAAAGACGCTGTTATGAAAACCCTCTGGAGCACGGGGGTAGGACGCAAGAGTTTCATTTGCAATTGGGGTTGCACATTTCAAGAACGGGATCTGGGCGACAGAATGCATGCCTGTGAACACACACGGCTCATAATTAATTCATTTCACCTCCTCCCGTTGGAAAAATATTGCAGGGGATGTGGGGGTGGTGGGGGTGGAGGGGGAGGCGGAACCACTGGTCTGAACAGGTAGTTATTTCTTTGCCTGGGGCTCAGCCTGGCTGAGAACCAACATGTCAAAAGTGGAAGTTGAAGGCCAGGTAACTATCGTGCGGGCAACAGCCAGCTTGGTGTTCCTGGGAGTGACTTCCCAGACTGGCCTTCTCCGCCTGCATTCTGTGTGGTCCTTTCATTCCTGGACGGAATTGTCTTTTAACAGCTAAAAGCCAGAGATAGAGCTGAGGACTACAACTTAGCTACTAGGCACTTCCCAGCAATTCCTCATGCGTTCCTCTGCTCGGGATGCACGTGGTACCCACCAGGCTGTGTGCTGTGCCCAGGACATGGGGAGGAAAGCCGGCTCCCTTCCCTCAGGCAGCTTACAGTCCAGTCAACAGAAGAGGATAAAGGAGGTGTTCACATGGCTTACTGTGGGAGAACAGGAGCGGAAAACCTAACCCAGACTGGCAGTCAGGGAAGCCTCCTGGAGAACGGGACATCCCAGAGGAAACATGGAGAATGAACAGAAATTAGCGGGGAGAACCGGAAGTACAAAAAAACAGCATGGCACATTCTGGAATATTCTGGAAGGTGAGGTTGCAGGGGGTGGGGGTAGTGTTGGGAAGATTAGAATTAAAGAAGCAAATGAGTTTTAAAGAATTAACTACAGAGTTTAGTACCTGAGGGGGCACTCCCCTAAAATTATAAAGAGGTGCCAATAGCTACAAATTGTCATGGGTAAATTTTACTTGGTAGAAAATAATTTTAAGTGCTTCCTTGCATTCTCTCACTTATTCATGTAAATAAATATTTACTGAACATCAGCTATGTAGCAGGCCCTGTGCCAGTTACCGCACTCTCACAAGCCCCAGGCCCTCCACACGTTCTAGCCCATTTATTCCTCTCGAGACTCTGCCTGCGGAGGGGGATGGACGGAAAGTCAGGATGCATTTGTCCTCCATAGTCACCCAGGTCCACGCCGTATGGGCGGGGTTCGGCATGAGTGTACCAGAGGGCTGTGGGGCTTAGGAGATGACTGAAATGCATGCAGGGGGCAGGAGATGGAGAGAGAAAGGGACACAGACAGAGAGAAACAAAGACTGGAACAGAAAGGTGGAGAGAGTCAGACATACGGGAAGAGAGAGAGGAGGAGGGAGGAAGGGAAGCAGAGACAGGCAGATAGATCAAGAGAGAGAAAAATCACAGAAAGAGAAAGAAACAGAGAGAGGATGAGAGACCCCAGACAGAGTGACAGCGAGATGGGGAGGGTGATGCCCGCAGCTGAGTTCTTTCCTAAGAAAACCAGGGCCCCAGTCCCCGCCAGTGAAGGTCTGGGCTGGCTGGTGCTCCAGGTGTCCCTAGGGCCCAGCAGAGTCAGGGCCAAGCTTCCGGGAGAGGCCAGGGCCCTGAGAAACCCAGCCCAGGGGAGAGAGGGCCGGATGCTGGGAGAACTGGAAGGAGGGCCCGTGTGGAGTGGCTTGCCATCTCTCCTGCAAGGTTCCCATCTAATTTCTCCCCCCTGGCTCCATATACCCCACCCTGGCCCTGACCTCAGGGAGAGGCTGGTGTGCCTGGGAGTTAAGGTCACTGAGCAACGTCCAGGGCTGCCCCCTTCAACTGGCAGCCTGCCCGGTCCGCCAAGGAAGCAGGCCAAGAAGTCCAGCTAAAGAAGCAGGCTCCAGGGCTGCTGTGTTTGGAGTCCCACAGGATGTCTGAGGCCCTCAGCTCAACAGCCACTGTATGTGGCAGGCTGTGTGTGTGCCAGGCCCTGGTCTAATGGCCAATGTTATTAACCACTCCCTTGGTGCCAGGCACTGCTTTCTCACAGTAAGATACACACTAGCAGCAGCCTATTTTACAGATGTGGAAATTGAGGCCCAGAGAGGTTAGGGACCTATCTAAAGTCACACAGCCAGCACACTTAACTAGTAGGTTCACTGCTACCGTGCTAGGCATTTTTCATTCATTATCACAGAAATCCTTGGAGTGTTAGGACCCCCATTTTATAGATTCAGAGAATGAGGTGCAAAGAGGTTGAGCACGCATGAGTCACAGAACCCGCGAAGAGGAGAGCTGGGATGAGAACGTTGGCATGCTCCACTCTGAAGCTCTTTCTTACACATCCTGAACTCCAGGACACACACCTGTTTGGCTGGGGCCACAGCATCCAGGACCCAGCAGAAAAAACGGGTGGGATGTTCTGACGGAGACACGCCGCGCCATGCCCTGCAGGGCACCACCCTTCCTCAGCGCTGTTGCAGCCAGTGACTTGCCCTCAGCCCATTCCTCGGTTCCAAGAGTCCTTAACCTGGGGTCATGGAACCCAAGGAGTCCGCAGACAGAATTCAGGGGGTCAGCGGGCTTGGGTGGAAAAAACTAGATCATCCTTTTCCCTAACCTCTAACCAAAATTCAGCATTTGCCTCCAATGTAAATGTTGGCAAGAGCTCATAGTAGGATTAGCAGCACCTGTGACTTTGTCACCAAAGAAATTGCAGATACTTTTATACGCAGGACATTTGTCACAGATCTCAAAATATTATGCACGCTCATCACCACTTCGAACTACCGGCAGTTATTAAACTCACGGCCAGATCTTGTTATTTAATGTTAATAAAGAAGCACATATACTCCAAATCAAATTTTTTTTTCATCTTGATATCTTGATCATTGTACTTCAAAACAATTCCTTTCCTTAGTCCTAGTGTGTAAAATAAAAACATTTTTCTGAGAAGGGTCAAGGGGCTTCACTGGATGCCGAGGGGTCCATAACACACAAAAGTTTAGAATTTCTGGTCTACCCCCTTCTCACTCAGGCGCAGAGATGGTCCTTGAGCCCCAGTGGCCCCACCGAATCCTGGGGGTCAAGGTCCAAGCCCATTGGCTCCTGGCTCAAATGCTGAACCTTTGCTCACTGTCAGAAAAGTGCAAGCTGGGACCAGCCAGCACAAGTTCCTCCGCGTTCCCTCAGAGCCAAGTCGAGCACACGCTCAGGGTTTGAGGGCAGGAACCCTCACCCGGCAGCGGGTTTGCAGCCAGCCACCCAGAAGCGTTCAAAGCAGAGCCTTCTTACGGCCGAATTAATTTAGCAGGCAGGAAAGTGGGAGGCACTGAGTATCTACCTTGGCTGACCGCAGGAATGAAAAAGTACTGATGCCTGGGTCTCCCCGGAGATATGCTGACTGAGTTGATCTGGGGTGATGCCTGGGCATCGAGATGTTTTAACTCCCCAGGTGATTCCGATGGGCAGCCAGGGTTGAGAATCTCTGCTGCACTGAGGACAGCCAAGCCCCAGGCCAGCACTCAAGCCACCCAGGGTCCAGTTCCACATCTCGGGCAAGCAGAGAGCTCTCTAGATCAGCTTCCTCATCTATAAACATTTGGGATGGGGAGAGGGGAGTTCTGTTTATTAAGCACCCACCACATGCCAGGCACTCTACAAAAGTTAGTTCCTTTACTCCCCTCAGTAATGTTGTGAGGTGGTGGCATGCCCCCACGCCCGAAGTCACCCAGCTAGTAAGTGATGGAGCAGGGATTGAGACCCCATATGTTTGACGCAGAACCCCTGTCCTTCCTGCAGTACCACTCTGCTAAATCGGTGCTTCCCCAACTTGCTAAATCTTGTTCAAGGTTTAAGGATCTTGTTCAAGGTGTAAGGATTTTGTTAAAATGCAGATTCTGATTCAGTACATCAGGAGTAGGTCCCAAGATCCTGCATTTCCAACAGGCTCCCAAATTATACCAATGCTTCTGAGCCAGGAGTCCACTTTGAGTAGCAAAAGATTAATGGGTCTTTGTGGCCAGCATCGGTTCTGATTGGTCAGTGCCTGTGCCAGGCCAGTTGGTTAACTACTTGGGCCATTCCCCCTATTCTGATGACAGCACCAGTGCTTGCTCTAGGATCGCTGCCCCTTCCCCTGCTCAGCCATGTGGCTTGTCTGAGACTGACACCACCCCCGCTCCAGCCTATGGCTATCAGCACACGGCATCCCTCAGCCAGGTGTGACGGCTCAGGGATGGGCGCCTACCTGAAGGCAAGGAAACGCGATACCAAGAGTTTGAGATGAGAAGTTCCTCTCTTCCATGGGAGCTCCCAGAAGAGAAGTTGTTTCTTCCCCAGGCTGAGGTGGCTTGAGGATTTAAAGAATGTAGCTGCTGCAGCTATTTTCTTCCATGAGGGCAGAGCCCAGGACGGTGGGCTGTAAACCCAGTGGCATGGAGCCTAAGGATGAAGGCAAGCAGAGTAAAGAGAAACCAGATCCCTGGGGACATCATTGGAATGGCTGGATTAAGTTGCCTGAAGCCCACATCTGGGCTATCAATTCACAAAGGCCATTCAATCCCCTTATTGTTTAAAGCCAAGTTGAGTTGGGTTCTATGTCTCAACATCAATAGCCCTAATAGAAGCTCTGGCATCAAAGAGACCCGAGTTTGAATCTCAGCTCAGCCACTCACTAGCTGTGTGGCCTTCGACAAGTCATTTGGCCTCTCTGAGCCTCAGTTTGCACATCTATAAAATGGAACTAATAATGCCTATCCCAGGGTTGTTGTGAAGACCGGGACAAACCATGAATGTCAAAAGCCTAACATCTATGCAATAAATGATAGCTATTATCAAAACTAATTATCAGTCCCATTTTGGCAGGCCTTTATTCTAAAAACCATATATGTCAGCAGTTGTTTCTAGCTGTTGGCAAACAAAGGAAGCAAATTAACCTAAAAGATTGGGGCAGGCGGGGGGAACCTGCCTCTAGGGTTATGAGTAACATTGAGAAAGAAGAAAAAAGAGGTTGAACTCTCTCGGTAACCGGGAGCCTTGAGAAAGCTTGTCCTGGCAGGGAATGCAAGGCTTGCCCAGGCCATAACTGATTTGGTCATAATTCGCTCAGACCTTGGCTCTATCCAGCAGGGCGTATGGAAGCCACGTTCTGCTTCTCTGGATATTTGATGGTCCGATTGGCTCAGCCTTCCTAATTGTGTTGTATTGACAAATATATTTGTTTGGAACGAGCAAATGTATTGCAGGCAGGAAACACAGACCAACTCCAAGAATTTATTTTGCTTTTTGGCACCGCTGCGCTGAGCTTAGCATTCATTATGCGCCCATGTAAAAGAGTCTCTGGGAACGCTGGCCTGAGTTATCTTTTTAATTATATTTATTTTTTCAGCTGCATTTCGGATCATGAACAGACTTGCTGGTGCTAAACAGGCCTCGTTGGGTGAAACCTCCTGCCTCCCTCGAAATCAAGTTTTGCAGATTAAATGTACAAAGACATCAGACAAACCTACGCCATGGCCATGGGCCATTATCCCTAATGGATGGGATATGGGGTTAAGTCCGTCAAATCCCTGCTCTGAGCCCAGAAAAGTCTACAGAAACCAAATCCTGGTCACCAGATTGAAACTGAAATCAGGTTTAAGTAGAGAGATGGAGTGATGAATGGAAGGCAATTCGAATGGATCATTTGGGGATCACCATGACCCCCAGCACTGTACCCCTCACCACAGGGGTGCCTGGCGGCCATATTTGGACAAGGCAACCCTTCTCCCTGATTGGATGAGGAATGAGCACCTGACCCAAGAAGGGCCAATCAGAGTCCTTGCTGGGGTTACCAGGAGAGAGAGTAGGGGGCAAACAGACAGACTGAGTCAGCACGTGGCAGGACCTGGAACGAGAAGACTGGGGGATGTGGGCAGCCATCTTGGGTGTCACGTGGACAGAGTAGTAGCAAAAACCAAAGAAAGTGAACAAAGCGGTCCCAGGACGATACAGAGGAGGGACAGCAGGAAAGATCATTTGAGTGTTCTCAGCCTCCTGCAGTCCCTGGTTCCAGTCGCTGAGGCTCTCTCCCTCCTAGAAGACATTGCCCCCTTTTGTTCCAGCAAGCTGGAGTTCTTCTCTCCCTCACATCCATACAAGGGAAAACTATGCGACCACTGTTGTGGATGAATATTTATTAACAGGAAAAATGTACACAAGGATATTGTTGAGTGCAAAAAGCATGTTCTTTCCTCCCTTCAACAGATACTTACTGGGCCCTCCTATGAGTCAGATGCTCCATGTACACTGGGGAGTAAGCTCACGGCCCCCGTCGCGTTGACAGTCTGGTTACGAAATGCCAGGTTAGATCCTACTTTAGTAAAGAGGGATGTGCCGCCAGCACGCTGCGGGTTTCATACCCCGGAGAACAAAAGAAGTGCCTTTGTAACAGTCTCACAACAGTGCTGCTCCGAGTGTGGTCTGGACCTCCAGGACGGGCATCACCGAGGGGCTTGTGAGAAATGCAGATTCTCACCCCCAGCCCAGACCTACCGGGGGTGAGGCCCAGCAGTCTGTGCTTTAACAAGCCTTCCAGGTGATTCTGATGCACTCTCAAGTTTGAGAACCACTTACCTAAAATGCAAAAGCTCACGGCCCCACCTCCCAAATGAACAAGAATTTCCAGCTTTTCCCAAATGCTGGATTTTCAAGATCACCCAGGGATGTGTGTGCGACTCTGCAATTAATTATAACAATCAGTTATATCTCATTTTACATATGTCAATTAATATAATCCTCATAACAATTCTATAAGATAGGTACTATGTGGCCCCTACTTTACAGACGAGGAAACTGAGGCACAGAGAGGTTAAGTCACTTGCCCAAAGTCTAATAAGTGGTAGAGATGGGAGGCAAACCCAAGCAGTGTAGCCCTAGAATCTGTGCCACTAAGATAAACTACTTGTCAGTAAGTCCTGAGCATCTTTGCCACCTGGTAGAGATGGAGACGAACTCCAGTCCTCGAGACTGGGCCCTGCAGCTACCGCCGGTTCTATGCCTTTCTCTGGCCCTTCCTGATCTGACCACGCTGTGTGAGATCTGCAGTTCCTGCCGGGGCCCCACATCTGGGGAGGCCTCCCTGTCCCTTCGGATCAGGGTGTGAGGGCTCCCGCAGTTGAGAAGGGCCCTCCAGCAGTGCCAGCTGAGCCTCGGAGAGTGAGAGCCTTTAAATTCTCACGTGCACCCTCATCCTGTGGGGTCCACACTCAGCCAGGGTGGTGTGATCAGGAGGGGTCTAGGATCAGCCTTAGACCAGGCCCAGAACAAACCCTTGCCTCCAGCTCCCTGGGCCTGGGTGCCGAGTCCTGGCCCCTGTCCAGGCTCTCCCTTCCCTTGTAAGTGTCTGCTCTAGAATCCCGTGGTCCTTTCTGACTACCTGGCCTTGAGTGGAGCCAGCCGAGCCCAAAAGGTGAGGCTGTTTTTACCTCTGAATCCCAAGGTGAAGGCCAGATTCTTTTCTCCCGGGAAAGTTCTTGGTCTCTCTGGGGGGAAAACATTGTTAATTAAAAAAAAAGATAAAGGGGTGCGGCCCAGCTCACTCTCCAGAAGCAGCAAAGCTCCAAATGCAAATAGAAATGGTGGCTGGGAAGCGAGGCCCGCTAACTCCACCCACCGGTCATATTCCTACGCCCAGGCCCACGTCCGGCCCATACGTCCAATGACACGCTCTGAGGAGCAGGAATGGACACCACTGATAATCAGCCATAAAGGGCCAGCTCAAATTGTGAGAAATCAGTCTTTCCAGTCTGGTTGATCAAAGGTGCCTCCTGCGCCCCACGGATGCCACCCCACCCGCCCTGGCCCCACCCCCAGGACCCTAGACCTTCCCGTGGTCCAGCAATAGAGGGTTAATGCCTGACACAGCAAGGGGCCCCCCTTAGCCCAGGCAGCAGCCACCGCCTGCTCTGATGGACTAGTGCCCATGCTGCTAAGGTCTGGAAAGATACACCCAATTGTTGAAAGAGTGCTTTTCTCTAGGTATTGGGATGGTAGAAGCTTTCATTTCCTTCTTTTCTGCTTATCCATATTTTTCAACTTTTCTACGGTTTACTTATGTCATGAAAATTACTGTTTTAAACTGTTAAAGATAACGGCAGGTTTGGAATTTCCTGAGATGAAGCCAGGTGCCCTTTTCTCACTCCTGGCCCCCCGCCATTAGTGCTGGCAGGCCCCCACGATTCAGCAGGATCCAGGGGGGTGTTGAGAACCTCCTGACCGTGGCCTTGAAGACCTTCGGAAACCAGGCCCACGCCCTGGGTTTCAGCAGAGAAGCATCGTGCTTCCCTGGCCATGAGCCCACCTACTGCCCCTGGTCAGCATGACTAACCATCTAATTCTGGAGAAATGGGAACTCATTGAGTGATCTGGCTTCCTCCAGAGAGCAGTCCATTTGTTTCCTGAAGTGACTGGTCCGCTGGGAAGTGGGCCAGGATGAACATTTGAAGGATGAAGCAAGAGGGGGAGAAAGAAGAGAAAGCACAACAGAGCATCCAGGGACTATGAAGGCGGTGAAGGAGTTCATGTCCCTGTTAAGAGCAAAGATTAGATCAAAGCTAGCAGACACACAGCACACACACCGCTACCACTCATCTGCTGCCCAGAGCAGACATTGCCAATCAATCACAGCACTTGATTCTCACTGAGACACGGCGTCAGAACCCTCAGTGCAGCTCCAGGCAATCTTCCCATCCATTGCAAGTGTCACTAGAGCTGAATCTCATTTGTCTTCCCTGGAGTACATGGGTTGGCAATGCTAACCTCCAGACAAGTCCACAGGGACCGCCCGGGTGCCGTGGTCGTGCCTGTCCCCTGGACCTGGAGCCTGCACCAAACAGCACTGTAAGGTCTGCAGTTGTTGTCAAGTCCCTCCAACCCCACGGAGACATCCCTCTTCCTAGCATCAGGGAAACTTCCAACTGGGTGTGGCTCTACCCTCTGCCAGACGGAACAGGAGAGGTCATCTCCTCATCGACCTCTCTTGAGTCATGGAGCTCTTTCTTCAAGTCCAAACCTAGTCAGAAGGTCAAATTATGAAACAAATCGAAGCAGAACTACTGTGCTTGAGGAGGTGACAGTCCCAAGCCACACCACCAATGCCACCTCAGCCACCGCCTCGACCCCTGAAGGACTTCCCAGGAACTCCAAGGGCTGGGGGACAGTGGGAGATCACTGATCTTATCCAAGTCCTGGCGTTTCATAGATGGGGAAACTGAAGCCCAGAGAAGTGAGCAGCCAAAACTCACCCAGCCGGCGAGTGACAGAGACAAAGAGCCTCCCGGCTCTTGATCCAACACCCAACCCAGCGTCTGATGCTTGGTTCCTCCTTTGCTCGTGTGATACAGCCTCCCTGAGCTACTGCACCTCCTCGCAGGCCTCGGGGCTTGTCTGTCAGCCTGCGCCTCCCACGTCCAGGCCAGCAGCCTAATCCTCCACGCCTGCTTCCGATTCATGGCACTGCCTCGTGAACACCTCCCCTGTGATTCACAAGGACCCCAAGCTCATCGTCCAACCCAAACCTGAACATCCAAACTTTCCTCTCCCCTGACTATGCCCACCCAGCGTTCTCACCCCCTAACAGCCCCACCAGCCCCTGTGATTGTGCAAGCCCGGAAACTGAGGTCATCCTTGATTCCTCCCTCCCGCCAATAAGCAGTTTCTATGGCCTTTCACCTTGATCTTGACCTTGACTTCCATCTATTTCTCTCCATCCCCACTGTCATTTCCTTATTTTAAGCCACGATCGGTTCTCCCCTGGATTTTGGCAATGGCCCCATAACTGGCCCCTCTGGTTCCAGTTCCCCCACTCCATTATCCAGGATGTAGCCAACATAATCTTTCCACAACACAAATTTGAAACAGTTACTCTCTGGCTTATAATTCTTCAAAGGCTTCCCATTGATCTTTGAATAATGTCCAACCTCCTTGGCAAAGTTTATTACACCCTTTGTAATCTGACCCATTTACCTCTCCACCCCCATCTTTTGGGATTCCCTGATTCAGATGCCTGCAAGATGGAACTACTTTGTGTCGTGTGTGTGTGTGTGTGTGTGTGTGTGTGTGTGTGTGTGTGTGTCTCAAGGTCTAAGCTTTTCCAAGCAGTTCCCTCTGCCTGGAACACTTTCCCCTCCCTTTTCACCTAGCTAACTGCTCCCCATGCTTCAGGGCTCTCCTTAGCTGTCACTCTTCTCACTGTCCCTTCTTGTCCCCGATAGTCTGCACTGTGGTGACCTCCGTGAGGCTCCCCAGCACCCATCCCGCCTCTTCACACTCATCACCCCAAAGAGCCTTTGCTTAGTGTCCTGTCTCCCACACTGGACTCAACATTCCTGCGGTCAGAAATTCTGTCTTGTTCAACCTGGAGCTCAGCCTGTGGAACATAGTTGCTCAGTCAATTGTCGACGACTGGGTGACTGCACCGATCCCAGCACTTTCCTGCTCTTGACTGACCTTGTGCCATAATCACTGAGTCGGGAAGTTCATGCCCTGATCTACACACAGGGCACTATTATTTTATGTAGAATAGAAGATGAGCAAAAAAAAAGAGAAAAATGAGACAAAACCCCATAAGAGCAGGCCCTTCTATGAGGGGAGTGGAGCAGGGTGCCAGGCCTCCAACCACATGCTCTGTACACAGACGCGGGCTCTCTGTGCATCCCAGAGCGGCAAAGCGTCCAGCCTGTGGTTTGTCTTTAAATTTTGTCTGTAAGCGTCTTTCCATCTACAAAGAGGATCTAATTCCCCCAATTCACCTCAGTGTTATTCTCAAAGAGCACACATCTGTTTTTTAAGCTGATACTGCAGTTTTATTTATGGTGCCATTCAACTTGTCCATAATGTCCCTTGAGGACAGGAATGTCTTATTCACTGCAGTGTCCCCAGAGCTTAACACAGTGTCCGGCACGTAGTAGATCCTCAGTAAATACTGGGAGGGTGGATGGATGGGAAGTAAGGAGGGAGGGAGGGAGGGAGACAGAGAAAGAAGGGGACAGGGGCTAGGGCTGAAAAGAGGGAAAGAAGAAAGACAGAAGGAAAGAAAGTGCGTGCTCAGTTCATGCTGGGGTCCAGTGCTCGCTGGACTGCGGGTGCTGGCACAGGCCTGGCCCAGCCCGGCAGCTGTTGGCCCCTGGCTCCCAGCTGGCGTGACACACCTGCCTGGCAGGGCTGGGCTGTGCTTGGCAGCTCAGGTGCCCAACCCCTCCTGCTGCGGGGCAGATCTGAGCCAGGGGCCGTCTCTGAGACGCTCTGCCTGGGGGCCTCCCTCAGTCCCCAAAGCCGGGGCACGATAGGCCCCTGATAAAGCTGCCAGGGATGTTAGGCAGTGTCTGGAGGACAGGGTCGCCTCCCCCCTTTTTTCCTGCCTTGTTTACCTTCCCAGCACTCCTCATTGCCACTCTGTATTCATGAGAGGCAGAAGGAGGGGATGAAAGCCCTTGCACTACAGCCAGACAGCCTGGGTTCAAATCCCAGCGTCACCCCTTCCTGGCTGGGCAACCTTGGGCAAGTTTCTTAACTGCTCTGTGCACCTCGGTTTTCCCACATGAGATGGTGACGCTAGCACCTACCCCATAAAGTTACCATGAGGATCAGAAGAGATGGTGAATGTCGAGGGCGCATGGTGAGGCCCCGTGGGTGTTAGCCGGCACTCTCATTACCATCTCCCCCCAGAGTGAAGCTCTGGGAGAAGACCCGTGCGCTATTTGCTGGCGCACCCCCAGAGCCCACCACAAAGCACGGCGAGTTGTAGGCACTCAGCTTCTCTGGATGAAAGGGTTTGACAGCTGGGAAAAGAAAAGCCTAGAGAGGTCAAGCCACTTACCCAAGGTCACACAGCAAACCGGAGGCAGACCTCCGCCTGTCTTCTAGTTCTCCGGCTCCGATGCCTTCCCGGGAGGCCAGCGGAGGAGCAGGTGTGGGAACTCAGGGGCAAAGGCCAGAGCTGCTCCTCCAATATGGAGCCCACCAGCCTCACGCCAGCCCCCCAGTGTGATGCTAATGCTACTCGTGAGCTGAACTGTTCGTGTTATTTAATTTTAATTAATTTACGTTTAAACTTAGATACTCGATGCAGCTATTGGAAAACTTTTCTGTGGGTCTGGAACAACTTGCGTAGGCGAACCTATGTTTTCAACTAGAAATTTTATGAAATCTAAATACAGATCAAGGATTCCCAAGAAAACTTAGCAGCCAAATCGAGCCGCATGCGCTGTAAAGGTATAAAAACGCGCACATTTGGAAAGCTGAGTAGGCGTAAAAGAACGTAAAATCTCCCATTAGTAATTGTGCATATTGGTTAAACGTTGAAAAAAATCACATCTGGGATATATTGGGTTAAATAGAGTGTGTTATTAAAATTTCATTTTTTTTTTAACTTTTTTCATGCGGCCACCAGAAAACTGAAAATTACTTAGGTGGCTCACAGTGTTTCCATTGGACGGTGCCGGGCCAGAGGGACGAGGAGGGGTAGAGAGGAAGGTGACTCACTGCTGGCAGGGCTGTCCCCGCTGCTCCGGGCCGTGGGACAGCGGCTCCGGCTCCGGCTGCGCTACTTGGGAGGCCGGGCGGAGCTGGCTCCGGCCCCCGCGCTCGCGCACGCACTTCCCCGCCGGAGCACGGGAAGCAGCTCGGGGATTAGCGTTAATTCCTTCCCTGGAGGGCAGATGGGGAGAAGGTTAAGTGTCGAGTGAGTGCAGCTGCCCAATTAAGCCCTGGGAGAGGGATGAGGGCAGAGGAGGAGGCTGGGGAATGTTCTTAGGGATTCCCAGGGAGACAGGAAGCAGCAAGGGCCCGACCTCCTTTATCTCATTTCCCCTTCACCAGTCGGCAGCTTCCCTCCTACCCCCCACCCCCCCACCCCCCCCACCCCCCACCCGGCTCAGCAGGGGTGATTCACTTTCCCAAGACCACACAGCAGGTTCAGACCTGACCTGCACGCAGGAAACTGTCCCAATCTCTGCTCTAGCTCTTTAAGCAGCAGCCCTAGAGTCAAAAATAGTTGCCTGCTTTGCTGTTGCTCTGGGAAGATGTTGGAGGCAACGGGACTGCGAGGACAGAAATGTTTCAGCCAAGACTGACTGCTGACACTGACCCACTACTGACCAACCGTGTGCCACATGCTTCCGTGTGATTTCTCACAACACTCCGGTGCTGTGGGTACTGTGCCCACCATCCCCATTTGTACATGAGGATGTTGAGGCTGGGGGAGGTTCAGCACACTGCCCAGGGACGCCCAAGTAGCCAGTCAGGAAGCCAGGGGATTTGAACACCGGGTGACTTGGTCTGCCCTGAACCCCAAACCACATGTCCCGTTGCCTCTTCTCCCAGGAGTCTTCCCCGCAAATGTCAGCCTTGCCCGCAGGGAGGCCAAGGCAGTGGGATGGCTGTCTGGAGTCTTCCACTGGCAAGTTGGAGCCCTGACCTGGAGATGAAGAAGGTGGAGGGATGTCATGTTCCCCAAGCTGCCTCTCACTTGCCCCAGTTTGATGCCACCTCCCCCAGGAAGCCCTCACTGACTCCCTCCCACCTTCCCTTCCAGCCTAGTTACCTCCCATCCTCCTCACTCCCTTTGCTCTCCTGATCACTATATTCATCCACATAAAAATAGCCAATGTAACATTGAGCATTTTACCCACAGTATTTCAGTTTACCCTTGTAATGGTTAATTTTCTGTGTCCACTTGACCGGGACCCGGGGTGCCCAGATTAACATTAGTTCTGAGTGTGCCTGGGAGGATGTTTCCAGAAGAGATGAGCATTTCAATCGGTGGACTGAGTAAAGCAGGAGGCCCTCCCGGTGTGGGTGGGCCTCATCTAATCCCTTGAAGGCCTGAATAGAACGAAAAGGCCCAGGAAGAGGGGATTTGCTCTCTCTGCCTGACTGCTGAGCTGAGGCGTGGGTCTCCCCTGTCCTCAGCTGGAACGTATACCGCTGTCCCTCCAGGTCTTGGAACACCACTGCTTTCCTGGGTCTCCAGCTTGCAGATGGCAGATCCTAGGACTCCTTGGCCTAGGAGCTAATTTCTTATAGTAAATCCTTAAATCTCCTATTGGTTCTGTTTCTCTGAAGAACCCTGACGAATATAACCCTCTTCACCATCCGGTAAAGAAGATGCCATTCTTACTTCCGTTGGACAGTTGAGAAAACTGAACGCAGAAAATAAAATGAACTGCTCCCGATCACAGAGCTCAGAACTAGTAACAACCCAGACATTTCCTGCCACGGTGCTGTCTCTCAAAAGCCACACCATTCTGGCTTCCTCCACAGCGCCCACTGGATTGTGGGTTCACTCCGTCTCTCCCACTCTCATACAAGAGAATGAAGAAGCCTGAGGTGAGACACTTAGCATAGCAGTAATCAGAGTAGCCCTGGTTACCGATCAGAGTCACTGGGTCCGTCTTGGGGCAAGTCCTTGGTGCTCCATTTCATCCACTGGTTCACTCCTTGTCTGCTGATCGGGCACCACCTGTGCGCTGGGCACTGAGGGTCCAGCAGCCAACACGACCCAGGAGGTCCCTGCCCTCAAGGAGCTTCCGTGCCGGGTCGGGAGACAGAGAGAAACCAAGTCCTCAGCTAAGAATATAAAGTCGTTTCCAGTAGTGACAAGGTCAATGAAGAGAACTGAAGCAGAGTGAGGGAGGGGGAATGCCGAGCAGAGAGGGTGGTCAGGGGGGGCCTCTCTGAGGTGGCATGTGGGCAGAGATGTGAAGTGAGGTGTGGAGCCACAAGAAGGTCTGAGGAGAAGCCCTTCAGAAAGGAGGAACCATGAGGGCAAAGGCCCTGCCGGGGCAGCACTCTCAGCGCGCTCACGAACCAGAAGGGTCCACACAAACGACACGATGTCCGCGGCAGCATTAGTCACACGCCAGAACCTGGAAACAGCCCAACGTCCGCCACCTGATGACTGGATAAATAAAATGTGGCGTATCCGTGCAACAGCATGTTATTTGGCTATAAAAAGGAATGAAGTACTGATTCATGGTACCACGTAGATGAATCTTGAAACGCTCTGCTAAGTGAAGGAAGCCAGTCACAAGAGAGCACATAGTGTAGGATTCCCTTTCTATGGAATGTCCAGAGTCGGCAAGTCTACAGGGGCAGAAAGATCAGTGGTTGCCTAGGGCTGAGGAGAAGGGAGAATGGGAGTCACTGGTAATGAAGATGAAGTTTCTTTGGGGGATGATGAAAATGTTCTAAAATTAGCCTGTGGTGATGGTTGCACAAGTCTGCAAAAAAAACCGAAAAACCATTGAACTGTATACTTTCAATGGGTGAGTTTAATGACGTGTTAATTATATCTCCAAAAGAAAGAAGCAAAGAAAAAGAAGCAAAGAAGGGGCAGGTGGCCAGAGCAGGGAGAAGAGAGAGAACCTGGGGCGGGTCACGGAGGTCCTTACAGTTAAGAACTGGGTTTTATCCTAACTGTGAGTGGGAGCCGCTGGGGGTTCCAAGCAGGGAATCTGGTGGTCCCGTTTACATGTTTTAAAGATCAGCCACTTGCGGAGCACCGTGATGGTGGAGAGCGTGGATCCGGGTGCCTGGATTCAGATCCCAGCTGAGCCCATGTCCCTAGCTGGGTGACTGCAGAGGATTATGTGCTCTCTGGGGGCCTCAGGTTCTCAACCATAAAATGGGATGATAACAGCCTCTCCCTCAGAGGAGGCTTAACTGAGTGAATATTCATGAAGGGCTTAGAATAGTGCCTGGCACGTAGGCAGGTCCATAGAAGTCTGGCAATTTAAATAAATAAAAAGGTACTCACTAGATGATTCTCATCTGCCTGGGGAGGCAGCCGTCAGTTGAGATCTGCTTTCGGCTTTGCAAAGCCCTCGCCCCTCGCTTGGCTCCATCCAACAAGTAATTGCTCCTGAGGCTTCATTCCAAATGGGCCATAAATCAGAGGCCAGGGGCTCCTGTTCCCAGCGGCTGGCGGTGAGGTCCCTCCCCGGGGTAATTGGAAGCAGATGGTGCCAGCCCCCTCTGGCCTCCAGAGGCCTGTGTACCTGGGCTGCTCATGTCACAGCGGTTGGGGCGAGAATTTCCACAAGCCCTTAAAGCGAAGGTTGTGAAAAAGATGGCCTCCTAGGTCTTCCAGATGTTTAGCGGCTTGTTTCCAGCAGGAGGTGGGCAGCAAATGGGAATCCTCGGGGGTTGAGAGAGGAAGGCAGGGTCATGGATAACACCGGGTTCCTCCCAAGGGGCTGACCGGCAGGCAAGCTGTGGGGGCCGAGAGGTGGCAGCCTGCAAAGCACAGGCCTCCCAGTCATGAGGCCTGTTTCCAGCTCTCTGTGTCTCTCTTTCAGCCTGTGCTCTCCAGTAAAGGATGTCACCTTTCCAGACCTCTGTTTTCTCACCTGTGAAATGGGTGTGATGTTACCTAAATCAAAGACATTTGAAGGGTGGGAAGTAATTTCAGTTGCAACTCCAGTACTGGGTCTGGCACAGAGTAGATGCTCAAAGAAATAAAGGTGATGAGTGTAAGGTAGCTAATTCAACAGGCTTATTATTCAAAGAACCTTCATTGTCCTTGGACACCGAGCACCATGAAGGACAGGAATGTAGAAGTGCAGGACACCCTTAAGAGGCTTTCTTTCCAAGCTCCCTAAGGCCACGACTTTGAGAAGGTCCAGAAAATTCCTTAGCAATCACTCAGCTGTAAGTCCATGGGTAGTTTGGGCTTTAAGTGAGGTTGATTCAGGGCTCAGGTGATGTCACCAGGAGCCATCTCATCTTTAGCTTCCTCTGATGAGTGGCCAGATTTAGCAAATAAAAATACAGGAGGTCAGTTTAATTTGAATTTAAGATAAAAAAGAAAACTTTTCTAGTATGTCTCACTAAATTTTTAAAAAGATTCCCAAATATTTAGTAGGACATACTTAAAATTTTTTTATTCACTGTTAAACTGAAATCCAAATTGACCTGGGCCCCCTGTGTTTTGTCTGGCAGCCCCTTCGGCTGGGTACCCTGGTGTAGCAACAGGACAGCAAACCTCTCCTGGCTTCTCACTGACTCAGACTGGGTCATGTGACTATCCCAGGTCAGTCCCTGGGGTCTGGGGAACTGAATACACTGGCTGCTGTCACCTGCCTTACCTGCCTAGTCCCCAGTCCATCCCAAGCTCCTAGGAGGAGCGTGGTTCCTTCAAAGCACAGTCCAGGTGTTGTGAATACAGCGCAGTCAAGAAGCAGAGATGGGTGGATGCGAGGCAAAAAACAAAAAAAAACCGCTGAGAGCAAGTACGAGGTGGAGTTCCTGAGCCAGAGGCAGAGAAGCGGGAGCCCCTCCTAAGCTGGTGGGGTGACCAAAGCAGGTGAAGGGCCGACAGACAAAAGTGGATCTCTTGGGGCCAAAGAAACCGCCATTGTTGTGCGTGATGCTGCGACGGCATCTTGGGGTGAACCCCCCCTCCAGGAAGTCCTCCCCTAATTATTGGTCTTCTCTAAGCCTCAGTTCTTACATCAGCAAAATGGGGGTAACAATTCAAACTTCTTGGGGTTGTGGTGAGGATCACCTGACTCCTGATTTGGGGCCGGTTAGTCCTTACATAATGGTCACAAATTCAGTCGGCACCTCTCAAAATTTTTTCCCCTAAGGGCAGATTTTTACAAACTGGGGTTCCAGTCTTAGAGGTCTATTTCATTTCTGGAAAATACCGAAATGAATCATGATTGCTGGTAAGGGCTTCTCGGCCTCATCACTATTGACATTTGGGGCTGGATGATTCTTTGCTGTGGGGGCGCCTGGTACATGGCAGGATATTGAGCAGCATCCTTGGCCTCTACCCGCTAGATGCCAGTAGCACTCCCCCCACCCAGCCATGACAAAAAAAATGTCCCCAGACATGACCAAATGTCCCCTGGGGGGTTAAGTCGCTCCCTCCGTTGAGAACCACTGTGATTATAGAATAAAATGCAAATATATGCTCTTAGAACCATGTTTTAAGCTCTTGCATTGAATGCATATTGTAAACCCTATTTCGTACATGTCCCACTGGGGAGGTGCACCTACGTGTGCTGAGCCCGCTGTGGTCCCTTAAAATCAAGTCCACATACATCAGAGTGAAGACACCACTTCCAGACGTAAGGAAGCTTGAATATTCTTCCTGCCCCCGGGGACTCTCAAATGGCATTGACAATGAGAATCACCTGTCTCCAAAATGTTTCCTTGTCAAGTTATTGAATGGAGGCGGCTAGGGATGGGGCAATGCCCAGTCATCCCTTCAGCTTCCATTTTAGCACAAGCCAAAGGGCTTCTACGAACAACATCAGGACCTGTGTAGTGTCAGCGTCTTCGTCATCTCTGCTTTTCACTGTTCTTTTGAAGCCTTAGAAATAAGGGTCACAGCCAAGCCTTCCTGGGCTGTGGTGGGTGGGCGGAAGGAGTGGAGATGCCGGCAGGTAAACAACAGGAGAGCAAAACTCGGTTTAAGGCTGTGCTCGATCTTGCGTGGAAACCTGGCTTTGCCTCTCACTGGTTGGTGTCCTTGGGCAAGCTGTCTAATCTCTCTCATGGAGCCTGTGTCCTGCACGGTCACACGGGGCCCCATGATCAGAAGGACCCATGCCAGGTTTACTGCTCTGCTGTCACCATCTTCAAATTCTTAATCATTTTCGAACAAGAGCGCTGCATTTTCGTTTTGCACTGGGCCCCATAAATCATGTAGCCCAGTCCTGCTCTCTGAGCTCAATTTTCACATCTGTGAAATGGCAGTAATGACACTCTCCCTCCGTGGGACTGTTGTGAGATTACAGACAAGTCCACTTGGTGACAATTTGCAACACTGCCAGTACCTGCCCGGCCATGCCAGGGGCTCAGGTAACCGTGGCTGCAGTCTTTTTCAGGACCCATCTCAGAAGGAAGTCTTTAACTACAGGCCTGAGACCATGACTAGAAGCTTCCGGAACCTTTGAAATTCTCACTATTATTTTTGTTACTCCCATCTGTTTCCTGCAGCAATGAACTCTTTAAATGGAAAGGCCTGTGGACTTGTGTGGGGGCGGGGAGCCCCTCAGCAGGGGCCGTTGGGAGGCTCCACCCCTCGGGCGGCCTGGCTGGGGAGGAGAGCCCTGGGGAGAATTGGCAGAGCTGAGAAAACAGACTGAGTCCCCAGAGCTTCTGCAAGGGAGGAAGGAAGAGATGGCTTTATCTCACATTTGCACCCAGTTAGGCTTTACAAAGAGTTACAGAAAAAGTGGAGTTACAGCTGGTCCTAAGGGACGTGCATGAGCCCACAGCCCATCTTATCCCACCCTGAGCATGCTGTGAACTTCTGGGACTAAAGAGTTTCTAAGAGCCATGGCGTTCACCCCGCCCCACCTCAGCAGGTGCAACTTGGCCAGTTCCAGTGGGGTAGGGGTGATGAGCAGCTCTGTCTCTTCCATCACTTCTACCCCTGCAGGTGTCCAAGGCCCTAACCCACCCCAACAGTTTACACATGTCCTGAGACACTGAAATGGGAGCATCCACGGGAGATAAATAGAAGGTGCCAGGCAAGGCCTCCAGACACTGTTGGAGGTGCCCCTCTGGGCCACTGTGCTGGCCACCCCAAAAGGAGGTCCTCCCCAGTCATCTACAGGAAGGACACCCATGTAGCTCCTCTGTGGATGGTGGATGGTGACCACAAGAAGGGACTGCAGGTGTGGAGGTACTGACTGACCTCCTTGGGCATCCCTGGCTGATCACCCAAGTGCTCCCTCCAAGGGGGCTGGGCGGTTCTGGAAGTTGAGTCTCTTTGTGCGCAGATGGCCCTACATCCACTCTCCTTTATCGCATCCGCTCCATCTCTCTCTTTTCCCCCAGCCAAGGGAATCCTTTCCATGTCCAGGTCCAGAAGCTTCCCTCTTCCCCAACTCCTTTCCCACATCTATTATTTATGCCCTCAGTCCCTCTCATCTTCCGAGGCCTAAGCTTTTGAAACTCCAAAGCCAAGAGCTGGCACTCTTTCGTCTCCGTTTCTGCTGAGTCATCCCTTCCCCAAGGCAATGAGTACCAAATGCACAGCTGGCGGGATGGAGGAGAACGCAATGTGGGAGCACCAGGAGCAAAAACACGTCCATCCCACCACGTGCTCTCAAATAGTTATGCCCAGACTTATGATGATTTGTGCTTGTTTGTTTCACAAAAGTAGAGATATACCTGTGGGTATGGGTCACCACAGGAAAAGCCGTCTCTCAGGTGACAAGATGCTGGAGGAGGAAGTGGTACCCTTGCTTTGTGCCCCAAGACATCCAGCTGCCAAAGGGGTTACTGGGAGAAACCCAGAGCCAGCATTGGCTGGGTTGGTACCAGTCTCCACACTGAGACCAAGCAAGGCCCTCAGCCCCCTGCCCCTTCCATCTCTGCTCTGAGGCCTTCGCCATTAGGGAATTCACTTTATCCATGAGACAGGGTGGTGGTCACAGAGTCTGTGATGGAGACCACGGGAATTGGTAGGATTTCTGATGCTCAACAAGGAAGCCCACTTACAGGGAAGTTGGATGTGCTTTGAACCTGAGCTTCTCTTGAATGGGAGCAGTATTTACCCAATAAATCTTAATAACTCCATCAATTACCATAAGATATTTAGGAAACATCCTCACCAACTTGGGGAAGGCTCCCAGCCAGGTGACGAGGGGAATTCTTCTCTTTCCCCCTCGGCGAGTGGGACCGGCCACCGACAGTCCGCTGCGGTCTGCAGTCTTGGTGAGAATAATTCTGCCATCAGCAGACCAAGACAGTCATGAGAATGAAGAAGCTGGCTCAGGGACTAATCTGGAAAACAGAGCACCTCATCCTGACTTGGAAGACATTTCCATCCATGGCTTTGCTAAAGGGCACCTCCTTCAGTCATTTCATCCCAATTTGGCTCCTTTTAACAGATGCATGTTCAAGTTCAGGGCTGGAATGGGCCTCTGGAGGCTTCGAGGCCTGGAGGATGGGAGGGAACTAAGTGAGAAGGAGCTCGGAGCCACCGTCACAGAGCCCACTGGAACCCCTGTCGGATGTTGGCCCTGGGTACAAGACCAAATCATGGAATTTCTCTGCTGAATTTGTCCCAAAGTTAATAACACTTTTTGTGTTCCTCCCAAGATCCTGCGTGGTGCAGGGGGAGAGCCCCACCACAAACCAGTCAGCTGATCTCGGGTATATTTTGTAACCCCTCAGAATCTACATCCCCAGCCACAAAATGGAAATAATTGTATTTATCCTCCCTCATAATACAGTGAGTCCCTCCTCTCAGATCAACAGCTATCTGAGCACAAGGACCATGTTTTACTTATTTTCCACAAAGCCCAGTAGAGGCGTCTATTAGTAATAACAACAACAGCAATAATAATAAGGTATGCTTTATTGAAGACCTACTATGTGCCGGGAACTCTGCTAATCACTGGTCATACATTATCTCATTTAATCCTTATAACACACTTCAGTTTGGTTACTATCCCCATTTTACAGATGAGGAAACTGAAGTTCAGAGAGAGGAAGTTTAACCTACCTGATTTTTAATACTTGATCCTAGTGAATTTACTCTCCCTTCTCTCCCCTCTCCAACCCTCTCTGTCCAGCAAAAAAGAAATACAACCTGGTCTATGAAAAGACTTTTCATAAATGTAAACTCAAATAAATTGTGTCTAGAGCATCTGCAGCTCTCTCTCCTTCCCCAGGATCGTTGGCCATTCATTTATTCAGGAAACAATTATTGCAAGTCTCCTCTGCACAGGCTGAAGATAAAATAATGAGCAAAAATAATTATCCTCCAGCCCTCAGGAGTTTACAGTCTAGGAATATTGTCAGATATGCTGGGCATCTCTGTAAGCAAAAGGTGCTCTCTGCCTTACCCCCACCCCTGCCCAGGTTTTATTCATTCATTCTTACCTCTTACGATTTATTTACAATTTATTGAACTAAGATTGGGTTAGCCTACAAGTAACTTAATCCAAAAATCGATGGCTGCCTTAAACCATAAAGAGAAGGGTTTATTTTTCTTGTATGGCATAAGGTCCAGTAGTAAATCATGTAATAACTAAAAGATGTCAGAACAGAGAGAGATCTTGATGGCTCTGTTGGCCTTTGCCTCATGGACATAAGATAGTTGCCACAGTGCCAGCAATTGAATCTATATTCCAGAAAAGACGAAAGTGGGAAGATCATGAGCAAAAGGGCCCATATCAACTGAGTCAGCCTCCCTTTCATGGGGCTCTTCTGGAAGTCCTTTGCAACAACTTACACTTAAACACTTCTGTAACAGACACTGTTGGTGGCTGCCCCTCCGGTGTCTCCTTGGCACTCATCATTTGGGCACCACAGAATCTTCTTCTATAAATACCTTCCTTTGGCCCCAGTAGCTTGCTCGGGTCACCACACAGAACAGGCCAGAAGTGCCAGAGTTAACGGTGCTCAGGAACAGCCTCAACCAACGACAGGCAGCAGTCGGTGGACAAATACCCCAGGTGGGGAAACTTGGGGCCTGTTCTATACCATCTCTCAGAGGCTCCCAGCAGGACCAAGCCCCAGTTGCCCCAGCCATCACTTGCTTACTCACACACTCTGCGTTTGGCATCTTCTCTCCCTTTTTTCATTTCCCCACTTCCATACAAATCCTTTTCTGGAGTCACCGGCCAAATGAACTGCCGGCTCTTGAATCTCTGAATTAAAGATTCTGCTTCTGGGAACCCAACCTAAGACAGCTGGGTTGGTCAGACTGCCTCACGTGGCCACACCAGCTGCAAGATCCTGGAGAGTGTGATCCTTTAGATGGATACATTACTGCTCCCGTCAACGCTGGGGTCCCGTTGACAACGAGGGGACAAGCGGTAACAACTTGGCTGAGACTGCATCTAGCAATCTCTACCATACCTGGATCAAGCTACCTCAAGATCAGGGCCAGAATCTCCCACATCTGTACCAAAGACCCTCCAAATACCATACATGCCAAGCAGCGTGCAGTGCACAGGGTTCCGGTGGAGGCCAGGAACAGCCTGTGCCCTCAGAGGATGTAGAGTCTTAAGGAGGGAGCAGACAGACAAACAGCAACTATAATGCAGATGTGGGTGCTGACTTTCGGGAGCCCTCGAGCGAGGGAGGCTGTATCCTAAGAACTTTACATACATGATAACATTCAATCCCCACAGCAGCCTCGGAGACAAGGACTAGTTTCACGTTTTTCCTTCTACAGATGAACAAACCGAGAATCAGGGAGGTTGAGTGACTTGCCCAAGAGCACAGGGCTGGTAAGTGCCAGAGTTCAAACTCAAACTGTTTGTCTGACTCCTGGAGGAGGTGATGTCCCGGCTGGGCACGGAAGGATGAGCACCAATGAGGCCGGTGGAGAAGGGGGCAGAGAACGGCGCGTGCAAAGGCCAGAGGCTTGAGATGCTCAGGAAGGCTACGGGCTGGGGAGGCTGCCCGGGCCTCATCTGACCCGCCCCTCGCAAAAAGGGAGTGACAGCTTGGAAGGGGCTGCTCTGGCCCCCAGGGCTGTGACCAGGAGCTGCCCTCACTCCTCTAGGACACGGTGGTTCTCTCTCGCTCACTGGCTCGCTCTCTCTCACACACACACTCCACGCCACCCTGCCCTGCTCACCACCACACAGGTACCCCTCCAACATGCCACTTGCTTGAACCTCAGTTTACCCTGTTACCTCCAGATCCAGTCCAGAATTTCCCAGGTTTGCATCGAGGACCCTCCAAGTATCACTGTCAGAATCACAGGGTCAGGGGTTCAAATCCCAGCTCTGGGTTAGCCCTGGGCAATCAGATGGTCTGAGCCTCATTTTTCCCATCTGCGAGACAGGAATTAAAATACTTACCTCACAGGGTTGTAGTGAGGACCGAATGACATTGTATAGGTAAGTTCGTAACATGGTGGCTGGCATACGTCAGTCTTTTTTGTTTGTTTTACTATTATTACTAATAATACTAGTACCCTAGAATGTCCAACCCTAGATTACACTACTGCCTAATCTGTGCAACACACTTCCCACCCCCTCTCTTTTGCCCCCTGCTGTTCCAGCCACCTGGAATCCTTCTCTATCGTCTCTTTTCGAGCCATCCACTCATTGAGGCCTGGGAGCCTTTCCCCTCCCGCTGTTCTCCTTTGGCTCAGCGGGTCGGGTCTCAAACTTGGCTGCATATTAGAATCACTGGGGAGCTTTTAAAAATCCCCATGCATAGGGGACTGCCTCCGAATTCTGAGCTGGGCAGGCCCCGTCATCAGTAGTTCTTCAGGCTTCCCCAGGTGATTTTGATTTGCAGGCAGGTTTGAGAAGCAGCCCTCCAACCTCTCCCTTCTACGAAGGCCTGCAGTTTGACCTGCATTTACCCAGTGACTTTCATTTTTTGATGGCTGGCTTGTGCGTTTATCTTGTCCCCAGAGCAAAACCAAGTTCTTGCAAGGAAGCACCACCTAGGATCCCTCACAACACCCGGCAAGTGCTGACCTCCTTCCCACACTCAGTCAAAACGTGTCTGCCAGGAGGTCAGTGGACACACAGCGGGTCATTTATCTCCGTCTCTCTTCTCCTCCCCACGGCCCTTCCTGCTCAGCAGTGGCCGTCTCTCGGATCCCCTAGGAGCCGACCTCTGCCTCGTCCACATGTGGCTCTCAGTGGGGACTCCTCAAAGCAAATCCAAAGGGCCTGCCCTGCCCTCCAGGCCGCCTGCCCCTAACATTGGCAGGGTCAGAGGGCCTCGTGTGCCACGTGTGCACGGCCAGCCTACAGCCCATCAGTCCACTCCCAGCCCCTGCAGCAGCCCCTTGGCCTCACCGCTGCCGGTCCACTCTCCGGAGGAACTCGGGGGAGAGAACATGCAGGCTATTGCAGAAAATATTCTCCAAAATGGCCATGAAAACATCTCCCACTCTGTGGACCCTTCTTACCATGTAACCTTGCCCCACTGCCATCAAGGAGGAGCGTTTACATCCCTCCCCTGGACCCGGGCAGACTTTTTTTCTGCCTCGACCAGTAAAGTATGGCAGAAGGGATTCTCAAGACTAGGTCATAAAAGGAGATTCAGCTTCCTCCCGGCTCTCCCTCTTGGAACGCTTGTTCCTAGAACCACTGGCCACGTGATGGGGAAGACGGGCCCCACGGAGAGGCCATGTGCAGATGTTCTGGCTGGCAGCCCCGGCTGAGGCCTCAGCCGACGGTCAGAACGACCGCAGACGTGTGGGTGAAAGAGCCTCCAGATGACTCTGGCCCCAGCCACCGTCTGACTGGACGTCAGGAGAGACCCGAGGGAGGACGGCTGCACTCACCCAGACAGCCCAGAACCGCGAGAGGGAATTATCACAACGAGAGGGTGGTTGTTTCACACCACGCAGTTTAAGTGGTTTCTTTCACAGCAACGGAAAACTGATCTGCTGGTGCCGAAAGTGGGCTCGAGGCTCTGGGGCAGGGAATTCTGGGGTCCTCAGGACCCGGAGGCTGGTCTAGAAGAGGGGATGTGAGCTGTGGGTGGGCACGTCCCCTTGGCCCAGCAGAACCTCCTCTTCATGGGAAGAGGGACAGCTGGAGGAGGGCCAGAGCAAGGCCTTCTGAAATGTGGGGCCCGGTGGGGCCCTGATTGTCTGGCTCTACGGGTGACATTGCACCCAGGTATCCACCCCGAAAGTGGCTCCAGGGTGATGGTCCAGAGGGCGGGCCTTTGAGCTGACATCTCATTCTTGCTTTCTGCGCGAAGGGAGCAGAGCACAGGGATGAAAAAGCGGGGCTCTGCAGAGAGAGCGGAGTCATCACCCGAAGCCATGTTTGACTTGGCTCTCACCCTGTTTTTTTTAGAAAAAGAATATGTTGCCAACAAGTAAAAATTGGAAGACTTCAAATAAAAACCTGTAGATGTCTAAATGTGTATTTTCCCCCTGATTACAAAAACAAACATGCTGAGATTTTCTCTTGAAAGTCAGACGAGCTGGCCCCACTAGGTCCCCATTTCCTTGTGGCAACAACTAGTTAGAACTGAGCGTTAGGCAGGGGGTTCCCTCTCCAGTGTGTCCCAGGCCCCACCACTCCCTATCCTTTAAATTGACCAGGCTTCACTCATTGCATTAAACTGCCCGGCCCCTGTAGGCATTTGATTTTAGAACTCCCAAGGTTCATTTGCCACTTTCTTTTCTCTGCCTGTTTTCTGGCCTGTAAAACTATATATAATACACCTGCCTTGAAGCACCGGGGTGAGAACTACAATTAAAATGCATAGAAAAGACTTATCTCAGCATTTGGCATATAGTAAGTACTTTGTAAATAATTGCTATTCTTACCGCTATAGTTATTTTTGTTATTTGAGGGCTTGGGTCTAATTCCCTGCCCACCGTCTCCCACGGCTCCTGCTCAGCCCACATAAGCTGTCTCCCAGCACCCCACTCTGCAGATCCATCCCCCGTGCCCAGGAGAGCCACAGGGATGGGAAGCAGCCCTGAGCCACAGCCCTGCCTTTGAATGTAAATATTAGTATTGGCCCAGCCTGGGAGTGCTGGGTGCAGAAGAGCGAGTAGGCTGCAGCCCCAAGCCGCACGTCTGCCAGGAGCTACGAGGCAGGATACCACCACCCCCACCCCCAGCCTGGCCCTCCAGCACTCCAGGTTGCTTAGGACGTTGGGGAGAACTCAATTGGCAACGTGGGCACCCCCACCTGTGCCCCAAGACCAAGAGCTGATGCTGGGGTCCCGGGTCCTGGCTTTGACAGAGATCACCCCAGAGTGGGTGACAGAAGAGCAAAGACTTCCCTCCAGAAGAGTTAATAGGAGGGAGGCAATTGGCTTCTGCAGTTCAAGCCGAGTGACTTGCTTCAGATGCAATTACCGGGTGACTTCAGGCAAAAGTGAACCGAAAGCCAAGGGCTTCAGATCAGGCTGCTGACCACAACCAGAGACCCACCCTGACCACTTAAAATTGTTGAGTGTGGACAGGGAGGGTTATTGTCAGACCTGGGACTCTAAGAGACCCAGTGACTAAGGAACAGCATATTCTCTTATCTTCCCTATCAGCGGCATGACTTCAGCAAATTTCCTGAGTACCGGGCCATCTAGGGAGGTGGTGGTTACAGGGATGGGTGGCCTTTGGGGTCAGTCAGGCCAGGGTTTGCGTCCTGGCTTTACCACTTATTAGCTGTGTGTTCTTGAGCAAGTTTCTTCACTTTTCTGTGCCTCAGTTTACTCATCTGTAAAATGGTGGTAATAGTACCTGCCTCATAGAGTTGTTTTGAGGATGAAATGGGATACGCCCCCTTCCCCGCAGCAGAGGGAAGAGTCCGCCCTGGCCCTGAGGTGGGTGCTGTTACACTAATTGGGAAGGGCTTTGTGCTGGCACCTCCTAAGTCACTGACCAGCCTGTGGACAATCAGCCCTGTGCCCACACTGATTCAGTCAATAGCCACCTCCTCCCGCTTCACGGCTGCCACACCGCATGGCTACAATGGAAAACTCTGGGGCAGTTTAAAAAGGAATGAGGCCTTCCTCCATTCCCTGATACGGAAAGATGGAGCGGCTCCCTCCGGACGGACCAGTGGACATCCAGGATGGCTGACGAGTACACTGTTCTCAGCTCATCTCTTCCCTGTGGGTGGGCAGGCGCCGCAAGTTGATGCACAGATGCCCATCATCTCCGCTGGGCATGAAGACCCCGATGGCTCCAACCCCCGACATGAAGCCACCCCTCCTCCACCCCAACTCCAACAGCATCCACCACAAATAACCGTAGACGCGCTACGTTTCTGCACGGAGAAAACTTCTCGACTCAATTCCCTGCCAAGCCAGGTGAGCGCTCCAACTGGACAGAATTATCAGTACTGAGCTAACAGTGACAGATGAACCGAGAGGCGAGTGGGGACAATGAGCAAACAGATCTATTTCCCAGCTCCGAGATTCCATCTGGACTTCCCCCCAACGAAAGACGAATTTCTCTGCGGAGGTGTCCGCAGCCCCCGTGTTGAGTCAATTTTCTTCCCCTTGGCCTTTTGTGGGCGGCGGAGGAAGGAGGGGGGACCCCCGCCGCAGCCCTGAGCATCTTCTGACCCAGGGAAGCTTTCCTGCCATCCCATCCAGGGGGAAAAATCGAGTCTGAAATATGCAGTCCTTTGGTGAAAAGATTGGCTGTCTGGGGGCTGAATGGAAAACAGTCAACTTCAATCTAACGGGAAATTCTTCTTTCCCCAGGCCAATCTTGAGCCTGCCGGCAGCCCTCTGGAAATTGGAGTTGCTTGTATGGGGCTGCAGATCCTGCTGGGAAATGGCTTCCAATATGATAAAACTGCAAGGCTCTCAGGTCAAGGGTGTGTGGCCGCACACAGGCCAGGTGGTGCCCACACGCGGGCAGCTATGGGAGCTGTTGACCCCTGGGGCTGTCGTTCGGAGTGGAGGGGAGACACAGCTCCAGAGGCTTCCCAGTCCCCCAGGGGCACCCTGTGTGACCTGCTAAGTGATTTCACGGCTCAATGCCTGGACAGCCCCATCCATCACATGGGACGGGGAGGACGCCGCCTCTTATGGAGTCGGTCTGAAGATCATCGCTCAGATGTCTTGATATGCAGTGTTTTGGTAGGCTAGCACCTGGAAGTAGAACACTGGGTCAAAGGGCATGTCATTAAACATTTTGACAGATACTAAAAGCTCTCCGAGTTTTCACTCCTGGGTCAGACAACTTTTACTGTGTAACAACTTTGAAATTTCAGCTGCACAGCACAAGCATTTATTTTCTGGCTCACTTGCCTGCAGTTCTGCGGAGTGGGGCTGATCCAGGCTGGGCATGGCTGGGCTGAGCTCCAGGCCGTGTCTCCCATCCTCCTTGGACCAGTAGCTCCCTGGGAATGTTATTCTCATGGTGATAGCAGAAGCACAGGACAAGCAGAAACATTCAAGGCCTCTTAAGTTCTAGGCACAGAACTGGCCACCATCACCATCCGTTGGGCAGAGCAAGTCCTGTGGCCAAGCTTGACGTCAGTGGGACAGGGAGGCATACTCCTCCCGTGAAGTTTGGAGTAGAGGCAGAGTGAATACTCACAGAACAATAATCCAGTCTACACAATCCCCTGCCGCGTGTGTGCATCTGCTTATGCTCACACTCGTGCACAAAGAGGTATGTGCAAGAATGTTCGCTGCAACACAGTTTTTGCTATTGAAACTTAGAGGAAAAAAAACAAATACAGTCGTCCCTCGGTGTCCACGTGGGATTGGTTCCGGGACTCCCCAATACCTAAATCTACGGATGCTCAAGTCCCTTATGTAAAATGGCATAGTATTTGCATATAACCTACGCACATCCTCCCGGATACTTTAAATCATCTCTAAATTGCTTATAACACATAATACAATGTAAATGCTATGTAAATAGTTGTCATACTGTATTGTTTAGGGAATAATGACAAGAAAAAAGATCTGTACATGTTCAGTATAGACACTAACATTGTAGGCCTTTCCATCTGCAGTTGGTTGAATCTGCGGATGTAGAACCAGGTATACAGGGGGCCAACTGTATCCATCAACAGGGAGTGATTAAATAAACCTCACTGCACAGATACAGTGGAATACTATTCAGCAATTAAAAAGGAATGGGGCCTATCTCCATTATGGACATGGAAAGATTCCTTAAGGCATGGTCTGTGAGAAAACCAAGTCACAAAATAACACATTCAGTATGATCCCTTTTAGGGGAAAAATGACCCCGCTGGGGTAGGGGGTGCATACAGAAGGTAGACTGGGAGGAAAGCCATAGGCAATTTTACCTATGGGGAAGACTGTCTGAATTATTTTAATCTTTTACAAAGGAATGTGTTTGTATATTATATGTGATTTTTTAAAATTAGAATACCAGAAGAAAAAAATAAGAAAATACCATTGTTAGGGCCTTAAGACCTTATTAAGTGCAAATATTCTAGGAACTCAGGAATGCTTGGGTCCTACTAAACCAGAGCCACCCTGTCCCCCGCTGCCATGCACCTGTCTGTCCAACAAGGTCCCTTTGGAAGACAAACTCACTTGAGAGACCAGGAAAGAAAACTTAAAGCGGCGCTTTCTTTATGAGCTGGGCTAGTGCCCAGGCAGGCAGGGCCCTTGAAACATGAGGCACAGGCCCACGACCTCCGTGGGCTTCTCCAGTCCACCAAGCCTTGGCCTTGCGTCCAGCTGTCTGCTGGGCCTGATGAGACCAGAGTGGCAGAGATGCCCATGGGAAATGGAAAAAAGAGAGGCCGAGGTGGCCACACAGGCCCTAGGAAGGCAGGCCCAGCCTCTGCTTGGCTATCAGCCCTTAAGAGGAGGGAGCCCCCCCGATGTGAGTGAGCCCGCCCACCAGGAAACCCGGTTCCCCACTGGCACTCCCTCCTCCAGGAGAGGCCTGAGAAAGGAGGCGGGGGAAGAGTAGAGTCTCGTCTCTATAATCCTGACAGTTTCTTCCAATCTCTAGACCTGCACTGTTCAGTATGGCAGCTGCTAGCCCCACGAGGCTATTTAAATTTAAATTGTTTTACATTAAATAAAATAAAAGATCCCGCTGCTCAGTCACACTAAACACATTTCATGTGCTCAGTAGCCACATGTGGCTAGTGGTTACTGGATTGGGCAGTCCAGACGGAGCGCAGTGCCATCGACGTGGAAAGTTCTACGGGGCAGGGCAGCTGCAGGCTTCCACAGTAACACGCAGGTGGAGTGGCAGAGGCGTCCACCCCAGGCCTTGCGCTCGGTACAGGAGTTGGGGGTGGGAGCAGTGAAACTCACTCTTCTGTTCTGAGCATCGTGAACATTTAGTTTCAAAACGTCTGTGATTCGTCATGTCCTGGGAGGCCTCTGAAGGGTGTGAGCAGTTCAGTCTCCTTTCACATGGGCCGGGGGAACTGGCCTCACACTGGTTGCTTTGCCCTGGCCCCATTCTTTTCTAGGGTCAGTCCTGGTCTGAAGCAAAGAAACTACCCTCTGTCTCGCCTGCCTTGTCCCTTGTAAGGAAGGTAGAAACCTTTTGGAATAGAAAGGATGGCTCCCAAACCCAGAGAAGTCTGGCCTCTGCCCCTACATCGCACAGATCTGCTCTGTTGAAACCCTCCTGCGATGGCCTGAGGGCCCAGTTTCTGTCCTCAAACTCACGCCCTCCCCCTGATGCCCAGCACTCCCACCCACTGCCTGCTTCCAACTCCTTCCTCCTGTGCCTTTGGCCAGACAGCACCCCCTGCGACTCCATCCCCCCAAGGTCCTGCCCCCAGCCCTTTCCCTCATTATCTTACCCCAGAGGTTGTCAACTGATTGCCCATGGGCTGAATTTAGCTCACAGATGTGGATTATTTAGCCCATACAGCACTTTCGCAGAGTTCAAATCACCTGTCTCAAAAAAACAAGAAATTTCATGTAAAAATCCAGATTTCTGGCTTCCCTAGACAAACCAGAAGTTCTTACAAACCTGGGCCTGTCTTCCCACATAGTAACCAGCCAGTCGAAGCCAAGAGAGGCTACATCTTCTTCCAGTAGTGGCATGGGCACTTCCATTTGCCACAGGCACCACCGTTCCCTAATGTCACCTGCCTGACCCCCGTGGACATTGGAGTGAAGGACTCTGTTCTCGCTCTTCTTTCTTTGTTCTCACCATCCGTTGCCCAGAGGCTCTGCCCTCACCTCACTCGGGGGTTCCCAGGATGCTTCCGTGCTGGACTTTTCACTCGACCTCCAGTCCCCATCTCTCTCAGTGACCTAGACCTCACTTGGACATACCAGCAGCCTCTCAAGCTTATCCCCTCCCAATACGCCAGCTTCCCCTTCCTCCACAGCCGGCTCCTCCTACCGTGTCTCCAGGGATGGAATGCTCCCGCAGGGGCCAGAACGCCACGAGGCATCGTCATGCCTCCCTCCCCCACCAGATTCCACAGCCCGCATTTCTCTCAGGTATATTGCCCATCAACCTCTGCTGCACAGCCGTTCCTTCATTCAGCAAGGATTTCTTTAGCACCTGCTATTTGCCGGGCACTGTCCCAGGGGCAGTGACCAAAACAGACAAAAATCTCCTTCCTCGTGGGGATTACCTTCTAGTGGAGGGAGACATAGTAAGCTAGGTGAATAAGAAAAATGACACGGTGTGTTAGATGGTGATAGATGCTATGGAGAAAAATTAAAAGGGAAGGAGGGCAGAGAAGGGGGGGTCTCATCTTAAATAGGTGGTGAGGAGAGGCCTCAATAAGAAGGTGACATTTGAGCCATGACCTGAAAGCAGTGAAGAAGTGAGCCGTGTGGACATCAGCAGGCAAAGCATTTCAGGCAGAGGGAACAGCAGAGGCAAAGCTCTGAGGCAAGGTGTGCCGGTGTGTTCCAGGAATAGCAAGGAGCTCTGCGTGGTTGGAGTGATAAATCGGGACAGGCAGCTGTCGCAGGAGATGATTCAGGGAGGTATTTGGTGGGGAGTTGCAGATCAGGTAGGACCTTGCAGGCCATTGAAAAAACTTTGTTTTTTATGCCAAGAGAAATAGTCTGTTCCCAGAGGTTTGGGGCAGAGGTGAGAGATGATCTGACTTGGGTTTTATCGGGATCTCTCTGGCTGTTGTGTTAAAGAGAGTGAAGGGGCCAGGACTGCAGTAGGGAGGCTGCTGCAGCAAGACAGGCAGGAGATGGTGGGGGCTCAGACCATTAGGTAAAGTGGAGGGGGGAGGGAGAAGGAGTGGTTTTCTGGACCCAAAAGAAATTAGCACCGAACTGATCTACAGACATGTTAGATATGGGATATGAGAGAAAGAGAGCAATCTGAGCATAATGTCAAGGTTTATGGCTGAGTTTCTGCGAGGACAGAGTTGCCATTAACTAAGATGGCGGATTTATTACACTCCAAGCACAGAACACAATGCTTTACTCAAATTCCTCAGTGTAATCCTCCTCCAAACCTCCCTGGTTGAGACTAGTGCCCTGCCAGTGGCTGGATTAAAGAGGCAAGTCCACGGAGGCAGGGCTGGATCACTTTACTGGTTAAGCTTGTGTCTCCTGAGCCAGCCTGCCTGGCTCAAATCTTGGTTCTTCCATCCTCTAGCTCTGTGATCTAGGGCAGTCCATTTTACCATTGCTCCAGTTAGTTATGCCTGCGTAACAACCACGCCAACTTGACAACTATCATTTCATTGTTGTCACTCATGGTCTGGGGGCTGGCTGGGCTCAGCTGGGTGGTTCTACCTCAGAGTCATTCATGCGGCTACAGTCTGGTGGGGACTGGGACAGAGCCATCTCCAAGGCTTCCTCACTCACCTGTCTGGTGCCAGGGCGAGATGGACTCCCACTGCTGAGACCAGAATGGGGAAGCTCCCTGGGCTCTTTCTGTGTCCATGTGGTCTTCCCACAGGAGCTCTGCAGCATGGTGGCTTCAAGGCACCCCGACTTCCTTACCAGAGGTTCAGGACTCCAAAGGTGTGTGACTCAAGAGAGAGAGAGCCAGGAGGAAGCTGTGCTACATCCTGATCTAGTCTCAGAAGTCACACAGGTCATCCTACCTCATCCTATTCCTCAGAAGCGAGGTGCTAATCTCAGCCCACATTCAAAGGGAAGGGAATTAGATTCACCTCTTTTCTTTTTTTGCTGAGGAAAATTGGCCCTGAGCTAACATCCATTGCCAATCCTTCTCTTTTTGCTTGAGTAAGATGGTCCTTGAGCTAACATCTGTGCCAATGTTCCCCTACATTTTTGTATGTGGGATACCACCACAGCATGGCTTGATGAGTGGTGTGTAGGTCTGTGCCCGGGATCGGAACCTGCGGACCCTGGGCTGCCAAAGCGGAGTGTGCAAACTTAACTACTATGCCACTGGGCTGGCCCCTAGACTCACCTCTTGAAGGGAGCATCAGAGAATTTGCCGGCATGTTTTAAAACCACTGCAACAACTTCTGTCCTTCAGTTTCCTCATCTGTAAAATGGAGAAGATGACAAAAACAGTCTACCTCAAAGGGCTATTGCAAGGATGAAATGAGATAATTCAGGTCAAGCATTTCTGCAATGTCCCATACATAGTAAGTACTTTCCCAAAAAACCCGTGGTTAATCATTTTATTTACATCAAAATCAAGTAACTTTCAAGCCAACAGCCTGCTCTTTCCCAGATCATCAGGCATCCACCTGGATTTTGACTTAGACGTTCTGGATTCTTTGCAGGTGCCAGTCGGCCCTGGAAGGAGCTCCCAGCTGAGCAGCACTTGGCAGGGCCTGGAGTTGGGCCCTCCAGGTTCTGCTCTGCACCTGGCAGGTTAGGGTTAATTCACTTCTGGCTTGTTAGTGAATCCAATTGCTGAGTACAGGTCCCCGGCTTCCAGCCAAGCTCCCTCACTCCCCTCCCAAGGAGCCATGTCAGAAAAGAGAAAATAATTAGTCATTAAAACAAGTGCTTCAGGAACATGACAAACGTCAAGCCCTGATCTCACAGCTGGGCGACATCCTGACATTTAAAACAGTTCCACAGCCCCCTCCCGATGCTCGTGATGCATCAGCCATCTGGTTTCCCAAGTCATAGCTGGTGGCCCAGAGAACCCTCAGGCTGCCCTGCTGGCTGTAAACTCGATGTGCCCTGGGGTTCTGTGGATAACTCACTCTTTGTCATCTATCTGGCAGAAGTGGCATTACACAGAGAGTGCCCTACACTAACAATGCCAAAGTCATGGCTCTACCTCCTACTCACTCAACCACCAACCTGCTTATCTATCCATCTACCCACCAACCCACCCACCCATTTCTCCATCTATTCAGTCATCCATCTATACACCATCTACCCATCTACCCATCCATCTATCCACTCACCCACCCGTCTACTCATCCATCCATCCACCTACCCATCCATCCATCTATCCATCTATTCACCCACCCACCCATCTACTCATCCATCCATCCAACTACTCACCCGCCCATCCTTTCATCTAGTCATCTCTCTGTCCATCTATACACCAACTATGTATCCACCCATTCCACCCTCCATTCACCTACCAACCCAACCCATCCATCCATCTACCAGTCAACACATCCATCCACCCAGCCGGGTAACAGACACTTAATGAGCACCTACTAGCCATTCATGAATTCATTCATCTATCCAGCAAACATTTATTAGCAACTACTATTAATTCATTCATCCAACAAACCAATATGTATAGAGAACTTAATATGTCATTCATTTATTCAGCAATGAGCACCTACTGTTTATGCATTCACTTAATAGTGATCGGACAGCAACCATTTATTCATTCATTCAACAAACCTTTGAGCAACCGCTATCCAGTCAGTCAGCCAACAAGCGAGTGTTTGTTGAACACTTACTAATGCCAGACCCTGTTCTAGGCACTTGGAATACTGTGATGATTAGGACAAAGTCATTGCCTTTAAGCAACAAACATTCGAAGCAAGCAGACAGACCCATCAACAGGTAACTGTTCTGGAAGGTTGCCAGTGTATTGACAAAAACATACACAGAGAGTAGGAGGACTCCAAGAAGGTATCCCAAATCTAGTCTGGAAGATATCCCAAATCCTCTGGAAGAGGGAGGCAGGTGAGCTGTGACTCACCTGTGGGCTTGAAATTCAGACTACCTTAAATCCCAGCTCTGCTTTCTAGCTCTGTGACTTGGGGTTGTGACTTGCCATCTGAATGTCAGTTTTCTCACCATAGAATGGAGATAATAACAGTGGGTAGAAGGGAGATAATAACAGTGCTTACCATGTGAAGTGGGAGCAGGTACGGTTACTGATCAGTAAGTGGTTGCTCTTACTACTTAAAGCATGAACAGCACTTAGCCAGTGAGAAGTGGGAGGGTGGCACTCCAGGCAGCAAGACCCAGAACAAAGAAAGGCCCAGAAGCCAGAAAGTCTTGCTAAGTGCAGGGCCAGGGCATGGGGGACTGAAAGGGATGTTGCTGCAAGAAATGGCGAGAGAGGAGAAGGACAAGCAGGAGGGGATGCGGAAAAATATGGGCCACAGTGTGCAGGGCAGCAGTTCTCAAACTGTGTTCCCTGGAGCACAGCACCAGCATCCTGCGGGAACTAGTTAGAAATGCAAATCCCCAGATCTACAGGATGAGAAACTCTGGGTTTGGGGCCCAGTGTCCAGTGTGTCCCTAAGCCCTCCAGGTGACTGTGATGCACTCAAGTTTGGGAGTCTTGAGACTGACGTAGGGGGCTGGGAGTTATCTCATATGGGGCCAGGAGGGCAGGGAGGAGCCCGGCGAGGTTTCCATGGGGGAGTGTCTGTCAACAGATTTGCTTTCCTTACCACGTAATAAAATACCTTGAGTTGCAAGTTGTTGACAAGGGGAACAGGGGGGCAGGGAATGTAGTAACTGAGAAAACCCATCTCTCCTGCTGGCAAAGCAATTCCCTACAGGAAACCCGTGGAAGCGATGGGGACAGGGGGTGCAAGCGTGAGGGAGCCCTTGTCTTGGGGGCCCCTTACTCCTGAAGGCAAGGGGAAACTGCTGGCTCAAACCCCAGGGCACCAGGCCATGGATCAGCCAGTTCTGGGGGCTCTGCCTCCCCCGTGCCGCCACCCTCCGCCTGTCACATGCGGGGATGTCACAGGAAACAATGTGCCTCTGCGAGCCGCCCCGGCAGCGTTGGCGGCGGCCTGGCGTCAGGCATCACAATGACTCTCATTTCCTAGGAAACCGGGAGTCGCACTTGTACCTTTGCTGGGAGCCTCCGCATTTGGAGTCATCATGTGACTCGGGGAGCTATTTTTAGCCTCCCCCAGCCCTGTGTTGTAGGAAGAATGATTTGATGAAAATACTAAACTCATTAAAAGCCTGGGGGATGGGGAGGGCAGGAGAGGCTGACAGAGCAGGGAGGCTGCAGCCTCCGAGATTCCAGCCCAGGCTGAGCAGCCTGGAGGTAATGACAGCTGGGACCTCCCATTTCTATGGGGTCTGTGCCCTGGAGAGGTCGGGGGGACCAATAACTCTCCTACCTGGCATTGCTAGTTCACATGCTGGGCCAGGCACTGTGCTCACACTTCCCCTGCATTATTTTATTTCCTCCTCGCAATACTTCTAGGAAATAGGAACAACATCCCATTTTGCAGATGAGGAAACTGAGGCTCAGAGGGCTTAAAGTAGTTATTCAAGGTCATTCGCTAGGAAGCTGGGAATCCAGGATTTGAACCCAGGCCCCCTGACCCTGGAGCTTGCCTCTTACCCATCCTGCCAGAGGGAACCCCTTCTGTACCCACAAGCTATTTAGAGCAAGGGAAAAAGGCCCACTTCGTGGGAGGGCGACTGAGCAGTCACACAGGGCCTGCACTTAGAAGGCCCCCATGCTCAGTTTAATAAGCGCTGTCACCGTCTAGAAATTCTCAGTCATCTTTTAACAAGGGGCCCCGTATTTTCATTTTGCATGGGGTCCAGCAAATTATGGAGCCGGTCCTGCTGGAGAATTCTCCTGCCCTCTTTGCAAGCTCCTCTGATCTGCATGCTAGATGAGTTTCTCAATTTACTTTTCTTCTTCCTATTCAGAATAAAGAAGGACTTTCCTTTGGTTGTGTTCATGGTGAACATCCAGATTCTGGAGTCACCAGGACATGGGTTCAAATCCCAGCTCCGCCACTTATTAGCTGTGTACTCCCAGGAGTCTGCTTCTCCCTTCCAAGCCTCAGATCCCTCATCTATAAAATCGAGACCATAATACTTCCTACCTCATTTCATTGCCTTGAGGATGAAATACGATTCTAGGTGGCAAGCACCCAGCATGGTGCTGGGCCTGTAGTACATGCTCAGTCAAGGCTGCTGGTTATTGTGGTTGTAGTAAACGTAGCAAGCATTTGTGGCTCTGCCCCCACTGCACCCACCAGGACCTTTCCTTCCTGCCCAGTTTTCCTGTGTGTGTTGGATTTTCCAAGG
Organism: Tapirus indicus; assembly: GCA_031878705.1. NCBI lineage: Eukaryota > Metazoa > Chordata > Mammalia > Perissodactyla > Tapiridae > Tapirus > Tapirus indicus. The sequence continues at coordinate 68,835,741 of CM062920.1, forward strand.
CAGTGTCTCACATGGTCCCAGGAACCTGCTGCCTGCAGCATTTGCCATGGACTCCTCCCCTCCGCAGCCCCCCTCCATCAATGCTCGTGCCCGGAGTCTCCTGAGGGGGTCCTCAGCTGTGCCCCCAGTGCCAAGACGGCTGGGCAGACGCCCATCATCTAGGCCAATAGTGTGTGTGACTCCCAGGATCCTCAAAGGCTCAAATCCTGCAAGACCACACCCCAAGAAGCCCTGGGTTCCAGGCGGAAGTGAGGAGAGATTCTGCTCCACTCCATCATTTATCGAGTGCATCCAGATCCAGCGTCATGCTCACATTAGGTGGATGCGAAGAACTGGCCTCATTGACAGCCGCAGAAGAATGAGCTTGGAGAAGAAAGTCATTTGTCCAAGGTCACGGCCAGAACGTGGCACAGCCGGGATTAGAACCCAAGCCTACCAGGCAGTGCAGTGTGAGTGTCAGGTCCCCACCCTGTGTGAAGCAGGCAGCTTGTCCCCTCATCCCACAGAAAAGGGTGACTTCAGCTCCCGCTGCAGCCCCTTCCTCCGAAGGACTTAGAGCCCGGTGTGGGGCTGCGGGGAGGAGTGGGGTGGGCAAACGACAGGCCAATGGCTCACACCAAAGCTCCGGACCCCCAGGCAGGGCACTCCGCCCCGCTCCTTTAGCCCAAAACGCCTCATGCAAACCATCTCCTCCCAGACCTGCCCACCAATTTCGCAGCCGGTCCCGACTCTTCAGTCTCAGGTAGGATGCCCTGCTACAGAGGGACTGGAGGAAAAGCTGGAGAAGACGCCAGCGGGAGGAAGGTTCACTAAAGACAGAGGCTCGTCATTCTATGGGAATACAGTGGGCCCTTCAGCGTGTAGGGAGGGCAGAGGACCACAGGGAGACCGTAGTCAGGTTGTATTTTCCTTTGAAGGAAGTCCAGGATCAGCGAGCCCTCGGAGCCCAAACTGAGTCTGCAGGTGCCTCGCCCACATCCCCTCAGCCCTCATTCTCCTGACACCCAAAGTCTTCTTAGGCAGCGCCTGACACCCTCGGTCCATGGGAGGCCCCTGGTCTCAGGAGCAAGCCTGACCATGCAGAGAATGCAGCTAACACTCCCCAGGAGCGGCCTCAAGCAATGACAGTGGGGAGTGGGGATCACATCTCCCACCTCGAGAGGGACAATTCTAAGGCATGTTCCACACTGTCTCCCAGGGGGCCCAATGGCACTGAATCCCAGTGGCCCACAGCAGGAACCTGCTCACTAACGTTCCCTGTATTGGCTGCTTTCCCTTCCCTGTCTTATGTCCCCACACCCCTGCCAGCGTTTCCTCTTGTTGTTAGTGCCGTCGAGTGAATTCCAACTCCTAGCCGCCCTGTGTCCAGCAGAGCAGAACCCTGCCTGGTCTTTTTGCACCGTCCTCTCACCATCAGGCACTATATCAGACAGTGTTCTGCTGTATTCACAGGGTTTTCATGGCCAATTGTTTCAGAAGTGGTGTCCAGGTCCTTCTTCCTAGTCTGTCTTAGTCTGGAAGCTTCGCTGAAACCTGTCCACCACGGGTGACCCTGCTGGTATTTGAAATACCGGTGGCATAGCTTTCAGCATCACAGTAACATGCAGCCACCACAGTATGACAACTGACAGATGGGTGATGTGGTTCCCTGACCAGAAATGAACCCAGGCCACGGCGGTGAGAACACCGAATCTTAACCACTAGACCCCCAGGGCCAGCTAGTGTTCCCTGGGGGCCCTCAAATCTTTGCCTCAGAGTCTGCTTCTGAGGGAACCCAGCTGAAAACGGAAAACATTCATTCATTCATGTATGTTATGGGTCCTCCTTGCACTTCTGCCATTGTATGAGCATAAAAAGTGACTTCCTGTGGGCCTCTAGAAAATGGGAATTGTCATTCAGTCAACAAATACTCATAGAACACCTCCGTGAGCCCAGCCTCTGACACTAGCTCCATCTGAGGAGTCTGGGAGTCGGCGGATACATATAAAAATAGACACCTTTACCAAGAGCGTCCATGTGCCAGCCCCTGTGCAAAGACCTTCACATGCACTCTCGTCTTTCATACCCACGATGACCCAGTAAAGTAGCTATTATTAGCCTCCTTTTTCAGACAGGGAATTGAAACCCTCGGGGAGGTTAACTGTTTTTCCAAGGACACACAGACACAAGTAAGTGACAAAGCCAGGATTCCAGAAAGGTCTGTGGGACTCTTGAGTCTGCTGAACCTTGACCGCACTGCCAAGCTACACAACTGCTCATCCTCCCACTGCCCACCAGGTTCCACTCACCAGCCAAGCAGCCGTTATTTTATCCAACGGTTATTCACGGCCTTGGCCGTCAGTGGAGGAGCCTAGACCAAAAGGACTCAGACTCAGGGGTCAATTACCACTCCTCCCTTTATGCACTCTGTGACCTTAGGCAAGTCAGTTCACCTCTCTGAATTGGAGATTCTTCATCTCTAAAATGGGGTGGTGGGGGGGGTAGCTCTTTGTATTCTGGTCATGAGTGGATGCCCTGTAACTACCAGAATCAGGACTTGGACATAATTTGTCAGACTCCACACCCTGTATCTAAAGATACACCCCTCCTGACACACACACGTTTACCTACACATCCCTCCAGAAGTTGTTGGTTAGAGGTAGCTTCCAACTGTGTTTCCAGAAGTGTCTGGAAAGCAGTGGGTTGAACCCCAGATACTTTTCCCACGGAACCAGTGTTTTAGTGTTCTCAGTCCACAAAAGCCTCTGTAAGCCACGACACGCCTAAGGCTGGTTCAGGGGACACACCTGCCTTATCCTACCAGCTGGGCCCTCTTGCAGGAGAAAAGACTGGGGCATAAAAGGTAGACTTCACAAGGCCAAACCACAGGAAGCCCCGAGGTCAGAGGCCATCCAGGGTGTTGGGGGTGGGGGAAGGCGGGCGGGAGCTTCTGAACGGCAGTGACTGATGATGTCCATCTGAGTTACAGAAGACTCTAGAGGCAAAGAGAGTCTGACTCTGCCACTGTCGAGCTGGGTGGCCTTGGGCAAGTCACCTCTCTGACCTTCAACTTCCTCATCTGTGAAATGGGATAATAATAGCATCACCATATGGGATTGTTGTGAGCATTAAACAAGATAATGGCTCACCGCCTGGCTAAGTGGTAACTTGACAGAATAAAGAGTGGGGTGAATTGCACTTTCCAGACGGGACCACAGTATCTCCATTTTTGTATACAGTTCTTACGATATGACTTGGACACCCCTCCCAGCAAGAGGCAGAGTCCATGTTCCCTCCTCTGGAATCTGGGCAGGTTTGTGGCTTCAGTGGAAATGACAGGAGGTGACTCGAAAGTTTGGGTCATAAAAAGCAATGCACCTTCTGCCTGGTTTTCTTGGGATGCTTGCTCTTGAAACCCAGCCACCATGTTGTGAGGAAGCCCAAGCAACCCCAGGAAGAGACACAAGAAGAACCAACATTTCTGGCCCGCAGCCCTGGCTGAGCTCCCAGCCGACAGCCAGCACCCGTGAATGAGTCGTCTTGACTCGTGCTCCAGCCCCAGTCAAGCTGCCTCAGCTTTTGTCACATGGAACTGAGAAAACCTCTCCCCACTGAGCCCTGCCCAAATTGCAGACTAATGAGCAAAATATACGATGGTGGTTGTTTTAAGCCACTAAGCTTGGGAGTGCTTTGTTTGCAGCAGTAGATAACTGATTCAGAGAGGTTAAGGGACTTGGCAAAGGTCACACAGCTGGTCAGTAGAATTAAGCCTTGAACCAAAGTCCCCAGCATCCTGGGGCAATTCTTCTCCCTTTCACAACCCCTCATTTAACAGACAAGGAAAACAGGGTTCAGAAAAGTTAAGTAACACACTTAGGCTCACAGAGTAGTGTTATAGGTGAATTGTGTCTCCCCAAATGGATATGTTGAAGTCCTAACCCCCTTATTTGGAGATAAGGTTTTTACAGAGGTAATGAAGTTAAGATGAGGACATAAGGGTGGGCCCTAATGCAATATGACCAGTGTCCTAATAAAAAGGGGAAACATGGACACACAGACACAACACAGAGAGAAGACATGCAAAGGCACAGGGACAATGCCATCTGCAAGCCAAGGAAGGCCTGAGGCTACCATCTGCCAGGAGAAAGGCCTGGAACATTCTCCCTCACAGCCCTCAGAAAGAACTCACCCTCCCGACACTTTGATCTTGGACTTCAAGCCTCTAGAACTGAGTGACAATAAATATCAGTTGTTTGAGTCACCCAGGTTGTGGTGCTTTGTTACAGCAGCCCTAGCAAACTAATACAGCTAGTAAGTAGGATTCGAATCCAAGTATGCCTGATCCTAACAGCCATGTTCTACTGCCTCCCCTGAGGCATTCTGGGAAGGCTTCCTGGAGGCAGTGACATCTAAGTTCTGAGGGATGCATAGGAGTTAGCTAAGAGGCGATGGGAGGGAAGAGTGTTCTCTACAGAGGGGGCAGTTTAGGGTGCCAGGAGCCCTGCTCCAAGGACTGAAGAAGCTCTAGCAGCTGGACTGTGCAGCGTGTGGTAAAGGTGGGGCTAGAGCAGTGCCTGGAGATGGGATGAGGATGGCCTTTGTTAATCCAGCAGGCAGGCCGTTTGGATGTCATCCTGAGGGCAGTGGGGAGCCATCTGCCTTTTTCTTCCAAGTCTTGTCACCCCAGCAGGGTTCCTCAAAGGGCATTTCACACTGTGGCCTGGCCCTCCTCCTTGGAGCCTGGAAATGAGGGAAATGCTGGGTTTGCACTCAGCAGGAAAGGAACTGTCTTTGCAAAGCCCCCTCAGGTCTGGGAATTACGGGCTTCTGCTGCTGACTTCGACCCTGCAGCCCCTCAAAAGTCTCATCACTGCCAAGTACAAATCCACATGAGAAAGGCCCCCACCAAGCTACTAGGGGGGGTGCCCTCAGAGGGTCCCTTACAGAAATCTCCCCTGCGGGGCGGCCCCATCTCAGGAGGCCCTGGGCAGAATCCTCAGGTCCTCACTGTTAATGGGAAGGTTTATAGATTAAGACACCCCCTCCCCTCCCTGTGGAGCTGGGGGCTGTAGAGGGTTCTTATTAGATTCCCGTTATCTAGAGCAGGGCCCCACATGATGTGGAGGTTTGGATGCAAGAAGCCATTCTCCTTCCACCTTCCCCACCCCCCAAAAAGACAGCTTCTATGTGTCTCCCAAAGTCTGTCCCTATGTTCCTTTCAGATCCAAATTCCTCAGCCAAACCAGCACTTCTGAAGAGTCCCTGCGGCCACCACCTCCCCACTCCCAGTCTCCCAAGGGCCACCTGCCTCCACTAACAGCCACTCAACTGTTCACCAATCCTAGCCCAACAAATGTTGTCAACAAATGTCGTATCGGCTAACTCGGAGACAGAGCAGAAGCCGGGGGTGGGGGCTGTACAGGGGTGCAATGCAGCACAGAAAACGCAGCACCCAACCCCTCCCCAAAGGCCCCAGCAGTCTCTTCCAGAAAGCTTAGTTGTCTTTAAAATCTAAGACTCTCCATGTGGAGGTTGTCCTGAGAGCCTAGAAGACGGGGTAGGCATCCCGACAGGAGCCAACGTGCAGCCTGGCGGATGGGGACTTCCCCACACGGGCCTGCCGCACACGCCCCACGACACAGGTGTGTCGACCCCGCCCAGGACAGGGCGCAGGGCTCAGAGGAGATCAAAGCATGAGGGGTGGGGACTCTGGAGCACAGGGAAGGAAGGCAGAGGGAGACGTTTAACTGGGCCCTTGGTTTGTGTGTATTTGTTTTGTCTTTGCTGCTGGGGAAGCGTCAGAAGGAAGGAGAGCTGTTTGTGGCTTGTTGACAGCGGGCCCCAGGAGACGGCTAGGCCCTTCGGGGTTACTGCAGGGCTTGGAGACAGCCTCTCTCCCGGCTGCTGTGAAATCTAGAAGAGCAGGCTGGGTTCCCAGAGGGAAGAGAGGCGAAAGATTCTCTAGGAAGAAGATGGAATCTGAAGATGTTCAGGGTACCCCCAGGGAGGTGGCCAGGCCTGGGGTGGGGCAGATGATGATGACCATGTGGCATCCCTAAGGAGGCTGGCCCCGGATCTGATACCGAACCAAGGCCAGCCCCTGCTGTGGCTTAGAAGGAGCAGCCCTGGGAGACTTCAAAGGATGGGCTGGCATCCCCTGAGGTGGCCAGTGTGGGGAAAGGCTGGAGGGGACGCTGGAAGTTCTGTTCTGCATACAAACCCTGTAGGAAAGATGGTGGGAAGGCCCGTGGGGACTGAGATGGAACATCTGTCCCACCAGCGTGCAGGCTGGGCCTTGGAGTCAGGGTCAGCTTATCGTGGAGAACACACAGATCCTGCAAACCTGAGTTCGTGGCTGCAGATTCACCAGAGGGGGAAGAAAGGAAATAAAAGGACGGGGGAGAGGGAGCAGGGCGGGAGGGAGAAACAGACAAAAAGAGACATACAGACTGAATGAGGGGGAGAGGTAGAGGGAGGTGGGGGAAGGAGATGAAGGACCTACACAGAGAGAAAGAGACCCAGAAAAGGAGAGGAAGAGATGGGAGGGAGGCAAGGGACGTAGGGAGGGCAGGAAAGAGTGGAAGAAGGAAGGAGAGAGGGAGGAGAAGGAGGTTGAGTAAGGACAGTCACAGGCCCCAAGACAGTCAGCCCTTGGGTCCCAGGCCACTTAGCTCTCAGCAAATGCTCCACCCAGCCCCCAGCGACAGGACTGGTTTCCAAGGGGGTGAGTGGAAACTGAAACCCCGTCCACACTCCAGTTCCCCTGCTGTGTGCCCTACACGGGATTGCATCCTCCTCCACTTGGCTCCATTTTCTAATTGACACAGCCCTGCCAGCCAGTCTCCAAGCCCCGGGCCACAGAGCCACATCTACTCAGAGGAGGTAGTTTCTCTGATTCACAGAGAGGGCGTCCTAAAGGCAAGAGAGGCCCTGATTTTACGTGCTTCCTATCAGCCCTGATTTAGGCATATGTCGACACCCAGCATCAAGGACAGCTAGGGAATGTCATCTTTGTTCCAGGGGGTCATGGGCCCATGCACCCTCACATCTGGAAGTTCGATTCTAAAGAAGAAGAACGAATAGCGAAGGACAGAGCCCTAGAGAGTGGGAGCAAGAAGTCAATATTGACAGAGGAGGCAGGAGGAAAGGGAGGCTAAAGGTTTGCAAAAAAGGAAAGACCAGAGTGAAATGGGGCAGGGCGTGGGGTGCAGGGACAGGATGCTCAAGCACGAGGGGAGGCACCATGTATTACCCCAGGGGCTGCAGGAGTCAGCCAGTTCTGGCTCTGCTGCTCACTACCTGTGGCTTTGGGCAAATTACTCCAACTCCTGGAACCTCAGTTTCTTCCTCTGTAAAATGGACGCAGCAGAAGCAGGGACTTCACGGGGTGACTGTGAGGGAGAAGAGGGAAGCATCAACAGGATACGCAGCAGCGCTGGGCACACGGGAAGCCCTCGGTGATCGGAGGCTATGATAGGGCAGGGGCTGCATAGAATCAGGTTGACAGACGGGGCTTGGGAAGAAGCCTCTAGAAGTCCCTTTGGCCTGGGCCATCAATGTGCCTGCTTGGGAAAAAATTAGTCCCAAGTCGGCAATGACAGGAACCCTGCCCCAAGCCCTTTTCATCCTCTCTTAATCTCATCCTCACTCAGACCCTCGGAGGTGGGATCAGTTCTCATCTCCATTTTAACGAGGAGGGGGCCTCCTCTGAGAACCTAACTAATGTGCCCAGTGTTGTCACAGGCTAATAAGGGTCGAGCTCAGGTGCTAGAAGGGGTCCGGAGAGTCCCCTCTGCCGAGAGCACGCTCCATTCCAGCAGAAAGCAGGCTCGGTCTCTCTAGCCAAACAGTTCTCCCCTCAGGCTCAGAAATCCTGGCTGACTCCACAGCTGGACTCGAGCCAGTGCTCGCCCAGTAATGAGAACCCCGGCCTGGCTCCAGGGAAAGCCCCAGGCCGGACACAGGAATTCAGGGAGCAGACACCTCCCCGCTCAGGCTGCTCCCTGTCATCTCACTCCTCCAGAGGAGCTTGGAGACTGAGGAGCTGCGGCAGGAAAAACCTGCATCCAGGTCACTGATGCTCACGCCAGGAGGGCGTCTGGCAGGGGGGTGCAGGGGCAGGCGGAAACAGTGGGAGCAGAGGGGGCGGGGCCAGGGCGCAGGGGCCTGGGTGTTTTCTCCCAGGCTTCTTGGAACAGGATGTTCTGAAATGAGGAGGCAAGCCAAGAAGCAAGGCGTGCATGCACATGTGTGTGAGCACGTGTGCACGTGTGTGTGTGTGTGTGTGTGTGTGTAGGGGAGGTGAGTGGCACTGTGGGATGTCAGGGACGGGATCTGAGCAAATGGGGGAGGGCCAGGTGTTTATCTGGGCAGAGCAGGTGGGAGATGATGAAAGAGAAAGTGGAGGAACAAGAGGAGGGGGAGGAAGAGGAAAGGGGGAGGAGAAGGAGGAAAAGGAGGGTGTCAGGGGCATCTCATGCTCTCACTGTCCCCACCTCCTCCCACTGGGAAGAGCACTGGGGGTCCCTGCTCTGAGAAAACCCTCTCAGAGCATCCAGGTGTTGCGGGTAGAAAGTTGGCCCACAGTTCTCCTGCCCTGTGTCCATGGCCATCAGCCTGCGGTCCCTCTGGTTAACAAGCGGGTTCCACTGGAGCCACATGTCAGCTTACTTTCCCCCTCACCCCCATCCCTTCTGATGAATCAGGAGCAAGAGGCTGATTTGGGACCACTAATTCTGGACGTTGCTGAAGGAGGTTAAGGCACATTTTGGGTTTGATTTAGGGTTTCTGTCAGTGATCTGCTGATGATTCATTTGGTTCTGTAAGAAGCCAGCCTGTGCCTCACTGTTGATGAGGTTGGATGAGTGACTGATTGATGGTGGCTGACTAGGCATTTCACTGTGGCTGGCTGACTGTGATTGTGACTGGCCAGGCCTCAGACTGTGACAGCCTGTGACTAACTATGACTGACTGGCCGACTGCAACTGGGCTGACGGATTGAGCCTGACTGGCTAGGTGACTGGTTGACAGGAGACTGACTCCCCGGCTAGTTGATAACAATGGGGTGGTGGGTAGTGGACTGGTTGGTTGTCTGACTAATTCAAAGTGACTGAATAACTAGGCAACTTACTGTGACTTACTATTTTGACTGCCTGACTACTGTGATTGACTGACTAATTTAGTGTGGCTGGTGGCTGATTCAGACTGACTGAGTAACTGGGTGACTAACTATGATCTCCTAACTGATAGCCTCGAGTGATGATCTCGCCTGACTGACTTTAGCCGACTGGAGGAGTGGCCGTCTCTCAGACTGACTGGATGGCTAGACGTCTGACTGCGACCCCAGAGCTTTGATTGCATGCCCGACTCTGAGTCTGGTTGGCTGGTGTTTCCTTGTGGCTGTGACTGACCAGGCCACAGACTGTGGCTGCCTGTGACTAACTGTGACTGACTGACTGTTCAACTGACAGAAACTGACTGTGCCCAACTGACTGGACTGACTGGGTGGACTAACTACCTGCATTAGTCATTGAAAACACTGTCAGTCTGCCTTCACTGCCTGAGATGGACTAGCTGGCCAGGTGACTGCCTGATGACCGCCTGACTGACTGGCAGACTCAAGGCTGTGTCTGACTGGGTGACTGTGGCAGTGTCACTGAGTCTGGCTGTGAGACAATATCCCACCAACCAACTGACTTGAATGTGCAGACTGGCTGACGGATTTGGGTGACGAACGATTACTAGGTGACTAGCTGGCTGCTTGAGATGGGCTGACTGACCCTGCCTTGATGGATTGACTGACTGACTGACAGATTGAGATTGACCAGGAGACCTGCTGACCATGGCTGTGACTCACAGTGTGAGTGGCCATGTCTGGCGGAGTAGCCCTGACTGTATAACGGAGTCTGACTGTGAGACAATGACTAATTGATTGCCTGGCTGACGAGACTGGCCGAGTGGCTGACTGACTGGGTGGTATGACTCTGACCCTCTGTGTGATCGGCTGTGCCGGGTGTAACCAACTCCGACTGTGAATCAGATGGCTAGCTGCCTGGCTGGCTGACTGGTTGAGGCTGGCCAGGCGACTGGCTTACCTCGGCTGTGACTCATATTGTGAGTGGCCCTGCCTCACTGTGTGGCCCTGGCTGTGTGTCGGAGTCTGACTGTGAGACAGCGACAGACTGATTTTCCTGGCTGACCGCCTCCGGGTCAGCCTGTAAACACAGTCCCTACCTGTCCTAGAACCACTAGAGGCCCTGCCTGGAGCTGGCCCAGCCTGCGGGGACAGAGCAGCTTCTGTGGAGCAGCCGGGCAGCAAGAGGGAGCCAGGAGCCGCTGGAGGGAGAACGGGAATAGGCCCTGCCCAGGGCTGGGCCCAGATGGAAAGTTCTCCGCCTCACCCTCACAAGGGCTGGGTCACTGGCACACATTCTCTAAGCTGTGTTTTTGGCTCAAGTCTTATAGCTCCTTGAGCTGGGGGAACCTATAAAAATATGGGGCCAATAACTCACCAACAAGACTCCAATTACAGGAGCTTGGGGTGGGGGGGGGAGGAAGGAAAGCCAGGTGGGGGTGGGGAGGGGCCTGCTGACTGCCGGTTATGGGGCTGGGACTGGGGCCAAAGGCTGCCCTAGAAAATTCAGGCCTTGCCATGCAGGGCCGGGGAAGCCTTAGGAAGGAACAGTGTGTCTGTCAGGCACACCTCTGTTCCTCCGCCATGAAACAGCTGAGGAAACAGAGGCCCACGGCCCAAACCCGGCCCTCCTGGGGCTGCCCCACCAGAGCCCAGGAAAATGGTGAGCTTCGGCCCCTCCTACCCTCCCAAAAGGCTCTGGGCAGCATGTTTTCAGGGGCAGAGTCGACAACCTTGGACAAGGCACTCCACCTTTCTGGGCCTCAGTTTCCTCATCTGTTAAACAGATATTTCTAGCAGGAGGCCGTCTGGCAGAATTCAGATTGGGTTCACAGATGCCCCAGCCACTTACTGAATGTGTAGTTTCCTCACCCACAAGTGGGAATAACAGTATCAATAATGGCTCTTACTCCATAAGCTTGTCAGGAGAGAAAAAAGTCATAATCCAGATAAAGACTTCAGCTCTGTGCCTGGCACCTAGTAAACAAGCAAGAAATGTGAACTTTGTGATTATTAATACTCATCTCACAGGGGTGTGTTAGGATTCATGAAGATCATGATGTGCATGTGCCTGGGAAGCCACGACACTCAGCCCCAAAGTGGTGGGAGGCAGCTGGGCAGCCCAGAGATGGCTCCTTCACTGTGCCTGACTAGGCCCTCCCCAGCTGCCCTGAAATGCCACCTGTCCCCGCCCCCCCCGACAAAGGATCCAACAGACTCTCTAGGGGCACCAGCTGCTCCTGACACTGTAGCCACTGGGGCCCGGCCCTCAGAGACAGGGTGAAAACAGGTTGAAATTCTCTGGGGTTCCCCTGGGAAGAGCCGAGGGCCCGGTTGACATGAGCAGACCCCAGAGAGGCAGGGGCCTCTTCCAGGAAGACGCAGGTTCTCAGGACTTCCAGGGACAGGCGAAACGGCCAGGCTCTCCTCTGAGCCAGGGCTGGCTGAGGGGTAGAATTTCCCCAGGAGGCTGAGAACCCAGGTGTGAGCCAGAAAAATCCCTCCCACATTAGTCCTGCGGCCCTGTTCTCAAAGGGCTGCAGAGGATGTGAGCTCATCTGACCTTCACGGCCACCCATACCTGCGAATTCCAACAAACCAGGTCACGAAGCATCCCCAAGGTTATGGCCAAGGAACAGAAAGTTGCCTCCTGACTCACACCTTCCTCGTTCATTCTTGCGTGAGACTTAAGACCTCAGACTCAGGAGCTCGGCTGACCAGTGTATGAATCCCAGCTCAGCAGGTTACTAGGTCTGTGACCTCGGGCCGGTGATTTCTGCCCTCTGAGCCTCAATTTTCCCATCTGTAATATGGGGATGATTATGGCACCAATCTCACAGGGTCATGGCGAGGATTTGACAAAATGCTCTATAAATGCGTCAAAAAGATAAGGCTCAGGGAGCTGAGAGTGTGTCCCTTCTGCCCCACAACTGCTTCCTCATCTGCAAAATTGGCGGGACGACCTACCCCACAGGGTCACTGGAAGAGTTAATGAGCACTCAGCATAATTGCCGTCACTTCGCACAGCTCCAGGGGGCGCTATTCACATCCTGGTGGATCAGTCACATCCTCTACAGCTCTTCATGGCCGCCCTGTCCGGCACGAAGTAAGGGCTTGGGACACAGGAGCTGTGTGTCTTCCTCTTAGGGGGGAGAGCAAAGAAGGAAACAAGCATTTAAATACCAAGAGTGTGCTAAGGACTAGGTTAGGGTGTGGTGAGAATGCAGAAGGGAGGCCTCCACTTCGTGGGGTGAGGAGGAAGGAATAGAAGGGGTCAGAGACGTCGAGGGCTAAGCCAAGAGACAGATGGCGCCAGCTGGGGAGCCCCTGGCAGAGGGGACGGCCTGTGCAAAGGCCTGGAGCTAGAGAGAGTGGAGCATCTGGGGACACCCGGACCTGCTAGTCAAGGCGGGAAGAGATGCCCTCGCCCTGCGGTTGGGGTGAGATGGGGCTGAAGGAAAGTGCTCATTCCTGGCTCCCAGGGACCCTGGGGCACAGACCCTTTGGGCCTCAGCCAGGTTCCCAGGCATCTCTGAGCAGCTCTCCTGCCTGGGACAGGGCTTCTGGACTCCTCACCCCTAATCACAGGGCCTCAGGCAGAGGCTGGCACTGTCCCATTTTACAAAGAAGAGGGGAGCCACTTCTTAAATGTTTCCTATTGCTGCTGTTAGAAATTACCCCAAACTTAATGGCTTAAAACCGCACAAAATAATTCTCTTACAGCTTCGGACGTCTGAAGTCTAAACCAAGGTGTCAGTGGGGCCGTGCTCCTTCTGAGGGCTTCCGCGGAGAAGCTGGTTCCTCGTCCTTTGCAGTCTCCAGAGGACAGCTACGTTCCTCGGTTTGTGGCCTCTTCCTTGTGTCACTCCAACCTCGTTTCCATTTTCACATTACCTTCTGTCCCTGCGATCTCCTGCCTCCCTCTGCTAAGGACCCTTGTGATTAGTTGGACTCACCAGGGTAATCTCTCCATCTCAAGATCCTGAATCACATCTGCAAAGTCCCTCCTGCCTCAGGGCCTCGGCACTTGCTTTTCCATTGCTTGGAATACTTTTCCCCCAGATACCCACTTGGCTCACTCCTTCACCCATTTGGCTCGTTCCTTCACCGCCTTCAACAGTCTGTTCTAATGAAACCCCTTACCCACATCCTGGTGCTCCTCATTCGCTGATCCTGCTTCACTTTTCTCCACTCCACTCATCACCGACTGGTGTATTAGAGATCCACGCATTTGTTTATTATCTGTCTCCTCCAACTAGAACGTAAACTGGACAAAGACTGGGATTTTTTTCTACCTTGTTCACTGCTGTATCCTCAACACCTAGGATAAATGAACAAACGGGGAGCTGAAGTTCAGAGAGGTAAAGTGATTTGCCTAAGATCACACAGCTAGTAAGTGGCAAAGCTAGGTATTTGGACCCAGGTGTGTCCGACTCCCATACCTTAATGGTTTGGCTCAAGGATGCCTTTTATCTCTTAAAATTGACTTATGTGGGTCCCAGGCCTTCAGGCCCTGCCCTCCGCCTTCTCCTGGTTGATGATGGGCTAGTTGTGGGCGGCTATGTGACTCACCCTAGGAAATAACCAGAGGAATAAAAATAGTTTCTGTTGGCCTAGGGCATTAGATTTCACAACAGACTGAGGGCACCGTGAGAGCAGGGAGCACACGTGTTTCACTTGGCACATACAATCAGTGCCAGACAAATGCCTGGCACGTAGTTGGTGCTCATGAAATCCTTGCTGACAAGTGAGTGAATGACTCTCACTTGATTGTGTAGGGAAGACCTGCTCTATATCTATCTATGTATCTATCCATCCATCCATCATCTCTCTCTCTCTCTCTGTGGGCTTTGGGGACCACTCATTTTCTGCCCTTAGGTCTTGGCCACACTACCCACTTCTCCGCCCTTCCCTCTCGCCCCTGCCTCTCTGGGTTTCCTGACAGGGTCCCACCCAGCAGTGCCTCTGGAGGAAGCCCCTCCCCCTGCCCTGAAGTCCCTGCTCTCAGAGGTCAGTGCTCGTGACAGTGATCCCAACAATAGAGTGGAAAGGCCCCCATTAGCCTCCCCGCCTCTCAGTCTCAATGGTCCCCTCAAGACCGGCCAGAAGGTGACAGCAACTGTGCTCTCTTAGACGCCCCCAAACATATGTTTTCTGCACCTACCTCTCCCTTCCCCGGCCAGGAGTTTCAAGAAAACAGACCCTTTACCCTCCTGGATAGTTTCCTTTTTACCAAGCTACCAGAAAGAGAAGGCTTAAATCTCCCATGTTGGGCGAGGAAAAAAAAGCAACAGAAGATGTAAACAGGGGTTAATTCAACCCCACGTGCAGCTCAGAGGGCCAGTGTAGGGGCAGCTGAGGCTGCAAAGATATCTCCCCACAGGGGAAAAGGGTGACAGGAGGGTCGCTTTGGGCTGGCCAGGTCAGGAGGTGACTGGGGCCACGTTGAAGAAAAGGGGGCAAGATTTGCAGAATGAATGTTGGCCTGACTTACAAGGGGGCCCTAATTGATGTCACCGCAGCGTTCGGTCAATTCCACACGCGAACATTTCAATCAGCCACGAAAGGGCCACGCGGAGCAGCACGCCGCCAACTCCACTGATGCCACGTCTTAGAGCGTCTGCTTTACAAACACCATCATCCTGGCTCGACGTAATGACAAAGCTGCCACTCGAGTGTGGCCAACACGTGTCTAGCACCTCCTGTGAGCCGGGGCTCTGCCCTCAGGACTTTATCTCCATTAATACCCAGAAATGTTACAACGTTTCTGTGAGGCAAGGTGTGCCCACTCTACAGATGAGAAAACTGAGGCTCAGAGCGGGGAATTCACTTGCTCAGAGCCACAGTGCTCTTCTCACTTCCACTTTTGTCCCCCGACAACGGGACTCGGCACACTGCTGGCTGGGGGCCAGTCCACCGCTGCCTGTTGCGATTAAGTTTTTTGGAACACGGCCATGCCTGGTTGCTTACGAATGGCCTCTGGCTGCTTTTGTGCTACAACAGCAGAGCTAGTTAGTCACAACAGAGACTGTGTGGCCTCCAAAGCCAACGATATCTGCTACCTGGACCTTTACAGAGAAAGGTCGCCAATCCCCTCCCCCACCATCTGTTCTCTGCCCGTCCCCCATGCGATCCTTTCAACAGCTAACTCAAGTCATGACACAACCTGTTTAAAATCCATTGAATAAAATCCAAATTTCTTCGCACAGCCCACAGGACCAGCAGGACTTGGTACCTGCCAACCTCTCCTACTCTCACACCCGTTGACTACGTTCCAGCACACTGGATATATTTCTAGTTATCTAATGTGCTAGGCTCTTTCTAACCTCAGTACCTTTGCACATGCTGTTCCCTCGTCTGGAACGCTTTTCCCCCAGCTTTAGGTCTTAGCTCAAATACCATTTCCCCCAAGAAGTCTTCCCTGTTGTTTTTCTCCACTCTCACACCCAGTCTATTTCCTTCCTTGATAATAGTTTGTCATTGTTTTATCTATAGGTTCCCTTTTAATCTCTCTCTTGCCCTAGGCTGCAAGCGCCCTGCAGGCAGGGACTGTGGCTGTGTTGCTCAGTGCTCTATCCACTGCCTGGCACGTACTAGGTGATCTGTGAATATTTGTCAAGTGACTGCAGCACAGGCGTGTTGGCATCCTGGCCTACGGGATTCCTAAGCCACATTCCTCAGGCAGAACCGCCTGTCCACTCTTCCTTCCCACAGGCATTCGGAAAGCAAGAGTCAGAAAAGTCTGCAGAGGAACTAAACAACTCCAGAGAGGTGGGCAGCCAGGCCCCTGCTCTCGACAAATTCCCGGGGACCAAATCCTCCCAGCTCAGCCCCTTTCCTCTTGCTTAGAAGTGGCCGGCCAGAGAAGCGAGGCCCCCATGATGTCTTTCTGGGAGCAGACCCTCCCCAGGAAGGACTCTGCTGCTCTCACTCAGTCCTCACCAAATGTCCCCCAAGATTCCCACCCCCTGGTCAGCTTTGGGACATAGCTGGGCTTCGCTGGAGAAGGTGACTCGAGGACTGGCGTTGGTGCAAATAGGGTCCAGATCCCAGGTCTAATGGGTTGAATGGTGGCCACCAAAACAATACCTCCAAGTCCTACCCTCTGGCACCTGTGAACATGACTTTATTTGAAAAAAGGGTCTTTGCAGACGTAATTAAGTTAAGGATCTCTAGATGGGATCATCCTGGATTATCAGATATGTCCTAAGTCCAACGACCAACGTCCTTTTAAGAGACAGAAGACACAGATACAGAGGAGAGGCCCTGTGAAGATGGAGGCAGAGATGGAGGGATGCAGCCACTTGCTCCAGAATGCCTGGAGCCACCAGAAGCTGGAAGAGGCAAGGAAGGATCCTCCCCAAGAGCCTTCGGAGGGAGTGTGGCCCTGCTGACACCTTGATTTCAGACGTCTAGTCTCCAGAACTGTGAGAGAAATATGCTTCTGCAGCTGTCAGCCACCCAGTTTGTGGTTAATTTGTCACGACAGCCACAGGAAACTAACACACCTGAGAAGGGCAGGCTCATTTCTTGCTTCAGCCCACAAAGGACGTGCTTCTGAGAATCACAGACTTTTCTTCTGGAAGGGACTCCAGAGCTGAGTCAGCTGGCATTTCCTAAATCCGGGCACCCAGGCCCCACCTGAGCACTGTTTTCCACACCCTACCCTTCTCTTCTTCCCTCGGTGTGTGCCTGCAAACGGCCCTGACTTTCTCAACTCCAACGTATTTCCAGAGAGAACCTGACGTCAGGGTGAGTAAGGAGAAAGAGCGCTGCTGGCAGTTCATTTGCCCCAACTCTGCTTCGTTTATTCAGCCAACGAGACATTGACGAAGCACCAGCTGTGTCCTGGGCGCTACGCAAGGCTCTGGAAATGCAGTGGGGACGAAGCCAACACACGTCCCTGTCCTTGCAGAGCTGGCGTTCTCGTGTGGAGGATGCTGGGGGGTCATTGTCCAAATCAATACAAAGCTGTTAAAATTAAGAACATTCACGGGCATGTTCCCTAAAATTGTCTGTGAGCCCGTGTGGGGAAATGCTGATGGAGCCCCCTCTTCCCTCTCAGGGAAGGAGTCCAGGGTGGGGAGCTGGGGGGGTGGGGCCGAGACCAGGGTTTGACTCCCGGGTGTGCCACTTCCTGGCTCTGTGCCCCGAGAGCCTGCGTTCCCTCCACTAACACAGAAGGAGCCCCTGCTGACCCCCAGTCCTCTGTCTCTAAGAGCCTGTGGTTCTGAGAGGAAGGGCTTCCTCCCCACCAGGGCTGGGGCTGGTCTCCGCGGCCAGGATGGCGGCATTTCTAAGGTGCTGAGCTCTCTGGGCTCAGAGGCGGGCCGGGAGGACAGGCGACAGGGAGGTTCTGGGAGAGAGAGGACAGCCTGCCAGAGCTCAGAGCCCATGCCAACCCCATCCTCCCACGAGCGGCAGGAAGGGATGTCGTGTGACTTGTGGGATCTGTGGGCAAACAAACTGTGAAGCTGGACCCTTGCCCAGGGAAGACAGGAAGCCTGCTTTTGAATCCTTTGGTTGTAATAAACATCAATCACTCATTGAGTAGCTACAATTTGCCAAACCCAGACAACTGGTTTTAAGTGGTTTACCAGCACAAAAAAATCATTGAGGCAAGTAGTGCTAGTGTCATCTTACAGGTAGGAGGCTGAGGTTCAACAAGGTCACCCAGCGCTAAGTGGCAGGGCCAGGATTTGAATCCAGGTCTAACCTTAGCCATCACACTCTATGTCTTTAGCCCTATTTCTGACTTAGTAAGGCGTTTTTGGTTGCAAGGGACAAATATCCAATTCAAGTTGGCCTAAGCCCATGCTCACCCAAAAAAAGAATTTATTATAGGTAGAGTTTAGGGCTTTCAGGCATGGCTGGATCCAGATGCTCAAACAATGTTCTCACAATTCCGTCTCATGACTTGGCCTTGTTTTCCTCGGCATCAGCTTCACTTTATGTACCAGAGCTACGAAGACTGGCTACCTGAGGCTCCAGACTTCTACTCTATAAGCTTCACAAACTCTCTGGAAACACGAACCCCTGTTCTAAGAGTTCTAGCTCAAGTCCTGTGTATCATTTTCATTGGCTCAGCTTGGGTCACATGACAAGTCCAGATCCAATCTTTTGGTCAAGGGGATGCAGTATTGTCATTGGCCAGGAATGGATCAGGTGTCCACCCGTGAAATTGGCAGGTGAGGACAGCAACCTGTCACCCCCAAATCACAAGGACTGAGAATGGGTTGAGGTGATTCACCAAAGGGAAATCAGAAATCACTGGATTCTTAGTAAGCAGAAGCAACGGACGTCCACTACAGCTTCTCTGTTTCTCCCTTCAGTCTTTGGTAACGTTCCTTTGAAAAATCTCCAACCTCATCCTCAAAGAAAGAAGAGGCAAAGCCTTTGCCCACTGAAATGAGACAAGATGGCCTTGGGGTGAGTTGCCTTTGTGTGGTAAATTGGATTGTAAAGGAAGTGGATTGAACATCTCCCCACATTGATGGTTTGCTTGGCCACTTGACTGCCTTTGGCCAACAGTGTGAGTGTGTGCAAGCAGAGGTTCTAAATGTGATTGCTTCATTTGGCTTGGTCTTCTGTGCTTCTGCCATTTACCATAAGACATCCTCTGATTCCAGAAACATGTGACATGCCTGATCATAGACCCGAAGCCTAAAGCAGAGCTACCTCAGATGACTCTGACCCAAGAGCAAGACACATCAATGACTGTCGTTGGAAGCTCCCAAGATTTGGGGGGAGTTGTCTGTCATGCAGCATTATCATAGCAAAGTCTGATTATCACATTTTGAAAGTTTAGGAGGTTTTATGTGGAGGGAGTTTACTATTCTTTGAAGTAAATGGTCTTCCAGGGAGTTAGGACTCTGAGATGTGGCCAGTTTGTATTCTGCCAAGATGCCCTGGGAACCCAGAGAGGCACAGCCACCATGTTTCAACACAACAGCTGTATTTCAACTCCCACCAAAGGAAGTCTTCACAGGCCAGAAGGAGTTTTAATGTCTTTTCTGGAGCCTTGCAATTTGCCCTACCCTCCATCCAGGGTCTCTCAGGATCTTGGGCTGTGTGACCTTGGGCCACTCATTTGCCCTCTCTCAGCCTTAGTTTCTTCATCTGCATAAGGGAATAATACTAACCCTGGGTTTTGAGGAAAGTAATTGAGAGAATACATATAAAACATAGTTATAGTACCTGGTGCAAATAGCTCAACAAATGGTAGCTTTATTCTTACTTTATAAATTAAACTATTTTTTTAAATTAAAGTGGAGGAGTAGAGATACATTTGAATGTTCGGTCTGCTCCTCTGAGCCTTGGGAACATTAAGTAATATGCATGTCTGTCCCCCATAGCAAAGAAGACCCCGGGTGTCTGAACCTGGGAGAAGAAGAATCTGGAACATTGGCGAGGCAGGGTTTTTTCTTTTCTTTTCTTTTTTCTTTTTATTTTAGTTACTTGAAATCACACAGCCAATTTATTTGTTTTGATTGTTCACCACACAAAGAAAAATAAAACCAAGACGTGCGACCAGTGACAACATTTGCTACAACTGGAACCCATGAGAATGCGCCACGGCTGGAAGAAAAGTCACAATTCCGTTCAGTGGGAAACCGTTGAACTCCCACGCTTCATTTCCATCGGAAATTTACTGTGAGGTGGGATTTTAATGCCAAGTGACAAACCAGCCCCTGGTCCAGCCTTCCTCAGGCCCTGCCTTTGGCGGCCTCCCGTCCCCAGCCGTGCAATGTGCACCTTGGGGTGAAGGAATGATCACTGTTGAGTGATGGTAGCAGAGCAATAGCTAACTCGGTGCTCACCAGGCACCCGGCCCTGTGTCACATGCAGTGTGTCCTTTAATTCCCACCACATTCCTGCGAGGCTGGAATATGTACATTTTATCTCAGATGAGGAAACTGCGACTTGGAGATTTGCAGTGATGTGCCCACATCCCACAGCTAGCTGGGGGCAGGCCCAGGACTTGAACTTGGCTCTGATTCCAAAGCTCGTGCCCCACATCCCCATCTGAGGCTGCACCACGTGGTCCTGGGTGCTGTGGGAGGCTGGGTCAGTGAGAGGCCCCCGGATTTTGTGTGGAACCCCAGGAAGAAGCTCAACGTTAAGGCCTTTCTTCCCCTCCTTCTGCACTCACTGCCCCAGCCCGTTAATCTGGCCCCTGGCTTCATCCCTCTCCTGGGAGGGATGAATCCAAAGCTGCAGCCCCTTTATGCCTCTTGCTGGCCGGCCGTGTCTAGGGAGGGCATCCTGGGAACCGGAACCTTCTGCCTTCACGCAAACTCTCCAGTCCAGGCCTCTGTGACAGGCAGCCTCCACTGCTACGGGCACTGGAGGAAGGGGCTGCCCACCCACGGCCCACTCTTGGAGTGACCTCTTCCCAGCTGTGTGGCCTCAAGCACTCACTAATCTCCCCAGGCCTCAGTTTCCCCATCTGTAAAAGGGTGGCACACACTTGGCTCAGTGGTTTCCAAACAGTTTTAGGCAAGGGCACCACTAAGGAAAGTGCACGCGGACCTCCATGTGTAACACCAATGCGAGAGCAGCTGTTCCAGAAAAAAAGCGGCCTGGGTCTCGGTGCCCATCAGTCCCCACGGGACCCAGCTCAGTTCAGAGGCCCATCTAGCTCCAACATTCTGTGATTCCTGGATCCTGACACATGCCTCCCCGAAAAATTTTTCTTCCCACTGGGTTCACCAAGACCCTTGGGGTGCAAGTGACAAAAACACCATTCAAACCAAGTTAAGTAAGAAGGGGAATGTACAGGCAGAGTCCCTGGAATTCCACTGTGGTTTTTCCAAATCTGACACTCCCTTCCTTAAAGCCTTCTTGATGGCTTTCCACAGCCCCAGGGAAAACGCGAATGCCTTCCTTTAGCCCGTAAGTCCCTGTGTCACCTGGCCCCTGGTTCTCATTCCAACCTCATTTTGAGCCTTTCTCTCCCTCCTCTGGGCCTTTGCACATGCTGTGTCCACCACCTGGGATGTTATTCCCCAAGCTCTTCCGTATCTGGCTGATTCTCACCATTCAGGCTTCAGCTCAAAAGTCAGCTCTTCAAAGAGGCCTTTCCTGTCTTCTCCAACTTAAGTAGCCACCAGTCCCTCCCCATCCCCTCACCTGGGCTTGTTTCCTTATCATGGTCCAGAACAATCTTATCTATGTGCTCACGTGTTCATGCTTGTGTCTCCCTCCCCATTAGAACCCATTGCGTGAGGCTCTCTGCATTGTTGACTGCGATCCCTGACATCCAACGCTGCGCTCCTCATGTCCGAGCACTCCGTAAATATTTGTGGAATGAACAAACAAACGGTGGACAGTAACTCTTCGTGCTTTATCAAGTCGAGACTCCTCCACCTCAAATTCAACATGTCGCTATACACCAGACCCTCTTGTTTCTCTCAGAGGGAAGCCACACGCCCCAGCCAGGTCTGCAGCCAGTCCATCCTTGGCACCTCCCTCCCAGCCCCCAGCAACCCCTCCCCACATCCTGCCAATTCTATCCCTAATCTCTATGAGCCAACCACTTCCCCCGTCTCCACCAGCCCCTCCAGGCCGAGCTCCCGTCTTTCTCCTGGGGCGCCTGCTGCAGCTTCCCAGGGGCTCTCCCGGAATCCCTTCCTGCCCCACTCCAACCTGATCCCCTCAGTACGACCCTGTTTGTGTCACCCTGTGCTGAAAAGCTGTCAATGGCATCATCAGGGACACAGAGGAAGCTCAGCAGCCTTGCTCCGCATGGCTGCCCCTTGGAGCCATCTCGTGCCTTCCTGCTCCTCTCTTTCCGCTCCAGCGCCGTGTCCTCGGCCCCAGCTTGACAGAGCACTGACCACAGCTGGTTCACACACTGCTGCTGTGGCTGCTGGGTCAAGCTGCCTCCTCCACCTCACTTTACACCCGTCAGGGCAGAGACCTCTCCTGGCCTTGCACGCTCAGCCCAGCCCTGTCCGTGGCATTTAGTGGTACTTGATAAATATTGATAATGAATGGACCAATGACTGTGGTTGGATACCTACTCTATGCCGGACATTAAGCTAGAAATGTAAGTACTTTATCTCATTTCATCGTCTCAGCAATCTTGCAAAGTAGGCACTGTTATGTTTGATTGACTGAACACATGAATGAACGAATGAATGAATGAACTTCTAAACGGGGGCAGAGTCGCAATCCAAAAGCGTACAGAGGCCAGGAGGGAATGTCATTCGTGAGGGGTGCCCAGTGGAATGGAAGGGACCCTGGTAAAATGAAGCACCTTGGGATCTGATATAGGTTGACATGTGTTCCCTCAAAATTCGTATGTTGAAGTCCCAACCCCCAGCACCTCAGAATATGACCTTACTGGGAAATAGGGTCTTTGCAGATGATTAAGTTACGAAGAGGTCATTAGGGTGGGCCCCAACCCAAAATGACTGGTGTCCTTATAAAGAGGGGACGTTTGGACACAGAGAGACATGCACATAGGGAAGATGACAGGTAGAGACACGGAGAGACAATGGCCATCTACAAGCCAAGGAGAAAGGCTTGGAACAGATCCTTCCCTCCCAGCCCTCAGAAGGACCCTGTCGGCACCTTGGTCTTGGACTTCCAGACTCCAGAACTGTGACACCATAAATGTCTGTCGTTTAAGCCCCCCAGCCTGTGATATTTTGTTACGGCAGCCCTAGCACACGAATACAGCATCTGAAGGCATTCATATTCAAAAACATTTTTCAGCCCTGGGGGCCAAATAAGATTTGTCCGGAGGCCGGGTTCTGCCCAAGAGGGCGCAGGTGGCCACCCCTGCAGCCTGGCAAGTCCCCAGACCACACTCTGTCCACAGGGGAACCGGCTCTGCGGGAAGCTGAGGTCAAAGTGATCAAATGGGAATTCAGTTACGGTTTGGAGGCAAGTCCGTGAGGTCACAGATTAAATGAAGGCAGAGACTGGGCGGGGGCCTCACCATGTCGCATATGCACCCAGAGTAGGACAAGGCCCGGCCTGTTGGTCTAGTACAGTAAAAAACCCGAATGAGAAAGAAGAGGGAGGCTGGGTCAGTTTAGACACGGCTGTCGACTAATACCCCAGCGTATGGTAATCAATACTCCGTAAAGCACGTTGGAACTGCTGTTTACAAGTATCTGTTAATTATTAAAATCGAATCTATTTTTTCCCCTCCATTCAGTTGAGAAATCTCATGTTACACAGAAAGGTTAATTACAAACCGACTTCCAAGAACCCTTTGTTGGAAGCTTCTGTTTCATTTTCTCCAAGATGAATCCTCGAGCTCCATATTTGGGAACGCAGACTCGGGCTGGCTTAGCAAAATCGGTCCCTCATCCTAGCCGGCCCCAGACGGAGCAAACCTCTCAGACGGCCTGATGAAGCTGGGATTAACCAGAAACCACTTCAAACCATCCAAAACCATCTAACATGTGGTTTTGTTGCTTTTTCCTTTTAGACTGAAGACCACCATCTTTTCAATATGTTGTCCTGGTTGCAAAAGTAAGAGGGTCTCAGGTTCTGGGACCACAATGAGAGACATATAATATTCCAGTGGCTACACCAATTAGGGCTGTTTGCTCCTGGCTTTGGGGAAGGTACATGGCCTATTACTTGGCGGGTAATGCATACCACATGGCATTTCTCGGGCTCAAGGAAGCCTGAGAGGCCTCGTTTTTCTAGAGATAACTGGAATGGTGTGGTGCAGAGCAGGCCCCCAGCACCACGACTGAGCCCCTTCCCCACTATCAGCTGTACCAAAGAGCTTCCCTGTTTGCCACGGCCCCATCGCAGCCTTTCCGGAATTCAGTTCTCCCAGCCGTACTTGGAAACTTCCTTAGGGCCGGGGGCGACGGGGGGGAAGTACTGGTTTTCGTCTGCCTGGCCACTTTCTGCTTCCTCTGGCCTCTTCAACTCCATGTGTCCCCATGTGGTCTCACCAGGCTGTGATTATGGTACCAGTCCCTGGGCATCATGGCTGGGCCCGTCATGGGACTGTCTCCCTCTGTTTGGGTCAGGGATGGGCGCATGATCCACACCCGCCCACTTATAGCTAGTGTGTAAAGATAGCCCTCTTTAAAAAAAATTTTTTTTTATTCTGTGCTATAGGGATATACACTGGGCTTCCAGGAACCAACTTTCTTGCCTGGTAGAGCATTCCTGGCTGCAGCTGGATGACAAAATAAATAATAATGATAGTAATATTTACATCCCTATATAGTATTTTCTGGGCCAAGCACTATTCTAAGCACATTACATATATTACCTCATTGAATCCCCACAACTCTCCTCTGAGGTCAGCACTCTTATCACTATTCCCTTTGTATATAGACGAGGAAATTGAGGCATAGAAAGGTTAAGGAACTTGCCCAGGGTCACGTGACAAGTAAGATTGAAATCCAGGCAGTCTGGTTCCAGAGTCTTCTCTTTTAACCACTCTGTAGAGTGAGCAAGGGAAAGAGGGAGGGATGACATCAATTAAGCCCGTGGATCCAGCCATGCCTGAAGCCACCCCTGGATTTCCCAGTAATACAAGTGAACTTATTCCCTTTGTTTGCTCAAGCTGCTTTGTTTTGCTGTCTGTCTCTTGCAACCAAAGGAGTCCTGCTTAATACGTCCCTCCAATACATTCTTCCTGGGTAGACAGCAGGCAAAAAGCATTTTAGTGTTTTCAATAGTCCCTTAAACAGGGCTCTGCCTATGAACATAAAATCCCTTCCTATGGTTCTATTATTAATCTTATTCCACAGACTATGAAACTGAAAAGCAAAGAGGTTAAGTCACTCGTCTAAGACTCTACAGCTAATAAGTGGCAGGTGTACCAAAGTCTCCTCAGGTCTGCCTGACCCAATGTCCATGACCCCCCCTACCTCCATCCAAATCTACAGTGTCAGGTGGATATGTAATACAGAGCCCACTACTCCCAAAATTAACACACAGGGTTGTGGTAGAAATGCAGAAGCCAGGACAGTTAAAATTAGTTGTTTTAAACAACAGATTTATTTATATATAATTCACATACCATACCATTCAACCATTTAAATGGGACAATTCGATGGTCTCAAGCATATTCAGAGAGCTGTGCAAGCATCCCCCAAATCAACTCCGGAACATCTTCGTCACCCCAAAAAGGAACCCTGTACCCTCTAGAGGTCACTCCCACTTCTCTCCAACCCTCGTCCAGGCCCCAGGCGACCACTCATCTACTCTCTCTCTCTCTGTCGATTTGCTGATTCTGGACATTTCATATCAATAGACTCATAGCGTATATGAGCTTTCGTGTCTGCCTTCTCTTACTTAAAATAATGTTTCCAAGGTTCATCCATGTCGCAGCAGGTGTTCACACTTTGTTTCGTTTTATTGCCCACACTGGAAATTGTATGGATGTATTGCATTTTATTTATGCACTCATCAGTTGATGGATATTTGGGTTATTTTCACTTTTTGGCTATGGTGAATAATGCTGCTATGAATATTTGTGTACAAGTTTTTATGTTTTCATTTCTTTGGGTTATACCCAGGAATTGCTGGGTTCTATGGTAACTCTGTTTAGCCTTTTGAGGATCTGCTAGACTATTTTCCAAAGTGGTTGCACCATCTTACATTCTCACCAGCAATGTGTGAGGATTCCAATGTCTCCACATCCTCACCAACACTTGTTATTATTTGTCTTTTTGATCAGAGCCTTCCTAATGGGTGTGAAGTGTATCTCATTGTGGTTTTGATTTGCATTTCCGTGATGGCTAATGAGTTTGAGCATCTTTTTGTGTGCTTATTGGCCGTTTGAATGTTTTTTGGAAAAATGTCTATTCAGATCCTTTGACCGATTTTTAACTGCATTGTATTTTTATTATTGAGGGGTGAAAAACCTTTATATATGCTATACAGAAGTCCTTTATCAGATATATGAGTTGAAAATATTTTCTCCCATTCTATGAGTTTTCTTTTCACTTTCTTGATGGTGGAGACTGTTGCCTAATCCAGGGTTACAAAGATTTATCCCTATGTTTTCTTCCAAGAGTTTTATAGTTTTAGCTCTTACACTTAGGTCTTTGATCCATTTTGAATTAATTTTATATACAGTGTGAGGTAGGGATTTCAGCTTCATTCTTTTGCATGTGGATATCCAGTTATCCCAGCAGCATTTGTAGAAAAGACTATTTTTTTCCCCGTTGAATTGTTTTGGCATCTTTATCTAAAATCAATTGACTGTGAATGTGAGTTTATTTTTGGACTCCATTCTATTCCGTTGATCTATATGTCCATCCTTATGCCAGTACCACACCATCTTGATTATTGTTGCTTTGTAGTAAGTTTCAAATACAGGAAGGAGGAGTCCTTTAATTTTGTTCTTTTTAAAGAATTGTTTTGGCTATTCCAGGCCCTTTGCATTTCCATATGAATTTTCAGATCAGCTTGTCAATTTCTGCAAAGAAGCCGACCAGGGTTTTGATGGGGATCACATTGTGTCTGTAGCTTGTGGGGCAGTACTGCCATCTTAACAATATTAACTCTTCTGATCAACGAACGTGGGGTTCTTTCCACTTATTTTGGTCTTCTTTTGTCTCTTTGAACCACACTTTATAGTTTTCAAAGTATAGGTTTTGCACTTCTTTTGTGAAACTTATTCCTAAGTATTTTATTCTTTTTGATGCTACTGTAAAATGGAATTGTTTTCTTCATTTTCAGGTTGTTCATTGCTAGTGTATGGAAATACAATTGGTTTTCGTATGTTGATCTTTTATCCTTCAATCTTGCTGAACAAATTCATTAGCTACAATAGATTTTTAGTGGATTCCTTAGGATTTTCTGTATACAAGATCATGTCATCTGCAAATAAAGATAATTTTACTTCTTCCTTTTCAATCTGGATGCCTTTTATTTTATTTCCTTGCCTAATTACCCTACCTAGACATTCCAGTACAATGTAGAATAGGAGTGGTAAGAGCAGACATCTGTCTTCCTCCTGGTCTAAGGGGAAAGTATTGAGTCTTCCACCCTGGAGTATGATGTGGGCTTTTCATAGATGCCCTTTATCAGGCTGTGGAAGTTCTCTTCCATTCCTAGTTTGTTGAATGCTTTTATCATGATGGTGAAAGTTAGTTTTAAAAAGAGACCTTGAGACTTTCAGATAAAGATGGAGCATTGAACAAACATATTTTGTTCCCTCTTGGAACACCATCTAAACTAGAGTAAAGGTTTTGGTTTGTTTTTGTTTTAGCAAAAAAACACAGATCTGGGAGAATGGAGAGGAGACAACAATAATAAGAAAATAGTGAAAGCTGGGAAATAGATGGGTAGGCAGCCACTGCCTTGAGAAAGCCAAATCTTAAGCAAAGTTGCAAATACCAAGAACCGACCAAATCCTCCAAAAGGTCAGGAATTTGTTGCTCATGTAATTCTAGAAGTGGAGGTGAAGAGTGGGGAGGACTGAATAAGGAGGATGGGTTAAAAGCTGTTAAAGAAGTAAATAGGGGGCTGGTCCCATGGCCACGGTTAAGTTCGGTACACTCCTCTTTGGCAGCCTGGGTTCAGTTCCCAGGTACGGACCTGCACCACTCAGCAGCCATGCTGTGGCAGCGACCCACATACAAAATAGAGGAAGATTGGCACAGACGTTAGCTCAGGGCAAACCTTTCTCAGCAAAAAAAAAGTAGATTGTTTCCCAGATCTGCTCCCTGGGCCCACCTCTCACTCCAAGATGCAGGGTGCCCGACCCCCCCCCCCACTCTAGAGTGAAGGTTGATTCCCTGGGGAAGGTGAGGCAGAGGATGTGTGACTGCACAATGAAGGCTGAAGCCCCAGATTGCTCCCAGGCGGTCTCTACCTTCCAGCGGGAATTTGGAAGGGTCTGACGAGCCCAAGGTGGAAAATCCTTAGGACATTGACATTTGTGGTTCCCCAAAAAAGAGCCCCCCACATCCTCTTACATTTAACAAGCTCTACTCTTGGCTTGGTGCTTTAAGCCTTTCAGCCCTCCCCTCTTAAACAGATTTAGAGACACCTGAGAAAAGCCTTTAACAGGACATAAAACAAGGAATTTAACAACAGAGACTTCAAATCACCATTAATTTTCCCAGAGAGATGAGAGACTCTACTGCAGGCACAAGTAAGAAGAGGATGTGACAAAAAGGAAATGCACAGGAAACAAAATAAAATGGCTCTTGGAAATTGGAAATATGATAGAAGAAATGGAGAACTTAATAGAAGACAAAGATGAAGTATATCAGTTTCCTAGGATTGCTGTCACTGACTACCACAAACTGGGAGGCTTAAAGCCACAGAAATGTATTGTGTCACAGTTCTGGAGGCTGGAAGTCTGCAATCAAGGTGTTGGCAGGGCTGGTTCTATCTGAGGCTCTAAGGAGAGAGTCTGTTCCTCTCCTCTCTGCTGGCTTCTGGTGGTTGCTGGCAATCCCTTTTGCATTCCTTGGCGTGTAGAAGCATCACTCCAACATCTGCCTTCATTTTCACATGGCGTTCTCCTCATGTGCGTCCAAATTTCTCCTCTTGTAAGGACACCAGTCATATTGGATCAGGGCCCACCCTACTGACCTCATTTTAACTTGATCCTCTGCAAAGAGCTTATTTCCAAATAAGGGTCACACTCACTGACACTGGGGGTTAGGACTTCAACATCTTTTAGGAAGACACAATTCAACCCAACTGATGTTTCCTTCCAAGAAGAACAAAATCATAAAAAGATGGAACACTAAAGAGAAATCATAAGAAAATCAGAGGAAGTAAAATATCTGAATAACAAGAATTTCATAAAGAAAAAGTAGAGAAATGAAAGGAAATCATCAGTGAAATAGTTCAAGGAAATTTCCCAACACTTGAATTGACTTGACTATTAGGACTGAAAGGGCCCACTGGGCATTTGGCACTGTGGTGAAAATAGATCCACACTAAAGAGCATAGTCGTGAAATATCAGTGCACTTGGGACACAGAAAAGATTCCTTAAGCGCCCAGAGAGAAAAAAATCGGTCCCCTGCACGGGCTCAGGAACCAGAAGGATTTAGGCTTCTCATAAGCATCACCAGCTGTGAGGAAGGAAAAGACTTCCAACCAGGGGATTGTGCCAGGCAAGTGTGAAGGAAGAATAAAGATGTTATTGGGCTTGAAAGGTCTCAAAGAATACACCTCCCACACACACATGCTTTCTCAGGAAGCTGATAGAGGATGCGCTCCATCAAAATGAGGGAGTAAAGCAAGGAAGAGGAAGACTGGGAGGACAGGAAATAGGAGATACTATGCAGATGAGGAGGAAGCGCATGCCGAGATGATGGTCAAGGGAGGGCTCACTGTGAGAGCTGTGCCCCAGCCTGGATCGGGAGGCAGGTCAGGAGACCCTAGGAGAGACATCTCCAAGAAGCGGAAACTACTAGGACTCCTGAAGCCAATGAATCTGTTGAGAAGAAACTGGACGACAGGCCAGTTACACCATGCCACTTAGTCTGCATTTTGGCCCACCGCCATGCATTTCCTCCCCTTCTCTGACCGGCAGTCTCCAGGAGGCTGCCCCTGTGGATTACAGCTCTGAGCTCCCTCACCCTTGGCTTCCTGTTGGGTTTGGCTAATGGGAAGCTCTGGCAGGAGATGAAAGGGGCTGAAGAGAGAGAGGTCAAGTGTATTCCATGCCCCTTCCTGCCTGCTTTGATGCCACCATTTGCATTATCCCACCCTGACCACAAATCCTGCCGGGCAGCCCCTCCTCCATAGCTCCAAATCTCCTGGGCCCCAGGAACCCTATTTCCTCCCCTACCCTCCAGGCCTGGCACTGGTCACGGCTTCCCACTGTTGTAAAGTCTTGGGTGCCTCTCCATCCCTGTCCACTCCTCTCTCGGTAGCCCTTTCATTTATAGCCCTTGGGTTAAAGGGCTCTAAGCAAAATACTATGTCTGACCAGGGTCCTGACTAAGCCTGTGCATGTTTCTGTTTGAATTGGTGACAAATGCATAGAAAACTAAGCAAACAAACAAAAATAATTATTAACCTCAGAAAAACAAAAAATTGTGCAGGAAAAGAAAACCAATCATAGTTTTACCATAATCTCCACTGTGATACACACTTACACAGTCAAAATAATACAAATACTGAATAATGATCTAATCAAATATGATAAAATAATACAGAGAGTTGGGCAGGGGGTGAGGGAAAAGTCTGCATTTGTGGCGTGAGAATGGGCAGAAGGAAAGAGAGCTAAAATCTCACCTTCCATAGTGGAAGTCAAGAGATAGCATTGAAGATGGAATACACAGGAAGGAGCACTGAGGATGATTCCTATGAGGTATGGAAAGAAGTACCAAAGAAACAGTGATAAGGAATAAAAAAAGATTTCCTATGAAGAAAGGGAAATGGAAGGCAAGAGAAGCAGGAAGTTGGGGCTGCTGTTTCTCTTCATGTATTAGTCAGCTAGGGCTGCATAACAAAATACCACAGATTGGGTGGCTTAAACAACAAACATTTAGTTTTTCATAGTTCTGGAGGCCAGAAGTCTAATTTCAAGGCTCCAGCAGGGTTGGTCTCTGGTGGGGCCTCTCTCTTTGACTTGCAGATGGCTGCCTTGTTGTTGTGTCCTCACATGGCCTTTCCTCTGTGCATGGTGAGAGAGAGATCTCTGGTGTCTCTGCCTCTTCTTATAAGAACATAAGTCCCCTTAAGGGACCCCACCCTTATGACCTCACTTAACCTTAATTATCTCTTTAAAGGCTCTATCTCCAAATACAATCACGTTGGGATTTAGGGCTTCAACATATTAATGTGGGGGAACACAATTCAATCCATAACACTTAACATGCCTTGTTGATCTAGAAGATTCTTTAGACTATGGGCATTTTGAGTAGGATGTATGCAGGGAGCAGCTACCATATGTTAAATTATCCTGATACAAAGGCCAGGACTGAGGGCATAAAGAGTTGGGCTAATGGTGGACAGTTGTTAAATGAGTCCTGCCTTTGGATCATTACAGGAGACTCACCATCAAGGGCTACAGAGATGGACCAGACTCACACGAGGACCTTTCAGAGCAGAGGTAATTAAATGTGTAACTGTGACACGTCATCTCTTCCCCTGCCCAACACTTCAGACCACAAAACTCCCCATCTTCAGTACCATTTCCCAATTTTCACTTTAGAGGAGTTTGGCTCTGAGAAGCAGAAAGGTGACTGGGCATGTGAAGCCGTGTTAGGCTTCAGCCCCGCTCTCCCAGAGGGCCAAGTGCCCCCACCTGCCTTCAATTTCCTTCCAATTTTCACAATGCAGCTGGAATGGAAAACCAGGTTTTTCTATTCAGAGTCTTTCCTTGGATATGAAGGAGTCAAGGGAGTGGAATGGAGGAAGCCAGGTTAGATTTAGTTCTTTCTAGTTCTTGATCAATTTCTGTTTATATTCTTATATTCCAATAAAATGGGGAGGTAGACTGATTAATGCTCGAAATATTTGCTGCCCCTCGCTGTGGCACCCATCCTGTGGGACAATTATACATTCCTATCCTGTGTGGTCATGTGACTCTTTGGCTAATAAAGTGTGAGCAGAAGTGACGTGTGTCATGTCTAAGCAGAGGCTTGAAGAGCCTGAGTGTGGTCTGCTATCCCTTCTGCCTCAAGAGTGACCACTAGAATATCCCAGAGAGAGGCAGCACCATCACCCTGGGTTCCAGAGTGAAGACGACATGAAGGAGAGCTGTAGCAGACTTGTAGCACGGGTGAGAAACCAACCCTTGTTGTTGTGAGCTTTGGAGATTTGAGGTCATTTGTTACAGTAGCAAAACACAGCCTGAGCTGACGGATTCAGGTGGAGATTCTTCAGTTTGAAGCTGCCCAACAGCCCCACATTAGCTCGTGTGGCCATCACATTCTCTGCATAACATAGAGGCTTTCCTTTTCAGGGAGGAAGTCATTTAGAGGAAGAGAAGTGACAGCCAGCCTTGATGGCTGGCCTAGCAGTTCAAGTTCGGCAAGCTCTGCTTCGGTGGCCCGGGTTAGTTTCCTGGGCACAGAACCACACCACTTGTCTGTCAGCAGCCATGCTGTGGCGGTGGCTCACATAGAACCAGAAGGACTTACAACTGAAATATACAACTATTGGAGCTTTGGGGAGGGGGAAAAAAGAGGAAGATTAGCAACAGATGTTAGCTCAGAGCGAAACTTTCCCAGCAAGAAAAAAAAAAAGAACACTGGCTGATGGGCCTAAGCCCCAGAATTTCTGATTCATTACGTCCAGGGTGTGGCCCAAGATTTAAAAATAAAAAGAAGGCAAGAGAAGCAAGAGCCATACCAAAATTATCTGGATTCTTCTTGGCCTGCAGTGGCGCTTCAATTTGGGATTATGGAACCATTCTAGAATCCAGTGAAAACTCTGAATGTTGCCCCCAATAAAAATGCACAATTGCAATAAAACACACACACGTTTTTGTAAATAATTTCAAGGAATTCACCTCACAGACCCTCTGAAGCCCATTTATGAATCCCTGATTTATGGTCTAACTTCAGTCTAGCCTTCTTCAAAAATTCCCAGCAGCAGATACTAATCTGGATAACTGAAACCCGACACAGCACTTAAGAAATCTTCCACTAGAGGACAGGAACCCTCTTATTCAGCTCTAGGTCATTACAATATTTAGCACAAAGTAGGCAATCAAGAAATGTATGTGGGACTAAACGCAGCAGGCCGGTGGGGAAGGAATCCCACCGCATAGGAGAAGAGCTCAAGGTCATTCCACTATTAAGTGATAGCTGGATCTGTACCCCAAATCTACTGACGTTAGACCTGGCATTGTCCATAGGCCCAAGTTACTCAGACCCAGGGGTACGGGATACTGCAGGAGAAACATAGCACATTTTTCTGGGGCATCGGTTTCACTAGGAATTTTTTTTTATCAGTTAATATTAAATCCATCTGCATAAAACAGAAAACCCCAAAATAATAGTGTGTGATGGTTAATTTTATGTGTCAACTTGACTGAGCTGAGGGAGGTCCAGATAGCTGGTAAAACATAATTTCTAGGTGTGTCTGTGAGGGTTTTTCTGGAAGAGATTAGCATTTGAATTAGTAGACTGAGTAAAGAAGATCTGCCCACACCTAAGTGGGTGGGCATCATCCAACCATTTGAGGACCCCAAGAGAACAAAAAGGCAGAGGAAGGGGAATTCCCTCTCCCTCTGCTTGAGCTGGGATGTCCATCTTCTCCTACTCTCAGACAACAGCATGCCTGGTTCTCAGGCTTATGGACTCAGACTTATACCATGAGCCCCTGATTCTCAGGCCTTCAGACTCAAACTGAATTAAACCACCAGCTTTCCTGGGTCTCCAGCTTGCAGACAGCAGACTGTGGGACTTTTCAGCTTCTATAACCACATGAGCCAATTTCTATAATCTCTCTCTCAAAGAGAGAGAGAGATCTCTATATGTTTGTCTCCTATTGGTTCTATTAGTCGGGAGAGCCCTAATGCATGGTGGCTTAAATAAAAGAGAAGTTAACGTCTCACCTATAAGAGGTCAGGAGCTGGGCAGGCAGACGTGGGATGGTAGCTCCACAGAGTCATCGTGGACCCAGGCTTCTGTCTTTCAGCTCTTGTTATCCTTGGTCTACAGCTTCCATCCTTAAAGTCACCTCATAGTCCAAGATGGCTGATAGAGTTCCAGACATCACATTCAAGTTCCAAGCTGGAAGCTTGAGGAATCAGGCAAAGCGAAAGGATGCTTGCCTCTCTCCCATCATTAGAGGACATTTCCCAGAAGTGACACGTGACAGACACTTCAGCTTGCTTCCCATACTCAGCTGCAAGGGAGGCTGGGGAATGTTGTCTTGTCCCTGAAGGCAGTCTGCCCTGCTAACGATCAGGATTCCATTACTAAAAGAGAAGGGAAATTGGGAAGCAATTAAGAATCTCTACTAAATAATTGGGAGATGTCATTGTTCTTACATTCAAATATGGCCCCTTCTGATCACACAGACCTGGTTTTCAGTCTGGCTGCGCACTTTGTGACATTGGGCAAGAGGTGTCGATACGTAGGGACTGTCATGTTTGTGTGCTGCCTAGGATGTTTGTTTAGGGGAAGTCAGGTCAGACTCTCGTTTCCACTGTGGACTCCTTGCAGGCGAAGACCTAAGAGTGGGCGGAAGCAGAGGTAAATACGCTGACATGTGACAAATGAAGAGAAAAGCAGCCAAGTCGAGGCATACGTACTCAGGAAATAAAAGGCGAGGCCTTTCCGCTCTCCTGTGGAAGGCTGACCACCACCTCAGCTCCTCCCAAAGGGCCTGCTGCCTCCAGGGATGCCGGCTCCCAGCAGGATCGGTGGCCCTGGAATGGGAGAGCCTGTTCTCCAAGGATGAAGGTAAGGTGAAGCCAGAATCTTCGGCATGGGGGGAGTTGGGGAAGGGGTGAGGGGATCAGCTAGGTTACTGTCTTGGAACCATGTCCTTTTAACATCAAACAGCAGCAGTCAATGCTGGTCTTCGGGAAGGGGGACTGGCTTCATGAGGGAGGAGAGACAAGCTAAGAACAGAGGGAGGTTAAGGACCAGCTTTCCCGTGGCCGATTCCCATGTTAAGAAGCCTTCAGGACGTGTGAGGGGGCTGCTGGCTCTCTCGTCAACTGTCTGTAGAGACGAGGAGACGCACAGAGTAGAGCCTTGGAACCCAGGCCTTGTCAGATATACATTTAACCCCTCCCCCACACCCGTCTCCACGCAGTGGGGGCAGGAAAGTAGCAGCCTTCCTCAAACTTTCCCACTGAAGCAGACGAGTACCCCGAGAACGAGAAATTTGAGGTCCTGTGTTTTCTGTCTAAAATACACGTTGAAGTAGTATTTCACCATACTCTGTGCTTCTGGGAATGATGATGTGGATTTAGCTCCTCCCACGTGCCAGGTGGCGTGCCACCTCCCCAGCCCCCTCCGGGGAGTGCCAGCCTTTCCCAGGCGGCCACTGATGAGGGATCACCCAGCTCCGGCAGAGCGAGCGAGCCTCACGGCCGGGCTCCCAGGCCCCGACCCACCTCCTCCGGCAGCGGACTCAATTACACAAAGTCTTCAGATGCCTGGGTGGCGGGGCGGTAGGGCTTTTCACAGGCACTGAAGTGGATGGTCACGTCAAGAGGCTGCCAGCGTCTCACCTGCTGTCAGGAAGAAAAGCTTCTGGTGTCCAGGGAGTCAAGAATGAGTCACTTAAGCAGGAGTGTGACTAAGATGAGAGTGGATTCAAGAGCGCTGCTGACAGCCAGAGTACACTGTTAGATCTCTCCCAGAAAGTGACGGATGAGAAACCCACAAGGTGGAGAGCGTGGCTCCCTGCCACGGCGCCAAGCCACAGCCATGCTGCTGGCATGCAGATGTTCTGGGAGTATTTTCCTGTCTGCAATTAGGATGCCAGAACTTTTGCTCTTCTGCAGTGGGGGTTCTGTTTACGGCTCTGAATGGTCCTATCTCTGCAACTAATAGGCACCTGAAGGTGAAATGAGCTATCCCTTTGCAAAGCTACCGTGGTTCCAAATGTGGCCTCTATGGTGGGAAATGGCAGGCGTGCAGGACACCCGAGTTACCCGGGGCAGGGCAGGGAACTAACATTTTGTGATCATCTACCAGGAGCCAGGAACTCATCAGCTCCCTAAATTCTTACAACCACCTTACCATTCTACAGAGAAAGAAACTGAGGTTCAGAGAGGCTCAATAATTTACTCAAGGTCACACAGATGCAATTCGTACCTACTATGTCTTTACAAGTCTTTTCACTAACACTTTCCCCAGAGTTATATTAGTTGGTGGAAATAAGTTTTTGAAACACCAGATTAAAGAAAGTTAAATGGGTTTCTTCCCTGCAGGACTTCTCGGAGACTGATACGCTAATGATCACTGTGAAATTCCAAGACGGCTTCTATATTAAACAGTATTTACCAAATTTATTTGGCCTGAGCTAGGCATTTGGCCGAACTGGTGTTCCAAGGAACATCCTTTGGGGCAAGCTGCCCATTCAGCCTCTCAAAAACTAAAAGCTGGGACTCTGGATTAGGTGGCCTTGATTCAAATTCTGACTCCTCCACTTATTAGCTGGGTGACCTTGGGCAATTCCTTAATCTCTCCACACTGGAGTTTCCTCATCTGTAAAACAGGGAGTCAGCGATTCCTTCATTCCACAACTATTTATCGAGTGCTGACTCTGCCAGGAACCATTCTAGACATCACTGAGGCCTATGTCAGTGTCAGTGTCACACAGAAATGTGACAGATGGGAGTGTATTCCAGCGGTCAGCACACTTTTTCTGCAAGGGACCGGATAGTAAATATCTTGGGCTCTGCAGGCCACACGGTCTCTGTTGCAATGAGTCCATTCTGCCATTGTAGTGGGAAAGCAGCCAGACTATACGTGAACACATGGGCATGGCTGTGTTCCAATAAAACTTTATTTACAGATGACACTGAAATTTGAATTTCATATAATTTTCACATCACAAATACTAGTCTTTAAAATTTTTTTCAACCATTAAAAAATGTAGAAACCATTCTAGCTCATGAGCTGTCCAAAAACAGGCAGCAGGGGTAGAGTTGGCCCGCGCGTTGTAGTTTGTGCCCCACCCCGCCCGTATTCAATAGTGTTACTGTGAGGATTAGACTTAATACACATATGTCACTTAAAACAGTACCAATAAAATGTGCTGTTCTTGCCACTTAAATTTTGCTACGATGATGCCCGTCCATGTTGAGTAGAACTGGTGCAGAGTCAGAACGAAATGAGGAACTGTCACAGGGCCGGGAACATGACAAAAGGTCCTAGCGTGAACTGTCGGAACACCCTCCCCTCACTCGCACGTGTCTCCGTCCCCAGTTCACTCAGTCACACTTGGGCAAAAGTGCCCACTCGGGATTTACCGGCTTCTACAGAAGAGCGGGGAGCCCGGCCGGGTGTTGGAGGTCCCGCCTCTGCGCAGCAACCCACCAAAGAGGTCCCCATCTCTCGCCGGCCGCACAGGCGAGCGGCCCATCTGCCCACCACGGCATGATTAAGAGCAGGGGCGGCTGCTGATTGTTGGAGATGAATAGGAGACGCTCGCTATTCTCCCTCCGATTGCCCTATTTGTTTGCGGCCTTTGTCTGCATTGTCGCAGTGATCTCTGCAAGCAGGAGTTGCATGGAACTTTACAGTATAATTTATTAGAGGGTCTTGCCTCTGGGGATGCCTCAAATTCACACATTTTCCACTCTGGCAGACCGTTATAACTCCGGCCAATGAGATAACTCTACTATGGACTTCTTCAAGTGGGTACCAAGTCCTTTCAATGCGAAGAGGCAATGAATACAATTTGTAGGTCCTCCATGTAGGGAGCTCTCCCCGTTCCGGGCTGCTGTGATAGCTGAATCACTCAGGCTGAAAACATGGTTCTCATCTAGAATTCACTCTCCCTGAGCGTATTTGTGGCTGATCTAGTGGTTTGTAGCTCCAACTTCTCTCTGCTAGGAGGTTGTGACATCTGTGCATGAGAAAATCTCATCCTCCATTAATAAGTACATTATGTGTACATGTACACATGTATGTATGTATATATATGCATGCAACCCAGCAACTAACACTTATTTAGCTTCTACTGTGTGGTGATGTTGGGCACTATGCTGATCTCTAATTCTCCCACTGACTCTAAACTTTTTCTCTTTTCAGAATAACAGGGCAGTCAACATCACTTAAAAAAATCAAACTTCTAATGAAGAAAAGCTGTATTCATTGAAACTCCTTGTAGACACAGAAACACCAAGCAGCTGTCAAAAATACCACCAAACTTTATTTATTTACACGTGGCCTTCAACCAACCGCTCCTTCCTCTGGGCCAGGAAAGTAAATAAATAAAAATGTAAAAACAAGGTAAAACAATCACAAAACAAAACAAACCCTTTTCATTCGTTCCCGGTGTTGACATCAGTGAAGCATTAGAATGAAGGTTCTGAAAAAAATCTTGCTCCGCATTATGAAAAACACGGCAAAATAGAAGCAACCACAGGACCACTGGCCGATGGCACCTTGGAACACAGAACAGGGCAGTAGTCAGAGGCGGAAAATGAGCCTTGGGAGGCCGACCGGCCCAAGGTCACCCAGTCAGGTGGAGGTGGGAGTCTCGCCCAGTTCTGACTCCAAAGATGTATCCTGTTGTTTCCAGGAATCACATCCGTTGGTGTTCTGCCCTGTCATTTGAGAATCCCTGAGGTTGACAGAACCGGTGCAACTGCCTGGGCAGGTCCCCATCTGGCCTACATGGCAACACCCATCACCGCTGGCCGGCCTGTGCGGCTGGCATTTAAAGCTACATTGCTCCACACCGGCCTCCTCCCCTGTTCCCATGCTGACCAGGGAGCAGAGCCTTTTGAAGAGTTGGGTGTTGGATATTTAGTTCTCTTCTCTTTTGATTTCTCCCTGCCTCTTGGCCGGCCTTCCTCTTGGAGTTCCTGTGGGAGTGCCCCACAATGGAAGAGTTGATTGAAAACTGCCTTGTAGGGTTCCCCAATTGCTTTGGGTGGGTTTTGTCCAGGGCAGGAACGGTCAATGAGTTTGACCTCACAGGAACATGGGGTCGGGATTCCTGTAGAGCTGTGTCGAGGATTCTGAGTCTGAAGTCAGCTGAAAGAGTACTGTGATTGATTAGTGATGTCTGGCACACTCTTGAGGGGGGAACAGTTGTGGGTGGTGTCACTTACTTGCCAAGTCTAGGTCAAGAGCACCTGCAGAAGTGGGCCAATTTCAGCCCATGCTCTCATCTCCACACTCATCCCTGTTCGCTGTTTTTTAGCACAGCTCTGGACACGTAATTGGGACTATAGAAATGCCTAATCACCGGATGCCTTACAGTGAGCCCCTGCCCCCGGCCTCGTGGTTAACGCCTGGAGAGACGGCAGGCTCACCAGGCAGAACATAACGCCTGGAGTATCTACTTTCACTCCAGGTTCTGCCCCTCCCCATCTTTCCAGACATGTCCTATGATCTTTTCTAGAAAAACCAGAGCCTCCCCTGCAGTATTCAGTGGTCCATTTCTATTGCACTTAACACAGCCCAGGCTGCTGGAAGATAGTACCTTCCTGGCAAACACCATTAAGTGCAGCCAGTTTAGACCCTGGCTTCTTGTGATGATTAACAAATGAGACCTTGATCAAGAGTTTTTAATCCTAACACAAGGATAGCTCTGAACCTTTCCTTGCTATGATTCTAAGGTTTCAGAGGAGCTCTTCAGAGCTGTTGGAAAGTCAGGGATGAGATAGATGACAGGCCTCCCCGACATCCCCCATCTTCTCTTTCCTGCCCCAGGCAGAGGCTGGCTGGTTTCCAGCTCAGAGGACTACGAATAAGCCTGGTCGCTTTCCAGTTTAAAACATCATTCTACCCTTGACCAAGATTAATTCAGCAAGAGCTTCTTAACATACTCTAGCCATGCTATTCCTCAGTATGGGGTCTTGACACGCGGTGTCAACGCTGGGGTTTAGCTTTCACCTCTTTTCTCATCTTCACAACTGGCAAGAATCCACACTCTTCCTAAAAGACATCCTTTCACCTTCACTGCAGGGGCCCCTTCTTGCTGCATGTCTACATCTAGTGTGGGAGCAGCCCCCATCCTCCCTAAAGGATGGTACCAGTGCCACCAGCAGTGGGGACCTTCATAAAGGACTCCTCAGATACCAAAGAAAGCTGAGGGGCGGGGGTCACAGCCGATAGCCTATCTATGTCCACATGACCCCTGGGAAACATCAGAGCCACCATTTGACCCCTGCCCTTCAACCCTTCCAAATCCTTTCCAAGACTTCTGAGGAGCCAGGCTTGGGTTGTGACTTGGGATTGGAAAACAAAGACAAAGGAGAATGGAGTTGACCAAGTTTTCTTTGACCAGGACAAATCCATTTTCAAATTACAGTCCTGCACCATTCATACTCTCTTCCTTTCAGTTACTAGTTCAAGTGCAGACCCAGGACAAAGAAGAGTCATCGGGGTGGATCTTGATGTTTTAAGTGGTTTCCATGTTCTTTGGAAGGTTATAGTGACTGCTGTGGCAATGAGGCAATAAGCCAGCTTTGCTTGTGTGGCTTTTAGGTTTGACACCGCCTTTCATTTACACCCGAACCACAATCTACCTAACTGCAGTTGGCCAGAAATGGGTTGTCTTTTGAGGGTTTTCAATCATACAATGAATTAACCCTTGTCAGCCATCATCTCCATTTCCTTCTTTAAATCATTGCAACCTACCTCAAAGGATGCGCTTAGAGACATTAGTTCGTTTTCTTCCAAAATTCGGCCATCCTTTTGTTCAATTCTATTTCCTGCTGCAGCTTTGAGACGTGTACTGAGACACGCAAACCAACTTCAGCTTCTGATAACAACTCAAGCACTCAGCCTCCTATTCACAATGGAAACACTCCACAAGTTAAAAATCTGAGTACAGAAAGTAACAATTTTCCTAAGGGCTAAAGTCTACACACACAAAAATAAAGATTTCAATGTAAATTTTACTATTTTATTTGTGAAAAAACTACAAGCAGAATTCATAAATAGACATTTCTATTTAAAGCAGGAAAATGATAAAGTGGCTTCTAATAACATAGTCGTGCACATGCCAGTAACAGGAATATATTAACATCTTTTATTTGCTAGACAAAGAGCAGTGTCCAATATAAATTTCCCCAAAACATTTAAGACCTGTTAATTTCTGAACAGTTCACAAAACCACGGACACGTTAGCATGAAGAAAAAAACAAACCTAACAGACTTGTCAGCTCTAAAGACATTACAGAGCAGAAACTTCCAAAAGCGTTATACAAGCTGTCTTTCTGGGCAAATGAAAAATATAGCTCGTATAATACATTAACAAAAATTCACAAGATAAGATTATGTTTTGACATACTTAACAAGCATTCTCTATTTGTCTCCAACAAACAAAGCTAAGGAAATAATGTAACCATCTTTACACAGTAAATTAAGGTTACAAGTCATACACAAGAACAGAACTGCTTGCGCATTAAAAACTGTTCAGCTCCATTGTCATACTCTAAATGTTGGCTCTTAAACCATTTTCGGTTACATACAAGCAAAGGTTATTATATATTCAGCAATTAATAAATTTTCAATAATTTAAGATACGGTAGCTTAAAAAAGTAGACTGAGAATGGTCTTGATAAGGCAGGTGAAACATCTTAGTGGAACTAAACTCACAGAAGCTTCTGCCAATGTTTTTAAATATCCAGATTGAAACTGAAAGGTTTTGATTAAAATATTTTGTGGGTGTCAAAATGTCTTTATCTTTTTTCGTTGTTGTTAACTGCATGACTCAAGCAGAGCAAGTCAGGTAAGCTCTGTGTGTGCGCACGCACGTGTGAAAGATCGTGTGGTATTAAAACAAATGGAAACTTGCAAGCATAACACTGTGCTTTTGTTTTTTTGTTTTGTTTTTATAACCTGCTTACTGTGCCACTGAATACCAAGTATTTCTGGTCCTCTTTTAACATGTATCTTTATAATCTACACTAGTGTTTTTACGCGCTGCCTACTAATTGTAGGGCAGACTGCAAATGCAGGAAGTTACAGGAATTCCATTTCCAGAATGCATGCCTGAGGGATGTCATCAATTTCAGAAATTAAGAGTCTAAAGCACCTACCTCACTACCTCAACAGAATACACAACAGCTGCTAAAGGACTGGCCCACCAACGCCTGATTGCTGAGACAAGTCCCCCACTTAGTTGCAGTTTCTATCAGAAGGGCAATTTCATCTCTCCTGTTCTAAAGCAATTCTCCCTTCCTTCACCCCTCCCCACTCTTTATTCTTTAATTTACCACGGAGGCAAAACTGAAAAACCAAGACACTGGCAATGAATGAATTAGCAGCCTATGAGTAGCTGGTTAATCAGCTTTTTCCACTAATCTAGGGGTCCAATCACTTTACATGAAACTAATTTTGAAAAAGTACACAGTGTTTCTGAACAAAGTGCATACCAACACTTACTGGTTCAAAAAGCAGTGCAACCCACATGAGTTTGGTGGCATCTAAATTTTCTTAAAAAGTTAATTTAAAAACTTAGCAATTCCTTACATCTCTGGAAAATAAATATGGCTGACTAATTTACCCTCCCTGAGACCCTTAATAAAAGGAGTATTAAAACTTTAGAAAGAATGTCTTTGCAATATCCCACTAATATTAAAATGTGGATTTAAAATTCATAGTCAAATCACTATGTATTATATATTCTGATGCTTATAGGAAGCATCTGATTTCCTTTGGTTCGTTAATAAATACCTTACAAATGTATTTAAAAAGATAAGCATAGCTTGCATCCCAGATACAAGCATTATCTTAAAAAGAGGGGAACATTGTCCATGCATTTGAGAATAGGACCACAGCAACAAATGGCACTGCTTTATAATCTATACCTTTGAGAACAGAATTTAAATTATGGTACATTGGTGACTACAGAATAGTTTTAATGTAAATGTGAAAGGAACCTTTCCTGTTGGCTACTCAATTCAAGCTGTTAATTTTTTCTTTTTACTCGTTGCCTCCACAGACAGAAGTTACTTCTATTCTTAAGCAAACCAGATTTTTCACACCAAAATGTGGTGCTTCATTACAAATCGGCTGCCTTCCCATGCGTCCCTCAAGTATGATCAAATAAAGGAAGGTAACACCAAGTTCCCGTGCTTCAATGAAATGCCTCTGAAGTCTATGAATTCTGCCGATGAGAATGTTTAAGAGTCAAACAGAAGAGAGACCCTAAATCCAAACAAAGCAAAACAAAACACTGTAAAAATGAGGAGGGGTGGGATCAAATTAGCGGTCTTTGTTTTTTTGTTTCTTTTTGTTTTTGTAAGACAGTAAAAAAAAAAAAAAGAAAAGAATGAAAAGGAACTTTAGAAGAGAGTTTACTCAAGCTATCTTTATGTTGACAAAGAAAAACATCACACACGCTCGCAGAAAGTACGCTTCCCCTGCCCCTCCGGCTGCTCATGCTCAACCATCCAAATGAGTTCCTTCCCACAGCAGGGAAACGGGAAATGTCTCCAAACAGTGAAGTGCTCCATGTGGGGAGAGGATATGTGGTTGATAACCTCTGTTCAGTGAAACAAACAAGAGTCCATCTTAAGAAAGAAAAAGAATTGTCACAACTGAGCTGGTGTGGTAAGGGAAACAAGGCAAATTTCAATTACAAAAACCACTGCAATGTCACGTGCAAAGTGGAAACAGGGATTTGCTTCTTGTATGGACCAAAAATACAGTTTACGCGGTTTTAACCCTAAAACTAAGAGACAATTTATAGATTTACCTCAGACATGAGTAGAGGTCTGGAAAATGGATGGAATTCAGGTTGCAGAATACCATATTTTCATGAGTGCTTATGTAAGAACAGCAGTGTTAACATGTAACCGTAATTTACATGAATACTTGGCATTC
This sequence comes from Tapirus indicus, assembly GCA_031878705.1. Taxonomy (NCBI): domain Eukaryota; kingdom Metazoa; phylum Chordata; class Mammalia; order Perissodactyla; family Tapiridae; genus Tapirus; species Tapirus indicus. The sequence goes on from CM062920.1 coordinate 68,879,251, forward strand.
TGGAGCTAGCTGAGTTATTTTGAATGATCAAAGCCCTCCCAACTAAACCACTTGTGATTTGTCAGTTTATTCCATTGTAAATGCAGGCTATCTGGAGCAGTCTTTAAATTTGAGATCACATTGCTTAAAAAATATATATTTTTATATCGTCCAGTACTCTTTAGACAGATGAGAGTCAAGTCCCCACATGGGTTGGAACATACTTCATGTAAGACTGATTTTAATTTAATTTCAGCACTTTCATAGAAGAGACTGTCCCAGATCTGTAACTGTTCAATGTTGTATTCACTTCACAGTGTATCAAGCACCAGCGTTGCCATGGATTGGTTTCAAATAACGCTTTATATATAATTTTATATTTATATATATATAGTTATATCAAAACTGATAGTACATAGTATAACTGGAAGAAAGAACTAAACTTAAAAGGATATGCGCTGAAAGGATGGAGTTTGTGAACACAATAAATAAAAGTTCCCTCCCCCTCCCAGCCCACCCCTCAACAAAACAAAAACAAAAAACCAGTTGTAATGTACATGGAAAATTGTGCACAGATTTTTTTTTTTTTTATAAAAAGTAGATTCAGGAGCACATCCAATTATAAATGATTGTTAGGAAAATCATATAAAACAATGGAATACATAAAAGTGTCAAGAGTAATCGTCAGGGTGCGAAATTCCTTGGTGGCCAGATGCCCATGGCAAGCAGAAATTATCCTGGCAGCATCACTAAGAGGTCGATGTCCACAGAAGATTCTCCAGGGGTGCAAGCAGCATGGGCAGGTGGAGGATTTGAATTTCATACCCTGATTCATAGTTTTCACAATTCCATGTGCAACTTCAGAAAGATTCATCATTTACTGCTGACATGTCGCCCTTTGGCGTGGAGGAACGGGAGGAGCCCTTGTCTGTGCTCTCTGACCCCGAGCTGCTCTGGTTCTGCTGTTCTGACCCTGCACTGGAGGTCACTGTGGATGAGGATGTCGAGGAGGAGCGAGTCTTTTCCTTAAAGTCTGTGATAATGACGGTGACGTTGCCCACAGTTACTGCCAACTGCTGTGCGGTGCTCCTGTCCACGTTTTTCAGCCGGGGCCTGAAAGCACCACCACGGGGGAACAGCCAATTAAATAAGCTATGGATTAAAAATGACTTCTGGCAAAACGTCATCAATACACACACAGACTTCATGAGACTGTGGCAATGAATCTAAACTGCCTCCCACATAGCAAAGCTTACTACAAAAGCTGCTGGTTGACCTGAGCAATAATAGAAACCACCGTCAGTTAAGCACAGCTTTGGAACGCTGCAAAATTATTACCAATTCCTCTCTCTCCTCTTCTGGCTGCAGTGATAATAAAAGTAGCTCATACACACACACACACACACACACACATATATTTTAAAAGTTAACAATCCCACACCTAGCTCTTCATCCCACCCCTTAGCCTAACAAACCCACAGGCACAAAACCACCTTGGGTTCTTAATTATGACTAAGTACATCAGAGCAGCATTTCAGTATTTCATTCTAGTCTCGAATACCTTGAGGTGTGATTCGTTTCACTGGTCTTTGTTGTAGCATTTGCAGACTGTATACTGTTTGCTTCACTAGGAGGATCTTTCAGAATATCAGACTTTGGTCTAAAAGGGAGGGATAGAAAAAGAGGCATTTAAAAAATATCTTTGATTCACCTACAAAATAATACACTGTACTGAGTTACCCAGGAACTTACTTTGTTTTCTTGTTGGTATTTTTCTTGGTAACACTAGGACTAATTTCCTTATCTTTCTCAGGTTTCTCTTTGTCTTGCTTTTCAACTTTCTCCTTCTTCTCCTTTTTAGGGGGTGGTGGAGTGGCATACTGTTGTGCCACTTGTTGTGCCACCAGCTGAGAATTGATCCGAGGTTTTCTAAAACATCAAGGAAAGACACATCATTATTTGCCCTATAAATATCTCTAATTTTTTTATTTTGGTCTCATAATTTCTTAGGTATTTTATTACTGCTATCTGGCAACTCAAAACTAAATTATATGGTATTATTTCTACATTATTATTTCTATGTAGTATGGATAAGTCCATAAAACTTTTCCTGTTTCAAATCCATTTTCTGTACATCCACCTTTAATAACATATACACGAGTACTCACACAAACACACACATCTCTGTGCAGAAAAAAAGTCTTTCAGCCAATAAAACATGACACTGTTTCTAAGAGTGCTGAGAATTCCACTTCTTTTGAGCTGTCAAGATTATACTGACTGACAGCTTTCAAATACTCCTGCTGCAGAAGGTTCATCTCATTTTATTAAATGGACACTGGTAATCCCCTGAAAGGAGAATGAAATTAGAAGTGTGACATTCACTCCTCAATCTAATTATTCCGACTTGGTCTGCTCCCCTGCAGCTCTGTGATTGGCACAGACAACACATACAGAGCAGTAAAAGGTAAGTGAGGTTCATACTAGCTCCCAAGGGGGTGAAGACTGAAAGTCACTATAAAAAAATCGTAGACAAGTGATACATTCATTGTGCCATCAACCATTATGTCCGCGCCAATCTCCAACTGACACTGGCTCTTAACACTATTGTTTACAAATTCTAAGTGGTGCCAAACACTTTTCACAATGCATGACCATTCAGGCCCAAATAGGAAAGGGAGAAAGGAAAGCCAACACATTATTTCTATGCAATATTAATTTTCAGACATTCCCATCTAGATCAACATTTACAATATAATAAACCCTTCAAGTACAAAGTGGGAAACAAACATCCAAATGGGTCATTCGCAAGGTGAAACAACTGGCTGCCACATGTAATGATCACCTTCAGATCCTGTAGAGCCCTCTCCATTCCCCAGGATGGAGGAGCTGGCTGGAGAAAAATAACTGGACAGACTAGGTCTGGCTCATTACTGGGAGACCCAGTGGTGGAGGACTGGGGAAAAAAAAAAACCTAGGAAAAATAAAACAAAACAAAGCTTCCTTCTTCAATAATCCTGCCATTCTTTGCAAGAAAACAAACAAAAAGAGAGTTGCTAGATACATGACATGCTGACCCCAAAGTTAAGCATGGTTACTGGAGCAGTTACCCCCTCCCATGGTTACCCCTCTTGGGAGCAGGTGTGACATGGCTGAGCAGGGATGCAGGACGAGGAGACAGACACTTACTCCATGACATCATCAAAGTGAGCCTGGGGTGGAAGGCACTGGGTTTGTTTTGAATGTCTCAGTACTGGTTCAGGGGTAGTGTGGCTTTGCCAGAAAACAGACCAACAAAGGAGCAATCTCAGACCAAGTTTCCTATTGGCCTTCGGCAACACAGGCCTTGGTCACGGGGTGGCACACCACGAAACCCAGTCACAGGTACACCTCAGCCTGGATCACAAGTGGCCTCACTTGTCACTGAGCAAGGGATTCGACACAGATGTGCAGTACCCCTAGAGAAAGGGAACAGTGTACTTATTCTAAGCCTCCCACCCTCAAACATACGCAGGACCCCATGTGAAAGGTAACTTTATCTTTTCACAGGTTCTAACAAAGGCAGCAGCAGCCATTCTAACACATTCTACTCCCTCCAAGAGGAAGTATGACTGTGTTAATACTTACAAAGAAGATAATCACCACTACAAAACATTTCACAAGCACTCACTGGGGACACAAACAGATCACCTGTCTACAGGGATTACCAAGCAGTTTAATCAGAGTTAAAACAAACTGTCCTACACTAACCAATATTCAGGTGTCAAAGTGAAATAACTCAGCTAGAGTTAATACTGTGAATTAACCATTAAACTTTCATGAAAAATTACACCTTGAGGGGGAATTTCAATTAGGCCAGTATGTGTACTTTACTCCAGAGAAATCGGACACAAGAACAAGAGAGGATACCTGGAAACGAGTCTAAGAGTACCTTCACAGAGAGAGAATCAAAGGGAAACCAGATGCCTGCCCCCAGAGAACTCCCAGCGTAATCACCAGGCCAGCCCACTCAATCTGAATTAGAGGTGCCCATCTCACTCTTGGACACCCTACAAAGTCCTATGACATCACTCACCACACTGCACTGTAACTGCCAATCAACTGTATGCTCTTCGATGGCAAGACCACATCTTAATCAACTTTGTCACCATGGCATTCAGCACAGTGCTAGGTACTCAATAAAATTATCTACTGTATGAATAAAGAATAAACATACAGTGCAGAGAAAGACAAAGTAGGATGAGGACTAAGAAGGCGCAAGCTTTTGGTGATCAGAAGGTCACTGCTGACTTTTAGGAGAACAAGCCACATGGGATCATAGATTAAGATTAAGAGACTAAAGACTGTCAGAGGAATAATACAGAGGCAGGAAACAGGAACCCTTCTTTGAGAATTGTGGTGCTGAGGTAAAGGTTGGCCCTGGCCACTACTGAAAGAGGTAAGCAGGGTTTGAGGAGATTTCTACAGGAAAGGGAGACTTACATCATGTTGTACATTAAAAGAGGGGGAAAGACCAAAGGCATGCAAGAGAGAGGGGTTAACTCAGGGGGCAAAGGAGAGAAAGAATACAATCCAAAGTTCTGGAAAAGATCAGGGATGCTTTCTTCTGAGACAGGAGTGGGATGCTAGGTAGAGGTGGGTTGTGGGCAGAATTTGGAAATGAGAAATCAGAGAAGAGATTCAGAAACCATGGACATTAGTGTGGTGCCTGGTTTGGTGAGTAGCAGGCACTAACAGCAGAAGAGAGAGCTAGCTAGTGATGAGCAGAGAGAAAAGGAAGCTACTTGTGTCTCAAAAATTGCCCTTATTGGCATGAGTATGGTGTGCCTTCAAGAAGCTCTCAACTACTCAAGATATCATGCTTGTCCAGAACAGATTATCCCCTAACAAGGCCAGCTTCCCAAGGCTACGCGCATAGCATGGACAATAGGTGAGGCGCGCATCTGCCTGTTTCTGCCACTGGCCATCATTCTCTAACACTTGAGCAGATACACTCTCAGAATTGTTCTTCAGCACATGCACCATAATCGAGTATCTACATGACAAAATTTACACGTGCAAAAAGTAAAATTCAGCTGTAACTCCTAATACGTAGCATGTGTGCACAACCATGTGAATGTTCTCACTTGCTCCTAAGAAAATGAATGTTTGACTAGAATGGTGAAGTAAGTGTTCCTCTCTAATGATCAACCACAGCAAAATTTCACAAATGAAAAGGACCCAGGCTAACTGAGATCTGATTACTACCAAGAAATATGAGGTGTCTGCTAAAACCACTTCAGTGTTTCAAAAGTATTGCTGTGTTCAAAACAACAATACTTCTGTGTTCCTCAGCAACAGAAGAGCATTTAATACTTTAATTCTCATAGCTGCTTTTTCAAACTAGTTCCCCCAACAAGTCCCACTTCTAGGGTCAGGGAAGGAGGGATGAGGTAGCAGAGAAAACTAATTTTGAAAAGGTACAGTGTTTCTGAACAAAAGTGCATACCAAAACTTAGTGGTTCAAAAGCAGTGTAAAGCTTTTGGAAGGGGAAGGTAAAGAAAACTAGAAGGGCACCAGTGTGAAACTTCACAAGTAAAGGTGCCACCCTGTCAGAACTGTTCTGGTAGCTCTTGCCATCTGTCCCCTCCTTATTTCCACACTAATGTGCCCCTGGAGCCCCGTAGGAACAGGTCTTTCTAAGGCCACCTGTTGTCTTCAGGATACTAAATAGACATTTCTTCAGTCCTCATTTTACTTGACTTTTCATCAGCATTTGACCCTTCCCCTCTTTCCTTCATTTTTCTATATACTGCACGGGAAAGAATGGGACTGTCCAATCTCCATTAAGAGAACTACACGCACTCCACTCCTGTGAGGCCATGCTTAGTTCCACAGATTAGACATTACAAATTGCACCTGAAGTAGGAGAGGCAGAACCATTTCACAGCCATCACAGGACAGGCACGCCATGAAGCTAGATTTAGCACAACATCCTCTAGAGGAGGAATTGTTTCCATTTTACAAATTAAGAAGACTGAGGAGCAGAAAGATTAAGAAACTTGTCCAAGGTTTACAGTTAAGTGGCTGAGCTAGGATTGTTAACCCAGATCCATCTGGACTCTCCATGGACTCCTCTTATGAAGGTAACCTCAGGTGAGTCTCCCTCTGCCTTTGAAGAGCCTAGACTTGTTTTTAATGTGTGTGTGTACATCGTGTGGGGCAGGGGCGGCAGTGTGTGCGTGATGTGACTTGGGCACAGGGTACAGGTCAACCCAGGCTACAGTTTAGCTAGACATCTCCCCAAGAATCTCATTACCCTCATCAGCCTCACCATTCTCACTCTGGCAAGAAGAGGGCTCCCTGGTTGTCCTTAAGGGAATAGAAAAGGGCAGGGGGAGCTGGCAAGAATGTTTTCTGCTGCCTTTGGAACATTCCCTGTAAGAAATTAACCCTTATCATGATATTTAACACTGCTGACCAGGGAGAAATAGTTACTTCCCACAGATTTACATTGCTTAATGAAGTCTTCTAAGTGCCATACAACACTCAGTAAATAGCTCCTTTAATAGGCAGAGTTTTCAACAGGCAGAAAGCCAACACCTCAATATGGAGCTGAGAGTCCGGGTTCTGCAAAATTACCTAAGTTTCCCAACTAACGAACATTACATAAGCAATTAACAGCCTTCACAATACAGTGGAAAACATTTAGATCAAAGCACATAACTTACAGCTTTTGGTGTTGAACGCTCAAATTAAAGCCAGTCAACTACTACACAACCACCAACAAAAATAATAACAAAAACCCTATTTGACCAGAAATGCTATACATTAAACAGAGGCCTGGTTTCCTTTATGAGCAAGTTTGGCACCAAACAAGTTTTTGGTATCTTCTTCAAGACTATATTTTTTTATGAAAAAAAAAATTTCTCTGCTTAAAATTATTTTATAGATTTATTGTTGCTATTTCAATAGAGTTTAGAAATGAAAATCTGCTGTGACATTTCAGTAATAGATATCATCAGGAAAACAAGCCTATTTATTTGCCTTTAAACAGCTAACATTTCAGAAGAGTCCACTCCATAAAAAGTGAAGCAAATCTTTATCTAGAGACATCCTTAATTTTTGAAAAGGAAACATTTCCGAGTTCAAGCATACATGAATGAATGAACACAAATGAGAGCAGAAAACAAGGTATCTTTCTGGATTGTTTTGATATGTGTATTCCTGCCACCTTTGGGGAAGACAGGCAAACCATATTATTTAAAGAGGCATTTCCCCCATATACCCTTCTTTTCCACTGTGTACTCAGGGTAACCCAAAATATTACCACTCATTTCTCATGTACTTCTCTACATCTCAGCTACCACAACAAGCAACAAGACAAAGCCGCCTTCTTGTGGTTCAGGCAACAAAGGGCAAGAGGAATCTCTAACAAACCATGTCCTTTTCTTGATTATGTCCAGCTCTTCCTAAACCATCATTTCTGCATTTTGCCCACTTATGGAATTACATCTGGTGTTTCACGCTTCAAATAAAATATCCCAAAGGCTTTGGAATCAGACAACTCATCCAATAAAAAAAAAAAAAGTATTTCACAACTTAGAAAACACGTCTTCACCAAGTCAGCTTACACTGCCCTTCAGTTCTTTGGACATCGCCTTTACATCCCCCAGCCTGTTCCTCTCTTTGGCAATCCGTTAGTTGAAGAATTAGCAACTTCAAGGATTTAACAACTCTGGGGATGCCTTTCCATTCAGCTCACTGATTCTATCAGGAGCCCACAATTCTTTATGACAGATCACATCATGCTACTGTAATTAAAAGGAGTCTTCTTCACACGGCCAGTTTTCCTGTCCCTACACCCAGAAGGTCATCCTACACACATGCATTGAACTAGCTAGGATGGATTTTACCCCACCCAACAATGACTGAGATTTTGTATTACTGATGCCCCCAAACATATATATACCAGCTAGGAAAATAGCAAAGTAGTCTGTGCACAGCTGCTAATCAATAACACCTGCTGACTAAAATATTTTTAAAATGAAATTGGAGTAAACAGCAAATCTAACCTCAGGGAACTGGGTAGGCCAAATGTGTAAAAATGCTTTATAAACTGCACAAATTTTTTCTTTGCAAAGGTACCTTGTTAAAACCACAATGAGGTTAATAAATCTGGATCTTTGTCTGGACTAGTCCTCATATAGTAACGTATTCCAAGTTGTAATCAATCAAATTGCAAATACATTTGTGGAATAAACCCATTTTTAAATTGGGTGATGCCTGTATTTACTTTTCAGGTAATGTAAAAGTGGAGCATCAGAGCCTGTCTATCCCAACATCATCATCCACTCTACACTCACGGCCCCTGGCTCTGAGGACTAGTACAGGAAAGAGGCACAACAAGAAAAACCTGTTTTCTATTCACTTTACCCACCTGCTCCTGACACATTATATTCTTTTAAATACCAGAGATAATCAAGAGGAGAACTGCTGCCACCACAACACAGAAATTAGGATTCTAGCTCCAACATCAATGACCATGAAACCTTAAAAGGTAATATAAGCCTTTTTTTAAAATCTAGAAATGTATAAAACAGATTTCAAGTAAATAGGCTACCTTTAGGGCTCTTTCCCCTCCACCTGTAATTATTTTCTACTACTGCCTCACTTGATCCTCAGCAATTCTGAAAGGTAAGTTAGACAGCCACGAATATTCCTAGTTTAAAACAAGAAAGAGGGTTAACAACTAGACTGAAGAGAATCAGAATCTCTACACTATTAGCCTGGTTTTCTTTCAGCTAAACCATGCAAGGATGAGAGCTTTTCAATAAAGGGTTTAATCTCTTAAAATTTTCTGTACCTTTTCACATTTGTTGCAGTGTTATATAGTAAAGTACTTGCACATGTTGCTTACAGACAGGGATATGTTCTGAGAACTGCAACACTAGTTGACTTTACTGTTGTATGAATATCACAGAGTGTACTTACACAAACCTAGATGGCTTAGCCTACTACACACCTAGGATACATGGTACTAATTTTATGGACCACCATCATACAGGTGGTCTGTTGTCGACTGAAACGTCTTACGTGGTGGTGCACAGCTGTATTACTGTCTTCATAGGTGAGAGGGAGAGGATGGACCTGGGAGTTAGGACAGCCTTTGGACTTTATCCAGACTCCGCAACTGAGCTTGGGTGTATTACTCAAAATGGGAATGGGACCACACCTAATTTAACAGGGTTGAAGTCAAAATTAAATGATGTAAAGTTCACTTAGCTCTTGTCATAGTCCACGTACATAGACCATAGACCATGAAGATAATCAGCAAAATAATTCCCCTTCAAAACAATATATACATTACAAAGCACTACTCTTCCAGCTATAGAAGTGTTTACCACCCTTCTTCAGACACTGGGAGGCAAATGGAAAGATTTACAAGTGAAAGAAGCTGGTGAGCCTTGCCCTAGGAGATGGTTTCAGAGACGTAAATCCCTCACATATGTTAGTGTCCTAAAGTTAATTACGCTGTCTAGCAGCAAAAGCAGCACTAAGGATCCTCACTGACATAGCTGCCAACGTTTCTGCATATTTCAGAGAGAATTTTGGTTTTGCAGATATTCCTTTTAAAAGAGGATGCCTCTAGGGGAGGCCGCCAGACTTCAACTGTAAATATACACGGTATTACACGAACTCTCACACCAGATACAACTTGGTTAGGAACTGGCTCCAAAAAAGACTAACATAAGCATCCTTAATAAACAGCACAATCTGAAATGTGCTAGATTCAGAATTGTCATTTTGAATATTTAAATGTCTCTTATGCCGTGAAAACACACTTACTTAACACATACTTGAGCACCAGTAAGTACAGGCACTATAACTTTTCTGCAACTCAGGAACATAAATTCAGTAACAGGAGCGACAAGTGGTTTGGATTCTTGAAAACAAAACGTCTCTTTTTTAAACCAACCTGGCAGCAATGGACAGATATCTGAGCCCAGTGGTTCTCCAAGTGTGGTCCAGAGACTTCTGGGGGTCCCTCAAGACAGGAGGGTCTACAAGGCCAAAACTTTTTCCATAAGGATTTTATTTCCCATAATAATTCTAAGATATTACTTGCCTTTTCACTTTCCAAAGACTACATGACACATGACATCACTGCTCCGACAGCTAATGAAACGTATGCTTGTAGATTCTTGTGTTTTAAACATTTCTCAGTTTTAATTTTTGATACAGAAAGTATCTATAGATAGAACCAACATAAGCAAAAGCTTCTTGGGGTCCATAAAAATTTTAGAGAGCGTAAGGGATTCTCTGACCAAAAAGCTTGAGAACCGCTACCCTAGAACCATGCCAAATATTTTACGTGCAAGTTTGCTTCATCACAGGCAAAGGAAGAAGAGACTTTCTTTAGAAGGCAACTTTCAAAACAACTCAAGCTTAAATTCTTTCTCAGCAAAACTTCAAAAAAGAAATACGAAAAGCAGCCATCACCTCCAATTGCAGGTCAAGAAAATATCTTGAAAATAGAGCAAAATTTTAAACTTACTAAACACTTGAACTTTCAAGAAGTGGACTTAACGTATTTCAACCAAAGACTATAAATCTGGCTTCCTTCCATTTCCTCTCCCCTGTGGTGCCTAAAATAACAGAATTTTATTGTGGTCATTCAACTATTTTAAGTAAATGTCCCATAATAAATATGTCCCTTAGATCTCCAACAGCATTTCACCAAAAGCAAACCCACTGACAAGGAATGTACCAGTCAACATCAAATAAAGAAATATGTTTCTTAAATTATTTCCAAAATGCACCTCCTTTGAAGATGGCTCACTGATTTTCTTTTTGATACCTCCATTCCATATTTTCAACACAAATTTTATTCTACAGTAAAAGACTCTGGTGTTAAGACTTAAAAGGGTCTTTTGCTCACTGAGGATTTGGTCTCAGTAGTGTTCTAGGGTCACTACCACATCTGAGGCAGTGTGACTACCACATCTGAGGCAGTGTTGACTACCACAGTAGCTGCTGGTCCTGTGAGTACAGGTGTGGTGGAGAGACATCTCTCCTCATCTGTCTCGTTTAGAGAAAGAAAGCCCATGGAGGCATCCAATCCCTACTCTCTGGGCCAGCATTACCCGTCTCTTAAAGCTCCTTAGTGTAAGGGGTAGGGATGTAACATTCCTTGTGCTGTCTCCTCTCCCAGTTTCACCTATGGCATTCTGTCTGACTTATGTTTCCAAATTCAGTAAACAGACTTTTCCTGGTGTCTACTATATTCTGAGGCAGGTGCTGTGAATTCTGGATGTGTGTGGATACATACTCATTTTTCCCAAGGAGTTGACATGACACAATAGATTTCAATGGCCCAGATCTCTGGTGATGGTCCTTTGTGTTTTATGGGGTGCTCCCTGTCACACAAACTGGATCACAGAACTTAACAGGTGAGATGCCTAAGGTCTCCCCCTCTTTGCTTTCTGTATTTATTTTGGAACCTAACTCAGTGACCTTGGATGAGTTACTCTCTCCAAACTCTGGTTTCCTCATTGGTAAAAGAGATTGGAGTAAATGACCTCTAAGGTTCCTTTAGCTCAGACACTTGTATTCAATATTTAATAAAGACAACTAAATAGAGTACCTGTTCTTAAGGTAAAGGCAAGTTTGCAGTTTATGCTGTTAGTAACTGATTTAGCCCTTTTTTTTTAACAGTCAGGAATAAACATGAGGTACATTCTACAAACTATACTGTTGGCTTAGTAACTTTGATATGACCTCTCCCTCTCCCCACAAAGAGACACAAAATTACCTTATAAATCATGTCAACAATAAGAGGAATCACAGAAACTACAAATCTCTAAGCAAACCATATTTTCAGATGCAAATAAATTTGATGAATCAAGTCTCTCTCTCTCCAAGAAACACTACATTAAAGCAATCCAATCTGTTCTGCAATTACTTTATAGCTGTCAAAGATCCCATTTAAAATGCACTTAACCATTTTGAAATTAAAGTTCATGTCACAAAACTGGGCACTTGCAAAGAACACAAAAGAATTAGCCATTCTTCCAAGAGAAGAGAAAGCTATTAGATCATTCAAAGAAATCCAAGGTCTAACAAATCAGCTGCCCTCTTCAGGTCTATGGTTTGCTCACCTGTAAAATGAAAGTGTTTTACTACATTAAGGTAATCTTTAAGGATTCTCCCAAATCTAACCCTTAAAACAAGTATGTACATACTAGAAAAGAACAGTTCTAACAAACAAGCTAGTTCACGGTCAAATTACCATGTTATAATGGGTTTCCTAAATCACTGATAATCAAAACTTTCTTAAAGCCTATCACCACTTCGGAGGGACGTCTATTGCAAGGTTTCTCAACCATAGCACTGTTGGTATTTTGGACCTCATAGTTCTTTGCTGTGTGGGGCTGTGCTTATTATGCACTGTAAGATATCGAGCAGCATCCCTGGCAGCTACCTACTAAATGCTAGCAGCACTGCCACCCCCAAGTTCTGATAGGCAGAAATTTCTGCAGACGTTGCCCAATGTTCCCTGGGTGGCAAAATCATTCCCAGGTGAGAACCACTGGTCTATATGAGAATATAAGGGAATAGGAATATTTACAAATACAGAAAGGCAGCCCGTAAAAAATAGCACCTCTCCCATCAAAATTTTATCAAAAGGTGTCTGTCAAAAACATCTATAATGTTTTCATCATTCTGATTGGTGGGGTTATAAGACAGCACGATATAGGAAGAAGAATCCTAAAAACTTCGAATATACTGATACTGTGTTATTTTTAAAATAAAGTTGTAAGATCAATCTTCTCAAATATTTTGCAATAATTTTATTAAATAAAGATCTGCACTGCATAGCGGCACACAGATTTACCCATCATAAGATATATATCATTTACATTGATTAAACATGTTGTCTTTGGTAGTTCTATACATAGCTAAGCATGACACACTTGGTCAGGAACATATCAGTCGCTCAGACCTAAGATTATTTTAATGTGTAGCACCTATTCCACGGGGGAAAACCCAAGGTAAAGTGTAGAGCAACTTCGGTGTATAACACCATGAGACATGACAGATGCTTGAAGGAAGACTATTTGATGATCTCTACACAATTACAATTCTGACAATTAATATCATCTATGCTTCAGGCATTTCAGATTAATCACGGTCTCTATTTCCAGTAAGGAAAGGAAAATTTTAGGGTATCTTATTACTCCAAATGTTTGAAAAATCAGATGTGAATGAAGGTGAAGACTCTGAAACCACCAGTAGCTATCAGCTAGAAACACTAGCACTGAGCTGAAGAATTTCTTCAACTCAATAAATACGATTTTGTTTTGGAGGAGCAGTGGGGGGAACAGCGTGACACAGGCTGAAGATGGGAACTCATACAGCGTGACACAGGCTGAAGATGGGAACTCATACACCAATTTAAACAGTACAGTAAATCAATGAAATGGTCATATCTGTTACATATGGATGAAACATTTTTCAGAAGAAATAATCAGAAGATAATTATAATTACATGGATAAGAATAGAAACTTGAATAAAGAGAATATTTTAAGATACACTGTCAATAGTCATGTATTATATCCTAACAGGTCCAAGAATGCACCTTATCTTAATGCCTAAGAAATTAGTCATGCAAGTATCAAAATCCACTTTAGCTAGAGAAAACATTTGTTGGAAAATCTTGATAACCAATTCTTTCTGGAATGTATCCTCTTTTATTTTTTTTGCTGAGGAAGACTAGCCCTGAGCTAACATCTGTACCAGTCTTCCTCTAGTTTGTACGTGGGTCACTGCCACAGCATGGCTGAGGAGTGGTGTAGGTCTGCACCTGGGATCCAAACTCATGAACCTGGGCTGCTGAAGCTGAGCTTGTGGAACTTTAACCACTACGCCACAGGGCTGGCCCCAGGAACATATCCTTTTAATTCTGAAGGACTAGAAGAAGTGGTGTTTAGGACATTACATTAACAAACATTTCTATATAAAAAGAAAATTCTGTGCAGCCCCTACCTATGAGTACTTTTCTTGCCTAAGTAAAATCATCAAAAGAACTTTCCTAGCAAATAGGTGTGGTGAAATGATGTCAAATGGATGCATTATAATGGGTGCTGTCTAATGTTTTGAGCATTCAGAACACCTTGCTGGGGATACTCTGGTATATTCTCTCCTTTCTTCATTCTTTGCATGCATGCCACAAGACTTCAGAACACTATCTATCTCAGAAAAGACTCTCAAATCTATCCTGTCTCCACTTCTACATCTTCATTGTCTTCCTCCATTGTGGTTCAGCACCTAAACACCTTCCTCCACAACATCATATCTGGTCTTTTTTTAGTCTTCTCTCTAGTTATCTTACATTGAGACCAAAGGTCAAAAAAAGAAAGTATAATTGCCTACTGCTCTGTTTAAAATCTCTGCCACCACCTGTGGCTTATAGAATCAAATCTTAACTCCCTAGCTTGATAGATAGGACTCCTCACAATTTAGTTCCAACATTCCTCACCAGCTTGCCATTCCTCCCCACTCACCACCCCAGGTTGCTCCTGAATTCTAGCTCAAGCCACACAGGACTTTATCTTATCTTTTTCAGAAGATACCTTTTACCACTTGCTGTATTTGCTTATCTGCTGATCTCTCAGCTTCTGAAATGTCCTTCCCCATACTTCGTAAAACTCATTTGTACTTTAAGACCCAGCTCAAATGCCACTGTTTTTCCACCTTCTCTTGGCAAATAACAGTTTGTGGCCAGATGTTCAGGGTTCCCAAACCACCCTGACATATCTCTACCACTTAGTGTTCTACATTATAATATCACCCTATTTATCTGTCTCTCCATACTAGATTATGAATATCTCTGAGGCAGTACTGACCTTTTAAATTTTATGCTATACTCCTCAAACTTGCATCAAAATAATTACTTGTTTCCTGATAGTAGCTCAGTTAATGCCGGCTGCAAGAATGTATGTCCTCTGTATAATGTGGTGCAGACAGCAGAGGCTGTATCAGCATGTGACGTAACATTGTATTCTAATGCTGTACACTTAGTCTCTCTGGGCCTCAGAGGGACTTTGTATAACTTATCTTTTATACTGCCATTCCCGAGCAAAAAGCCTAGGATATAGTAGGTTCTCAATGAATATATATATCTACCCCATAGATAGAACAGCTCCTGGTTTAAAAGAGGGGAAGTAGTAAGAAAATTAACAGGTAAGGAAATGCTTCCTATGAGGAGGCACTGTGCTAAATGTTCTACCTATATCATCTCATAATTCTCACAACTTTTTGAAGTTATTGAAGGAACCAAAGCCCAAAGGTCCAACAGCAGACAGAAGGCTAGAGCAGGTGGAGTTTAACCCAAATTTATGCTCTTTCCACTAACCCACACTGCCCACCCAATGAACCTTGAAAAGAAGGAAGTGAACTGAAGCCAGTGAAAGTGAGGAAAACAAAGGAGAATGGTAGACCATAAAAAGAGAGAGAAAAGGTTTCCAGGAAAGAATAGTCAATAACATTAAAAGCTGCAGCAAATGAGGACTCAAAACAGGTCTCTGAATCTGCCAGTCAATGAGGTACCCTTCCAAAGGGAGTGTTTCTCTTCTATTTCATCACTAGATTCCATACATGCCCCTTAACCCTTCACCTT
The DNA here is from genome assembly GCA_031878705.1 of Tapirus indicus. Taxonomy (NCBI): domain Eukaryota; kingdom Metazoa; phylum Chordata; class Mammalia; order Perissodactyla; family Tapiridae; genus Tapirus; species Tapirus indicus. The sequence goes on from CM062920.1 coordinate 68,894,893, forward strand.
TCCTCCTAACTCAAATATCCCAACTACTTCAACATATCCCACCTACATTCACAACCACACATTCACAATTTCACACAGGTATGAAAAAAGCAGGCTGACATTCTGTTCTAAGGTGCCTGTATTTTTAAATATCTAGGGCCAAGGAATTAGGACAACATTCTTAGCAAGTCGAATCTAAGGACTTCAGGAATGCTTTTGGCCTTTTCTATTTCTCTATCAAAGTAAAAATGATCTGTGGGTAGTTAAAACTGATTTCTCAAAGCATGGCACAATTAATAAGCCTGCTTACTTAACCTTAGTGATACCACATTATCACAAGAGTAAGTACTGTGGCATCAAGTGAGATTCTCACAGTACCAGCAAGCTCTCCAATTACACAGATTTAATCTAAATCCTTAGCTTATAAAAAGGGATATTTGGATAAACTGGAATGACAGTATAGTGCATATATGCAAGTATCTACATCATTCGGATACAAGAACTTTTTAAGTTGGTACTCCACTCCAAATTATGTATCTGTCTTTGGCATCAAAGCAAGTCAATTTGTAAGCCTTGTAATAAATTTCCAACAAGGTAAGGATCCAAAATGTTCCAAAGGTATGTTCCAAAAATGACTTTAAAGTGTCTTTGTTTGAAAAGGACTTTTTTCTCTCAAACTAAATTGCTGCAAGTCACTTTCTTCAAACAAAGATCTGCTGAAAACTAGTTCACTAACTTACAAAGATAAAATAGATTTTTCAAATGCTTTTTTAGAATTCTGAAAAGAAATTTTAAATGTTTCATTTTTAACTAATTTTAGAGTTGCAAAAATAGTACAGAGTTCCCATATACTCCTAACTCAGCTTCTCCTAATGTTAACCTCTTATATAAACATAGTAAAATTATTAAAACCAGAAAATTAACACTGGTACAATACTGTTAAGTAAACTGAACACTTTTTTTGATTCTCACCAGTTTTCCCACTAAGGTCCCTCTCCTCTTTCGGTGGCCTATCTAGGCTCCCACATTGTATTTTGTTGTTACTTCTCATTTTTAGTCTCTTCCTATCTACGACAGCTCCTCAGTCCCTCTGTCTTTGATGGCCTTGACACTTTTGAAGAGGGCTGGTCAGTTACTTTGTAGAAATGCCCCTCAGTTTGGGTTTGTCTGGTGTTTCCTCATGAGCAGAATGGGGTTATGCATTATGACAATACCACAGCAAAGATGTGTGCCCTCCTGAATGCATCACATCAAAGGGTTCCTGATGTTTCCATGTCTTATTAATGGTGATGCTTGGATAAGGTGGTGTCTGTCAGGTTTCTCCGCTTTAAAATTACTGTTTTTTAAATAAATATCTTAGAAGAGGTATCTTGAGACTACATACACAAATATGCTACTTCTCCACAAACTTTCACCCACTAACTTTAGCATCCAAATGTAGATTCTGCAAAAATTACTATTTTTTGTTTGTTTGTTTGTTTTGGCCTAGTGGTGATTTTCTAGTTTCCTCTTTCCTTCTACATTTTTTAATAGAAATTCTTCTGTAAGTAAGAGCTGTCTCTTCTCTCCATTTATTTACTCATTCAATTATTTATATCAGTATGAATTCATAAATATTTCTTTTACCCTGTGGGTTAAAATCCAATATTACCAGTATTTATTTTGTTGCTCAAACTGTTCCAGCTTTGGCCATCAGGAGCTCTTCCTTCAGGCTGAGTTCTTTGATAAACTCCCATCCTTTTTTGAGCCCTTAAAAGTTTAGAAGTTTTTAGGATCAAATGTTCCTTTGACTATTTTACATTCCTAGGCACCATACTCAAAGAAAACCATTCTAGACCAGCTAGAGAAGAAATACAATATTCTAACTTGTCAGTCATGCAAAGTGATACAGCATTACATTCTATCCCAATTAGCAGTATTTTCCAGACAGCAGAACCATTAACGAAAGTTGGGTGATGTCTAAGCAAGTGGGAGCTCTGGCTATCATAATGAGTACATTTTCTCAGAACGTACTCACTTATCTAATGCCTCTAACTAACAGAAAACTGCGGTGTTCTCAAGACATACCTGATCATCAAACATTTTGAGGCCAGAGGTAAAAATGCCAGGAGGAATGATGACCGATTCCAGTTAGACAAAGTGTTCTTTAAAACATAAAATTATTTTTCTGGCATTCTGGGGAGGGAAAGGGAAAAGATTTTGGACTCTGGAAGAAACTGGAGACATTCTGCCCAAGAATAAGGGCACAAGAGCCAAGGCTGAGTGCATGTTCCAAAACAGAGTGAACGGCGTGTGGTGGAGGAAAGAACAAAGAAACTGTTCCTTCTGACTTTATCTAGCCCTCTCCACCGCTTTAGAAGAACTAAAGACTCGTGATACCTACCAAATTACTCCCTGCTTGCTTATAGGTGCACCATCGCCTGCCATCCAAACAAACAAAAGAGGGCTAGGAAGAGTAACAGGCGCTGAGGTTGGCTGACCTGGCCAATTTTTGCCTAGGATAAATTTTAACCAAGTACAATTTACATAAAAACAAAATGCACATAGTTTTAAGAGGACAGTTTAAGTTTTGACAAATGTAATACAGCAGTGTAATTACTACTCCCAAACAAGGTTCCTCTGTGTCCCTTTCCCAGACAATCCCCACTCCCAGCGCCAGGAGGCCACCAATTTGTTTTCTGTCACTATGGATTAAATTTGTCTTTCCTCAAGTTCAACAAAAATGGAATTGTATTCTTCATTTTGTGTATGGATACTTCCACTGAGTGTAATATTTCTGAGATTCATCCATGTGGCTGTGTTTTTTTTTACCCAGGCTCCTACTGACAGACATCTGGGCTGTTCCCAGTTTTCAGCTATCTTGAATAAAGCTGCTATGAACATTCACATACAAGTCTTTGTGTGCACATGTTTTCACTCCTCTTGGCTAAAACACCTATGGCAAGTGTATATTCAATTTTATGGGAAGTGTGTATTTAACTTTATAAGAAACTGCCGAACTCTTTCAACGTGATTGTACCATCTTACATTTCTTCCAGCCACGTATGGACTGCTCCACATCCTCAACAACACTTGGTACTATCAGTCTTTTTAATCTGAGCCATTCCAGTGGGTGTACAGTAGTACCTCAGTGTGGTTTAAACTTGCAATTACCCAATAACTAATGATGTTGAACCAACTTTTTTGCCTAGGATGCACTTTTATACAGGTGCAGTTGATGGCTTACAAGAAACAATAAGCTTTTTACAATATTCGTGAAGATCAAGAAGCTTCCCAATATGATAATTGTTGAAGCTGGGTGATGGGCGGGGAGACCGTTGTCTCTACTTTTGCGTTTAAATTGTGTCCATTAAAAAAAAATTAAAAATAAATAAACTGGAAGTCTGCTGGGTTGCATCCCCAGAGAATGTCTTAATGCCTTAACCGAGGTACAAGGGCTCAGAAAGAAGAGAATAAAAGTAAAAAGACAACTACTTGTCTAATTTAGGCACAGAGTAACGGAATAAAGCATTTCTGACTCTGAACTAATCAGCTTTTCAAGAACCTATCACTAACTCTTAAAAATTACCCAGCTGACCCAGTTGAGTAAGAGTGTATGTACTTATATATAAAGGTTTGTAAAACTCACTGAATTAGATGTAGACACAGTAGACAGGTGACAAGACTGGAAGGATAGCTGGAGGGACATCTAGCACTTTGGATGACAATGAAAATCTGAAGGGGTTCAGCGAACTGCAATAATGGATTTGAGATCAGACAGTAAGATTTCACAGGATAGCAATATTTACGGAAATAATCTGCTTGCTGTATTTCTTAATCTGAATGTAACTGGTCTACTGAAAAGAGTCACAGATGTTAAGAAAATGGAATTTTAGCCCTCATTCTTTTATCAATTTGCAGAGTGACTTAAACAGAACCACAGCCTGCAGCCTCAGTTTTCCCCACTGTTAAAAGAGAGGATACCTGTCCTACACTCCTCACAATACAGTTGAGGATAAAATGTTGGAAAAAAGAGCTAGTTTGGTTTCCACTTTCACACATACACACATTCATAAAGCAAATTCAAGTTTTAAAAACTTTGGTTTCAGTAAAAACAGAAGAATATTTCCCTAAGTTTCATACCAATATACGCTTGAGGGTTGATGTTATATAAATACTCCAACAAGAAAAAAGACAAATCTTAATTGCCATACTACATTTACTGAGCACCACCAGTGATTTGAGTAAATTTTCCAGGTAAGTAAATCTGCCTAGTACCAACAGAGAAAAAAAATATTACTTTTAAAAATTGTATTCCATATTCCTCGTATTATTAAATACTACAAGGAAAATAATCTACCCTTCTTCTGATTACTTTAGGCTGCTATTACAGCAAGCTTCCTAGAGAAGAATGTAGAGCTGCTCAGCCTTGTACAGCCCATGCTGCTGTTTTCATCGTATATATCAATGAGAGTGTCCTATAGTTACGCCATCTCTGTTATCCTCGCAGCTGTCCATTGTTCCTGCTGTTAATGTAAGAGCCATCCAGATCACGCCCAGCCCTCATCTGGGAAACTGGAATGCACTTAAAACATGCTAGAATTGAGAATACAATTGTTTCAGAAGCAAATTTCAATGCATTCAATTTTTGACCACAAATTCTGCATTTTCTCCAAGTGTCTTTTAAAGAAACTTGTTTTCCTAAATGAGTTATTACTGCATTAAATCCATCAATCATAAAAAATGCATTTAAACCTTCCTCCCATACCTAACTGTTCTTAATAAATAAGCCATAGCCATGTTATCTCAATATGTACGCACATCTCAAACTTAAAATCTAGTGAGGAAAACTTCAAGAAGACACCAACACATCAACAGTCAACTCATTCTATAAATATGAAATACTATGTCATGGGAACTACAAATTCAGTAAATCAAGACCAAAACCCTTCCCTTCAAACAGCAGCTAGGAAATGTATTTTTGATTGGTAGATATATGGGTGAAGACATCATCAGGGCTAACCATTAAAATCTTAATCATAGAAGAGGTATTTCTTACCCAACCAACGACCCATCTTCTGGAAAAATCAGCAAATTCAATTCCTTATTTTTAAAAAAAGCACAAAACTCTAAATAATATTATCAATTTAACTTATTTGTTTTGCATAACAGAAAGAGCTTCATTCAACCTTCTCAACTACTGAAGAACCTGATGAACTCCTTGCTGCCCAGGTTTTGGCAAAACTGAACAAACTATCCCACAGAGTCAAGAAAAATAGAGCATGTTCAAAACAGAAGTGATAAGGAGAGCAAGTGGTTCAATTGTGGGGGAAGATACAGCATACAGCAATTCCCGCACTCTAATTTTTTGAGTTGTGAGTAGTTAGCGCCACAGTCCAAGATCCACAGGTTGCAGTGACTAGACTGGACAAAGGGGCTGACAGCCAAAGTCCTCCACGTGCACCTAAGCTCCTGAAAAGCCCGTCTCTTGATCAACAGGTTCTCGCCCCAACTCTGTCTGTGCACAGCTGCACTGGGAAGAGGGGAGATCAGTGCTTAGGAAAAAAACCAGAAGTTTGTCTCTCACTTCTGTTCCTTATCAGGGAGGATGAGGGTTCAAGTCTATACATATTCGAGGGTCTACTAAATGCAAAATTGGTCGCATACTAGACGCTGCAAGAAAATGAAGGTGAAAAAGACAGGGACCATAATGAGGTACAGCAGGAAAAATACCAAAAAAGCACAAAGTGTATCAGAGTTTCGTGCAAAGGAAAAAATACATCCAGTCGGTGTGATGAAAATCTAAGGAGAAGAAGGTTTCAAGTGGACTGTAAGGAATAAATAGGATTTTCAAACTTTTGAAGACCTAACTTGGACTTGTAGTCATAAAGTGATCTCAAAGAAACCTAGAGCAGTCTCCAAGTAGTGCTTGGCGAGGCGCAAATAGATGTTTCTTGAAGAAATATCTTTCAGAACTGTATATCACTGTATGCCCTTCAAGGTTCACAACAGACAGTAAACATTAAAGATTGAAAGGTTCTACATGAAATACATGTAACTTTGTTTTTACCCAGTGACTCCACATTTATTTGATCACAGAACCTTCACTGGTTTTGCTTGTTTTCCCTGTTTATATTCACTGAATTTCTAACTTTCATAGGGTTTTCTTTCCATGTTCCATCTGTCTCACCATTGAATTTAAAGTATGAGAAGTGGTGTTTTTTTTTTTTGAGGAAAGTGGGGTGGAGGTGGTATTGTGTTATCCTAAAGGAAGTGGTGGTTCACTGTTCTCCTTTTTTCTAGTAATAGAAGTTAACTCCAAAAAGTGCTAAGAGTCTGTGATAGAAGTTGAAGTTAGTAACCAATAAGGTAATGAGTTTATACATTTCACAATTCCCAGGGTAATCTTTTCCGAGTTGCAGAACAGAACTATAAATGCCGTCCAGGAATGCTAACACAGAGAGAGGAGAACACCTGCTGAGGTTGCTGCAGTATGCTGGAAACTCTCTCTCCTTTGCTTAGTTTCAAAGTAACTGTTTTTTCATAATGAAAATTTTATTTTACCTATGAGTAAACAGGCATAGAGAGAACTAGCAATTTTGTCAAGAATCTGGGTTTAATTTGCCTCCATGTAGTAACAACCAGGCAAGTGCCTAACCAAGACTCCTAAAAATTTTTCCCAGTTTATAACAGAAAGGTCAGTGCATAACTAAAACTCTTATTCTCCACTCCAAGCCCGAATTGATGTCATGTTTTCTTAATCTTACCAAGTGTCGAAGGGAAAGTTTTACAATTCCACTTTCTAACACCGAGATGTCAACTATTTTAATATGTGGCACCATTTCAGAAAGGTTAAAATACGGGAAACTGATTAAATACGGCAAAACAGGGTATGATTTGATTTACTCCTATGGATCACTTAACACTTGCCTGCAGTAGTTACCACTGCAATAAAAAGATATAGCGCTTAAAAGTAAAGCTGAAGTAATTAAAATACTCTTAACATTCTAGTTTTGAAGTCAGATTGGATTCCCCTCCAATTAATCCAAAATATGTAGTTAACTTTTATTAATATTTAACCTAAAGCTTCAGGGGGTGGCTGACATTACCATACGTCCATCAAATGCCTACAAATAGAGTGGCTAAAAAATAAAAATTTTCAAAATGATCCAGGAAAAGTATTCTTCCTTAAAATGCTCTGCATTTTATTCTGCTGTTCTGGGGCCCGAGGAGAAAGAGGAAGCAAGAACATGCGTTAGTGGAGAGAAACTATGGGACATCTACAGTAATAAATTTTCCCAGAAAAATACTAGACTTGTGTCCCTGGGACATATTTATTCACTGTGCTAAGTGCTGAGGAAATAGAGAAAAGAACACTAACTGTATCTCAAATTCTTCAGTAGTTCTTAACATGGGTGGGTGGGGTCTTTCTTGGAAGCTTTTGTGAGTATGATGAAAACTATTAACCGACTCAGAAGAAAGTGCACACACAAGTAAGTGTATGCCTGCAATTTCAGAAGATTTATAAATCCCACGGTTATAACTGGTCCAGCAAATACCAGTTTATATAAAGACAAACAAGAACAAGGATGACCAGCTAAGATTCCATCTGGGACTTGCAGAATCTCAGGATGTTACTGTTCAAACTATCTGATTCTTCTCATAACTATGAGAACTGCAAATTCCTTGAACAGTATGCAAAAACTTAGCTAAATTAAAATGATTGAAAATGGCCACACACATTTGTCATCCTACCTTTTTTCTATAGATATACTCACCTCCATTATTTCCATTAAGGTGAAATTTAATATCCACATCCAAGAGTCATTCCATCTTTCCCTCTCCATCCCAGCCCAATCACTGCCTTTTATTACAAAGGAATTAACAAAGAGTTTATATTTTTTAACTTGTTTATCTATTCTTAAATTGAGTTTTTGCTTATGTATTTAATTTCCCTAAATAAATTTTAAATATTTTGTGATCAAGAACTACAGTTTTCACTTATTCTTTTTTGAAATCTGAGTCTCTGTAAAATAGTATTTTGACTATGAAGGAAGATCACCAACATCAAGTATTACAGGATTGAGAAGTGTTGTTTTTCTTTTATCTCGTGACACCTTGAACAACAGCCCTGAATTCAAAGTCTGCACTTTAAAGTCCTCTCAGAATAGAGATGTTTTGGAATATGTTCCTACATCAGAGAGTAAGTCTTTATACAGAGACTTATTCAATCTCCTTCATAGCTGAATCCATTGGGCCCAATTTGAAAATATGAATATTAAGAGAGTTTGGCCATATTTCAAGCAGACCTTTGAGTGAGTTGATGGGGGCAGACTAAAATGGAGTGGCTTAGGCAAGACAAGTTCCATAAGCTTGTGGAGCAAAGCCACCCACTTAAAATTCATATAGGCATGTATGTACATATATATGTGTGTGTGTGTAATGAAATAATCCTAGTTCAGGGCAAAAGCAGCTCCCAAAAGCAGACATGTGGCCTCTCCCGGAAGTCTCCAAATGAAATCTCAACTCATCTGATAAGAATGGAGAATCTACTCTTTCCCCTTCAGACAAACAGATGCATACACATGCCTGCCCATGCCCCTCAAGCAACCCCCTAAATCCACCCCACACAGGTACACACACACGTCAAATGCAGATGCTCTTCAAACACACACATTGTGACACCAACAAAACACACACACACACAAATATACCACCCAAATAAACTAATACTTCTAATTTCACCCAAAAGGTATATATACCTTCCTTCTGTCACTTACCTAGAAAAGTCACCAACACTTAATATATTATATGTAACCCAATCACACCCTTTAAAAATACAAAAACAGGGGCTGGCCTGGTGGCACAGCAGTTGAGTTCATGTGCTCTGCTTCTGGCAGCCTGGGGTTCGCAGGTTCGGATCCCGGGCGCAGACCGACACACCACTTGTCAAAGCCATGCTGTGGCGGCGTCCCATATAAAGCAGAGGAAGATGGGCCTGGATGTTAGCCCAGGGCCAGTCTTCCTCAGCAAAAAGAGGAGGATTGGCAACAGATGTTAGCTCAGGGCTAATCTTGCTCACAAAAAAAATTAAAAACTACAAAATAAAAATAAAAATACAAAAACAGAATCCATTCACACCCCTAAAGCCCATGTAACTTCCCCATTCCTACACTACCACCACCGAAATAGATTATGCTGGTTTTAAAATCTATCCACAAATTTTGATATTTATCCCTTAAAAAAAAAAAAAACCCCAGGGAGCCTAATTCTCTTCAGTTCTTGACTATGGCTACACTTGATATGCATCTAACAGACAGAAAATGACTTAAGTGACTTCTGAGCTTAGAATATAAAGGCATTATGGCTTCCTCCTTGCCCTCTTTCTTGGACCACTGAGGGAAGTCAGCAGTCATGTCATGAGGACACTCACAAAGCCTTAAGGAGAGGTTCAATGGTGAGTAACTAAGACCTCCTGCCTTGCTTACCAGCAGCCAGCAAGGAACTGAGGTCTTCAGCAAAGTCATGGAAGTCAGTCATGTTGAAAAACAGATTCTCCAGCCCCAGTCAAACCTTCAGATGACTGCAGCCCCATCCAACATCTTGCTACTATCTCATTAGGGACCCTGAGCCAGAACCACTGAGCTAAGCCACTCCTAGATTCCTAACTCTTAAAAAAAAGGTATGAGAATTGGATGAAGGTAGTTAAAACAGACTTCTGATAAACAAGTATCTGGGGATGTAATGTACAACATGGTGACTACAGTGAACACTACTGTATGATATATCTGAAAGTTGCTAAGACAATAAATCCTAAAGTTCTCACCACAAGGAAAAACACATTTTTTTCTTTTATTTGGGTAACTATAGGGTGATGGATGTTAACTATACTTATTGTGGCAATCATTTTTGCAATATATGTAAGGCAAGTCATTATGCCATACACCTCAAACTTATACGGTGCTATATGTCAATTATATCTCAATAAAACTGAAAGAAAAAAGGTGTGAGATAATATTTAAGTTGGTATTTGGGGGATAATTTGTTACACAGCAATGGATAACTCATACACAGACACACGCCTCCCACATTTCCCAAATATATAATAATTTTTTATAAAGTAAAGAATGCCTAGAAAAGAGAATGCATGTTGCAGGTTATGATACATCTCCTCTTTTCTACAGAACCTTTGAGGTTATACATTCTGATCAGATCTACTCTGGAGGGAAAAATGGTTAACTTGAGGAAAGTGAATCTTAATTAATGTAAGTAACCCAGCTCTGACCTCATAATCAACTCTTCACATATTCAATCAAATATTGTCAATAATATTTACCGTATTCTTGTAGACCAGGGGTCAAACTTTTTCTGTGAAAGGCCAGAGAGTAACTATTTAGGATTTGTAGGCCAAGAAGCGAAATCAAGAATATTATGTACAAACTTACGTAACAATCATTTAAAAATGTAAACACCATTCTGAGCTCCAAGGCCTTGCAAATACAGGTGGTGGGCCACAGTTTGCTGTGTACAGAGTCTAGACTACGGAAAGCATGTGGTCTCTTTTAGTAAAGCAAACCTATCACTTCCCGTGTCTGTATTTCAAAGGACTTCCCCACAGGCTGCATATTATGCAAATCTCAGTAAAACAACAAAACTTCATGACAGCAAGGCTTGCTGTTCCAAAGTTAATATCTCAACACCAGGGTTCTAAGAACAAAGACACATTCCCATCAAACTGGAAGAAATGCCAATTTGTTTCAGTCAGGGTGTTAGGGGCAAGTTCCCAGCAAATAAATTTATCATTAAATGAGTAAGGGATTTGAGTAGCAAGAATAATATACTGGTTACCGAATACAGAAAGGAAGCACACAATTCACTTACAACTATTGCCATTATCACATCCTCTGGCTTTAAAATTTCTCAAGTTACAGGCTTCCTAATTCATTAAAAAAAAAAAAAAGAGCACACAGCTCTGTAAACTCATATGGACCAATGGGTGCCTGGAATGAGGTTAATCATATTAAATTAGCACTCGTAACAATGAGAGTCAGAAGACCTCTAACGTCTTCGTCCTTGCACTCTGTGACTAGCTATTCAACTGCTGCCCAGTAGTTCGTTTTCTCTGGGATTCAGATTCTATATGATGGAGCTAAATTTTAGTATATCTGATCCTCTGAAAGGCTATGACTCTAACATATATTCAAAACAAATATGAAGCCTAAAATAATTTAATTCTGTCTACTTAACTGATATTAGGTGGTAAAAAGGTATTCTTATATTAAAATAAAGGGAAGAAAATGAAAAGAAACTAAGGTCTGGAAAAGACTCCATTTGCTTAGGTTCTCATACGAGGAGAATTCTCTTTCTAAGAAGCCAATGAGATAATTTCTAAAAGGAATGCCAGTCTCCTTGTTTAACTTGCCTTAAGACAGTGTTTGTCTCTGTCTCTAAAACTATAGACCCATTAATCTTCTCAGTAGAATTCTTTTTCCCCCAATAAAAGCTTCCTGTTAAATGTCCTCTTGGCAAGTGAAAGTATCACTGAAAGCACTCGAAATCAGTCTGGTGGGCCAATCAATGACCCTGAAGACCCCTATAGGAAAAATAACAGGATCAAGCTCCATCTGCCACCAATGGGTAGCCGGGTACTCATTGTGAAATTACATATAAAGTCTTGCACTCACTTGGCTACACGGTCTCCTGCTTGGTGGCTGAGAGCATTTAGGGAAGACTTCATCATCCTATCTATCTTGGGCATCTGGTGACAGGTAAGGATCCAGTTTGAATGTAAGTACACTACGTATTGAGATATTGTTTAAAGTCTTCAATATTTTAGACATACTTAGCATTAAGTTGTGAATGTACCTACAGTCTATACTGAAGTAAAATTCTTTAAAAACTGAAAAATATTAAGTACCTTAGGAAAACTCAATGTTTTAAGGAAACACAAGTTTTTCTTAAATTGATTTCTTAATAAATTTATTGCTGCACCATGGCTAATCACCTTCTCACCGATAAATCTATTCCATATATTCCTTTAATGGGGTTGAAGAGAGGGATAGAAAACGTCCAAGTGTTTCAAAGTAAACAGTGGAAATGAAACTAATATTTTAAATAAGCTGATTTGAGACTTTAAAAAACCTAACCATTATTCTCCCTCCATTGTGTTCCACAAAGGATGAGGTAGCTTACAAAAATTTTAAATTGCAGATTAAATATTTACATATGAATAAAATCAATGCTAAGGGCCAGGCTGGTGGCATAGTGGTTGAGTTCAAGCGCTCTGCTTCAGCAGCCCACGGTTGATGGGTTCAGATCCCGGGTGCAGACCTAGGCACTTCTCATCAAGACATGCTGTGGCAGGCGTCCCACATAAAGTGGGCATGGATGTTAGCCCAGGGCCAATCTTCCTCAGAAAAAAGAGGGGGATTGGCAACAGATGTTAGTTCAAATTTTGGCTCTGAGTTCCTGGGGCTGCTGGGTGCTTCTGAAAACCACTGGGTAACAGCCTCTGGTTAGAGCCACTAGGAAGAAAGTTTAAGGACATCACTATTTTTTTTGCCAATTTTTGTGAGAAGCTGAACAGAATTAGTTGGAGGAGGAATTTTCTGATGAGAGCCTAGATACTAGAAACCAAATACAGCAGTCCTCCCTTATCTGTGGGGGATACATTCCAAGACCTCCAATGGATAGTACTAAACCCTATACATACTATGTTTTTTCCTATACAGTCACATGCCGCATAATGACGCTGCGGTCAACAACAAACTGCATATGACAGTGGTCCCGTAACAAGAGTACCATATATCCTAGCAGTGTAGTGAACAACACCATCTAAATTTGTGTAAGTATACTATGACGTTCGCACAAAGACAAAATCACCTAATATACTTCTGGGAATGTATCCCTGGCATTTAGCAATGCATGACTGTACATACATACCTACGATAAAATTTAATTTACAAATTAGGCAGAGTAAGAGATTAACAACAATAACTAATTATAAAATAGAACAATGATAACAATATACTGTAATAAAACTTACCACAGATCTTAGCAACCTCACCATACGGTTTTTTTTCTTTCCTTATAAGGCAAGAGCTTTCACTTTTTTACTTCAAGGAAGCACTTTACCGAATTATCTGAATTGCCACTATCACTGCTCTTGCACTTTGGAGCCATTATTAAGTAAAAAATGGGTTACTTGAACACAAGCACTGCGATACCACGACAGTGGATCTGATAACCCAGATGGCTACTAAGTGACTAACAGGTGAGCAGTGTATACAGCATGGATACGACAGACAACGGGAAGATTCACATCCAGATGAACATTGTGAGATTTCATCAAGCTACTCAGAACAACATGGCAAGTTAAAACATATGAATTTTTTATTTCTGGAATTTTCCATTTAATATTTTCAGACTGTGGTGGACTGCGGTTGACTGCGGGTAACTGAAACCGTGGATAAGGGGGACTACTCGATAGAGGTAAGTGCTGAGGCATGACAATTAAGGCATTTAAACTAAGCCATCCATGCCCTTGTGAGGTGAACAGCAGAGGCAGCTGTAGGCAAAGTCTTTTTGTTATTAGGAGAGCCCACTTCAGCACATGCACAACTACTAAACTGACCCTCTAAAGTTCTACATGACAGGCTGTGTAAGATGACGTTCACCTGGAAAATTTTCAGAAGAGGTGCCCACTAGGATCACAGAAAGGTCTTCAGGCTACTGCCATGGATATTCTGGCTTTGCCAACGCTTTCCAGTGAGCTTAACCACTAAATAGGCTTAGGCTTCCTGCACGGCCAGTCATTAGCAAAAAACACTGATAATCCCCATGCGTTTTATTCCCTGGACAATTAAAAACAAGAATAATTAATGAAAAAAAAAAGCCAACCATGATTATCTTTTTTCCTTGGCTTATGTATTAGGACGTGTTTTCTTTTTTTTTGTGAGGAAGACCAGCCCCGAGCTAACATTCCTTGCTAATCCTCCTCTTTTTGCTGAGGAAGACGCCCTGGGCTAACATCCGTGCCCATCTTCCTCTACTTTATATGAGATGCCGCCACAGCGTGGCTGACAAGCAGTGAGTCGGCGGGCACCCGGGATCTGAATCAGCGAACCCCGGGCTGCCAAGCGCAAACTAAACCGCTGCGCCACCGGGCCGGCCCCAGGATGTGTTTTCTTTTGAGCTGTGGGACAAGCTCAGACAAAAAAAAAAAAAAAAAAAAAAAAAATAGTAGGTAACCATGTTCTGTTGGTTCTCCCCACTTAGAAAATATTTAGCCTAATTTCTTCTATTTTACTGATGACAAAAATGAAATGCAGATACTTAGTGATTTGCCAAAGGTATGACTCTATTTAGTGTCTTCTAACTCCTGGGCACAGTGGTCTTGCTTTTTTTTATTCCATAACACTGCATTCCTTACAAAATTCACATAAATATCCTGAAAGTGATATTCACAGATATGTGAAAATACATTACTAAGATTAAAAATTTGTCCAGGACTCATTTGCTATTAATAAGCAAAGAATTAATCATTGGTTTGCCTGCCAATTTTAAACTTAAAAAGGTATGGATTATCCCATCTCTTAAAAAAAGCCACCCAGAAAATTCATAACTACGTTATTTATGTCAATGAATTTTGCTACCATTTGATAACAATTCCTCTTAAAAAATAACTGCTCTTTTAAACCACTATTTCTTTCTCCTCCACAAGCTTTCTCACACTGACTCCTTACCATCCATCCTGCAAAGCCCAGGGATGATGAATATAGCCAGCACAAATGTTGTCCTTTCCAAACCGAGAACAACCATGGCACAGCCCAAATGGGGCTCCAGAATCCTCAAAACTACACTCCAGGAAGCTGTAAGGTAAAACTCGTATCCTACTCTTTTCTCCACCTAATATTTCTAGTTCCTTCTTACTCTTCCACTTTAGCCTCTATCCTAATGCCAAATTCATCTTTTAAAATACTGCTTTGATCCTTCCTCTAAAACCTTCAGTGTCTTTCAACTACCTATTAAGTAAAACCTAAACCCACAACATAACACCAATCTAGTGCCTGCCTTTTCCCAGACTGACTACTACACCCTAAACAAATAGATCTGGCAACTGACCACTGACTGACGATCATTCCCCTTCCTCCCTACTTCTACCTCTGTTTCAAAGCCTTCTCTGACTGTTCCTGTCCTCAACAGTATCTCCAGCCTCAGAAGTCTGCGAGTCCCTATTAGCTCTCCTATGTATTTGGTCCTAGACACATATAGCTGATGGAACTTTTGTCCAGTTATCTTGCACTTTCATTTATTCAATATATGCTGTATCATAAGCACTGTGCTAGAGGCTAGAAACACAGTGGTGGGTAAAAACAGGCTGATCTCTGCTCTTAAAGAGCTTGATCTAAATAGGAAGTCAAACCAGCAAATAATCACACACATAAAGAGAAAATTACAACTAAGGGAAGTGTTCCAAAGGACAAGAACATCAAGGGCATATTCAAAGAAAGTGGCTTCGGAGTGAGGGAGTTAACCAGGGATGGAGGGAAGAGTCAAGGACTGGTGGTCTCAGATAATGGAAACATGGAAAATGGCCC
Organism: Tapirus indicus; assembly: GCA_031878705.1. Classification (NCBI taxonomy): domain Eukaryota; kingdom Metazoa; phylum Chordata; class Mammalia; order Perissodactyla; family Tapiridae; genus Tapirus; species Tapirus indicus. The sequence goes on from CM062920.1 coordinate 68,910,450, forward strand.
TGTGGTAGGAAGGAAAATCCTACGGTGTTGGGAAATACTAAAAGAAGACCAAGGTGGCTGATTTGCAGAGACTGGTCACCACAAGATGAAGCAGGAAGGGCAGGCAGGGAGCCAGACCAGCATTATTATTTAGGAATCCAGTATTCAGCTCCTATAAATCCCCTACACTGTCTACTACACTAGTATATCATTGGAAACTTAAAACTCACTTGCTGAATAAGTTAAATGCATCAACTGGAATGTGCTGAAATGTTAAAACAAAATACACACAAGTTGCTAAAGAAATAAGCAGTCTGGTAGACAATCCTAACTGATTCATATCACTGATTCTCAACCATGCTTACCCTTAGATCAGTGATTCTCAAATCTGACTGCACATTAGAATCAACTGGGGAGCCTTTAAAGAACAATGATGCTCTGGCCCCACCAATAAAGATACTGATTTAACGGGTCTGAGATGGGGCCCACCTAGGCAAAGGTATTTTAAATAGCTCTCCAGGAGACTCTAATGTAGTCTGGCTAGAGAACTATTTGTCTTAGGGATAGCTCTCCTAACAAACTTTTCAAAAATAGCCTTGTGTTTCTTCTCATAGCCCGTCCTTAAACACTAGACATTGCCTCTCTGATTCCTCCTAGATTTAACCCAACTGCTGGGGTCCCCAAACACATGTGAACAGCTAAATCCCAGGAACCACACTTATTCTCCCGGGAACCACACTCATTCTTTTCACACCCTTTCAAACAAGCAAGCTGGTATCAAAAATGAGGTGGGGGGACCAGCCCTGTGGCCTAGTGGTTGAGTTCGGCATGCTCTGCTTCAGCAGCCCGGGTTTGGTTCCCAGGCATGGACCTACACCACTCCTCGGTGGCCATACTCTGGAGGCAACCCACATACAAAATAGAGGAAGACTGGCAATAGATGTTAGCTCAGAGTGAATCTTCCTCAGCAAAAAAAAAAAAAAAAAAAAAAGGTTGGGGTGGACTAAGGTGTTGAGCTGGAATAATAAAGCCTCCCTGAGAGCAAGCAGTTCAGTCTTGAATACTCTAGTCAAAACTCTAGTCTGTGGGAGAGGGGTAAAATCCATAAGGTGGCAGATAAAATGGGAAAAATGAGTGACTTCTCTGCAAGACAGCTTTCCCCTGCCCCCCATCACCAGCGAAAAGGGAAAAAAGAACAGGGAAAGGGAAACGACTTGACTCACATGTACCTGAAGTGTCCCTGGGAAAAAGCTCTGAGAAACTGACAGAGCTCGTTAGGGAGCAGGGTCCCTACAAAGTGGAGGAGGAGAGTGCATTCAAAATTGCTCCTGAAGTTGCAGGCCTGTAACAGTTATAAGAACTCAAGTACAATTCAAATATAGGCCAACTCTTAAGCTATTTAAATTGCCTGAATTTAAGTAGACAGATAGGCTATAGCTTGTGTTTTGTTACATAAGAAAACTGCTGGTCAATGTTATCTCTAATAATAGGACTCTACCCTTAACACTGGTTATATACAAAGGTAATGTTTATGATAATTCAAAATTAAATGCTTATGAATATATTTAGATTTCACTGGTTACTCTGGATTATCTATGCAAGTCTCTACAGTATTAGACTGATGCACAAAGCATAAAGGAAATTTTAACCATTAAGTAGGCAGTTTTATATATGAAAAAAACAGTATTTGTTTACTGAAATTTATCTCAAATGATGCAATGCAATTTTCACCTATTTTAAAACCAAACCCATTCTAAGAACAATTACAAGTGACACAGTGAGAAAAATTAGCTTTCTCCAAGAACTTTCTGTTCTACAATGAACATGGGCCAACTGTAAATCACACTATCCTGGCATCATTATTTGAAGTCATGTTCTTTTTAAAGAATCTCACATCAAAGGCAGAAGTGCCTTTCATTACCCATCCCACATAATGCCCACAATCTCTCCCTAGTTCCACTGACCAGAGTATAGACAGCTGATGTGAGAATGAATTATTGGGCTTCTTAATGCCTTTACTTCCTGTTAGCCAAAGGTCAAACACTTGGCATTGCACCTGAACTATGTAACACATGTGGAACTGTCAGCCTAACATAAAGTGTCTTAAGGAGAGTCTTGAACAAATGAATGAAATAAACAACGTCTGCTCAGCAAAGGCCTCTCACCTCCAAACCTGTAAGTCTCAAACGTATGTGAATTGTTTTTTCTTTAAATTCAGAACCAGAACATTCCATTCCACCTTTTGATGACATAATTTAAAACACATTTCATTTGGATTTTTATTTCCTTCCCAAAACATAGCTATACTTGGAAAAAATGTCACCCAATAGACGTCCTTCTTTTAGCAAAGGCTGTGTTCTTGAAAATGTGTTCTATTCCATCATCATCATTAAGGCAACAGTATGTCTTTGTGTTTAAAATATTAACAATATAAATTTTAGGACTGGCAGAAATAATGCAAAATTATCATGCATCAGGCATCTTTTTCAAATACAGTTTTCATCTTGTGGTACTTAAAAGTTATTTCTGTAAACTCAACAGTTTAATACTCACAAACCATTTCCTCTACCTTAGTATTTCATCCAATTGATGAAGCTGAAAACACACACAAAACGCTAAACTAACACTTCTTAAAAAAACTTTTTTAAAGTAATGAGCCTATTTACACTGGACTAAGCTCAATCTCAAGCAAATGAAAGACATTACAATTCCCTTTTGCAGATTATGATCTAAACCTATAAACGACACAAAATATTCAGAGCATATAAAGTAAAAAACAAAACACAATATTTGATACAAGCTAAATAGTGTGTTCAGTGGACTGGTGAATAAATAGGCAAAGAAGTAATGGTAGTATGTTGTAATAAATCATTATGACTTCCTATAGAATAGGTGAACACTTCTTGATATTATAGAAATCCACTTGATCCAAATCTCTGCGGTTACTGAGAGGAGGAAGCTGACAAGCTGAAAAACGTAATCTGTTCAAGGGGGGGAATATAAAATGACAGATACAGTGTGCACTGCCAAATATAAGAATTATAAAAACTTTTATTTTCGTTTCTTCTTTGGGTGGTTAATATGGTTAAGTCACTCAAGTGGGAAGTTAGTTACTGGACGGGGTTCTTAGTTTTACTTTCAGAAATATGTAATTATTATTTTTCTCTCCAGATTCAGAATTTTTACAATGCATTACCACCATTCATTCATCGGATGATCTTTTTAAAATAGGTAATATGCATTTTCAAACTGGTTAAAGATCCTTCCTCAGAGTAAGATTAATGTTCAATGTAACAAACTTGAAAGTACGACTTATTTAAACAATGAGTAAATAATTTTGAATAACAAGTAACGTTTCCAAAGAAATCAAATCTAGCTTCACCTTAGTTCTCTACCAAATTTGTACAGGCAAAACCTGAAGAGGTCCACAGTTAAGGGCAATCAACCCCTCACAACACAAGTACCACCCCACCCAACTCCTCTTTGCTCTTCGATGTAACTCCTTCTCTGCACGTTAGTATATCATACTGACTACATGTATGTTCTGGATGGGTTATGCCTATCCTCATCCTTAAAATGGGAGTAATACTAGATAAAGGTCATCTGTAAAATGGCTTGTACCAGGCCTCGCATATAATGGCCACTCAATAAATGGTTATTATCCCACCTCCTGTTGTAAATCAAAGTACAGCTCACCTGAGCTACTTACTATGAACCTCCTTGCCTCTCTCGAGTACTGTCCTTTCTTTGGTTTATCACAAAGAGTGTCGAAGTTCATTCTTCCTACCATCACTGATTATACACTCCCTTCCTCAAAAGTATCAGCATGAGTTCCCACATGCACTATGGGCTAGATCTAAGTTCTGAACTTCACAATCCATTCCCTAGTAGCACTGGCACTTGGAGACATTCTCCAGAGGTATTTTTTGCATAGACTACTCTTTCTGCACCCCAATTCAACCTGTTAATTATATCCTGAAGTCTCACTTCTTTCATTGACTCAACAAATATTTACTGAACATCCACTATATGCAAGGCCATATTTATTAACCGCTTTGATTTACAAAAGAAGTGATAGAAACCTCTCAATTTACATTTAGAATTTGTTCAGTTTCACAACACTTCACACCTCTATTTTGTTGCTTTCTCACTTTCAATACAATTGCTCATACATTCTGAAGCAATTCTCTCAAAACAATTTCACAAATGAGAAAACTACGAGAGGCCCAGAGTTGGGACTGACCTTTTAAGACTTTCTAACTAGTGACAATGCAGGCACAATCTTACTTAGGTCTTCGGGGTATGTACCTCCTTTGAAGCGTGCGCTGTCTCTCACACGCGCACTCTCTCTTATTTAAAGACCCTGCTGGCTTGTTCTCTGCCATTAATTACTACCTGTATTTGACGTATTATAGTCTTACATCACTCAGGACGTGTTTTAATGTCTTTATGCTCCTGTCAGGCAGTAGTAGTAGTAGTTATGGGTTCAGTTGGTTTGAATGTGCTGTTAAAGAAGCCAAGATTGTATTTCTATCTCCATGTAGACCAAGACGTTCTGCTCTTTGGTGCTAAGATACATGGCTACCGTTACTACTGCAAAACCTCACTAGAAATGCCTACCACTACACAGAGCAAAAGAGAGTTAGTTAACGAATCATTCAATATTCAACCAACACACACTAGGTGTTAACAAGTTTAACATTCCTTGCTCCTCTGTAGGTGGACAGTGATAGGGGTGGCAAGACAATTCTGTAAAATATTATTTATAAATCTGAAAGATGATGGTTATAAGGGTAGGTATTATAGCACAAAAGAGGGAATACCAACTTTGCTCTGGGAGATGAGTAACGGAAATGACTAGGGAGTCTTCAATCTGAACCAGGTGAACAAAGGGACCATCCCCAAAATAAATACGTAAAGGGAGAGACTAAGTATGAGGACTCCAAATAATCTGGGCAGCCAAAGCACATTATCACTAGTGACAGAAAGGACTGTAGGTGTTCACTAAGTATTTGGGTTACTGGAAGACTAAAAAGCATATGCCAGGTGGTGATGTCTCAAGTACAGAGAACATCTCCGCTGCTGGTTTTGTTTTGCATTTGTTAATTCACATGAGAACTGATTATATCACAGTGTATTCTTCTAGGTCCACAACCTTTCTCAGCCTGAACCACAGAACACAAAAAAAGATTTCACTGATTATTTTCTCAATTCTCCCAAGGATATATACAACTAGTATGATTGTGAATGCATAGGGAGAAGGTAATTCACTGTCTCCAATGGAAGCCTTAGCAGTAGAGCTTAATTCTCTTCACAACCAGTTAAGACAGGCTGTTGGGTTTAAAAACTCTGTCTTCACAGTTATCTTAGTACTGAACACAGAATGTATTATATATCTCAACCTGAGGTTTGTGCTCTTATATGAAAGCTAGTAAATGGTAAGAAATTTCTATGGCTGTTACATTTTTCTCTCAGAGGTGAAACGGAAAGAAGTAATAAAATATGCTGTTTTCCAGTTTCTAAAATATTTGCAAATAATTTAATTGCTAAGCATCTCAGATGATGTACTTATCTAAAACAAAGCTTTGTAAAAAAAAAAAAAATTACAACCCACAAATTAGAGGATTTAGAACTGGAAAGCACTGCTGAGATCCAATAAGTATAAGCCTTTCATTTTATAGAGTAGAAAACAAAAAGCCAGGGAAGGTTCAGGTGACTTGCCCAGAGTCACACATGGTCCTGGGGCAGAGCACACTGAGCTCAAGATTTTCCAGGCACTCTCCATTTTGGTTCATTACTCGTCCTCTTTTCAACCGACACACTCCACTTCAAAAACATGGACTTTATAATGGAGTAATAATTAGCAATAGCAATGATGAGGAAGAAAAAGCATTACTTTATAATGCTTCCCAAACTCAGTGTTTATATTCACTTGAACATACATTATAATAACTAAGCTTATCTGGCTATACTTCAATGTCAACTTTTTAAAAAGTCTGAAAATACTTTTAAATTTGTTTACTGTATTATTGACATTGTTGTTCTAGTCAATGAGAAACTGATTACTATCAGGAGAAATATTCTCTAATGTGCTAAGAACATCTAACTTATAGGTATCCAATTTTGTAAAAATTTTTTAAAACCTAAAAGTTAAAAATAAAATACAAACTCCATTTTTAAGGCTTCTATAAGACGACTTTACAAATTCAACTTTAATAACATCTTACGTCTCATTTACACCCTCATTTTACCAGAAGAAATAAGCAAAGTCTGAATTTACATGGCTCAAGCCAAAGTCATTTATTTTCAGTACTACAGGTTTTAATAGTGGTTATTATTTATCTTTTACCATGATCTATTTAGAAACTTTAAGGTATATTCTAAACTATATAGACATCTCATAACAAACCTAAGCACATTTTATATATAAGGAAAATGAGCAATCAACTTCAGCCTAGATGACAAGTTCTAGACCAACAAATAGCAAAAATTAAGGATGATTCAGCCTATCTGTAAATTTGTGATGAGAGGCCATCTCAATATTTGTCTCCAGAAAGTAACATACAAAGAGGATCCCCCCCCATGCCCCAGAAAACCATTTCATAGGTGACCAGGACTACATGTGCACTCTGGCAGCTCTAAAGGCCAAGATCTATAGGGAGGCAAAATTGAAGTTGGTTCACTCTTATTGGTCTCAAAAGATTGAGAAGGGTTCCAATCAATCCTTATGCAGCTATACTAATGGCGTGAATAGAGATGATAGATAATTCAACAATTTTTTCCATATTGCTCCAAACGGGATTCCATTATTTGTTAGCAGATTTACCTATTTATGCACATGTATGCTTAAATGGAGTAGAGCACCCTAGAGATCGGGGCAAATCAGAATTCCTTCCAAAACACCTTCCCTCCCTACTCCCAAAGACACTGACAGACAAGTGTATTAGAGAATATTCTTCAAAAACAGAAAGATAAAATGCATCATCAGTTCTAAATGCTGTGAAGAAAACCTAATTAAACCATACAGTGAAAATGTAGCCAATATGAGCAAAACTACCATGCTTAGGAAGAAAATTAAAGAAAGGAGATTAAGTCCAGTCACCTGCTCATTATCCACATTTCTTCAACAGTCTGCTTCCTGGTTTGTAACTGAGAGAAAGCATCCAAATCAGCTTGGAGGGGCCCTATCCACTCAGTTTACTAGACTATGGTTAGTAAGAGGATAAGATCAGCCTGCCTATATAGCTGGGTGCTGCTTTGCTAACTGCAGCCTAACCAAAAGTTAACTCAGCAGGACCCACCACCATAGAAGGACTGACAACCATTACTTGAAATCAGTTTCTGGCAAACTCCAAGATAGTAATTGTTTAAAAGATTGTAACATGCTTACTGAAACACTTCCCCATATTTTCACTTCTGTGCATCAACTATGTGGGAAAAAACTGTGTTAAGGTAAATGTCTGCAGAAGCAGGCGCTCCATGTCTACATGATGAACCTCCACGTAACTGTGTACAATGCAGAACAAAGGAGACAGCTTCCAAAAAGGCACAGCTGATTCCCTGATGGGAATCATCTTGCAGAAGAGCTTAACATATTACTCCACAAACATTCCAGATGCCATACACGCTTTTTGTCCCTCACAGAATTATCTCATTTAAGAAGCTTTGCAGTGAAGTAACAACAAAATTCCCATTAACTTTTCTCCTATCTTATCACTAAGTTTAGATATGTCATTTTACTTCTTAGAAGAAACATCTGTAGCTTTTGCAGGCAAAAATATGCATATGAATTAGGAAGTGTACACATCTTAGTTCATACTATTGTGTCCTATCTGAGAGGTGATCTCAGGCCCCTCTAGTTTCTGATCTCCATTATCAGAGTCACTTACATGGCTTGTAGTCCATACATGTTCACATACTGCCCCAAAGCCAGGACTGTTCTGCACAAGGGAAATTCATAAAAGATGGCTGAGGGACTAGCCCAGTGGCATAGCAGGTAAGTTCGCTTGTTCCGTTTCAGAGGCCCGGGGTTTGCCAGTTTGGATCCTGGGCGCAGACCTACTCACTGCTCATTAAGCCATGCTGGGGCAGTTCCCCATATAGAAGAGCTACAACTCTATAACTATGATTGATACACAACTATGTACTGGGGCTTTGGAGAGAAAAAAGAAAAAAGATAAAGATTGGTAACAGATGTTAGCACAGGGTCAATCTTCCTCAAAAAAAAAAGAAAAAAGATGGTTGATGCACAGCAGTGCTAAGCACATGGAAAAAATACTCAATCTTTTAACTTGTACCTATCTTGAAATCCACTGGAGAAGTTCACTTTCAATTAAGTGTTATTGTGCTGCCTTCTGCATATGAAGTTGATGAGTGGGTAAGAATTGGGTATATAGTTTGCATTCCTTCTTTATCAGATTTTCTCCTTTTTTTTAAACAGAATTTACTCAAGATCTTGCACTCTGATAATTTACTACTAGTGAGCCAATGGCAAACTAAGACAAACTTGAGATACACAGTTATGAAGGGAGGAAAAAAATCTGACACCTCTCAAGCCAGAATTACACTGTTTGTAATTGATCTCCAGATGGCAATTTTTAAAAAAAGCTTGCTGTAACAATAGAGTTTACATTAAAAAGATGCAAAAAGAGGGGCCGCCTGGTGGCGCAGCGGCTTAGTCCGCGCTTGGCAGCCCGGGGTTCGCGAGTTCGGATCCCAGGCGCCCGCTGACTCACTGCCTGTCAGCCATGCCGTGGCGGCGTCCCATATAAAGTGGAGGAAGATGGGCACGGATGTTAGCCCAGGGCCAGTCTTCCTCAGCAAAAAGGGGAGGATTGGCAACGGATGTTAGCTCAGGGCTGGTCTTCCCCACAAAAAAAAAAAAAAAAAAGATGCAAAAAGAGAAATTAAAAAGCATTTTTATTTCTTCTGCTATGAGTTCTAAACAGAAGGAAGATAGATAACAGAACTCAAATAGAGACACTGGTTCCCCACTAGCCTGCATTTCTAATAATCTGATGGCATTTGGCATTAAGTTTAATACATAAACATTGTGCATCTCAATCAAGCTTAGTTGCTTGCTCTTCATGAAAATGTTCTGAACAGCCCTAGGGCGAAAGTATTTATTGCTTTTTCACTATAAAGTATAGTCATCCCTTGGTATCTGCGTAAGACTGGTTCCAGGACCCCCCTCAGATACCAAAATCTGCAGATGCTCAAGTCCCTTAGTCAGCCCTCCGTATCTGCGGATGTGGAACCTGCAGATACCAGGGGCTGGCTGTAATATAATGAAAACCAACTTTTCACACAAGATTTATAATACATTCAGAAGGTTCTGGGGCAAAAATATAGATACTATAAGCTGTTTTTTCATTGTTGGGTAAGAAAACTAAAAACCAAGAAAAAAATCAAGGCAGTAACCCAACATCGTTTTAGACTAATAAAGGTTCACAATGTATCTACACATATCAATTTTTCCCTGGTAAAACTGCCTCCTTAAAAAAATGTACTTCTATAAGAGGAAGACAAATGATAAATTGGACTTCATCAAAATTAAAAACATTTGCTCTTCAAAAGACACCAATAAGAAAATGAAAAGGCATATATATCTGATAAAAGACATCTATCCAGAATACAGAAAACAAGTCTTACAACTCTAAAAGGACAACCCAATTTTTTAAGTGGGCAAAATATATGAACAGACATTTGACCAAAGAAGATATACAAATGGTTAATAAGCAGAAGACAAGATGCTCAACATCATTAGTCATTTGAGAAATGCAAATTAAAACCACAATGAGGTCCCACAATACACCCACTAAAAAGGTTATAATCAAAAAGACAATATCAAGTGTTGGTGAGGACACAGAGGAACTAGAACCTTCATATGTTGTTGGTGGTGATATAAAATAGTACAACCACTTTGGAAAACCGTTTGACAGTTTCTTAAAAAGTTTAACATACAATTACTATACAAGTCAGCAATCCACTTTTAGGTTATTTACTCAAGAGAAACACCACCACATGTCCACAAAAAATGTTTACAGCAGCATTATTCCGAAAAGCCACAAACTGGAAACAATCCTAATCCATTAACTAGTGAATAAGAAAATGTGGTTTATCCATGCAACGAAATATGACACAGCAATAATGCAACAAGGTAGACAAACTTCAAAAGCATTATGCTAAGTGAAAGAAGCCAGACACAAAAGACTATATACTGAGTGATTGCACTGACATGAAATTTCTATGAGACTAAAAGCATACCAATGGTTGCCCGGAGAGCGAGGACTGCAAACAGGCACAAGGGAACTTTTTCAGATGTTTTCAGTATTCTAAAACTGGACAATGGTAATGGCTATACAACTGCATAAATTCACTAAAATTCATTGAATTGTTTGATGGGTGAATTGTACAGTAAATTATAATGCAATAAAACTATTAAAAGTGAAAACTTTAACAACCCAACCCTCTAAAAAATTTTAATACAGAAGCTAATTTAATCTTCGAAATAGTCACAGCTTATTCCTTCTTTACCAATAGACAATAGATAATGTTTTCCAACAGAAATTGTGTTAGGATTAAAGGAAACTCAAGATGGTAGCAGTTTCCCATTAAAGGCATGTTGTTTAGAACTTTCTCACATCGCACACATATTCCAGTCTTACCTGTAGAGTCACACACACAAAAAAATTAATGCAATGCCCAGTAACTGTACTTTTGAGCATTTACCCTAGAGAAATGAAAACTTATGTTCACACAAAAACCTGTACACAGATGTTTATAGCAGCTTTATTTGTTCATAGCCCAAACCTAGAAATAACCAAATGTCCTTCAATGGGTGAATGTTAAAAACTGTGGTACATCCATACCACAGAATACCACTTACCAAAAAACGGAATAAACTATTATTGATACACACAACTTGAATGGATCTCAAAGGAATTATGATGAGCAAAAAAAATCCAGTCTCAAAAGGTTACACATGTATGATTCCATTTATACAACATTCTTGAAATGACAAACATATAGAGAAGAAAAACACATTAGTAGTTGCCAGAGAAGCTGAAGGCGGAGGAGATGACTGTGACTATAAAGAGTAGCATGAGGAATTCTTACGATTGGACTATTCTTATTCTGTATCTTGACTGTGATGGATCACACCAACTTCACATGTGGTATTACACAGAACTAAATACGCATACACACATCCACCCACTCACTCTAACAACATCACACAGAAGTCCAAGTAAAACTAGAGCAATCTGAATAAAGTCTGTAGATTTTATCAATGTCAATTTCCTGGATGTGATATTGTACCCTAGTCATGCAAGATGTTACCACTGGGAAAAACAGAGTAAAGGGTATATGAGATTTCTCTGTAGTATTTCCTACAACTGCTTGTGAATCTACAGTTATTTCAAGATAAGGTTTATTAAAAAGTTTAAGAAAAAAATCAGCACACTATATTTGCACTACTACGACTAGGGAATACCAATGCATCACATATTCTGAAGATGCATTATGTTTAAGTTTTGCAATGTATTATTCTTTTTTATGGGGTACAAACCTTTTCCTGAACAGAAGCAGACCTAAGAAAAACTGTGATCAAAATCAATCGTTAATTATTCATTCCTAAATACCGGACAAAAAAAGGTCAGAAAGAAATTCAGTACTTACAACTTCTACACCAAGCCACATAAAACAATCTCTGGAATTGGATTTAAAATTTTCACAGAAAACAAGAACAATCAACCAGAAAAGTATTTTCTACAGTGTGGTATAGATGGAGCCATGCCTTCAAGACTATAAGACAGACACAAACAGGCACACCTTTCGTCAGGAATTCCAAGTTTACCGAGCAAATTCAAATCACTAACCTGGGTTTTTAGGATCTTGACACATAAAGTGAATTTGATAGGGTACCTGAGCATTCTTGTTAGTGGAAAGAAGTATCACAATAAACTGCCATTCTGCTTATACCTCAGTCTTATACCTATAGACCTGATTTCATCTTTGTCTATTATCCCCACTTAAAGCCTGCAAAGCTCAGCCCCTTGAATTCTGGTGACCGACTGATGGCACCCAGCAAGTCTTCAAATGGAACGGACAGCTGCCAGGAAAAGGAGGGTTGGGGGTAGAGAGGGGGAAGCTTTCCTCTGGATTTCAAAGAAAGGAGCAGCTGTAAAGGAGCCATTTGAAAAACCGTAACATTACCTGATAGTTATAACAATACAAAGAAAAGCAGGATGGGCACATGCTTAGTCCTTTTGCGCCCTGAACTGAACAGATAGCTAAAGACAAAGGATAGAAAACATGAGAAAAGACTCTAAAGGAACCAAAAGAAAGGAATCCCAAAGTTCAAAGTATAACTCACAGAAGTGTGTCCAGAAGATTAAACCCTCTTAACATTCCAAAAACACAGTAAACAAATACAAAAGGATTTCAAATAGTTAACAAACATATAAAAAAATGTTTAATCTTCTTAATGAGGAAAATTTAAGTTAAAACAATGGAATACTATTTCCCACCCTATATATTCTACTCTTCCTTCTAAAATTTAAATCTAACACCCCTAAGTATTGGTATTATATAGAAAAACTGGAATTCTACTGTTGGCAAAAACACATTGAAGAACAACCGAATAATTCTTAACACTTTGAAAAAGCCCATATCCTATGATTCAGCAATTTTACTTAAAGATCTCTAAAGAAACTCCTGTACTTGTCACAAGAGATATGTACAAAGATGCTCACAACACTGCTATTTGTCATACAGAAAAGGAGAAGTAATCTAAGAACAGACCAGCTGTATTTTACCCAATGAGATACTACACAACAGTTAAAATGTGCATGCCAATCCTAGTATCAACATGGCTGTATCTCAAACAACGCTGAGTGAAAAAAACAAGATGCAAAAAGATATGTACAGTACACCATTTAGGCAGATTTTCCAAACAAAGAAAAAAGGTTTATAATGATGATGGATTCATACCAACAGGTACTAAAAATAGGAAAATATGCACAAGAATGCTCCACAACTGCTTCAGCAACCGTGGCTGGGCAAGGCACTGAGCGAGGAGTCAGACAGAAGAGGTGTGCACCTTTTAAACCCCTGCTAAGTGTCCACTGTTAACATTTTAATTAAAACTACCCAAAGCAAATGTTGAAAAAAACTGTTAACATTTATTAATATTAGGTGGTGGGTACACAGGTATCATAATACTTTCTTTGTGCTTTTCCATTAGTTTGAAGGATTATGTTTTTTCTTAAGTTTTAAAAGGAGGCAGCATATTAAGCCAAAGGAAAAAAGGAGATACAAATTCTCTGTATCAGGAATGAAAGAAGAGGCATCACTACAAGTCTTAGAGACATTAAAAGAATAATAAGGGAAAATTATGAACAATTTTATGCTTAAGGTTGACAGCTTGGATGAATATATGTCTTAAGAAACTGCTGCAAACTACCAAAGCTCACTTAGGAAGAAATAGGTAACATAAATAGATCTATATCTATTAAACTGATCTGTACTTAAAAACTTTCAACAATTAAGATAACAAAACCAAAAGAAACCCCCCCCCAAGCCAAGATGGCTTCACTGGTGAAATCTACCAAAAATTTATGAAAGAAAGAATTCTATACTATCTCTTCAAGAAAAAAAGAACAGTTCAACTCAATATTGCAAGGTCAGCATTACCAGAATACCGAAACTAGACAAAGAAAACTACAGACCAATCTCCGTCAGAAATATAGATCGAAAACTCCTAGGTGCCGCCCAGTGGCACAGCGGTTTAGTCCGTGCTTGGCAGCCGGGGGTTTGCGAGTTCAGATCCCGGGCGCCCGCCGATGCACTGCCTGTCAGCCATGCCGGGGTGACGTCCCATATAAAGTGGAGGAAGATGGGCACGGATGTTAGCCCAGGGCCAGTCTTCCTCAGCAAAATGGGGAGGATTGGCAACAGATGTTAGCTCAGGGCTGGTCTTCCCCACAAAAAAAAAAAAAAAAAACCAAAACTCCTTAACAAATTACTAGTAAACTGAACTCAGCAATACACAAAAAGGATAATACGTGATGACGAAGTGGGGTTTATACCACGAATGCAAAGTTGTTTCAATATTTGAAAAGTCAAAATAAGTCACCAGCAGATTAAAGAAAAACTATACGATCATCTCAAAAAAGCATTAATAAAATTCAACATCCACTCATAACAATAATTTTTAAAAAGCCAGCAAACTAAAGCTTCTAGTCAACACTGAACTGGTGGTCCTGGCCTATGGAATAAGAGAGAAAAAATAAATACACAAAAAGGATAGATTGGAAAGGACAAAATAAAACTGTCTTTATTCACAGTTTACATGATTGTCTATGCAGAAAATCCCAAAGAACATACAAAAAAATTACTAAAATAATACAAAAATCAGTTTTATTGCTACAAACTAGCAATGAATAATCAAAAATTAAAGAAGAAAAAATACCACTTACAATGACATAAAAAAACCCATGAAATACTCAGGGATAAATCTAACAAAATACAATCATCCCTCGGTATCCACAGCGAACTGGTTCCAGAAACCCCAGTGGATACCAAAATCCTCAGATACACAAGTCCCTTATATAAAAGGACACAGTACAATTAATACAATCAACCCTCTGTATCCACGAATGCAAAACCCATAGATATGGACGGCTGACTATATGTACAAGATCTGTATGCTACAATCTGCAAAACATTGATTAGAGAATCAAAGACTTAACCAAATAGGAGATGTACCATGTTTGTGGATTAGAAGACTCAATGTTGTTAAGAAGTCAATTCTCCTCAAAATGATCTATAGTTGTGTGACCCAATACAGCAGCCACTAGTGAAGTGACTATTTACATTTGAATTTAATTAAAATAAAAAAAATTTTTTAATTCATTTCTTCAGTCTCACTATCTACACTTCAAGTAGTCAACAGTCACATGTCATTAGTGACAACCATATACTGGACAGTGTAGATACAAAACATTTACCATCACTGAACAAAGTTCTATTGGTACTGGACTGTGCTGATCTATAGCTTCAATGTAATCCCATCAAAATCCCAGCAAGTTTCATAGCCGATTCTAAAATTTACATGGAAAAACACAGGACCTAGTATAGTCAAAACAATTTTGGAAAAAAAGTACCAAGTTGAAGAACTGACGCTACCTGATTTCATGATTTACACTATTTACAGTATTTAAAGACAGTGTGGTATTGGCAAAAGGAGAGACACACAGAATCAATGGAATAAAACAGAGTCCAGAAATATATCCACACACATGGGCATTTGATTTTCAACAAAGATACCAATGTAATTTGATAGAGAAAAGAGTCGTTCAACAAATGGTGCAGAAAAAAACTGAGACATCCATATGCAAAAATTAAGAACCTCAATCCATACCTTTCTCCATATACAAGATTAACTCAAAAAGGATCATACACCTCAAACTTACTATAAAACTTCTAAAAAAACAAAAAAGAAAATCTTTATGACCCCAGTTTAAGCAAAGATTCCTTGGATAAAACATAAAAAGCATAAACCATAAAAGAAAAAACTGATATACTGAGTTTCATAAAAGTTAAAAACTTCTGCTCTTTGAAAGACACTCTTTCTTCCAGTCTTGAGAAATAACCAACATACATCACTGTTTAAGGTCCATGCTGATTTGATTTACATATATTTTGAAATTATTACAATAGATTCTGTTAACATCCATCATCTCATATAGATATAATAAAAAGAAAAAAAAATATCTCCTTGTGATGAGAACTCTCAGGATCTACTCTCTTAACAAATTTCCTGTATATCATACAGCAGTCATCATGTTGTACATTACATCTCTAGTACTTATTTTTGTTATAACTGCAAGTTTGCATCTTCTGACCATCTTCCTCCAATTCCCCCTCCTCATTTGAAAGACACTATTAAGAAAATGAAAAGCCAGAGACTAGGAGAAAACATCTCCAAATTACATATCTGATAAAGAACTATTATCCAAAATATATGAAAAACTCTGAAAGCCCAATACTAAACAACACAATTTAAAAATGAGCAAAAAAAAAATCTGAACTCACTAAGACATGACATGAAAAGAGGCTTGTCATTAGGGAAATGCAAATTAAAACTACAATTACATATGACTACAACCTACTATACAATAGCTCCCCCCCAGCTTATACACAATTTCACTTTCTGTGATTTCAGTTACCCATGGTCAACCGCTGTCCAAAAACATTAGATGGAAAAATTCCAGAAATAAACAATTCGTAAGTTTTAAACTGAACACCGTTCTGAGTAGCATGATGAAACCTTGCACCGTCCCGCTCTGTTCCTCCCGGGATGTGAATCATCCCTTTGTCCAGTGTATCCACTATATGCTGTATACACTACTGTATATGCTACCTCAGTAGCCACCTCAGTTACCAGGTCCACTGTCATGGTATCACAGAGCTTGTGTTCAAGTAACCCTTATTTTACTTAATAATGGCCCCAGAGCCCAAGAGTAGTGATGCTGGCAATTCTGATATGCCAAAGAGAAGCCATAAAAGTGCTTCCTTTAAGTGAAAAGGTGAACGTTCTCGACTTAATGAGGAAAGAAAAAACTCATATGCTGAGGTTGCTAAGATCTACAGTAACTTACATTACAGTATATTGTTATATATTTTCTATTTTATTATTATTGTTGTTAATCTCTTACTGTGCCTAACTTATAAATTAAACTTTACCATAGGTATGTATGTATAGGAAAAAGTAAAGTATATATAGGATTCGGTACTATTCACAGTTTCAGGTATCCACAGTTTCAGGTATCCACTGGGGGTCTTGGAACATATCCCCTGCAGGTAAGGGGGACTACTATACTGGCTTTAAAAAAAAACTGGCAATACCAAGTATTGAGGAGGAAGCACAGAAATTGGAATTCCTACACTGCTGATGAGAATGAAAAACGGTACTTTTGGGGATGATGAAAATATTCTTTTTCTTGATTGTAATTATAAGACCAAGTTCATCAAAATTCAGACTTGTACACCAAAAAGGGTTAATTTTATTATATACAAATACCCCAATAAACCAAAGAAAAATTCTCAATTTTTTTCTTAAGTATTTTCTCTAAAATATTTTACATTTCAGTTTTCCATTCAAAAAGTCCTCTCATCCTGTACTTCTAAATGGCCTTCTGAAAGCCTCACACAACCAGCCTCATCAAACCTCAACTCTACAAGACAAGGTGATGGGATGTTCCCCATTACTAGACAATCTATTTCTAATGCATACAACCAATCAGGCAAGCTTCAAAAAGGATAAAGACATGTAAAACATTCCACCTCCACCAAAGTACTCCAGGTGCTCCCCAATTATCTACAAAGAAGGTCGTCAAGAAGAATAATCAACATAAAAGGATTCTAAAAACAAAAGAAATCTTACAAAAGGAAAGGAAATGCTACGGATGTGATACAGATGGTAACTTAAAAAAAAAGTCATGGGCCAGCCCAGTGGCGCAGCAGTTTAGTGCGCACTTGGCAGCCTGGGGTTCGCCGGTTCGGATCCCGGGCGCCTGGCAACGCAATGCTTGTCAGCCATGCTGTGGCAGCATCCCATATAAAGTAGAGGAAGATGGGCACGGATGTTAGCCCAGGACCAGTCTTCCTCAGCAAAAAGAGGAAGACTAGCAACGGATGTTAGCTCAGGGCTGGTCTTCCTCACAAAAAAAAAGTCACCAACCTACACTCATACATACTTCCCGCTGGGGGAAATCAGAGGGCGAGAAGACAGAAACATATGTCAAGAGAAAAAAAGTTCACATGCTGAAGCCTCTCATATCAAATAAGAAGCTTATCTGTCAAACAAACCAAATGATAGACTTCCCAAGACAACACATAAGCACTGGAAGATGAAGACAGTTATAATTGTTTATGGACTGTAACAGGGACTATTTCACAAAAATGTATGGAGAAAAATGAGAACTGGAAATTGAAAAGAAACAGCTCTTATTTCATTATGAAATACACACGTGCCTACCATGGTTCTGAGTCTTAGAAGTAAAGAAACCCTAAAGTACAGAGCGTAATAGCAGCCATACCACAAAAAGTCCAGAGCAATGCCTCTAGTCACCTTCCCAATGCTTGGTTTACCAGGGAGGTAGTATAATCTGACGTGAAGAAGACACGGCTAGTCCAGGAGTCTAGGCCAGGCTCTATTACAACCAACCTGCTCCATGACCTTGGGCCAGTCACTTAACCTCACTGGATTCTAGTTTTCTTGGATATAACGGTTAGATAAAATTATCTCTAGGGCCCATTCTGAAGAAATTTTTCCAAGGAGGAAGAAACAGTAGCCAAGAGCAATTCAAAGGATTCTAGTTCTTCTTGGCCAGATATGCTATGGCATATTTCTTCTATGAACGAGGATTTAACACTATCTCATTGTATAAAATTCTACATTATTTATTCCCCAACAAGAAATAGCTTTAAGTAGAAAGCAAAAGGCTGCTACACAAACCCCAAGCACAAGAAAACTACACCAAGGCCCATCATAAACTGCCAAAAACCAGTGATAGAAAATTTAAAAGCAGCCAGAGAAAAGACACATTTGTAGAGGAAGAAAACAAGAACAGCAGCAGATTGCTCATCAGAAATGATGCAACCCAGAAGACAATGAAACATCTTTAAGGTACTAGAAGAAAAAATTGAACCTAGAATTCTATATTCACTGAAAACACCTTTAAAACAAGGGCAAAAAACTGGAAGCCTCATATACTGTTGGTGGGAATGTAAAATGGTGCAGCCACTTTGGAAAACAGTGTGGTAAACCTCAAAAGGCTAAACACAGAGTTACCATTTGGCCCAGCAATTCCAATCCTTGGTATATACCCCAAGAGAAACTAAAACATCTATCTACACAAAAATGTGTAAACGAATGTTCATGGTAGCATTTTTCAAAATAGCCAAAAGGTGGAAAACCTCAAAACGCCCATCAACTGATGAATGGATAAACAACTGTGGTATATCTATACAATGGAATAATATTTGGCTATAAACAAGAACGAAGAACTGATACACATTACAACATAACACATTTCCAAGGTGAACCTTGGAAACATTCCAGTGAAAGAAGCCAGTCACTAAACACCACATACTGTATAATTCCATTTATATGGAATACCCAGAATAGGCAAATCTTTAGAGACAGAAAGTATATTAGTGGTTCCCTAGGACTGGGGATGGGTGTGTCGGCTGGGAGGGAGGGCACTCTGGAGAGTGATAGCTAAAAAGTATGGGATTTCTTTTGGGGTTGAAGAAATGTGGCAATGGTTCATAACTCTGTGAATGTACTAAACACCACTGAACTGCACACTTTAAATGGATGAACTGTATGATACGTGAATTGTATCTTAATAAAGCTGTTACCAAAAGGGCAAAATAAAGACTGCTGAGACATAAAAAGCAAAACAACACAGAAGAATAAATCACCAGCAGACATGCACTACAAAAAACGTTAAAGTAAGTTCTTCAAGCAGAAGGAAAACATTACACATGGAAATCTGGATCTACACAAAGGAATGAAGAGCACCAGAAATGATAAATATAAAAGATTTCTTTTGTTATATATTGAAACATCTTTAAAAGATAAATGACTACTTAAAGCAAAAATTGTGACATATTGTGGAGGATTACAACATATGTAGAAGTAAATATATGACAATAACAGCACAAAGCCTAGATGTAGGAACGGGGCAATATACTACTATAAGGTTCTTGTATTATATGTAAAGAAGTATTATATCACTTGAAGGTAAACTGTGATAAGTTAAAGATGTATACTAAAGCAACAACTAAAACAATCAAATAGCTATATAAGAAGCTAAAAAAAGGACATAAAGGAAGGATTTAAAAAAAAAATACTCAAGCCAAAAAAATGCAGAAAAGAGGGAACAAAGAATGGGTGGGAAAAACAGAAAACAAATAGCAGGACAGTAGATTTAAAACCAATCATATCAATAATCACATTAAATGTAAATGGTCTTAATACCACTATTAAAAGGCAAAGATTGTGATGTTTGATTAGAAAAGCAAAACTCAACTATATACTGCCTATTAGAAACCCATTTCGAATATAAAGACAATACGGAAAAAGGTATATACCATGCTAACCCTAGTCAAAAGAAAGCTGGAGTCGTGCATTGTATTAATATACAACAATGTAAATATCAAAGCAAAAAAATTACTAGGGATAAAGATCATTTCATAATGACAAAGAGTTCAATTCATCAAGAAGATATAATTCCAGGGGCTGGCCCAGTGGTGTAGTGGTTAAGTTCGTGCATTCCGCTTCAGCAGCCCAGGGTTTGCTGTCTCAGATCCCAGGCAGGGCCCCACACACCACTCATCAAGCCATGCTGTGGCAGCATCCGACATACAAAAAATACAGGAAGACTGGCACAAATGTTAGCTCAGTGACAATCTTCCTCAAGCAAAAAGAGGAGGATTGGTAATGGATGTTACTTCAGGGACAATCTTCCTCACCAAAAAAAAAAGATGATAGAATTCTAAATGTTTATGCACCTAGTAATAAAGCTGACATAACTAAATTAGATGTTAAAAACAGAAGGATACCTGGAAAATCCTCACATATTTGGATACTAAATAACACAGCTCTAAATAATCTATTAGTCAAAAAAGAAATTAGTATTTTGAACTGAATGAAATGAAAACACATAACAAATTTTTGAGTTGTAAATAAAGTAGTACTTGAGATGGAAATTTATAGCAATAAATGCCTTTATTTTAAAAAGTTCTCAAATCAATGACCTCAACTTATACCTTAAGAAACTAGGAATAGAAGAGCAAATGAAATTCAAAATAAGCAAAAGAAAGTAAATGGTAAAGATCAGACCAGAAATCAATAAAATACAAAAGAGAAACAAAGAAACACCGGTGAAATCAAAAGCTTGTTGAGATCAAAAAATCTGATAAGCCACACATCAGGAAACAGAAGACACAAATTACCAATGAGGAATAAGAGAGGTGACATCTCTACAGATGCTATAGATATTAAAAGGATGATATGGGAATATTATCAATTTTATTTCAATGAAATGGACAAACTCCTACATTCTTTGAAAGGCACAAACTGTCAAAGCTTACTCAAGACGAAATAAATGATCTGAATATTCCTGTACATTTTAAAGAAATTTAATTTGTAGTTAAAACCCACCTATAAAGAAAACTCTAGGCCTAGACAGCTTCACTGGTGAATTCTACCAAACATTTAAAGAAACACTACTAATTCTGTATAAACTCTTCCAGAAAATTGAAGAGGGGGATCATTTCGCAGCTCATTCTATGAGACCCACATTAGCCTGAACACAAAACCAGACAAATACCTTACAAAGCGGGAAAACTACAAAACAAATGTCCTTCATGAACATAGATGCAAATATTCTTAACAAAATAAACCAACATGGATCATTGCCATGAGAATACATCATGACAAAGTGGAATTTATCCCAGGAATGCAAGGTTGGTTTAAAATCCCCCAAAATCGACTAATGTAATTCAGTGTTAAATATGAAAAACCATATGACTGTCTTAATAGATGCAGGGGGAAAATGTATTTGACAAAGTCCAACAACTATTCCTTAAACAATGCAAGGATGTCCATTCTTACCTTCTATTCAACAGGAAGCATTAGCCAGTGCAACGCGCAGTAAAAAATAAATAAATAAAAAGCATCCAAGTTGGAAAAGAAAAAGTAAAGCTACCTCAATTCACACAAAAGATCATCTATGAAAAAGAGTCTACAGAATCTACAGAAAAGCTACTAGAACTAAATAGGTAAGTTTATCAAAGTTGGAGGATACAAGACGTACAAAAATAACTATTTCTATAAATTAGCTACAAACAACTAGAAACTGAAATTTTTGAAGTCCTAACATTAACATATTGTCAAAAATGTGAAACACTTTATGATAAACCTGACAAAAGGTATGCAAGATTTGTTTGTATACTGAAAACCACAAAACGTTGCTGACAGAAGACCTAAATAAATGGAGAGCTATACCATGGTCAGGGATTGGAATACTGAATCCAATGTCGTTAAGATGTCAATTTTTCCCAAGTTTATCTATAGATTCAATGCACCCTACTAAAAATCCCAATAGGACTTTTGTAGAAATTGACAAGCTGATTCTAAAATTTATATGGAAATGCAAAGGACCTAGAATAGCCAAAATAACTTTGAAAACGAACAAAGTTAGAAGTCTTCTACTCCTGATTTTAAGACATTATAAAACTACATTAATTAAGACAGTAGTACCAACACAAAGAAAGACAAACAGATCAATGGAACAAAACAGAGAGTCCAGAAACAGAGCAACAAATATGCAATTCATTGATTTTCATCAAAGATGCCAAGACAACTCAATGAGAAGAAAATAATCTTTTCAATAAATGGTGCTGGAACAACTGGATAGCCATAAGTTAAAAAAAAAAAAACAACACCCTCACCCTTACAAATTTGTATACAAATATTAACTAAAAATAGATTAAAGACCTAAATGTAGGAGTTAAAACTTATAAACTTCTAGAAGTAAAGATCTGAGAAAATCTTAGTGATGTTGGGTTTGGCAAAGATTTCTTAAATATGACACAAAAAGTCAAAGTTAAGAAAATAGGGGGCCGGCCCAGTGGTGTAGCAGTTAAGTTTGCACGTTCTGCTTCCACAGCCCGGGGTTTGCCGGTTTGGATCCTGGGCACAGACCTACTCACCACTAATCAAGCCATGCTTAGGCAGCGTCCCCTATAGAGGAGCTACAACTCTACAACTATGATACACAACTATGTACTGGGGCTTTGGGGAGACAAAAGGAAAAAAAACAAAGAGGAGGAAGATTGGCAACAGATGTTATTAGCGCAGGGCCAATCTTCCTCAAAAAAAAGAAAACAGTAAACTGGACTTCATCAAAATTAGTAAGTCTGCTCTTTAAAAGACTTTTAAAACGTATCCGAATCTGGAATAAAGAACTCATAATTCAATAATAAGTCAAACAACCCAATTAAAAAATGGGTAAGAGATATAAAAAGAAAATAACTTAAAGAAAATATACAGATGGCAAATGAGCACATGAAAAGATGCTCAACATCATTAGGTTATTAGGGAAATATAAACTAAAACCATAATGAGATACATACCCTCTATCAGCCTAAAATTAAAAAGACTGACCACACCAAGGTTAGCAAGGATGTGTAGCAACTGGAACTCTCCTATACTGCCTTGGTAATTTAAAATGATACAACCACTGTGAAAAAACTTAGTTTGGTAAAAAGTTAAACATACCCACTGATTCCACCCCTAGGTATTCACTCAAGAGAAGTGAGAGCATATGTCCACACAAAGCCGTATTCAGGAATGTACAAAGCAGATATATAATAGCCAGAAACTGGAAACTCAAAATGTCCATCAACAGGTGAACGGATAAACAAATAGTGGAATATGCACATGATGGAATATTAGTCAGCACCAAAAAGCAATAAACATGGATGAATCTCAAAATAAGCATGCTGACTGAAAGAAACCAAACCAAAAAAAGTATACAACTGTAGGATTATATTAATATAAAATTCAAGAAAATGAAAACTAATCTGCAGTGGCAGAAAGCAGACTAGTGGTTGCCTGGGGACAGAAAGGGGCAGAAGGAGGAATTACCAAGGGGCAAAAGAAAATTTTTAGGGGTGACAGATATAATCTATCTTGTTTGTGGTGGTTTCCCAGGTTACTCTTTAAATGTGAAATTTCTTATATACCAATTACACTTTAATAAAGCTAGGAAAAAAAATAAACACAGATGACATGTGCTTTTTCTCCTAACTGCAGTACAGTACTTCTTGGTTTCCTTAAATAATACAGAGAATTTAGTAACACAGGAATTATACATTAGTGTACAAAATTTACTTTAGACAAGTTTTATCGTTTATCATCTTTTAAAATCAGGAGATGAAATCTAGTTGTTTAGTACTATTTGAGGATACATTCTAGAAACGCTACAAATAGATCATATTTTTGTAGAGCAAAGTATTTTCTCACTAGCTTATAAGTATTTTCAAAATGCTCTATCTCCATTCCTAGTAATTTTAATTGGCAATAGAGCCTAGCATTTTAGCTGTAAATTTAGTATCAATACCATCATTACTATTACACACACACACACACACAAAACACACCCTATAAATTATAACATGCATCTCTTCAGAAACAATCTGTACCGCCAGGGTTTCACCAAGGCATAAAGTGGTTTTCCTGATGACTGGAAGAGATCATAAATCTAGCCTGTTTACAGCTTCACATAATTTGGGGTCACTATGCTATTTCTCATATTCCCTAAAGTAGAGTAATCTTACTCTTCTTCTTTATCTCCACACTATCTGGTCCAAACGTTTTTATGTCCAGCACATGAAAAGATAGGAAAGGAAAGAAACAAAGCCAGGCTGAGTTTATTCAACGATCTAGTTAGCTCTTTCTTGCTTCGTGTCATCTAAGTTTTTGTGGGGCTGGACACAGGGAGAGGTGGGACTTCTTTTACTTATGAATCCCTGAGTCTTGAAAAGCTAGAGAAAAGGAAAGAAAAGGAAATCAGCTTTCATTTGCCTTCAGAAGCCTTCTTTTGTTTAAAGCCAGGGTTTGGGTTTGTTTGGGTTTTACTGGGGGGGTGGCGAAAAGGTTGAAACTAACGATTAAAATAAATTTTGGGGTTAGATGAGGAAATTCTAAATCACCTAAGACAACTGGAAACTGGCACTAATTGCTCCGCATTCATCATTCTTATGTTGCTTTCTGCTGTAAAGCAGAGGCAGAGAAGGCTTACAAGACTGCTTTCTCTGGTTCTAAATACAGCCAGTGACAAGAATTAAAAATGTGTTCATTCATGTAGAGTAGAAACTACTCCTCAACTTAATGCAAATATTTGCTAAACTGAAGGTCAAGTTATAACTAAGACAGAACTATAGAAAAAGTCTGATTTATCTGCATCCTACAAATATTCTGACTAAAGAATAATCCATCAATCCAGAAGCCTATTCTTTAAAGAAAAGAAAAAATATAAAGAACACAGGAAAATCACAGACTAATATCTACTTTCTCCAATCCAGATAGGTTTGCTCAATTACACAGAGGTAAGAGAGTTTTAAAATGAAAGACTGAGTAGTAGACACCACTACAAAGTCAAAATTAGTAGTTATTTCCTCTTTCCTCGAAAATCTGATTCATTAGCACTAGGGTCAGAAAAGTTAAAATGACAAAAATATCCAGGATATATTTGTCATTATGTTAGTTTGAAAGGTTTTTCCACTCCACCACACTGCCTATTACTAAGAATTTGGAGAATAAAAACTACAGTCAACTTGAATTTCACTTCATAGACAAGACACCTGAACAAGAATTACAAATAAAAACCTCATTTCTACAGCATTATTTCATGTAAAACTAGAAAGCCTGGCTAAAGGAAAGGGGAGTAGGAGAAGATATAATTAGGACCTATTTACTTAACAAAATCACTGACCTAGAAACAAAACAAACTTCCAGCGATAGCAAAACAAAACTAAAAAGCACACTTTAAAGATTATACTGGTCACTGAGAAAAACAAAGCAATATCCTTATACTAATTTTCTGTGAGCATATTATGAATAAAATTCTGAAAATACACCTTTCAAAACCACAAGAAAATCACAATGATTAAGCTACCATTAGTTGATTTAACTATTAGGATTAAGTCTAATACTAAATTTAGCAAAAGTTTCCCCATCTAGGGATCAACCTGGTTGCTGTGTATTCAATTTATTCACTTCTGCATAGGACATTTCCTGTTGGTAAATATTTTGTGTGTGTGTGTGCGAGGAAGATTAGCCCTGAGCTAACATCCATGCCCATCTTCCTCCACTTTATGTGGGACGCCTGCACCCAGGATCTGAACCCACCAACCCTGGGCCGCTGAAGCATGACAAGCAATGCGTTGGTTCACGCCCAGGATCCGAACCTGCAAACCCCAGGCTGCCAGAGCATGCGAACTTAACCGCTACGCCACCAGGCCAGCCCAGCAAATATTTTCTTGAAACTAGGTACTGATTTTACAAAAGCTTCTATGTAACATCTATTTAGAAATCAACTTTGCAGTTCAGCATTAGTCTCTATTTTCATTGAGAATTTATTTATTCTCAAAGTTCATGCTCCATTAATGAAGTGCTTATTAACAGCAAATAGGTTAATTTAAAATGCAACAAATTTCTCTTTTTACCAAAACATCTCAATTCATCAGAAGAAATATCTTCTCTCATGAAATTCATTATTAGGTCAAAGAATTCTGAAAATACTAACAAACAATTCAGAGGCTTCATTTATAAAACAGTACCAGCTAAAAGGGAAAGATCATCCAGGACTTCACTCCTGAAAAATAACAGATAAAATTCCAATATCTAAATTATTAATCAGTTCAAAAATTCTTTAGCCCACCTCTTGAAAATCCTTTGCCAAGAGAATTACAACCATTCTGAGTCCTATTCAGCTAAAAAATTTAAGAAAAATACAGGCTTCATAATCTTGTTGATTTTAATCCACCTTTTCCTCCTTAAGCCATATTCTGAGTCTAAACCACTCTGGTCACTGTTTTACAAACCTTTGAAGATACCTGTTTCTAAAACTTGAAGCCAGCAAGCACAGAACAGAACGGAATTTAAGACGAAGGCCTTCTTTCGGACTTCTCCCAAGAGTGATCACCTTTTTAAAACAGACAATGCTTCAGAAGAATTCTATTTTGCAATCAACTGTTGTCTCAGCTGTGAGCAGAAAAGCAGGTATGAACTTGAAAGGGAGAAAAATTAAGGGACCTATCTTAAGAGTTACAACAGACTATGCAGAGTAAAGAGAAGAAGTAAACTAGTGTTGGCAGTATTTCCAAGTGATTTACCAAGTGTTTTTTTAAATGGACACACTCATTTGCAGAGAGGGTTAACCAATATATGACACAATTATTTTAGAAAGGAAACAGATTTTGAACAAGAGATTGGGAGAATTGATTATACTCTAAAAGGTACACTGAAGAATACAAAAGCAGCAGCCAAGACCTTGCCTCTGAAGATTTAACGATATGTCACTGTCCCTGACTATGAGGGATTCAAACGTAAATGTGCGGCAACAAATATAAACAAGAAATTCTAGTACAAAATGATGATGCACTATGCTAGAGATACGCACAAAGTGCTTCAACGAACACAGAAGAAGAAAATCAAGGAAGGTTTCCCCGAAAAAGTTGAAATGAACTGTGTCTTGAAGTGAAAGGTGACATCAACCAGGTAGCCACAGGAGATGAGTCTTCAGGCAGCACAGTGGCAGGAAGCAACACGCTGAGGAACAGTCAATTTGACAGGAAGGTACATGATAAGAAGTGGCACAGATGAGCTGGTAGGTAGGACAGAGCCAGACTATGGTGGGCCGTGTGTATCATATAAGTCCTTGGAATGGTGAGGCAGGAACCAATGATTCTAAGCAGACAATCTATATGATCTATATGTTTTCTAGAGATATCACTTAACACCTGGCAGACCAGTTTCAAGGCTGATGCAATGGTCCAGGCGCAGGTCTAAACTACAGAGGCTTGCAATTAATTAAGTTCAGACTGAAGTAAAAAATGAAATAATCAGGACCTAAATTAAGGTAGTGGCAACAGGAACACAGGAGGAATAAATCAACAGGATTTGGTATTCGACTGCTATGGACGGGTGTCTAAACTGATGTCTATAGAATGGACAGCTGTATAGATGGTAACGCCATTTTCAGAGAAAAAGACTGAATAGAAACAATAGGAAATCCCGTGAAGCTGGAAAAGATCTGAGTCAAGTGCAACTGTGCTATATAAATTTGGGTTAGGAATATAAGCTCTAAGCCTCATTTTGGCATCTGTAAAATGGTGCTATATCTCTGTATACAGCATAGCCTTGTAAGGATTCAATGAAACGACGCATGAAATGGGCTTAACCTAGTGCCTGCTATATGTTAAACACCCATTAAATGTTGGTCCTTACCAGTATTATTGATAATTGGGTGCAGATCACTGATGACACCTTTGATGAGTTGTGTCCCACTGTTCTTCCTGTTAGCTAATGAAGCTCCTTCCAGGTCTGTGTTACACTTACAACACCCAGCTCACTCAATAAACAACCGTTCAATAAATGCTAAGCATGAAAAATGTCCAATGTACACCTGTTCTATTAGAACCAAGCTTTGCCTTGTGGCATGACGCAAGTATTAACAACTTCAGCAATACAAACTTTTTGAAAAAAAGATGAAACAGTCATCCTTTTAATTAAATGATATAACAAAGACTAAGTAAGAATACCCCCAGGGATGTAGTACACCTGTCTGGTACTTAAAAAAACACTTGTCTTCCACACCAGGTGTTCTGAAGGGAAGCCCTTATCTTAAAGATCCTTAATAGGAGATTAACTGAATCTAGTGTTTTGGTCAGTCTGCAATGAATTTAATTTCTTAGACTGGGAAAATCAGGGACAAGGATTTGTTAACCTATAAATAAACGATTTCAAAATAAAA